>CM040120.1:176563536-177860682 GCA_022559845.1 Amorphophallus konjac | reverse complement strand
AGGCCAGATTGCAAAGGCAAAGCTAAGGAGCAAGACTCTAAGTGGGTCTCCCAGTCTAGCTCCAAATAAGACACATTGCCATCGCGGGTAAGGCATCAAACTGCGCATATGTCTTCGGACGCCAATCCTAATATACCAGCATATCAGGAGCTGCCACTGATGCGCACCGACAAATGTCATTTAAAAATGCCATGTCACACACAATTTCAAAAATATTTACCGGACTCACTCACTAAAAAGATATAAAATCTAAGTAGAGTGGTAAGTACGGGTCGATCTCACGGGGAGGAAATGTTTCTTTTAAACAAGTTAGAAAAATTCTTATATTTTGAAAATCAAGTTTTTGAGTGAGTTAAAGCTAATGCAAAATAAATTACGTGAACTTAAGACTAGAAATAAATCAAACTAAAGAATATGAGAGGGTTGAGAATAGAGTTTGGAAGAAGATGGAAAGAGAAAATAAAGAACAATTGCACAAACTCAATTTTTATTGCTAATGAAGAGTACAACATCTATGAAAACTAAAAATACAACTTGAATAATGCTAAGGGAAGAAAGGAAGAAAGGAGCAAAGATGAAGAAGAATAGCGCCGCCATCTCCATGCCGAGCCTTGGAAGAAGATCATCCTGCCTTAGGATTAAACACCGCCTTTAGAGCACCGAAGGAAACGAATCTCCGCCTTGGGATGTTTGGATGAAAATAGAGGAGGGGGAGAGATAGAAGATGAAGAAGAGAGTTTAAAAATAGTGAAATAGAAATAATAAAAATAGGGCGAGATTAGAAATGAACTAACTTTAAAATCGGAGAGAATTAGAAGAAGTGGTAAAAATAAAAGTTAAATATAAGAGGAAGAGGAAGAAGATTTGTGAAAAGTGCAGAGGGAGAATAAGACTATAAGATGGTGAAAACTAGAGAAGAACAAAAGTGGTCTGCACGTATGAATAGTAACAACATCAAAAATTGAACTGTGAAAAATTAAAAATAACTTGCAAACAAAGAAAAATTGGAGGAAGTGGTAGAAGAAGTAAATCTAGATCTACAAGATAGGAAGAACTTTTATGAAGAACTCAGAGAGAAAAAAAGAATGTAAGGACTTCAAAACGGAGGAAGAATAGAGGCTAACATCTCGAATGAACAGTACAAACATAGGACATCACCTTAAAAAAGAGATTATAACTTAAAAACGAGAAGGAATTATAGAAATATGAAGAATAAGAAAATTTAGATCTTTCAAAAACAAAGAAGTGTGATGAAGAGACACAGATGAAAAGAAGATCAGAAGGGGAAGAACTCTTGAGAAGAACAAAGTGTAATGCCGTAGATGAGCAGTAAAATACAGGACAGAACCTTGCAAAGCTTGAAATAGTGTGTGAACTAAGAGGAATTAGAAAATGACGAAGAAGAAAAAGTTGGAGAAAATTTACAACTGAAGACCTTTCATGAAGAAAGGAAGAGCATAAAATGTACAAAAGGGGGAGAAATCGGTGACCTAAGATGTGAGAGGGAGAGGGTGAAAATTGCCAAAAGAAGAACTCCCATTCACCTCCTTGTCATGGGCTATTTATAGAGAAAGTTGGGTTAATAGAGGGTGGAGATTGTATCAAAAAGAGATGGATGGCTAAAATTTAGGTAGAAGATGATGCATGTGAGAAAGGAAAAGGAGGTAGGCACCTCCTTTTTTGGACTTTGGGCACCCCTTTCCAACTTTGAATATCCTTTTCAAACATTGAATGTCCTTTTCCTCCTTTTCAAACTTAAACTTTGAATTCTTCCTTTTCAAACTTTGAATTTAAAATTTTAAACTTTCTTTTCCCTCCAACTAAAATATTTTGAATTCTTTATTTGACTTGGTCAAAGTGGTGATGACAATTTTACCCCCGGCTTCTTTTGCAATTACCTTCGGTGTCCTACACACACATAATTATGATTTAGTCCATAAAAATTATCATAATGTGCACATGAATCTCAGTTGCTCATTTTTATGCAATGGATAATTAATGTTCATGACCCTCAACTCCATTTTATTAAATGAAATTGTCAAATTAATTAATTTACGTGAAAGATCCAATCTACATGCGAAGTTGAGATTAACGATAGAACATGCATAATTATCAAATTATATACACATAAAATGGTGTACATGCGATGAATTATCATAGAAAATAGACACTTATCACACCCCCCAACTTACTCATTGCTAGTCCCTTAGCAATGTAAATAAATTAAAATTTAGGACTAACATGAGTTTGTAAAATTCATACTCTCATATCCAGCTCTCCCTTCATAGAATCAACCAAAGATTAGGAATCTAGAAGCATTAACGCACACTAGTCTTAGATTTGGAAATTAAAGTACATGATCAAGAATTCAACTCAAAATCCAATAGTACTAGTGCATGTGTAAATACTAAATCCACAGTGTAGATAATTGCTCCCCCCATTTGTTATTCCAAATAAGTGCCTTTCAACCCTGCACCTCTTAGTCAGAGCATTAAGCATATTAACTTTTTGTCTGTCTTATTGCTTTATCCCTTAGGGATCTTTTTATTTTTCGACACACATGATGCTGCACTACCCTTCACTGTTTAACGCGCACCTCGAAGCAAGCCCGGTTTCGCAGATCAAGGTCCCCTTATCCTTTTGACGCGAACCTCAACACGTCTTAGGTGAAGTAGGTCCGGTTACTCAGATTCGGAGCATTTTTCATGGTGTTTTTCTTTTTCTCAATTTTTTTCAATTGTACTTTTACGCTAATTTTGATAGATAACTTGGCAGAAAGCTTATAAAACATCTCTTCTTCAAGAAGTGCTGAATATCAGGCAACATATCTAAAATAGCAGAAGGCTTGTCCTACTTGTTTCATTAGCGTGCAAGGTGATTATCATTTTTATAAAGTGCACATGAATTTTAAAGAGATTCTTAGATCAGTTTTCCATGGCTAGATTAAATAAAGTTTCCATCATCCTTCTCCCCGTCTTTTCTATTCCAGAATCACTTTCAAAGGAAGCATGAATCATGAAACTCAAAATGGGTTTTATTTTTATTGTGATTTTTTTTAAAAAAAATGAGGTTATATATGAATGCAACATGTGCAATGGCATAATTTTCGTCTCCCCAACTTAAACGACATTGTCCTCAATGGCGTGAACAATAGGGATGAATAGAACAATGTAGACATGAAATATGTGAAGGAACGGGACAACCTGACGGAAGTGAACTTCGACGGGCATCCTTGCTGACCAAAGGGGGTACTTGGCTTTGAAAATCTGGGTAATAATGTAAGCAATCATCTCTCTCTCCCTAACTTATCCTTTATTCACACTTGCAAAATAAAAATAAAAATGTAATAAAAACTTGGGTTGCCTCCCAAGAAGCTATTTATTAGCACATAAAACTATGAAAATTTTAGGTTGCCTCTCAAGAAGCGCTAAGTTTTACGTCTTCAGCCGGACACAATGTAGCTCACTAACCAATGGGTGGCATTTAGAATGAGCCACCAAGTGATCTTGTCATCCTTCAAATTCCAGCCCTTAGCCATTGGAAGATAAGAGTAAGTATGTACGTACGGGGGCTAGAAATAGGAAGGGCTCGCACACTAATGATTTGAACTTTGACCATATGTGGGAGCCATTTATGTTCTTTGGGGATCATGAAATAATCAATGGCTAATAATCTTTCAAGATTGAGGTTGAACCCTTGCACAATATCAATCCATTGGTCCCCTTCACTTGTATCATCCTTCCTGACGACCCCTTTAGTGACTACTTCCTCCTTGGTAACTTGGTCATCCACTGGTGGCTTATGAATAAAATTGTCATCATTAGCCACATTCCCTGCAATAACAGTCTCATGAGTATTAAGGGCACTAATCAACTTGTCATCCTGATGGGGAGTCAAATCAAAGGTGAATATGGCTGATCCATCCCCCTCAGGTCTTAGAATGTCATATTGAAGAGGTTGTACTGTCAAAGGAATTATATTGGAAGGAAGCGGGAGCCTAGAATCTAATTGATCCAATGATTCAGACATGATGAGATAGGGTTCAATGGTAAGATCAAATTTAAAATTTTCTAATAAGGACCCTTCATCACACTCATTACTCGAATGAACATTATCAATCAAACTTTCCGATAATGAGGTGGGAAGATCAAATGTAAATGTTTCCAGCCCGGCCCTTTCATCATAGGTCGAATCACATGTGAATTTCTCTATTAGGACCCCTTCATCACACTCATCACTCAATTGAAGATTATCAATCAAATTTTTCAATAATGGGGTGGGTAGATGAAATGTAAATGTTTCCAATAATGCCCCATCATCATGTTCTTCCAAGGGGGGAGGATATTCAGAATTTATTTTCACTGAATCAACATGATTATTAATCACAAAGTAATCCTCCCCTTTATGTATATCCTCAATTGAGTTATTTGAGCCACTAATCTTTATAGTGATATTCTCAATCTCAAAACATTCATAGAATGGGGTGGTGATATTAATATGATCATCCTTTTCTTTCAATTCACCCCTAATTCCTTCCCTTCCTTCGTCATGGTATTGCTAGTGCACTCCCCCTAATTTTCACTATTGATATCTTGAGCCAGAATGACAGGCATAAGATCATCATCATCATCATTCACGTGTTGAGGAGTTTGATGTAATATTGAAGGAGAGTCGTGGTAAGTAGACTGAGGGTTCATGATTTGAGATTCGGAGTAGTGGCCTAGTGAATCACCCCAAGTATTGATGTTGCTCTCGAAGTTAGGGTGTAATGAGATAGGCTGAAGTTGATTGCACATGGGTTGCTCGTGAGTTTCTTGGTGTGAAGGTTTACACAAAAGGGCTTGAATTGGTTGGTCTGTCCAAGGCAAATTCAGGTGATTACTCCAGCCAAGATTATAATCATCCGAAAGGGAATCACACTTGGGTTGAGAGAACCCTAAGGTGTTTTGGACTTGAGCTTGGATGACTAGTGGGAGCCGGGCTACCGTAGGACATTCACTCACATGGTGAGTGGGATTGGCACAGAACTCACAGGCTTCTTTGAAAGTTTGGATTGGATTTCCATCATATTTAAAAGATCCTACAGATTTTTTATGAGATGAGATTGAGGCATGATTCATTTAATTTTCACTCAAAATTTCAAACATATCATACGCCTCATCTTCATTCTTATTCATGAAAGCCCCTCCGCAGCATGTATCCACCATTTTTCTATCGTAATCAGATAACCCCTCATAAAATGTAAATATAATTTGCCATTTGGATAACCCATGATGTGGACATTGACGTAACAAATCCTTCAGCCTTTCTCAAGATTCATAAATTTGCTCGCCTGAAAACTGAGTAAATTTCAAAATCGCCCTTCTCATAATGTTGGTTCAGACTATGGGGTAAAATTGTTTTAGAAATTCTAACTGCATATCCTCCCAAGTCCTAACAATTTTTTCAAAACTTCTTAGCCAACATTTTGCTTTATCCTTCAATGAGAATGGAAATAAGATCAACTTAAGGGCATCATCACTAAAATTTTAGATTTTGACCAGCGAGCAAATTGCTTTATCCTTCAATAATCTAGTTTAATATCATTTTAATTTTCTAAATTCAAAAGTAGACAACATGAAGATGATTTCTTTGACTCTCAAAGCTGAATTCTTTGAACTAAGTAGTAATGTTATAACTCTAAAGTCTACAAAATTAAAAGTTAAATTAAATACTCACATGAGAGGGGTGTGCTGTGCTCGAGGGTGCTCCTTGAGTCAAAATCCCCACCTGGGCCAGGAGGTAGAAACCGCCCGAGTAAAGCATGCCTCCATGTGTTCCTCGATGCCGTCTACCGCATGTTGGACGATGGATGTAATCTGGCTCGTAGAAGCGCTGATGGAGGGAGTAGAGAAGGAATTGCTACCGAGGTAGGATGAAGATGAGGCTGAAGAAGATGCTAGAATCAGGTTGGTGTCCAAGCTCTGCCCAAAACTGTATACTCGTCCTTTCATCGATGGGCCGGCTGCTGCTACCCATGCCTTCAGATCTAGTTACAGCCACTGCATCTCTTCCTCCCCGTACTTTTCAGTTATATGCCTGTCATATGACTCGTGCAAATTGAATAAAAAATATTGTAAATTTCATATTAATCAATCATATTTAAAAATTGAAATAGAAAAGAAATGTGTATGTATATAATCTTACCACTACTGAGGGAGCTCTCACGCTCACATACTGATCTATCCCCTTCTTCTGGTGAACTATAGCAAATAAATCGTGGTACGAGACTGTACCACCCCTCTTCTTTTTCTGTTATGCATGTTATAGAGAATAAATAAGGACATATAAGAAATAAAATATAATAAAATTAAGATTATTACTTACCAATCTCTCCTTTTGGGTCGCGAAGGAAACAAGTCCAGAAGTATAGAGATGCACGTCTGGATGTGTCGCATGTGCAACTTTGGCTTTTACGGATTTTGCTGTCCAATTAGGCTCGGACCATCTATCACAGAGGTCCTCCCAGTGCTCCCTCCTCATCCATGTGGGGCCGTGTGCCTTCCAAAGGCCACGGTCCTCGCTCTCCCTGACTAGAGCCTTGGCATAGTCCCGATAGCTGTGTAATTGATGCTTATAATTTACAATTGCTGTGGCCTCCCATGCACGTCGAGCTCGTCTGGCGTCAGCTCATCTCACAAACTGATATCCTTGTTGTGAAGAATTCGAATTTTATAAGTTGTCAATTGAAATTGTGGAGTTGGGAAATATGTAATTTAAAAGATTAAATTGTATACCAGGAACTCGTCGTACAATCGATCACGAATATCCTGAGGAAACTATTGAAATGACTTATATGGGCCGGTCACATGTCGCTCAATAATGTTGGTAATAAAACGAGAAGAGTCATTGGACTCTACTTTATCCCTACAGTTATAGATGTTAAAATGATGGCCAACAATTATATAGTTGATGGATAGATAATGAACATAATTCATGAGTTCAAATATTTACCTAGAGACCCAACATGGCTTGCGTCCCTCTTGCAACACCACCTGCTCACCCTCGTGATGGCTAACAGCATCGTCTACCGGTTGTGTGCCCGGGTGGGCGGATGAGCCAACTATTGCAGGTGGTGTGCCCTACGTACCTGTTACAAGTAAAATAGAAGTAGTTAATCAAAATTCAGCTCATTATTAAAAAAAGAATTTATTCAACAAGTAAACATATAGAATTTTCTTCATTTAACTATGAATTTAAATAAACATAGCAGTAGAATGTGATGGAAGCAGTGTACTCTATAGACCTGATGTAGAGGCACTCAAACCTGTAAACATAAAATATCATGAGAAAAACAAAGTGCATATTCACTGCTCATTTATTTAATAATTTAAATAAACATATCCGCAGCAAGTGGTGGGGCCGGTGCACTCTGTGTACCTAGCGCGGAGACATAAAATATCATGAGCAAAATAAAGTGCATATTCACTACTCATTTATCTAAGTGATGTGCGGAAGGATAGGATATAGAGGGGGGGGGTGAATATATCCCCCGAATAAAAACTGTGCCCAAATTAAAATAACAAATATGGCGCTACCCAATCTTAAAACAGAATAATCAATATGTTAACAAGAGTTTGCATAGAACATACATCTAACACTTAAGCACTCAATGCACACTAGAGGGAAATGAAATGACAGTTAAGTAACACTCTTGCTGACAGATCAGATCTAACGACAATATAAGAGTAATGCTTTGCACAGAACAAATGTCAAACAGCAAGCACTCAATACCCACAAAAGGAAAGAGAGAGGCAAATCATGCGGCTCTTCTACTGAACAGATCTGAAAGCGATATAAAAGAAAAGCTTGAACTGGATCACGTGCCATATGATTTGCCTTTTCAACCTTGGGGCATGGAGAGGGGAAATCTCATCGCCCGTACGAAGAGGCCAAACGAGGTCTAAATCTGACCGAACGAGGCCCAACTCCTCGAAGTGACAGCCCCTGGGCTCACTTATTATAAGCCTAAAAACTCACTCAGAACAAGCACTTCCTAGGCGGCCTTCGGGTTGGGAAGTCCGAGCATCAGTTCGATCGGGAAAGCTCTCCCAGAGCCCCCTATTCCCTGTCCAAACCATGCACTCATTGCTCGGGAGACCACTCCTGGACAAGTGTCTATCGCTCGGGCTCACTGATGGAAGCTTATTGGCACGGCCGCTACAAGTCCCTTAATGGCAGGAAGCTCAAGGGGATAGGGGAGACCAAGAGTCCGCGTGCTATAAGGAGCCCACATGAAGGACGTAACCCGCCCTGAGACTCCTCCGCTTACAGGGATCATTCGCACACCAGGCCATTATTTAAACTAGAAAAGCCCTACTACAGGGAGGTAAGCAAGGCAAGAGCCAAAAAACCTTGAGCAGGAACCACTTCACCTTTAGGTGGAGAGGGATCTCGCGCTCCCATCTTCCTTCTCACTATTCCCTTCACATCATAGCTCTACTACTTTGCTGACTTAAGCATCGGAGGGTCTTCCCTGGGGATCTATCCCTGGGCACCTCTGACTCATTTCCCTTCTTGCAGTTCACATTTCAAGTATACGAGGTCATCCTCTTCCCCGCTCAGGAGCAACGCAAGATCACCCCTCTTCATCTGGCGCCGTCTGTGGGAAATGAACAAAGAGCCATCATGGTGCAAAGAAGTTCTGGCAGGAGGACTACCGGTGATTTGGGAAAGGCCCTGGTGATGGTAGAAGGTGCACCTTCCCTCCCCACGGAGCATTCTTCGTCGGAAAACCACGCCAACGAGATACCTCCATCAGTGGCGGGGGAACAACTTCTCGACGGCAGCGCCGATGCCCTCCAAACCCTCAACGTAAAACTAGATGTCCTCATGGATCTCATGAGGGTCCAGGCGGCCAGGGAGGAGAAGTCACAGCTCCCCCGAAAGAGCCCCCCATGTGGAGATGCCTCCCAGCAAACTGTTGGAGGCCGTTTCACCCTCCGGGGGCGGCGGCTCATTCGCAACCTGTTAGGAGGACCATCGCAAGCCCCTCCCCCGGAGCAGGAAGCCTCCTCAACCTCGAGGAGGGAGAATATCAGAACATGCCGACCATTTTCAGACGTCAAGGCCCCTAAGGAGCGTCGGGACAACATGCAAGTGCACCCCCCAGCCCCTCGAGCCAACGACAACAGGAGCTGTCTCTCCGGCTGCGAGACTTTGAGAGGCGTTTCGCAGAGCAAGAGCGTTCCCTCCGCGCCTTGCAGAAGACCTCTCCTGTGGAGGACGAGGAGCGATCCCCGTTCTCGACTATATTTTGAAGGCAGAGATATCCCCCAGGATCTCACTCCCGACCTTCAAGTCGTACGACGGCCAGAGAGACCCGGCCGACCACTACGACAGCTTCGACACCCTAATGGCTTTGCATGGGGTGTCCGACATAATCAAGTGCCGAATGTTCATGACCACTCTGGTTCCGGGCGCTCAGGCATGGTTTAGAGCCCTCGCCCCCGGCAGCATCCACAACTTCAAGCAATTCGGGCGAGTGTTGAAAGAAAGCTTCGCCGGCAGCGGTCCACCCCGGTCAGTGGTGGGATTATTGGCCCTCAAGCAGGAACAGGGGGAGAAGTTGCGGGCTTATATCAACCGATTTAAATCCGAAGCCTTGCGCATCCCCCACCTGGATGTGGCCTCTGCCATCACCGCATTGACCGGGGGTACCCGTGACGAGAACCTTCAACGCAAGCTAGTGCTTCATTCTCCCACCTCCCTTGCCGAGCTAGTGACCCTGGCACTGCGCCACACAGAATGTGAGGAGGTCCTCAGCGCCTGTCGAGGCAGGACAGGCTCGGGTCAGGAGGGGGACAAGAAGTGATCGTCAGAGCATGGGACGGGCCAAGGAAAAAGGCGGAACCAGTACAGAGACCGAAAAGAGCAGTCCCAGAAGTACGAGCGGTATACCCCCCTTACCGCCCCTATCTACAAAATCTATGAAGACATCAAAAGCTCAGGTCTCCTCAACCAACTTGAGCCTATGAAAGCCAAGCATCGCAATCGCTACAAGCATTGCCTGTTCCACAGCGATCACGTGCATCATACCAGCGATTGCCATCAACTTCAAGATGGGATCGAGCGCCTCATCCGCTAGGGACACCTATCCTGATACGTGTCCGGGCAGAAGGTGATAGGATCGGTGCGATGGATTCAGAGGGGGGTGAATGAATCCCCTTATAAAACTCTTGCCCAATTAAAACTTCCTGATACAAACTGAAAGCCAATGAACATTTGCGGAATTAACAGATTCACTAAGTCAACTAAAATGCTTACAGATGAACGGATTGGTGACTTAGGATCAATGTCAAAGGACTCTCAAAACAGTCATCGAACATACAGTGTGCAATCAACAACCTTACTGGACAGAGAGAAACAGATCGTGCCTAAGCATTCACCTAACGGAATAAGACAAGCAATCACACCACAATGGACAGATGATTTTTAAGGTGGTTCGGTCCTCCAGACCTACGTCCACCCCACACTCAAACTAGAGTGTGGATTCCGCTGATACACAGCTTAAACCGCTGTGCTTCACAGCTTGCTTACAACCTGCTGACTAACAGCTTGACCGCTAGGCGTTACAGCTTTGCCAACCGCTGGGGACTACAGCTTAACCCGTCCAGAGGAATCCTCCTCTGCCCGCTGAGCAATACAGCTTAGCTCTACTGACTAACAGCTTGAAATAGAGGTAAAAGGAAAACAAAATACGGAAAGGACATAGCAACAGAAAGTTGTATACGGTAAAGCACAAAACAGCTCTCAAGGAGCAAGTTGGTCTGGATCTGATCCAAGAGCCAACAGATAACACATCTTCAAAGAAGACTTCTCTCTTCTTTTTCACGAACTCTCTATCTCTCTTTTCACTCTCCTTTTTCTTCTTCTGCTGATCTCTCTTTCTCTTTTTCTTCTTCTTTCTTTCTCTTCTTCTGGATCGTGCAGGCTCTCTCTCTCTCTCTCTCTCTCTCTCTCTCTGCTTCTGCTCTTTCAGATGGGCTCCCCTACTTCGATCACTCTGCTCGAGCATCTTCTCCAGATGGAGAAGTCTTCTTTTTATAGCAGGAGCAGATAGGTGGGCGTGTGTCCTCCATGAATTCTCGCCCTAGCGCCTTGAACACGTGGCAGCATTTCAGCCTGCTGCACTACACGTGTCACGATCCTGGTACTTCCTCCATTCTTGGATCATGTGCCCTTCTTAAGCTCCTCGAACAGCAGTCCTGTCAGATCAGGCTTGTTATCAGTGTGAGTTAATCTGAAAGGAAAGAAAAGATGCATCTAGTAAGTTTGATATTTGAACTGAGCCTGTACAGACTTGATGCAGAAAATGCAGTGTGCATATAAGAAAGTATGTACAACGAGAATGAATGCACGGACATGTCATCCACGAGTGCTCAGACTTTGAATGCATGTAATGTATTTTGCATATGGAGAAGTATGCACATTGAAAGAGAATGTACAGACATGTCATCAACGAGTGTACAGACTTTGCGTGCAATGTACAAACGATGTACATACTTTCTATGCCTAACGCTTAAGCCTGAATGCATAATGTATAGACTTGCTAGTGGGTAGTGCAGAATGCATTTAACAAAGTATGCACAATGAAGATGAATGCACATGCATGTCATCAAGGAGTGCATGGACTTAGTGTGCATGCAACACCAATGTACAGACTTGCTGGAGTGATGATGCATGAACTTAACCACTCGTACCAGCAATGGAATGTATAGACTTTGAATGCATGGTAAAGAGTGTATAGACTTTGTTTTGAAAGATTGCACAAATGCCACTGAAGAATGTACAGACGTTGAACGTGTGAAATGCAGTTTGCATCTATCAAAGTATGTACAACGAAGATGAATGCTCAGGCATGCTGTCAAAGAATGTACAGACTTTGCGTGCATGCGCCAAGACGATGTACAGACTTTGCGTGCCTGAAACAAGACGATGTACAGACTTGCTACCTAGCATTTAAGAATCAATGCATCATGTATAGACTTGATTAAATGACGCATGGACATAACAACAAAGATTGTGTAGACATTGTATATGCATGAAACAACCGAATGTACTGACTATGTATGCATAATGAACATGCATCAACTTTGAAATAAAGCGACTGACGAATGCATCGATGTAGTGTGTGCATATGGTAGATATTGAACTGATGCAATGTATGCAGGAGAACTAACAGTGCAGTCTATTTACCAGATCATGCATCGACTATATGATGTGTAACAACAGTTAATGTACCGATGCAAACTACACTTGTTATGCAAGAACTAGAGTTGCACCAATGTAGAGACAGACAATGCAATGAGATGAATGTGCCCACTCTCAAATCAAGCAATCAATCATGTTCATAGTGCTTACTGACATCAAAACAATTCATACTCATAGTGCTTTCTGACATCAAAACCATAGGGGCACAACAATCTCCCCCTTTTTGATGATGGCAACACTATGTGTCACTATGAGACACACAGATCCAAGCTATCTCCCCCTTTGACTTCATCAAAAAGAGAAAAAGTTTGAGAGAGAAAGAATAAGCAGGTATAAAAAGATTGAGATAATATCTCTCCCTTTGACAAATGAAGGCACATAAGAGCTATTCTCCCTCTATCAATATGAATGAATGACTACTCTCCCTTTAAATGCAGATGACCCAGAACTCCCCCTGAAGTGTAGGAATAAACTCTGATTATCCAATGAAGCAAATTGAAATCTGCCATCACAGAATAAAGCAGGTGGAAAGTCCACTGAACCAG
Source organism: Amorphophallus konjac (assembly GCA_022559845.1). Taxonomy (NCBI): domain Eukaryota; kingdom Viridiplantae; phylum Streptophyta; class Magnoliopsida; order Alismatales; family Araceae; genus Amorphophallus; species Amorphophallus konjac. The sequence continues at coordinate 177,847,885 of CM040120.1, read as the reverse complement.
AACTGGTTACAGAAATAAGATGGAAGATTCCAACAGTGTGGAGAGTAGATCATCTCAGGAATCAATCAACTAATAAGAGAGGATTGTCAACTAAGTGCCAGTTGATCAAGTTGTCAGGGGTGAAACAAATCATGAGGAATTTTAAGGTATGCACCACTACAATAAGTCGTAACATGAATAGACTCTCCTATAATCGAGGGTTATGAATTGGCAACTTGACCAACCTGATTTAATTATGATGTATACCAAATTTGTCAATTAAACTCAATACTTATATCTGAATTCAAGTTTTAATAAAGGTGAACCAAATAATCAGATAACACACAGGATCAATCATCTTTGTCTTACACGCATGATCTCAATGACTCCTTTGAGAGTTACACAGATTAGAATTGAGATTAAACACTTTTCCAAGAGCATGAGTTGATAGAGTTTTGCAAGATATTTTCATTTGAAGCATATTATACTTTTTCTGAGCAATTTAAGTTGATCAACACCTTTTTACATGAGGCATAACACGTCTCAGCTGAAGTGACCCAATTACTCAGTGTGATAACTGTCATTGCCTCTCAACATTGAGACCAGAGTTAGTAATAGAAATATCTTTTTACGTGAGGAGACACCTTTAGAGGCCAGACTCCCCAGTTACTCAACACAAATATGCCATTGCTCTGTCAGGTTTTTTAATAAATTTTCACCAGAGATAACTATGGCATTTCATGACATAGGTTTACTCTATTTCATTGATAGAGAGCCCAGTTTCTCAGTGACCAAGTCATTGCTCTGAAATCACATTTTTTTTTCATTTAGTCAATATTTTTTCAAGTGTTTAAAAATAATACTCACTCTATGTATCTCAACTAAAGTAGCCTTGATTTCAAATTTTCAGATTTCAGATGAGTGAGTCTAAGGTTTGCATGACACATATGGTTAAGGTTTATTAAAACATATCATTCAGATATTTTCAAGTCATTTAAGTGCAAATATGAGAATACATTAACTTTATATCAGTCTGATTCAGTGGTCATTCTTAAACCTATATGATAGGAATTTCTACATGATTCTCAGACTGAATTGCAAGGCATGCAGCTTGTGTTCCTCAGATCAGATCAAAAATATAGCTGACCAACTAATCAACAATAGAAACAAATCAGTTACACCAGCTAAGAAGTATGTGAAGGATAAGTGTAATCTGGTGGAAGAAACAACAACAGGAAAGAGGAGCATCAGAAGAGTGTATATCAACAAGCAGTAGCTGAGTCTGGAATTCAGACAGATCAACTATTTCAATAATGACAACAGAGAATTTAGGTGAACCACCTAAGTGTAGCGAGTAGATCAGATAGCTAGACAGAGAGAGTTCAAGAGGTGAAGAGATGAAACAGGAAAGCTCCCCCTGTCTAGATGCAATGGAATATCTTTTTAGGTTTTTCAAATTTTATTACATGCACTACTCTTCAAATGTGCAGTATGCAGCAAATCTAATAAAGAGTAGCATGATCATTAAGCGACAACAGTCAAACTCTCCCTGATGCAGTGCATGATATGCAATGAAAGCACAGCTCATGATTTTAAGTTTATGCTCGAAGAAAATTCATGTTGTTCAACCAGAGAGAGAACCTACCAAATACATCAAGTTCATTTCAAATTTTTAGAAAGTTTCAACTAAGCACAAATCAAATCAACAAGATGCTTAACCATCTCAAACAAGCATTTTTCAGATGATGGAATTTAAACAGATTGTTCAGAACTAACCTGGAGAGCAGGATCATGGGGTCTTTCAATTTTTGAGTGCCTTGGTTTATTGACCCCTCTTCATTCATCCCAAGACACACCTGCAGCAAAGTAATCAGTTTGATCCTACAGGAACCCAAGCCACCTTGGGTCCTGTATTAGCCCTAAAAGGTGTTCTAAACAATCTTTTAGTAACATTGTCATCAAAATCCATCAAATAACAATTAGTCATGGAATGTCCAATTCTACCACAATATTTGCATATGACATCAGATTTTCTGATTCTATGATGCATATCAACAGCAGCTTGAGACCTATGAGTGTGAGCATGAAGTTTCCTGCTGTTCACATAGATATTTTGTTTCTTATTGTCTGACAACCAACATTCCGCAGACTTGTGACTTGACTTGCCACAGTTAAAACATGAAAAATTCACAGGTCTTTTGGCAGAGAATTTAAAAAAATTGTCATTAACATGGCTTCCTTGGGCATGCCAACAGTCCTTGACTGTATGGTCATGCTTTCCACATTGAGAGCAGCTAATTGGATTTCTTCTGAAAGAGCCTGACCGGCATTCGGTGGCCTTGTGACCAGATTTGTTACAGTTATAGCAAGTGATGTGCTGGTTTACAGGAACAAGTTTGTTCTTATTAAAACCATGTTGGTTTGCAGAGAATTTTGTATGATATGAACGTGATCTTTTCTTACCACTTGTAAACCAACATTGAGTAGCCATGTGTCCTACTTTTCCACAGCAAAAATAATTTATTTTCTTTCTTTGAAAAGCATGATTTCTAATGAGAATTTTTTGTGCAGTAGTAGCAGCTAGGTCATCTAATTCAAACAACTTACACTCATGCATCATATGACCTATCTTATTGCAATAAAAACACTGCACATTCTTTTTCTTTTCAAACTGAATTTTATGAGAAGATTTTTCACAGCAATTTTTCTTTTTCTTTTGTTCAGCCCCGTGCTTATGGATGTTCTGAGATTTCTTAGGTGAAATACATTTTGAGGTACTAGCACATTCTGAACTTTTCACAAAAATAATTTATTCTTTTCCTTTCATACTTCTCTCATTATCCGGATTAAAACCTAATCCTTCTTTCTGAATGTTCACTTTATTTCCCAGTAGTTTATCCAGATTCTCTTTTCCCTTAACAAATTTAGACAATGATTTATTCAAATCAGCAATTTCACTTTTAAGTGAAGTGATCTATGTTTCAGAGTTTGTTAGATCTTCTTCACAGGTGATAATTTGTTTCTACATGGCATCATTCAGATTTTTCAAAATTTGAATCTCATGCAGAAGTTTTTGTTCTTTTTCATCATTAAGTTTTATTTCAGCATATTTTTCCCGTTCAATAGTCATGCATCTTTCAGTAGCAACAATGTTCAATACCATCAACTTCTTATTTTGATCTTTCAACGGTTTATTTTCATCAATCAAATTATTTTGATCCACAGTTTTCAAATTCTCATTCACTTTCTGTTTAGATATTTCTAACTCAGAATTTCTATTCTTCAATTCTTCTAATTTTTCTTTCAGAGAGTCAATTTCACATTTTAGTTCTCTTATTTCGTACAACATCTCCTTTTTCATTTTCCCCTTTTCAGTCTTAAGAGATTTGTATTCTTCTAACAAGTTTTCATACATTTCTAGCAATTCATCAAATGAGGGTTCTTCTGATCCGGAGCTTACCCGAGATGATGAATCTTCATTAAAGTGACTACTGCTATGACCACTCCGGTTGGCTATCAGACATTCCTCTTCTTGTTCCCCATTTGCAGCCGTGATTCTATCAAGAATTTCTTTTCCAGAAGCGCACCTGAGAGCAAAAGGATATATATCAGTATTAACCGCAGCTTTTAAGATATTAAGAACTATGACATTATCACGGTTCTTAGATCTGTCCTCACTAGACCACTTGGTCTGATCTTTAGGCAATTGGTGTGGGCCTTTTGAAACTAATTTCCATATATTAGGGTCAATGGAATTCATATAAACACATAGGCCGCCTAACCACTTACTGAAGTTAGAACCATCAAACGCAAAAGGGCGATCCATTAAGATAGATGGCAAATAGATTCAACGCACAAAACAATCGTTAAGAATTGCACCAACCTACAAATAGCAAAGCATCACACAGACTAGCAGGATCCTCTACAGATCATTAGATTTGGAAGCACATAGACCCGCTCTGATACCAACTGATAGGATCGGTGCGATGGATTTAGAGGGGGGTGAATGAATCCCCTTATAAAACTCTTGCCCAATTAAAACTTCCTGATACAAACTGAAAGCCAATGAACAGTTGCGGAATTAACAGATTCACTAAGTCAACTAAAATGCTTACAGATGAACGGATTGGTGACTTAGGATCAATGTCAAAGGAATCTCAAAACAGTCATCGAACAGACAATGTGCAATCAACAACCTTACTAGACAGAGAGAAACAGATCGTGCCTAAGCATTCACCTAACGGAATAAGACAAGCAATCACACCACAATGAACAGATGATTTTTAAAGTGGTTCGGTCCTCCAGACCTACATCCACCCCACACTCAAACTAGAGTGTGGATTCCACTGATACACAGCTTAAACCGCTGAGCTTCACAGCTTGCTTACAACCCGCTGACTAACAGCTTGATCGCTGGGCATTACAACTTTACCAACCGCTGGGGACTACAGCTTAACCCATCCAGAGGAATCCTCCTCTGCCCGCTGAGCAATACAGCTTAGCTCTGCTGACTAACAGCTTGAAACAGAGGTAGAAGAAAAATAAAATACGGAAAGGACACAGTAATAGAAAGCTGTATACGGTAAAGCATAAAACAGCTCTCAAGGAGCAAGTTGGTCTGGATCTGATCCAAGAGCCAACAGATAACACATCTTCAAAGAAGTCTTCTCTCTTCTTTTTCACGAACTCTCTATCTCTCTTTTCACTCTCCTTTTTCTTCTTCTGCTGATCTCACTTTCTATTTTTCTTTCTCTTTTTCTTCTTCTTTCTTTCTCTTCTTCTGGATCGTGCAGGCTCTCTCTCTCTCTGCTTCTGCTCTTTCAGATGGGCTCCCCTACTTCGATCACTCTACTCGAGCATCTTCTCCAGATGGAGAAGTCTTCTTTTTATAGTAGGAGCAGATAGGTGGGCATGTGTCCTCCACGAATTCCCACCCTAGTGCCTTGAACACATGGCAGCATTTCAGCCTGCTGCACTACACGTGTCACGATCCTGGCACTTCCTCCATTCTTGGATCACGTGCCCTTCTTAAGCTCCTCGAATAGCAGTCCTGTCAGATCAGGCTTGTTATCAGTGTGAGTTAATCTGAAAGGAAAGAAAAGATGCATCGAGTAAGTTTGATATTTGAACTGAGCCTGTACAGACTTGATGCACAAAATGCAGTGTGCATATAAGAAAGTATGTACAACGAGAATGAATGCACGGACATGTCATCCACGAGTGTACAGACTTTGAATGCATGTAATGCATTTTGCATATGGAGAAGTATGCACATTGAAAGTGAATGTATAGACATGTCATCAACGAGTGTACAAACTTTACGTGCAATGTACAAATGATTTACAGACTTTCTGTGCCTAACGCTTAAGCCTGAATGCATCATGTATAGACTTGCTAGTGGGTAGTGTAGAATGTATTTAACAAAGTATGCACAATGAAGATGAATGCACAGGAATGTCATCAAGGAGTGCATGGACTTAGTGTGCATGCAACACCAATGTACAGACTTGCTGGAGTGATGATGCATGAACTTAACCACTCGTACCAGCAATGGAATGTATAGACTTTGAATGCATGGTAAAGAGTGTATAGACTTTGTTTTGAAAGATTGCACAAATGCCACTGAAGAATGTACAGACGTTGAACGTGTGAAATGCAGTTTGCATCTATCAAAGTATGCACAACGAAGATGAATGCTCAGGCATGCTGTCAAAGAATGTACAGACTTTGCGTGCATGCGCCAAGACGATGTACAGACTTTGCGTGCCTGAAACAAGATGATGTACAGACTTGCTACCTAGCATTTAAGAATCAATGCATCATGTATAGACTTGCTTAAATGACGCATGGACATAACAGCAAAGATTGTGTAGACATTGTATATGCATGAAACAACTGAATGTACTGACTATGTATGCATAATGAACATGCATCGACTTTGAAATAAAGCGACTGACGAATGCATCGATGCAGTGTGTGCATATGGCAGATATTGAACCGATGCAATGTATGCAGGAGAACTAACAGTGCAGTCTATTTACCAGATCATGCATCAACTATATGACGTGCAACAACAGTTAATGTACCGATGCAAACTACACTTGTTATGCAAGAACTAGAGTTGCACCAATGCAGAGACAGACAATGCAATGAGATGAATGTGCCCACTCTCAAATCAATCAATCAATCATGCTCATAGTGCTTGCTGACTTCAAAACAATTCATACTCATAGTGCTTGCTGACATCAAAACCATAGGGGCACAACAGAAGGAAGACCGAGGCACCACAGAAGAGATTGACAATGCCCCCCGCGGAGTCCACATCAACGTCATCGCGGGTGGTGCGGCATCAGGCTGAGATAGCAGTTGAGGAAGAAAGTGTCATGCCGAGCGGGCGAGCTGAGCCTCCATTGAGCACTCTACGGCACCGCAGGCGAGTAAATCGCAGGCCCTGGTATTCTCCGACCAGGACCTGGAAGGGTTAACTACCCCGCATGACGACGCTCTCGTTGTATCGGCTACAATAAACCATTGTAACGTAGATAGGATCTTAGTTGACAATGGAAGTGTCCCTGATGTATTATCCTATGAATGTTTCCTCAAGATGAGAGAAAATCCATCTAAACTCCGCCCGATCTGAACCCCCCTCTGTGGGTTCAACGGCCAGGCAACTTATACCGTGGGATCCCTGAGCCTGCCAGTTACTATCGGCACTCCGCCCAAAACCATTACGGTTATGGTAGACTTCATCGTGATTAAAGGGATGACGACAAACAACGCCATCTTTGGACGAGGTATCCTCAGCCGAATGAAAGCGGTGCCCTCTACCTTTCACCAAAAAATGAAGTTCCCGACCAAGTATGGCGTGGGGGAAGTCCGAGGTAACCAGGCATTGGCTAGACGGTACTATATAATCTTAGTCGAAGTCACTAGGCTGGAAGGGAAAAATAAAGGAGTAAATGGAGCTGAAGAGGGTCCCGCAACATCTGAGCCTGGTGGCGAGTTGCTAACGGTCTTCCTTAACGGTGACCCGACTCTAGGAGTAAAGATCGGAGCCGATCTACCACTTGAGGAACATGAAAAATATAAGGATTTAATTGCCCGGTATATCCGAGTCTTTGCATGGTCTGATGAGCACCTTCCCGAGATCCCGGGAGACGTGGTAATGCACAAGCTCAACCTCGACCCAATGATGAAGCCAGTCTAGCAACGCAGGAGAAAGCACGCCCTGGAGAAGCAAGCGGTCATCAAAGAGCAAGTCATCAAGGGGCAGAAAACTTGCCTTTTTCGTTCGGTCCTGTACCCCACGTGGCTCGCCAACGTCATCCTGGTACCGAAGGCTTCTGGGAAATGACGAATGTGCGTGGACTTCACCGACCTTAACCAGGCTACCCCGAAGGATTGCTACCCGCTGCTGAGCATCGATCAACTGGTCGACTCAACCTATGGCAACCTAGGTTCAGGCCATTCTGAACATGCGGCCACCCACCTGCATCAAAGACGTCCAACACCTTACGGGGCGCATTGCTGCGCTCAACCATTTCCTATCCCGGGCGGCCGAACGATGCTTACCCTTCTTCAAGTTGTTGAGGGGACCCAAAATGGCATCTGCTACGTTCGCCTGGGATGAGGAATGTCAAAAGGTGTTCGCCAAGCTTAAGGAGGTCTTAGCCTCGCCCCCGGTGCTATCCAAGCCGGTCCAGGGCGAAACTCTATACCTCTATCTCTCGGTGACCCCTTCTATAGTGAGCTCGGTCCTGGTCAGGAATGACGCAGGGATCGAGAGACCAGATTACTATACCAGCAAGGTGCTTAATGATGCTGAAAGAAGGTACCCCGCAACCGAGAAACTCGTGCTAGCGTTGGTTACCTCAGCCAAGCGCCTCTGACCCTACTTTCAAGGGCACTCAATCGTCGTATTGACCGGTGAACCCCTGAAGAAAATTCTCTTTCACCCTGAAGCCTCGGGACGCCTCGTCAAATGGGCCATCATGCTCGGAGCCTACGACATCTCGTATCACCCTTGCTCGGCCATCAAAGGATAGGCTCTCGTAGACTTCATTGCCGAAAGCACGGTCCTGATTGTAGAAATACCTCCACAGCGCCCGGGCCCACCTGGGACCTGTTCGTCGACGGGTCCTCCAACTCGGCCAGATGCGGCGTTGGTGTCCTTCTCAAATCCCCCGAAGGAGCGGAGCTACGGTATGCCCTGAAGTTCAACTTCCAGGCGTCCAACAACGCCTCCGAGTACGAAGCCCTTATCTAAGGGGCCAGGATGGCTCGACGACTAGGGGCCGAGTGAGTCAAAATCTACACTGACTCCCAATTGGTCGCTTTCCAGGTCAACGGTGATTATGAAGCTCGGGAAGGACAAATGGTCAAGTACCTTCAGGCAGTCAAGAGGATGGCCCAACTCTTCTAGAGCTTTGAGGTAGTCCGGATAGCTCGAGAGGAAAACTCCCGAGCAGACGGCCTCTCTCGACTGGCCTCCTCGCTCGACCCCGCAGGTACACAAGCGGTCTTTCTCGAAGAGCTCAAGCGACCGAGCATCGAGTCCGAGCTTATGACCGTTGACCCGGCACCCCCGAGCGACTGGCGGACCCCCTATATATCCTGGCTCCAGGGATTCTCAAGAGCCCACCGATCCTCAGGAGGCTCGGAAACTTAAGTACCACGCTCGGCGTTTCCTCATGCTGGATGATGCCTTATACCGCAGATCTTTCTCCGGTCCCCTCCTCAAGTGCATCAGCGCCGACGAAGCCAGCCGAGCGGTTCAGGAAGTACACGAAGGCATCTGCGGAGCGCACCAAGGAGGAAGATCGCTCGCCAGGATTTTGCTTCGGCAGGGTTACTGGTGGCCCACTCTCCAGCGCGACTGCACGACCTACGTATAGAAGTGCGACCGATGTCAGCGCTTCGACCATCTGATCCATCAGCCTGCTGCGAAGCTCATCACCCTGGCCGAGCCATACCCTTTCGCTCGGTGGGGGATCAACATCTTGGGGCCATTCCCCACGGCTCAAGCTCAGAAGAAGTTCGTCATTGTCGCCATCGACTATTTCACCAAGTGGATCGAGGCTGAGGCCACCACCAGGATCACCGAATCAGTCGTATGGAGTTTTGTTTGGAAATCGATCATCTGTCGCTATGGCGTCCCCCGAGTGATCGTGAGTGATAACGGTCAGCAATTTTATTCTCATTACTTCAGAGACAGATGTGCTGACCTTAACATTCACAGTCACTTCACTTCGGTAGCCCACCCTCAGGCTAACAGACTGGTCGAGAATGGCAATAAGACTATCTTAAAAGGCATCAAAACCAGGCTCGGCAAGGCCAAGGGAAGCTTGCTCGAGAAGTTACCGAGTGTACTATGGTCGCACCGAACTACTCCAAAAACAGCCACCGGTTAAACGCCTTTTCAGCTGGTGTATGGCACGGAAGCCGTGATTCCGTTGGAGGTCGGCAATCCCTCTCTTCGAGTCGTCCACTTCAAACCCGAGATAAACGAGCAGAAACTGCGAGAGAACCTCGACTTGGTGGACGAGATCCGAGAGATTGCAAAGATCTGAGCAATGGAATACGAACGGCGCATCACTCGATACTACAACTCCAGAGTCCGAGACAGACACTTCCAGCCGGGAGACTTTGTCCTAAGAAAGGCCAAAGCATCTCTACCACTAGAGGCAGTGGGGAAGCTGGCCCCTACCTGGGAAGGCCCCTACCGAGTGGTCGAGATGCTCGGGAAAAGAGCATACCGATTGTCCACCATGGAAGGAACACCCGTCTCTCGGACATGGAACACGACAAATCTTCGCAAGTTCTACTTTTGATCATTTGGGAAGCATGCACATGTAAGCAAAAAAGAATAAACATTCTCTTCTTCTCATTAAATTTTGATGTACATCAAGTAGGCCGCAGCCAATACATTATACATGTACAAAAATCACACCCTCTGGTACTATAACGCGAGCAAAACGCTCGGCCAACCCGGTAAGCGCTCCTACGTCCAGCCACTGACTCTGCCTCGTGCGGAAACTGGCTCGGACAAAGGATAGCCGGCCTCGTTGGTTTGAGAAAAGCTCGGAAGAAAAAGGAAAAGAGGGGAAACAACAAAAAAGAAAAAAGAGAAGAGGTCGACCCGAGCAAAAATGGAGAGGAAGCTTGAGAGAGCCCCCCCTACACAACGGGGTCGACGGTGGAAAGAGGGGCCGGGTAGACAGTGAAAGAATGAAGCTTGACGAGCTTCATTCCCCCCTCCCTTCGGGATAACGTTGGCGGGTCAGGGACAGGAAGGCGACATGCCCCGGCATGACGAACCCTCTCCCAGAGTGACCTCCGACTGACGAACCCTCTTCCAGACTGAAACAGCAGGAGCTTCCTTCCTACCGCCATCTGCATCATCATCTTCTGAAGTGCCTTCCATGCCTTGCCAAGACCGATAGCACAACGTCTCGCGGAAGGGAAAGAAGGAGAGGTCACCAGGGATGGCCTTAAGCGATGAAAGGAAAAGGAGACTCCCCTCGGACCTTTTATAGGCCGAAGGGGGAGCTGTTCACCTTAAATGACTCTCCCATTACAAAACACGCAAAAGGGCTTTCCCTGAGATGGTTACCTCATTTCCCAACATCCCCCCAACGGGACGCGCGAAGCGGCAAGTCATTAAGGGCGATATGAAAAAATGGAAAGGTGCCAGCAACATGTCAGTTATTTGACAGATCGGCATGCGTGATATCTGCAGAGAAAATCGGCGCCTTCTCAAACGACCATGAATTCGATAGTCAAATCACACCAAAAGCGGTAAGAAATAGTTAATTCAGCGTTTAATACTGCCGCTATTATATTTTCCAAAAAAAGCAGTACCCGGCTACATAAGGGAAAGAAAAAGAAAGAAAAAGCTACTACATCAGGCCTCGGGCCCATCTCCAGTCTCGATAGGCAAGGCTTCCTCAGCACCAAGCGATCTACCCCCAGTATTCTCAGCGACGGCCGACCTAGACACTGACCCCACCGGTGTGGCAACTGTCTCGGTCGTGCACCCTCCCGAAGCTACTGGAGTTGGCGGTCGCTCGGACGAGGACGAGACTCCCGACCCTCCTCTTCGCTCGATGTATAATGGGAAGAGTCGGTCAAACCCCAATCCGAGTCATAGCGTTGTCCCGAAGGAAAAAATGAGCCGAGACGCTTGGGCCTTCGCCTCTATGACGGCCTGATCGTAGCCTGGGAGAAGCCCTTCCGAAGCCCCCGACGGTAGCCCGACTCGTAGTAAAGAAAGGCCGCCTGATAAGCCTATGAGCACCTACGTTGCTCGAAAGCCTCTATCCCAGCCAGCTCCGCTTTCCTCTGGAGCTCGGCTATCCACTGCTTGGCCTCGGACAGCCTTCTCTCGGCCTCGGACAGCTTCCTCTCGATCTCAGTCCGTGAATCCTCAGTCGCCTGGACTCGGTCCTCGAGCCCCTCTCGTTCGGCCCGCCATTGATCGTCGCGCTCAACCTGGATTGTGCGCTCTGACTCTAGGAGCTCATTCTTCCGATTGACCATGCGACGGGCCTGAGCCAGCTGCTTCGCCAACGACCGAGCCTCCGCTTGGCCTTACTGCGCCAACGCCCGGAGCGGGGCCATCTCCCGATGAAGGTCCCCAAGATCGAGGGTCAGATGCTCGACCTTCCGATCAAGCGCACCGCGGGCCCACGAAAGAGTCTCTCGCTCTGACTCCACCCGAGCATATGCATCCACTGCTTCCGCCCCCAACTGGGCCAAGACCAGCCCGCCCTCCATAATTTGCTCAAAAAGCGAGGAGGGGGGACCCTTCCGGACTTTTTTCCGCAAGTCTCGTGAAGCCAGGGAATGGCACGCCCGATACAGAGGAGCCCGGACGCTGAAGGCGCTGGTCGAGGGAGGGGAAACTCTCACCGGAGCGGCCGGGATTGGGGCACCTCCCCCGGGCAACCCCGTCCCGAGGGCCCCACCGGTTGGCTCGGAATGAGCGGCCCCGCCGCGTACCTCCCCTGCCTAGGTCAGCTAAGATTGAGTCGCTTCCTCCTGAGACCCTCCAGCCTCAACCGGCTCGGACCGGGCCCCCTCGTCTACTGGCCCCTCTTCTTTACTCGATGCCTCGACATCGGCCATGACCGCTTCATCGTCGCCCCCCTCTTGCTCGGTAGAGGGCAGAGCCGGCAGGGAATCCTCTTCGGACGGACGGGTGACCTCGCCTTCCTTGCCCGCTTCTTCTCGGTAGACAGAGCCTGCATTGAAGACAACAACAACTTGGCCACGGGATCCTTACGCTTGACCCCCCAACATTTGGAAGCATCATTCCGGGCCACCCGCTTGCGCGCCCTTATCCCAGACAGGGGATGAGACCTCCGAAGCTTGAAGCTCACTTGGAGTCGACGTCTCGTCCAAGTCGATGACCTCCAACTCGACTGACGGTGCCTCCTCCTCAACCGTTCTCCTTACATCTGAACCAAGGAGAGCAAATTGAGAGAAGGAAGGCCCCTTACTTGACAAGAAAGATAGCAAGTCCCTGAACTCCTTACCTATCGGCAATAGCACTCGAGAAAGGTACCCCTCGATGTTGGACGAGGTCACCAAATCAGCAGTCTCTCGGTGACTCTACTGAAGGATGGCAGCCTCCTTCTCCACCTCTGGGGAGACCACGGTTTGCTTCGGAGGGATATTCAGATGAAAATTGGGCACCATCAGGAAATTCCAGACCACACCGATCGCCAACGCGCCCACCCAGAAATATTGGATCTTCCACCCCTTATGAGAGGAATCCTTCACAGACAGGGACACACAACTCCTCCCCCGCTTCGCCTGAATGAAGAAGAAGCCCTTCCTCGCATGAAGATTCTCCTTCAACTCAAAAAAGTAATGAAAGAGGTCCAACGAGACAAGCACCCCACACTGGCCACAGAGAAAGATGAAAGAGATGATGAAGGTATAAGAGTTGGAGATCAGCTAGACATGAGCCAGTCGGTAAAATCGAAGCAACTCGGCAACAAAGGGATGGAGAGGTAGACGAAAGCCACACTTCCAAGCCAAGAGGAAGGAACAAAAGTGGTCAGAACGAGTGTCCAGGCTAGACTCATGAGACTCAGGCGCCAGGGACTAGAATCGCCAAGGCAGCCCATATTGGTTCTCCAGTCGCTTCACATCAGCCTGCCCTAGCTCACTGCGGAAAGGCTCCGACAGTACCATAAAAACCTTTGAGGCCTGATCCCTCTGCTGCCCCTCAGCCTCCTGATGATAGTCCGCCATAAAGCAGAGAGAAGAACTGGAAGAACGAAGGGGAAAGCTCTGAATCAGAGGACTCCGGAGGAGAAGGAATATGATGAATCGCCGCCTCAGGATGCCCTCCTAGATCCGATGGCTGCAACGATCCTTCACTCTTCTGAGCTGCTCTCACAGCATAGGAGCCCCCCTTAAATATAAAGAGAGGCAAAACCCTAAACCCCGGAGATAAAGAGACGCAAAACGCATAATGCTTATAACCCCTAGCTAGAGGCGGCGTGGTGTTCCGATCTCCCGGGGAGGGGCCTTCTCTTATTCATCATAACGGGCATGTTTTCAAGGTGAGCCACGTCATGTGGCCCCTACCAGAAAGAGAAATCTCTACCCAACCAGAGCCACAAAAAGTCCAGCCCAAATACTACTCGACCGAGCCAAATTTTGGCTCGGGAGTAGGAGGGGGACAAGTGGATAGGGAAAATCTCATCGCCCATACGAAGAGGCCAAACGAGGTCTAAATCTGACCGAACGAGGCCCAACTCCTTGAAGTGACAGCCCCCGGGCCCACTTATTATAAGCCTAAAAACTCACTCGGAACAAGTGCTTCCTAGGCGGCCTTCGGGTTGGGAAGTCTGACCATCAGTTCGATCGGGAAAGCTCCCCCGGAGCCCCCTATTCCCTATCCTGACCATGCACACATTGCTCGGGAGACCACTCCTGGGCAAGTGCCTATCGCTCGGGCTCACTGATGGAAGCTTATTGGCATGGCCACTGCGAGTCCCTTAATGGCATGAAGCTCAAGGGGATAGGGGAGACCAAGAGTCCGCGTGCTATCAGGAGCCCACATGAAGGACGTAACCCCCCTGAGACTCCTCCGCTTACAGGGATCATTCGCACAACGGGCCATTATTTAAACTGGAAAAGCTCTACTACAGGGAGGTAAGCAAGGCAAGAGCCAAAAAACCCTGAGTAGGAACCACTTCACCTTTCTGTGGAGAGGGATCTCGCACTCCCATCTTCCTCCTCACTATTCCATTCGCATCATAGCTCTACTACTTTGTCGACTTAAGCATTGGAGGGTCTTCCCCGGGGATCTATCCCTGGGCACCTCTGACTCGTTTCCCTTCTTACAGTTCACATTTCAAGTATACGAGGTCATCCTCTTCCCCGCTCAGGAGCAGCGTGAGATCACCCCTCGAAGGTGTGAAGAGATCCCACGTGTTGCTCACGTGTCTCACCCTTTTCTGCACTAGCGAGCTATTTGTTACTCCTATCGGGTATTTTATACCCTTAACCAGCTATTTGTATGCCTTAGGGAGGTATTTGTCACCCTTAGCTTTCCTTTAGCCATCGCCACAGCTCCTTTCTCTGCCTTGCTTCCTTGCTGCATCGACGCCACAGCTTCATGCGTCGACTATGCCTTGTTTCCTTCCACGCATTTACCCTTGCTGCCCATTTGTCAGCCCAACACAGCTATTTGTCTGCCTTGTCCAGTCATTTGTCTCCACTATCCATACTAAGTCGTCACCCTTGCTGCTTTCTTCTTTAGCTTCAGCTGACGCCAAAAGCCATTTGTCACCCTTGGTCCTCTATTATTCCGTCTGACTATGGAGCTTGACCTCGTTGACCACGACTGATGTTGACTTTGACTTGTGTGAACATTGACTTAAGTCAAACATGATAAGAACGTTGGCTGGAGTCAGTTGACTATTGTTGACTTTGACCAATTAAAAGTTTGACCTATCCACCTTGACTTGAGTCAACCCTTCGATTGTTCTTCTGCCTTCTTCGAGGGATTCAGGGATCATTGTAGAACACCGTAGCTCATTATCTTCTAGTGATTTACTGTTGAGCTTTTGGATTGTAGTGAACCCTTCTCTCTCTCCTCCATTTCCCTTCTTTCTTCCTCTGATAACTCTTCTCAATCTATTAATCAGAGATAACAGTTATTTTTCTCCCTTGAGAGGGTATATGCCACCGTTGAGACCTATTTTTCACCCTTAAGAGGGTATATGTCACCCATAGAAGTCTATTTGTCAGCCTTAGCTTCTTCTGCTGGCGAATAAACACAAGTCGACTTCCCCTTCATGCAGCTTCAACACTTCACACATATTCAGCGCTACAACCTATTTTTCACCCGTAGAGAGCTATTTGTCAGCTTTACTTGCATATTTGTCACCACTAATGTGTCATTTGTCTGCCTTATCTTCCTGCCTTCCCTTGTATCAATCTTAACAGATTTGTGACCCATTTCTAAAGAATTAAGACTTTGACTGCACTGACTTGGGTTGACCACTGTCTTAGCTCCATTGATTATGCGTTGACTTCATTGACCACGTTGACTTTTCTTCAGTTCTTCAAGAAATTACTGGCTTTTAGCCTATTCTACATGCAACTGTCAACCTATTCTTTGTGCAATTTAGAAGTAAACTATACACACAAAATCATCATAGCTCCATGCATGATTCTACATCAACAAAACACAATGACTATAAGAGTATATATGACTCATGGTTTTGACAACATCAAAACACAAGGACACAATATGAAGAATTTAAATAAACATACCCTCAGTAGTTGGTGGGGGAGGTGCACTCTGTGTAGCTGGTGCTGAGACATAAAATATCGTGAGCAAAACAAAGTGCATATTCACTACTCATTTATCTAAGAATTTAAATAAACATACCCGCAGTTGTTGGTGTGGGCAGTGCACTCTGTGTAGCTGGTGCGGAGACATAAAATTCCATGAGCAAAACAAAGTGCTAAGTCACTACTCATTTATCTAAGAATTTAAATAAACATACCCGCAACACATGGTGGGGGCGGTGTACTCTGTGTACCTGGTGCAGAGACATAAAATATCATGAGCAAAATAAAGTGCATATTCACTACTCATTTATCTAAGAATTTAAATAAACATACCCGCAGCAGGTGGTGGGGGTGGTGTAATCTGTGTACTTGGCGCAGAGACATAAAATATCATTACCAAAATAAAGTGCATATTCACTACTCATTGTTGTGTCCCTATGATCATTTAAGTTCACTTGGGTAAATCGACATCATTCTACGGTCATATAAGTTCTGTGGTATTCTTGGTTTTGATAATGGCTAAACACTATTTGTCATTGATATTTCCCACTCTCATGTAATTGACATACGTGATGGTTTGATTATGACAGGTATGTCATTACATGGAAAAGAAATTCAGTGGAGTCGGCAAAAGTGAGAGCTCGTGGATCGCGCCCAAGCGAGGATGCGAAAACAAGCACAAGTCGACACGCGATATTTGGCTTGTCACACATCCAAGGTCAATGCACAAAGAAATATAGCCAAGAGAATCCAAGGCCAGAAACATAATTGATGCCTTTTAGACTATCAAGGGAGATGTCACGGACATGAACGGGCCGCTAAAGAACTTAAGCGACGGAACCAAAGCACGTAACGGACCGACCCGGGCAAGCTCGGGGTCTGCCCAGCTGGCGGTCAACTGCCCCAGCCAGGAACTGCCAACCTGCACGAGTTTCAGTAGCGGTCGACCGCCAGCCAGTAGCGGTCGACCGGATTTCCAAGGGACCATCCGTTTGCAGGTGTTTCAGTAGCGGTCGACCGCCAGCCCCGAGCCTTCAATGTTGACTTTGTTTCCAACTTTGAAAAGGGCCATTCAACATGGATTTGTTTAATCCAAAAGTCACCTAAACACCCATGATTTGTGGATCTGGTCTGAGGCTTGTCTATAGACCATTCAAGGTCTATAAAACTCTCACTTGAGGGATTAGAAACACTAGGGCTTCAAGGCTTCAAGGGAGATCAAGGGAGCTCATTTTCGAGGTACTGTAGCACCTCAGTGAACAGTGTTTCGGGAGGAAGTTCTTCATCCATTCCAAGGTGTTTCAAGGTGAGATCTGAAGCAAGCAACCTCCAACAAAGCTAGAAGCACTCAAGGTTCTCAAAGGTGATCAAAGCTACATCCATACATCTCTTCATCAACTCAAGCAGATTCAAGGAAGCACAACTCACAGGGAAGAAGAAGCCATTGCTGTTGAATCAAGAAGAGTGTTTTGTGAAGAAGATAGAAGCCTCTATTGGTGATCTACACCCATCGAAGAATCTGATTCAAGCTCCAGCAATTTCAGACAAGATCTTTCTTCTTGAGCTCATTTCATATCATGTTTGAATAGCTTGATATTTGTTCTTTCTTCTTCATTTCATTCGAACAATCATAATTGAGAATCGTCCCTACCGGTGGTTAGTAGGAAGGCAATCGGAGGTTGTCCGATCTACGTTGTTGACGTCCCTACCAGGTGGTTAGTAGGAAGGCAATCAGTGGTCTTTCCGATTTACGGTTCAGTGCGTGGCACTAGTGGAGCCTCACCGGATTTGGTGAGGGGTGGACGTAGGGCTGGGGATTCAGTCCGAACCACCTTAAAATCTCATGTGTTATGGTTTGTTTGTGTGATTGTTTCGTTCTAAATGCATGCTTAGGTTCGAATCGATATATTAGTAATCATCTTGCTAAGCAAATCGTTGTGTCCTTCGTTTAGCTAGTTATATTCCGCTGCAATTTATCTCATCTAGCTATATAGAGGGTTACATTGCGAAAAGAGGGGCAGATCTATTCACCCCTCCCCTCTAGATCCGCTGTCCACTACACAACAAGTGGTATCAGAGCCTAATCTCTCATTATGGGGTCCAACGACCTTGAGGGAAATGGTGGATCAGCATCTAAGGGTTATTTACGTGAAGGACACTATGTGAACAGACCTCCTTATTTCATTGGATCTAACTATCCTTATTGGAAACATCGCATGCAGGTGTTCATTCGCGCCCAAGACTACGAACTTTGGCATGTGATCAGCAAAGGTCCGTATGAGCTTACGGATAATGAGGACTTGTGGACCAAAGAATAAATACGGCAATCCACCGTCAACTGGAGTGCTAAACATATCATGCAATGCTCACTCCATCCAGTTGAATTCTCAAGAGTAGCCACCTGTGCAACTGCGAAATTGGTGTGGGATAAGCTAGAGGTAATCTACGAAGGAACCTCTCAGGTACGAGAAACAAAAGCCAATATTTTAGTTTCTGAATATGAAATGTTCCGCATGAAGCCTGATGAGTCAATTCAAGATATGTATGCTCGCTTAACTGTACTTACTAATAGTTTAACTGATTTGGGAAAGAAATATACAGAGCAAGAACTTGTAAGAAAATTCTCAGATCATTAACTCCAGCATGGCACACGAAGGCAACCGTTGTTGAAGAATCAAGAGATCCCGCAACCACCAAGGTAGATGAATTCATTGGGTCATAATGACCTATGAGATCAACCTCAAGAACAAAGAGGCTGAGGCACCTAAGAAGAAGTCCCTAGCTCTTAAAGCTGGACCCAGCCGTCAAGATACTTCTGATGAAGGTGAGGATTCGGGAAGTGAGCGAGATGAGGATGACGTAGCCATGCTCACACGTAAGTTCAAGAAATTCTTGAGAAAGGAAGGTAAGAGCTTCATGAGAGGAAGGTCAAGGGTAAGAAATGGTTTCAAATCTAATTTTGAAAACTCTAAGAAATCTGACAAAATCATTTGTTATTCTTGCAACAAACCAGGGCATTTCAAGAATGACTGTCCCGACAGATTCAGAAAAGCTGACAAATGGACGGGCAAGAAGAATAACAAGGCCATGGTGTCACATGGAGCGATGAAGAGGAAAGTAATGATGGAACTAGCTCATCGGACAAAGAAAAAGAAGATTTCTGCCTCATGGCCAAAGGTGACGAAGAAATTGAGGTAAATTCTCCATTTGAAGATTATACAATTGATGATTGGGAGGATGCATATATACAACTGATGGAAAAATATGAAATGTATAAAAAGAAAAATAAATCATTGAAAAAGAAAATCAATTCTTTTGTGCATGATCATGACAAGGATGATAAGAATGCTCTACTTGAAACTGAAATTGAAGATCTTAAGAAAATGATTGAGGATTTGGAAGAAGGAAGAAAAGAAATGGCTAACTTGAAAACTAAAAATGAAAACTTGAGAAATGAGATTGATAGCATTAAGCTAAAAATGCAAACCTATGAAAAGAACAGCAAACTGAGTAATGAAAAATATGAAGCTGTAAAACATGTCAACACTCAACTCTTGCAAAACATTGAAAACTTACAAAAAGAATTGAAGGATAAACAACAATCCTTGGAAAATTTCATGGATGGAAAAGAAAACCTAGATGCTTTGCTAGGTACTAGGATGAATTTCAACAAGGAAGGGTTGGGTTTTGAACCAACAAACAAAAGGCCAATTGGGCTAAAAACAGTCACATTTATCTCATCTTCCGAAGCCTCCACCTCAAACATAACTCCCACACAAAACTAGCAAAAATAAAAGGAGAAAGGAAAAGAAAAGATTGAAGGGGGAGTCACCAACATTCCCAAAAAGCCTGTCCAAAGACCTAAGAAAGGTCGACCTTCCCCGCAGCATAAGTCAACACATTCTTGGCCATTGCATGCTCAATCTTCTAGATATCACCAAAACTGGATTGCACATTCATATAGGCCAACACCACCATACTTTTGGAGAAATTATGATTCATGTGTTCATCAATCCTATAACTTTCAATCTCCTAGGTGGCAGAACAATCACTCTCAACCCAAAAATAACCAATGGCCACAATGTGTTAAGAAGCCAACTTCATCAAACTTTCACAAATTCCAACCAAGAACCTCCAAACAGAAAATGAATGTCAAAGTTGAAAAGAAAAACCAAATCCCTGCTCTAAGCAAACAAAACATGAATGTTAGAAAAGTCTGGATTCTAAAAGAAATGGTTTCATGCTTTGAAAATTTGAAGAGTATGATGGGACCCAAATTTGGTTGGGTTCCAAACACATTTGCTTAATTGCTTGTGCAGGAGTGTCTTGCAGCCATACATAACAGGTGGTACCTTGATAGCGGCTGTTCAAGACACATGACCAGAGACAAATCAAAATTTTATCTCTTGGAGGAAAAGGAAGGGGGACATGTCACATTTGGAGGGAACAACAAAGGAAAAATCATTGGAACATATAATGTAGGTAAGAACCTCTCCAACTCCATTAGAAATGTGTTGCTAGTTGAAGGTTTGAAATATAACCTACTAAGCATAAGTCAATTGTGTGATAAAGGTCACAAAGTGTTGTTTGATTCTCATGAATGTAAAATCTTTGAACCAAAATCCGACAAGGTAAAATTTTTTGGTAAGAGAGTCAACAATGTTTACATGATTGACTTAGATGATCCTGCTTATTCAAACCTTTGTCTTGCTGCACCAAAATCTGAAATTGCATGGTTATGACATCGTAGACTAGGACATGCTAGCTACAATGTCTTGCATAAACTCTTGAAGCATTCAATGGTGAAAGGTTTGCCTGAACTATCCTTTAAACAAGAAAATAAATTGTGTGATGCATGTGCCCTAGGTAAATAAACTAGAAAATCATTCAAGGGAAGATCTGAAAATACATCATCCAAACCACTCGAGCTAATTCATATGGACTTGTTTGTTCCAACCAGAACTACTAGTTTAAGTGGTAGAAAATATGGATATGTCTTGGTGGATGACTTTTCTAGGTTCACATGGGTTTTCTTTCTCACACATAAGAATGATGTTTTTGACGAGTTTCAGGCACTCTACATGAAGATAAAGCAGGACGGTGAGTTTAAAATTTCCAAGATTCAATCTGATCATGGTGGTGAATTTGAAAATGCGGATTTCTATAACCTTTATAGGGCCGAAGGGATTTCACACCGATTTTCTTCACCAAGAACGCCGGAGCAAAACGGTGTGGTTGAAAGGAGAAACCGGACACTTGTAGAGATGGCAAGAACCATGCTTACTGAACGGTAACTTCCAAGGAGGTTTTGGGCTGAAGCGGTAAACTCGGCATGTTACATTATCAACCGCTCTATGGTAAGGCCACATACCAAAAAGACTCCTTATGAGTTGCTAAAAAGTAAAAAGCCCTCTCTCTCACATATGAAAGTGTTTGGATCGAAATGCTTCATTCATAATAATGACAAAAGAGACTTAGATAAATTCGAGCCCAAGAGCGATGAAGGTATATTCCTTGGATATTCTGATAGATCTAGGGCTTATAGAATTTATAATATCAAAAATCAAATTGTGGAAGAATCACTCCATGTTTCCTTTGATGAATATCATGATTCTAACAATGATAACTCTTGTAGGAAAAATGATGAAGATAGGGAATTCCTAAGCATAAAGGACAAGAGTGATCCTCCACAAGAAGAAATAAAAGAAGATGGTGACCTAGCTGAATCAAGCAATACAAGGGATCAAGCTCCAGGAGAAGGTAACGATTCTACAAATATTAGAATTCTTAAGGATCATCCTTTGGAGAATGTCATTGGTAGCTTGAATGACCCATCTAGAACTAGGTCACATTTTAAAATTGTAGAAGAATTGGATCAACTTGCTCTTGTCTCGCAGCATGAACCCAAAAATATTGATGATGCTTTAAAAGATGAAAACTGGATAAATTCCATGCAAGAAGAGCTAAACCACTTTGAGAGAAACAAAGTTTGGCATCTTGTTCCTAGACCTTCATCACAATCTGTCATAGGCACTAAATGGGTCTTTAGGAACAAACTAAGTGAGGATGGCAAGATAATAAGAAATAAGGCTAGATTGGTAGCTCAAGGGTATAATCAAGAGTTTGGGGTAGACTTTGATGAATCTTATGCCCCAGTTGCTAGACTCGAAGCCATCAGAATTTTACATACCTTTGCATGCTCCCTTAGAATAAAGCTTTATCAAATGGATGTCAAAAGTACTTTCTTGAATGACTTGATCAAAGAAGAAGTCTATGTTGAGTAGCCCCCTGGCTTTGAGAATTCTAACAATGCAGATTTTGTATACAAGCTAGACAGGGCGCTTTATGGACTTAAGCAAGCACCAAGAGCTTGGTATGAGAGACTAAGCTCGTTCCTCATTGAAAAAGGGTACACACGAGGTAAAGTAGATCAAACATTTTTTACCAAGAAGCAAGGTAAGAACATCTTGATTGTTCAAATTTATGTTGATGACATTGTGTTTGGTTCTACAAAATCTGAAATGTGTGAGGAATTTGCTAACCTCATGACTAGCGAATTTGAGATGAGCCTAATGGGAGAACTTCAATTCTTTCTCGGTTTGCAGGTCAGCCAAGGAGAAGATGGTTGCTTCATAAGCCAAGCAAAATACATCAAGGTGCTACTAAAAAGATTTGACATGGCAAACAGCAAAATCATTGCAACTCCGATGAGCACCTCAACTTCACTGGATTCGGATGAAAATGGTAAATTGGTGGATGCAAAGGTCTATAGAGGTATGATTGGTTCTTTGCTTTATTTGACTGTATCCCGACCAGATATCCAGTTTAGTGTATATCTTTGTGCTAGATTTCAAGCCAGTCCTAGAGAATCTCATTTGACTGCTGTCAAACGTATCCTTCGATATCATGCCGGCACTCAAGATTTGGGATTGTGGTATCCGTTATCATGTGATTTATCTCTTATATCTTATTCTGATGCGGATTACGCTGGATGCAAGCTATATCATAAGATTACTAGTGGCTATTGCCAGTTTCTAGGCGGGTGTTTAGTTTCTTGGGCCTCCAAGAAACAACACTCGGTTGCCCTCTCAACCGCGGAGGCAGAATATGTTGCTGCGGGGAGCTGCGGCACCCAAGTGTTGTGGATTAAACACCAATTCTAAGACTACTTGGTGGATCTTGGTTGTGTCCCGATTCTGTGTGATAACACTAGTGCTATCAACCTTGTAAAAAATCCAGTCCGGCACTCTGGGACTAACCATATTGAGATTAGGCATCACTTCATTAGAGACGAGGTCAGTAAGAAAAATTTTGAACTGCATTTTGTTGATACTCTAAATCAAATTGCTGATATTTTCACCAAGCCCTTGTGTAATGACAGGTTTTCAACACTCAGAAGGGAGCTTGGTCTTTGCCGACCTCAGGCCACTAAAAATTGAAATGATGATCATGTTCAATTAGTTGTGTGTTTTGCACATTGGTATTCATGCATTGTTTATATGTCAATATGTCTTTTTGCATATGGTGTCGCATTACATGTAGTTGCATAATCAAGTTGAATCTATGTTCCCAATGCATTGCATGGTTTGTGTCGCATCATTCTTGCATGGCCATGGTATATCAAATGTTGATGTATGGAAGGGTAGGTTATGCTTGTCTCGAAGCACTCAATATGCGTCAGATTTCAGCTCCGCCAAGTACCATGCGTCAATGTCGCATATACGCCATATAGTAAGGGGGAGTTGTCCTTGTGCAACATTCATGCATATTCATTCTGTGGCATTTAATAAGTGTACAACCATGCGTTGGGTCATACATTTCATTTCTGCTACCTTCATGAGTGACTAGGTCAACCTCCTTTGCCATTCCACTTGATTGCAAACATAACCCCTTCGCGTATCCATTGCATATCCTTAGGGGGAGTTTTGTTGAGTCATTTAATCTCTTACAATCTGTGCTTCCATGGCTTACAGTCTATATATGAGATCATGAGACTGACAAACAGATGGTGTGAGAGCTTTCTATTATATGAACTGATGATTGTCTATTCAATGAAAATGGTTCAGATCTAATGATTTCCTTGTAGTTCTGCTATATTTTACTTGAAATCATCTATATTCTGTCATTTTAATAGACCTTAGCTAGAGATTGCATGTTGTGCCTTGAATAACTTTCCTGTGATCTGAAAAATCCAAACGTCATGACACTCTTAGTGATACTCTAGAGCTTAGTATTGTTTCTAAACATCTTGATGAGCTGGAACTCTTGAAAATCAATTTGATAGAGCAATGATACTGTTGCACGGAGAAATATGTCACGTCATCCAATCAAGTGACGAATGATATGTCATGATGTGCCTCTGTTATCTCTGTCTCAATTCATTTGGACTCTAGGCAGAGCAATGGCATAATTGCTGAGAAATATATCCTCTCATCAAAGAAATGAGATTGGATATGTCATGACGTGACTTTGCTATCTCTGTTCATTCCGAAGCATAACCGTTAGTCTTGCCAAATACCTAGGAATACTGGCGTCTAAACAACGTGTATTCTTACGGCTAGGAGGCGTGTACTAGACTTGATTGCTCGTAAAATATGAGTAATATGCCTTCAAATTCAAAAGAGATTGAAATTTAAAGTTATTGCACTCATAACACTTCCATGCTCTAATCATGATTGTTTAGCTTCAATACTAGTTTTTGTGTTATTTCCTATGCAGTTATTGAATATGGATATCTAAGACAAGGGAAGGTTAAACACTGCCATGATATGGACTTTGGTTCATTTCTATTAAATCTTGGATGTAGTTGCTTTTCAAACTCTGTTGATGAACTCGGACTTCATTAGCTTTGAAACACATATATATATTGTTCGCGACATGATTTCAATTTCCATATAATAGCTTGCTCTTCCACTATAATTCCACTCTGATCTCTAGACCATTTATCCCCTGTTGTTTCATATCCCTCCTTTTTGCTGTTGACAAAGGGGAAGAATTCTCTGTGTGAGTCCTTTCCTTTGTAAAGAGCGCCATGCCTTATGTAAAGAGGGAAGAGCGGGGGATGTGTGAATGGTGTATGGGGAGAGTTTAAGGGGGAGAATCTCCATTGCTCACTTTGCATCTCATATGTGTATGTGATGGGGTTTGCATAAATGCATAGCATTCATATATGCATTCATATCTGCATCATACTTGCATTCACATCATGGATCTTGAGCTGTACTCGTTGCATATGTCATAAACATTGTAATCTTGGATGTTACTGCCACATAAAGACTCACAATGTTTCCATCATCAAAAAGGGGGAGAATGTTGTGTCCCTATGATCATTTAAGTTCACTTGGGTAAATCGACATCATTCTACGGTCATATAAGTTCTGTGGTATTCTTGATTTTGATAATGGCTAAACACTATTCGTCATTGATATTTCTCACTCTCATGTAATTGACATACGTGATGGTTTGATTATGACAGATATGCCATTACATGGAAAAGAAATTCAGTGGAGTCGAAAAAAGTGAAAGCTCGTGGATCGCGCCCAAGCAAGGATGCGAAAACAAGCACAAGTCGACACGCGATATTCGGCTTGTCACACATCCAAGGTCAATGCACAAAGAAATATAGCCAAGAGAATCCAAGGCCAGAAACACAATTGATGCCTTTTAGACTATCAAGGGAGATGTCAAGGACATGAATGGGCCGCTAAAGAACTTAAGCGACGGAACCAAAGCACGTAACAGACCGACCCGAGCAAGCCCGGGGTCTGCCCAGCTGGCAGTCGACCGCCCCAGCCAACAACTGCCAGCCTGCACGAGTTTCAGTAGCGGTCGATCGCCAACCAGTAGCGGTCGACCGGATTTCCCAGGGACCATCCGTTTGCAGGTGTTTCAGTAGCGGTCGACCGCCAGGAGCTGCAGGTCGACCCCCAGCCCCGAGCCTTCAATGTTGACTTTGTTTCCAACTTCGAAAAGGGCCATTCAACATGGATTTGTTTAATCCAAAAGTCACCTAAACACCCATGATTTGTGGATCTGGTATGAGGCTTGTCTATAGACCATTCAAGGTCTATAAAACTCTCACTTGAGGGATTAGAAACACTAGGGCTTCAAGGCTTCAAGGGAGATCAAGGGAGCTCATTTTCGAGGTACTGTAGCACCTCAGTGAACAGTGTTTCGGGAGGAAGTTCTTCATCCATTCCAAGGTGTTTCAAGGTGAGATCTGAAGCAAGCAACCTCCAACAAAGCTAGAAGCACTCAAGGTTCTCAAAGGTGATCAAAGCTACATCCATACATCTCTTCATCAACTCAGGCAGATTCAAGGAAGCACAACTCACAAGGAAGAAGAAGCCATTGCTGTTGAATCAAGAAGAGTGTTTTGTGAAGAAGATAGAAGCCTCTATTGGTGATCTACATCCATCGAAGAATTCGATTCAAGCTCCAGCAATTGCAGATAAGATCTTTCTTCTTGAGCTCATTTCATATCATGTTCGAATAGCTTGATATTTGTTCTTTCTTCTTCATTTCATTCGAACAATCATAATTGAGAATCGTCCCTACCGGTGGTTAGTAGGAAGGCAATCGGAGGTTGTCCGATCTGCATTGTTGACGTCCCTACCAGGTGGTTAGTAGGAAGGCAATCGGTGGTTTTTCCGATTTGAGATTCAGTGCGTGGCACTAGTGGAGCCTCACCGGATTTGGTGAGAGGTGGACGTAGGACTGGGGATTCAGTCCGAACCACCTTAAAATCTCGTGTGTTATGGTTTGTTTGTGTGATTGTTTCGTTCTAAATGCATGCTTAGGTTCGAATCGATATATTAGTAATCATCTTGCTAAGCAAATCGTTGTGTCCTTCGTTTAGCTAGTTATATTCCACTGTAATTTATCTCATCTAGCTATATAGAGGGTTACATTGCGAAAAGAGGGGCAGATCTATTCACCCCTTTCCTCTAGATCCGCTGTCCACTACACAACACTCATTTATCTAAGAATTTAAATAAACATACCCGCATCACGTGGTGGGGGCGGTGTACTCTGTGTACCTAGTGCAGAGACATAAAATATCATGAGCAAAATAAAGTACATATTCACTACTCATTTATCTAAGAATTTAAATAAACATACCCGCAACAGGTGGTGGGGGCGGTGTAATCTGTGTACCTAGTGCAGAGACATAAAATATCATTACCAAAATAAAGTGCATATTCACTACTGATTTATCTAAGAATTTAAATTCTTCTTTAATATATGCCCCTCTACTGGTCATATTCCTCATTCTTCAATAATATATGCCCCGGTAATCGAACCCTCTACTTTCACCTTGTTACGAACCTTCATTTTCAGGTCATGCATACACCTATGACAACAATTCATATGACAATGACATACAGTGACAATGATAGACACATGTAACTAGTGTCAAATAATTGGTAAATACATATTGATTACCTCTCAAATGGATACATCCATCGAAATTGTACCGGTCCGTCAACTTTGACATCGTATGGCAAATGTATAATCAGGTGCTCCATTGAATCAAAGAACGCAGGGGGAAATATCTTCTCCAACTTGCATACCGTCGTGACCACATTCTGTTCCATAGTTTGCACATCCCCAAGTTTGAGTTCTGATGCACATAGAATCCTGAAAAACTATCTCAACTCAGTCAATGCTCCCCATATAGGCTTTGGCAATATGTCACGGAATGCAATGGGCAGAAATCTCTCCATGAACACATGGCAGTCATGACTTTTCAATCCATATATTTTTCCCTTATTGACATTCACACAACGGGCTATGTTAGACACATATCCATCAGGGAATCTTAATTGCTTCAGCCACTGGCACAGTTCATTGATCTGTGTGTCTTTCAACACATAAGCTACTTTATGTTGCACAACTTTGCCCCGTACCTACCGCAATTCCAACTCTGGTCGTTTGCAAAGTATCTTCAAGTCTGCTCATGCCTTCGCATTGTCCTTTATTTTGGCTTTCACGCTCATGATGTTGTTGAACACATTATCAAAGACATTCTTCTCAACATGCATGATGTCCAAGTTGTGCCGTATCAAAAGGGATGACCAGTAAGGTAATTCTCAGAGGATACTTTTCTTCACCCAGTTGTGATCCTCTCCAAATCCACGAAGATGTCGTGTACCACCCAACAATTGCACTATATCGGGTAAGTTTTGCACCTATGCCACCATTTGTCGACCAGACATGCGTTCCAAGTCTGCTTCATCCATTTTAACTGTATTCTTAATGAATGAGTCCTTTTGCCTTCTGAAAGGATGGTCAATTGGTAGAAATCGTCGATGACAATCGAACTAGCATGATTTCTTACCATATTTCAGGACAAATGATTTGGTATCAGCCATGCAGTAAGGACATGCCAACCTCACGTGTGTGCTCCAGCCAGATAGCATTCCATATGTAGGGAAGTCACTTATTGTCCACATCAATGCAGCCTTCGTAGTGAAATTTTATTTTCTATACGCATCATAAGTAACAACTCCATCATTCCATAATCTTTTCAACTCATCAATCAGTGGCCTGAGATATATGTCCAAATTTTTTCCTAGATTTTTTGGACCTGGAATCACCAAAGTTAAGAAAAGGTTCTCTCGCTTCATGCACAAGCCCGGCGAAAGGTTGTATGGGGACAAGAACACTGGCCAACATGAGTAAGACGCCACTGAACCTCCAAAAGGGTTGAAGCCGTCTGTGCATAAACCCAGCCTAACATTCCGTGGCTCGTGAGTAAAAGCAGTATAAGTACGATTGAAATGAGCCCAAGCTTCACCATCGGCGGGATGACTCATTATATCATCTGCACGATGTGCTCTTTCCGTGTGCCATATCATATGTCGAGCTGTCTTTAACGACATATACATCCGCTGCAATCTGGGCGTGAGAGGGAAGTATTGTAGTGACTTGTAAGGCACATCCTTCTACTTTGAATTGTCCCCTCTCTTAGGTTTAAATCTACCATGATCACAAATATCACATGATCTTTTATCCACATCCACTTTCACTTCCATATTCACACACCCACGTTGACATCGACATCATCTTCTGAAAAAAATCATTATCATACTCGCATTCACATACACATTTTCTCACATATCGGCATCCACACTTGTCTACAAATTTAATTCACATCCAAGCATACTAATCACATATATCATAACAAAAGTCTTGAACGAGCAAAAGTGAAAAAAAGGGTCATATCCACATTTACGCACACACATTTATATCCACATCCCTCTTCCCAACCTCCCAATAAAAACATGGCTTGAAATTTCATCTCATTTTATAAGAGTACACCAGGTGATAAGGAGAAAAGGTTCGTCTTGGATATCAGGCATGAAGGTTAAAATTCTCAAGTAATATGTACTCAAGAGTTGCATAGAGATTACTTTAAGAAAACCAA
Organism: Amorphophallus konjac; assembly: GCA_022559845.1. Classification (NCBI taxonomy): domain Eukaryota; kingdom Viridiplantae; phylum Streptophyta; class Magnoliopsida; order Alismatales; family Araceae; genus Amorphophallus; species Amorphophallus konjac. The sequence goes on along the minus strand of CM040120.1, from coordinate 177,818,658 downwards.
CTACTCCTTTGAGAATTTTAACCTTCATGCCTCATATCCAAGACGAACATTTTCTCTTTATCACCTGGTGTACTCTTACAAAAGGAGATGAAATTCCAAGCCCTTGTTTTTAATGGATAGACAATCAACAAGGATAGGTTCGTCCTCACCGCCATCTATTTATTTGTCCTATTGATCATGCATTTGCAGAGCCCACTCTTGGTATGGCCTTTCGAGTTTCACAATGTTTACTGATTTTCCATCCTCAAATATTGCAACAATTGCATCAGTCTCTCTTTAACGAGCCTTATCTCCAAAATCCTTCATCGCCACAGTAAAAGGGTCATGATGTTGCAACTCAATCGTGGTAATATGGATAACATAATCTGCCAAAGTATCCACGAGAATAGGATTGTCAGGTGGTGAATCCAAAAGGGAAGGACCCATTTGCTGGCAATTGAGAATGTAAAATCTTTACATCATGATATTCTACACCAACTGGTTTTAGTTTTGCTAGCAATCGAGCCCCTCCCCCTCCCTGTGTCTGTGTCTATGAGAGTGAGAGTGAGAGTGAGAGAGGGGAATACATGCGGTCAGGGGGTGTCCGCTGGAAAGAATTTGACCGCCACCACTGTAGGAGCTCACTGCCGCTGCTGCGCCCTCGTTGCCCGTGCCACCTCCGCTCACCCCTCACAGGCGTCCCTGGGTAGCTCTGCCGCGCCCGCTCGCCCTCGCCACTCCGTCGCCTGCCGGTGAGAGATTGAGAGGGGGGTGAGATCGTGAGAGAGGAAAGGGAGATTGAGAGGAGGAAGGGGGAAGGACTAAGGAGGAGAGGAGAGGGGACACTTTTTCTAATTCTTGTCTCTTTTTATTTGCTACCATATTTTAATTTGGCGCCATGTTTTCATTCATTCATTCGTGATGTTTTTTCATTCATTCATTTCGTCTAATAGGATAAAATCTCTCTCAATATAAAATATCAATACATCAAAAAAAATATTATTTATTATTTAGAGATCCGAAGATCTATAATTTTAAAATTTTCAACTTTTTTTATGAAACGAAACACGGGACCCATGCACGGAAACCCTCCGGAACCCATGAATGTTAGAGCTAGTGGGAGAGAGCAGCGGCACCGACGATGGGGAGCTAGGGCTCCTCGCGGGGGCATGTTGGAAGCACTCAGGATAATAATAAAATATCATTGTATCTTTTATCGATTTTACTCACGATAAGGCGTGCCAGTCACGTGTGTGATAATGTGTTCAGGTTCCAAGACTAGGATGGTCTGGACTAACCCAAGGTGTGCTCCTTCTGATCACTAAGCAGACGATGGTGGGCATCGAGTCGGGACTGGAGACCCGCTATGCCATAAAGGTTGATCACGACGATAAGAGGGGAAAACATTTGATTAATCGCCAAGCAATGGGGCTGCATGGCTGATAAGGCAATTCCTATAAAAAGAAGAGAAAGCGTGTTGAAAAGCCTTGAAAGCCCCACGTCGGGGTGCGAAAAGGTATTCAGAGCTGTATCGGTCACATGTTGACCATTTTCTTATTGTTCCGTGCCCCCTCAAACTCATGTATTATGATTTTATCGACACGTCTATAATGATTTTTTGGGAGCTAAGGCTCTTCACGGGGAATGCCACGTGGAAGCACTCATGATAATAATAAAATATCATTGTATCTTTTACCGATTTTACTCACGATAGGGCGTGCCAGTCACGTGTGTGACAATGTGTTCAGGTTCCAAGACTGTGATGGTCTGGACTACCCCAAGGTGCGTTGTAACGACCCGAGATTTGAGTATCGGAAAAGAACCGGTGCGACTCGAACCTCGGCCCGTCACCCACGAGCCCGAAGACTCAAAAGGGTTAAAGGATAGTGTGAGGGCATAAGAGAAGCTAAAATAACTGTAGAGCTAGCACAATAATAAAAAAAAGTAATGCAGACATTAAGATAAATAACCACTAAATAGCTACAAGGTCCAAAGTATCACATGTCAAATATAAGTACAGTCAACAGAAAGAAAAGTACAAGTACACAGGGCATACCCCGGCTCTGGCAACAGGCGACTAACCCTGGCTACTGGAACCACGCTGAAACTCCACCGTGCTTCTCGACGACCCTGCCTCACCAGAAAACACAGGGGTGAGCCTCATTTCATAGGCTCTGTAGGGATGCCGCGGACCCCCACCTTGCATGAGAGAAACAAGACAGCAAAGAGCGAACAAGCACGAAAGGTAACGCTACCTAGCGGGAGTCTGGCAGTGGTAGCAAGCAATAATAAATAAACGGAAAAGCTCTCTACAACTAACCATACCGAAGACACTGACCTCGAACCAATGGGAAAACAAGTCCGTACTTGCCAGGAGACAGGAGCACCACCCACTAGAAGCAAAGCCAGATGCGTCCCCTGATGTCTTAGACCGCACCTTAGTTTCTCCCTACGATGCCCCAGGCAGAGACTGAGACACACAACAAATACCACGAACAAGGACTAGCTGGGGTCACGCTCGTCAGCGCGGGTCCGACTGCCCCCAACCACGCGTGCACACACAGACCATGCGCTCTAGGTTAGGCCCTCTAGCTGGTTCTTCCTCCTAGCCCGGGCACATGCTACAAAGAAGAGGGGCCCTAAGGTAACCAGCCTAAAAACCGTCTCTCTGGGTCACACTCTCCACCACTCCCATGTGGGTCCGCACACGCGTGCGCAGGAAAGCTACATCTAGTGGACATGTCATTGGAGGTGAGACTCGACTCACGGGAACCTCCTTCGAAAGGAAACAGAGTGGCGGTCCACCCAGGATTGCCCTCAGCCTAGCGGTCCTCCCTGGACCGTAAAAAAGGCCTAGCGGTCTCCCTGAGACCGTCAGGCTCAGCCAAGCGGTCAAGCCATGACCGCAAGGGGGCGAGCCACAGAGGGGAAAATAGTCTATCGCCACGCCGCTACCCAAACCAAACGGTCCTCATTAGATCGCAAGGCACAAAGAAACGGTCATTGTGACGACCCAAGATCCGGATACCTGGAGGAGCCCGATACCATTCAAATCCTGGCCCATCGCCCACGAGCCGGGAGGGCTCGGAAGGGCTAAAAGGAGTGTGGAGGTACAAAGAAATAGGAAATAAAGCAGGAAAATTCAACAATTAATAGAAATAAATAAACAACTACAACAGCAGAGTCCAGTCCAACAAAAAGTACAGTCTAAAGTAGTAAAACGTACCACATGCCAAGTGAACACTTGGCCCGACGAGTTGGCAACTAAGAACCTCCGAACAGCACCCTCGAACCTCGAGGAAGAACCACCGCACCTGAAACGCAGGGGTGAGTCTCTGATCACTGGCTCAGTAGGGATCCTGCGGAACCCCAACTGAGAACAACGGCGGCACGGAAAGTGGTAACTACAAGAACAACAGTAGCAGCAAGAACAATAGCTTGGTGGCCGGTCAAAACTCGGCACTACAACTACTCCTACTGTACCGGTCAAGCAGAAAGAGAAATCCTGATCTCAAAATTAGGAACCGGACCACACTAACACCACTTACCGAGGCAAAACCTACGGCAACTCCGCTGTAGAGGCCTGTCCTTTAGGATAGGGCCAACCTGGACACGCTGTCCAAGGTCAAGCCGCTACCGCCTCGTCGCGAACACAACACTAACAAGACGCAATCTTGGTGAAGCCACTGGGCACTCAGGCCACTAACTCAGAAACACTGGACGGTCCAGAAAACCACGTCTCGCAGATGAAAAAATAGAACCCGAAAATAGGAGAGTAACGTCTCACGTGACAGGAGTACCTGCCTACCAGAAGCAAGGTCGGATGCGTCCACTGACGTCTTAGACCGCGCCTCAGGTGTCCCACTCGACCCCTGGTGGAACAGGGACACCGTACTAGTAACCATAGAACAAGTGACTAGCTGGGGTCGCGCTCATCAGCGTGGGTCCAACCGCCCCCAACCACGTGTGCACACACAGACCGTGCATCCCTGGTCTGGCCCTCTGACTGGTTTTTCCCTCAGGCGGACTCTAGCTGGTAGACGTGGGGCCCAACGGGAACCAGTCTAAAAATCATCTCTCAGGGTAGCCTCGCCACCACTCCCTGGTTGGACCACTCGCGTGTTGGAAGGCTACGACTAGTGGGGAGTCACTGGTGTGACCACTCTCCAAGGAGAAACAATGAGAAACACGCACGCACCTTGCGCGAAAGTCGAGAAGAACCAAGTGGCATCGAGCCACTGGACTCTGGATAATCCTCTAGACTCACTAAATCCAATGGTCCTTGACTCACATGACTCAAGGTCAAGTCTGTCGTACGCAACGGCACAATGCCGTTAATCTAGTCTAATCCCTAGGTCTAAAACCACGGTAGCATGAATACCGAGGTAGCTTATGAGCCGCCGAGACCATTCCTTCAGGAAGGGAACTGAGAAGCCTTCCAGCCCCTAGGCTGGATAGCTAGACTCACAGTCCGAGGCCACACATATGGCCCATGCGAAAAACAATGAACCATGATTCCCAAGGTAGCTCACAAGCTGCCACGCCGATTCCCCGTTCCAGGGAAAAGCGAGAAACCTCCAGCCCCAGGCCGGATGACTGGACTCGCAGTCCAAGGCCAAACACTTGTCCCACTCGGGAACCATCTTCCCCAGAAACCTACGACATGCGGGGGAACCCCACCGCACTCACACCGATACACGGTGACTCGATTAAGCGTAACACAAAAGCCCGGAACACATGGGGTCACCCGGACCCACCACACCTATGGGCATGCTAATAGAGGTAACACGGCACCTCTAGACACCCCAAAGACACGGAACTCACGGGGTGTCCGGGACACTCACAAGGCCGAAGGTCGACCACTGGGTCGCAACCGGGTCGATCGGAGACCAATACAACGCGAACCCGACATCGCAAGCACGGGAATCGCCTGGCGGTCCTCTCTTGGGCCACCACACAACTCTAGCGGCCCAACCTTAGGCCGCCATAGGTACTGTAGCGGTTCAACAATGAGCCGCCACACCCTGGGTCGTGAAAGAACAAGCGGTCCTATATAGGGCCGCCACAGGGCATGTAGCGGGCGTACCTTTGGCCGCCAAACCCCAAAACCTCCAAAGGTCAAAAACCAGTGGTCAAAACACCTCGAAGACCACACCAGCCAACTAGGCTTGGCCCTTCGGCCTCCACCTGGGCTCTGGCGGCTCATCGTGTGACCGCCAAGCCCAACCCACGCCCGAAACGGTTGAAACGGTCGAACGGGGACTGCCAGAAGGATGTGGCGGTCACTGGAACGACCACCACACTTTCGGAAAATCGAGAACATCGGGAAACACCCCAAAAATCCGATCCATGTCCCAATCACCCCCGGGTGATGAGGAAACAAAGGGGAATCCATCCCCAAGCCCCTTGGCATGCATGTAAACCCCTGGATCGGCCAAAAACCTCACGAAACGAGAGGTCCGGCTCACACCCCAAAATCATGCTTTTTCCCTAAAATGCTCAAATAAGCCCGCTCGGCTCACCACGGCCTACAAAACTCGCGGGAAAGGAGGTGCATGAGCTAGGGGTCCATCTCCCTACCTCCACCGAAGATTTCACGCGCCGTGGACGCCGATACACGAAGAAAACTCCACGAAACCCTCGCCACTCCACGAACCCTCGGTCGAGCTTCCACGCGCCTCTGTCCTCCGATCCTCGACCCATCCTTGCCGTCCTTCTCGCCCGCGTCGCCCGCTGCGCCCCCGCTCCACTCCGTCGGCCGCCGGAGAAGAGAGGGTGAGAAGGGAGAGCGTGAGAGAAGAGAGAGGGAGAGAGTGAGAAACGAGAGTGAGGGGGAGAGAGAAAAATGAGGTTATATATATAGGAAAATCCAGAAATTACCAAAAATACGAAAAATATGGAAAAATCACCTCCAGGATCCTCGGAAGACGCACAACGCAGTGGTAACATCCCAGTGTCGGAGAATGCAACGGTTCACCCTGTACGGGGTTCCGAAGGTCCGATAGACGAAAACACACGTAAAACCCAAAACGCAACCCGGGACCCACGCAGGCGCTCCGAAAAATCTAGAAAATTACCGGCATGCTTCTCGCAACACCACGGACCCAAGGAAACTCACGGGCACACCACCAATGGGTCTGACAATCCGGTAAAAATAGTTCGTAGCTCAATCCGACACAATCCGCAAACTGTGAAAAGCGATCCGAAACCCACGGATCCAGATCCGAAAAACCCGGGGCATTACAGCCCTCCCCCCTTAAAGGAATTTCATCCTCGAAATTCAGGAGAAGCACCAAGTCATAGGGGAAGAACACTGAACCAACTGACAACGCCGTCAGAGTCCCAGCACAGAAAACCTCGATTCTCACGAAAGCACTGATCTTGAGGAACATAACCAGACTACAACCACGAACGACACCTCGCTCCGCATGCCACGCACACCGGCCTTTAGAGCAGGCACAACATAATAGCACAAGTCTGGCACCACCTCAGAAAATGCGAGAACCAAACATGGCACCGCTGCCACCCTCTCGCTCACCGAGGAGACACAGTCCTCATCACGAGAAACAGCTACCGATCCATCCTATGGTCGGCAGACAAAACACACGGTAGCTTCACAACCAGCTGACAGGTCGCACACCCTTCTCCATGGAACAACTAATACAGAGCCTCCATCAGCTCATACCAATCTCGATGCGCAACCACCAGCATCTTTTGTCTGTGAAAGACCATCCACTGGTCACCAACTGCTCGTCAACAGGAAACCTTCGCCGGCCCGACAGGCACGATCCAACTCACAACAGGCCATCTGCTGACCCACTCACAGACTGATACCACAACTCGAGCTAAAACACCTCTCAGACACCGCATCCGATCTCCAGTATCGCGCCAACTCGACCCTCTCGGGGAGCATGATGAAACCAAATGACAAGATCCTGGTGTCTTCGGTCATTATCTCACTCGACTCAAACTTACAGGGGAACCATCCCATGCTTGTCACCAAGCCAGGGATAACCACTCCAACGCCAACGTCCCATCAAGGACCACCATTCTGACACCAATCTCACTTAAAGGCCTCCGCCCATAGGCGTCACTCTTCTGTCTTGTCTCATCAAATTTTTCATCTCAATTAATCCAAGTGGACACCTGCCAATCCCAATTCCGCCCTTACCACAGAGCCACGGGACACCACCGGAACAACTTATGGCACACATCTCTAGGGAGGAAAGTGCCATCCAACATTACGGCAACCTAGTCGCCAACACCACGACCAATGCACTCTGGGTCCCCGACAATACACATCTTACCGTGGCCGACCACTCGGTCAACCCGACTAGCCGCTCGCAGCTACCAATCGGAACCCAAAATCTCTTAGAGATCACTTCCTCAAAGATGACCTCATCCGAGGACACGACTGGCAACATAAGTCGGGCACCAAGCCATCGACTTTGACCAACACATCCTCGACCTCCGTCAGGCGACATCCTCAACAACCCAATTCGGGTCTAACACCGACGCCTGACACGGCTTCCATCACAAGAACAGGGTACTCATGCGGCACACTTGCCAACATTTTTCCTCAACACTCCATCTTGCCAGTGCCAAGAACCACGACATCTCGAGCAACGGCACGACAACAACACGTCTCACACCGAGGAACCAATCCTCCGATGCTCAACGCAATCTCGAGAATCTGCCCGTAGCAACCAACGCTACGATTCTGAGACCTGTGGGTTATGGGCCCACCAGGCTTCCGTTGCGCACTCTGATTCACACGCACAGCCAACACGGCAACTCGGGACTCGCCATCCCAACAAACCACAACTCGGCTGGTCAACCTCAGGAAATAGGGTGAGGAAAGCTCCATTACCTCGAACCCAAAGCATAGATTCACTCCCAAATCTGGCAATCCTTTGCAACTCTACAGGCTCCGATCCGCCACGCATCGAAAAATTCCAGCACCAGCCAAGAATTCTCGCGAACACTGCCCAACCAGCACTCATCCTTCAAGAACAGTGCCAACACACCCTTACACATCAGGGAATTGGGCACAACCCTCACAGGCAACCACCTTGCCAAAAACACAGGACACGTCTCGCACGGATTTCATGGCACGCGAAGGCCAACCAATCCGGACACACAATGCAAGAAGATGAACCTTAGCCAAACATAATCTCTCCAACCAAGGGAGAAATTGACATACCTCCGACCAACAGAAGAACCCCACGCCCGACTTGATCTCGAATCTTGCGCACGCTGGGAACAGCACCTTCCAGCACCGAGAAAACCATTACCTCATCAGGTCTGCGCCTCCGACACACTCAACAAGTGTCACGTCGGACCACGATCACAACATCTCTCGATACACCGCCACTGTAATTGCTCGAACTGCAACACACCACGCCAAGAGCTGCAACACGAGCCATAATCGACAACTGTCAACGCTCACCCTCGAGTCCCGAAACCACCGTGGAACCTTATCATCTCAACCAAATCGAAGGCGAACACAACCCATTCGCACACAAGAACACAAGAGTAAGACTTACTGGGACACCACAGCCCAATCCTGTCTCAAAATCTGCAAGAATAACCGGGACCGACATGTCATTTATGACGCCATAGAGCACGACAAGAACATCAGGCTCGACGAAACAGCAGCTCACCAAGAAGATCCTCCGCTCGTCCGAGCGCACCTCTCGACCAGAACACTCCGCTCTACCACCTCAAACCACAACCTTAACATCTCAGGGGCTGGATAAACCTCAAGCTGGAGTGGCCAGACTCGACAGCAGCTCCCTCAGAGCATGCTCACGAACACTTCACGATGAACAGTCCTCGCCAGCCACCAGACCTCGCTGCAGAAACCTCGAACGCAGCACCGCAGCAACGCACCTGCCGGCAACCACTGCCCAACATAGCATAACCGGGGCCACCACCGATGATGTAGAAAGCTCTCGACCTCGTTCCTTAGACCCCATGCCGGCACGGAAGCCGTGAACAACAACCATCTTAACAGCACCGTACGGCGCACTCAAGCTCTGAAGCGAGAAATCAAGCAGAAAATAAACAGAAAACCCTAGGCCAGTTGCCGATTGTACTGGACCTTATGAACTCTGATCACTACAATATCTCAAATTCCTATGTACGTCCACAACCATCGCTCTGATACCAGCTGTGACGACCCAAGATCTGGATACCGGGAGGAGCTCGATACCATTCGAATCCTGGCCCGCCGCCCACGAGCCGAGAGGGCTCGGAAGGGCTAAAAAGAGTGTGGAGGAATAAAGAAATAGGAAATAAAACAGGACAATTTGATGCGGGACGGGACCACGGACACGACAAGCTCGCGATCGTCCCTTAACGAGGGAAGCGTCGGATGTGCGCGGTTGAGAAACCGGCTGGGAGCTAGGGTGGTCGGCTCTCACTTGTGCCCGGATAGGGTCACGGGACGGCTTCGCTCTCTCTCGCAGCAGTGATATTATAAATTGAAAGCGGGCTAGGTATCCCTACACATGCTCTCTAGCAGCGGCATATAAAGCATATAAAGAATTGAGCTAATGCCAAGTGTAAGGGTGAAGGCGATACCTCCACGCTCTCGGCGTGGCGAAGATGGGACCCGGCCGGAACTCGTACCCCCGGGAACTTAATACATTATGGTTACAGCAATGCAACTAAGCCCACTCCACGCAAGGAGGTAAAGGGCGACACAGCGGGCCCGGGAGGACCAGTTTCGGGTTGACGGGCGGTTTCGGGCAATGTTTCGGCTTCACGCGTACTCATGCTAGTGGGGGCCCACGTGCTGACCGGAGGGGTCGTGTGGGGCCTGATGACTCCTCTGTTGTGGAGACACTTGGGAAGCGTTCCCCTGGGATGGCGAGCTGCTGGAACGACCACCGGACGCCGGGCGGCCCTCGGACGACGCTCGCGGGGAACTCGGCCACAAACCTGAACTTCTGTTTGCAGGCGCGCGACTTGGAGGAAACTGATGCTGCGATCAGCCCCTTCGTCGGAACGCGACGAAATTAGAGCCGTTGGAAAGAGGACTCAAAATACTTCGACGTAGGGGTCTTCAGAAAAAATAATCAGATCTGTATTTCTGATTGTTGAATTTACAATCTTGCTGAATTCGGGCCAGAACTGCAGGGGCAGGATCTATCTTCTCTGAAGATCGACGTTGACCGGGGAGAAGACCTCTGAATCTGGCAATGATTTCTTCAGAAAAGTTGAAGGTCTCTGAGAGAGGAATCCGGGACTATTTTGGGTTTTTTGATTGGAGAAGAAATGGATTTTATGGGATTTTTGTACTAGACCTGGGTCGGATCTGGGAAACTGTGGGTAGACTGTTCTTGGGAACTTGGACGAAATTTGAAAAATACCTAGAGACCTTATCAAAAATTAAGAAACTTCCTGGTGGTAGATATATGTGGACAGAACTCCCAATAAATTTGGGCGACCCAAAAAAAATAAAAAGATGGTTCGAATGGGGTAAACTCAGAGCTGATGAACAGTAAATAGAACCAGGACAGATCTGGAACTTGGACTTGGACGAAAATCAAAAAATAGCTAAAGGATGAATTGTGACGTGATTTTTTTTGTGGGGATAAGGGTTCTAGAGGGGAACCAACCCTGAAATTTTAAGCTTCAGAAGATGAAGGGAGTGATAGCAGGAATTCGGAGAAGAAGGATCTATCCTGAGTGGACAGAACACCGAAACCGTTGGCAACGACGCGTCGGCGGCGAGTCGATGGCGGCGGCGATCACCGGAGTTGCTTCAGATGCTGGAGGGGATCAAGGGGGAAGGGATTACACTCTAGAAATGGGAGAGGGGGTGGAGGAACCAGGGAGAGAGAGGGGAGGGGCGCAAATCTCACTTGGTGGCAAATGCCTATTTTCTCTTTCATTAATTCATTCAATATGAAAATACAAGTATATATATGCAAGGGGTCTAACCTATTCTAAGCCCTTGGATCAAGGGTTGATTAATGAAGGGTTGGGATGTGGTTTGAACAACCACATTAAACCCCATTAAACAACAAGGTTCGCCCCCCCCCCCCCTTTAAGAGGACAATTAGAATTTGTCTTCTTTAATTAATTCTAGGTCCAAGTCCAAGTTTGGACCATGGACCAGCCACCTTGGGCCCAGGAGTCCAGGTGGACCAATAAGGAGGAGGGAGGGGGCCCCTGCAGGACCTACATGCACATTTGCAAAGAAACCCAATGGCCTTTTGCAAATAAATCCACTAAGACCTACTATTGTGTACCCATATATCACAAGGGCGTACATACAAATACAAAAGGACGTAGATGCAAACACAAAGTGAGCGGGCTGACGTTGATGTCCCCATCAATTCTCCCCGGGTGGGAGGAACTCGACCCCGTCGAGTAGGGGTATGACTGCGCGAGTACTCCGGCGGATCCGTCACCGTGCCAAGTAGTGCGGGTATGCTCCACTCCAAGTGATCGGCACCTGCTCATTCCATATATACTCGATATGCAAACTGCTATGGCTAAAGGTGGTCACTCCGAAGGGGCACTCTCAAAAAGGAAGGAAGCAGCTCGAAGACTCACTAGGAATCACCGCTGAGTCCCTATAGGTGACTGATCCGGGTATAGAAGTAGATCCGATCCCATACTCATCAAGTGAGTCCACTCGCCTCTTACTCATAAGAGAACGACAACGAGCTTGCACAAGATGCATGCAGACAAACAAACGACACACAAATAAAACAAACCACACAAATAAGAAACCGACTCATGCATGACTCTAGACACACCTATTGTTAGCCCGACCCGTACATAGGTGACGGTGGACCAGGACACCCGAATGTGTGCCATGCATGCATGTTATGTAACCGGAGATGGGTGGTATGGGGAACACCTAAACATCCAAGTATGACCCAGTCATGCATGGACGGCCCTTTAGATTTAGGAGACTTGAGTGGGCTAGGAAAGCCGGGTGTGGAAGAGCCGGGTGTAGGTGTATCGTGGACGGGCTTGGTGGGTATGGAGGACCCGACCCGTAGGAAAGGGGTATGAAGGTGGACTTCCCCGAAGAAGTGAAGGGAATATGAAGGGTCTAGGGATCCACTAGGGAAGGGGTCAAAGGGATCAAAGAAGGTATGACCCCTTATGGTGGGTTCCAACATGACATGGTCCCAATCGTGAAATTCTTGAAGGTGCGGGTGGTCACCTTCCTCCGTCATGGTAGATGGGACCGTGTATAGGAAATATGACTCCTCCCTCGGAAGCATAGTCATGAAGTCGATCTCATCCGGTAGCGGGAGAAGTAGAAGAACCTTCGTGGTGACACAACCCACGGTGCACTCGGAGGTAATGGACCCGAAGGCCGGATGGGTGAAGCTACGACTCGTGGGTTGGTCGAATCCTCGGGCCAACATATGTGTCAACTGCCATTGCCAACCTAAACCAAGGATAAGGTCACCCAATGTGTCAACATGGTGACGAGATCGGAACGTAGTATGGTAGGAGTTGGCGGGCACTAAAGGTAGGGTAGGGTCCATAGACGGGTAAGGGAGTGGGACCAAGCCATCCTTGAGCCAACTAAGAAGCGGCTCGGCTATGTATAATGTACCCGTTAGAAATACGGGTGGCTCGGGATGAGGTGGCTCCAGGCGCGAATCCGAAGGTGAAGTGGGCCGCTGGGGCTGGGTGGCTGGCCATACGAGGTCCCTAAGGGTGATCTTACCGGGTAGGTAAGGTGGGCATAAGGTGCAAGTCCTCTTGTCCCAGTCAAGATTGGCCCTTCTCTCTCCTAACCACTTTTGCCCTAAAATGATGCATGAACCAGCAAGTGTGTCGATCCTACACCATGCGCCATCGGTGTAGAGAACAGAGCCGATCCTCTTATAGAACTCAACACAAGCAAAATCACCATCGCGGACAATCTCGCCTGTCTTGGAGAGAGACTCCACGATGTCAAGAGAAACCCAATTATCCGACTCCCTATCGGTGAAATGGAGCTCCGTTGTTGACCCGTTGGGTAGAGCGGCTTTCATAATGAGAGGGGCAAAACCAAAGGCTCGGTCCATGAGGACATTCATTTTGGCCACAAAAGTTGACCACTCGGACGTATGGTCTTGGGGATCGGCCATGGGTAGGGAACATGGACATGCATACACACGGTGACAAGACACTAGACCGACTATGCAAGTTTGGAATGCATGCACACTAGGGACCCTAGACGTAAACCAAGACTCGGTACGTGGCGGAGATAACCGATCCGAAGATCACTCGCACAAGTGTGCGTCCTTCCCGATAGGCGTAGCCTAACGTTCGGACAACACCTTTTGATATACCGAGTAAAGAGATGTATGCGACCCAAAAATGACTCTTTTTGTTGTTTTGAAAATCTGATGATCCTAAACACGACTTAGACAATGACTTAAATGCCACTCTTTTTTTTGTTTTGGACACCCTAGACTCAAACTCGCTCTGATACCAAATTGATGCGGGACGGGACCACGGACACGACAAGCTCGCGATCGTCCCTTAACGAGGGAAGCGTCGGATGTGTGCGGTTGAGAAACCGGCTGGGAGCTAGGGTGGTCGGCTCTCACTTGTGCCCGGATCGGGTCACGGGACGGCTTCGCTCTCTCTCGCAGCAGTGATATTATAAATTGAAAGCGGGCTAGGTATCCCTACACATGCTCTCTAGCAGCGGCATATAAAGCATATAAAGAATTGAGCTAATGCCAAGTGTAAGGGTGAAGGCGATACCTCCACGCTCTCGGCGTGGCGAAGATGGGACCCGGCCGGAACTCGTACCCCCGGGAACTTAATACATTATGGTTACAGCAATGCAACTAAGCCCACTCCACGCAGGGAGGTAAAGGGCGACACAAGCGGGCCCGGGAGGACCAGTTTCGGGTTGACGGGCGGTTTCGGGCAATGCTTCGGCTTCACGCGTACTCGTGCTAGTGGGGGCCCACGTGCTGACCGGAGGGGTCGTGTGGGGCCTGATGACTCCTCTGTTGTGGAGACACTTGGGAAGCGTTCCCCTGGGATGGCGAGCTTCTGGAACGACCACCGGACGCCGGGCGGCCCTCGGACGACGCTCGCGGGGAACTCGGCCACAAACCTGAACTTCTGTTTGCAGGCGCGCGACTTGGAGGAAACTGCTGCTGCGATCAGCCCCGTCGTCAGAACGCGACGAAATTAGAGCCGTTGGAAAGAGGACTCAAAATACTTCGACGTAGGGGTCTTCAGAAAAAATAATCAGATCTGTATTTCTGATTGTTGAATTTACAATCTTGCTGAATTCGGGCCAGAACTGCAGGGGCAGGATCTATCTTCTCTGAAGATCGACGTTGACCGGGGAGAAGACCTCTGAATCTGGCAATGATTTCTTCAGAAAAGTTGAAGGTCTCTGAGAGAGGAATCGGAGACTATTTTTGGTTTTTTTATTGGAGAAGAAATGGATTTTCTGGGATTTTTTTACTAGACCTGGGTCGGATCTGGGAAACTGTGGGTAGACTGTTCTTGGGAACTTGGACGAAATGTGAAAAATACCTAGAGACCTTATCAAAAATTAAGAAAATTCATGGTGGTAGATATATGTGGACAGAACTCCCAATAAATTTGGGCGACCCAACAAAAATAAAAAGATGGTTCAAATGGGGTAAACTCAGAGCTGATGAACAGTAAACAGAACCAGGACAGATCTGGAACTTGGACTTGGACGAAAATCAAAAAATAGCTAAAGGATGAATTTTGACGTGATTGTTTTTGTGGGGATAAGGGTTCTAGAGGGGAACCAACCCTGAAATTTTGAGCTTCAGAAGACGAAGGGAGTGATAGCAAGAATTCGGATAAGAAGGATCTATCCTGAGTGGACAGAACACCGAAACCGTTGGCAACGACGCGTCGGCGGCGAGTCGATGGCGGCGGCGATCACCGGAGTTACTTCAGATGTTGGAGGGGATCAAGGGGGAAGGGATTACACTCTAGAAAGGGGAGAGGGGGTGGAGGAACCAGGGAGAGAGAGGGGAGGGGCGCAAATCTCACTTGGGGGCAAATGCCTATTTTCTCTTTCATTAATTCATTCAATATGAAAATACAAGTATATATATGCAAGGGGTCTAACCTATTCTAAGCCCTTGGATCAAGGGTTGATTAATGAAGGGTTGGGATGTGGTTTGAACAACCACATTAAACCCCATTAAACAACAAGGTTCGCCCCCCCCCTTTAAGAGGACAATTAGAATTTGTCTTCTTTAATTAATTCTAGGTCCAAGTCCAAGTTTGGACCATGGACCAGCCACCTTGGGCCCAGGAGTCCAGGTGGACCAATAAGGAGGAGGGAGGGGGCCCCTGCAGGGCCTACATGCACATTTGCAAAGAAACCCAATGGCCTTTTGCAAATAAACCCACTAAGACCTACTATTGTGTACCCATATATCACAAGGGCGTACATACAAATACAAAAGGACGTAGATGCAAACACAAAGTGAGCGGGCTGACGTTGATGTCCCCATCACAATTCAACAATTAACAGAAATAAATAAACAACTACAACAGCAGAGTCTAGTCCAATAGAAAGTACAGTCTAAAACAGTAAAACGTATCACATGCCAAGTGAACACTCGGCCCGGCGAGCTGGCAACTAAGAACCTCTGAACAACACCCTCGAACCTCGAGGAAGAACCGCCGCACCTGAAACGCAGGGGTGAGCCTCCTGTCACTGGCTCAGTAGGGATCTCGCGGAACCCCAACTGAGAACAGCGGCGGCATGGAAAGTAGTAACTACAAGAACAACAGTAGCAGCAGGAACAGTAACTCGGTGGTCGGTAAAAACTCGACACTACAACTACTCCTACTGTACCGGTCAAGCAGAAAGAGAAATCCTGATCTCACAATCAGGAATCGGACCACACTAACACCACTTACCGAGGTAAAACCTACGGCAACTCCGCTGCAGAGGCCTGTCTCTCAGGACAGGGCCAACCTAGACACGCTATTCAAGGTCAAGCTGCGACCGCCTCGTCGCGAACACAACACTAACAAGACGCAACCTCGGTGAAGCCACTAGCACTTAGGCCACTAACTCGGAAATACCGGATGGTCCAGAAAACCATGTCTCGCAGACGAGAAAACGGAACCCGAAAATAGGAGAGTCACGTCTTACGTGATAGAGTACCTGCCCACCAGAAGCAAGGCCGGATGCGTTCACTGACGTCTTAGACCACGCCTCAGGTGTCCCCCTCGACCCCTGGTGGAACGGGGACACCGTACTAGTAACCACAGAACAAGTGACTAGCTGGGGTCACGCTCGTCAGCGCGGGTCCAACCGCCCCCAACCACGTATGCACACACAGACCGTGCGTCCATGGTCTGGCCCTCTGACAAGTTTTTCCCTTAGCTGGACTCTGGCTAGTAGACGTGGGGCCCAACGGGAACCAGTCTTAAAACCGTCTCTCGGTGTAGCCTCGGCACCACTCCCTGGTGGGACCACTCGCGTGTCGGAAGGCTACGACTAGTGGGGAGTCATTGGTGTGACCACTCTCCAAGGAGAAACTCTAAGAAACACGCACGCACCCTGTACAAAAATTGAGAAGAACCAAGTGGCATCGAGCCACTGGACTCTAGACAGTCCTCTAGACTTACTAAATCCAACGGTCCTGGAGTCACAAGACTCGGGGTCAGGACCGTCGTACGCAACGGCACAACATCGTTAATCTAGTCTAATCCCTAGGTCTAAAACCACGGTAGCAGGAATACCGTGGCAGCTCATGAGCCGTCGAGACCATTCCCTCGGGAAGAGAACTGAGAAGCCTTCTAGCCCCTAGGCTGGACAGCTGGACTCACAGTCTGAGGCCACAGATATGGCCCACCCGAAAAACACTGAAGCTTGATTCCCAAGGCAGCTCACAAGCTGCCATGCCGATTCCCCGTCCCAAGGAAAAGTGGGAAACCTCCAGCCCCAGGCCGGATGACTGGACTCGCAGTCCAAGGCCAAACACTTGGCCCACTCGGGAACCATCTTCCGCAGAAACCTACGACATGCGGGGGAACCCCACCGCACTCACACCGATACACAGTGACTCGATTAAGCATAACACGAAAGCTCGGAACACATGGGGTCACTCGGACCCACCACACCTATGGGCACGCTAATCAAGGTAACACGGGACCTCCAGACACCCCAAAAACACGGACACAGAACTCACGGGGTGTGCGGGACACTCACAAGGCCGAAGGTCGACCATTGGGTCATAACCGGGTCGACCGGAGACCAACACAACGCGAACCTGACATCGCAAGCGCGGGAATCACCTGGCGGTCCTCTCTTGAGCCGTCACACGACTCTAGCGGCCCAACCTTAGGCCGCCACAGGTACTGTATTGGATCAACAATGAGCCGCCACACCCTGGGTCGCGAAAGAACAAGCGCTCCTATATAGGGCTGCCACAGGGCATGTAGCGGGGGTACCTTCGGCCTCCAGACCCCAAAACCTCCAATGATCAAAATGCCTCGAAGACCACGCCGGCCAACTGGGCTTAGCGGTCGGCCCTTCGGCCGCCACCTGGGCTCTGGCGGCTCATCGTGTGGCCGCCAAGCCCAACCCACGCCGGAAACGGTTGAAACGGTCGAACGGGGATTGCCAGAAGGATGTGGCGGTCACTGGAAGGACCGCCACACTTTCAGAAAATCGAGAACAGCGGGAAACACCCCAAAAATACGATCCATGTCCCAATCACCCCTGGGTGATGAGGAAACAAAGGGGAATCCATCCCCAAGCCCCTAGGCATGCATGTAAACCCGTGGATCGGCCAAAAACCTCACGAAACGAGAGGTCCGGCTCACACCCCAAAATCATGCTTTTTCCCTAAAATGCTCAAATAAGCCCGCTCGACTCACCACGGCCTACAAAACTCACGGGAAAGGAAGTGCACAAGCTGCGAGTCCATGTCCCTACCTCCACCGAAGATTTCACGTGCCGTGGATGCCGATCCATGAAGAAAACTCCACGAAACCCTCGCCGCTCCACGAACCCGCGGCCAAGCTTTCACGCGCCTCTGTCCCCCGATCCTCGACCCATCCTCGCCGTCCTCCTCGCCTGCGTCTCCCCTCTGCACCCCCGCTCCGCTTAGTCGGTCATCAGAGAAGAGAGGGTGAGAAGGGAGAGCGTGAGAGAAGAGAGAGGGAGAGAGTGAGAAATGAGAGTGAGGGAGAGAGAGAAAAAGGAGGTTATATATATAGGAAAATCCAAAAATTACCAAAAATACAAAAATAAGAAAAACTCACCTCCCTGATCCTCTGAAGACGCACAACGCAGTGGTAACGTCGTGGTGTCGGAGAATGCCACGGTTCATCCTGTACGGGGTTTCGAAGGTCCGATAGATGAAAACACGCATAAAACATAAAACACAACCCGGGACCCACGTAGGCGCTCCGAAAAATCTAAAAAATTACCGACGTACTTCTCGCAACACCACGGACCCAAGGAAACTCACGGGCACACCACCAATGGGTCCGACAATCCGGTAAAAATAGTCTGAAGCTCAATCGGACACAATCCGTAACCCGCGAAAAGCGATCTGAAACCCACGGATCCAGATCCGAAAAACCTGGGGCATTACAGTCATGCCCTGACCGCAACCCTGCACGTGACTCCCAACGGTCAAAAACACGCACCCCAAGGGTGCTCTAACCAAACGCGGCAAACGGTCATGGGCTGGCTGCTACCCAATGGGTAGGGGTCAGTCCCGTGACCGCTTACCAGGCCTAGCGGTCCCCTGGGGGCCGCTAAGCCCAACCGACACACCAAAACACCTAGCGATCCCCTGGGGACGGCCAAAGAGGCCCTAGCAGTCACTGGAAGGACCACAACTCCAACCCGAGCACGGGAGCATATCATACAAGTCACGGGCCTGACTATGATTCAAGGAACCAGGCACTACGCCAGTAGACTACACAAATGTCAAATGTGCCTTGTATTGTTGTTGTTCTATTATGTAGTCTAGTAGTGTTTCTCCTCTTCATATTGGTTGCTTTGTTATTACTGTTGTTGTAGGTAAGGAAGTATACTACGCTTGGTCTGCATAGGGAAATAATGCACTGGACATTTTACTCATTGTCAACGACTTGATTATTTCATCTTTGATGTCTTGGTGATGGATGTGCTTTGTGTGATGTGTAGACTTTGATCGGATTGTAATGGAATTCATAATGGAGGACAATGAAATGTTCATTGACATTGAGTCAGCTATTTTAGACCAACTGGAAGATGAGGAGATGGCACCACCTATCCCTTGGTTTTCATGCTCTATTTAGAGAGTTGGATGGCAACATCACAACCCTTGGTTTTCAATTTTTATATTTTTTTTATTATTTTTGTATTTATTTTATTATAATTATATAATTATATTTCTTAATTATCACCGTTAGACAGAAAGAAGAACAAGTTTTGAAGTTTTGGAGCCAATAAGTCAGAAAAACCAAAATCAAGCGCGATGGCTAACACCACATAGTGGTGACAAATAGTCATCAGTGGTGACAAATAGGCTTCAAAGCTGACAAATGTCTCATGAGGGTGATAAATGGATAACAAACGTCATAATATGTTATGAAGCGAAACAAAGGCGACGGATAGCGAGCGATAAGGGTGACAAATAGCTCGTTATGAGTGACAAATAGTTGTTAGAAGTGAGAAATAGCTCTGTAACGGTGACAAATAGCTCATGGTAGTGAAACTTGAAGAAACTCAAGTTCGTTTGAAGGGTTTAACCATGTATGGGTTTCCTAACTCTACCAACATGGATCTGAAGCTTTCCTAGTCATCAAACGACACCGATTAAACTCATCTAAGATCAAGGAATGAGATTTATCTCCAGTTCTACTAATTTACGGTGGGATCAATCCAGATAAGCGTCTGAATAGATAAATTGCTATGTTTACAGATGAAAGAGTTTTTTATCAGGATTCTGTGAAGAGTCCTTCTTTGTCAAAATAATCTCTGTGGGTCTCCATACCCTGCGAAGAGAGAGTGCTTATATAACGAAGAGAAAACCACAGACAAAAAAAATTAGAAGAAAGGGCGTGTAACTAGAAAAACCAGGGTGACTTTCCTGTGTCTACGAGAATAAGGCGGAGCCACACTCAAGCAGCGTCAAAGGGAATTCAAGTGGATAAAATATTTAATTTTTCTGAATTCTCATTGGTCCACTTTCCAAATAAGAATATTCTTCTTCAAAAAGTATCTGGAAGTGCGCCAGGGTATAAGAGACAAGTTCCAGCCAATAGAGTTCAAGGTTACATGATTCGGTAAGTTCATTATGTGCCTCATAGAAAATGATTGATGCTTCGACGTGTTGGGAGGACAGGTCGAGGTAGCTCAATTGTTGCAAATCTTGAATATACTGGTGCATCGATGCATTGAAGGATAGGTTGATGCACCCTTTCCCAACTTTGAGTTTAAAGAGCTGTTGAGACTTCACAGCTTTGACACTAAGCCCTTTGACGTCGATGTGTTGTAGAAGAAGTGAAGATTGAGTTAGAAAGATAGGTCGAGGTTAATCAGTGTCATTTGATGATTAGGAAAGCTTCAGATCCGTGTTGGTAGAGTTAGGAATCCTATACACGGTTAAATCATTTAAACAAACTTGAGTTTCTTCAAGTTTCACTGCCATGAGCTATTTGTCACTATTACAGAGCTCTTGGTCACTACTAACGGCTATTTGTCACTTACAACGAGCTATTTGTCACCCTTATCGCTCACTAGCCGCCGTCTTTGTTTCACTTCATAACATATTGTGACTTCTGTTATCCATTTATCACCCTTACGAGACATTTGTCAGCCTTGAAGCCTATTTGTCACCACTGATGACTATTTGTCATCACTATACGGTGTTAGTAGTTGCAGTATCTCTCTCCGGCCTCTCGTCTACTTCAATGTCTTCGCCAACTATAAGAAGCAGAGGAAAGCAGAAAGTCTCAGAGAAATACCCTGCGACTGATGTATCTAGACGAAAGGAACCTCGGTCCAAGCGATCTCATGACCGAGATGCATCTACCAGTGGATCTCATCAGCCAGAGTCAACAAAGGCGACAAAAAGGAAGGACCGAGAGTCAGATTCACCTCTCAGAAAAAGAGGGGCAACTCAGAAAAGTTTGGGGAGACCGAAGTTGGTGTGAGATGGCACGATCTTCGTGGTCCTGTCGCTTCGATTTCCACAAAGTTGGGGAGGCACAAAGACTCTTTTGCCCCTTCTGGGGGTTTTGTCTTCTTCCTATAAATAGAGACTCTATGGGGAACCCTAAGGACATCCTGAGTTCCTTTGGCTGTCAAAGACACTCTCGTGAAGATGTCGTCTGAGAATTCAGATTCTTCGTCAGAGGAGGTTTCCCACAAACGGCTGTGCTTCCGAAAGGAAGCCCTGTCGGTGCCGGACCAGCCATCATGGGAAAGCAGCGGCGGCGACGTTTCGGAGGAATACAAGCAGGGGTACCTACAAGGGTGGCAGGACGCCTTGGCGAAGGTGAACCGCCTATTTTGTAACAAGGGGGTGTTGAGCCTCCAACCTAACAGGTTCCGTCCCAAAGAGGACGAGTAACCACTTATACCCTCTTCCCCTATCATTATAATTTCTTTTTCTGCAATCTTTCTTTGCATGATGGATGCTTGATCTTTGTGTGATGTGGTTGCTGTTAATGGATCCATACCTTCCCTTGATGTGTGAGTCAAATGAAGGATACCATCCATCGCAGGTAGGGGTTACCTTTACGAAGGGGAGTTCTTCCCCTATAAGTAGCATGGTTTGTCGATGGTTCTAATATTAGTAGGGATTATCTTCATGCTCATAGTTCATCGTTAGGATCCATTTGTCGCCCCTGTTGATCTATTTGTCACCACTAATAGGCATTTTTCACTCTTAGCATGCAGGAGCCGTTGCCTTTGCCCCTGGGAGCCATCGCCTTCGTGCATTTTTCACCGTTAAGAGCCTTTTGTCACCCCTCATGTACATTTGTCGCCCCTGTCAACCTATTTGTCACCACTAATGTGCATTTATTGCCTTTGTCAACTTATTTGTCACCACTAATATGTATTCATCACCCTTATCATTCATTTCACCCTGCTGCTCTCACATACGGAAGGTGAACCCAAAAGAGAAAAAAGGATAATAATAATAAAAAACCATAAAAAATGATAATAAATAAATATAATAATTTATTAGTTTGGGGGCGGGGTAGATAACACATCTACACCCATGTAGTGTTTTGATGATGACAAAGGGGGAGAGAGAGTCATGTGCTGCATTGTCTTAAGTCAATTAGGGGTTGCTGCATAGGGTTGCTGCATATTCACTATGTCAATCTGCATCTACATTTTAAAGGTCATGGTCTGATGTGTAAGCTGCACGCTCCACATTGTAAATTCAAAATTTTTGAAATGAAATGAAGCTTATTGTTGAATGATTATGTTTGTCAAAACATATGGTTGATGAAAAGACTTGAATGTGCTACTTGAAGCACAATGACTCATAGTTGCCATCATCAAAAAGGGGGAGAATGTTGTGCCCCTGGTTTTGATGGTGATAGCAGCTAATCACACAGGCTGCCCAATGGAGGAATAGCCTCCTCCCTTCCTCTGATGACACAGAGGGAACCGTGCACACCTGACCTGGTGAGCACACCCCTGATTCTACCCCAGTAGAACTAGACCCACTGCACTAAGACAGCACACGAGGGCCCTTCCTCGCACCCTGGCCTACAGACCATATCGTGATCAATCTGAAGATTAATCACACCTCAGATTAGTGCAGTAATGCACTATCAAAGAACAATGGCTCAATTGGATAGAAAAGGCAAACCGAGAAACTCAAAATGCCCAAGACCGCGGAGGTATCCCTGCACAGTCCGAGTGATGTTATGTCACACCCCGAGATATGCAGTGGAATTAAGTCGGGAACGTGAACAACCGACAAATAAGCCTCACGTTAGCATGATAATCAGAGCGCTAAACATTCACACATAAAAGAGTGAACACAAGATAATATACTCAAAAATTCCAACTTTATTGAATAATAACTTGAGTTTACAATGACTCCTGATTCCTTGACATAATAATTCACTAGACTCAATAAAGAGAAAGTTACATAACATGATCGACTTCACCGCCTATCACAGTGAAGGAATTTCAACTAATTATACAATATAACTCATGACACTAAGGCTTCTCTCATTCTTCAATCACTCTCGGATCTGCCACTTGAATAGTCCGAATCTGACCAGCTAGAGTCTCCTGAAAAGATTAAGAAAGTAGGGAATGAGCACACTCGCCCAGTAGGTATCTTTGTATCAACATGAAGGTAATATTTAAGTAATTACCATTTTAGCTCTAAAAGGTAAGCAGAAAAAATGTAATAAAACATACGATGAAAATCAAAGTAACACAAGTATCAAGATATAAACAAGATAGGAGATATGGGAGCATGATCAAGTAAGATTGTAGCATGAATATAAGTTTGGCCCTTCATTAACGAGAATGTACTAGCATGTATCGAGAATGTACTTTTCATAACCACAAAAGCTATGCACTAGAAAGTCATCAAACATGTAATAATCAAGCATGCGATTTCGTGAGAATTCTTGGATTTTACCCGTGTATAAAAAAAGTACTCCCAGCGTAATGCGACACCAGTGTTCATTATACCCCATGGTTTACAGTATATTTCCGGCCATCTTCCGAGGGGGCTAGCGTGGAGCCCTAGACACCGTCCGTGCCCGCCCTTGCATCTTCAAGTTATAAATCAATCTACTTCCACGAGAAATATAAATGTAGGCCAATAATGTTAAGTTCAACAATAGTTTCATGAGGTCAAAAACCAAGGTATGAACGTACCAAAGATGAGACCATGAGATCAAGGATGAATTAATTGGACATTATGCCATGGATGAATTCTGGCGACATAACGGTACATTTCCATTGTTCCATAGCTCATTAATTAACTTATTGAATAAGGTGTTGGGTTTCAGACAATCAGAAGATCATCCAAGAACAGAGTATAACCAACCCTTGGGTCAAACCATAGGTTGAGCAGCATGTAGACAGAACACAGTCTCAAGAGGACCGATTTCTTGAAGTAGCGCTCAAGTCATGACCGCTATCAGGATGGAGTCGACATAGAATAAGGAATAGGTCGACGCAAGGATCAACTGGCAGAACGCGGTCGCGCCAGGACTGCTATCAGGAAGTAGCAGTCACCTGATGGCCGTTTTCAATCCAGTCCACAGAAAATGCAAGGTTCACGAAGTGCTTTCTAGACCATTCGATTTTTAGGGTACAACCAGCTCGACGTCCTAGTGGGAATCCCATGCTCGCGGAGACTTACGGAGACCTTGAAACAAGATCACCTAGTCCAGTAGAAGGAATATTCGATGGAGAGGATCTCAAGTCCAAGAGATGTTCTATCAAGTGCAAGTGATCTAATAGCGTCATAGCGGAGTATAGGCTATATGTGAAGGAATAAAATAGAAAAGAGATGAGAAGGGAGCATGCCAAAGCATAAATCGATGTGTAGGAACTTGCATTAAAAATCCTTTAAAATACAAAGCTATAGAGTTTTTGGCATGAAACTACTTATATGAAAATAAGCTTTAAAACATGCCAACATGAAACATGATATAACAGGAATCATGGATATAACTAAATAACACGTACTCCTAACATGATTAGAAATCAGAAATAACAAAAGTAAGGCATAGTTGCTATCAGATATAATAGAGATGGAACATGGTTTAACTTGGTTACAGAACCAAGATAGCAGTCGGTCGAGGGCCACTACTTGCAAGTAACGGTCTCTGCAGGATCGCCTTCTGTCTATTACAGACAGAGACTAAAACCCGTGTGCAGAGCGAGCCTATTCTAGGGCAATAAATATATGTGAACTATAAAGAACGGGAAGATAACACATGATAGCATGGTTAACACAAAGGAATACATGGAATAGGTATGAATTAAGCCCAAAGTTCTTATCTTTTAATTATGGGGTGCATGGATAGTATGCAGTGAAGGTTATGCATGCGCAGTCATGGAAAAACATCAAATACTCTGTGTATAGTGCATGAAATCACAAGGAAATTGAGGACTTTTGTTCCTAGCTTGATGTTTAAGCCAACATGAGATAACCTACCTCTGGTTTGATCTCTAGACCTCAAATTTCTTGCCGTAAGAACACCCTCGTTCCTATGCGTCCTGTGTGGAACCAACAACTTCCAGATGTTCTATCTCCTTAACCTCTTGTCCTCCTAGCACGAAAATTTGCAGAGGGTTAGAAGATACTAAGGGGAACAAAAACATATAAAGGACTAGCATGAAATACTGACACCTTACCGTCGAACCATGCGATCCAAAACGAGGGTTCACGTAGGTCGATTCTGGGCCCTATTTATAGAGGATGACCTAGGGCTGAAGGATTAGATCAAAATAGGAGTCCTATAGGGTACCAATTCAATCTCCTAAGAGTCCTAGACAAGTTCCCATGCTAGATCACTTCGATCTATGGTGCACGGATTGATAAAAATCCAATCTTTCCATGCTTCTCAAAGTCCCATTTACGGAACCTGAATGCGGTCGCATGGAGACCACCATCTTCTGAACGCGGTCGCGTTACTGACCGCAACTTTCCCGACGCTAGAAATTTGATTTTTTGTCAAATTCCTCCTATAATTATCTATTTTAATTAGAGGAATTTATCCTATTACATTTCTAGGGTTAGGCTTGGGCCAAAAGCCTTAGAATTGGGTTTATGGGCCTATTTAAAGTGGGCTTATTTATCAGGTTAATAATTGGCCTTCCAATTAATTTACATAACCCTGAATTCATTAAATAGTCCATTAAGCCTTTTAAATGCTTAATAATTTTATTTAATTCTCAAAAAATCCTAGAAAATTCCAGGGGTGTTACACCCTCCCCCACTTAAAGAGAATTTGGTCCCCAAATTCATTGCATGGGATTTATGGAGAGTGTTAATTTACTTACAATTAAATAGCTCTGGAAATCTCTTACGCATAGCTTCTTCCGTTTCCCATGTCACCTCGTGGTCCAGGCATTTACTCCATTGGATCTTTACCATGGGAATAGTTTTATTTCGAAGCTCACGTACTTCTCGACCAATTATTTTGAGTGGCATTTGCTCGTACGTCAAATCTTTTTTAATCACCAGGTCATCATGACTTATAACATGGAATGGGTCATAGACGTACTTTTTAAGCATAGAAACTGGAACACATCGTGGACTCCAGATAATTTTGGAGGCAGAGCTACCCGATATGCGACTTCGCCAACCCTTTCAAAAATTTCAAAAGGGCCAATGTATCTCGGAGTGAGCTTGCCTTTGATGCCGAATCTTCGAATACCTTGACCCGAAGAAACTTTGAGAAACACATGGTCTCCCACTTGAAATTCCAAGTCTCGCCTTCTATTATCAGCATACACCTTTTGTCTATCTTGAGCCATATGGAGTCTTTCCCGAATAAGTTTTATTTTCACGGTGGTATCCCAGATGAGTTCAGGGCCTAGAAATTATTTTTCTCCAACCTCATTCCAACATATAGGTGATCGACAAGTCCTTCCATATAAAGTCTCAAACGGTGCCTGTGATGTCCCGAGTTTTTTCGGATCCTTCTTTTTGGGTCCCGGGTCTGGTTTCTCAGAGCGTCTGGCTCCGTTGTGTCTGAAATTTCGTTTCGGACATCTTTCGTGTTTGGATCGGTGCGATCCGGAGTTGTTTCGGAGGCCCGGAGTGTGTCCGTGGCTTTCCCGCGCGTGTTTTCCGATTACCGGTGTGTGTTTCGGCAATCCCTTCGGAACCTCGTTGCGGGTGAACCGGGTCGTTCACCTAGGCGAGAGTGGTACCGTTGCGATCGGTGCGTCCCGAGGATCGAGAATTTGTATTTTTCTATTTTTTGGTATGTTTGGCATTTTCTGGATTTTCTATTTATAGCCCTTTTCTTTTTCCTTTTTCTTCTCCTTTTCTTCTTTCTTCTTTCTTCCTTCCTTCCCGTGAGCGCAACGGTCACCTCCTCCCCCTTCTTGCCCGTTGGACCTCGCGGCGCCCCTTCGTCCTCCGACGACGGGTGGCGGACGATGGCGATGACGCGGTGACGACGGCAGTGGCGAGAGGATCACGGCGGTGCCCTCTTCGTGGCGCGTGGGTGGAGTTCGTGTTCGAACTAGATTTGAAGATCAGTGACTTCCCGGCAGATTTCGAGCTTCATTGAGGTAGGGGGATGGATCCTTGCCCTGTTTACAGCGTTCCCTGTGATTTCTAGGCCGTGGAAAGGCCGTGAGGGGCTAGATTCATGTCGGGAGGGTTATTTCCATGCTTGGGGTTTGAGCGCCGGATCCATTGATTTTTGGGGTTTTTGATCATTTTGGGGCTCTAGATGCATGCTAAGACGTCTGGGAGATGATTCCCCTTTGTTTTCCCTTCACCAGGGAGGGTGAAGGGGCATGGTTTTCAGATTTTCGGACGTATTTCACGAACCGGGCTCGGCCCATTGTCACGCTAGGTACCAGGGGCGCGTTCTGTTTGAACGCGCTGCGTCGTCCGAGCGCGTTTGTCCGAGAAGACGAACAGTATGGCAGTTCATGTCACGCCTGGGGTAGGTAGCATGTTCTTGGAGAACGTGCTAGCCTTTCCTAGCGCGTTCTTGGAGAACACGCTAGCCTTTCCTAGCGTAATCTTGATGAACGCGCTAGCTTAGGCTAGCACCTTCTTGGAGAACGCGCTAGCTTCTGCTAGCGCGTTCTTCAGGGGTCACGCTAGGGGACCATAGCACGACAGTGTCGCGCACTGGGTCCCTAGCGTGTCAATCCCCCTCCCCGAGCCGCGTTCCTTTTGGTAATTGTACCTCCGGTGGAGTGAGTCTTGGATCCGGTTGTGGCGTGTGGCCCGAGGGTTGCCGTGGGCACCCAGTGAGAGCCACAGGGGCGCCCGGGGGTCCCCGGAGAATCAGTTACCTTGGTAGGGGTGCCGCGTGACTTGAGGGATGGTCGGACCTCGTGTGTGTCCCCGGCATCCGTACCTACCGTTTGGTTATCGAGAGTCTGTGTTAGTGTGTTAGTCGGTGGTTTCCGTGAGTCGAGTCTCACCTCCGGTGACACATCCACTAGTCATAGCCTTCTTACGGCACGCGGTGCTGACCCACCCGGGAGTGGTGGAGCGGCTGACCCGAGAGAGACGGTGAGTAGGCTGGTTACCGTAGGGCCCCCGCATACAGCCGAGTCCGGGCTTAGGGGGGAATTACCAGCTAGAGGACAGGCCAAGGGCGTATGGTCTGAGTGTGCACACGGAGCTGAGGGTCTCGGACCCGCGCTGACGAGCGTGACCTCAGCTAGTCCTTGTTTTGTGTTACTGGTTACTGTGTGTGTCTGAGTCTCGCGCCCGGGGCGTTGTAGCTAGGCACTTGTGACGCGGTGGAAGACGTCAGGGGACGCATCCGGTCGTTCTTCTAGTGGGTGGTGCTCCTGTTTGCTGGCAGGTATAGACTCGAGTTTGGTCGGACCAAGGTTTTGTGGTACGGTACTGTAAAGCAGGCGGCTTTTCCGTTTATCTGCTTCAGCGTGTGGCTCTACCATACTTCTGCTAGGTGGTGTTACCTTCCATGGTTGCTAGTGCATTACTTTCATTTTTCTCGTTGTGCGGTGGGGGTCCTGGGGATCCCTACTGGGCCAATGAAATGAGGCTCACCCCTACTTTTTAGGTGAGGCGGGGTCGTCGAGAGTACGCCGGGGGATGCCCCGTGTAGTTGTACTTTTTCTTTCTATTGACTGTACTTTATTTGGACATGAGACTCTGTGGACCTTGTAGCAGTTTATTTATTTATATTATGCTGTTCATTTTATTTTAGATTATTGTGCTATCTCTGTAGTTGCTTCAGCTTCTCTTGTGCTCCCACACCATCACTTTTTACCCTTCCGAGTCTTCGGGCTCGTGGGTTGGCGGGCCGAGATTCGAGATGCGCCGGTTCCTTTCCGGTACTCGGATCCCGGGTCGTCACAGTTGGTATCAGAGCGTAGGTTGTGGAGGTACATCAGAACTTGAAACGATTGCAGTGGTCCAAAGGTCCATGAATGTCCTGTATAGTTGGCGACTAGCGTAGGGCTCCGCGTGTTTTTGTTAACATCGTTGATTATTTTGTTAACAGGTGTTATGGCGCCCAGGAGAGCGACTCATTCCTAGCAGGGAGAGTTGGGTGGGGGCCAGGAAGGGCAGAGCAGAGCTCCCAGCAAATGCAGCTGAGGGGGCGAGAGTTCCCGGACCAGAGGAGTTCTTCCAGGGCATGTACCATGATGTTATTCAGCAGTAGCAGTATCAGCAGCCGCCGCAGCAGCAGCATGGCGGTGATGCTGGTGAGGGCTCATCCTCTCGGGGTAACCGCGCGCTGAGAGATTTCTTGCAGTATCAGCCGTCCACTTTCAGCGGGCAACCAGATTCAGAGGTGGCCAGAGAGTGGTTAGATGACATGGAGCGAGTGTTCAGTTCGATGGAGTGTCTTGTGGAAGAGAAGGTGGTGTTGGCTACGTATCGATTGCAGGGGCCAGCCCGGACTTGGTGGACGTCAGAGTGGGGAGCAGTGTTTTAGTCCCGTCCCCTTCGGCAGATCTTGTGGCAGGAGTTTGTCCCGGCTTTCGAGCGTGCTTTTTGTCCATCTTTTCTTAGGTCACAGAAGCTGCGTGAGTTTTTGGACCTGGTCTAGGGTGACATGACCGTGGTGCAGTACAGGTCCAGGTTCGTCGAGTTGGGCCGTTATGCACCGCATATCATGGCGGATGAGATGGTGCGGACCGATCAGTTTATTGGGGGTCTGAGATTGGAGCTGAGGCATCCCTTGCTTGCGTCAGGGTTGACCAACATGGATGCGACTTGTAGAGCAATATCGGCATTGGAGAGAGACATGCAGAAGGTTCAAGGTCAGGGTAGTGCGGGCCAGATGCAGATGAGTTTTGGTCAGCCAGCGTCCGTGCAGCAGCAGAGTTCTGTCCAGATTTCAGCAGGTGGTTCAGGGACGTCCCCGTCCGGGGCGTCGACAACAGATTCGTCATCTCTGGGATCGAAGCTCAAGAAGTTGCTCAAGGAGGCTGGTTTTGGCAGGAGGCACCGTGGTCGCGGAGATCAGGCGCATCAGTCAGTGGGTAGTGTTTAGCAGCCTACCCAGTTCCAGCGTCAGGGTTCAGTGAGTGGTTCTCAGGGCGGGTGTCCTCGGTGCGGCGGTTCTCATCCAGGCAGGCTGTGCATGGTGCCCGTGATTTGCTTTAAGTGTGACCAGCCAGGGCACATGGCGCGTGACTGTCCACAGAGACCCCGTCAGCCGCACGAGTTCCAGCAGCAGCAGCAGTTTCAGCCCCAGCAGATGTCATCGCAGTCGCAGCAGTACCAGCAGCAGGGTCTGTATCCTTAGTTGACTAGGTCAGCTACCACGGGGAGGCAGAGAGCCCGAGGCAGAGTTACCCACATTACCAGAGCAGAGGCTGAGGCGTCCCAGTTGGTGGAAGGTACTATTCTGATTCTTGGTTTCGCGGCTCGAGTTTTGTTCGATTCCGGTGCATCTCACTCGTTTATTTCGGAGGAGTTTGCTCAGAGTGCCGAGGAGTCGGCGACTGAGGTGTCCTGTGATCTGGCAGTGGAGTTGCCTACCGGTGACTTCATACTCACCCCGTACTTTTTCGAGAAGGTCCCTGTGTGGGTGGATGGGTGGAACTTACCGGCCAGGCTTTATGCGTTGCCGCTTCAGGACTTTGATGTGATTTTGGGCATGGATTGGCTCGAGGCCCATCATGCCTTAGTGGATTGCGGCTCGAAGAGGGTCTACTTCCGGCAGCTTCGTGGACCCACCTTTTATTTTCAAGGTATCCGGTCTTCCTCCTCCCGTTTTCTTATTTCGGCTATTAGGGCTCGTAGACTACTTGACACGGGTTGTCAAGGTTTTCTCGCTTCTGTGGTTTTGGTCGATCGGCAGTGTCCGGACATGGAGGACATCCCGGTTGTGTGCGAGTTTTCTGATGTTTTTCCCGAGGAGTTGCCAGGGTTGCCACCGCAGCGAGAGATTGACTTCGTGATTGAGGTGGTACCCGGTACGGCGCCTATGTCGAAGGCCCCTTACCGTATGGCACTGGCGGAGTTAAGAGAGCTGAGGGGGCAATTGCAGGAGGTTCTGGCCAAGGGGTACATTCATCCTAGCTTCTCCCCTTGGGGTGCGCCGGTGTTGTTTGTGAAGAAGGAATGATGGTAGTTTGAGGCTGTGCATCGACTACCGGCAGTTGAACCAGGCGACTGTTAAGAACAAGTATCCGTTGCCTCAGATTGATGACTTGTTTGATCAGCTTCAGTCGGCCCGGGTGTTTTCACGGATTGATTTGAGATCGGATTATCACCAGTTGCGGATTCGAGAGTCTAATGTGGAG
Source organism: Amorphophallus konjac (assembly GCA_022559845.1). NCBI lineage: Eukaryota > Viridiplantae > Streptophyta > Magnoliopsida > Alismatales > Araceae > Amorphophallus > Amorphophallus konjac. The sequence continues at coordinate 177,787,253 of CM040120.1, read as the reverse complement.
AAGACGACGTTTCGCTCAAGGTATAGACATTATGAGTTCTTGGTGATGCCTTTTGGGCTCACCAATGCCCCCACGGCTTTTATGGATTTGATGCATAGGGTGATCCGTCCATATCTAGACCAGTTCGTGGTCGTGTTTGTGGATGATATCCTTGTGTATTCGCGGTCTGTCGAGGAGCATGTGCATCATTTGAGAGTGGTGTTGCAGACCCTTCGTGATCACCAGTTATATGCCAAGATCAGCAAGTGTGAGTTTTGGCTCCGTGAGGTGCACTTTTTGGGGCACGTGATTTCTGGTGATGGTGTTTCCGTGGACCCGGCTAAGGTCGAGGCTCTAGTGCAGTGGCTGAGGCTGAGTTCTGTCACGGAGATTCAGAGCTTTTTGGGGCTCACAGGCTATTACCGGAGGTCCATCCAGCATTTTTCTCGTATTGCGGCCCCGATGACCAGGCTTACACAGAAGGATGTGCCGTTCATCTGGACGGAGGAGTGTGAGCAGAGCTTCATGGAGCTGAAGAGATTGCTCACGACTGCTCCGGTGTTGGTGTTACCTTCGGGATCGGGAGGCTTTGTGGTGTGTACATACGCTTCCAGGGTAGGTTTGGGTGTTGTGCTGATACAGCATGGTGGAGTTGTGGCGTATGCATCTCGGTAGCTGAAGCCACATGAGGAGAACTACCCTACTCATGATCTTGAGTTGGCAGCGGTGATTTTCGCTCTCAAGTTCTGGAGGCACTATCTGTATGGTGAGAAGTTTGAGATGTTCACTGGCCATCAGAGTTTGAGGTACGTGTTTACCCAGAAGGATCTTAACCTCAGGCAGAGGAGGTGGATGGAGTACATGAAGGATTATGATTTTACTCTGTCGTATCAGCCTGGCAAGATGAATGTCGTGGCTGATGCCTTGAGCAGGAAGGTGGTGGTTAGTCGGATGTTGTTGAGGAAGTGGAGGTTATGGGAGCAGGTTCCGGCCATGACTTTTAGGCTCCGGTTGTTCTTGCGAGCTTGACTGTCACGCCAGCTATTCGTCGTCAGGTCACTGAGGCTCAGCGTGCGGACCCTGAGCTACCCTGGATTTTGTCATTGGCCGAGGTGGAGTTTGGTGAGGATGGAGCCGTAAGGTTCCGAGGTAGGTTGTACGTCCCAGCCGAGGAGCAGATGAGACGCGCGGTGTTGCGAGAGGCTCATGGGAGCCGGTATGCCGTGCACCCCAGATCGGCGAAGATGTACCAGAACCTGAAAAGGCAATTTTGGTGGCCGGGTATGAAGAGAGATGTTGCGGAGTTCGTGGCCAGGTGGCTAATCTGTCAGTAGGTGAAGGCTGAGCACCAGCGACCGGGGGGTACACTTTAGCCCTTGGATATTCCTGTGTGGAAGTGGGACCACGTGACCACTGATTTCGTGGTGGGGTTGCCGAGGACATCCAGTGGGCATGATAGTATATGGGTGCTGGTGGATAGACTGACGAAGATGGCGCGGTTGCTACCGGTCAAGGTCAGTTAGAGCGTGCATCGTTTGGCTCGTTTGTATGTGGAGCAGATCGTTCCGTTGCATGGAGTTCCCATCTCCATTGTGTCTGTTCGTGATCCCCGCTTCACTTCTGGATTCTGGAGGAGCTTCCAGAAGGCTCTAGGCACCGATTTGGCATTTAGCTCGGCGTATCATCCTCAGTCTGACGGTCAGTCTGAGAGGACCATCCAGACTTTGGAGGACATGTTGAGGTCGTGTTGCCTGGAGTGGCAAGGGAGTTGGATCCACCACTTACCGTTAGTGGAGTTTGCCTACAACAATGGCTATCATTCAAGCATTGGTATGGCACCGTACGAGGCGTTGTACGGGCGACCTTGTCAGACTCCGCTTGATTGGTTCGAGGTGGGAGAGCGTGTCCTAACAGGATCGGATTTGGTGCAGCAGTGCACTGAGGTGGTGCATCTGATCTGGCAGAAAATGTTGGCTACGCAGAGCTGGCAGAAGAGCTATGCCGATCGGAGGAGGCGACCCCTCATTTTTGCTATAGGTGATCGGGTGTTTTTGCGAGTTTCTCCCATGAAGGGTGTGATGCGCTTCGGCAGGCATGGGAAGCTGAGTCCCCGCTACATTGGCCCTTTCCTCATTGTCGAGCGTATCGGTGACGTAGCCTATCGGTTGCAGTTACCCTCGGAGCTATCTTTTATGCATGATGTGTATCACGTGTCTATGCTCCGGAGATATATGCCTGATGATTCCCATGTTCTAGAGGATGCCGTTTGGCCTGAGGTGACCCCAGACTTGTCCCTTCCAGAGTACCCTGTCCGTATTGAGGATCGGTGTGAGCAGCACCTGCGGAGCAAGGTTATTCCTTTGGTTAAGGTGGTCTGCCAGCGTCACTCTGGTGGTGAGGCGCCGTGGGAGCGTGAGGATGATATGCGGCAGCTGTATCCTTATTTGTTCGGGTGAGTCTTCTCCCCTGTCCCTGTGTCCTCTCCTTAATTTCGAGGACGAAATTCATTTAAGGGGGGAGGGCTGTGATGTCCCGAGTTTTTTTGGATCCTTCTTTTTGGGTTCCGGGTCTGGTTTCTCAGAGCGTCTGGCTCGGTTGTGTCCGAAATTTTGTTTCGGACATCTTTCGTGTTCGGATCGGTGCGATCCGGAGTTGTTTCGGAGGCCCGGAGTATGTTTTCCGATTGTCGGTGTGTGTTTTGGCAATCCCTTCGGAACCTCGTTGCGGGTGAATTGGGTCGTTCACCTAGGCGAGAGTGGTACTATTGCGATCGATGCGTCCCGAGGATCGAGAATATGTATTTTTCTATTTTTCGATATTTTTGTCATTTTCTGGATTTTCTATTTATAGCCCTTTCCTTTTTACTTTTCCTTCTCCTTTTCTTCTTTCTTCTTTCTTCCTTCCTCCCCATGAGCGCAACGGTCACCTCCTCCCCCTTCTTGCCCGTTGGACCTCGCGGCGCCCCTTCCTCCTCGGTGACGGGTGGCAGACGACGGCGACGGCGCTGTGACGACGGTGGTGGCGAGAGGATCGCGGCGGTGCCCTCTTCATGGCGCGTGGGTGGAGTTCGTGTTCGAGCAAGATTTGAAGATGTTGTGCCCCTGTGATTTTGATGATAGCAAACACTATGAGTTATTTGATCTTCTGTGACATGTTTTTCAACTCAATGATTTTGATGATAGCATATCATGAACACATCTGATTGATTGTTCTAAATGATTATTTCTACTTTGGGCATAGAAATGTGCTATCTTGCATTAGCAGACATTCAGTTCATGTTACCATCATCAAAAAGGGGGAGATTGTTGTGCCCCTGTGATTTTGATGATAGCAAACACTATGAGTTATCTGATCTTCTGTGACATGTTTTTCAACTCTATGATTTTGATGATAGCATATCATGAACACATCTGATTGATTGTTCTGAATGATTATTTCTGCTTTGGGCATAGAAATGTGCTATCTTGCATTAGCAGAAATTCAGTTCATACAGCATAGCATTCTGTCATATGTCAATTCATACAGCATTGCATTCTGTCATTTAGCAAGTCTATACACTGCTTCATTCAATGTCTGTACAGCCTTCGCAAGAGCAAGTCTGCACATCGTTCTCTCCAGCAAGTCTATACACTGCATGCTCACACAACCATCAAGTCTGTACATTGCTCACTTGCATGCACACAAGTCTACACAGTGCTCTTCATTCTTGTGCACAGTTCATGCATCAAGTATGTACATTGCCTTTGCATAAGGTCACTCAAAGTCTATACATTGTTCACAGCATTGGCCAAGTCTTTACATTGCCACATTTTTCATGCATTGCTTAGCTTAAGTCTATACATCGGCCCTGTAGCTTGCTTAGCTGAAGTCTATACATTGGCAAGTCTGTACATTCGTCACCTTGCATTAAGTCTGAAAGTCTGTACAGCCTTTTGCATTGGACTTAAGTCTACACATTGCATCGTGTGCTTCTCATTTAAAGTCTATACATCCGCATGCTAGCAAGTTTTCAAAGTCTATACATTGCATGCTTCACTCTAAGTCTATACAGCCAGTGTCTCACATATGCAAAGTCTGTACAACGCTACATCACGAAGTAAAGTCTGTACATTGTCCAGCGTCTCACTCAGCGTCTAAGTGAGTGTGAACAATGCATTCACTAAAGTCTATACATTCGTCTCTAAGGCAAAGTTTATACATCGCATGCATTGCACACTGCAAGTCTGTACAGCCCAAGTCTGTACATCCGACCGTCTCATTCAGCGTCTCACTCTTGCAAGTCTATACATTGCTTCTAGCATGCACGGGTTCAAGTCTATACATTGCTTATCTTTACCTACGTTCAGACACCAAGTCTACACATCGCCATGTTCACTTGTTTCAAGTCTGCACATTGGTTCAGGCTTTCCAAGTTTGTACATTGGCCTTCAAGCTTTCCAAGTCTATACATTGGCCTTCAAGGTTTCCAAGTCTGTACATTGGCCAAGTGTCTTGTGCTTTGAAGCTTTATCAAGTCTATACACTCGTTGGCTAGCTGTTTCAAGTCTATACACTCGTTGGCTAGCTGTTCAAGTCTATTCACTCGTTTTCAAGTCAGCAAGTCCGTACATTGGCTTCTCATGCACATTCACACTTCAAGTCTACACACTGGTTGCCTGCATCTCATGCAGTTAAAGTATGTACACTCGTGAATGTAATGTATGTACATTCATTCTCGCTGTACATACTTTCTCATCTGTACACACTTCAGCACTCAAAGGCTGAACACTCTTCAGCAAGTCTGTACACACTTCAGCACTCAAAGGCTGAACGTTCTTCAAGCTTAAGTCTATACATTGTGTTGCATCATTGCATGCCAAGTCTATACGTAGTCTGGCTGCCTGCACGCCATGTCTGCTCATTGGTTGCACAGCACAACTAAGTCTATACATCCAGTTGCCTAGCATGTCTGCAGAGTCTAGACATTCGTCCCACAGCCTGCAGCTAAGTCTACACAGCCTCCACAGCAAGTCTATACAACGTCCCACAGCTGCGCTGCAAAGTCTATACATCGTGGCAGCCTGCACGCAGCAAGTCTATACATCGCTGCCAGCCTGCACGCAGAGTCTGTACACTGCGTCCGCCAGCCTACACACAGCAAGTCTATACATCGCTGCTAGCCTGCAATGCAGAGTCTGTACACTGCATACACACTGCATTCTTAAGTCTAAACTCTGCTGCTTTTATATGAAGTCTATACAGCATGTGGCTTGTACATCGACTGAACTCTTCATTAAACGTGCATGTGTCTGGGCACGTGATCCGAGGTAGGCACCTGGCATGTGATCCGAGGACAACGCCCAAATTATTGCAACTATAAATATGAAGCCTCCTCCATCTGGAGAAGACTGATCAAGAGAAAAAGAGATTGATCGAGAACAGAAAAAGGAAGAGTGATCGAAGTGGAGAGGAAAAGAGCAGAAAGAGCAGAAGAAAGAAAAGATGAAGATAGAGAGGAAGATGAAGCAGACAATGCAGAGTGTGATTCTGATCGAAATAGAAGAGTTGTAGCAGTGAGGCAGTGAGTTGCAGTAGTAGGAAAAGAAGAAGAGAAAAGAAGTGATAGAGAGAGCCTGCGAAAGAGAAGAAAAAAAAGAAGAGTGAGAAGAAGAGAGAGGTAGAGTAAAAGAAGCTTCAATGAAGATCAGTTTCTGCTGGACCGTGGATCAAATCCGGGCCAGCCAGCTCCTACGAGAGCCACATTTTGATTTTATATTTCCAACTTTTAGTTGCTGTATTTTCTTTTATTATTTTCTTTTCAAACTGAACATTGTTCTTCAGATTCTCTGGTTGGAGATCGGGTTCCTCCTGTGGACTCAGGAGAAGGGAGACTGTGTCTTCGGTCTGCAAGTGACTGAGTGTCGCTTGTGAGTTCCCTCTGGTTTCAGAGGAAGGGAGTCCTTGACTCCGGTTGCAGGTAGTGGTTGCTACCTGTGTGTTCCCTCCTGGTCTGGAGGAAGAGAGACCTAGTCTCTGGTCGCAAGTGGCTGGGAGTCACTTGTGGTTCCCTCTGGCTTTCAGAGGAAGGGAGACTTGGGTCTCCGGTTGCTAGTGACTGTGTGTCACTAGTGGGTTCCCTCCGGTCTGGAGGAAGAGGGGAGGCTGTTCCCCTGGTCAAGTTGTGTGGCAGCAACTTATTTGCAGACTGAGTCTGCTTTCTAGCTGATTGCTAGTGAAGCCTCACTCCGGTTGGGAGTGAGGGGTGGACGTAGGTCTGTGGACCGAACCACCTAAAAAATCCCTTGTACAGTGGTTTGTTTGATTGCTTGCTTCCGCTAGATGCATGCTAGGACCGTGATCTGATTGATTATTCATGTCCTAGAGTTTAATTTGGTTTGCATCTTTTATGTTTGAGCAATTGTCCACTGATCTTGTGCTTATCATTTCATACAAATTTTAAATTGGTCAAAACTCTTTAGAAGATCCATTCACCCCTCCTCTGGATCTGTGTTTATCTATCGCACCAAACTATCAATTGGTATCAGAGCGGTTCTCTGACTGATCTGATCCAACGATCTGCAGAGGATCCTGTTGTCTTTGGTGCATTTCTGAATTTACTCTCTGCTGCATTAATCTGCTTGCCGATTTAATCAATGAGTTCTCCACCGGTTTTCAATGGCTCTAATTTTAACTCATGGGTTAGCAGTCTACATAACTATGTGAATTTGATGGATCCGGATCTGTGGAAGTTAATCTCACATGGTCCTCACAGACTGCCAAAGAAAGCGTCCAAATGGACTAACAGTCACAGATCAAGAAATGGAGAGAATCAGAAAGTTTTGAAATTAATGAAAGAAGCTACTGACAAGGCTCTACATTCCTTCTTCCATGACTGCAGGTCCGGTAAGGACATTCTGGATAAGCTGAAGCTAGCTCATAGGAGAAATGAGGATAGCTGCCTTATGGCTGACAAGAGCAACCATGGCAGTGATCAAGATGAATCCGAAGATGCTGAAGATGTAACCAATCCTTTCTCTAGTTACACTTTAGACGACTGGGAAGATACCTATGACAATCTGTTAGAATCCTATGAAAGACTAAAGAAGAAGAATAAAAAACTGATAAAGAAGCTAAAGAATCATGAGGATGCTAAATCTCGAGGTGAAAACCCTGAAATTCTCAAAATTGAAAATGACATATTTAGAAGACAGTTAACAAATTTTGATTCTATTAGTTCAGACTTAGATCATTTGAAATCTGAAAAACAAACTCTTATGAAACAAATTGGATTACACAAAAAGGAGAATCAAGAGCTTGTTTGTAAAATTACTGAACTAAAGGAAAGACTCAGCTCAACTGATGATGATCAGGCTCATAACAATGATGTTGTTCAAAATGAAGAACTGGTGAGAAACTTAGAGCTTGTCAACTCTGAATTGGAAAACATGAAGTCTGAAAATGTAATACATAATAATCAGCTCAAGGAATTTGAACACAAATCAATAAACCTTGAAAAAGAAAATAGATTGATTTCTGAAAAATTAGAGGCTGATAGAGTAACAAATTTAGAGATTCAGAAAAATCTTGACAAACTTCAATCTGAAAAATAACAAGAAAAGTTTTATGAATGACAGTTTTCTTCAGATGAATGGGTGCTTGATGATGAACTCCTAGAGCAGAACAGTAAACTGAAAGAGGAAATTAATAAGCTGAATCACCTAAACTCAACAATGTCTAAGAGGCTAATCACTTTAGAAAAAGGGAAGAGTGTAAGCCTGGTGAGCTCTAGTGAGTTGCTGAATGCTGAACATGAAATTACAAATCTGAAAAACATCAACCTAATGTTGAGTGGGAATGTCACTTGCTGTGAACAAAAGATAGCTAAATATGAGTTAACAATCACATCCCTTCAACAAGAAGTTGATGATCTTTATAAGTCCCTATCTGAAGCTGACAATGAAATAAAATTAAAACAGGAAGTTGAAAAACTCAAAAGTATGAATGATGCCTTGCATCAACAAGTCATTTCCTGTGAAACAGATCTGTCCAAATATGAAGCTAATATTTGTGGCTTAAATTTTGAAATTCAAGATTTGAAAAACTCCTTGTCAAAATTTATCAAGGGAAAGGACAGTCTGAATAAGCTTCTGGGAAAGAGTGATAACTCTCAGAGAGAGGGGCTGGGTTATAGTTCAACAAACAAAAGGATCAATAGCAATAAAACTTCAACTGTGTTTGTAAAAGCTTCTGATCAAAACACAACTGCTGGTTCTTCTGTTTTTCAATTTACTGCACAAAAATCCACTGTCAGTCCCAAAACTATAGAACAAACTCAAAAATTAAAAAAGGATGAAAAGCTCCAGAAAAAGGACAAAACTACTCCAGTTGGTACAAAGACTGCTGCACACAATTCACATGACCTCTCAAACACTCATACTAAAAAGGGGTCGTGCTATTATTGTGGGAAAGTAGGTCACATAATGGAAGATTGCAGATTAATGCTAAAAGATGAGCATGGTAGTGAAACATCATATTCTAGAAATTCTTTTGATAGAAATAATGCTGCTAGGAAGCCTGATGCTTCATGTTATTATTGTGGGAAGCATGGTCATCTCATGAGTGAATGTTTTATCATGAAAGAAGACAATAAACTACTTGCCAGGTCTTCCATTCATTTTCATGGTCCATATGGATCAAAACACAATTTTAGTCAGCACATTGTGTGCTTCAACTGCAATAAGCCTGGGCACAGGGCTGTTGAGTGTTGGTTTAGATCCACTTGGAGTAAAAATGGTTTTAAAAGTAAGTAAATCAGATGCTTCGAATGTGGGAAAAATGGGCATACAGTCAAGGACTGTTGGTATGTTCAAAAGAATTCTGTTAACCCCCATTTTGTCAAATTCCCTGCAAAACCATTTGTGAAAATTTCATGCTATAACTGTGGGAAGCCAGGCCATAGATCTGCTGAATGTTGGCCGAGTAAGAACAAGCATCAAACTGTTCATGCATACAACAGAAAATCTTATGAACATGTTTATAAACATCATCCTGCTGTTAATATGCATCATAAGAACCAAAAACCAACCATTTCATGTAGATACTGTGGAAAATTTGGACATTCTATGGACAATTGTTATTTGATGGAATCTGATGACAAGGTTGCTAAAAGACTGTTTAGAACACCTATCAAGGTTAATGCAGGACCCAAGATTGTTTGGGCACCTGCCCATGCCAAATAGTGTGCTAACTTGTAGATGTGCCTTGGAATGAACAAAGAGGGGTAAATAAACCAAGGCACTCAAAATGATAACCCCATGATCCTGCTCTCCAGGTTAGTTCTGAACAATCTGTTTAAATCCCATCCTCTGAAAATTGACTGTGTGAGATGGTTAAGCATCTTGTTAATTTGATTTGTGCTTAGTTGAAATTTTCTGAAATGGAATTGCTCAATCATGTTCATGGTAGCTCACTTATGTCTGAAGTGCATGAATTATATTTGAATGTCAAACTTGAAATCATGTTATGTACTTTCACTGCATATCATGCACTTTGTCAGGGGGAGTTTATCTGTTGTTGCATTTGAAGAGTAGTGCATGTCATAATATTTGAAAAACCAAAAAGGATATTCTATTGCATCTAGACAGGGGGAGCATTCCTGTTTGATCACTTCTTCACCTCTTGAACTCCTTCTATCTAGCAATCTGATCCATTCTCTTGGCAATTGTGTGGTTCACTTGAATTCCCTGCCGTCTATACTTGTGTAGCTGTTCTGTCTGTATTCCAGACTCAGCTATTGATTCTGCCTACTGTGAATTCAATTGCTAGCTTGTTCCTATCATTCACATTTCTTCATATCCTGTCAAGTCTGGTCCAAGCTAATCTGATTGAATTTTAGTCTTTAATGCTGGCGTCTGATGGCTCTTTGCTATTCTCTCAATAAAAATGCTTTGTTGACTCCACTGATTTCCTGACAATGTCAATGATTCATCTGAATGAGGAAAGATTTTAGTCAGTGCACCCTAGACATAAATCAGACATTTTCTGAAAAGAAGAATCTTCTATTATACTGGCTTAAGAATGTTTTGATAAATCAAATTGATTTAAGTCTAATGTATTTCCTAAGTTTTGATGTAAAAGACTTGAAAATATCTGAATCATCATGCTTAATAAATCTTAACCAATTGTCTCATGAACTTCATGCAAAACCTTCTGAAAATTGAAAATTTAAAAGACATGGCTATCCTTGGCTAAGATACATGTAGAAGGTATTGTTCTTAAACTTTTCAGTGTACTGAGCATTGTTTGAAAAATCTGAAAACACTTAAAAAGTTAGAGCAAGAGCAATGACTTTGGTCACAGAGAAACTGGGTTCTCTATCAAAGAAGTAGAGTAAGCCCATGTCATGAAGTTCCATAGTTAACTCTCTTTTAAAAATGTTTGAAAATCTGACAGAGCAATGGCATGGGTGTGTTGAGTAACTGGGGATTCTGGCCTCTGATCAAGGTGTCTCCTCATGTAAAAAGATACTCCATTGCTAACTCTGTTCTCCTTGAGAGGCAATATGGTTGTCACACTGAGTAACTGGGTCACTTCACCTAAGACGTGTTGTGCCTCACGTAAAAAGGTGTTGACTGAACCAAACCTGCTTAGGAAAAATGAGTGCTGTTCAATAGAAAATTCTGAAAACTAAAGACAAGTTCAGTTACATTTATCTCTATCTAATCTCAATATTATCTTGTGTAACTTCCATAGGAGTCATTGAATTTAAATGAGTAAGATGGAAGGAGGTTAAACATGAATATCAAATGAGTTGTTGGTTCATCTTTATTAAAATGTGTTTCAGATATGAGTATTGTATTTTCTTGATACACTTTGAATACATCACTCTTAAATCATGATGGTAAGTTTAAACTCATTCATAATCTATTATAATTGAAGAATCTGAAATTCGTTTACAAAGATTTATGAATTTGGTGTGCTAATGAAAATCTTGATTCCTCATTTATTCATTGTGCTTACACATTGCAGTAATCCTTGAGTGCCTATGTGCTTTTGCTGATAGATGCTTATCTCCTCTTGACATACCTCAACTCCTTTCTGGCTTTAAGGGGGAGATTTACTTGCTTGTCATTTCTTAGCTATCCTTCACATGTTGTGCATGATTTGATCTGGATGGTATAGGAGAGCATTCTGCTGCATCATAGACTTGATTTGTGCTTCATTGTTTAACTGCCTCTGTGTCTTTCATGTCTAAATGACTGAGTCAAAGGGGGAGTACTTACTTTATTCATATCATGAATGCTTGTATCTCTCATCTCAAACTATTTTTCTTTTTGATGAAGTCAAAGGGGGAGAATAGTTTGACATGACTCATAGTGTTGCCATCATCAAAAAGGGGGAGATTGTTGTGCCCCTGTGATTTTGATGATAGCAAACACTATGAGTTATCTGATCTTCTGTGACATGTTTTTCAACTCTATGATTTTGATGATAGCATATCATGAACACATCTGATTGATTATTCTGAATGATTATTTCTACTTTGGGCATAGAAATGTGCTATCTTGCATTAGCAGACATTCAGTTCATGTTGCCATCATCAAAAAGGGGGAGATTGTTGTGCCCCTATGATTTTGATGATAGCAAACACTATGAGTTATCTAATCTTCTGTGACATATTTTTCAACTCTGATTTTGATGATAGCATATCATGAACACATCTGATTGATTGTTCTGAATGATTATTTTTGCTTTGGGCATAGAAATGTGCTATCTTGCATTAGCAGACATTCAGTTCATATAGCATTGCATTCTATCATATGTCAGTTGATACAGCATTGCATTCTGTCATTTATCAAGTCTATACACTGCTTCATTCAATGTCTGTACAGCCTTCGCAATGGCAGGTCTGTACATCGTTCTCTCCAGCAAGTCTATACACTGCATGCTCACACAACCATCAAGTCTGTACATTGCTCACTTGCATGCACACAAGTCTACACAGTGCTCTTCATTCATGTGCACAATTCGTGCATCAAGTATGTACATTGCCTTTGCATAAGGTCACTCAAAGTCTATACATTGTTCACAACATTGGCCAAGTCTGTACATCGCCACATTATTCATGCATTGCTTAGCTCAAGTCTATACATCGGCCCTGTAGCTTGCTTAGCCCAAGTCTATACATTGGCAAGTCTATAAATTCGCCACCTTGCATTAAGTCTCAAAGTCTGTATAGCCTTTTGCATTGGACTTAAGTCTACACATTGCATCGTGTGCTTCTCATATAAAGTCTATACATCCGCATGCTAGTAAGTCTTCAAAGTCTATACATTGCTTGCTTTACTCTAAGTCTATACAGCCAGTGTCTCACATATGCAAAGTCTGTACAACGCTGCATCACGAAGTAAAGTCTATACATTGTCCAGCGTCTCACTCAGCGTCTAAGTGAGTGTGAACAATGCATTCACTAAAGTCTATACATTCGTCTCTAAGGCAAAGTCTATACATCGCATGCATTGCAGACTGCAAGTCTATACAGCCCAAGTATGTACATCCGACCGTCTCATTCAGCGTCTCACTCTTGCAAGTCTATACATTGCTTCTAGCATGCACGGGTTCAAGTCTATACATTGCTTATCTTTACCTATGTTCAGACACCAAGTCTACACATCGCCGTGTTCACTTGTTTCAAGTCTGCACATTGGTTCAGGCTTTCCAAGTCTGTACATTGGCCTTCAAGCTTTCCAAGTATGTACATTGGCCTTCAAGGTTTCCAAGTCTGTACATTGGCCAAGTGTCTTGTGCTTTGAAGCTTTATCAAGTCTATACACTCGTTGGCTAGCTGTTTCAAGTCTATACACTCGTTGGCTAGCTGTTCAAGTCTATTCACTCGTTTTCAAGTCAGCAAGTCTGTACATTGGCTTCTCATGCACATTCGCACTTCAAGTCTACACACTGGTTACCTGCATCTCATGCAGTTAAAGTATGTACACTTGTGAATGTAATGTCTGTACATTCATTCTTGCTGTACATACTTTCTCATCTGTACACACTTCAGCACTCAAAGGCTGAACACTCTTCAGCAAGTCTGTACACACTTCAGCACTCAAAGGCTGAACGTTCTTCAAGCTTAAGTCTATACATTGTGTTGCATCGTTGCACGCCAAGTCTATACATAGTTCGGCTGCCTGCACGCCATGTCTGCTCATCGGTTGCACAACTAAGTCTATACATCCAGTTGCATAGCATGTTTGTAGAGTCTAGACATTCGTCCCACAGCCTGCAGCTAACTACACAGCCCCCACAGCAAGTCTATACAACGTCCCACAGCTGCGCTGCAAAGTCTATACACCGTGGCAGCCTGCACGCAGCAAGTCTATACATCGCTGCCAGCCTGCACGCAGAGTCTGTACACTGCGTCCGCCAGCCTGCACGCAGCAAGTCTATACATCGCTGCTAGCCTGCAATGCAGAGTCTGTACACTGCATACACACTGCATCCTTAAGTCTAAACTCTGCTGCTTTTATATGAAGTCTATACAGCCTGTGGCATGTACATCGATTGAACTCTTCATTAAACCTGCAGGTGTCTGGGCACGTGATCCGAGGTAGGCACCTGGCACGTGATCTGAGGACAATGCCCTAATTGCTGCTGCTATAAATACGAAGCCTCCTCCATCTGGAGAAGACTGATCAAGAGAAAAAGAGACTGATCGAGAACAGAAAAAGGAAGAGTGATCGAAGAGGAGAGGAAAAGAGCAGAAAGAGCAGAAGAAAGAAAAGATGAAGATAGAGAGGAAGATGAAGCAGACAATGCAGAGTGTGATTCTGATCGAAATAGAAGAGTTGCAGCAGTGAGGCAGTGAGCTGCAGTAGTAGGAAAAGAAGAAGAGAAAAGAAGAGATAGAGAGAGCCTACGAAAGAGAAGAAAAAAAAGAAGAGTGAGAAGAGAGAGAGCTAGAGTAAAAGAAGCTTCAACTGAAGATCAGTTTCTGCTGGACCGTGGATCAAATCCAGGCCAGCCAGCTCCTGCGAGGGCCACATTTTGATTTTATATTTCCAATTTTTAGTTGCTGTATTTTCTTTTATTGTTTTCTTTTCAAACTAAACACTGTTCTTCCGATTCTCTGGTTGGAGATCGGGTTCCTTCTGTGCACTCAGGAGAAGGGAGACTGTGTCTCCGGTCTGCAAGTGACTGAGTGTCGCTTGTGAGTTCCCTCTGGTTTCAGAGGAAAGCAGTCCTTGACTCCGGTTGCAGGTAGTGGTTGCTACCTGTGTGTTCCCTCCTGGTCTGGAGAAAGAGAGACCTAGTCTCTGGTCGCAAGTGGCTGGGAGTCACTTGTGGTTCCCTCTGGCTTTCAGAGGAAGGGAGACTTGGGTCTCTGGTTGCTAGTGACTGTGTGTCACTAGTGGGTTCCCTCCGGTCTGGAGGAAGAGGGGAGGCTGTTCCCCTGGTCAAGTTGTGTGGCAGCAACTTATTTGCAGACTGAGTCTGCTTTCTAGCTGATTGCTAGTGGAAGCCTCACTCCGGTTGGGAGTGAGGGGTGGACGTAGGTCTGTGGACTGAACCACCTAAAAAATCCCTTGTACAGTGGTTTGTTTGATTGCTTGCTTCCGCTAGATGCATGCTAGGACCGTGATCTAATTGATTATTCATGTCCTAGAGTTTAATTGGGTTTGCATCTTTTATGTTTGACCAATTGTCCACTGATCTTGTGCTTATCATTTCATACAAATTTTAAATTGGTCAAAACTCTTTAGAAGATCCATTCACCCCCCCTCTGGATCTGAGTTTATCTATCGCACCAAACTATCAGAAGATCGGCGACTTCCCGGTAGATTTCGAGCTTCATTGAGGTAGGGGGACGATCCTTGCCCTCTTTACAGTGTTCCTCGTGATTTCTAGGCCGTGGAGAGGCCGAGAGGGGCTAGATTCATACCGGGAGGGTTATTTCCATGCTTGGGGTTGGAGCGTCGGATCCATTGATTTTTGGGGTTTTGATCATTTTGGGGCTCTAGATGCATGCTAGGACGTCTGGGGGATGATTCCCCTTTGTTTTCCCTTCACCAGGGGGGGTGAATGGGCGTGGTTTTCAGATTTTCGGACGTATTTCGCGATCCAGGCTCGGCCCGTTGTCGTGCTAGGTACCAGGGGCGCGTTCTGTTTGAACGCGCTGTGTCATCCGAGCGCGTTCGTCCGAGAAGACGAACAGTGTGGCGGTTCATGTCGTGCCTGGGGAAGGTAGCGCGTTCTTGGAGAACACGCTAGCCTTTCCTAGCGCGTTTTTGATGAACGTGCTAGCTTAGGCTAGCGCCTTCTTGGAGAACGTGCTAGCTTCTGCTAGCGCGTTCTTCAGCGGTCGCGCTAGGGGACCATAGCGCCATAGTGTCGCTCCCTGGGTCCCTAGCGCGGTAATCCCCCTCCCCGAGCCGCATTCCTTTTGGTAATTGTACCTCGGTGGAGTGAGTCTTGGATCTGGTTGTGGCGTGTGGCCCAAGGGTTGTCGTGGGCACCTAGTGAGAGCCACAGGGGCGCCCGGGGGTCCCCGGAGAATGAGTTACCTTGGTAGGGGTGCCGCGTGACTTGAGGGACGATCGGACCTCGTACGTGTCCCCGGCATCTGTACCTACCATTTGGTTACCGAGAGTCTGTGTTAGTATGTTAGTCGGTGGTTTCCGTGAGTCGAGTCTCACCTCCGGTGAGACGTCCACTAGTCGTAGCCTTCTTACGGCATGCGGTGCTGACCCACCCGGGAGTGGTGGGGCGGCTGACCCGAGAGAGACGGTGAGTAGGCTGGTTACCGTAGGGCCCCCGAGCGCGTTCGTTCGAGAAGACGAACAGTATGGCGGTTCATGTCGCGCCGAGGGAAGGTAGCGCGTTCTTGGAGAACGCGCTAGCCTTTCCTAACGCGTTCTTGATGAATGCGCTAGCTTAGGCTAGCGCCTTCTTAGAGAACACGCTAGCTTCTGCTAGCACGTTCTTCAGGGGTCGTGCTAGGGGACCATAGCGCGACAGTGTTGCGCCCTGGGTCCCTAGCGCGTTAATCCCCCTCCCTGAGCCGCGTTCCTTTTAGTAATTGTACCTCAGGTGGAGCGAGTCTTGGATCCGGTTGTGGCGTGTGGCCCGAGGGTTGCCGTGGGAACCCAGTGAGAGCCACAGGGGCGCCCGAGGGTCCCCGGAGAATCAGTTACCTTGGTAGGGGTGCCGCGTGACTTGAGGGACGGTCGGACCTCTTGCGTGTCCCCGACATCCGTACCTACCATTTGGTTACTGAGAGTCTGTGTTAGTGTGTTAGTCGGTGGTTTCCGTGAGTCGAGTCTCACCTCCGATGACACGTCCACTAGTCGTAGCCTTCTTACGGCACGCGATGCTGACCCACCCGGGAGTGGTGGAGCGGCTGACCCGAGAGAGACGGTGAGTAGGCTTGTTACCGTAGGGCCCCCGCGTACAGTCGAGTCCGGACTTAGGGGGGAATTACCAGCTAGAGGACAGGCCTAGGGCGTATGGTCTGAGTGTGCACACGGAGCTGAGGGTCTCAGACCCGCACTGACGAGCGCGACCTCAGCTAGTCCTTGTTTTGTGGTACTGGTTAATGTGTGTGTCTGAGTCTCGCGCCCGGGGCGTTGTAGCTAGATACTTGTGACGCGGTGTAAGACGTCAGGGGATGCATCCGGTCGTTCTTCTAGTGGGTGGTGCTCCTATTTGCTGGCAGGTAAAGACTCGAGTTTGGTAGGACCGAGGTTTTATGGTACGGTACTGTAGAGCAGGCAGCTTTTCCGTTTATCTGCTTCAGCGTGTGGCTCTACCGTACTTCTGCTAGGTGGTGTTACCTTCCGTGGTTGCTAGCGCCTTACTGTCATTTTTCTCGCTGTGCGGTGGGGGTCTGGGGGATCCCTACTGGGCCAATGAAATGAGGCTCACCCCTGATTTTCAGGTGAGGCGGGGTCGTCGAGAGGTGCGGCCGAGTTTCAGCGTGGTTCTTCTAGTCAGGGTTAGTCGCCAGTCTGCCAGAGCCAGGGAATGCCCCGTGTAGTTGTACGCTGAGGGATGCCCCTTGTAGTTGTACTTTTTCTTTCTATTGACTGTACTTTATTTGGACATGAGACTCTGTGGACCTTGTAGCAGTTTATTTATTTATATTATACTGTGCATTTTATTTTAGATTATTGTGCTATCTTTGTAGTTGCTTCAGCTTCTCTTGTGCTCCTACACCATTCCTTTTTACCCTTCCGAGTCTTCTGGCTCGTGGGTTGGGGGGCCGAGATTCGAGACGTGCCGGTTCCTTTCCGGTACTCGGATCCCGGGTCATCACAGTGCCTTTTGAATACTAGCTTGATAGCTATTGTTGTAGGCAAATTCAGCTAGAGACAAGTGATCGTGCCAACTCCCACCGAAATTGATAACACAACCCCTAAGCATATCTTCAATCACTTGGTTGGTTCTTTCGATTTGGCCATCAGTTTGTGGATGGAAAGTAGTGCTAAAATTGAGTCGGGTCCCTAGGGAGTGTTGTAGACCCTTCCAAAATTGTGATGTGAAGGGAGGGTCCCGATCAGATATAATTGTGATTGGGACTCCGTGTAGGTTAACAATCTTCTTCATATACAAAGCTGCTAGAATATCCACAGACCATCAACTTTTAATAGGTAGAAAATGTGCAGATTTTGTTAATCGGTCTATGATCACCTATATACTATCATGTCCGCCTCTTGTTTTAGGCAAGCCCATGATGAAATCCTTCCCTATACTCTCCCACTTCCACTCGAGAATTTATAAGGGATGTAGCTTTCCAGCAGGCTTTAAGTGTTCGGCCTTGACTTGTTGACAGGTGAGGCCGCGAGATATAAAGTATGCTATTTCTCTCTTCATGTTGGGCCACCATAAATTTCTCTTTAAGTCTTGATACATTTTGGTAGCACCAGGGTGAATAGTATATCTTGATTTGTGAGCTTCTTCCATAATTAGCCTTTTAGTGTCGGCATGATCCGACACACAAATTCGTCCTTTGAATAATACTCTTCCATCGGTCGAGACAGAAAAATCTGGCTGTTGATCAATGTTGGCTTTGATTTCTACTAGAATAGGATCATTTTCTTGCAACCTAACTAGGTCTTCTATTTTTGTGGGTTGCGACCGGATATTAGCAGTAATACACCCTTCCTCTTTTGTATCAATATCTAGATTCAAGTGTGTAAAATCTTCTATTAGATTGGTCATACCTTCCTTGAGGCTTGATAGAGTCACCAAAGGTTTCCTACTGAGAGCATCTGCTACATCATTTGCTTTATCACGGTGGTATTGAATAGAGAAGTCAAAATCCTTGAGGTGTTCTTGCCACCTTCTTTGCCTCATGTTTAACTCCTTTTGGGTGAAAAGATACTTCAGACTTTTATGGTCCAAAAATATAGTGAAAATTTTCTTATAGAGATAATGTTGCCATATCTTTAAGGCGAAAATGACAGCAACCAGTTCCAGATCATGTATGGGATAGTTCTCCTCATGACACTTTAATTGCCTCGAGGCATAACAAATAACTTTACCGTGTTGCATAAGGACACAACCAAGGCCAATGCTTGATGCATCCATGTAGACTTCATAACCACCACCTTCAACAGGTAATGCCAATATAGGGGAAGTAGTAAGGTGTTCTTTAAGAGTTAGAAAGCTCTCTTCACAGTCTTTTGATCATGCAAAATGATTCTCTTTTCTTGTAAGACTAGTCAGTGGAACAGTGATCTGTGAGAAATCTTTGATGAATCGCCTGTAATTGCCAGCCAGAGCGAGAAAACTCCTGACTTCAGATACGGTCATTGGTCGACTCCAATTCCTGATAGCTTCGACCTTAGAAGGATCCACAGCGATACCTTCCTTTGTTATGATGTGGCCAAGGAAATAGACCTCCTTTAGATAGAATTCACACTTCTTGAGCTTCGCGTAGAGTTGGTGTTTCTATAATGTTTGCAAAGCTATTCTTAAGTGCTCTTCATGTTCCTCCCTGGTCTTGGAGTATATGAGAATATCATCAATGAAGACGACCATAAATCGGTCAAGATAAGACCTGAAGACATTGTTCATGAGTTGCATGAAAGCTGTAGGGGCATTGGTTAACCCAAATGGCATAACCATGAACTCGTAGTGTCCATATTTACTACGGAAAGCAGTCTTGTGAATGTTCTCATCTTCGATCCTTAATTGATGGTAACCCGACCAGAGGTCTATCTTTGAAAAATGCTCTGCACCTGAAGTCTGGTCGAATAGTTCATCAATACGAGGCAGTGGATACTTGTTTTTGATTGTAAGTTGATTTAACTATCGATAATCGATACATAGCCAGAGAGATCTATCCTTCTTCTTGACGAATAAAATCGGCGCACCCTAAGGGGACGTGCTTGGTCTAATAAAGCCTTTCTCCAATAACTCCTGGAGTTACCTTTTCAATTCCTTAAGCTCCGCAGGGGACATCCTATAAGGAGCCTTTGAAATAGGTGCTGCTCTAGGGATAAGTTCAATGGAGAAGTTTACTTCCCTTGCGGGTGGTAAACCAGGTAATTCATATGGAAAAACATCAGGAAAATCTCTTACAATGGGGATTTCTTCTAAGATGATTTCCTTGGACTCGATAATGATTATGGAAGCAAGGAAAGTTTCACAACCTTGAAAAATAAGTTTGTAGGCGTGAAGAGAAGAAATAAGAATAAGATGCTTCCTATATTTAATGCCAAGGAAAGAAAACCGTGGAAGATCCAGTTTGTGAAAGGAAATTCTCCTATTGTGACAGTTGATGTCGGCATAATGATCGCATAACCAATCTACACCTAGGATGATGTCGTAGCCTTCCATGTCAAGGCATACAAGGTTTGCGGGGAGATTATGGCCTTCTATGGTTACCTCACTATTCCGATAGTGGGTTGTAAGTTTGGTTCCAGGACCTAAAGGTGTTGTAATAGCTAGGTCTGAAGGTAAAGGAACAGGTGAAATTGGTAAAGTTTTAGCAAAAACTGTAGATATAAAGGAATGAGAGTATCAAATAACACAAAGGCAAGATGTGAATGAATTTGGACGGTACCTTTCATCAGGCCATCATCATTTGGCGCTTCCTCATCTAGTACGACATTTAAACGAGCCTGCCGCCTATGTCCGCCATTAGAAGGTTGATCTTTCATGAGGGGACAATCGGGCATGCGATGCTCCTGACTTCCACATCGGAGACAAGCACCTAGACGCTTCCAACACTCTTCGACTGAATGACCAAATTTCTCACAAAATGTACAAGCCATCATGACTTGCTTCTCCTGCTCCTTGACTTTCTTGTTCTTGTTGTTGTTGTTGCCATTCCCATTACGGGACCTCTTCTTACTGTCACATGATTTGTAGGACCCTGTGATGCTGAACCTTTCTTCTTTTCGCCCCTTCTTCTCATGCTTGTGGCCAGATTCTTCTCTCTTGCCCTTATATTTGTCGACCTTCTCCAAGGTCCTTTCACAAAGGTGGGCTTGGTGGACCATCTCCGTATAAGTTCAGATATACTGAGGGCCAAGTTGTTTGACAAAAATCGGCCTCAACCCACCCATAAAGCGATTGGCCTTCAGAAGCTCCGTAGCGACTAGATGTAGAGTGTACGGGGCTAATCTTGCAAATTGTAATTCATATTCTGCTACAGACATCATACCTTGCCGAAGAGAGGCAAATTCTACAGCCTTCCTCTCGCGGACATGTTCAGAGAAGTATTTTTCATGGAAGAGCTCGAGGAACTCCTCCCAAGTAATTTGGGCATTGTGAAGATGGGCTGAGGTGGCCTTCCACCATGTGCCTGCATCTTTATTGAGTTGAAATGCGGCAAGTAGGACCTTCTCCTGGTCAGTGCATTACATGACGTTAAAGATCTAGTCCATCTTGTCGATCCAATTTTTGGCTTCGTCCGGATTTGACGATCTAGAGAACCGTAGAGGGTTCATGCTCTAAAAATTCATGTGTAAATCACTGGCGCCCGCTCTCGCGCCAGCCTGAGCCACCGTTTGAAGGGCCTGGGTAAGACCTGCAACAATTTGTTGCATCGCTTCCCAATTAGCACGATTGGCGACCATTATGAAGTTCCTGAGAAAATAAATAATTAGTTATTTTCTTTGGAATTTATGGGGATTAACCTATAGATAATTTCTAAATAAACTATCTCATCCCGGGCTCTACCCAATCTTACATGGGTTCGGGAGGTTCTTTCCTAGTTCATTGGTGTGGCTCCTTAAACCTTGGACTTAACTTAGGACATGACTTTTTCCTAGGACTTACTTATGCCTAGGCTCTAATACCAACTTAACTATCACGCCCCAAGATATGCAGCGGAATTAAGTCGAGAACGTGAACAGCTGGCAAATAAGCCTCAAGCTAGCATGATAATCAGAGCGCTAAACATTCACACACAAAAGAGTGAACACAAGATAATATACTCAAAAATTCCAACTTTATTGAATAATAACTTGAGTTTACAATGACTCTTGACTCCTTGACATAATAATTCACTAGACTCAATGAAGAGAAAGTTACATAACATGATCGACTTCACCGCCTATCACAGTGAAGGAATTCCAACTAATTATACAATATAACTCATGACACTAAGACTTCTCTCATTCTTCAATCACTCTCGGATCTGCCACTTGAATAGTCTGAATCCGAGCCGCTAGAGTCTCCTGAAAAGATTAGGAAAGTAGGGAATGAGCGCACTCGCCCAGTTGGTATCTTCGTATCAACATGAAGGAAATATTTAAGTAATTAACATTTTAGCTCTAAAAGGTAGGCATGAATAATGTGATAAAACATACGATAAAAAGCAAAGTAACATAAGTAGCAAGATATAAACAAGATAGGAGATATGGGAGCATGATCAAGTAAGATTGTAGCATGAATATACGTTTGGCCTTTCATTAACGAGAACGTACTAGCATGTATCGAGAATGTACTTTTCATAACCATAAAGGCTATGCACTAGAAACTCATCAAACATGTAATAATCAAGCATGAGATTTCGTGAGAATTCGTGGATTTCACCCGTTTATAAAAAAAGTACTCCCAGTGTAATGCGACGCCAGTGTTCATCATACCCCTGTTGTGTCCCTGTGATTTTGATGATGTCATACACTATGACTCATTAAAGTGTGGTTTTGATGATGTCATACATAATGACTCATTAATAGACTCATTAATAAGTTTGTTGAACCCCCTCCTCATGCAAAATGCCTTATGGTTTTGATGTTGACCAAATTCTTTTTGAACTGAAAATGAGTCCTTCTAACGTCTTGAATCCCAACTCCGTCATATGAGGTTTTGGCGTGTTATGAAGGCTCAATGCAATCTTCTTGAGGGTAAGTGAGTTAATTTGACAGTTTGGATGAAAGAATTAACTGCGAGATATTTTGACAGGCCAATCTTCAAGGACAAGAATTTCAATGCTCTGGGACGTTTGGTGAGATCGACTTCAACCTTGATTTTCAATTTTGTGATTGAAGTCCTTTAAGATCGTCTCTCATTTGAATTATGTCTTAGTATGAAATGGTTTAAGCTTAATTGATCGACATGCTTTAAGAACCATTTTATTGTAGCTCATAAACTTGTTCTTGAACACTTCTCATGGTTTGCATGTTTATTTTAGACGTTCTGGAACTTGACTCGGTCGTTTGGATCACGTTCTCGGCAAATTCGTGTTCTGGCTGAAAGGGTCGACCCCAAGGGTCGACCCCTAGCCAAGGGTCGACCCCAGGATCGTCACCGTGCTGCACAAAGTGTTTGATTAAATTCGTGGAAGTGATAAGGGGAGCTCCAACCAGGATAATCCAACCTCTTTTCACTCTTCTCACTTTGAATACCTTGAGTTTAACTTCATCATCTGTTTGTAATCAGTAAATCCGAGATTTGTGTGTGTGTGTTTGTGTTCGACAACACGAACATGTGTGTGTGTTTGTGCTTGCTGTTCTACACAGCGTGTGTGTGTGGTTGCTGTTGTAAACAGCGGGTGTATGTGTTTCACTGTCTAGTGGAAGTTAATCCTCCGTGTGAGGGGTGGACGTAGGGGACACGGTGTGTACCCGAACCACCTAAAAATTCCGTGTGCACTTTGTGGTTTGATTTTCTGCTATATATCGTGTGGGCTTCATGGTGAGGAGAAAATTCTATTGCTTGTTAATAAATCACCCCATCATCACGCATTCACGTGTGTATTTATGTTCGTGCTAGATTTGAGTTTGTTGTTTATTTTGCCTTGGTTCCGTGTAGCTCGTTTTTAGTTTTTATTGGGCCATCAATTCACCCCTCCCCTCTTGATTGCCACCCTCCGGGACTCAACAATTGGTATCAGAGCTTTGGTCTCTGGTTATTTACGATCTCACGATCGTCAGAGAAGATCCCGTTAAATGGCAAATAGAGGGATGATGCCCGAAGGGCATTCCATTCAAAGACCTCCGTTCTTTGATGGATCGAACTACCCTTACTGGAAAAATAGGATGTATGTTTTCCTACGTGCCCAGGACTATGATGTTTGGCGTGTTATAAGTAAGGGTCCTTATGTTTTATCTGAAAAAGAAGATGAATGGGATGAAGAAGATATAGAGAAGTGTTCAACGAACTTTAAGGCTATGAATATAATTCAATGTGCCGTTCATCCTAACGAATACTCACGTATATCTATGTGTGCCTCTGCGCAGGAGATGTGGGATAAGCTACGGCTTATATATGAAGGAACATCGAAAGTCAAGGAAACAAAAGCCAACCTCCTAGTTCGGGACTATGAGCTGTTCGCAATGAAGTCAGAAGAATCAATTTCTGATATGCTTGCAAGGCTAACCGAAATTACAAATGGACTAAAGGGACTTGGCAAGGAGTATTCCAACAAGGAACTCTTCAGAAATGTTCTAAGATCCCTCACTCCACAGTGGCATACAAAGGCCACTGTAATTGAAGACTCCAAGGATCTAAGTACCTTAACCCTTGACGAGTTAATTGGCTCGTTGATGACTTACGAGATAAACATCAAAAGGAGTGAGGAGGATCACAAGAAAAAGAAGGTTGTTACTGTTGTGCATCCCTTGGTTTTGATGATGACAATAGGATATGTTTGACTAATCTAAGTTCTATCTTGTCTCTTAAAGCAAATGGTTTAGTTATGTGTGTAAAGATAGTGCATTGAATTAATGCCCATTTGATGATGACAAACAATGTTTCTGATCAACTCAATATAAATCTGATAGTTCAATTTACTTCTGATAAGTTAAGTAATTTCAGGTCCACTGAAATTCAAGTGGAATCAACAAATCAGAAGAAGTGTCAAAGGCCGCTTGTCGACCAGGGAAGTGGTTATGGTCGACCAACGAACTCAACCAGAAAAGCATCAGATCATCTGTCTTCTGGAAGCACCTTGGCTGTCGACCAAAGCCCCACCTCTGGTCGACCACAGAACAGCCAGAACATCAGACAGAACTGACGGCCATCTGTAATTCGTTCCTTGTCGACCAGCGACCAGGCTGTGGTCGACCAACGGGCGAAGTAAGTTTCAGCCAGAAGAACCGGCCGTCTGGGGAATGCCCATTGTCGACCAGCGACAGGGTCATGGTCGACCACGGGCTTTATAGCGTCCAGAACCGAACTCTAACCGAATTCTGTTGAGGTTCCTTAAAACCTGCAGATGGTTGTTGCAGGTTGTTGGGCTGCCCAGGAGATAAGATTCCGCACGGGAATCAAGGAAACAATCTTGCCCAGAAGTGGTCAAACTCGTTCTAACGATTGGATTTAAACCGATCCCTGTTTTCTAGCAGATTGGCGCTCGATCTGAAAATTGCGCGGGAAGAACTTCAAAGGCGGTATGAAGAATATAAGGCAACTAATCACGAACAAAGAAGCAGGGAGAGAGCACGAAATAGAAGCCAAGGAAGATATACACAGAAGAGGAAGAAGGAGCTCTCCACCAATCAAAGATCTGCAGAAAGGTTAAAGGCAATCTCGTTGCTGCAGAAGGAAGACTTAGCTCAAGACTGTGCGATCTCCAGCAGCAGAACAATCGAAGGCAACTGACTGGAAGATCAACAGGGAGTCTAGGCTTCTTCATAAGAGTGATCAAGTCCCAGGCTGAACATCTATTCTTCTACACACGCCAATATTCAGTCCTGTCTTTCATCACCTGTTCTTATCATCTTTCCATTTGTGATTACAATTATTGTCAAGCTGTGAGGCAGCAGAGTCAAGCTGTGTGTCAGCAGGTACAAGCTGTGTGTCAGCTGTGTTTTGATTGAGATCAGAGATTCTCATAGTGAAGCCTTGCTTGAGTTAAGCAAGGGGTGGATGTAAGTCTCAGGAAGAGACTGAACCACCTTAAAAATCCTCTCTTGTGGTGTGTTTGTGTGTGTTTGATTTTCTATACGTATGCTTGCATCTTTACTATTCGCATTAGTTCTATAATTCATTAATTACCAGTAGCTCATCTGGTCAATAGTTAGTAAATCATCGAAAAGGGGGAAAGATCTATTCACCCCCCCTCTAGATCTATTCAGTCCGTATCCAACACGTGGTATCAGAGCAGGTTCTCCAAAAATGTGGTCTAACAACCAGGAGAGACCGGGCGGACTGAACTCTAAAAGCCTCATAGCTGAGGGGCACTCTGTAACTAGACCTCCATATTTTGATGGAACTGATTATTCTTATTGGAAAAATCGTATGCAGGTGTTCTTACGTGCGCAAGACCACGAGATGTGGAGGGTAGTGAGCCGCGGACCTTTTGAGCTACCGGAAGATGAAGAAACCTGGACCAGAGAACAGGTCAGGAAATCAACTGTCAACTGGGGAGCCATGAACGTAATGCAGTGCTCACTACACCCCACAGAATTCTCAAGAGTTTCCCAATGCGCAACAGCCAAAGAAATGTGGGATCGTCTAAAGGTAATCTACGAAGGTACTTCCGAGGTAAGAGAGACAAAAGCAAATATGCTAGTCTCAGAATATGAGATGTTTAGGATGAAAAATGATGAAAGTATTTCTGAGATGTATGCCAGATTAGTACAATTGACTAATGGCTTGAAGAGCTTAGGGAAGACATACAAAGAGCAGGAATTAGTGAGGAAGATTTTAAGGTCTCTCACATCGATGTGGCATACCAAGGCCACAGTCATTGAGGACTCAAAGGATCTCACAACAATGACAGTGGATGAGTTAGTAGGATCCCTGATGGCCTATGAGGTCAATCTGAAGAGAAAGGAAGATGAGGGGAAGAAAAAGAAGCAACTTGCCCTAAAGACTAAGACAAGCACCTCTGAGGTGTCTGACAATGAAGACTCATCTAGCTCAGGTGAAGAATCTGGTGAGCTAGCCATGCTTACAAGAAAATTTAAGAAATTCCTGCGAAAGGAAGGTAAAGGATTCAGAAATCCAAAGGGCATGGTAAGGAAGTCATCCCAGTTTAAATCTGATAAACATAAGACTTCTTCTAATAAACTCATTTGCTACAATTGCAGGCAGCCTGGACATATGAAGGCTGAATGTCCAGAAGCTCCTAAGAAATCAAGCTTCAAGTGGAAAGGCAAGAAACCCAAGGCGATGATTAACACTTGGAGTGAGGAGGAAGAGAGCAGTGAAGAGGAAACAACTTCTGAGGAAGAAGAAGGAAAGCTCTGTCTGATGGCCAAGGGAGACAACAGTGATCTTGAGGTAAGTTCCCCATTTCAAGACTTCTCTAGTTCGGATTGGGAAGAAGTATATTCAGAATTGCTTGATACTTATGAAAGAATAAGAAAGGAAAATAAACATTTGAAGAAGAAGATCAGTCAACTGAATAAAGACAGCAATTCAATGGAAAACAAAACTGAACTAGAAATGGAAATCAAGTCTCTGAAAAACAAGCTGAATCAAATGGACTTAGATGAAGAAAACCACAAGAGAATGTCCGAAGAGAATGAAATGCTAAAAAACGACATTGATGAGCTAAAACTAAAAACTCAAGAATATGAACAGGAAACTAAGTTAAGTCAAGAAAGAAACAATTCACTCAAGGAAGAAAACAATAAGCTTCTAAAAGAGATAGAAAGAATCCAAGGTGAATTGGAAGATAAACAGGAAGCCTTGGAAAAAATGACCAAGGGTCAAGAAAACTTAAATGCTGTCTTGGGAATAAAAGTAAACTTTCAAAAAGAAGGGTTAGGATACAATCCTACGGCTAAAAAGGAATTCCAAATAAAAACCGTAAATGGGATTGCTGACTCAAAAGGAAAAAGGCCCCTGATTAATCTATACCAAGATAAACAAGAGGATGTAGCTGAATGCTCCTCCAAAAGGAACAATGTCACCAAGGAAGAGAGAAATTTTAAAGAGAAAACAGTCAATCAATATAAGATTCAAAATAATAAACAAGAAACCTAAATTCACAGAAATCACCAAATAAACCAAGTTAAAGGACATAAATCTGGAAAACAAGGTGTCTGGAGACAGGCTGGTCGACAACAGACCCTTCATCTGTCGACCAGAGGATCTGCCAGAACAGGCGCTGGTTACTGGAGAAGCAGTGGTCGACCACAGGTACACCAGATGTCGACCAGAGGTGGTGCCAGAACAGACGCTGAGTTCTGGAGACGCGATGGTCGACCACAGACATACCAAAAGTCGACCATGGCCAGACAAGCAAACAGAAATCACAGGTTTTCTCGGGTAAAACAAAATGAAAACTTGAATACACAAAGGTGGACTCAGATTAAAGAAACTTTAGAACAAAAGCAACCCAATCTGAACAAGTTCAAAAATAAAAATGTA
The DNA here is from genome assembly GCA_022559845.1 of Amorphophallus konjac. Taxonomy (NCBI): domain Eukaryota; kingdom Viridiplantae; phylum Streptophyta; class Magnoliopsida; order Alismatales; family Araceae; genus Amorphophallus; species Amorphophallus konjac. The sequence goes on along the minus strand of CM040120.1, from coordinate 177,759,515 downwards.
CACTTCTCTAACAGAATCTGGGTTCCCAAAGGATTACTGCAGCAATTTCATAACTTTACAAGTCATCTTGGACCCGGGTACCATTGGGGTCCAAAAGTTTCTGTGTAACTTGTGATGCAGGTGTGTTTGGCAGCTATACACAACAAGTGGTACTTAGATAGTGGCTGCTCAAGACATATGACAGGGGACAAGGCAAAATTCTCCGAGCTAAACTCAAAAGATGGAGGACATGTGACATTTGGAGGAAATAACAAAGGCAAGATCATTGGGAAAGGTAAGGTAGGTAAGACATCTACAAATAACATTGAAGATGTACTGCTAGTGGATGGCCTTGAATATAATCTTCTTAGCATCAGTCAGCTATGCGACAAAGGCCATCAAGTGGTCTTTGATTCTAAAATCTGTAAAATTCTTGAACCAAATTCGGCTAAAGTTAAGTTTATGGGCAAGAGAGTAAATAATGTCTACATGATAGACTTGGATGATCCAGCCCACTCCAACTTGTGCCTCACCGCCAAGAAGGAGGACCTGACTTGGTTGTGGCACCGAAGGCTAGGGCATGTTAGCTACAGGGTGCTGCACAAATTGGTTAAGAATAAAATGGTATCTGGTTTACCTGAAATTTCGTTTGCTCAAAATGTCAAAGTATGTGAATCATGTACCCAAGGTAAGCAAACAAGAAAATCATTCAAAGGTAGAACTGAAAGTCAATCCTCTAGACCACTAGAACTTGTGCACATGGACCTTTTTGGCCCAACAAGAACTGCTAGCCATAGTGGTAAGAGGTACGGTTATGTACTTGTTGATGATTTCTCTAGATTTACATGGGTCATGTTCTTATCTCATAAAAGTGATGCCTTTTCTGAGTTTCAGGAATTTTACAAAAGGATGAAGCAGGATGGAAAGTCCAAAGTGTGTTCAATAATATCTGATCATGGGGGAGAATTTGAAAATTCAGAGTTTGATGAATTCTGCAGGAACAAAGGAATAAATCATAGGTTCTCATCACCAAGGACGCCAGAGCAAAATGGAGTGGTAGAGAGAAGGAATCGCACACTTGTTGAAATGGCCAGAACCTTGTTGGTTGAAGCCAATCTTCCAAGAAGATTTTGGGCTGAGGCGGTCAATACAGCATGTTATATTGTAAACAGGGCAATGGTAAGACCATCTAGTACGAAAACTCCATATGAGGTGTTCAAAGGTAAGAAGCCATCTCTAGCTCATTTTAGGATCTTCGGTGTAAGGTGTTTTATTCATAACAATGACAAGAGATCATTGGACAAATTTGAACCAAAGAGTGACCCAGGAATCTTCTTGGGATACTCTGACCGATCAAGAGCCTATAGAGTCTACAACACCAAAGATCAGCTAGTTGAAGAATCCCCACATATCACATTTGATGAAAATAATGACTTTGACAAAACTGGACAGGTAGGCAAAGATGAAGATGGGGAATTTCTGGAAGGCAAAGAGGAACCAATGGAGACTGAAGCAGAACCAAAGCAAGGTGATTCCAATGATCAACCCGAAGGAGAGATCATCCCAGGTAACAATTCTGAAAATCTGAGATTTCTCAGAGATCATCCTCTAGATAACATCATTGGAGGAATTAATGAACCGAGGAAAACTAGATCTCAGCTTAAAACAGTTGATGAATTAGATCAGCTAGCCCTTGTATCTCAAGTTGAGCCTAAAAATGTAGAGGAAGCTTTAAGAGATGAATCTTGGATAAATGCCATGCATGAAGAATTAAATCAATTTGAAAGAAATCAGGTTTGGAAACTTGTTCCCAGACCCTCATCTCATCCTGTTATTGGAACCAAATGGGTTTATAAAAATAAGCTTAATGAAGAAGGAGTTGTTATGAGGAACAAGGCTCGATTGGTGGCTAAGGGGTATAACCAAGAATTTGGAGTTGATTTTGAAGAATCATATGCTCCAGTTGCAAGGTTAGAAGCCATTAGAATACTGTTAGCATTTGCGGCGTCCCATGGAATTAAATTGCAGCAAATGGATGTAAAAAGTGCCTTTCTAAATGGCTTTGTAAAGGAAGAAGTCTTTGTGGAACAACCCCCTGGTTTTGAAAATGATGATTTTCCTAATCATGTCTTTAAACTGCATAAGGCTTTGTATGGTTTAAAGCAGGCTCCTAGGGCATGGTACGACAGACTGAGTTCATTCCTCACCAAAAAGGGCTACACAAGAGGTAAAATTGATCAAACATTATTCTCCAAGACCCAAGGTAAGAATATACTAATTGTGCAAATCTATGTGGATGATATTGTGTTTGGATCCACTGAAGCTTCATTATGTACTGAATTTGCAAATCTAATGACCAATGAGTTTGAAATGAGTTTAATGGGTGATTTACAGTTCTTTCTTGGATTGCAGATTCTACAATGTAGAGAAGGCTACTTCATAAATCAATCCAAGTACATAAAGGAGATGCTGAAAAAGTTTGGCATGGAGAGCTGCAAACCAATAGAGTCACCCATGGGGACAAATGCAACATTGGAGGCTGATGTAAAAGGTAACATGGTAGATGCCAAGAAATACAGAGGTATGATCGGATCCTTACTATATTTAACTGCCTCTAGGCCAGACATTCAGTTCAGTGTATGCATGTGTGCTAGATATCAATCTAGCCCTAGAGATTCACATTTAGGGGCTGTCAAGCGTATCTTTCGTTACCTTGCCGGTACCCAAGAATTGGGTTTATGGTATCCTACTTACTGCAAACTAGACTTGATTTCATATTCAGATGCTGATTATGCTGGTTGCAAAATTGATAGGAAGAGTACTAGTGGTTATTGTCAAATATTAGGTGGATGTTTAATATCATGGGCGTCTAAAAAACAGCATTCTGTGGCACTCTCCACTGCTGAGGCTGAGTATGTCGCAGTAGGGAGCTGTGGTACACAGGTTTTGTGGATAAAACATCAGCTTCAAGACTACAATGTAGATCTTGGATGTGCACCTATTTTCTGTGACAACACTAGTGCTATTAATTTGTCTAAAAACCCCATTCAACACTCTAGGACAAAACACATTGAGATCCGTCATCACTTTCTAAGAGATGAGGTCTCCAAAGGAAATCTCATGCTTCATTTTGTAGAAACTGAAAAACAACTGGCAGACATTTTCACAAAACCCCTTAACAATGACAGATTTTCAACTCTAAGAAGGGAGTTAGGAATTTGTAGAATTTCTCCTGAAAATTCTTGAAATAATCATATTCATGTGTACTCTACATAGATTCTGTCATTTCTGTCTAAGTTATAGGTCTCTAGTACTGGTCAAGTTTTTGAGTTTGGAAAGTCTTGTGTCGGGTGCAACTTCAGCAAGAATACTGGTTCTCTACGGCTCATCTCTTGTGGTCGACCACAGACAAGGCGCTGGTCGACCAAGGCATCAGGACAGGAAATAGTTAGCTCTGGGAATTCGCAGCTGTCGACCACAGGCGATCCAATGGTCGACAACAGGTTTGTGAGAACGCAGTCTTCTCAACAGGCAGGTTCTGTGTCAGCACAAAGGTCGACCACAGGCCACTCCATGGTCGACAAAGGACCTGAAAAAGGGAAATTGGATCTAATCAAGCTGCTGGCTTTGGTGGGAAATCTTCTGAACTTTTTGGACTCTGAGCTCAGTTTTGGCTTCACTCACTCATCCTCATTCACTTCCCATTCCTTGTGTCTCAATATCTCTTTGTGGTCAGCTTATTGTTCTCTATCTTCAGCAAGGACTCACAAATTGAGGGGGAGTAAAAAGTGTAAACTCATTCCTTAATAAACCATTGAACAACCTAACCACCTCTTACAAGAAAATCACCAAAGTCATCAATGAGAGTAAATGTTAAGTGTAGTAATGAGAATTTGACCTGTACTACTGCAATAAATTCAAACCATAACTATGACTCTGACTCAAGACTATTGAGAACTTATGTTTTTAGTAATGAGACTGTTTCTCTACCTGTGTCTGTGTTGGACAGTGAAAATAAACGCAGCTATAGCATGAATGTATATGGAATACGCCATAATTCTGCCTACTTGGTAGAGCAATGGACTGAGTTCTGAGAAACTACTGTTCTCCATCACAAAGCAAAATTGGCTGAAAAATTAAGTGGGAGACATGTATGTCATGAAGACTCAATCTACCTCTGCCACTCTCAAAATTATTAATTGGGTATCCTGAGTAACTGGGGATATTGGCGTCTGATAAACGTATATCCTCACGGATAAAAAGTGTGTCCCAGTTAAAAGTGGAATGGTTAGGCATGCTAAGTAGCCGGGGTTTCTGGCGTGTAAAAAGCGTGTCTCTTCGTGTGGAAAAGCATGTGATAAACCTGACCACAGCTTTTAAATATTCCAAAATGAAAAGGCAACAAAAATGGTTGACCTAATGCACTATATGCAAATAGAGGCATAAAACACTGTTCAGCTTGTTCAGCTAGTAAAATTATCTCATGAACCATATTATAAGTTTAAGGAGCCGTGAGTAAGACAGTGGATATGGGGAGTCAATTTATTGGGGCAATACTTTCAAATTCTTTGAACCACAAGACCCACTCGATTTGGTCACAAGGTGGTCTTTAAGAAAGGGGGGAACGGTTACTTAAATGTCTTATTAAAGAAAGGGGGTACACTTCAACAATTTCCCAAAATATGAGTTATGCTGATTCAATCCTGACCGCTCGTTCTTTGCATCGCGATGGTTCACTGCCCTAAAAATTAAGAGCCAGCCCTAATGCCCTACCCTATAAATTGTCTCGGCTGGGTCCCTGAAATTCTCCCATCCGCAGCTCTAGCCCTCTCTCAACTTCATCTTCTCCAGATTTCTTTTCTCGCCTCTCTCTCGCCTCTATCTCGCTTCCCTTCACAATGTCTCCCAAGCGTGCTCTACTTTCCTCTAAGCGTAGAAGAGATCAGGCCCCTGCCGCAGCTTCGATGCCGTCCAAGCGATCCAAGTCGCGGGCCGCGCAGGGTTCGCCATCGGCCCCTCACCGGTCGACCACGGCTGATGCACCTGGTCCAGGCAGACAATCAGCAGATTCAGAGGAACCCGCAGTGCATCCCGTTTCTGGAGCTCTCAAGCCACGGACAGTTTTGCAACCCAGGATCGTCGATTTCTCCGATGACAAGCTGATGGAGATGTTCCCAGATCTACTGCCAATTTTTGAAGCTCAAGAGTGGACTACGTTCGTTTCAGTGCACAATTCATACTCGCCCCAGCTTGTGCAAGAATTCTATCACAACCTGCAAGTCGTGGACAGTCAGCTATACACCGTAGTTCAAGGGAAAGTCATCAGACTCGACGTCAAGCTTCTCCACATGACGCTGAAGACTCCCAGAATTGGAGCTGTTTTCAATCATGAGGACTTCGACCTCCGAGAAGCACATGCAGTGGTCACTGGCAAGCCAGCCCCTGAGGTCCTTCCCAAGTACCTCAATGCTAATACCTTCCCTCCTCTTCATCGTTTGCTTCACCACATCATCACCACCATCATACAACCTCGAGGAGGCGCCAGAGATCAAGTAAGTCACCTCCATCTATTTATACTCCATGGCCTCATCACTCGCCAGCCTATTCGCCTAACCACACTCCTTTTGAATTCCCTCCGAAGCATCCTACATTATCCCCTGAATTCTCTTCCTTTTGCTGCCCATATCACTTCCATTCTGAAAGCAGCCAACATACCTTCTCCTCACAGCCCAAGCATTGTCATTCCCAAATGGCACGTCTACAATTTTCACTTCGTGACCACATTCTTGGGATTTAAGAAGGTCGGAGACCATGTTCAGCGCACTCTCCCTTCCAAGGGCAAAGCAAAGGATCCAGTGCCACCCTCTTCTCCATCTCATTCACCTATACAGGTTAGCCCTGCTGTCACACCGTCACCAGTGGTGCCTCAAGCTACACCTACTACCCCCACTGCTGCCCATTCACCATCGTCCCTTTCAATAGTGCTCTGGCAGCCAGGCACTGCTGCCCCTCCAGCTCAATCCCCATCTGCTCCGCCTACCCAAGCTCCAACTTCCCAAGCTCCATCACATTCTGCTCAACCCACACCAGTACCACCTACCTCCATTCCCTCTACTTCTGCTCCACCACCAGCATTTACCTCCCACCCTGAATTTCATGGAGTGCTCCTCCAGATGGCGTCTCAGTTATCTTCTCTCACCACCCAACTCCAATCATTTCAAGAGAATGTCAATGCTGCCACTGGACGCTTGGAGCAGAAAGTCCAAAGGCTGGAACAACAGATGGAGGCAAGGTTCATCAAGCAGAAGGAACACTCTGACCAGGCTAGTTCTCGGTTCAACAGACTTGTAAGGACCCTCGGTGAAGTGTCCGATCAGATGGGAATCCGTATCGAGATCACAACCCAACAGAATGAGAAGTATCACAAGGATACTATCTCAGAGATCCAGAAACTCAGGCTCTCCTATGCCCACATTGTTGACAAGCTGGATCGCATGGAAGAGAACGTGAAGCCAGAGACTTCCTCATCCTCCTCGGAAGGACTGTTTAAATGATTCACTTTTTGCTGTTGACAAAGGGGGAGAGAGAAGCTTATGTGTCATTGTGTGTCTAGATGTGTCCAACTAGTCCTTAGTGTCTTTAGTTTTGTCTTTAGTTTTGTCACTCATGTAAGTAGTGCTATACTGCTTCTTGAAAGCTTTTTGAAAGGCACATCAAATACTTTGTTGAATGAAATTTGTGCTATGAAAGCCTTGAATGCTATTTCAAATGGTTTTGTTTGACACAATGACTCATGGTTGTCATCATCAAAAAGGGGGAGAATGTTGTGCATCCCTTGGTTTTGATGATGACAATAGGATATGTTTGACTAATCTAAGTTCTATCTTGTCTCTTAAAGCAAATGGTTTAGTTATGTGTGTAAAGATAGTGCATTGAATTAATGCCCATTTGATGATGACAAACAATGTTTCTGATCAACTCAATATAAATCTGATAGTTCAATTTACTTCTGATAAGTTAAGTAATTTCAGGTCCACTGAAATTCAAGTGGAATCAACAAATCAGAAGAAGTGTCAAAGGCCGCTTGTCGACCAGGGAAGTGGTTATGGTCGACCAACGAACTCAACCAGAAAAGCATCAGATCATCTGTCTTCTGGAAGCACCTTGGCTGTCGACCAAAGCCCCACCTCTGGTCGACCACAGAACAGCCAGAACATCAGACAGAACTGACGGCCATCTGTAATTCGTTCCTTGTCGACCAGCGACCAGGCTGTGGTCGACCAACGGGCGAAGTAAGTTTCAGCCAGAAGAACCGGCCGTCTGGGGAATGCCCATTGTCGACCAGCGACAGGGTCATGGTCGACCACGGGCTTTATAGCGTCCAGAACCGAACTCTAACCGAATTCTGTTGAGGTTCCTTAAAACCTGCAGATGGTTGTTGCAGGTTGTTGGGCTGCCCAGGAGATAAGATTCCGCACGGGAATCAAGGAAACAATCTTGCCCAGAAGTGGTCAAACTCGTTCTAACGATTGGATTTAAACCGATCCCTGTTTTCTAGCAGATTGGCGCTCGATCTGAAAATTGCGCGGGAAGAACTTCAAAGGCGGTATGAAGAATATAAGGCAACTAATCACGAACAAAGAAGCAGGGAGAGAGCACGAAATAGAAGCCAAGGAAGATATACACAGAAGAGGAAGAAGGAGCTCTCCACCAATCAAAGATCTGCAGAAAGGTTAAAGGCAATCTCGTTGCTGCAGAAGGAAGACTTAGCTCAAGACTGTGCGATCTCCAGCAGCAGAACAATCGAAGGCAACTGACTGGAAGATCAACAGGGAGTCTAGGCTTCTTCATAAGAGTGATCAAGTCCCAGGCTGAACATCTATTCTTCTACACACGCCAATATTCAGTCCTGTCTTTCATCACCTGTTCTTATCATCTTTCCATTTGTGATTACAATTATTGTCAAGCTGTGAGGCAGCAGAGTCAAGCTGTGTGTCAGCAGGTACAAGCTGTGTGTCAGCTGTGTTTTGATTGAGATCAGAGATTCTCATAGTGAAGCCTTGCTTGAGTTAAGCAAGGGGTGGATGTAAGTCTCAGGAAGAGACTGAACCACCTTAAAAATCCTCTCTTGTGGTGTGTTTGTGTGTGTTTGATTTTCTATACGTATGCTTGCATCTTTACTATTCGCATTAGTTCTATAATTCATTAATTACCAGTAGCTCATCTGGTCAATAGTTAGTAAATCATCGAAAAGGGGGAAAGATCTATTCACCCCCCCTCTAGATCTATTCAGTCCGTATCCAACAGTTACCACAATGGCTCTAAAGGTGAATCCACACGACTCAGAGGGCAGTGAAAATGATTCAATAGGCAACACTGAAGATGAAGAATTAGTTGCCATGATCACACAAAGGGCAAGACGGTTTGTGAAACGAACCAGAAATTTTGGTGGTCAGTTCAGAAAAGGACCAAGAAGGCAAGGTCCAAACAGAGGAGAAAATAGCAAGAGAGAAGAAGTGATTTGCTATGAATGCAAGAAACCCGGCCATATGCGGGGTGAGTGCCCTGATCTCATCAAGAAGGTAAAGAAAGGTAAGTTCAGAAAGCCCAAGGCCATGATGGCCACATGGAGCCATGAAGATCAAGAGGAGTCCGGAAATGAAGATGGACTAGAGGAGATAGTCTAGAATCTATGCCTCATGGCAAATGACGACGAAGGAAATGAGGTAGATTCTGAAACTGAAACTCTCACCTCTGAACAATGGCAAATTGCATATGAATCTTTATATGAAAAATGTAAGAGATTCAAATCTGAAAACAGAAATTTGAAAAAGAAAATTGATCATTTTGTGCATACTAAAAAATCATGTGAAGAGTGCCATGCTTTAAAATCAGAAAATGAAATTCTTTCATCCAAAATTGAACTATTTGAAGAAGAGATTTCATGTATGAGAGAAGAACAATCTACATTTCTGAAAATGCATGAAGAATTGAAAGATGACATGGAACAAGAAAAGCTTCAAATCTCGGCTTGTAATGAAGCCAAAGAAAAGGCTGAAAAGCAAAGTCAATCTCAATTGGCTGAAATAAAAATGTTGAAGGATGCCCTTGCCATCCTTGAAAGATCAACTTCAGCATCTCTTAAACCAAAGAAACACATGCATAACTCTTTTCGAATGTTGGTAGATGGAGAAAAAGAGATAGAGCCATCACTTGTTTCTATTGTGGAAAAATGGGTCATGATATGTATGATTGTAAAATTCTGAAATATGATGAAGAAAATTCTGTTGGATTCAGAAAAAGATCATATATGCATCATGCCTCTAACCATCATGGACCCAAGCTTGCTTGGGTACCAAAATCTCCATAAGAACTTTGGTTGAATTGCAGGTCCACTCGAGAGCTCAAAGGAACAAATGGTATTTGGACAGCGGTTGCTCTCGACATATGACGGGAAACAAGGAATGGTTTGTGGACCTGCAAGAAAAGGATGGCGGAACGGTAGCATTCGGTGGTAAAGACAAAGGTAAAATCATTGGAGAAGGTAAGATAGGTAAGAATCAAAATCATACCATTGAAAATGTATTGCTTGTGAAGGGTTTGCAACATAATCTTTTAAGTATAAGTCAACTTTGTGATAAGGGATGCAATGTGATTTTTGATTCTAACCACTGCACTGTTTTGAATAGGAATACTCAAGAGATCAAATTCATTGGTTTCAGGTATAACAATGTTTACATGATAGACTTGAATGATGCTTCTCATGAAAACTTATGTTTGACTGCAAGGAGCAACGATGATGCTTGGCTCTGGCATCGACGGCTTGGGCATGCTAGCTTCAATGTATTGCTGAAATTATCCAGAAAGGATTTGGTGGTTGGACTGCCCAAGTTGAAGGCCGTCAATGATGGAATTTATGGAGCTTGCAACATGGGCAAACAAACAAGGACATCATTCAAGTCCAAACAAGATGTGACCACATCAAGACCTCTTGAACTCATCCACATTGATCTCTTCGGACCAAGTAGAACTCACAGCTTGGGTGGTAAACTATATGGATTTGTGATTGTGGATGATTATTCAAGATTCTGTTGGGTCTATTTTCTCTCTCATAAAAATGATGCCCTGACAGAATTTGAAGCATTTTGCAGATTTGTTCAAAATGATAAAGGGTATTGCATCAAAGCTGTGCGGAGTGATCACGGCCGAGAATTTGATAACCATGAGTTCAGCAATTTTTGCAGGGCTCAAGGCTATATGCATGACTTCTCCGCACCTAGAACTCCGGAACAAAATGGAGTTGTGGAAAGGAAGAACAGAACGCTAGTTGAGATGGCAAGAACCATGCTGAATGAGAATAAAATACCAAGGTACTTTTGGGCTGAAGCAGTGAACACGGCCTGCTACATCATAAATCGAGCCATGGTAAGACCACTGTTGAAGAAAACTCCATATGAGCTATACCGAGGTAAGAAGCCTAACATTTCATACTTGAGACCGTTTGGCTCAATATGCTACATTCATAACAATGGTAAGAAGGACTTGGCTAAATTTGATCCCAAAAGTGACAAAGGCATACTGCTTGGGTACTCTCTCAATTCGAGAGCATATCGAGTGTATAATTTGAGAACTCTCGTAGTTGAAGAAAGTCCACATGTTATTATTGATGAATCATCTCCATTTAGAACTGATGAAAAATCTATTTTGCAGGATGATGTGTTGAAAGATGACAATATCGAGAAGAAGCAAGAAAATTCAGAAAAATAAAAAGAGGAAGAACCAAAAGAAGAAGATGTAAATCAGGAAACTCAACTTGAACAGGAGCTACCGTTGCAATGGACATTTGCAAAGGACCATCCTCTGGAGAATGTATTGGGAAATGTACAAGAAGGAATAAGGACACGAGCCTCCTTCAGGGAAGTTGAAACTCATGACTTATTAGCCTTGCTCTCTCAATTTGAACCTCACTCCATTGAAGAGGCCTTGAAAGATGAGTCATGGATCATGGCCATGCAAGAAGAATTACACCATTTTAAAAGGAACAAGGTGTGGTTCCTCGTACCATGTCCTAAGAATCACTCCGTGATCGGAACAAAATGGGTGTTTCGAAATAAAACAAACGATCAAGGAGTGGTAATTAGGAACAAGGCCAGGCTTGTAGCCAAGAGTTATAGCCAAGAATTAGGAGTTGACTTCGATGAGTCTTTTGCTCCAGTAGCAAGACTTGAGGCAGTGAGGGTTCTCTTAGCATTTGCATGTTGTCATAACATCAAATTATTTCAAATGGATGTTAAGAGTGCATTTTTGAATGGCTATATCCAGAAGGACGTGTATGTGGAGCAACCACCGGGGTTTGAAGACACAAAGCATTTAGACCATGTGTACAAGCTGGACAAGGCACTTTACGGTCTGAAACAAGCACCTCGTGCATGGTATGAAAGGTTAAGTGAATTCCTCATTCAACATGAATTCAAACGAGGTAATGTTGATCAAACCCTCTTCACAAAATTGAATGGTGAGAAAATCTTGATTGTTCAAGTTTACGTTGATGACATTATTTTTGGCTCCACTAAAGATGCCCTTAGCAACGACTTTGCAAAATTGATGCAAAGTGAGTTCGAGATGAGCCTCATGGGAGAGTTAACCTTTTTTTTGGGATTGCAGGTACATCAAACGGTGGACGTGTTGTTCATACACCAAAAGAAATATGCAATGGAGTTGCTGAAAAAATTCGGTTTGGCATCAACTAAGCCACAACCAACACCCATGTCCACTTCATTAAAAATTGATCAAGATGAGAAAGGTACATCAGTGGACCAAAAACTCTTTAGAAGTATGATAGGTTCACTATTGTATCTAACTGCCAACAGGCCCGACATACAATTTGCTGTTTGTCTATGTGCAAGATTTCAGTCAAATCCAAAGGAATCTCATTTGTCGGCTGTGAAACGGATTTTTAGATATATTGCTGGTACAGTTAACTTAGGATTGTGGTTTCCATGGAATTCATGCTTTGAACTTGTCGCTTATTCTGACGCCGATTACGCAGGTTGTAAGATGGATCGGAAAAGCACTAGTGGTTATTGCCATTTTCTTGGGGGTTGTGTGGTCTCATGGGCCTCCAAGAAACAAAATTCAGTGGCATTATCAACAGCCGAAGCCGAGTATGTGGCTGTTGGTAGTTGCGTTACCCAAGTGCTATGGATCCAACAGCAAATGATTGATTATGGCATTTCCTTTAAAAACACCCCAATTCTTTGTGATAACACATCCGCCATAAATCTGTCCAAAAATCCAGTTCATCACTCCCGCACCAAGCATATTGAAATTAGACATCATTTCATCAGAGACCATGTGAGTAAGGGTGATATTAACATCAGTTTTGTTAAGACAGATCATCAAATTGCCGACATTTTCACCAAATCTCTTAGTGTAGACAAGTTCACATCATTTAGAAGGGAACTAGGGGTTTGTAGGATAGATCAATCTGAGTCTTAATCATGTGCATCAATGTCATTGCATTGCATGTAGTGTGTCATTTTTTTGTCATGCATGTGCATAGTCGTGCTTGAAAAACCACAAAAATTTTCTATTTCTTTTGCATGAAAACCTTGATTGCATGGTATGCATGTTCTTATTATAGAATACAACCATTGGCTTTGCAAATTCTATGGCCGATAATTCCTTGAATTTTCTTAAGGCCAGCAAAAGAGCAATTGATATCAAAATCTGAACTTTCGGAGATGGGAAACAATGAACACTTTCTATGGTCTAAGTCATTCTTGAAACAAGTTCCCCAGTGTGTATACCCATTCATATAACTCCAATTTCTTGATTCCAACTCAATATAATCACTGGGGACTCGAGCCATATCATTCGCTCCCTTAAACTTACGTTTTCTTCAGCTTTTGCAGCAAACCCTGAAAGGGTCGACCCCAAGGGTCGACCCACGAAAAGGGGTCGACCCCAAGGGTCGACCCTCGTTAACGGGTAATGTTCTGGGGCGGGGTTTAAAAGGGGACGACCCATAGGGTCGACCCGTTCCGGTCGGGCGGCCTCGCCGCGTCCGAACCGGCTCCAATAAGGGAGGAAACCCTAAGTTTCCTCCCCTCCCATCCCTTAAAACCCCTCAAGCCCCCTTCAAGCCTAAAGCCACCTCTTTCTCCAAACATTACACCCCTCCTTGGCATCCCCCTTTGTGCCCTAGCGCGGCCCTCTCGGTGGCTACCCGCGCGGATCATTCTTCCGACGCTAGCACCGCGTCTCGTTGTTCTTCCCTTCACTGACGTAAGTTCTTGATGTGTGGAGGATCCCCATTCTCTCTCGTGGAAGCATCTCTCTCCCAGTTGAGCCATTTTGATCTATTCCCTCATCTCCGGTTCCGTCGATTTGTGGTTAGATGGCGCCAAAGAGGCAAGCTTCTCGCAGCCGTGGAGAGTCGAGTGCGGCCCCAGCACGACGTGGTCGGGCGGGCATCCAAGGCAGAGGACCGGCGCCGCCACCCAAAGTTTTGGATAGAAAAGTCCTCCCGCCGCGGTCGGTATCTCTTGTAAACTTACATCGTCATCTTCCGGGACTCGTTGATATGTTATGTAGTCAACCGAATCTAGAATATTTCATGTCTGCACATCGACGTATATATCCCAACTTGGTACATCAATTTTATGGCAATTTTATCATGTCCGGGGAGCACCCAACTACAGTGGTTCATGGTCATCGGTTAATTCTCACTACAGAATTTTTGGGAGCAGCATTTAATCTCCCGACTGAAGGTTTTATGCTTGGAGATATTGAAATTCCTGAAGATGCAATTTTTCAAATGATGAAAGGCGAAGAAAGGGGTAACCGTTCTGTGGCAGGACTGAATGCAAATCATTTTCCGCCCATGCAACACATTTTACACAGAATGATCACCACAATTCTACTTCCACGGGGCGGTGGTCATGACAAGGTCACTGAAATTCACATGTTTCTTTTCTACTGCATTTTAAGTGGTATTCCTGTGAATTTCCCAGCCATGCTTTTATTTCATATGAGCAATAGCATGAAGCACAAGAACCGCACCATTCCATATGCTGCTGCACTCACTGCCGTGTTTACACATTTGGGTATTTATCTCTCCACCGAAATCTCACAAACTATACGAGAGGCTGACATTTTCACAATTCATTCCATTTGTCATAATATGGGATATGAGCTGCTTGATGGACACTTAGTTCGCACTCTGAAAAGTACAGAACAAGAGATCCGTTCTGAGGATGAATCTGATGAATATGAACAGGCCCCACCTGCCGAAGATATGCCTTCCGAGGCGGTTCAGCTACTCATGGATCGGTTGGACTCGATAGATGACCGGTTAGACAGTTATGGGGAGACTTTGGAGGGCATGCAACAACAACTTGCGGATCTGAAACTTAGTCATCAAGAGCACACCCAGTCTGTTCAAGCCACATTTGATAATCAAACCCACTTGCTTGAAGAAATCTTGGGCTATATGAGGCGTCCGCACACCTCCTCGTCGTCCGATGAAGATTAGATGACATTGCTCTTGGAGCTTGGACTTTATCTACTACTTATTTCACCCCCTCCTTTTTGATGTTGCCAAAGGGGGAGAAAAGAACTATTTCGGCTACTTATATGTATGTGTGATGAATGCTTGCATGCATGTGTGCTCATTTTCAGTTGGCTTTAGTTTGCATTTTAGTTTTGCATTTTAGAGTCATGTGTGTCATATCATATTGTGTGAGTCTCAAGTTCCTTCATGTCTCATTGTTATTGCATTTGAACTCTTCCTATTTCCTCTTGTTGTCGGCACACCTTGTGGTAATGCTACTCAATCTCACATGTTTTGTTAAGTTGCCTTTGATATCGGTTCAGCATGGTGAATTCAGTTCAATATTTTTGGTTGATATGGTTCATAATTATGTGGTTTCATTTATTCTTGAATGGTAGTTTACATTGATCAAAAATGCAATTTTAAATTTTGTCATCATCAAATAGGGGGCGATTGTTGAACCCCCTCCTCATGCAAAATGCCTTATGGTTTTGATGTTGACCAAATTCTTTTTGAACTGAAAATGAGTCCTTCTAACGTCTTGAATCCCAACTCCGTCATATGAGGTTTTGGCGTGTTATGAAGGCTCAATGCAATCTTCTTGAGGGTAAGTGAGTTAATTTGACAATTTGGATGAAAGAATTAACTGCGAGATATTTTGACAGGCCAATCTTCAAGGACAAGAATTTCAATGCTCTGGGACGTTTGGTGAGATCGACTTCAACCTTGATTTTCAATTTTGTGATTGAAGTCCTTTAAGATCGTCTCTCATTTGAATTATGTCTTAGTATGAAATGGTTTAAGCTTAATTGATTGACATGCTTTAAGAACCATTTTATTGTAGCTCATAAACTTGTTCTTGAACACTTCTCATGGTTTGCATGTTTATTTTAGACGTTCTGGAACTTGACTCGGTCGTTTGGATCGCGTTCTCGGCAAATTCGTGTTCTGGCTGAAAGGGTCGACCCCAAGGGTCGACCCCTAGCCAAGGGTCGACCCCAGGGGTCGCCCCCTGCTGTCTTTATTTTTTGGCCTGCTGGTTGTTGGTTCTGGACTGAGAGGGTCGACCCCAAGGGTCGACCCCTCAGGCTGTGGGTCGACCCCAAGGGTCGACCCCTTCAGTAAAAATTCTTAAACAGCAAGCGTTCCTGAGAGGGTCGACCCCAGGGGTCGACCCATGCCTTCTGGGCAGAAAAACCACCCACGAGGGTCGACCCCAAGGGTCGACCCCTTCATTTCTGGGCCGAGCCGTATTTGTTGACCCTTGGAGTTTCGACCTCATGGGTCATTTGTTTTAGGTTGGGGGCCCGTGCTTTGCTCCACATTTTGCGGATCTGGTCCCTTGACCGTCCCCATAACTCTCTTGGCATATATATTGTCGCTTGGTTGATGAAAACCCTAAAGGGAGAAATCGTATGTTGAACTGTAAGCTTTCTTTCTAACCGCTTGTGTTTGCAGGTTGAAGTCGCCACCTCCTGACCTGGTTCCAGCTTGAAGAGCGCGTGAAAGTGAAGGGAAGGAGAAGGAGAACTACTTCCATACAAGCCACAGCTGCTGGATGCGATCCAAAATCAACCTAAAGCTTCATTCAAGCCAAGATCGTCACCGTGCTGCACAAAGTGTTTGATTAAATTCGTGGAAGTGATAGGGGGAGCTCCAACCAGGATAATCCAACCTCTTTTCACTCTTCTCACTTTGAATACTTTGAGTTTAACTTCATCATCTGTTTGTAATCAGTAAATCCGAGATTTGTGTGTGTGTGTTCGTGTTCGACAACACGAACATGTGTGTGTGTTTGTGCTTGCTGTTCTACACAGCGTGTGTGTGTGGTTGCTGTTGTAAACAGCGGGTGTATGTGTTTCACTGTCTAGTGGAAGTTAATCCTCCGTGTGAGGGGTGGACGTAGGGAACATGGTGTGTACCCGAACCACCTAAAAATTCCGTGTGCACTTTGTGGTTTGATTTTCTGCTATATATCGTGTGGGCTTCATGGTGAGGAGAGAATTCTATTGCTTGTTAATAAATCACCCCATCATCACGCATTCACGTGTGTATTTATGTTCGTGCTAGATTTGAGTTTGTTGTTTATTTTGCCTTGGTTCCGTGTAGCTCGTTTTTAGTTTTTATTGGGCCATCAATTCACCCCTCCCCTCTTGATTGCCACCCTCCGGGACTCAACAAAGTTCATTTTATGGCTTTGATAATGTCATGCCTGTGGCTTTGATAATGTCATGCCTGTGACTTTGATAATGTCATGCTTTATATGCTTTAATGCTGTCATGCTTTATGTGCTTTAGTGTTATATGTGTGAACTCTTGAAGAACAGGCTGACAGAAGGCATTTAGTGAGATTTTGTGAAGCTCAATCCTACATGACAAGCTCTGAAAGCCTTTCAATCTTAGAGGTTTTGATGGGGTTGATTAGTTGAGCAAGCTCGACAGTTCAGTTTTTAGTCAAGCACCCAAGAGGATGAAGAAGAGTCAACTCCAAGTTCAACTAGAGCCGACTCCATAGCAACCTCTCAAGGAGTCAACTCCAAGTTCAACTGGAGCCGACTCCAGAGAAACTTCTCAAGCATCTTCAGAAGCATAAGGGCCAAGCAACAGTATAACAAACCATGCAGCAGCAGCGTTGATACAACGTTTATAGAGCGTTGATGGAGTCAATCTTACATGCATTCACCAAGGAAGCTGCCATATGTCCATAAGCTCAAGGACGAGCTGAAGAAGTCCTCAGATTAAGTGGCAAGAATGGGCCAAAAAACCTTCAGACCAGCAGAAGCAATCTGGCTCGTAAACATATGGAGCCGACTCCATGCTGAAATGGAGTCGATGCAGCCAAGGTCTCCCCGCTAAGGTAACAACGCTAACATATAACGAGTAAGGGTTACAAATGCCAGATAAGGGTGAAAAATAAATACCTAAGGGTGAAAAATAGCTTGGCACAGGAGAAGAAGAGCTGAGAAAATCAAGAAGCAGAGTCAACTCCATGCTAAACTGGAGTCGACACAGCCAAGCATTCGCTGCTCAGTTAACACCACTGACAAATGTCAAGATAAGGGTGACAAATGCATTTGCAAGGTAGACATTGGGTATCAACGGTGAAAAATAGCTCAATAGAGATGACAAATGAGAAGAAGAAGGAACTGGAAGAAGAAGAGCTGACTCCAAAGTCAAACGGAATCAACTCGATAGCAGTATTGCAAGAAAGTTGAAAAATAGCCAATAGGGCTGACAAATGGCCAATAACGGTGACAAATAGCTGCTAAGGCTGACAAATAGCTCGCAGCGGTGACAAATGGGCAACACCGGTGTCAAATAGCTTTCAAGGCTGAAAAATGTTGAACAATAGTGAAAAATACCTTGCAAGGGTGACAAATGAGCGCTATAGGTGACAAATACTCAGCAGGGGTGACAAATGGCTCGCAGTAGTGACAAAAGGCTCAGAATGGTGACAAATGGGCAAAGGCAACGGCTCACAACGCTAACAAATGAGCAAGGACGACGGCTGCAGGGGTGACAAATGCTGAGTAAGGGTGACAAATGGCTATTAAGGGTGAAAAATAGGTCACCAAAGCTAAAAAATGGCCAAGCTCCAGCCAAGCTCACGTGAAACACTCAAGTGGACATCGTGCCTTCAACTCATGACTGGCATGTGTTCCTAGGCCATGTGGCACCCTTCCAGAAGACCTTATGGAGAATATTTCCAACATTTTCAACTACATTAATCATAAAAAGCTTCTGAAAATGGTTTTATTCAAAAATGCACCTTGCCTTTTGAGAAAAAGTCTCAAACCGATGTACTGCATGAAGGGGATTGGCAGGCCAATGAGATGGCACCGTACCTTATCTCCCTCGAGCCAATCAGTGGCCATTCTTCCTAGGATCTGGAAGTTCCTATGGGTCTGGACGGTCTAGATTTCCAGCTACCAGATGAAGGGTGACATACTTTGTACCCTGCATTCAGAAAAGGAAGTTTTTTGGAACGTAGGACATGATATACAAGAGAGCACGAGCTGAAGGAGGTGAGATAGAGAGAGAGCAAAAAAAGAGAAGTGTGGGGAGCACGCTTTGGAGAAAAAGCCTCAAATCGGTGTACTGCATAAAGGGGATTGGCTGGCCAATGAGATGGCACTGTACCTTATCTCCCTCGAGCCAATTAGTGGCCATTCTTCCAAGGATCTAGAAGTTCGTATGGATCTGGATGGTCCAGATTTTCAGCTACCAGATCAAGGGCAACATACTTTGTACCTTGCATTCATAAAAGGAAGTTTTATGGAATGTAGGACATGATATACAAGGGAGCATGAGTTGAAGAAGGTGAGACAGAGAGAGAGCTGAAAAAGAGAAGTATGGGGAGCACGCTCTGAGATAGAAGGTTCAAACAGAAGCCCAGTTCGTCCAAGTGAAGGAGAAAGAAAGAAGAGCACTGCTATCCTGTGAAGACCTGAAGCAGGAGGACATCTGTACCTTCACTCTGTTCTTCAATCTGCAAGGAGAAGAAGCTACTCTCCAAGGAAGCAGCTAATCTGGGAGTAGCCAAGCACGCCTTCCAGACTTTAGACATGGATATTTTCATGTTGTTTTAGTTTCCTATGTTGAATACATGTTATTTTGATGATGTCCCAATATAAGTCATTGGTCAATTAGGTTTGAAACTCATGGAACCCCTTTTTGAATGACTAGGTATGAAGAAGGTCGACCTGAGTGTGAAGTTGCCTCGACGCCTTGGCTCACAAAGGAAGAAAATCTCTAGCGGGTCTTAGGATGCATCGACCCCATCGTCTGCTGTATCGATGCATGACATGCCCTTCATCAATCTCTTCTCCAAAGTGTCGACCCTAGGAGTCGACCCTTTATTCTCCAGGCTCTGTCTAGGGGCAACTCAGTCAGGTGCATCGACTGTGCCCTCTAAGATCGTTGATCCAATGGGATTTTCAGAAGCCGTCTGACAGGAAATGTCCTTCAGCTGGCTCGACGCAATGGCAGTACTGCATCGATGCACTAGAAATATCTTCAAGTAGTTTCAAGAATACCTTCAGCTACCTCGACGCAATGGCAGTGATGCATCGTTGCACTGTCCATCCAGCATCGACGCCATCAGCGTAAGCACGCCAGTAGTTCAGAGAACCAATGAAGCTACATCAACCTGATCATCTCTAGCAGTAAGGGTAGCATCACAAGGATGGCTCGACGCGCCTACAATGCGGCATCGACCTATGATGATCCAGCTCACCAGCAGCTTAAGAAACTCTGATGCTGCATCGACCTGTGATGATCTAGCTCACCAGCGGCTCAAGAAACTCTGATGCTGCATCGACACGATGACCAGCTGTATCGATGCACCAGAAGACCTTCAAATAGAAATATGTACTTTCCTGCAACATTACAGAAGGATGCCAAAGGATTAAAATATGGACCGCAAACCTATAAAATCATGGATTTTGAGGTCTGGAAGAGTCTCCTAGGTTCACCCAAACGTCCCTGTCATCATAAGTGTCCAAGGGCACACTTTACTCCAAATATCTGTCAGTACCAAATCTTGGAAAAGTTTCTCTCCTCTGTTGTCCTGTCCCCTGTGCCAGCCAGCAAGCAGTGTGACTGAAAGGAAAAATATCCTTGGCAAAAGGACGCCCTCTCTGCTAACAAAAAGTAAGATTCTGTAGGTTTCCTTGGTCAAAACCCTTTGTTTATTTTAGCTATTCAAAATCACTAAAGAATTGGAGGGAAAGTCTTCTGCCTCTTGAAGCCTATAAAATGGACGCCCCTCTTCACATTTTGAGCTGCTGCCTTTGCAACCATAAGCCTTGAAGAGCCTTAGACGTGGGAACCAGAACGAAGAAAAAGAAAGAGAGATTCTGCCCTAAGCTTCCAAAGAAAGAGTTGGGAGGTAGAGAAGAAAAAGAGTGCAGCCAAGCCATCCACTTCAGCCTTGCGGTTCCAAAAGTTTTAGTTCTTTTCTTTCATCTTTGTGCCTCTTCTTTTTCAACATCTTGTGTGTGAGGTTTGTCACCATGTAAGCTACAGTTGCATCGTGTGTGTGTTTGTCTCCTTGCTTTGTTTTTTTGTTCCTTCCTTGTGGGAGCTCTTCCCTGTGTGTTTTGAGGACTTGTCCTCGTATGTGTGTGTGTGTGTCGGGGGTTGTCCCCGTGTGTTGCTATATTCCAGCGTGTGTGTATGGATTTCTTTTGGCCAAAGAGAGTGGAAGCCTTACCAAGTTGGTAAGGGGTGGATGTAGGTGTGCCCAGGTGCAACCGAACCACCTTAAAAGCCTTGTGTAGTGGTTTGCTTTCCATATCGTCTATCCCCTCTTCACATGTGGTTTGTTTTGTCAAGAGTATCTCTTATCTCTTTACTCCGATTATTCCACCACTTGTCTTTGCTTGTGATAACTGTAGTGCTATCTTCTATAGCTTATTTGTTGAAGTCGAAAAGTTGGTATAGGATCTATTCCCCCCCCTCTAAATCCTCTCATACCGTCCAACAGTTGGTATCAGAGCGGGTTCCCTAGAGATGTGATCCAACGACCCAGGGAGATCCGATGGGAATGTCCCTCGCAGCTACATAGCTGAGGGCCAGGCCATCAACAAACCGCCATTTTTCAATGGACCTAATTATCTGTATTGGAAGAACTGAATGGAAGTTTTTCTGCATGCCCAGGATCACATGATATGGCATGTTGTGAGTAAAGGTACATTTGTTGTGCTAGAGTTAGATGACACTTGGACATAGGACCAAGTCAAAAAATCCACAACCAATTGGAGCACCATGAACATAATGCAATGCGCTATCCACCCCACTAAAAACTCAAGAATATCCACTTGTAAATATGCAAAAGAAATGTGGGATAGGCTTGAGCTAATCTATGAGGGTACATATGAAGTTAGGGCCACCAAGGCCAACATGATAACTACTGACTATGAAATGTTCAGAATGAAACCTAACGAACCCATCTCTGAGATGTATGCCTGGCTCACCCAATTAACTAATTCCTTAAAATCATTGGGGAAGGAATATCTTGACAGTGAACTGATTAGGAAGATTCTTAGATCTCTCACCCCAGCATGGCACACTAAGGTCACTGTGATTGAGGACTCAAAGGACTTGTCTGCCATGATAGTAGACGGGTTGATAGGTTCGCTCATGACTTATGAGCTCAACTTGAAGAGAAGTGAAGAAGACGTCAAGCCCAAGAAGACTGTGGCCCTCCAAGTTGTTGAGAGCACAGACAGCTCAGATGAGGACGATGGAAATAACTTTCCAAAGGCAAGCTCAGCTGACCATGCACTCCTCACCCGGTAGTTCAAGAAATTTCTAAGAGGCAAAGGTAAATTTCAAAGAAGGAATAAAGCTCCTCAGGTAAGCAGAAATTTCAGTTTCAGATATGCTCAAGTTAAGAAATCTGACCAAGTTATCTGCTACCAATGTAAGAAGGCAGGTCACATGCGAAGTGAGTGTCCTGAACTCCTTAAGCAAATGTCCAAGGCTAAAGGAAAGAAGCCCAAGGCAATGGTCTCCACCTGGAGTGATGATGAAGAGGAAAATGAGAGTCCTTCTGCCGATGAAGATGAGGATGACTTCTGTATCATGGCTGACGGGAGTGAGGATCAGGTTAGCAACTTGTTTGAAACCTTTTCAATTGAGGATTGGGAAGATGCATATACTTATCTACTTGAGAAGTATGAAATGTATAAAAAGGAGAATAAGCATTTGAACAAAAAGGTCAACACCCGTGCTCATGATAACCCTGCCGACAAAGAGTTAGAAACCTTAAAAACTAAAAATGAAGAACTGAAAAAATAAGCTGAAACTCTTGAAACCACCCACTCAGATCTGATAGGATTAAAGGAAGAAAATGATGCTCTTAGATAACAGCTAAGCCCGACCAACCTGAAATGTAAAGATTGGGAGAAAGAGAACAAACTCAATCTTGAAAAATATGAGACCGTTAACGCTGTTAATATTGAGCTGCAGAAAATTTTTGAAAGAGTAGAAGAAGAACTAAAGAATAAACAATCCACCCTAGAGAGAATGACCCAGGGTAAATCTAACTTAGATGCTATCTTAGGCACCCGGGTTAATTTCAGAAAGGAAGGGCTGGGTTTCATGTTGGAACCCTGATTTTGATGATGTCACACTATGAATCATGTTGAGACTAAACTGTATTAAAAATTGATATACAATAATGCTCATCGTCAAAAGTTGTGCCACAATTTAAAAATAACCTTACTCACACACTTAAAAAGATTGGAATTAGAGTAAAGTGGTAAGAACGGGTCGATCCCACAGAGAAGAAATAATTTCAATTAAGCATGAGATAGAAAATTCTTATATTTGAAAGATCCAAATTTTGAGTGAGATTAAACTAATGATAAGGGAAAATTGCATGAAAATAAACTATCTAAAGAATATGAGAGGGTGAAATAAGAGAACTTAGAAAGAGATAGAAAGAGAAGAACACAATTTTCAAAATATGAATTTTATTACTAAAAAAGGTAGCAAGTACAACTCGATGAAAATAAAAATTACAACTTGGAAATAAAAGAGAAAGGGGAGGAATGAAAGCTAAGATGATGAAGAGTAACACCGTCGTCTCCGCCGTGCCGAGTCTTGGAAGTTCACCCAGCTTTGGAAGTAGACGCCGTCGAGAGGACCAAAGGAAGAAGATCTGTTTTGGGATATGTGAAGAAATATAGAAGAGGGAGATATATAGAGGAAAAAAAAAGAGTTTCAAAAACAATAAAAAGACATGTGTGTGTGTGTGAGTGTTTTTCAGAGACAACAGAGAAAGAGTTGAAGAGAGAGGCTGCGGTGGAGTAAGTGAAAACATAGTAAAAATCAAATTAAAAATAGAGGGTGAGAAGAAGAAGAAATAACTTTAAAACTAGAGAGATTTAGAAGAAGTGGAAGAAGAGAAAGTTGTAAATCTAAGAACGACAAAGAAGATTGATGAAGAGTACATAGGGAGAAAATGTGAGAAAGAAGGTGAAAAATGAGGATGAATAGAGGCGAGATGCGCGGATGAATAGTAAAAATCTTAAAAACTGAACTTTGAAAAGAAGTGAGTAACTTAAAAATGAGAAAGAATTGGAGGAAGAAGAAGAAGAGAGATTTGAAGAGCGCTTAAAAATGAAGAAGTTT
Organism: Amorphophallus konjac; assembly: GCA_022559845.1. Taxonomy (NCBI): domain Eukaryota; kingdom Viridiplantae; phylum Streptophyta; class Magnoliopsida; order Alismatales; family Araceae; genus Amorphophallus; species Amorphophallus konjac. The sequence goes on along the minus strand of CM040120.1, from coordinate 177,735,842 downwards.
TTAGAAAAAAGAAATTTGAAAGGACGAACAGAAAGCATGTAAAAATAGGTTAAAAGGCTAACTCCTTCCTATGGTGGCTATCAGCATCTATTTATAATGTACAGAACCTTCACGATCATGGCTCTCCAGATTAGCACAAAATCCGATTTTGCAGCCTCAAGGATTGATCAAACTAGGTCCCTTCCTATATTTAGAGTCCTCCTTTCCTCAGACAAGAGGAGATAAGCTTGAAATTTGGAATATAACTTCGTTCGGAACGCTTCGTTTCCGTTTCTGGTTCAAACTAAAATGGCGATCGATCAGTGGGCGTTAATTCCTTAATGAGCGACTCTCCATTCAGGCGCACATTCTTCATTTTCTTATTTTAATATTTCTCTCGTTTCTCAACAAAAGGAATGGGCGACTTTATGAACGGTCGTAGTTTCTTTTAACATGAATGAACGCCTGAGCACAAGATGCTTCATTTCTATATTTTTCTTCATTTTCTTTTTCTTCTTTTTGTTTTTTCCATACAGTGAATGGCGCCTTCATAGATGGTCGTTCATTCCTTTTCCATGAATTAATGACTGCGTGAACTGTCGTTTATTCTCCTTTCTTTTCCTGCTATTTTTCTTTTTATTTTCTTATCAAATGAATTGGCGCCTGTCAAGATGTCGTAGGATCTTGAATGTGCGCCCTTTCAGAAGGGCGTTCATTAATTGGTGACTGGAGCTCGATCGCTATTCCCTGAAAATTCAAAAAATTCAAAATATCAACATATTTCATCCCAAAATGGCTTCCAAATAATTGTGCAAATTCTTGAATATTTCTTACACGGTCATTTTTGGCTAAAAACATGGTAAAATGCGTGCAGACTCAAATAATGTGTGAGAATGAGATTTGTTCATATTAATGCACAACTATACTCATTAAATGCTCATAAAATGATGAATGTGATGCAACTTATGATACGAAATATAGCACTTATCACACCCCCCAACTTACTCATTGCTAGTCCCTTAGCAATGCAAATAAATTACAATTTAGGATTAATCAAGGGTTTGTAAAGTCCATACTTTCATATCTAGCTCTTCCTTCACAGAATAAATAAGAAATGAGGAATCCGGAAACATTAATACACACTAGCCTTAGATTGAAAATTAAGGTACATGATCAAGAATTCAAATCAACGTTTACTAGCACTTGTGCATGTGTAATACTAAATCCACAGCATAGACAATTGCATCCCTCATTTTCTATTCCAAGTAAATACCTTTCAACCCTGCACTTTCTAATTAGAGCATTAATCATACTATCTTTTTGTCTGCCTTATTTATTTGTCCCTTTGGGATCTTTTTTTATTTTTTTCTACACACATGATGCTGCACTATCATTCGCTGTTTAACACGAACCTCGACTCTTGTCTTAGGAGAAGTAGGCCCAGTTACACAGATCAAGATTCTCTTTTTCGTTTGACGCGAACCTCAACACTTGTTATGTGAAGTAGGCCTGGTTACTAAGATTCGGAGAATTTTTCATGGTGTGTTTTTTTTTCTCATTGTGGTTTTACGCTTATTTGATAAATAACATGGCAGAAAGCTTATAAAAGATCTCTTAAGAAGTGCAGAGTATCAGACAAACATACCCAAAATAGCAGAAGGCTTGTCCTGCTCGTTTCATTAGCGTGCAGAGTCATTTTTATTTTTCTAAAGTGCACATGAACTTTAAAGAGATTCTTAAATCAGTTTTTCATAGCTAGATCGAACCTTTTTCTTAGTCTTTTCTATTCCAGAATCACTTTCAATAAAAGCATAAATTAAAAAATTTATTTGGGGATTTCATCTATTCATTTTCATGTAAAGTAATATGATTAATGCAAGATATCAGGTTGTGCATGAAAATTTGAGAATTTTCTCCCCCCCCCAACTTAAATGACATTGTCTTCAATGGCATATAGAATTGATAGTAATAGAATAATGTAATAGAGAAAATGTTTGGGATGAAAGGATACAACCTGGTGAACGGGGCTAAATCCTCCATTATTGATATGTGACGGGTCCTTCTCCACTTTACCTGACTAGTGAAAACACACTAAAATAAAACATCAAATAACAAAAAATCTTGGGTTGCCTCCCAGAAGCACTAAGTTTTCCGTCTTTAGCCAGACGTATGAAAGCTCACAAAGATTTTTATTTCTAATCACTCAAAGCAATGGAATCTTTTTGCAGCTTTTCATTCTCTAAGTAATGTTTCAATCTTTGACCGTTGATAGTGAAAATGTGACCATTTTTAGGATTTAAAATTTTAACAGCGCCATGGTCAAAAGCTTTAACGATAACAAACGGTCCATCCCATCTGGATTTGAGTTCACTAGGGAGCAAGCACAACCTAGAATTAAAAAGCCAATATGTTGAAAAACCTTGGTTTTAGCTTTGTAAATCTTTGAATTTTTGTAGGCTTCATTTCTTAGTTCCTCCACTTCATTAAGTTGTAAAGCTCTTTGAGACCCAGCTTTTTTTTTTAAAGCAAAGGCCGAAAGGCACCTTTAATTAATAATTAGGTGAAGAGGTAACATAATCACAGGGGCATACCCCCGAAAAGAACAACAACCAAAAAAGTTGCTAAAGTAGCATTAGGAAAACAATTACAAGTGACGAAAGGAGAAAAGCCCCTGTCGATCTGCCACAAGAGGTCCAAAGCAGGTCTTCGGAAGCCGAGAGGAAGTGAAGTAGGTATCGTTGCATTGAACACTGCAGGCATAGGTTGCGAGAGCATCGGCCACTTGATTCCCCTCTCTGTAAACATGTGAAATAAGAATACCAGAATCCCGAGCAAAGTGGAGAATCTCACGCCACCATCAGAGACAAGTCCAAGAAGGAGCATTCCCCGACCTGAAGGAAGAGACCAGATTGGCCGAATTAGAGTTGATTGTAGCAATCTGGATACCGTGCTGTTGAGCAAGGCGGATGCCATCACACATAGCACGAGTTTCAGCAACAATGCTAGATCCATAGCCATAGTAATGTGAGAAGGCTATAAGTAGATGACCTCTAGTGTCCCTAATACAACCACCGCCCCCATAGTGACCCGGGTTCCCCCTACTGGCACCATCAACATTAAGTAGAAACCCATGTATGGGTGGGGTCCATCTGACCATTTTAGTGGCGGTCGAAGATGCTCGAGATGTCCAGCCGAAGCTAGAAAGGAGCTGAATCTGATGCACCGTGGAGCAATGCTTGAAAGTCATTTTGTCAGTGGCCAAGCTGATGGTACTGTGGATGCTGCGGATGATTCCAGGAATAGAAGCACTGTGGCTTTCATATCGCGCTTTACAGCGGGCCTTCCAAATTTCCCACACAATAAGCATTGAGGCATAGATAACGATAAACCCATGAATATTCTACGTGTTATGAGTACATGCAGTAGCCCAAAGACGCTGGGTGATGCTATGAAAAACACCCAGGCCATGCACTAGGAGAGGGGATAACCAGCTCCACAGCGCCATAGCAATGTCCCCATGCATTAATAAGTGATCCAGATCCTCTGAGGCGGGAAGTCGACAGCAATGGCAAGCAGAAGCCAGCTGAACGCCACAGTCGGCAATTCTAGAATCAACAGGTATCGCTTTACGTAGCACTCTCCAAGTGAACAGGGAGATGCGTCGCTGGAAAGAGCGGTGCCATATAACCTGCATAGGTCTCCTTTGAGCGCTAATGGGGCGAAGTTGATTATATGCAGACTTGATAGTGAAGACACCGGAATCAGACGCCGCCCATACGCAGACATCCTCACAGTTAGATAGCTGGATTCCGTTTAGATTAAACTGGCCCGGAATTAATGATCTCATCTGGTGTGAAGGATTAAGGATTACATCTCAGACAGTAGGAGAAGGCCCCTGATAAGGAATTAACATAGATTGTCGCAAAGGATGAGCAACCAGCAAAACATCATCCAGAAAGTCGATGGTAGCACCGTCCCCCACAATCCATCTAGTATGAGTCGCTACCACTTCACAAGCCGTAGTAAAAGTGCTCCTTGGAATGCCGTGCAAGCTGCGGGGCCGGCGACTGGAACCAGAACCAGTGCTGGTAAACTGCCTGGCGTATTCTGCCCACAGCGATGAACCACGCTGAAAGGACCATACGAGCTTTACAGCTAAGGAGAGCTGGACATGTCAAATGCTGCGCATGCCTAGTCCACCTTCAAGGATAGGTCTTTGGACAACATTCCATGGCACCCAGTGCCTGCGTTGCCTACTTTCTGAGGTGCCCCAGAGAAAACCAGCGCACAGGCGCTCAATATATGTGATAATGGATTTAGGAACAGCGACTGCGGCTGCGAGATAAACTGGAATAGATCCAAGCACAGAATTGGTGAGGATGAGCCTTCCGGCTTGAGAAAGCAACCGCGAGCTCCAAGAGCTAATACGGCCGGAAACTTTATCAATTAGCGGTTTAAAATCAGCCACCAGAATTCGCCCTTGCCTTAGAGGAACACCAAGATAGGTAATTGCGCCGAGCTACTGACGGAACCCAGTAATCCGAGCAATAGAGCTAGCTACCCTAGGAGGAGCTCTCGATGAAGTGAGTAAGTTGCTCTTGGAATGATTTACTTTCTGCCCCGACGAATTCTCGTAACTCTTTAAAAATTCCATGAACTTGCGAAGGTTACGGGCATGGCCATTGAGAAACACCAAAGTGTCATTGGCATATAGCAGATGAGAAATAGACGGGCAGCCCCGTGGCACTGCATAAGGCATGATTTGAGACCCAGCTTGAGTAAGATTGAAGTTGACTTGTTTGATGGCCCAATATGTTCTATGTTCAAGCTCTACAGGCAAGTGGCAGGCTTTTCAAAAAATGAGTCGGTAAGGTGACATACCAATGGGAGTCTTAAATGCAGTTCTATAGGCCCATAATGCATCATCTAGTCTTTCGGACCAGTCTTTAATATCCGGCCTAACTGTCTTATGCAGAATTTTCTTGATCTCCCTAATAGAAACTTCAACCTGGCCACTGTTTTGGGATGATAAGGGGTAGCGAGATTGTGAGTAATGCCAAATTTACAAGGCAAAGCTCGAAATTGAGAATTTATGAAATGAGAACCCCCATTGCTAATCATAGCTCTAGGACAACCAAATCTAGAAAAGATATTTTTCTTTACAAACTTCATCACCACCTTATGATCATTGGTCTTAGTAGCAATAGCTTCAATACATTTTGAAACATAGTCCACCGCTACCAAAATATATTCATTGTCAAATGAAGGTGGAAATGGTCCCATAAAGTCTATTCCCCAAACATCAAAGATTTCGACAACCAGAATGGGATTAAGCGGCATCATATCTCTCTTTGAATTGTTACCCACTGCTTGACATCTCAAATAAGTTTTGGAAAAGTCGTAAGCATCTTTAAACAATGTGGGCCAATAAAATCCACTTTGTAAGACTTTCACAGTTGTTTTCTTTCCTGAAAAGTGTCCCCCACAAACAGATTGTTGCTCCTCCTCGGGGACACATCTTCTTATTATTTGATCCGGACCCATATGAAATAGCTCTGGGTCCTCCCAAAAATAGTGCTTGACCTTTGAAAAGAACAGATCATTCTCCTGCTTAGTCCACCCTCCTAGAATTTGTCCTATCGCCAGGTAATTGACAATGTGAGTGTACCAGGGGGTTGAAGAGTGAGCGATAGAAAGAATTTATTCATCGGGAAAAGAATCAGACATAGGAGCACTCTCAGGTATCACTATCCTTGACAGATGATCAGCTACAACATTCTCTAACCCCTTTTTGTCTCTTATCTCTAAATCAAACTCTTGTAGCAATAAAATCCACTGAATGAGACGGGGTTTGGTGTCCTTCTTGGAAAGTAAGTATCTCAAAGCAGAGTGACCAGAATAAACAATAGCATTTACCCCTAACAGATATGAGCGAAATTTTTCCAGGGAAAAAATAACAGCTTGTAATTCCTTCTCCGTGGTGGTGTAATTCAACTGTGCATCGGCGAGAGTGCGGCTCGCATAGTAGATCACCACGGGCTTCTTATCGACTCTCTGACCTTGGACAGCTCCAACAACATAGTGTGAAGCATCACACATAATTTCAAAAGGAAGTGACCAATTTGGCGATTGAAGAATCAGAGCTTGAGTGAGGGCCGCTTTCAAAGAATTGAATGCCTCAAGACAAGAATCATCAAGATTGAAAGGAGTGTCCTTGGAAAGCAATTGTGTGAGAGAACGAGCAATGGTGGAGAAGTTTTTGATGAATCTGCGATAAAATCCAGCATGGCGAAGAAAAGATCGAATCTGTTTGACAAAAGAAGGAGGAGGAAGATTGGAAATCAAATCAACATTGGCCTTATCAACCTCTATTCCTCTCTCTCAAATAACATGGCCTAAAACTATTCCTTCTCTAACCATAAAATGCCTCTTCTCCCAACTTAACACTAGATTTGATTGAATGCACCTATTTAGCACCTGAGTCAGATTCTCCAAGCAATTTACAAAAGAAGTACCAAACACTGAAAAGTCATCCATAAAAACTTCCAAAAATTCACCCACCATTTCAGAAAAGATTGACATCATGCACCGCTGAAAGGTGGCTGGGGCATTGCACAACCCAAATAGCATTCTTCTAAAAGTAAACATGCCATAGGGGCACGTGAACATTATCTTCTCTTGATCTTCTGGGTAAATGACAACTTGATTATACCCAGAATAGCCATCCAAAAAGTAAAAATACTTTTTCCTAGCCAGTTTCTCCAAAATTTGATCTACAAACGAGAGTGGGTAATGATCTTTCTTTGTTACTGAATTTAATTTTTTGTAATCTATGTAAATCCTCCACCCTATCTGTAGTCGCATGGGCACTTCTTCTCCTTTTTCATTAGTCACCACAGTCAGCCCTGATTTCTTCGGCACAACTTGAGTTGGGCTGACCCACTTACTATCCGAAATGGGATATATAATCCCGGCATCCAGCCACTTTACTACCTCCTTCTTGACCACCTCCTTCATGTTGGGATTCAGTCGGCGCTGCATCTCTCTGCTCGGCTTGGCATTGTCCTCCAAGTAAATATAATGCATACACATATCCAGACTAATACCCTTCAAATCCGCCACAGACCAACCTATCATCCCCCTGTGCTCCTTAAGGACATCTAAAAGTTGAGACTCCTAAGCAGAAGTGAGGTTGGAAGCAATGATTACGTGCAAAGTGTGGTCGGGGCCCAGATAAGTGTACTTAAGAGAATCTGGCAGAGGTTTCAATTCCAGAACGGGCGGCTGATCCAAAGATAGAAGGATCGGTTCGGCTTGCAATGGAGGGAGTGGCTCTATCCTAGAGCAAGGTGCGAAAGAGAACAAAGAATCCTGTAGCATGCTACCCTCCTCTAGACATTCCCCTTTATCATCTGGACTTTTTGCAATCAATTCCTCAATGACATCAATAACGTTACATTCCTCCTCATGGTCCGGGTTTTGGGATGCCTTGAACACATTTAAAGAAACCTTCTCGCCTCCGAAAGAGATATCCATCATTCATGTGGCACTGTTTATATTGGCCTTTGCCATAGCTAGAAACAGTCATCCTAAAATAATCGGAGTGTGCTTTAATTCCTGGGACGATGCCATATCCAGAATGAGAAAATCCACTGGAAAATAACACTCATGCACTTTCACAATCACATCTTCCAATAGACCCCTTGGAGTCTTCACGGACCGATCCGCCAGTTGAAGGATTATATATGTGGGCTTCAACTCTCCTAGATCAAATTGCTCATATATAAAGGTGGGTAACAAATTTACACTGGCTCCAAGGTCCAACAATACTTTATCAAATGTAACTCCACCTATATCACATGAAATTAGAGGAGCTCCGGGGTCCTTCAACTTCTTGGGTAAATGGTTCATCACGGCAGCACTGACATCTTTAGATAGGCGGATCTTTTGGGTTATTGCCTTGGGTTCCCTTTTTGGAGTACATAGCTCTTTAAGAAACTTTGCATATGTCGGCACATGCTTAATTACGTCCAAAAGCAGAATATTGATATTCACATGTTTAAACAATTAAACTAATTCCTCTTGTTGAACTGACTTTTTCTTTTGAGCCTTTGACTTTAGAGCATCGCGAAAAGGGACCTTAGGAACATACTCTTGGGGGCCTTCTTCATCAACCTTTGCTTTACCTTTATCCAGCTTGTTTTCTCCCCCCTCCGGCTTCTTTTTCTCTTGCACAATCACTGGCTCCTCATCCTCATTTTCACTTTCACTTTCTTCTTGGGCCTCTTGGGCCGAGCTACCTCCAACTCCCCTTGCCATATAAGGGTCATCTAAAATCTTCCCGCTCCTAAGGGTAGATATAGCCTTGGCATTCTTAAATTGAGGGCCTATAGGAGGAGGAGGCTGAGGTTTGTTAGGTTGAGGAAGAATAGGAGGAGCTCTCTAAGGGAAGCCCGGGGGTTGATTCTTGGGGTTAGCCACTAGTTAGCTAGGAAGCTGGCCTACCTCTCTTCCCATGTTATTCACAGCCAGTTGACCTATTTGGTTCTCCAACTTAGAAATAGACTGATGCTGAGTGAGGATAAGTTGTTGGAGCTGCTCGAATTTGGCATCGAAATTGGGCTGAGGGGTTTGAGGAGGAGGAGGTTGATAGGGAGCTTGAGGTTGATAGCGGTGTGGAGGATATTGATGAAACTGGCCCTGATATGACTGAGCTTGGTGATACGGGGCCTGAGCTTGATGGAATGGAGGTTGAGATTGTTGATATTGAACTTGTTGAAAAGGAGATTGATAATGTTGGTGAGACTGAATTGGAGCTTGGAAAGATTGTTTCTGAAATGAGGGATTTGATTGCATTGGTGGTCCTTGTTGAGTTTTCCAAGAAAAATTCGGGTGGTTTCTCCAGCCTCGATTGTAGGTATTAGAATAAGGATCATAAGGAGGCTTAGAGACACCCTGAGCATTAAAAATATTTTCTTGGATGAATGGAGGAAATTGGGCCACCGTAGGGCAATCAGTGACAGCATGGTTCGGGCTAGAACAAAGAGCACAAATTTCTTCATGGGTGGGAGCTGAGAATGATTGAGATTGAGGAGTAGATGAAAAAGAAGGTTCCTGCCTAGATAACAACTAATCTAATTTTTGGGCTACCAAATCAACCTTTTCCATCTTCTGCGCCAATAAATCTGTTTTATTCAATTTCTGAGTTATGGCATTGATATCCATCTTGTTCTCAAACTCCCCTCAGTTCTTAACTTCATACAGCCCTGACCTCTTAGATGGCCCAATCATTCTTTCATATGATGACAGTGAGGTATGATTAATGGAATTTTCACTAAGCATTTCAAATAAATCATAGGCCTCATCCTCGCTCTTACTCATAAATGCTCCTCCACATGAAGCATCCACCATGTGTCTATAGTTTTCTATCAAACCCTCATAGAATGCCTGAACAATTTACCATCTTGATAATCCATGGTGAGGGCATTTCCTTAGCAAATCTTTCAATCTATCCCATGCCTCATGGATGTGCTCTCCAGGGTTTTATGTGAATCTAGTTATGGCTCTTCTCATGGTATTGGTTCATCCTATTAGATAGAATTTCTTCAAAAATTCCTTTTGCATTTCCGCCCATGTGTCAATGGATCTACCCAAGGCACCTAACCAATATTTGGCTTTGTCTTTGAGTAAGAAATGAAAGAGTGTCAATTTGAGAGCATCATCTGAGAAGTTTTAGATTTTCATAGTTGAGCATATCTAGAGGAATTCATCAAGATGTTTATAAGGGTCTTCATTAGTATTACCATAAAAGGATGGCAACATTTGAATAGTACTTGATTTGATCTCATACTGAACCGCCTGGTTCTGGGGTGCTTGGACATAGAAGGATGGTTGGTATTGGTTAGGCATAAAATAGTCCTTCATCTGCTTGGGGACTTGTTGTGGGTAGGGCTGTCAATGGGCCTGGCCGGCCCGACAGGCCCGCGGGCTTAGCCCGATTTCGGGCCGGGCCGCAAGGTCTTTTTAGGCCCGCGGATTTTTAGTCGGGCCTAAAAGCCCGACCCGACTAGACTCGCGGGCCGGGCTCGGGCTTTGAATTCGGCCCGCGGGCCGGCCTGGCCCGATCCCTTTTTTTATTCTCACTTCAAATTTTAAAAATTATTTAGTTAAACTTATATTATTTTACTTAATTAGAAATTTTAAAATTCTTTTTTCACACAAATTATGTAATTAATATCAAATTTTTAATTTATTTAATGAGATTATAAGTTTTATAGTATTCAATATATTAATTTTTATTGTTTTTATTATTTTATTTAAGTAGTCGGGCCGGGCCGGGCCTTAGTCGGGCTTTGAATTTTTTACACAATGTCGGGCGATAAGTCGGGCCCGGGCCGGGCCGACCTAAGCCCGGCCCGGGCCCGGCCCATTGACAGCCCTAGTTGTGGGTTTTGATCTGCCATGAGGCTAGGTTGTGGATGATTTCTAGAATGCACTAACCTCTCAATCTCACTAATGGGCCCAAACAAATGTGGGTATAGGGATCTCCTACCTTACATACAATGTAAAAAGGGCCCAAAGAAAGATAGTTATTTTTTGATTTTTGTTTTTTTTGTATGCAAATGAATTTGGCAAATCAAACACTATATGAATGCAAAATGATGATGTTTTCTTTTTTATTATTTTTTTAAGGAAAAGAAGAATTGGCACTCACTACTAAATTGGTCAACTGGCCAGGTAAGAGGTGGAGTTGTGGGAGGCTCCCCCTACTTTCGTAGGGACCTAATTAAATAACCACAATCTCACTTGGGTGTTTGCCATAAAACTTATAGCCTTGGACACCAATTTTACAAAATAGTAATAAATTCCAACACTCTTTTTTTTATGTGAAACCTTTTAAGGGCAATCTACCTTCAAGGTGTTTCTTGGTACAACCGGCCCAACGTCCGTGAGGGAATCCACAGGTGCGGGGACTTATGGAGGTCTTGGAAAAGAAAATTCCAATCCAAAGAGACGGAATGCTCAATGGAGGGTCTTTCCTATTTCAAGAAGGGTGTAAGGAACCTAACTTGCCCTTGAGAAGGGGAAAGAGAGGAGAGAAAAGAAAGCATTGTTTCTTTTTTTTCTTTCAAATGATGATGATAGTAAAGGAGAAATCAATTAAAATGCACAATGTATGAAACTAATGCAACTAAGATGAAAGCATGATAACATGATGGGAATTTTTTCTATTTTCTGATTTTTTAAGAGATTTTTTATTCAAAAAGAGATGTAGATAAAAGATAGCTATCAATTAAAGATAGCAAACAATATACAAAACTACTACAAATTAAGACCTAAAATCATGTTTTTGACGTTTCCTAGATTTATGATTTTTTTTGATATTTCATAATTTTTTTTATGATTTTTCTAAAATTAGAAAAACAGGACCTTTTCCTACGTTTACTGACCCTTTAGCGACGCTTGAATTTTCTAGATTTTTTGAATTTCTACTTTCTGCTACAGTTCCAGGCTTTCAGCAACGCCTTTTGTGACAGTTTATTTCCTGGGATTTTTTGGTGCAAATTTTTGTGGATTTTTTGATTTTTTTTATTTTTCCTACAAAATAAAAATATAAAAATTAGTATTCACATATATACATCAAACACAAGAAATTCCAACCATTAAAAATAATTTCCTCCGCGACAACGGCGCCAAAAATTGATATGCACTAATACTCATCGTCAAAAGCCATGCCATAATTTAAAAATAACCGTACTCACTCACTTAAAAAGATTAGAATTAGAGTAAAGTGATAAGAACGGGTCGATCCTACGGAGAAGAAATATTTTCAATTAAGCATGAGATGAAAAATTCTTATATTTGAAAGATCCGAATTTTGAGTGAGATTAAACTAATGAAACGAGAAAATTACATGAAAATAAACTATCTAAAGAATATGAGAGAGTGAAAGAAGAGAACTTAGAAGGAGATAGAAAGAGAAGAACACAATTTCTAAAACATGAATTTTATTACTAAAAAAGGTGGCAAGTACAACTCTATGAAAATAAAAACTACAACTTAGAAATAAAAGAGAAAGGGGAGGAATAAGAGTCAAGATGATGAAGAGTAGCGTCGCCGTCTCCGCCGTGCCGAGTCTTAGAGGTTCACCGCGCTTTGGAAGTAGACGCCGTCGAGAGGACCAAAGGAAGAAGATCCACCTTGGGATGTGTGAAGAAATATGGAAGAGGGAGATAGATAGAGGAAGAAAAAGAGAGTTTCAAAAATAATAAAAAGACATGTGTGTGTGCATGAGAGTGTTTTGCAGAGACAACAACGAAAGAGTTGAAGAGAGAGGGTGCGGTAGAGAAAGTGAAACATAATAAAAATCAAATAAAAAATATAGGGTGAGAAGAGGAAGAAATAACTTTAAAACTAGAGAGATTTAGAAGAAGTGGAAGAAGAGAAAGTTGTAGATCCAATAAAGACGAAGAAGATTGGTGAAGAGTACAGAGAGAGAAAATATGAGGAAGAAGGTGAAAAATGAGGAAGATCATAGGTGAGAAACAATAGTGAGGATGAACAGTAAAAATGAGGATGAACAGTAAAAATCTTAAAAACTGTACTTTGAACAATAGTGAATAACTTAAAAACGAGAAAGAATTAGAGGAAGAGGAATAAGAGAGATTTGAAGAGCACTTAAAAATAGAGAAGTTTGCAGAAGAAATAAATTTGAAAGGATGAACCGAAAGCACGTAAAAATAGGCTAACTCCTTCCCACGGTGGCTCTGGGCATCTATTTATAATGTACAGAACCTTCATGATCGTGGCTCTCAGATTAGCACAAAATCCAATTTTGCAGCCTCAAGGATTGATCAAACTAGGTCTTTTGCCATATTGAGAGTCCTCCTTTCCTGAAACAAGAGGAGATAAGCTTGAAATTTGGAAGATAACTTCGTTCAGAACGCTTCGTTTTCATTTCTGGTTCAAACTAAAATGGCGACCGATCAGTGGGCATTAATTTCTTAATGAGCGACTCTCCATTCGGGCGCACATTCTTCATTTCCTTATTTTAATATTTCCCTTGTTTCTCGACAAAAGGAATGGGCGACTTTATGAACGGTCGTAGCTTCTTTCAACAAGAATGAACGCCTGAGCACAAGGGTGCTAATTCTTTATTTCTGTATTTTTCTTCATTTTCTTTTTCAACTTTTTGTCTTTTCCGTACAGTGAATGGCGCCTTCTTACATGGTCGTTCATTCCTTCTCCAAGAATTAACGACTGCGTGAACTGTCGTTTATTCTCCTTTCTTTTCCAGCTACTTTTCTTTTTCTTTTCTTATCAAATGAATTGGCACCCGTCAAAATGTCGTAGGATCTTGAATGTGCGCCCTTTCAGAAGGGCGTTCATTAATTGGCGACTGGAGCTCGGTCGCTATTCCCTGAAAATTCAGAAAATTTAAAATATCAACATATTTCATCCCAAAATGGCTTTCAAATAATTGTGCAAATTCTTGAATATTTCTTACATGGTTATTTTTGACTAAAAGCATGGTAAAATGCATGCAGAGTCAAATAATGTGTGAGAATGAGATTTGTTCATATTAATGCACAACTGTACTCATTAAATGCTTAAGAATGATGAATGTGATGTAACTTATGATATGAAATATAGCACTTATCAATAATGATTGGTTGAGTCATCATTTTATTTCATAAGTTTGAATGGCATACAAGTTGATGCATCTTAGTCACTCATGTTATACAAGTCATTTATCTTCAAAGTGTCAAGATCATAAGGTCGATGCATATATAGGCACTAAGTCATGCAGGTCGATGCAGCTTAGTATTCATTGAAATCAGGTCGATGCACATACATGTCTTAAGCCTGTTTGGTCGGTGCATGTACACTCCATCAGTTTATTAGGTCGATGCATCAGAGGCCCTTGTGTTCAACAAGGTTGATGCACATACATGGATTCACTCTTTCAGGCCGACGCACATGGAAGGGTTATGTCCATCCGGTCAATGCACATGTAGAGTCTAAGTCATAACAGGCCGATGCATATATATCATTCACTGGACACATGTCAAAGCATCCATGTTTGCTTAAGTCATTAGGTCGATGTTTAAACACTAGCTGATCTAACCATCGCCTTATCAGGTAGATGCAGTTACACATGTTTTCGCTCGACAGCTCAATCTGTGTTTCACACAGGTCTGTGCATCCCTATAAGTGTTTGTCCTCATTCACTCTCTCTCTGCACATTAAGTATACCTATGATTTACACAGGTCAATGCATTTGTATTTGAACTACAGCATTAAGTCTGTTGTGTACACTCATAGGTCGGTGCACTAAGTTTATGCATCGATGCATCTGCATCATATCATACTGTTTAATATGGACTGTCTAATTCTTATGAAAATGATGATAAGATTGATAACTGATTTTCATATTCTTTCTAGCAAGGACTTTAATATGAAAAGCATTAAACTACTCATGCAACATGATCTAACACTTGAATAGCAGAAAGCGTCAGAGACATAAGTGGTCACGTGGTTCAAAAGTTGAGCTAATTGGCACGTGATCTGAGGTTGTCTGTTGACTGGAATGATTGGCCACGTGGATTCACTTCTTCCTCAGATCTGACACGTGGACATCATCGAGTATCTCCTTCCTGAAAAGCCATTGGCGGGAATGTTCCCTCCACACGCCGGACTGGAATCTTGTGGGGATCACAAGATTCAACTCACTGATATAAAAGGTAGATCTCTTGTTCAAAGAAAATATATAGAATATAGTGAGAACAAGATTGCAGAATGATAGAGAGATAGAAGACAGATAGAAGAGAGAAAAGAGAAGAGACTGAACGAGAGAGCGATCAGAGAGAGTTCGAGCTAAGAAGGGTGCAGAGAAGAAAAAGAGTGATTAGAGCTAGTGAACAGTGAGTATCTAGAGAAGAGGAGATCGAGAGAGGGTACCAGCAAAGAAGAGAGGAGAAGCTGAGAGTGCAGAGGTCTTTGCAGAAGGGTGAGAGTGAGCTACTGCAAAACAGAGTACCAGAGAGAGGAGAAGAAATCAGAGAAGATATCGTTGATGATGTCTCGATTTCTAGATCGGATCTAGAATCGAATGCTCATGAGAGCTATATTGTTTCTCGGGATTTGTCTATGTAGTGGTTTTATTCTTTTGTGTTTTCATTCGAAACTTTCTTCAAGTTGTTTGGCAGCGGAGCAAGCTGTGATGCTTAGTGGATTGTCAAGCATTGTGGCAGCGGAGCAAGCTGTGATGTTCAACAGATTCAAGCTGTGTATCAGCAGTAATCCTCACTCAGGATTGAGTGAGAGGTGGATGTAGATTTGGTGAGGCAGATCGAACCACCTAAAAAATATCTTGCACCGTGGTTTTCTGTGTGTTCAGATTTTCCTTTATTGTTTTTACTACTACGCGTGTGAGTAGAGCATATCCGGTGAGATCTCTTGAAGGTCAGCTGTTGCGCTGTGTGTGCTATAGATCCACTGGTGAAGGAGTGTATCTGTCCCTCATCAAGAGTTTGATATTATTACTTCAGTTAGATGTATGCATAGGATGGGTAGCAGCAGGCATTTGGTATTCATTGTATTTTCATTCGTATGATTTGTGTGTACCTTCAACCAAGGAGTATATAGAAAGGCGTGGCTGGAAAGATAGGTTAGGCCTATCTGGAATGCCACCTCTTGCGTGAGGAGATCCTAGATCGAACCTACGCCTCTTACAGAATTGGTTGTTGGTTAATCCCTGCATTTGTGTGTTGCTAGTTTTAAGCGAGGAATCTGTTTGCACACTGAGTGCTTGATATTGGATTTCAGTGAGTAGTTCTTTAAGTACGAGAGCACTGCTATTTCATTAGATCACATTACGTGTAGTTAAAAGTTTATTTCTGAAAAAGTTTTTAACGGGGATCCATTCACCCCCCCTCTGGATCTCAACCGTGCGCATATCTGCTAGCACCACTACCCCAACAATTGGTATCAGAGCGGTTTCTGATTCAACAAATCCAACAATCTGCAGATCTGCTATTTGGTGCGTTCGTTGTTTTTACTTGTCGTATCAATATGGTTTCAATGGCTAATCCTCCTAAGTTTGATGGATCAAACTTTTATGGCTAGTTAGGAAGATTGCGAGATTTTGTGAACTCCATAGATTCTAAATTATGGATTTTAATTGCATATGGTCCATATGAACTTCCTGAGGAAGAATCCAAATGGAATATCATCCATAGATTGAGAGATGCTGATAATCTAAAAGCTCTGAAGCTGATGAAAAGGGCTATTGATATTGATGTATTCCCTTGTGTCTCTACGTGCAGGAGTGCTAAGGAAATACTAGATAAGCTAACTGCCATTCATGATCAAGAAGGGAACAAGTGCTTGATGGTCAAAGATCACAGCAGTGATAAGCCGGATGAATCTTCATCACAAGTAAGTTCTGATTAAGGTGAACTTACATTCAATGATTTGATATATCTTTATAATGGATTGTTAGATGAGTATAAGAGAGTCAAATCTAAAAATAAGAAAATGAAAAAGAAAGTATCATCTGAAATAAGTTCATTGCAATCTAAAAATGAACACCTCAAAAATGAAATGAAGAAAGGTGATAAGCCATGCAATAATCATTTGTCTATAAAAGACTTGAACACAAATCCTCATTCTGAGATAAAATGGCAAGAAGGATTGATTGTTTCTCTTAGGGAAGAAAATGAAGAGTTATTGAACAAAAAGAAAGAGCTTGAAAAAATTGAGGAGGAGTTGAATGAAAAGCTGTATTCCAAATCAAATGATGATAACCATGATGATGAAATTAAAAAAATGAATTTAGAAAATAAAAATCTGAAAGAACAAAACAAAAAACTGATGGTTCTAAATATTGTCATGTCAGAAAGGTTGCTAACCTTTGAAAAAGGGAAATATGCTATCATTGATGAATCTCATAAACTGTTAACTCTGCAAAAAGAAAATGAAGACTATCAATCTATGAATGAAAGTCTGAAAATAAGAATAGCATTGTGTGAGGAAGAGATAGGGTATTCTAAATTGACAATAACTTATCTGGAAGCTCTAGTGATTGACTTAAATAGTTCTATGTCTAAATTTGTTGAAGGGAGGGACAATTTAGATAAAATTCTTGGAACTAGAGTGAACTTTCAGAGAGAAGGATTGGGTTACAATCCAGTGAACAAGAAAAAGTTTGAGAATAAGTTATCAACCTCATTTGTGAGCAGTTCTGAGTCATCTAAAATCTCTCATCCATCCATCTTTCAATTTACTGCTCGGAGATCAGGAAATCAAAAAACTGCAAAAATGTCAGAAAAATAGAAAAAGACTGATAATCTGAAAACATTTAAAAGGAATCCTGCTACCCTAGTGCATGTAGCTCATGGGTCTCCCACACACTCACCTGCACACAAAAAGGAAATCACATGTCATTATTATGGTAGGGCAGGGCATGTGATGTATGACTGTCATGCCATGAAGTTGGATGATTTCAATGCCTCTAAGAAACTTAATGTATTCAAAAATGCCAAGACAAATTCAAATAAAAAGGGTGTGTTTCAAAATCCTCATGTGCATGCTGGAAAAGCTCATGTCAGAAATCATGAGGTACAGAAAAAGGGCATTCAGTGCTTTCACTGTAATAGATTTGGACATATAATGAATGATTGTTTGGTTTTTAAGAATAATAAACTAAAAGCCCATAGAAATTTCACTGACCAAAGAAGGCTAAATCTATTCCCTAACAAAAGGCCATATTGTCCTAACTGTAAAAGAGTTGGCCACACAGTCCAAGACTGTTGGCATGTGATAGGAAATTTTAAGTTCCATGATAGAAATGGCAAAACTAATGCCATCCCATAGAAATACTCTACTTATGCATCAAAGAAGAACATGAATGCATTTAACTCATGTCACTATTGTGGGAATGTGGGGCATGTCATGAATAATAGTTCTGCTATGAGATTTGATGATTTGAATGCTCTGAAATCATGGAAAGCACCTAAGAAAGGTGTAACTCAACTAACATTCCCCAAGAATTCTTGGGTTCCCAGAAATTTGAAATGATTCTTGCTTGCAGGTGTGCCTTGATGGTAGAAAATAAAAAGGGGGATACAATAAAAGCAAGGCACATGAAGGTTAGTCAAACCCCACTTTCCTTTCTCTGTAATGATGGTTGAATAAATCTCTTTGGAGTGTTGTATGTTTGGTCAGATTGAACTCACTAGTATTATTTGATGCTATCTTGTCATGCATGTTATGATTTTAACTTGAGAATCTACCACATGAAATTCCAAATGAACTTTTGTATATTGAATAGTCATTCAATGTTCATATAAGAAGCATTCCCTTGCATGACCCTTTGATATATCAAATGGTACGCTGGGAGAAGGGCAGATCATTTCTATCTGGAAACCCACATCATGTGTAGAGGCTAGACAGGCATAGTACAAAGGGTCTAACTTGCATGTAATAATAGATTTGCATTTCATATTTGCATACTTGTGTACAATAAGAAGACTATTGCTGCTTGATTGGAATCACTACACATATTGAGGGGGAGCATTATATATTTTGATCAGTGAACAAAGTGTAATTCAGTGGAAGAATATGAGTTAATGTTGTCAGAAATGATGGTCTGCTTCAGATGTCTGAATAAGTGTTCTTGCAATAGCTGCTGGTTGGAATCTTATAAGGTCGTGTCTTTTGTCTAGTGGAGTCGATGCGATATAGATATATGGCTGAAACATTAGACTGGATAAGCTAGCAGGTCGATGCATATGGATGGTGCACCGACCTTACTATACTAGCATGACGAAGCATATGAAAGGTGCATCGGCCTCACTACAGAGGGATAAGTGCTTGTCACTGTGGTCTATCTTGTGAGATGCGTTTAGCAGAGTTGTTGCTGTGGCTCTTTTTGGCTGGAGTGCATACATTGGTTAAACTAGTAGGTTGATGTATAAGAAAGGTGCACCGACCTTGCTATACCTGGAATGAGCAGTTTGCTACTTTAAGGTGATGTGCTTTATGAAGATAGCTTAATTCTGATGAAAAGTTATTGAGGCTGTGCCTTTGGTTGCCTGCAAATCTGACTTTAGTTTTCTTTATGCTTTGATGTGGCCACCTCCACTATCTACCTTAGTTTTCTTTGCATCATAGACATATCCATTCCTGTACTCTCATCCATGTCGTCTATGACAAGTCTTTCCTATTCTATCTTAAATGTCTGAGCATTCATTCAGGGGCAGTCTGTCATGAAATTATGTTCTCTTTACTAATCAAGAGATACAATTACAAGACCACCTACATCTAAGAGAAAGTGTTTGACCTTTCAAAATTGTGATCTGCTATTTTTTGGGATTAAATTTAATCTTAATTGTTCAAGATTATCCATGAATAAAATTACAATGGTTTTAAAACATTCTGAAAATGGATATGCCTTGTTAATTTTCTGAAATCTGAAGATTGTAAGTAAAAGGACATCTCTGGTAAGGAATCTTGTACTTATATTGTCCTTAAACAGTTTGAAAGTAAAATCTAAAATATGGCCAGGGAATACGCCATTTTATAAGAATAATAAGAAGGCAGAGCAATGACATATCTTTGGAGTGTTAGTCTGTGAAGACTTGGTGCAATGGTGCTGACAAGGATTCAGAGGGGGGGTGAATGAATCCCCTTCAAAAATTCTGGCCAATTTAAAAGCTTAAGCTACAATCAGTAAGCTATGCGGAATTAAAGACTGATTAGTTTAACTGATTGTGAACTATAATGAAACTCACGATCAATCAGATGATAGCTGACTATGGGCTATGATGAGGCACAATGTCAAATAGATGGTCAGCGTATGCAATGAACTACTCAGCAACTTCTAAGCTGTTTACAGAAATAGACTAAGCACACTATGAGTTCTAGAGGCACTCAGGCAGAACTATCAATTGGAGCGCACCTAGGCATTCATCTAACGAAAAATAGATAAGCAATCAAACCATAGTAGACATGGAATTTTTTGGTGGTTCGGTCCTCCAGACCTACATCCACCCCACACTCAAACCTGAGTGTGGATTACTCCTGCCAAACAGCTTGAATCCGCTGGGCCTCACAACTTACCAACAACAGTTGAGCTTCACAACTTGCTTAACTGCTGACTAATAGCTTGACTGTTGGGCAATACAGCTTCGCCACTGCTGCCTAACAGCTTGATCCGCTGGGCCTTACAGCTTAGCTACCGCTGATACACAGCTTATAACAAGAGTTTAAAAAAAAATAAGAAATGAAAAACTATAGCACCATAAATTTAGAAATTAAACTCAACAATGTAGCTCACTCAGGAGCAATGTGGCATGGATCTGATCCAGAGGCCATAGACAATTCTTGTCGAGTATCCTTCGATCAGGATCCCTCTTCTTTTTCTTCCTTCTTTACCCTTGCTGCTACACCTTCTCTTCTCTAACTCTTAATCCTCTCACGATACTCTATTTTTCTTATTTTCTCTCTCAGATCTTTATTTCTTTCTTCGACCAAGCTGGCTCCCTCTTCACACTACTCCACTTCTCCCTGATTCTCTTCTTTTCTTTTTCTCCATCTCTAGCCTCTCTCACGATATTCTCTAGCCGCCTCTTCTCTTCTCCCCTATTCAGCTCTATTCTCTCTTATTTCTCCCAGCCTTTCGATCCACTTTTATAAGCAGACGATGGGTGTGTGGAAGCCACATTTCCCGCCCAAACTTTCACGTAGATCTGATTCTTCGAGATTCCACGTGTCGGAATCGTGGTATTGTAGCAGTCTATGTGGCAGAATCTTCTAGTCCGCTCCTTGCCTTGGATCACGTGCCATTAACCTGGTACTTTAGATTCCACGTGAGGTAGGTTCACATGTTGCTCAATAGATGCTCGACCATATGACTGACCGGGCAATGAAACAGTCGTGAGTGTTAGCCGTTTGAGGATATGCACTGACCTTACCTTTCGAAGACTGAGATGTGCACAAACTCTAAACAGTGGAGTGCACGGACCTTATATGCATAAGGTAAAACATTACACCGACCTTCTATATGCGCAGGCAAAATATGTATCGACCTTAGCATGCATATGCCAAAACTTGCACCGACCTTCTATATGCGCATGCATAATGTGCACAGACCTTAGTAAGACTAAGGTGTATGTGCATCGACATTCTAACGAAGAAACATGAAAGTGCACCGACCTCATGTGCAGTCTGGAAAACACGCATCGATCTTAGATAGTTAACACAAGCATGCACCGACTTATATGCTGGTGATACAGACATGCATCAACCACAGTAGCAAGTGGTCTGGACTAGCATCGACGTCATATATGCTAAGACAGAGTGTGCATCAACCTTATATGTGTCTAACAAAGTATGCAATGACCTTGGCAATGTAGTGGATAAATGTTGCAAGCAAATGTGCTTGGGCTTTATGTGCGAGCAGCAAAAGATGCACCGACCTTATATGCGTTGAGCTGATATATTCACCGACTTCATATGGCTTGAAGCAAGCGATGCACCGACCTTGTGAGCAAGCTACAGGAACGTGCATCGACCTGTGCTTTGTGCAGTTGTACACCAATTGTTCGACCAAATGATGCGCACACAGGCTATTCAATGAAATGACATGCACACAGACTTTATGCAGATGCATTGACTTTATGTGCACAGTTTTGACTTTACATTGACCTGTGATGCGTTGACTTACATGAATAGTTGTACGTAAGTATATGCAGACCTTATACATGCAGCATATGTAATGATATTAATAATGCATTAATCATGCATAGACAAACACATATGAAACAAGACACATGTGTGCAACATCTATTCCATGTAACTCATATATGTAGCAATACAAACGCTTATGACATCATACATATGAGTCATAGTGTTTGTCATCACCAAAACACAAGATTCCAACAATCTCCCCCTTTTTGATGATGGCAACACTATGAGTCATATGAATCATGTAAGCCAGACAATGAGACTATGACATCATTCAATCAAAATGCAGGTATGAATGAGACCCAAAACCTATGCTGAAACAGATATGAACTACTCTTCACCCCAAACACAATGGCAATTTCTTCTACTCATATGACAACCAAAACATTCTCAGCCTCTGAAATAACTAAACCTACAGATGACTCAAATCATTCTCCCCCTTTGACTTCATCAAAAAGAGGATAAACAGAATGCAAAGACAGAATGATACCAATTGAGCAGAATGTAGCCAGAAGAACATAGAGATGCAATCCTGCTCTGTATGACAGAATGAAACCGTGAAAGGAATAGATCAGGAATGAACCAAGATGAAGATAGTAGAAATGGAACCCATTCTCCCCCTTTGAAAGATGAATACAATTAATGTAGAACCTGATGCTTACGTGATGCAGATGGGAAAAAGATCAATCAACCTTAATCTTCACCCTGACGTAATCAGATAAGGCCACAAACTATCCTCCCCCTTTGAAAAGTAATAAATGCAGTCTAGAAAAGGCCTGTCCTCTCCTTTAGCCCAATAAAAGATACGGTGAGGCGTATGTCAGCAAAAAGGAATGTCATGACAGACGGTTGACAGAAGGTGGCAGCTACACACAGGTTCTTTCAGAGTTTGTTCAAATAGTGGTCAAGAGGCAGCAAACACAGTGAGCAGGATCTGAGCCAATGTAATGATAGATATATGTTCACAGAATTTCCAAAAGAAATAATTGAGAAGAAGAAAATTTTTCAGTGAGATACCAATTCCATAAATCCAAGTTTAAGTTTTAGATTCTTCTATTATAAGGGCTTATGAAATGACTTTAATTGACAAGCATAGTTTAAGAGTGATGTATACAAAGTTTGTCAATCAGTTTCAATACTCATATCTGAAACAACTTTTAATAAAGATGAACCAATTGCTCATATAACCTTCTAGCCCAACCTCCTTTCATCTTACTCAATTATTTTCAATGATTTCCTTAGGAGTTACAGAAAGTAGTATTGAGATTAAACACACATGAAACCATCCGAATTTGACACTACTTGCAAAGATTTTTCTGGTTTTTGTTTTTGAACATCAATCTATTTTTCAATGAGCAATTTTGGTTAATCAACACCTTTTTACATGAGTCACAACATGTCTTAGGTGAAATGACCTAATAACTCAGTATGATAACTGTATTGCTTCTCAATTAAGAGAACATATTTAACATTAGAAGTATCTTTTTACGTGAGGAGACACCTTGGTTAGAGGCAGGAAACCCCAGTTACTCAATACAACCATGCCATTGCTCTGTCAGATTTTCATACAATTTTCAACCAATTTTCAGCAGAGTTAACTATGGTACTTCATGCCACAGTCCTTTGGACAGGTTTCTCAGTAATCATAGTCATTGCTCTGTCCATAATTTTCTTTGAGATAATTTTAGATAGATAAAATGTTTAAGAACAATACTTACATTATGTATCTAAACCAAAGTAGACCATGGTTTTAACTTTTCAGATTTCAGGAAGGTCTTGTGTCACGCCCCGAGCGCGGAAGAAACTCGGAGATGCGTGACGAGTTTATATCAATCATGTCAATCAGAGCGTAAGTGTATTCGACATTCATAGACAGAGCGTGCACAAGTAATGATAACCAAGTCCTTTATTAATCATAAATTTTTAAAGTACTTTTATTACAACTCTTGATGAAAATACCATGACTCAATAAAAGAAAAGGTACAATGGATGACTCAAGAAAACATAAAAGACAAGACTAGATAACACTTTGGAATGGCTCTAAGCTCTTCACTCATGTCCATCCCCATCCGAATGAGTCTCGTCATCGGAATTACCTGAAAAATAGAGAAAAACACTAGGTGAGCGAGCGCTCAGTAGGAATTATATCTCAAGTGCGAGCTTGCTTTAAGTAAATTACATGTTGCATGAATGCAAGTATAGCTATGCATGTTCGCATGAAACGACAATAGAAAGAGTGTATAGCAAGAGATAATTGAGTGAACTAGCAAGTCTTTCAAGAATTCATGTCAATATATATCGAGATGAACAAGCATGTACATTTATGAAGTCATGTCAAGAATTGGCTATCATGTTATCAAGCAAGTAAGTAAATACCCTTTCCGGGCCACGCAAGTCATGTCATGTCAAGTCAAGTACAAGTACAAGATTCATGGAATGTCATTTATCTAGAACGATGAGTACTTCGGTGCAATGCCACACCGTGACCAATAATAGCTCCCATAGGCACAAGTACTGTCGGGTGCTCCTCCCAGGACCAGATCGGGCCCTATATGCGCAAGCATTGAGTCATGCATTTTCAACATCCACTATAGTTATAGCCAATATAAAATTCCAAGGTAATGCTCTTGTAGGAATTTTAAGGTAGATCTTGTGGAATAGAAACTCAAGGATAGAACTTTCATGTAAGGACATACTACGGTCAAAACGGTACAATCATGATACTCATTGAAAACTGGGTGGAATTGGCTCCCTAGTGGGTGCCATGATATCAAGAATAAGCGCTCATATACATATGGTCGCTCGTTCTTTGTACATGATAAGGTAGAAAGAATCTGTGTATACATAGAAGCACACAATCCTTAATTGATAGCAATGGTATGGTTTTCCATTCCATTAATTCAAGAAACAAAAGTCAAGGATTCGATGGCTTCTTGAGGGAGATAGAAACACAAAAAATTTTCAAGCTACAACCATGACTAAGAGGCATAAACATAGTATTATACAGCTTCGGAACATGACAGGATCTCTAACTTCTGATCATGGTGAAATTAAGGACATTGCAGCCTCACATTTTGAAAAAGCTTTCACATCACAATATCACTATATTGATGAATCATCTCTGCAGCATATACCTACTCTACTAAACCAGGATGACAATAATATGCTTTGTGATACCCCTACTGATGAGGATATTCATGAAGCTATTTTTTCCTTATCTCCAGACAGTGCTCCTAGTCCTGATGGGTTCACTGGCTCTTTTTACCAAACTACCTGGCCTATCATTGGTGGAGTGGTTGGCAGTGCGGTCAAAGTGGCTTTTACCTCTCAGAATCCTCTCCTGAGATGTGTTACAGCTACTTTAATAGCCCTCATTCCAAAGAAGACCCTGGCAACAGATATTTCTGATTACAGGCCAATTAGTCTTTGCAATTTTTTCTATAAAATCATCTCCACTATTGTGAACAAGAGATTGGCATCCATCCTTCCTAAAATTATCTCTCTGGAACAGACAGCTTTTGTCAAGGGTAGACATATCATTGAGAACATTGCTTTAGCCCAAGAACTAACCAATGAGCTTGGTAGAAAAACCAGAGGTCATAATATCATGTTCAAACTTGACATGGCCAAGGCCTATGATAGACTTGAGTGGGACATCTTATTTGCTATTTTACACAGGTTTGGCTTTAGCATTCCTTTTATTAATCTGATTGAGAAAATGGTAAGCAATTGTTGGTTTTCAGTTCTATTAAATAGGGACACAGCCGGTTTTTTCAAATCATCCAGAGGTGTCAGGCAAGGAGACCCAGTAGCCCCATCTCTTTTTATCATTGCTGAAGAGTCCTTAAGTAGATCTTTGAAGGAGGCCTTCTCCTCTGGCAAAGTTGAGTGGTTCTCAGGACCATCCCGATGCCCAGCTATTTCCTATTTACTCTTCGCTGATGACACCCTATTATTTTGCAAAGCTAGCATTATATCAGTCAGAAACCTGCTAAAGGTGCTAAAAATCTATGAAAGAGCCTCGGGACAGTTAATCAATGTCAGCAAAAGTGGATTTTTTCTTCACCCCAAGATCCATCAGTCAGTTGCAAACCGTATTCAGATTCTCACTGATTTTTCCAAGCTTGTTTTTCCACACAAGTACTTGGGTTTCCCTTTGATGCTTGGTAGAAGGAAAAATATATTTTTTGATGCTATTACAAGCTCTATTCAGAACAGAATTGCAGGGTGGAGGTCCAGCTTATTATCCCAGGGAGCCAGATTGATTCTCATCAAACATGTTTTGTCCTCTATTCCTATATACTCAATGTCCTCTACTCCACTGCACTCAGGTACTCAATTGCTCCTAGAAAAAATGTTTGCAAATTTCTTCTGGGGCTCAACTATAAATGGAAAGAAAAGACACTGGATAGCTTGGCAGACCATATGTCGGCCTCAGACCCAAGGTGGACTTGGCATTATGTTACTCAGGTTAATGGATACTGCTCTTAGAGTAAAAATGCCGTGGAATGCTCTGTTCTCCAACTCCCTCTGGGCAAATTTCTTCAGAGCCAAGTACATTGGCCAGCGCCATCTTAGTGAGGTTGGTTTCAAAAACATGAATGGTTTCAACAGGAGGAGCTGGATAAAGGCAAAGGACCTTATCATTCAACACAAAAAAGTGGTTGTTGGAGATGGTAAAAACACTCATTTCTGGTTGGACCACTGGATAGGTAACCAAAAGCTAGCCGATTATGTTCCAACTTCTAACATCCCAAATACCAGCATTTCTGTAAATGATTATTTGAACCATCTACCCAATGATAGCAAGGAACTGGTGGACAGAATGATTCCTGATCCACTCAAGCAGGCAATTGGGAATTATAAACTGACTCAGCATTCAGATTTTCAGGCTTGGGGCCTTTCTTCTACCGGGAGGTACACTGTGGCTTCTACTTATCAGGTGCTGTCTAGCACTAATACTAATTACTATGCTATTCCCTGGACCTGGATATGGTCTAAATGGCTCCCCAATAAAATTTCTGTCCATCTTTGGAAGACCATACTATATGTGCTTCCTACTGACAAAACTGTCCAGCAGGTGGGTGTGCAATTATGCTCCAAATGCTGTTGCTGCAGCTTGCAACAAGAGGAAAATATCAACCACTTATTTTTGCAAAGTGATATTGCCAAACACACTTGGTCTCATTTTAGATATATTGGATTGGTCATGAATGTAAATTCTGTGAGATCATTCATAACTCAAAATGCTGCCAGTATGCAACATTCAGCCCATGGCTTACTCATCCTTGCTGTCATTGGTTATGGCCTTTGGGAGATATGGAAAGCTAGAAATTCTGTTAAATATGATGGAAAAATCATTTCTAAAAACAGTCTGATCCATCGCATTATCTTCCATGCAAAACAGGTATGTCTAGCTGCCAAACTTAAGGAGTCTGACAAGTCTAAGAGAAAACTTCTAGAGGAATTTGGACTTCACCCCCGGATGACAGTGTGCCCACAATTGAAAGCTATCAAATGGCTCTGCCCTCCATGGCCTTCCCTCAAGCTCAACACTGATGGTGCCTGCAAAAGTAATGGTGATGCTGGGGGAGGCGGTGTTATTAGAGACAGCAAAGGCAACATCCTGCTTGCATTTTCACATTTCTATGGCAGTGCAAATAGTATTATTGCTGAGGCCCGAGCTTTGCTGGATGGCATGAAGTATCTTCACACCTTTGATATCAAGCCAGTCTACATCGAATGTGACTCCTACTCCTTAGTTCGAATTATCAAAAAGGAAATCCACTGCCCTTGGTCCATTCTATCCTATGCCAGAGAGATATGGAATCTCACTACTGATAATGATATAATTGCCCATGTCTATAGGGAAGGAAACAAGGTCGCGGACTCTCTTGCATCTTTAGCTTGCTCCATAAATTGTAATTATTTCTTTTCTTATGAGGAGCTTCCATCCTATATAAAGGGAGCAGCTCGTTTAGATAAACTGGGCATGCCCAGTATTTGTTTGATATAATTGTATTCCTTTTGGCCTTTTAATAAAATTTTCCTTCTAGTCTTGAATGGTAGAGTGCCCAAAATGTGCACTCTCCCATCCAACACTAGGCAAGGCTTTTTGAGAAAAAAAAATTCAAGAAACATTCTCACGGTATCCAAATAGCATACCATTAGGGCCTGTCTATCATGTTTCTTTAAAGTGACATGGCAATTAAAAAGTGTCATGGATTTTAATGGTACAACCTGCTCGGCGGCCTTGAGGGAATCCAAGGCTTCGCGTTGACTTATGGAGGTCTCTATGATAAAATAACCAGTCCGAAGGAAGGAATATCCCGCGGAGGGCTCATCTATCATCGAGAAATAATGGGGGAATTGATAAAACATCGAGAAACGTGGGACCATATCTACCGACTGAGATATAGTGCCATATAGATACCCACTAACTTGGGTTACAGGAAATCATTCGGGAAAAACAGTGAACAAGTAAAATGGCGCCTGAGATAGTGCCACTATTTTAGTAAATAAAGTCTCCTTGTGGAGGCGTTAAATTTCAGAATTTCCACATATTAAATACATAACTATTTTAGGAGAGTTTCAGCTCTGGGAAAATGGCACCCTAGGCTGAGTCATCAATTCAGTATATAGCGCCCAGGTCAGGGGCGCTATATTGAATGAAGGCAGGGTGATAGTCGTGGTTTATTTCTTATACAAATTAGAATGAATCGTGTCACTTTTTCAATAAAAAGAATCTTACAAGAATGCATATATGGACAGGTAGAGAAAAATAGCATGATTTTAGCAGTGTACACATGCATTAATTTAGACATCAGGATTCATGGTTATTAAATTTTAAACATGGTGAATTTACTGATTACTGAAGATTGTAACGATTGTGTGTAAAGTCGTTTGATTAATAGGGCGCCCTGGGCAGAGTCGCCCTTTTACTGAGGTTCTGAAAACACATCATAAATCCACTAGAAACAATACTAAGACCTATATGCATGCTCATGATATGGATTTATTAGATTGGACTTGGTACTTGAGAACACTTAGCTTGATTAGATTAATTTGGATGGCAGAATCGTGAAGAGATTGAAGGATCAGCAACATAGAAACAATACTCTATTTGCAACCGGGAATTAGAGCAACTGGACATAAAGCAACAGCAATAACTGTAGCTCCGCAGCACGGAAGTATAAGATGGAAGTAGTAGCAATCGGCAGCTTCACTCGAAGGAGAAACGATAGAAAGGAGGATTCTTTTCTTCACACACAGCCATCGGGTGAAGAAAATATCCATTCGCCAGAAGATGAAGTTGTAGGTAGAAGCAAAGCTTCTCCACGTTCACGCCGGGTAGCAGTCGAAGTAGGCGGCAACCTCGTCCAACAAGAGGAAGAGGCCAGTAGCAGTAGGCTTCTCTTCAAGGAAAGAAGCAGCAGGGAACAACAACCTCCGGTCCGCTTCCGAAAGAAGAAGAAATAGGAGCATAGAGGAAGAACACTAGAGGTAGATGAAGTAGTAGCCAGTGTTCGATCGACGGGGTAGGGTATTTATAGAGAAACAATCCTAAATTAAAGTTTGATTAGAATTAATATTCCCCACGTAAGAATCCATAATTTCTTACTTATTAATCCTTCCAGATTAAGACCTTCCTGATCAATATCCTACTTCCCAGTTCGAACGAAACATTGCAATCGAAGTTTCTCTTTTTCATCCTAAAGAAAATAGTTCCCATTTAAAGGGTCTTCATTTCATGAAATAGTGCCTTAACCAAGGGCGCCCTTCACTGTGTACAGAAAGCCTTTGATAGTCTTGGAAAATAGCGCCCATACATGAGGACTCTATTTCACAAAATGGCACCCTATCAAGGGACGCCCTTTCCCCTGGCCCACTTGGGTTTGAGTGTAAGGCCCATTAGAGTATGTAGTGTTGTTTATGTGTGGGGTTTGGGTTTTGATTATCTATTTAGGAATTCTATTCCTTCAATTTCCCAGGGTTGCTACATCTTGTATGAATTTACATGAGACAGTCAGTTAAGGTTTATTAAAAGACTGATTTAGATATTTTCAAGTCCTTCAAATTCAAACTGAGGAATACATTAGACTTAAACCAATTCAAATCAACAAACATTCTTAAACCTGTATAATAGAAGATTCTTCATTAGAGATGATTTTTGATTTATGAAAGGGTGTACAAACTGATATTTCTTCAAGTCTTAGTTCAATCAACATTTTGACAGTAACCTTCAGCAGCAGAGACATTAACAAGCATGCATAGAAAGTGAGAGAATTGGAACTCATGCTTGTAACAGATGTGATCAATATGCATCAGACATATTTTCAGAAAGATCAGTTAAAGAACAGTGAATATACAAAGATGCAGCAAGAAGTTTGCACTTGAGCAATGTAGTTCAGAATTGACTGAATTCAAATGAAGACTCCTCTTCAGTAGATTGAGGAGTAGCAAACATAAATTTCAGATTCAAGAAAGGTATGAATTCAGATGATGGATAATTCAGAAGTAGTCAACAGAAATCATTTGATGATATGAATTACTAACACCCAGATGTAGCAAGATGAATTAAAATGCTCCCCCTGTCTATATGTAGTGAGTCACTTCTTTTTGAAATTTTCTAAAAGCAATTGACATGCAATGCTGGGTAAACATATGGTTTTATGATTCATGCTCATGATCATTCAGACTACCCTATATGCAATATGACCCATGGTACCAGGCAGAGGACTTGGTCTAAAGGACCACCTCACACATAGTAAGAAACTCCAGACAGATTTCATCTGCCCTTTAGTAGCTTACCATTTGATATACCATAATGGTCATGCATGACAATGCAGTACCAAAGCAGTCCTATATGCATCAGATTTTCAATGATTGTATGTCAAACACATGTGTATGCAGACAATTGACCTATGTGATTCACATATATGCACAAGTATGCAGACTATGCTCATGAGTTTCTAACCTTCTCCATTTGCACAATCAAGTGTCAAAACATTAATGCATGCAAATGAGGAATGAATTCAACATGTCTTCAATGAGTATGTGCACACATAGCTCAATATATGAACATATAGACACATGTAGCTCAATGCAAATGTCAAGGCAAATGCATGAAGAGTTTGACTAATCAGATTTAACATGAAATGTAGTTTAACACAGATTCCTAAGGATTTCAACTGAACGAATATGAAGAATGCAAATATTACCTGAAGAGTACAAGAGTGGGGTTTTACCAACTTGGGTGCCTTGGTTTATTTACCCCTCTTTATTCTTCAACCCAAGGCACACCTGCAAAACATCAAAATATTTTACACAAATAGGCACCCAAGATATCTTGGGTCCTGAAATGACAGTGGCACCTTTGGTTGATGCTCTAAATAGTTTTTGTGCTTGAGAATCATCAAACCTCATCAGATAATAGTTAGACATAGAATGTCCTAACTGTCCACAATAATGACATAATGCATCAGTTTTAAAATTCTTTCTATGCACATGACTGTAATCATGGAATCTATGTGCATTTTCATGGAAATTTCTATTAACAGAATGAGCATTCTGTTTACTGAAACCTGCCAGCCAACACTTAGCAGCTCTGTGGCCTGGCTTTCCACATTCAAAGCATGTAGAAAATTATCTTTTATCAATAATTTTATTTCTATCAGACACATGTCTTTTTACAGGGATCTTAACAGGTTCAAATTTAAAGTTTCTTCTCTTAGCATACCGACAGTCCTTGACTGTATGGCCACACTTTCCATAGTAAGAGCAAGAATATGAATATCTTCTATGAGAACCTAACCAGCATTCAGTAGCCTTGTGACCAAGCTTGTTACAATTGAAACATGTGATATGCTGGTTTATTGAAATAGATTTGTTCTTATTAAAATCACGATGGTTTGTTGGGAGTTTAGCATGATATGACTGTGAGTTTTTCTTACCATTTGTAAACCAGCATTGTGCATCAACATGTCCTACCTTACCACAATTAAAGCATGTTATACTCCTTTTCTTAGTGGCAAGAAATTTCTTGACATGAAAGTCCCTAGCATGCATTCTATTAGCATTCAGATCATCTTTTTTCAGCACAGAACAATCAGCCATGAAGTGACCATGCTTACCACAGTAATGACAAGAACTATTAGATTTCCTTGTAGCATGGTTTCTATCAGATGAGTTTTTAGCATGCATTTTTCCAAAGTTCTGATTCTCCTTTTTATGTGCATGTATGTGTGTGTTCATTTTATTAACAACATGCACATTCTCAACATGAGGGTGAATCAACTTTTTCTGCAAACTATCATTCTTTCTGCCCTTTTTAGTTTGTTTCTGATTTGTTTGAACAGTAGCTTGCTTAGGATTTGTAGCACCCCGGATAAAAATGATAAAGAAATAGACCTTTTCCCAAGTAAATAAAAACCTTAAATAACTCTACAAGAAGGGCCAACACCCACAATATACATATAGATATACATATCTCTCTTAAGACCCCACCAACTAACCAATTATATATATATATATATATATATATATATACATCTGACTTAAACACTCAACCAACACGAAGAGGTAAATAGCGCCCTTGACCAGGGCACTATTCACTAAAGGGCGCCCCTGACCAGGGTGCCATTCACACCGACTTTTCAAAATATATATATATATATATAATGGCCTAAAGCTATAGCACCCACATGCATGGGCGCTATTCACTTAAACAGAGACTGCATGGGAGGGTGCCATTTCCCTATATTCTTCTAGAAGGGGGTTGACACAATGACAGGAAGTTTTCGTTGGCAATGTACCCTTTTGCCTGACAACTGATTGAAGCACTAATTGCCTCTTATTCCCTAGCAAAGGACCCTTATGTTTTCTTTCTTTTCCTATAACTATTTCCCATCTAATGTGAGATAGAGAATGCCGTCATTCTGCTACTCAGCAGAAGAGAATCTATGCTACTGAAGCGTTGTAGAAGGGAAAGTGAAGGATAGTTTTCTTATTCTTTCCCCTACATATCTCAGTATTCACGTCAAAAGGTAGGTGTTCTCAAGATCTGGCCTAACTAATAGTTAATATAGGGTGACATGCATGAGTAGGATTAGATTACGTATTACTTGGACGTCATGCTTGTGTTCAGCCATTCTGATTCCTGTAAAATTACTCCATGTTTAAGAAAATTCATATATATGAAATTAAACCCAAGAAAATTTTGCATGAGCATGACCTTGCAATCCTACTATTTTCTCTTATCTATCTATGCCTCTACTTCTTGATTCTGTGAACACTTTACAAATCATGAATAGTGATGTTAAAGACATGTTCTGTAATTAATAGTCACCTGGTTCAGAAATTTATATCTTTGAAACTAAATCATCAAACCCCTATATGAGCATGACTTTGAAATCCCGAGCTTTTTCTCTATCTAACCATGCCCTCATTTCTGGATTTCGTGAAATTTAGCCTCATGAACAGTGTTTTGTGTCTCGTGGAGCACCAAGGGGGAAGGGCACCCCTGACCAGGGTGCCATTCAATGGGGCGCCCCTGGTTAGGGTGCCATTTCATAATGGGGCGCCCTTGACCAGGGTGCCATTTCCACTATGCTGACAACATCCCCATCCGATTAGTACATAGCCTGTTAAACCTGCTACCTGTTAACCTATTAATTGCATACCTTGTTAAGCCTGTCAAATCATGTAGCTTGTTAAACTTGTAGATTTCATAGCCTGGTAATTACATATCCTGTCAAACCTTGTTAATTACATAGCCATCGTTAAGCGTTGTTAATTCTATAGCCTATTAATCACATAGCCTATTAAACCTGTTAAATTACATAACATGTTAGCCTGTTATCCTGTTAAATACACAGCATGTTAAACCTGATATTTGTTACTTAGCCTTTCTGAACATAGACCCTCTGAGAGGGCGCCCTATTCTAAAATGGAGGCACCCTAAGGGGCGCCATTTCCTCTGTGACCAGAAGCTCTGTAAACCCCAATTCCAGGACCAAAACCATGAACCTTGTATGTAAACCTACTTCTGAAAACCTTGAAATTTCCATTATTGAGAAACCTTGTAATTCCATTTCTGAAAAGCCTGGAAAAGACCCTTACAGGAACTTTGTAAACCCAAGTTCTGCAACCTGGAGAAAACGTTTCTGAAAACCCTAAAAGCCGTTACTAAAGGCTTCTACAAACCTAGTTGTGAAAGGTATCTATGAAAAACCCAACTTCTGGAACCCTGAACCCAGTACCAGGAATACAGCGCCCCTGACCAGGGCGCCATTTCAATAGGGCACCCTAGACCAGGGCGCCATTTCCCTGAGCCATTCTGTGACCAAGAAACCCCTGAACCATGTACTAAAACCTAGTAAACTCACTACTTAAAACTTCGAAATTTTCATTACTGAAACCATGTAAACTCAAGTTAGAAAACCCAAAAATTTCCCATCCGAAATGGAGACACCTTGCAGGGCGCCATTTCCCTGCAATATAGGATTTTCTGGACTTCTATCCAGCCCTCACCATATGAACTCTGGCCTTCTCCATAACCCTTAAACCTCTAAAGGCCATGCCATCTTCCTAAAGCCCTGATTTTTGAAACTATTGTCTTGCCCACAGATTTGGACTTTAAAGATTTAAACCCCTCAAATAAGGGAGGCAAATTTCACCATGCTTGCCTCTGTGTCACGCATTTTAAGTAGCTTAGTCATAATCCATCATTTACATGTGATATGTCCTTGAACTCCATTTCTGAAAATCTACCTTATTGTTCCTACAATGTATAAACTTCTTGAAAATCTATATTGGCTATAAATGAGAATGGATGTCGAAAGAAATACATGAAATGCTGTGCATATAGGGCCCGATCTGGTCCTGGGAGGAGCACCCGAAGGTACTTGTGCCCATGGAAGTTTATTGACCGCGGTGTTTAAGCATTGCACCGAAGTACTTGTTTGCTTGACTTGAGACATTCCACACTTAGTCTCTCGTGACATGACTGGTTTGACTTGACTTGCATGGCCCGAAAAAGGGCAATTACTTACTTGAATGAAATGAATGAAATAGCCAATTCCATGAAACATACTTGATATTACATGTGCTTGTTATTACTTGCTTACTTCTTGGAAAAACTTGTGCAAATACTTGCTTACCTTCTTGGAAGAAACTTGTGCAAATTACTTGCTAGTAACTCAATGATACATCTTATTGCTACCTTGAATTCATGCAATATTATTGTTATACAATTCTTGATATCTTGCTCTTTCCAACATGCATCATTATACCTGCATTGAACATGTAATTGACTTAAAGACTTTTAGAACTTGAGATGTAAATCCTATTGAGAGATTCGCTCATCAAGTTGCAATCTAACATTTTTCAAGAAATTTGGATAGTGACCACCACCCGGATGGGAATGATACTGAGTGATGAGTGCTAGAGTCACCGATTGGTGTACCGCCAGCTAGTCTTGTGTCCTACCTTGTATTTTCCAGTTATTGTTGAGGCTTGTAATCTTATGGTTTAATTTGGATTAGTTATGATTTAGATGTGATGTGGCACAGCCCAAAGATGCAAATGGATGAATTGTTGAACCTAGGACTTAGATCCACAAGCTAGCAAGCACTTTCAACGGACTCACGATAGCGGCTCACTTGAACGGCTCATACGATCACCCGGTGGGGCCGGGGGATGATGGCGAGGGTCCGAGGTGGGACCCAAATATTCAATGGACTATGTTGGATTAGGCTGACCCCGAAGGGTCGGGGACTTCCCAAATTTGTGGGCAGATGGCACGCCGGGGCGTGGGGTTGGGTGGCTCTCACTCACAAACCGCGGTGGGCACACTAATCGAGCAATTACGGGTCCGAGCACTCTCTCACCGACCGATGGGCATAAGAAACAATACGAAACTAGCAAAGCATGGAACAACAAGGTAGGGACCAGTCACTCACCTGATTAGTGTGAAGACATCGATCCCGGCCGAAGACGAGGGCGAGCGGGGAGGCGTGGGTATGTACCCGCACGTCGCGTCGATGCCGCTTGACCTGAAAACTTTAAAAGTACAACACTACTTCTCAAGTAGGAGGGTGGGACAAGGGGTTGGGGTTAATGTGTTACAATCAAACACTACCTCCACGCAGGGAGGGGATGTCAGCCGGCCAGGCGGGGTGGGGAAAACTAAGAGAGAAACCAATTCACCGAGCTTTGCCGGTTCTGCCAGCTTCAGGAACAGCCTGACAGGTTGTTGATGAAGACACCGCCACGGGCTCAGCCAAGCTCGGAATTAGCCGAAACCAGTGCCAAAATTTTCTACACTGACCAAGGATGACGCATGAATTTTTGGTGGATGTCGTGATGGCGTGGCTGACCTGGACAGAGTCTGGAACCGGACTGATTGATTCTATTTCTATCTGGTGCAGAACCGATGAGATCTGTTGCAGAAGGTGCCACGAACTCTGCCGATCTCCGATTGAGACGAACTTGATGTTGACGCGACCATGGCTGGAACAGCTTCTATCAGGAACTGACGGGGCTCCAAAAGGAGGTCGGAGGAGAAACTTCGGATCAGAAGACTGGGTGGGGGTCCAACCTGGAACAGCAGGGAGCAGCCTGCGCACTTCGATGAGAAAAAATGGAACTGAGGGCTCGGGTGGGCGATTGACTTCCTTCTTCCTGGTACTGAAAGAGGACTGGTCGCAGTTCCTTCCCTCTGACGATGGCGCCCAGATCTTTCCCGAACTGGCCGTGGTAGCCTCTGATTTCAGCTTCAGGTCATGAGCCAGAGTCGGGAAGCGCAGTCCGGCGAGATCGGCTACTTCTTTCAGCTCCAAGCTTGGATGGACACGAGACCACCACCGTTGGAAAGCTGACTCGCTGACGATTCCAACGATGTATGGTGGGCCTCCAGAAACCTCACGAAGGCGACGTGGTACTCACTGCAACTTGATACTGCTCTGCTATCTATAGGTCTGGACTGTACCTGAAAATGAAAAGAGGTTTGGGGTGAAGGAGTGGTGAAGGTGTAGCAGGGGTTTGTGGTGGACGCTGGCTATGGGGAGGAGAGGGGGTTGATGGATGGTTGCTGGGGTGGCTGGAGAATCAAGGAGGGGGGGTGAATGGAGCTGGAGCTGGATGAAGTGGGTAGGGAAAGGGGGAGGGATGCACAATGTGAGCAATGGAGAGGGAAGGGGAAGGGCGACTTTGGGCTGGTGTGGGGGCTGGTTTGGGCGACCTAGACCTATTGTGGGGGATGTGAGATGGGAGGGAGATTCAAAATTGGCCTTGGGAGAAATTTCTTCAGCCTTGGGGAGGTGGGAAGGTGCTTAGGGAAGTGGATGGGGTAGGTGGTGGTTGGGTGGTGGGGTTTGGATTGGTGGAAGCTACCTTGGGGGCTGGGGTGAAGTTATGGGGGTGGTGGGTAGTTGGGGAGGTCTTTGAATGAGGGAGGTGAGTTAGGTGGTAGGTGGGAGAAGGTGGAGAGAGAGAGGGGTTCGCCCCCTTCCTTGAGGAGAGAGAGAGAGAGTGATAATGAGAGAGAGAGAGAGAAGAGAAATTTGATGGAGGGGAGTAAGATTTGGGAAATGCTTCTTTTCAAATTGATTTATCAAAAGTTGAGTACATGAGGAGAGATGGGGCCTATATATAGTCATCCACTCTTTGCATGACCAAAGTACTCTTGATAATTAAACAAAAGACCAAGCATATCCTAGACTCAATCCTATGGGCCCATAACTAAGGTAATAAGGCCCAAATAAGCATAACAAGAGAAATGACTAAGACAACATTACTCAATAAAGGAAAGTACATAAGATATGACTCAAAGAAAAGGAAAATAACATGTGATCTCATAGCCGGGCTTCCTCAGAATGATGCAGGCGATCCGAGCTAAAGAGAGCGTTGTGAGATGCCCTCATCAAATCTCCCGGGGTGGGGAAAACTAGACCTCGTCGAGTATGGGTCCGCCTGACTGTGGTAGTGCTCCAAAATATCTGGGTCAAGGCGCAGCAAGTCTTCCCAGCTCACCCAAGTGTCCTCGATCGGGGGACGGCCCTTCCACCTCACGAGGTAATGCTGGTATACCCTGTTCCTGGTAATGGTACTCTGCTCATCTAGTATTACCTCCACTTGCTCACGTCGGCCTCTCAAGCTAGGAGGTAGAGTCACACCGTGGGTGTCTCTCTCAAGAGTGGGTAAGGGCTCAAGCTCTTCACTAGGTTCCACCGCGGGGCCCTTGTAGGGTACCAGGTCTGCCACGTTGAAGGTAGGGTGTACCCCAAAACCCTCAGGTAGGTCCAGCTCATAAGCGTTACTGCCTACTCATCTCAGAATTCGAAAGGGTCCCGACCCTCGTGCCCTCAACTTGGAGGCAGGCCCCGGAAGGAGCCGCTCCGTCCTCACCATCACCGAGTCTCCCACTTGGAACTCGCAGTGGCACCGATGAGCATCTGCCCATCTTTTGTAAGCCTCGTTGCTCTTCCCTATATGCTTGCGGATGTCATAATGCAACTCTTTGATATGATGTGCAAAGGACTCAGCTGAGACTGACACTCTAGCATGTGGGGGAAGGGGAATAAGATCTGAAGGTTTTCTAGGCCTATAACCATGTACTACCTCAAATGGACTCTTGCCTATGGACCTATTGACGGAATCATTGTAGGGAAACTTGGCCTGAGATAAGAGGAGATCCCAATTCCCAGGGTGGTCCCCTACTAGACAACGGAGCAAGTTCCCAAGGCTTCGGTTGACGACCTCAGTCTGGCCATCTGTTTGGGGATGATAAGCGGTGAAGAATTTGAGGAGGGTGCCCATCAAATGCCAGAGAGTTTTCCAAAAGTAACTTGTGAATTTCACATCTCGGTCGGACACAATGGTTTTAGGTAGTCCATGGAGTCGGACCACCTCATCAAAGAACAATCGGGCGATCCTAGAAGCATCCGAAGTCTTGGCACATGGGATGAAGTGGGCCATCCTAGTAAATCTGTCAACAACGACAAAGATGGAATCATGTTTGCATAAGGTCCTAGGTAGGCCAAGGATAAAGTCCAGGCTCAAATCCTCCCAAGGTCGGTCTGGGATGGGTAGGGGTGTGTAAAGCCCAGTGTTTTGCCTCACTTGCCTGGCTGAGGCACAAATGCGACATTGTCGCACAATGTGGGCCACATCCTTCTTGAGACTGGGCCAATGGAATTGCCTCTCAACTAGCTCTATGGTCTTTTGGACCCCAAAGTGACCAACTAGGCCACCACTGTGTAACTCCCAAACTAAGAAGTCCCGAAGTGACGTCCGGGGTATGCATAGCCTAGCTCCCTTGAAAAGATACCCCTCTTGGAGTATGAATCCCTCATGTTCCTTGTGGGGCTGAGTGGAGAGGGTGTTGTAGTGAGTCCTAAAGTCAGGGCAATTTGGGTATTCCCTTTTGATTCTCTCAAACCCGATGACTTCCACCTGGATAGTGGAAAGTAAGGCTACCCGCCTACTAAGCGCATCGGCGGCGCGATTCTCACTACCCATCTTGTACTTGAGGACAAAGGTATAGGCTTGAATGTATTCTACCCAACGGGCATGGTGGGCATTGGACTTTTGTTGGGTGTTGAGGTACTTCAAGGCCTCGTGGTCCGAGAAGATCACAAACTCCTTGGGTAGGAGATAGTGCCTCCAATGCCGAAGGGATTGAACCACAGCGTAAAGCTCTTTGTCATATGTGGAGTACCTAGTCCTAGGCTCACAAAGTTTCTCACTAAAATAGGCTACTCGGTGACCCTCTTGGCTAAGAATGCCTCCAATCCCTACCCCGGATGCATCACAAGTGACCTCGAAGACCTTTGAGAAGTCGGGTAGGCACAAGACCGGGGCTTGGGTCATCTTTTCTTTAAGCTCTAGGAATGCTTTGGAGGCTGCCCTAGTCCACATAAAAAAGCCCTTCTTGAGGCAATCCATGATAGGAGCGGTGATAGTGCTAAACCCACAGATGAATCTCCTATAGAAAGTGGCTAGCCAGTGAAAGCTTCGGGCCTCATGGAGGGTCTTGGGTTCGGGCCACTCAAGAATGGCTTGGACCTTCTCGGGGTCCATGGATACCCCTTGGGATGAGACGATAAATCCTAGGAAGGCTAGTTGATTGGTCAAGAAATGACACTTCCCGGGGTTGGCAAAGAGACTTTCTTTTCTAAGAACGGTGCAAACTTGTTTGAGATGATCTAGGTGGGTTTCCTTGGTTTGGCTATATATGAGAATGTCATCAAAGTAGACGACAAGGAAGATGCCAATGAAGGGCCGGAGGACCTCGGTCATGAGGCGCATAAATGTGCTAGGTGCATTGGAAAGGCCGAAAGGCATGACAAGCCATTCATAGAGACCGTCCTTAGTCTTAAAGGCGGTCTTCCACTCGTCCCCGGGCCTAATGCAAACTTGGTGGTAGCCAGTTTTGAGATCGATCTTAGAGAAGATGGTGGCTCCAGTAAGCATGTCTAGCATGTCATCTAGCCGAGGGATGGGAAACCTATATTTGACCGTGATTTTGTTGATGGCCCGGCTATCCACACACATGCGCCAAGTTCCATCTTTTTTGGGTGTGAGGAGGGCCGGGACGGCACATGGGCTTTTGCTAATGCGGAGGAAGCCCTTCTTGATGAGCTCCTCAATTTGCCTCCTAAGTTCAACATGCTCGGTGGAGTTGAGGTGATAGTGAGGTAGGTTGGGTAAGGTAGCTCCAAGCACAAAGTTGATGGCATGTTGCACATCGCACATGGGTGGTAGCTTATCCGGTAGCTCATCGGGGAACACATCATGGAAGTCCTCAAGGATTTGTTGAATTTCTATTGGGTGTGGGTCGGTTAGGGTGGATTCCCCAAGGCAAATAACAATGGCACACACTTGTCCCCCTTGGTTGACTTCTTCCTCAAGTTCTTTCCTAGTGATGAGGTGTAGGTTCCTAGTAGTCCCAATGGTCAAATTAGGACTTGATGGGGTGGGGTTTGGTGGGTTTTGAATAGTGGGAGCGGTAGGGAATCCCTCAAGGGAGAGAGATGCCTTCTTGGGAAGGGAACGGGGTGGAGAGAGGTTGAGTTGGATTCTCTTCCCCTCATGAGTGAAAATGCAAGTGTTCGTCCTTCCAAGGAAGGTGACATCTACATCGTAGATCCAAGGCCGCCCTAGGAGTATACTTCCAACTTCCATTGGTAGAATGTCACACCAAACTTGGCCTTGGTAGGATTGAAATGTGATAGGGACAAGGCAACGCGTGCTAACAGGTACGGATGTGGCATCAATCCAAGCTACCCGATATGGGTGTGGGTGTGGGGAGATGGTAAGGCCCAAAAGTTTGATGGTGTCGGGTGACACTACATTCACACTACTCCCGTTGTCCAAGATGACCTTCCTAGCACGACTCCCTATCCAGATGTAGGTAAGGAAGATGGTGTTTCTTCTCCAATCATGTTCTTGGGTTTGAGTGAGGGTGCACCTAACCACTCCAAGGTGAGAGTTGGTAGATGGAAGGGTTTGTTCTTGATTGGTCGCCATGTAGTGGTTCTCATACTCCTCCTCCCAATCGGGAGAGGCCTCATACACCTCAACCTCTTCTATAACTTTATCTTGGGGCAAGGGGGTTGTCTCCTCAATGAGCAAGTTAGATGCGCCCTTGGTGGGGCATTGATTGGCGAAATGTCCATACCCAAGGCACCTAAAGCATTGCTGCCCACTTTAGTGGTTTGGGGCAGCCCTAGTGTGAGGGAGAGTGGGTGCCGGATTTGGTCTATTGGGAGTGGGGTTGGGGGGCCCACTTGTGGGGCGAGGAGGAGGGGTGCCACTAGAAGGGGCAGCCCGGGTGGGAGGAGTTCCCATGGGGATTGGAAGGAGTCCTCGTTGAGGAGGTGGGGGGTTGGTCCGAGGTATCATGGATTTTGGGTCCATTCCCCGAGGGGGAAACATTCGGGTGTATCGAGAGAATTTCTCGGCATCTCGAGCTACTTGGTAGGCTTGCTCTAGAGTGGCTACTTGACGCATGAATAGCTCCTTTTTTATGTAGAATTGAAGCCCATTCCTAAAGTGGGATAGTGTGACGGCGGGGTCCTCTTGGACTCCACACTTAAGAATGTAGTAGTCAAATTTCTCAATGTACTCCATAACGGTCTTCCCTTCTTGGGTTAAGGCTTGCCACTCATCTAGGAGGTTTTGATGGTAGGAGGGAGGGACATATTTGAGTTTGAGTTGTTCCTTCATGGCCCCCCATGTGGTGATGGGAGCTTCCCTCCTAACTATCCTTAATGCCTCAATGTTCATCCAATGAGTCTTAGCTAATTTGGTAAGTTGCATTTTTGCAAGCCGGACTCTCCTATCCTCGGTCATTGGGTACCAATCAAAATATTGGTCCATAGCCACCTCCCAATCTAAATAGATGCTTGGGTGATGAGATCCATCAAAGGTAGGGGCATCTACTTTCACAAGTCTCATAAGGTGGTCATCCGGGTTGTCCCGGGGGGGTCTTTCATTCCTCCTTGGAGGTGGGTCTCTTTCCAATTCAGGAGGAGGTTCAAGGTTGAGCTCTCCTATGGCTGGTTCCTCATGCGGGAGAGGTGCCCTCCTATCACCTACCCTTGGGGCGGGCCTATTCTCCTCAAGTTGCTCAAGCCGGGTTGTTATGTCATCAAGCCGTCCTAAGATACTAGCCATACCCTCCACTAGGAATCTCATGTGATCAGGAAGCTCATGCTCGTTGTTGGCGGGATTCCCTTGGGGATTGGGATTCATTGTGGAATTGGAAGAGGATGGATTCGATTGATAAAAAGCTCCACTACGAGTGGTCATGCAAGTTTGGGTGGGCTATGCACGGGTGTGCGGATGCACCTATGAATGACTTAGTGTGAAGACGACCCAAGACTAGACTTGTAAGAACAAGCCTATAACCTGTCTCTGATACCACTTGATGTGGCACAGCCCAAAGATGCAAATGGATGAATTGTTGAACTTAGGACTTAGATCCACAAGCATACAAGCACTTTCAACGGACTCACGATAGCGGCTCACTCGAACGGCTCATACGATCACCCGGTGGGGCCGGGGGATGATGGCGAGGGTCCGAGGTGGGACCCAAATATTCAAAGGACTAGGTTGGCTTAGGCTGACCCCTAAGGGTCGGGGACTTCCCAAATTCATGGGCAGATGGCACGCCGGGGCGTGGGGTTGGGTGGCTCTCACTCACAAACCGCGGTGGGCACACTAATCAAGCAATTACGGGTCCGAGCACTCTCTCACCGACCGACGGGCATAAGAAACAATACTAAACTAGCAAAGCATGGAACAACAAGATAGGGACCAGTCACTCACCTGAT
The DNA here is from genome assembly GCA_022559845.1 of Amorphophallus konjac. Taxonomy (NCBI): domain Eukaryota; kingdom Viridiplantae; phylum Streptophyta; class Magnoliopsida; order Alismatales; family Araceae; genus Amorphophallus; species Amorphophallus konjac. The sequence continues at coordinate 177,692,775 of CM040120.1, read as the reverse complement.
CGGTGTGAAGACACCGATCCCGGCCGAAGACGAGGGCGAGCGGGGAGGCGTGGGTATGCACCCGCACGCCGCGTCGATGCCGCTTGACCTGAAAACTTTAAAAGTACAGCACTACTCCTCACGCAGGAGGGTGAGAAAAGGGGTTGGGGTTAATGTGTTACAATCAAACACTACCTCCACGCAGGGAGGGGCTGTCAGCCGGCCAGGTGGGGTGGGGAAAACTAAGAGAGAAACCAATTCGCCGAGCTTTGCCGATTCTGCCAGCTTCAAGAATAGCCTGACATGTTGTTGATGAAGATGCCTCCACGGGCTCAGCCGAGCTCAGAATTAGCCGAAACCAGTGCCAGAACTTTTTACACTGACCAAGGATGACGCATGAATTTTTGGTGGATGTCGTGATGGCGTGGCTGACCTGGACAGAGTCTGGAACCAAACTGATTGATTCTATTTCTGTCTGGTGCAGAACCAATGAGGTCTGTTGTAGAAGGTGCCACGAACAATACCAAAATCCAATTGAGATTAACTTGATGTTGACGTGACCGTGGCTGGAACAGCTTCGAGCAGGAACTGACGGGGATCCAAAAGAAGGTCAGAGGAGAAAATTCTGATCAGAAGACTGGGTGGGGGTCCAACCTAGAACAGCAGGGAGCAGCCTGCGCACTTTGACGAGAAAAATTGGAACTGAGGGCTCGGGTGGGCGATTGACTTCCTTCTTCCTGGTACTGAAAGAGGACTGGTCGCAGTTCCTTCCCTCTGACGATGGCGCCCAGATCTTTCCCGAACTGGCCGTGGTAGCCTCTGATTTCAGCTTCAGGTCATGAGCCAGAGTCGGGAAGCGCAGTCCGGCGAGATCGGCTACTTCTTTCAGCTCCGAGCTAGGATGGACACGGGACCACCACCGTTGGAAAGCTGACTCGCTGACGATTCCAACGATGTATGGTGGGCCTCCAGAAACCTCACGAAGGCGACGTGGTACTCACTGCAACTTGATACTGCTCTACTATCTATAGGTCTGGACTGTACCTGAAAATGAAAAGAGGTTTGGGGTGAAGGAGTGGTGAAGGTGTAGCAGGGGTTTGTGGTGGACGATGGCTGTGGGGAGGAGAGGGGGTTGATGGATGGTTGCTGGGGTGGCTGGAGAATCAAGGAGGGGGGGTGAATGGAGCTGGAGCTGGATGAAGTGGGTAGGGAAAGGTGGAGGGATGCACAAGGTGAGCAATGGAGAGGGAAGGGGAAGGGTGACTTTGGGCCGGTATGGGGGCTGGTTTGGGCGACCTAGACCTGCTGTGGGGGATGTGAGATTGTAGGGAGATTCAAAATTGCCCTTGGGAGAAACTCCTTCAGCCTTGGGGAGGTGGGGAGGTGCTTAGGGAAGTGGATGGGGTAGGTGGTGGTTGGGTGGTGGGGTTTGGATTGGTGGAAGCTACCTTGGGGGCTGGGGTGAAGTTATGGGGGTGGTGGGTAGTTGGGGAGGTCTTTGAATGAGGGAGGTGAGTTAGGTGGTAGGTGGTAGAAGGGGGAGAGAGAGAGGGGTTCGCCCCCTTCCTTGAGGAGGGAGAGAGAGTGATAATGAGAGAGAGAGAGAGAGAAGAGAAATTTGGTGGAGGGGAGTAAGATTTGGGAAATGCTTCGTTTCAAATTGATTCATCAAAAGTTGAGTACATGAGGAGAGATGGGGCCTATATATAGGCATCCACTCTTTGCATGACCAAAGTACCCTTGACAATTAAACAAAAGACCAAGCATATCCTAGACTCAATCCTATGGGCCCATAACTAAGGTACTAAGGCCCAAATGGGCATAACAAGGGAAATGACTAAAACAACATGACTCAATAAAGGAAAGTACATAAGATATGACTCAAAGAAAAGGAAAATAACATGTGATCTCATAGTCGGGCTTCCTTAGAATGATGCAGGCGATCCGAGCCAAAGAGAGCGCTGTGAGATGCCCTCATCATCATGGTTGGAACTTGTCAAAATTTGTAGTCTTATGGATCAATTCGGGACATTACCATTTTGATTAATTGCATAATTGTCATCTAGGACCATGGGTATTATGTTACAAATTCAAGTTAGTGATAAGGTATATAGTCTTATGCGCACTCTGTCGTTACGACAAAAAAAATCTACCACTCTAATGACACGATCGATATAGACGCGTCGCGGCACCGGGTATCTTCCGCGCTCGGGGCGTGATAGTCTTCGTGGTATCAAAGCTTTAGGATTTCAACTCTAGGAAATTAAAAGTCATGATTGAAATCTAGGCAAAAACCCGAGTCCAAGGATAGTTTACACTTTATGACCGGTGAGATGGATAGAGCCATGGGTTACGTTCTCTAATGACATTCGACCTTATAATTAAACCTGATATTTATTATACTTAACTCTTTTGTAGAATCATGGCCGCGGAAAGAGCACAATGGCGTAATATGCAGCGCACCGTGCAAGGTCTTACGCAAGCACTACAGCAAGTGGCGCAAGGCGGAGCTCACTATGGAGCTGGTGACCTTCATAGGGATTTCCGCAACATGAACCCACCAAGGTTCACGGGTTCGTCTGACTCCGAGGATGCTGAAAATTGGTTAAAGGAAATCGAAAGAATCTTTCGTGTAATGTAATGCACGAACGAGGAAAAGGTACTTCTGGCTACATTCCAACAAGAGCGGGACGCTCCATGCTGGTGGGAGTCTGTAGAAGCAACATTGCCCGACGACCATATCACATGGGCGGAGTTTGTTGAACATTTCAACAATAAATATTTCTCTGACCGCATTCAAGAAAAGAAGTCCGTAGAATTTGCCGCATTAAAACAACGGGCCTTGAAACTGGCCGAGTATGAGGCCCACTTCTCAAGACTATCCAAGTATGCACCCCACCTGGTGTGTACCGAAAAGATGAAGGCGAAAAGGTTCCTCAACGGAATCGGCCCCAATACATCACACAACTTGCGTCGATGGACATCCAAGTGTATTCGGAAGTGGTACGGCGTGCCCAGTTGCTTGAAGACGCCACTGAATTTTCTGAAAGGATTCGAGGCAGGGACAAGAAGGAGCCCGTCACAAGCCCGGGGAATTTAAATTCATCATTTAACAAGAAGCGATCTTACAATGGAAGGGAGTTCTCCAAAGAAAAGAGATTTCAGAAGAATAACAAGTCATTCTCCACCATAATACCTTCTAAGGAGGTTTGTAAGTACTGTGACAAAGCCGGCCACAAGACGGCAGAATGCTGGAGGAAGCTAAGAGCCTGCCTCCGATGTGGGAACTGAGAGCATCGAATCCCAGACTGCCCATTGATGAAGGAGCAAGCCGCTAACGATGAGAAGCGTCCGGTGAAGAAACAAGGCCGTCTATAAGCTCTTCAAGAGACGGAACCAACAGAAGGTGGAATTGTGGAAGGTGCACTAACTGTTTGCTCAAAACCTGCTAAAGTTTTATTTGATACTGTGGCAACTCATTCATTTGTTTCCAAGACATTTGCTGTATCATTCTCTATGGAATCTTATTGGTTAGACCTAGTCATATCTACACCTCTCGGGAATGAATCCGATATCACACATCACTACCCAAATTGCAAGGTTATGGTTAAATGAAACAATTTACCTATTGACCTGATATGCCTAGATATGAAGGGGTATGATGTTATACTAGGAGCTGATTGATTATCCACATACCAAGCAACTGTAGATTACCGAAACGGCAAAGTAACTTTTGTGGATTATCCTGAGCTGGTTTACAATAGCCCTCGGAATAGATCACATCTTATCTCAGCTCTCCGAGCTAGTAAACTTATAAGTAAGGGATGTGTGGCCTTCATAGCATTCGTGACTGCCATGGAAGTCAAGGAGACTAAACTTGAAGACATTCGTGTAATTCAGGATTTCCCCGATGTTTTTCCAGCAGAATTGTCTGGTTTACCCCCGGAAGGGGAAGTGTCATTTTCAATCGACCTTGTCCCTGGTGCTGGTTCTGTTTCTAAGGCACCTTACAGAATGTCCCCCGCTGAGCTCAAGGAGCTAAAGGAGCAGCTGATGGAGTTATTAAATAAGGGTTTCATTATGCCAAGTACTTTCCCATGGGGATCACCTGTGCTATTCGTCAAAAAGAAGGACGGATCGATGAAACTATGCATTGATTATCGACAGCTAAATTACCTTACAATCAAGAACAAGTACCCGCTGCCAAGAATTGATGAGCTGTTCGATCAATTATCTGGAGCTAAATACTTCTCAAAAATTGATCTCCGTTCTAGTTACCACCAACTTAAGATCAAAGAAGAAGACATTCATAAAACTGCATTCCGAAGCAGGTATGGGCATTACGAATTTACTATTATGCCTTTCGGACTAACAAATGCCCCTGCAACCTTTATACAATTAATGAACAGCATATTCAGGCCCTATTTAGACCAATTTATTATGGTCTTCATTGATGATATTCTGATTTAATCAAAGACCGAAAAGGATCATGAAGAACATCTGAAGAAGGCATTGAAAATATTGAAGGAAAACAAATTGTATGCCAAATTCAGTAAGTGTAAGTTCTGGCTCGAGGAAGTATGCTTCTTGGGCCATGTAGTCTCGAAGGATGGAATTTCAATTGATCCTGCAAAAGTCGAAGCTGTGAAAAATTGGGAACAACCAACGAGTGCAACAGAGATTCGAAGTTTCTTGGGACTAGCTGGTGATGTCACGCCCCAAACCGATAACAGCGGGAAGCAGTGCTTGGAACGTGGCAGCGAAATAGTCATGTTAATCAGAGTAAAGAAACAACATATGAAAATAATAGCAAAGACACATGGAGGCCATAACTTGAGAAAAATATAGTTTTATTGATATTTGGAAATTGAATTACAAATTTGACTCAATTTTTACAATAATAGACTCAATAATAGAAATCAAGAAGAGAAAATAGCAAGACCCACTATATTAACTAGACTCAAGAAAATAAAAAGACTCAGGTCTCAAGGCTCCAGGTTCACTCGATCCTACTGACTCGATCCCAATTGTACACGTTCCATCTACCGCGTTACCTGAAAAGGGTGGAAATAAGGGGGGGTGAGCAAGAAGCTTAGTAGGAATTACTCTCTATCATCAGGCAAAATTTAAGGAATTAACCATTTTCAGGAACGTATAAATAATGCGAGAAACTCAAATAAAGCAAACTAAGTAACCAACAAGATCAGAAGATATTCGATAGATAAATGGAAAGGAATATTGCAAGTTGAGATATCAAGCACCATTAATAAGAATTTCTCAATAAATGGCCATTTCAAGTCAAGTCAAGTCGAGTCATGTCACGCAAGCAAGTACTTCACGCTTTCAAGCATGAAGAGCAGGTTTCACGAGAATGTGGAATGTCGTAGACTCACACGCTAGATAGTACTCGGTGACAATGCCACACCTAGTCATTACACCTCCCCAGGGTACAAGTACACTTTGGGTGCTCCTCCCAGGACCAGACTGGGCCCTTAAATATGATTGCCTTCGCATTGATTTGCTCGGATCATAGATCCAACGAAATCTAGACCTCCACGAATAAAAATGGCCAAGAGTTCCAAGATCAAGCTCATGTAATCAAGGTAAAATGCGTAAGAATATTGATTTTCTTGAGATACCAAATAATAAGCTCCTTAATCGAGAGGAAAAGTCATTCAAAGAAATGACTTAGAATGGATAAATGTCATCAATAGACTTGACAATAGGTCAAAAACTCAAGCTGCCATAGCCTGGATAGGCTAGAGCAGCTCACACAGTTCAAAAAGTGAAAAACAGCAATTTTTGGAAGGCTTGAATGTGAAACGGTCAGCAGAGGACCGCTAAGATAGGGAAACGGTGTAATCATGACCGCATACACAAGAAAAACGGTCTAATAAAGACCGCATGCAAATGACAATGGTCAACACTCGACCGTTTACGTTGTATGATGTGCCAAAAAATAAAAATGACCAAGCCCAGGGGAAACGATCCTGGACTGACCGCTAGACCAACCTAGCGGTCCAGAGAAGGCCGCTAAGGTCAGAAAATGGTCTGAACATGGCCGCAACCCTTACAGAGCAAGGGCTGACCCAAAAATCATAATTTTGGTCAATTAGGAGGGTTCAGGACTTTAGGTACAACCCGCATGGCGTCCGAGTGAGAATCTCAAGCTCGCGGGGGCTTACGGAGGCCTCGGAATATGAACACCTAGTCCGATGGAAGGAATATCCGACGGAGAGGTATTCGATGCCCAAAAATTAATGTGCCATAAACATCAGAAAATGGGTACTATCGGTCTAGTCGACACCACCGGAGTGGCACGGCCTTGAAACAAGTTCTAACTATATAACAGAAATAAAATTTTGCAAACTAATCAATTACGTAAACATGTTACTCTACTCTTTTTTAATCTTATATAATACATGAATGATGAACATGAAAGGATAATTTTTGAAAGAGATATAGACTTTAATCAAATGTTTCATGAGTCCTAATCATTAGTGTGTTTGTACCACGTAATTAACCATAATAGCATGCTTATAAACAAGGAATGACAGGACATAACACGCCAAAAAAAAATGATCAACATTTTTACTAAAATAGGGATAGAAACGGTCACTAAGAGGGTCGCCAAAAGCCTAAAACGGTGAAGAGTAAGGCTGCTTAGCGTAGTTAGCGGTCAAACTTATGGCCGCTAGAGCAAAATGCAAAATAGGATCCTTGCGGTCTATCGGGCGGCCGCTAGACACATAAGCGGTCTATCGGGAGACCGCTAGGCCCAGCGTAGCCTTTAATAGGTAGCAAACGGTCTGTCGGGCGATCGCTAAGCCAAGTGGTGGTCACTGAAAAGGCCGCTACCTAGTCCCCGCCCCGGCCTCCGGTGAATCCCGACACACCTCACTTGTATCACAAAAATTCGTGCGGTATAGTGAACCAAAATTGGGCAAATCGGTGTCCAAAGAAAGGTAACCAAATTTTGAACATGATGACAATGTTTAATTATAATTTTATCTTGCTAAATTCAAACAATAGATCGATACAATAGAACTAGCATGGTCGGTGCCCGAATTGACATGCTTCTAATAAAAACTGAAATAGGAACTCCATACTAAACCAAAATTAGGGCTTTTGATATCAAATGAAAGAGGACTTGAAGGTGCACAAAACGATGTATGTTAATTAATCTTTAGCCTGAGAGAAACCTACCTCAATTGAAGAAGAAACGGAATGAGGCGAAAACCCTAATCCGCGAACACGTCGTAGATCCTCTCCCTAATTCACCCTCGATCGGCGACCACAGGTCGCACCTGATAGAAACACTAGAGAGTGATCTAGAAGGGGGGGATGAATAGATCACCCCAATTAAAAAAAATAATTTGAAGGCACACGGCAAAGAATGAGGATCAGTCAAAGGATATCGCAAAAGCTGTGCAGTAAAAGAACCAATATAGACACACCCCTTAAACAACTAGATCAGAATGTAGGCAGTGAAGGAACTAAAACAGATCCAGCAGAGAACCAGCAAACCAAACAAGCGCCCACAAGTATCAAAACATCAATCACACAAGAAGGCAAAGAATTTTTAGGGGGTTCGATTGCCCACAGCAATCTACGTCCACCCCTCGTCCACACCAAACGAGGATTCCACTAGCTCAGGCTAGAAAAGCATACTCAATCTGTGACACCGGCTGCCTAACAGCTTGCCCCGAGAGAGAAAAATCCCTCAACCAGATTCTACACCCCGCAGAACCTGAACCCTTGACTTGTTACCAGCCAATCCAGACCTGGAGGACAGTTCCTCCCTTCCTCTACACAGAGAAAACCCCACGAGTGACCCCCATAGCCACTCGCAACTCGAGACACTGTCTCCCTTCCTCCACACTGGAGGGAACCAAAGAGAACACGATTGGTAAATCAAAGGATCAGAATAAAATGAAAAAAAAGAGAAACAAAACAATGTAAAATGTAGCTTCAAAGAAGCATAGACAGATGCACTGGCTGGCTGCTCTCAGAGAAACCTCTTTCTCTTTCTCCACTAAACGGGATTGCTCACGCTCTCTCTTGCTCCTGGAGAAGCTCTCGCTTTAGGTGGAGACGAATGGCAGCTTTCAGCACCCTTCTTCGAAGGGTTGGGTAGCTTTATATAGGAGCAGGGGCTCCGTATGGATGAGGCAAAAGAGCCCTACCAAAACTCCATTGGTCCACGTGTTAAGGAATATAATGTTCCTTTCCTCGGATCATGTGCCTTTTATTTGCCCCTTTATCTACGAGCCAGCCGTCTACCATTTCAGAGATCACGTGCCTCTTCTGTGAACAAGATTGTTCCTTGTAAAGGAAAGGATAGAGTACAGTTTATGTCCTGAGTTCTTAAAGGATGTATAGAGTATATAGTGTAACGATCAAACATGCACATACCTTAGGTTTGTTAGCGCAGCGAAGAGTGATATAGAGGGGGGGGGGATGAATAGATCACTCCCGATTTGAACAACTTCAGCGGAAAATTACTACTTTGAAATACAACCCTTCAGAAATAGCTAAACAATATAGCAAACGCAGTAAGAAACTAAGACAGAATAATAAGGTGCGATTGGAAGAGGCCGTCCACACACAAACACAAGGCCAAATAGAAGGAGAGCACAAACGATAATAGCAAGACACAGAGGAGACAAGAGATTTTAAGGTGGTTCGATCATAGTCCACAATCTACATCCACCCCTCACTCCAACTAGAGTGAGGATTCCACTAGCCACTGCTAGAAAATTACAGACTCAGTCTGCAAACAATATGCTGCCACACAGCTTGAACAACCAAGGGAAACAAATCCCTCAACCAAACTCTGCTACCCACAGAGCTTGACACCTGGACCTACTACCAGCAAGACCAGAACCGGAGATGGCTCTCCCTTCCTCCAACTCGAAGGGAACCTGCTAATGACAACCCGTCACTGGCAAAACCAGAGATCACATATCTCTCTTCCTCTGCAGCCCAGAGGGGAACCAGGGTAACTCTCCCTTCCTCCAAACACTGGAGGGTAACAACTCGAAATCAGAGATATGAAGAAATGAAAGGAAAAATAGAAATGTAAACAAGAGCAACGATGAACAATAATCGTTTCAGAAAAACCAAAAACAAATGTAGCTTCCGAAGAAGCAAATTGGACTCTTCTCTCTCACTCAGACTTTTCTCTCACAGCAATACTCTCAAATCTTTTCTCTCTATCTTCTTTCTGGAACGTGGAGGCTCTCTCTCTTTCCTTCTTCTGCTCAGGGATTCTGCTCTTCAGCTTTTTTTCCAGTTCAGTCCATCTAATCGCAGAAGGCACCTTTTATATGGCATTCGACCTGACTTTCAGTGTCACGCTCCGACGTGGAATATCGGGTCGTACAATTAGAAACTAGCTAGAAATAACATTAATAAACTAAACTAAACAATTACATAGGTGCTAAGAAAAGAAACAAATCTATTGATCAAGATGATTCCAATTTATTACAATAACCAACATTTGCTAACACACGATCAAACATGACTTCCAATCTGAATTCTAATACAATATCTGACTCCAAAAGTAATAAGTGCTAACACAACTCTAAGGAAATAACTAGAGGTAAACAACCATGCCAACACAGCATCTACTAACAGGCACACTCAAAAGATATCACTCCTGCCCTTCCCCATCGGTATGCACATCATCACCTGAATAGCCTAGAAAGGGGGGAAATAACAACTATGAGCTGACGCTCAGTAGGAAATAACTGGCAAGTTTACGTGATTAACAAGTTAATTACATCTTTCATATACCATGCTAAATAAAGGAAATGTAAGACTATACAATAAAACAACGTAATACAAAGATCTTGCAAGGTCAAGAAATATAATGATGACAAGAGATAACAAGATAACAAGTACAAGAATTTATAACAGGAGATAGTAATAAAGAATTGGCCAACAAGCAAGTATTTTAAACATCATTCCAAGCACGATCAAGTAACAAGTAACAAGAGATTTTATGTCATAAACGTTACGCAAGTCAAGTACTCGGTGCAATGCCCCACCATGTCATTAACATCCCATGGGCTCACTAATTTTCGGGCGCTCTCCCCAGGACCAGACCGGGCCCCTATGATGCGTTGGCGTTTATTTATTGGATCCAAGATCCCACGATTATCTACACATTTAGTCAAGTTAAATTGCCAATTAATCAGAGGAATTACTGTCAAAAGCATGAGATTTAAGGACTAACTTGTCCTTGGATTCACTAAAACAAAAACTCGATTATACGGTCACTTTGAGCCGCATTTCAAGAATTGGACCAAAACTTAGTCCACGAGGTCAACAAAGAACGGCTGATAGTGTACCATTCAGGTGTGTAAGCAATCCATTCTACTGGGGTAATAATGACAATCCAGCAACTTAACAATTAGCTTAATCCTAATTACCAAGTTCATATACCAAGGATTATCTATTATCATTTGCATGAAGCCAATTTGCCAAAAAGCGGATTCAAGATGATAAGGTAAAGAACAAGCTTGCACAAGAGTGAAATAGCATGCATTAATAGAAATTTAATTGCACAATTAACCACTAATTATGTGGGTTTCTATTTAACCATTGTATGCGTTGAAATGGAGATGATAAACGGCATATTTTTACACTATGATTGAATATAGGGACCAATGTAATTTGAAATCATAGGGTTACATGAATAGGTCACTGGTTCCTCAAAAATATAGTTTTCAATTGGACTAAGTTGAATGGGTCGATCCCTTAATGGTCCGGATCGATCCTCGGGCCACAAAACAACATTATCGGGTCATACAGCACGTGGGTCGACCCATTGGGTCGATCCCTGGAAAATTCCAGGACATGGGTCGACCCATTGGGTCGACCCTTGGAACTCCAGGAGTCTGCCTGGGTGATGGGTCGACCCATGGGGTCGACCCCTGCAAAAACTGCTGCATGGGTCGACCCTCGCACTGGGCAGCTTGGGTCGACCCCATGGGTCGACCCCTGCACTTCCAGAAACGGCTGTGGCTTCCGAAAAACACAAAAACTCATCCATTTGGGGTCTAAATGGGTTGGGATCTTAACCACATGCTCTAGGGTTCTTGATAGACATACTAGGGTCATAAAACAAGAGTTTTAAAACACGAATTTCAACAAAAATCAATTGAATCACAACCTATCTATGATGAACACATGAAAACCTAGTTCTTGACATGCTTCTACTAAATCGTAAGATTCTCTCAATATATACAACGAATTTGGGGCTTCTTATATCAAAAAAAGCTACTTCGATGCTGATTCCATCCATGTATGATATGCTATATGGGGATCAAGATATACAACTCAAAATCAGCCCGAAATCATGCTTTGACTCATAAGAACACTGCACAAATCAAGCCTAGACATGCTCTTACTTCGATCCAAAATTCTCTAAACATGCTCAATGAAAATTAGGGCTTTCTACTCCAAATGAAAGCTAGCATGCTGATGCTTACATCCATGTATATTAATTAGAGTTTGGCTATTATAACCTACCTCAATCGAAGAGAGAACTTAAAGCCCTAGAATGAAGAACGAACTAGATAGCACCTTAGAAAAACCTCGATATCTCCTCGGATACCTAATGAAATTTAGGGCTTCTTATATCATTGGAAAGATCTCGTCGAGAGGAACAATTTGATATATTCATGTGCAGGTTTTGGTTAAGGAAACACACCTCAATCGATGGAACAAAGAGGAGAGGAAGGAGGACGATGGCTACCGACCCACCTCCACTAAACGACCAAGATCTTCCTAGATCTGAATCCAATGCGAACACCACCAGCCACCAAAAGAAAATAGACCCGTAGAGCTTCATTTTGATAGCTCATAGAGCTTCTGGAGACTTCGGAGTTGGGAGAAATCGACCACGCAAGGTGGTGTTTGAAAACGACGCCGCCAAGGTTGACTTCAACAAAACTCAGCCGCCACCATGTGCTAGGGTTAGGTTTGGGTTCGATTGATAGAGGGCTATTGATCCTTAGATCGTGGCCTTTCATTTGCCACCGATTTGAGCTCATTTGGTTGAGTATTAAGCTCTAATTTGATGTTTTATGATGAGGTTAGGTAAAGGTTAACTAAGTATGCACTTTTAGGCTTAATCCACTATTTAGACCTAATTACGGATTTTTGCTGGGTTGAACATAGAAGACAAAGTTGCTAACTACATGGTCCTTGACCCAATTAGCATTTTTCCAGATTTTTATAAGGTAGTCAAATTTTCACCATTCTATTTTCTAAGGAATTAAATATCAAAAATCTGAAATTCAAGCATTAATTCATTAAAAATTCAATTTTAAGTTAATAAAAGCTTAATAAATACATTGGGCTCAATAAAAATTATCGGGGTATTACACCCTCCCCTACTTAAGGAATTTGGTCCTCCAAATTCACTACACTATAACTGAGAGTAGGGAAAGAGATAGCTCACCTAGAATAAGTCGGGATACCGCTTCCGCATAGTATCTTCGGACTCCCAAGTAGCTTCTTCGGTTCCACGCCGACTCCACTGAATCTTGACCATAGGTATAGAACGATTCCGGAGTTGTTGCTGCTTCCGGTCCAGAATCTTGGTAGGTCTTTCTTCATAAGTCAAATCTTCCTTCAATTCAAAATCCACATGCTGAATGATATGAGTGGGGTCGTACACATATTTCCGTAATATAGACACATGGAAAATATTGTGTACGCCAGACAACTGCGGTGGTAAGGCCAGTCTGTAAGCAACTTCTCCCACTCTATCTAGGATCTCGAATGGACCATTATATCTCGGACTAAGCTTGCCCTGAATGCCAAATCTTCGAATCCCTCTCGAAGGAGAGACTTTCAGAAATACATCCTCGCCAACTTGAAATTCTAATGCTCTTCTCCTTGTCTCGGCATAACTCTTCTGTCTTGATTGGGCTACTTGTAACCGGTCTCAGATAACACGGATGTTCTATGACGATTCTGAAATAAGATCCGGTCCAAGCCATTACTTCTCACCTATCTCATCCCAACATAACGGGAAACGACAACTTCGCCCGTACAATGCTTCAAAAGGAGCCATCTGGATGCTGGATTGATAACTGTTGTTGTAGGCGAATTCAATCAAAGCTAAATGATCACTCCAACTGCCTCCGAAATCAATCATGCATGCTCTAAACATATCTTCCACTATCTGGTTGGTTCTTTCAGTCTGTCCATCTGTCTGTGGATGAAAAGCAGTACTAAAATTCAGACGAGTACCCAAAGACTCTTGCAGTCCCTTCCAGAAATGTGAAGTAAATCTGGGGTCTCTATCAGACACAATGCTGACTGGTATGCCATGGAGCCTTACCACTTCCTTCAAATACAAAGCAGCCAATACATCAACTGTCCATTTAGACTTAATGGGTAAGAAATGAGCTGATTTTGTCAATCGGTCAACAATCACCCATATTGCATCAAAGCCACCACGAGTCCTAGGTAGACCCATAACGAAATCCATGCCAATGCTCTCCCACTTCTATTTGGGTATGTCAAGTGGTTTCAACTTCCCTGCCGGTCTGAAATGTTCAGCCTTAACTTGTTGACAAACCAAGCATCTACTCACGAAGTCTGCAACTTCCCTTTTCATGTTCGGCCACCAAAAAGATCTCTTCAAATCCTTGAACATTTTAGTGCCTCCAGGATGAATGGTATATCGGGATCTATGTGCTTCCTCCAGAATCTTGTTCTTTATTCCAGTTTCATCAGGTACACAAGTTCTACCCTGGAATAATAATCTTCCATCGTCAGCCATCAAGAAGTCAGGTCTGCTGCTCAAGCTTCCCTTGATCTCTACTAGCTCGGGATCATTATCTGGCAAGGATTTGATTTCCATCAATAATTCGGGCTTAAGTTGAATTTGTGCAATCATAACCTGATCATTATCAACATTCAGATCCAGGCTAGCTAATTGTTCCAGTAGCCTCCACTCTTGTAACATGAGACTTGACAATCTAGCCACATGCTTCCTGCTTAATGCATCTGCCACAACATTGCCTTTGCCAGGATGATACTCGATCGAGAAGTCGAAGTCTTTCAAATACTCAAACCATCTCTGCTGCCTCATGTTGAGTTCCTTCTGAGAAAATAAATATTTCAGACTCTTATGATCTGAAAACACTGTGAATATTTCTCCATACAAGTAGTGCCTCCATATCTTCAATGTGAACACCACTGCTGCTAGTTCCAAATCATGAACAGGATAATTCTCTTCATGCTTCCTCAACTGCCTAGAAGAATAGGCAATCACCTTCCCGTGCTGCATGAGTACACAGCCTAAACCAATACCTGAAGCATCAGTGTATACCACAAAACCTCCTTCACCAGAAGGTAAAGCCAATACAGGTGCAGTAGTTAAACATTCCTTCAAAGTCTGAAAGCTTTGCTGACAATCATCTGACCAATCAAACTTGTTCTCCTTGCGGGTTAATCTGGTAAGAGGTACCGTAATCTTGGAGAAATCTTGAATGAATCTGCGATAATAGCCTGCCAGGCCTAAGAAGCTTCTGATTTTAGTCACACTAGTAGGCTGCTCCCAATTCTTCACTGCCTCCACCTTCGAAGGATCAACAGAAATACCGTCTTTGGTGATGATATGTCCGAGAAAGGACACCTCTTGCAGCCAGAATTCACACTTACTGAACTTGGCATATAGCTGATGATCTCTCAATAGTTGCAATGCCATCCTCAGGTGCTCAGCATGCTCTTCCTCATTCTTGGAATAAATCAAGATGTCATCAATAAATACCACGACCCATTGATCAATATAGGGCCGAAATACATTGTTCATCAACTGCATGAAAGCTGCCGGTGCATTCGTTAGACCAAAAGGCATAACGACAAATTCAAAATGACCATACCTGCTGCGGAAAGCTGTTTTATAGATATCCTCTTCCTTAATCCGCAACTGATGATATCCAGATCGAAGATCGATCTTAGAAAAATACTGAGCTCCCGCTATTTGGTCAAATAGTTCGTCAATCCTCGGCAATGTATATTTGTTCTTGACAGTCTGCTGGTTCAATTGCCGAGAATCGATGCACAACCTCATCGAACCATCTTTCTTCCTGACGAATAATACAGGGGCTCCCCAAGGAGAAGTACTAGGGCGAAAGAAACCCTTCTCGAGCAATTCCATCAACTGCTGCTTTAACTCCCTCAGTTCCGCAGGAGACATACGATAAGGAGCCTTGGAAATAGGAGATGTGCCAGGAAAGAGATCAATAGAAAAGATAACTTCCCGCTCAGGCGAAAGTCCAGGTAGTTCCTCTGGAAAGACATCAGAAAAATCTCGGACAATAGAAATATCCTTAATCTCAATCTGCTGCTCAGGGGTTGCACAGACAAAGGCCAGAAAAGCCTCGCATCCTCTTCTCATCAGCTTATCAGCTCGAAGAGCCGAGATAAGTGATACGGAGTTACGGTGCTTAACTCCCACAAAAGAAAGTCTCGGGTGCCTAGTAAAAGACACGGAGCTAGAACTGCAGTGAACATTAGCCTCATATCGAGCCAACCAATCTGCTCCTCGGATCACATCATAATCCTTCATGTCCATGCAGACTAAATCAGCTGGTAAATTCTGTTCACCAATCATAACCGTACTAGAAGGATAGAAGTACTGTATTGCCGATCTAGATCCAATAGGGGTTGATATTTCTAACGAAGAATTCATCAAAACAGGTTCCACAACTAAAGACTTAGCAAATCTCCGAGAAATAAATGAATATGTGGCACCAGTATCAAAAAGAACAAATGCTGGCTTGTCGAGTATAATGAGAGTACCTTCGACGAGTCCACCGTCCTCGGCGGTTCCAGCTTCCTCTGCATGCAAAGCTTGAAGCTTGCCTTGTGGTTTCTTGAAGACTTGAGGTTTTGCCGGTGTAGCTTGCTCAGATAAACGAGGATAGTCAGAGATACGATGCTCCTTGCTTCCACATTGCAGACAGGCGCCTAGTTTACGCCAGCAATCCTCCATCTTGTGACCAGGATTATTACAAAACTTGCACACGCCCTTGAATGGAACAATAGGGCCAGGCTTCTTGTCTTCATGCCTCGTCATCTTGCCCTTCCACGATCCAGATCCAGTCCACGAACTAGATCCACTAATAGGCCTCTTCTTGCTATACCTGGGTTTGATATTCCCGGAACCCGTAGGTAGTTCCTTCTTGGTGCCTTTTCCACGGATTCTCTCTGTCATCTCAAGAGTATCTTCTAGAACTTGAGCTTTCCTCACCATCTCAGAACAGGTTGAGATCTCCATCGGTGCCAACTGATTAATATAATGCAGCTTCAGACCGTTGAGAAAACGCTTCGCCTTCATCTTCTCGATGGAAATAAGGTGTGTAGCATAACGAGAAAGCCGTGAAAATTGAGCCTCATACTCCGCCATGGACAGACCTCGCTGTTTCAGGGCCGCAAACTCCGCTGCCTTCTTCTCTTGCACTCTATCAAAAAAATACTTGCTGTTAAAGAATTCCTCGAACTCTTCCCATGTAACTTGCTGATCACCAAGAGTCGCCTTGATAGAATCCCACCAAGTACGTGCATCTCGTTCCAGTTGAAAAGTTGAGAGAAGGACACGCTCTTGATTGCTGCATCGCATCACTTCGAATATCCTTCCCATCTCATCTAGCCAGTGCTCGGCTTCATCGGGGTCAGTCGAGCCTCCAAATCTCGGCGGATTCATTCCTCGGAAGTTCCGATATAAGTCACCAGTGCCATGGTGTGCCGCTCCTGCTTGAGCCACTTGCTGCAAAGCCTGCGTAAGGCCTTGAACCGTACGTTGCAAGTTCCTCCATTCCGCACGGTCAGCTGCCATTGCAATGGCCTACATGAGGAATAGATTACTAAGGTTCAATAAGATAGATAATAACACGATTAAGATACAAACTTAACCCAAGTTCTACCCAATCTCACCAGGTCGGGTTCTTAGACTTTAACAAGGTTAGGGGGCCTATGATAACACTTAGAACCCTAAAACTTAGAAAACCTAGAACTTAAAGAACCTAGGAATGTGAAACCTAGGGCTCTGATACCAACTAAACTGTCACGCCCCGACGTGGAATATCGGGTCGTATAGTTAGAAACTAGCTAGAAATAACATTAATAAACTAAACTAAACAATTACACAGGTGCTAAGAAAAGAAACAAATCTATTGATCAAGATGATTCCAATTTATTACAATAACCAACATTTGCTAACACATGATCAAACATGACTTCCAAACTGAATTCTAATACAATATCTGACTCCAAAAGTAATAAGTGCTAACACAACTCTAAGGAAATAACTAGAGGTAAACAACCATGCCAACACGGCATCTACTAACAGGCACACTCAAAAGATATCACTCCTGCCCTTCCCCATCGGTATGCACATCATCACCTGAATAGCCTAGAAAGGGGGGAAATAACAACTATGAGCTGACGCTCAGTAGGAAATAACTGGCAAGTTTACGTGATTAACAAGTTAATTACATCTTTCATATGCCATGCTAAATAAAGGAAATAAAATACTATACAATAAAACAACGTAATACAAAGATCTTGCAAGGTCAAGAAATATAATGATGACAAGAGATAACAAGATAACAAGTACAAGAATTTACAACAGGAGATAGTAATAAAGAATTGGCCAACAAGCAAGTATTTTAAACATCATTCCAAGCATGATCAAGTAACAAGTAACAAGAGATTTTATGTCATAGACGTTACACAAGTCAAGTACTCGGTGCAATGCCCCACCGTGTCATTAACATCCCATGGGCTCACTAATTTTCGGGCGCTCTCCCCAGGACTAGACCGGGCCCCTATGATGCGTTGGCATTAATTTATTGGATCCAAGATCCCACGATTGTCCAGACATTCAGTCAAGTTAAATGGCCAATTAATCAGAGGAATTACTATCAAAAGCATGAGATTTAAGGACTAACTTGTCCTTGGATTCACTAAAACAAAAACTCGGTTATACGGTCACTTTGGGCCGCATTTCAAGAATTGGACCAAAACTTAGTCCACGAGGTCAACAAAGAACGGCTGACAGTGTACCGTTCAGGTGTGTAAGCAATCCATTCTACTGGGGTAATAATGACAATCCAGCAACTTAACAATTAGCTTAATCCTAATTACCAAGTTCATATACAAAGGATTATCTATTATCATTTGCATGAAGCCAATTTGCCAAAAAGCGGATTCAAGATGATAAGGTAAAGAACAAGCTCGCACAGGAGTGAAATAGCATGCATTAATAGAAATTTAATTGCATAATTAACCACTATTTATGTGGGTTTCTATGCAACCATTGTATGCGTTGAAATGGAGATGATAAACGGCATGTTTTTACACTATGATTGAATATAGGGACCAATGTAATTTGAAATCATAGGGTTACATGAATAGGTCACTGGTTCCTCAAAAATATAGTTTTCAATTAGACTAAGTTGAATGGGTCGATCCCCTAATGGTCCGGATCGATCCTTGGGTCACAAAACAACATTACCGGGTCATACAGCACGTGGGTCGACCCATTGGGTCGACCCCTGGAAAATTCCAGGACATGGGTCGACCCATTGGGTCGACCCCTGGAACTCCAGGAGTCTGCCTGGGTGATGGGTCGACCCATGGGGTCGACCCCTGCAAAAACTGCTGCATGGGTCGACCCATTGGGTCGACCCCCGCACTGGACAGCATGGGTCGACCCCTGCACTTCCAGAAACGGCCGTGGCTTTCGGAAAACACAAAAACTCATCCATTTGGGGTCTAAATGGGTTGGGATCTTAACCACATGCTCTAGGGTTCTTAATAGACATACTAGGGTCAAAAAACAAGAGTTTTGAAACCCGAATTTCAACAGAAATCAACTAAATCACAACCTATCTATGATGAACACATGAAAACCTAGTTCTTGACATGCTTCTACTAAATCGTAAGATTCTCTCAATATATACAACGAAATTTGGGGCTTCTTATATCAAAAGAAAGATACTTCGATGCTGATTCCATCCATGCATGATATGCTATATGGGGATCAAGATGTACAACTCAAAATCAGCCCGAAATCATGCTTTGACTCATAAGAACACTGCATAAATCAAGCCTAGACATGCTCTTACTTCGATCCAAAATTCTCTAAACATGCTCAATGAAAATTAGGGCTTTCTACGCCAAATGAAAGCTAGCATGCTGATGCTTACATCCATGTATATTAATTAGAGTTTGGTTGTTATAACCTACCTCAATCGAAGAGAGAACTTAAAGCCCTAGAATGAAGAATGAACTGGACAGCACCGTAGAAAAACCTCGATATCTCCTCGGATACCTAATGAAATTTAGGGCTTCTTATATCATTGGAAAGATCTCGTCGAGAGGAACAATTTGATGTATTCATGTGCAGGTTTTGTTTAAGGAAATCTACCTCAATCGATGGAACAAAGAGGAGAGGAAAGAGGACGACGGCTGCCGACCCACCTCCACTAAACGACCAAGATCTTCCTAGAGCTGAATCCAATGAGAACACCAAAGCAATCAAAAGAAAATAGACCCGTAGAGATTCATTTTGATAGCTCATAGAGCTTCTGGAGACTTAGGAGTTGGGAGAAATCGACCACGCAAGGTGGTGTTTGAAAACGGCGTCGCCAAGGTTGACTTCAACAAAACTCGGCCGCCACCATGTGCTAGGGTTAGGTTTGGGTTCGATTGATAGAGGGCTATTGATCCTTAGATCGAGGCCTTTCATTTGCCACCGATATGAGCTCATTTGGTTGAGTATTAAGCTCTAATTTGATGTTTTAAGATGAGGTTAGGTAAAGGTTAACTAAGTGTGCCCTTTTAGGCTTAATCCACTATTTAGACCTAATTACGGATTTTTGCTGGGTCGAACATAGAAGACAAAGTTGCTAACTATATGGTCCTTGACCCAATTAGCATTTTCCAGATTTTTATAAGGTAGTCGAATTTTCACCATTCTATTTTCTAAGGAATTAAATATCAAAAATCCTAAATTCAAGCATTAATTCATTAAAAATTCAATTTTAAGTTAATAAAAGCTTAATAAATACATTGGGCTCAATAAAAATTATCGGGGTATTACATTCAGGCCTTCACACGAGTGGGTCTCGTTGCCTCCCTTTCCAGAGCATTCTCGGATCACGTGCCAGGCATCATCCTCGGTTCACGTGCCCAATCATTGACCTGAATCATCTGCAGGCAGAGACAAGGAAATGTGATTAGTTAGTTCAGTCAGATATCGACGAATGTATATACTTTAGAACAGCAAATGAGTAAGTGTGTACACTGAGAGAGTGTATAGACTTGTGAGTCTTCAAGCGACCTCAGTGTATAGACTAGCTGGATAATGCATTATCATAACATAGGGAATGTGTGGACTTCTGTGAAGTGTATGAAGCCCTCGAGTGTATAGACTTAGGGATGTCAATTAGGCAAGTGTGTCAAGTGTGACAGTGTATAGAGTTGAAGTTCTTCATGCGAGCTCAGTGTATGGACTTGCAGTAAAGTGCATTAACGTAACAAAGGGGAATGTTAGACATCTGTGAAGAGTATGAAGGAATAGAGTGTATAGACTTGCAAACAAGGGACTGTACAGACTTGATTAAAGAGTGCATGTGAAAGGCAATGTACAGACTTGAGATGAACAAAGCATGAACGAGTCTATCCAATGTATAGACTAGAAACATTTGAACATATGGACAATGTATACACTTGGCCTTTGAGGAATGGTGTATAGACTCTGAACGTGAAGGCATGCTATATAGACTTGGAGACTATTGAAGCACTGTATAGACTTGGTAAACCTGAACCAATGTATATACTTGGAACGCCTGAGGACCAGTGTACAGACTTGGAATCAATGAAGACGTTGGCTGTACAGACTTGCATGAACGATGTATATACTTTGCCAATGTGTAGACTTAGGGTGTAGCTAAAGAAGGAACGTAGGAATAGGTTGGAACGTATAGACTTACGTTCGATCAACAATCTACATACTTCAACTAGGGAAGCTACAGTGCTATGTCTAGACTTAATGATGCAAGCCTTGTATAGACATTTGAACGCTTGAAGCGATGTACAGACTTGGTGAGCACCAAGCAGTGTACAGACTTTGATGAACGCCGCTCGCTGTACAGACTTCGAATCAAGGCATGAATAGTGAAACAATGTCTAGACTTGGATGCCCAAGCCAATGTATGTACTTGTGCAGTGCAGCCAGTGTATGGACTTGTACAGTGCAGCGCAGTGTATGGACTTTGAAGTGCGACCTGGTAGGATGTATAGACTTAGAACGCAACCAGGATGTCTAGACTTGTTATGAAGTAATGCACAGGATGTACATACTTGAGGTAATGCTTGCAGAAGGCGATGTATGGACTTGGTTTGTGACTAGAGGCTGTACAGACTTGGGGTTCAACTGAGGATGTATATACTTGGAAGATGAAAGGCGATGTGTAGACTTTGAGGTTCAACTGGATGTATAGACTTGGAAGATGTGAGGCGATGTGTAGACTTTGAGGTGAATGGGATACTACATAGACTTGGCCCCTTGAAGGGTGTATAGACTTCAGATGTGCAAGCTACAGTGCCGTTGTATGGACTTGATCTCAAGGATTGGCTGAACACGCTTTGAATAAGAAGACCAATGTATGGACTTGGAAAACAAAGGGTGCGTCGACCCATCAGAAGGGAGCGTCGACCCATCACTGTCCAGACTATGTAGATAGAGTGTAGACAAGATCAAGTAGTGCATATCTATCTGACAACCATATGAACTGCACAGTCCTACATGATGAAGCATGAATTAATCTAGAGATAGAAGATTGATTTATAGTGTGAGACATCATCAAAACCGTAGGGATGCAATAATCTCCCCCTTTTTGATGATGGCAACACTATGAATCAAGCAATATCAAAGCTTAACAAGAAATTAACTGTAGTTTCAACAATCAAAGCATATTCAAAGCATGTGAAAGCACATCCAAGTTAAACACTACTGCAGAAGCACTTCTCTCTCCAAAACCACTCCCCCACAACTCACTCTCAGCTCCCCTACAACCCATTCTCAGATAAAGCCATCACATGACAAGGTAGTCTCCCCC
This sequence comes from Amorphophallus konjac, assembly GCA_022559845.1. NCBI lineage: Eukaryota > Viridiplantae > Streptophyta > Magnoliopsida > Alismatales > Araceae > Amorphophallus > Amorphophallus konjac. The sequence goes on along the minus strand of CM040120.1, from coordinate 177,670,639 downwards.
TTAGCTCATGAACAATACTCCCCCAAAACTCATGACAATACATGATCTACTGATATTGCATAACCTCTTCTCCCCCTTTGACATCAGCAAAAGGAAATGCAGAGTATAGGAAAGTGCTGGAGACATGAAGAAGAAGTATAGTAACTTCTTAGTGCAGAAAGGCACGAGCAAGTCTTAAGAAAATAAGTGAGGTGCTAAACTCAAGTGAAGATTCTTGAACTCCAGTACACACTAGAGAAATAGAATGATAGAAAAGTTTATCAGCATACATGGAGTATGATTTAGAGTAGGAGTTAACAAGTATGGCCAGATACTGCTGAACTGTCAACAATCCAAAAAGACAACAAGAGACAAAGTCAAAGAGGTGTTCTCAAGGTATTGAAGACAAGCAATCCATTAGTTGCATAACAACAAGGAATTTTTTTTTGAGATGATTTGCAAGAAGATCAATGAGTAAGTTAGTAATTCACACTTTTGACATTAGGGAGACACCTTGATTAGAGGCCTGAATTCCCAGTTACTCAGAGTGAGTACCTCATTACTTCCTCCTCCTTTTTTATTATTAAAGGAACAGAGTTAGTAACTGTGGCTTTTGACATGAGGAAACACCTTGATTAGAGGCCAGAGTCCCCAGTTACTCACCAGCTAGCCACCATTGCTCTGTCATGTCTTTTTCATTTATTTTAAGCATTTGACAGCTCATGACATAGGAGAAATATTCATTTCATTGATGAAGCTCCCAGTTTCTCAGTGAACAAAACAAGACATGTTTGTTTAGTTAATCCCTTGTATTGAAGAGATGGAATGATTGAAAATAATACCAGAAGGACTATTACTTGAAATGAATCTTGAAGTCTAGATTTCAAGCTGATTGGGTCAGATATCAAGACATACAGGTTTTGGCCTGAACCAGAATCATTGACAATGTAGGAAGATATACTTTTTACAATTGATCAAGATCTCTGAAGGAATACCAGAGGAAAGATTCTAACTGGACTTTAGTATCACTGACTTATATACTTAAGAAATAAGTGACATTCTACTATCTAAGAGAACCACACAAGATCAGTCATGAAAACCAGCAATGACACACATCTGGTCAATCTTTTTGAATCTGTCAAAGAGCTCTCCTTTCATAGCTCAACCAGCTCCCCCTCAAACATAGCATTACAAAAAGCTAACCATCAGACATACAGAACTCCCCCTTACAAAAAGAACAGACTTCACATTTAAGACAATTTGTATAAGCCTAATTCTCTTCTCAGTGTAGTGAATTTTTCATTATCCAGAGGTTTAGTGAAGATGTCTACAATCTGATTATCAGTGCCTACATGAATCAGTTCAAAATTGTTCTTAGAAACCCATCTCTTATGAAATGATGCCTTATCTCAATGTGTTTGGTGCGTGAATGCAAAACAGGATTCTTGGCAAGATTGATGGCACTGGTATTATCACAATAGATAGGTGTGCAACCCAGGTCTACTTGGTAGTCCTGAAGCTGGTGATTAATCCAAATGACTTGTGTTCCACAACTCCCTGCAGCAACATATTCAGCTTCTACAGTGGAGAGGGCCACAGAATGTTGTTTCTTGGAACCCCAAGACACTAAACACCCACCCAAAAATTCACAATGACCACTAGTGCTTTTCCTGTCTAGTTTACATCCTGCATAATCAGCATCTGTGTATGCAACTAAGTCAAATGTGTGTGATGCAGGAAACCATAAACCAAGAGAATGAGTAGTTGACAAATATCTGAAAATTCTTTTCACTACAGCTAAATGTAATTCAGTAGGTTTAGACTGATACCTTGCACACATTCCTACACTGAATTGTATATCAGGTTTGGAAGCTGTTAAGTAAAGAAGAGATCCAATCATACCTCGATTAAGCTTGGCATTTACTTCTTTACCTGTCTCATCTGCATCCAGTGAGGTATTGGTACCCATGGGTGTTGTAATGTGCTTCAGGTTTTCCATACCAAACCTCTTGAACAGTTCCATTGTGTATTTGGTCTGGTTGATGAAGCACCCATCCTCTAGCTGTTGTACCTGCAAGCCAAGGAAGTACTTTAGTTCACCAACCAAACTCATCTCAAATTCAGCAGACATCATTTTAGAGAATTCAACATATAGTTCATGCTTAGTTGATCCAAACACAATGTCATCTACATATATTTGAACTATGAGGAGATCTTTATTTGTACCCTTGGTAAATAAAGTTTGATCTACTTTACCTCTTTTGTAGCCCTTGCTGATCAGAAATTCAGTCAATCTTTCATACCATGCTCTTGGAGCCTGCTTTAGACCATACAAGGCTTTGTTTAACCTGAAAACTTGGTCAGGTTGAGGAGAAAATTGAAATTCAGGGGGTTGTTTAACAAAAACCTCTTCTTTAATGACTCCATTTAAAAAGGCACTTTTAACATCCATTTGTTGGAGTTTTATGTTCTTTGAACATGCAAACGCAAGCAACATTCTTATAGCTTTCATCCTAGCAACTGGTGCATAGGATTCATCGAAATCTACACCAAATTCCTGACAGTAGCCCTTGGCTACTAATCTGGCCTTATTCCTAGAAATGATTCCATCTTCATTCATTTTATTTTTGAACACCCACTTAGTTCCTATGATATTAACACTATCTGGTCTTGGACAAGTTCCTAGACATTATTTCTTTCGAACTGACCTAATTCCTCACTCATGGCATTGACCCAAGCTTGATCATCCAAGGCCTCTTCTATTGATTTGGGTTCAATTTGTGAGACTAAAGCAATTAAGTCTTCATTATTCATATTCCTAAAATGAGACCTAGTCCGGAGAGGATCTTCAGGATTGCCTATGACATTAACTATCGGATGATCTTTAAGAAATCTAACATTTATTGAAGACTCACCTGCTTCTCTTGGCTCTTCATGGTTGGGAGGATTTGATGTACCACTTGGCTGAGTGTTCTCTTCTTCTTGGTCTTCTAGGAATTCCCCATCATGATTGGAATCCCTGTCAAAATTTTCATTGTTAGAAACACCTTTCTTTTCACTAAAAATAATATGTGGAGACTCTTCAACCTTTTTGTCTGTTATGTTAAAGACCCTATATGCCCTAGACACTTCTGAATATCCCAAAAATATTCCAGGGGAGCTTTTAGCTTCAAACTTGTCTAAATCTTTCTTGTCATTGTTGTGAATAAAACATTTTGCTCCAAAAATTCTGAAATGAAACAAGTTTGGTTTCTTACCTTTTAGAAGCTCATAGGGTGTTTTCTTGTAAATGGGTCTTACCATGGCCCTGTTGATTATGTAAGTTGCTATATTGGCCGCCTCTGCCCAAAACCTCCTTGGTAATTGACTTTCAATTAGCATGGTTCGGGCCATCTCCACCACAGTTCTATTTCTTCTCTCCACAATTCCATTCTGTTCAGGTGTCCTGGGAGAAGAAAATCTGTGTGTTAGTCCCTCTCTTTCACAAAGATCAGAAAACATGGAGTTTTCAAACTCACCTCCATGGTCAGATTGAATAGAACAGATCTTGTGTTTTCCTTCTTGTTTGACCTTATTGAAAAACAGATTAAACTTTTGAAATGCATCACTTTTACTTGCTAAGAAAAAGATCCATGAATATCTAGAGAAGTCATCTATGATGACATAGCCAAACCTGTTCCCATTAAGACTCTGAGTTCTAGTAGGACCGAAGAGGTCCACATGGAGGAGTTCCATTGGTCTAGAGGACAATGGCTCAGATCTTAATTTGAAAGAATTCATGGTCTGTTTGCCTAGAGCACATGCATCACATGATTTTGAAATAGAATTGAATTTTATTCTAGGCATGCCTCTCACTAAATCATGCTTGACCAATTTATTTAAAGTAGTAAAGCTAGCATGACCTAGACGTCTATGCCATTCAAAAGCATCATTTTCAGAATTGGCAGATAAACAAATATTAGATTCAGATTCCTCATCTAGGTCTACCATGTAGACATTATTAATCCTGTTGGCTACAAATTTAACCACATCAGAATTTATTTCAAAGATTTTGCATGAGTTATCATCAAACACAACCCTGTGACCCTTGTCACATAACTGACTAATGCTAATCAGGTTGTGTTGAAGACCTTCCACAAGTAGAACTTTTTCAATGGAGTTTGTGGAAGACTCACCTACTGTACCAACTCCAATAATCTTACCTTTGTTCTTTCCTCCAAACTTGACCAGACCCCCTACCTTCATCTCTATCTTGCTGAACTTGGATCGGTCTCCTGTCATGTGCCTGGAGCAGTCACTGTCGAGGTACCACTTGTTGTCTTCAGCTGCCAGGCCGACCTACACAAATAACATCAAGCAGAGTGATTTGGAACCCAAGATGAGTTGGGTCCAAGGACATTATTCAAATCTCTAATCAAATGTTTAGGAATCCAAATTTGCTTCAGCATGGATTTCCCTGGCACCTTTACTTCTGGTTTATTGAAATTAAGTCCAGCTGGTCTGGAGAAGTAAGTTCTATTCTATTCATTAGGCTTCCCACTCCTAGGATATCTCCTGTAAGTTTGTTGATCAACATATTTTTGAAGATGATGATCATTTCTCCAGTAGGTCCTCTTTGGACCCATCTGATTGTAGTAATTCCAGCTTTTCTTCTGATCCACTTGCTTGGTCCATTTACCATTTATGTTCTGATTGGTAGGCTTAGTGAAATTCTTCACAGAATTCATTCCCATTTTAAATGGTTGACCAGCACTATTTTTAGAACTTTCCTTCTGACCTTGAGTTCCCTTACTGCTGTTTGAGCTGGATGGTGTGTCCAGTTTTCTTTTCCCTTCTCTGGGCAAAAGGTAATGGTTTTAAATTGTAAGGGTCTTTTATTAGTTGGGTCATAGCCTAGACCCTCCTTATTGAAGTTAACCCTATCCCCCAGTATAGCATCCAGACTAGATTTTCCTTGGACAAATTTTTCCAAAACTTTCTGTTTGTCTTCCAGCTCCTTTTGAAGGGACTCAGAATTTTTTAGAAGTTCACCATTGACATTCAGCTTCATATTTTTCTGAGTTCACTCTACTTTCATTCAAGCTTTCTTCAATTCTTATTTTGAGTTCATTGAGCTGATTTTGACTTTCTTGGTTTTCTCCCTTGAGCTTATCATTTTCTTTTCTTAGTGAGGTCATTTCTTCTAGTTGCTCTTTTAGTTTCTGATTTTCCTCACAGACCTGGGTTTGTTCTTCAACATTAGTATTAAATTTTATTTTCAGAACCCTATGCTCTTTACTAAGAGAATTGAACTTATCTAATAACTCAGCATAAGCATCTTCCCAGTCATCAATCGTAAAATTTTCAAAAACATTGGTTACCTCCTCTTCACTGTTTGCCATTAGGCAAATTCCTTCTTCATGCTCCTCTGAGGAAGTGTCTTCGGGATCTTCTTCCTCCTCGCTCCATGTGCAGACCATCGCATGTGGCTTCTTCTTCTTCTGCACCTTTGTGTTCTTCTTCTGGAAGTAGGGACCCTTCTTCTGAAGATCTGGGCATTCGCCTTTCATGTGTCCCTGTTTGTTACAATGATAACAAGTCAGTCTCTTAGGATTTCTATCCCTATGATTGGTAGATTCAACATTCTTGTTAAAGGAGTATGGCTTTTTCCTCCTAAAAGTCTTCCCCTTTCTCCTTAAAAATTTACTGAACTGACGAGTGAGCATTGCCTGCTCCTTCTGGTCGAGATCTGAGAAGCCATCAGACTCACCGCTACTGCTGCTACTGCTACTCTTGTTGGGGGATGCCTTGAGAGCTACATTCTTAGCCTTCCTATCGCTTCCTTCACCACCTCCTTTGAAATTCATCTCATAGGTCATGAGGGATCCTATGAGTTCATTCACTATCAAGGTCGTCAGATCTTTTGACTCTTCAATCATGATGGCCTTAGTGTGCCATGCTGGGGATAAAGATCTAAGAATTTTCCTGACTATATCTGCCTCAACTAGATCCTTCCCTAGCCCCTTTAGTGTGTTTGTGATCAAGGACAACCTGGCATACATTTTAGTAATATTCTCCTCTGCATTCATCCTAAACAGTTCATACTTAGAGGTGTAGAGGTTTACCTTCGAGGCTTTCACTTGAGTTGTACCTTCGTAGATTAATTGCAGCTCATCCCACATTCGCTTGGCAGTCCTGTAGGCAGATATACGAGCATATTCCTCTGGTTGAACAGCACACTGGATGATGTTCAGCATCGTCCAGTTGAGTGAAGATAGCTTGACATGGTCATCTATCCACGCGTCCTCGTTCGGTGGCAGATCATACGGGCCAACATTAATTACCCTCCACAGCTTGTGGCTCTGTGCTCTGATAAACACTTCCATCCTGTTCTTCCAAAAGAGATATTTATTACCATCAAAAAGTGGAGGGCGACTAATGGATTGACCTTCAGCCATGAAGCTTCTAGGACCATTAGCATTTCCCTGACCGTTCATCCACATGATGCAAACCTGCTCTGATACCAAATGTTAGCGCAGCGAAGAGTGATATAGAAGGGGGGGATGAATAGATCACTCCCGATTTGAACAACTTCTACAGAAAATCACTACTTCGAAATACAACCCTTCAGAAATAGCTAAACAATATAGCAAACGCAGTAAGAAACTAAGACAGAATAATAAGGTGCGATTGGAAGAGGCCGTCCACACACAAACACAAGGCCAAACAGAAGGAGAGCACAAACGATAATAGCAAGCCACAGAGGAGACAAGAGATTTTAAGGTGGTTCAATTGTAGTCCACAATCTACATCCACCCCTCACTCCAACTAGAGTGAGGATTCCACTAGCCACTGCTAGAAAACTGTAGACTCAGTCTGTGAACAATATGCTGCCACACAGCTTGAACAACCAAGGGAAACAAATCCCTCAACCAAACTCTGCTACCCACAGAGCTTGACACCTGGACCTGCTACCAGCAAGACCAGAACCGGAGATGGCTCTCCCTTCCTCCAACTCGGAGGGAACATGCTAATGACAACTCGTGACTGGCAAAACCAGAGATCACAGATCTCTCTTCCTCTGCAGCCCAGAGGGGAACCGGAGTAACTCTCCCTTCCTCCAAACACTGGAGGGTAACAACTCGAAATCAGAGATATGAAGAAATGAAAGGAAAAATAGAAATGTAAACAAGACCAACGATGAACAACAATCGTTTCAGAAAAACCAAAAACAAATGTAGCTTCCGAAGAAGCAAATTGGACTCTTCTCTCTCACTCAGACTTTTCTCTCACAGCAATACTCTCAAATCTTTTCTCTCTATCTTCTTTCTGGAATGTGGAGGCTCTCTCTCTTTTCTTCTTCTGCTCAGGGATTATGCTCTTCAGCTTTTTCTCTAGTTCAGTCCATCTAATCGCAGAAGGCACCTTTTATATGGCATTCGACCTGACTTTCAGGCCTTCACACAAGTGGGTCTCGTTTCCTCCCTTTCTAGAGCATTCTCGGATCACGTGCCAGGCATCATCCTCAGTTCACGTGCCCAATCATTGACCTGAATCATCTGCAGGCAGAGACAAGGAAATGTGATTAGTTAGTTCAGTCAGATATCAACGAATGTATATACTTTAGAACAGCAAATGAGTAAGTGTGTACACTGAGAGAGTGTATAGACTTGTGAGTCTTCAAGCGACCTCAGTGTATAGACTAGCTGAATAATGCATTATCATAACATAGGAAATGTGTGGACTTCTGTGAAGTGTATGAAGCCCTCGAGTGTATAGACTTAGGGATGTCAATTAGGTAAGTGTGTCAAGTGTGAGAGTGTATAGAGTTGAAGTTCTTCATGCGAGCTAAGTGTATGGACTTGCAGTAAAGTGCATTAACGTAACAAAGGGGAATGTTAGACATCTGTGAAGAGTATGAAGGAATAGAGTGTATAGACTTGCAAACAAGGGACTGTACAGACTTGATTAAAGAGTGCATGTGAAAGGCAATGTACAGACTTGAGATGAACAAAGCATGAACGAGTCTATCCAATGTATAGACTAGAAACATTTGAACATATGGACAATGTATACACTTGGCCTTTGAGGAATGGTGTATAGACTCTGAACGTGAAGGCAGGCTGTATAGACTTGGAGACTATTGAAGCACTGTATAGACTTGGTAAACCTGAACCAATGTATATACTTGGAACACCTGAGGACCAGTGTACAGACTTGGAATCAATGAAGACGTTGGCTGTACAGACTTGCATGAACGATGTATATACTTTGCCAATGTGTAGACTTAGGGTGTAGCTAAAGAAGGAACGTAGGAATAGGTTGGAACGTATAGACTTACGTTCGATCAGCAATCTACAGACTTCAACTAGGGAAGCTACAATGCTATGTCTAGACTTAATGATGCAAGCCTTGTATAGACGTTGGAACGCTTGAAGCGATGTACAGACTTGGTGAGCGCCAAGCAGTGTTCAGACTTTGATGAACGCCGCTCGCTGTACAGACTTCGAATCAAGGCATGAATAGTGAAACAATGTCTAGACTTGGATACCCAAGCCAATGTATGGACTTGTGCAGTGCAGCCAGTGTATGGACTTGTACAGTGCAGCGTAGTGTATGGACTTTGAAGTGCGACCTGGCAGGATGTGTAGACTTAGAACGCAACCAGGATGTCTAGACTTGTTATAAAGCAATGCACAGGCTGTACATACTTGAGGTAATGCTTGCAGAAGGCGATGTATGGACTTGGTTTGTGACTAGAGGCTGTACAGACTTGGGGTTCAACTGAGGATGTATAGACTTGGAAGATGAAAGGCGATGTGTAGACTTTGAGGTTCAACTGGATGTATAGACTTGGAAGATGTGAGGCGATGTGTAGACTTTGAGGTGAACGGGAGACTGTATAGACTTGGCCCCTTGAAGGGTGTATAGCCTTCAGATGTGCAAGCTACAGTGCCGTTGTATGGACTTGATCTCAAGGATTGGCTGAACGCGCTTTGAATAAGAAGACCAATGTATGGACTTGGAAAACAAAGGGTGCATCGACCCATCAGAAGGGAGCGTCGACCCATCACTGTCCAGACTATGCAGACAGAGTGTAGACAAGATCAACTAGTGCATATCTATCTGAAAACCATATGAACTGCACAGTCCTACCTGATGAAGCATGAATTAATCTAGAGATAGAAGATTGATTTATAGTGTGAGACATCATCAAAATCGTAGGGATGCAACAAGGTTCAGTCAAACAGGATGTGCACTGACCTTAACTTGCTGTTAATGAGACATGCTAGGACCATTGGCAGTATGCAACAAAACATGCACAGACCTTCCATTGAAGAAACAGGAAAGTGCACAGACCATGAAATGCGTATATACAAAACATGCACCGACGCTGCAGAGAGCCTAAGGCTGAACATGCATCGGTTTGAACAGTGAATTGCACGGACCCTCATTATAGTGCTACAGGAAATAGCATGGACCTTGGTATGCTTAGAGCTGAAATGTGCATCGATGTTAGATATGCAGAATTGCCTAAATGCACAGACCTTCTACTAGATGAACAGTGACATGCACCGACTGGTATAGTGGAATGCACGGACCTTCTCATGCATGCAAAGTAAAGATATGCACTGACTACATGCAGTCACAGTGCGGACGTGCGCCGACCCTATCAAAGGCCAAAGGTAATATGCACTGACTTAACTCAGCACATGATAGTTGCACGGACCTTTATGCTTAGCCAAATGAAAGGTTGCACCAACTGCCATAGTGTTTTCTCCAACCTTGAATGCATTAGGCTAAAACATGCAACGGCCCTATGTGAATCAAGCAGACATGCACTGACCCTGGTGTTCAGATGCCAAAACGTGCACCGACGTTTCTTGTGCTGGCGAAGAAATTGTACCGACCGTATCGCACATATGCACATATGCACATACTTTAAAGTGAGATATGCTAATATGCTTAGACCTTGTGATATGCGGATAAACCATGCACCGTCGTCTATAGAAGGAACAGCAACATGCACAGACTCGAATGCATGATCATGCACAAGGAAGACCTGCACCGACCTTTTCACGCAACACCTCAACATATGCACTGACATTGCCTATAAGACTTGATGCTACAAAATCTAGCATGGACTTGAAGTATGCATGAAGCTAAACTAACACCGACTTTGATTACTCAAAAGAACATGAATGAGTCGACACTTTCAGGGTAAAATCAGAGAATGCAATATATGAAGAATTAAAAATCAAGTTGGCATTGACTATTGACTAAAATGACTCACTTAAATTGTCATCATCAAAACCACAGGGACAGGACACAATAGTCTCCCCCTTTTTGATGATGACAACACTATAGGTCAATATCAATGCAATCATTAGTAATGATCAAGCATGCATGCAACAACACATATTAACTCCCCCTGATGCAAGTAAAGCAACACATAATGCAACACAATGTCATTTACATGTTCTCCCCCTTTGACATCATCAAAAGGAAATTAAAGAGATATAGAGCTGTTGGATGAGTGAGAAAGAAATACATGATTTTCACAGTGTAGAATGTCCCATGAACACGTCTTAAAAGATTAAGTAGGAGAATAAAATCAAGCGTAGATTCTTCAAATCTAGTAATCAAGAAAAACTTAGAATGAGAGTGAAGTTTATCAATGTACAGAGGATATGATGTAGAACAAAGATGAACATGTATGTCAAGAGGGTTCTGAGCAAAAAATGTACTGATTAGACTGCAAGAGTCTGATCCTCAGAAAAAAAGTTCTAGAGATATTGAGGTCAAACAATCCAGATAATTTTGCAAATACAGGGGATTTGACTAATTTTTCTTTAATGATCAGCAAAAGCATCAATAAGTAATTTTGGTAGATCACATCTTTTGACATGAGGAGACACCTTAACTAGAGGCCAGAATCCCCAGTTACTCAATGTGAGAACCGCATTACCTCTCTTTAGAGAATAGAGTTAGTAACACAAGTGTCTTTTTACGTGAGGAGACACCTTGATCAGAGGCCAGACTCCCCAGTTACTCAATCACCTGATTACCATTGCTCTGTCATGATCAAATAGAAAATATTTTTGTAATTTTTAATCAGAGATAATCTGACACCTCATGACATATGAAGAATTTCATTTCATTGATGAATCATCTAGTTTCTCAGTAATCAGATCATTGCTCTGAAGATTTTTATGCCCCTAAATTTTTGATATGGTATGTTTGAAGAAAATACCAGAAGTACTGATTCTGAAAGAATTGTTCTCAGAAGTCAAGGTTTCAAGGTTTTAGTAGATTTTATGACATACGAGTTTAGCTTTTGGTCCATGATCATGAAATATGTAAGATGATATACTTCAGATACTTTATCCAAGTCTGTGCTAGTTTATTAGATAGAAGATTCTAGCAATACATCAGTTGCTCAAACTTTAAAGGTTTAAGAAGTGTATGAGATTCTACTTTCTGTGGATGGACTGTATAAATTCTTTCAATAAAAGCAGCAACACCAAAAATCTCTCAAAATCTTTTGAATCAGTCACAGGGACAACTCCCCCTCACAAAATGATCTGATATGCAAACATAACGAATACAACTGCTCAAAACCCCTCAACTTATCAACTGGCACAGGGACAAAACTCCCCCTCACACTATGAACTAATATGTAGACACAACTCATGCTGAATGGGCAAATATGCAAAATGAAACTCATCTTAATGCAAAATGACCGATGGTACTAGGCAGAGGTCTAGCCTCTACGCATGAGATGGGTTTCCAGTCAGAAGAAATCTAACCTTCTCCCAACTATCATTTGATATACCAACCGGTTATGCATGCTAATGCAATTTTATTGAAGTATGATAAATGCTAAATGCAGATGTGTGCAAATGCTGACACAGAAACATGGAGGAATTTTATTCAAGGAGTTCAGAATTCAAGAAGATTTAAAAATGCCTAATTCTCTCCTCAATGCTGTGAATTTTTCATTATCCAGTGGCTTAGTGAAAATATCAGCTATTTGATGTGCAGTGCCAACATGGATCAATTCAAAAGAGCCTTTAGAAACCTCATCTCTGAGGAAATGATGTCGGATCTCTATGTGTTTGGTTCGTGAATGCAAGACAGGATTCTTTTCAAGATTAATGGCACTAGTATTATCACAATATATGGGGGTGCAGCCCAAGTCTACTTGGTAGTCCTGAAGCTGATTTTTGATCCAGATCACCTGGGTACCACAGCTCCCTGCAGCTATGTATTCAGCTTCTGCAGTGTAGAGGGCCACAGAGTGCTGCTTCTTGGAACCCCAAGAAACCAGACACCCACCTAAGAACTGACAATGTCCACTAGTGCTCTTCCTATCTAGTTTGCAGCCAGCGTAATCAGCATCAGTGTATGAAATGAGATCTAAAGCATTTGATGCAGGGTATCACAGTCCTAAGTTATGACTTCTAGAAATGTATCTAAAGATTCTCTTTACAGCAGCAAGATGCAATTCAGTAGGCCTAGATTGATATCTAGCACACATACCTACACTGAATTGGATATCAGGTCTCGAGGTAGTCAAATAGAGTAAAGATCCTATCATACCTTGGTATAGCTTTGCATCAATTTATTGACCTGATTCATCTGCATCCATAGAAGTGTTGGTACCCATTGGAGTTGAGATGTGCTTCAAGTTGTCCATCCCAAATCTCTTGAGAATTTCCATTGAGTACTTGGTCTGACTGATGAAACACCCATCTTCCAATTGCTATACCTACAAACCAAGGAAATATTTTAGTTCACCTACCATGCTCATCTCAAACTCATTTGACGTCATTTCAGCAAATTCTCTACACAGTTCAATACATGTTGAACCAAAAATTATGTCGTCAACATATACCTGAACTATGATAAGGTTTTTATTTAGTACCTTGGTAAACAAGGTCTGGTCCACCTTACCTCTTTTGTAGCCCTTGCTGAGCAAAAATTCTATCATCCTTTCATACCAAGCCCGAGGAGCCAGCTTTAGTCCATACAGGGCATTGTTCAACCTAAAAACTTTATTAGGGTGTGAAGATAGTTGAAATCCAGGTGGTTGATCTACAAAAACTTCTTCCTTAATAAAACCATTCAAAAATGCACTTTTGACATCCATTTGATGAAGTTTCATATTTTTAGAACATGCAAAAGCTAGCAGGATTCTTATAGCTTCTAATCTAACAACAGGAGCATATGACTCTTCAAAATCTACTCCGAACTCCTGGCAGTAGCCTTTAGCTACAAGTCTATCTTTATTCCTAGAAACTATTCCATCTTCATTCAATTTATTTTTAAAAACCCATTTTGTTCCAATGACAGTTGCATTTCTAGGTCTAGGAACTAGTTTCCAAACATTGTTTCTTTCAAACTGTCCTAATTCCTCATTCATTGCATTAACCCATGATTCATCTTTTAAAGCCTCTTCAACAGATTTGGGTTCTATCTGTGACACTAATGCAACTAGGTCTTGATTATTGACATTTCTGAGGAAAGACCTTGTCCTAGGGGTATCATTCAAATTTCCTATGATGTTTTGAACAGGGTGGTCTTTCAGAAATCTGACATTAGTTGAGGACTCACCTGCTTCAACTGACCTTACCTGGTTGGGAGAATTTGGTGCTTCACTTGATTGAATCTCCTCTTCTTGTTTATCCTCCAGGAATTCTCCATCATGCTTTGAATCCATGTCATCATCTTCAAAGTTAGTGACACTTTTTGTTTCATCAAAAATGACATGTGGAGACTCTTCAATCTTTTGTTCAGTAATGTTGAAAACCCTATATGCTTTGGACACTTCAGAATATCCTAAAAATATTCTTAGACAACTTTTAGCATCAAATTTATCTAGGTCCTTCTTGTCATTATTATGTATAAAGCATTTAGCACCAAAAATTCTGAAATGACCCAAGTTTGGTTTCTTACCTCTCAATAGCTCATAAGGGGTTTTCTTGTGAATTGGTCTTACCATGGCCCTGTTGATTGTGTAAGTTGCTGTGTTGGCCGCTTTTGCCTAGAACATTCTTGGTAGTTGACTCTCAATCAACATAGTTCGGGCCATCTCCACAATTGTTCGGTTTCTTCTCTCCACAATTCCATCCTGCTCAGGTGTCCTAGGAGAAGAGAATCTTTGTGTCAGTCCTTCATTTTCACAAAAATCAAAAAACATGAAGTTTTCAAATTCACCTTAATGGTCAGATTGAATTGAGCAGATTTTATGTTTTCCTTCTTGTTTGATCTTATTGAAAAACTGTTTGAATTTTTGAAAAACATCATTTTTATGTGCTAAGAAAAAGATCCATGTGAATCTAGAGTGATCATCAACAATCACATAACTGAACCTACTACCATTTGGACTCTAAGTTCTAGTAGGACCGAAAAGGTCCATATGAAGCAATTCCATTGATTTAGAAGACAATGACTCAGATCTTAGTTTGAAGGACTTATGGGTTTGTTTGCCTAGAGCACAGGCATCACAAACTTTTGAATGTGGGTTGAATTTTATTTTTGGCAGTCCTCTAACCAAATCAAATTTCACCAATTTATTTAACGTACTGTAACTTGCATGTCCTAAGCACCTATGCCAGTTAAAAGTATTATTGTCTAAATCAGCAGAGAGACAAAGATTTGATTCAGAATTCTTATTAAGGTCTACCATGTAGACATTATTCACCCTATGGCCTAAGTACATGATTTTGTCAAAATTCATTTCAAAAATTTTGCATGCATTATTGTCAAAAATAACTCTGTGACCCTTGTCACATAGCTGACTGATGCTAAGGAGGTTATGTTGAAGATTATCTACTAGCAAAACTTTTTTAATCACATTAGAAGGGGACTTACCAACTATCTCTATTTTTATGATCTTACCTTTATTCTTACCTCCAAATTTGACCATACCTCCCATCTTCATTTTCAGTTCACTGAACTTTGTCTGGTCACCTGTCATGTGCCTAGAACAGCCGCTATCCAGGTACGATCTATTGTGTTTGGCTGCCAGACCAACCTGCTATCAAATCAGACACAAGGAAATTTTGGAACCCAAGAAAAGTTGGGTCCAAAGAAGTTACTCAATCCTTCCAAGACAATCTTAGGAATCCAGATCTGTCTGGTTCCCTTCCTGTGAACAGAATTTTTGTTTTCAGCTTGTAAGGTTTTATTAACTCTGGTCCTTGGATGTTGATGAATTTGATTCTTAACGACATGTAAGTTGTTCTAGGGCCTTTTCTGATAGGGGTACCTCTGTGTAAACTTAGATTGACCCTAATTCTGTGTGTAATTATTCCAGTTCTATTTTCGAATGGGTGGTCTATGTTGATTCCACTATGTTGGAACATTTGAGTTGTTGCAATGATACATTTTTCTGAAATGAGCATGATTTGCTCTGTAAACACTCAGATTCCTTGAGATAGTAGTCTTGCTACTCTGATGCATTGTAGGCTTAGCGTAACCATTCTTGTTTGTAATGAAGTTTGTTTTCACAGGTTCTTGGACTTTGTTGTTTGAGCTGGATGGGGTGTCCAGCTTTTCCCTTCTCTGAACAGAAGGTTACAGTTTTCAATTCAAATGGCATTTTATCGGTGGGATTGTATCCCAACCCTTCTTTGTTGAAATTCACCCTCACACCTAGCATGGTATCTAGGTTAGATTTTCCTTGCACAAATGTTTCTAATGTGTTTTACTTATCTTCAAGATCCTTTTTAAATTTTTCACTCATTTTATATATCTCAGAATTGACAATTTTTATGGCATCATATTTTTCAGAAACAAGATCATTTTCCTTTTGCAACTCATGAAATCTTACCTTGAATTCATCCAGATCTTTGTTAGCTTGTTCAACATGATCTTGAAGGTTTTTGTTCTCAATTTTCAAAGCGTTTAATTCTTGAATTTTCTTTTTCAGATCCTCATTTTCTTTCTTTTGACAGTTTACCTCCTCGACAACACTATTCAATTTTTTCTTTAGCATTTTGTAGTCCTTTGTTTGACAGTTAAATTTATCAAGTAAATCAGCATAAGCGTCCTCCCAGTCATCGATAGTATATTGTTCAAAGGGGATGCTTACCTCAGTGTCTGTGTCAGCCACAAGACACATTCTTTCCTCCTCTTCTTCAGAAGAATCTCCTTCAACATCCTCCTCCTCATCACTCCAAGTGCAGACCATTGCTTTGGATTTTTTTTTGTGCACCTTGATGTTCTTCTTCTGAAGATCTGGGTAGTCACTTTTCATGTGACTAGGCCTGTGACAATGAAAACAAGTAAGCTTGTCAGTAGACTTGTACTTGCCTGGTTTGGGGTTAGGATTCTTACTAGATGACTGGGGCTTTCTTTTCCTAAACTTCTTGCCCTTAGATCTCAAAAACTGTTGAAATCTGCGAGTCAGTAAAGCTTGCTCTTCTTGATCAAGATCTGAGAAATTTTCAAGTTCTTCACCACAACTGCTATTACTGCTGCTACTGCTACTACCACTGCCTCTTCGAGACGCCTTGAGAGCAATGTTCTTGCTCTTCTTACTTGTTTCTTCAACATTGCCCTTCAGGTTGATCTCATAAGTCATCAGGGATCCGATCAATTCAGTGACAGTCATTTTAGTCAAATCCCTGGACTCCTCTATGACTGTGGCCTTAGTGTGCCACAATGGGGTCAAAGACCTAAGAATTTTTCTAACAAGATCCACCTCTTGGATCTGTTTCCCTAGACCCTTGAGGCTATTCGTGATCAACGACAGCCTAGCATACATTTCAGTGATAGTCTCCTCAGGATTCATTCTAAACAATTCGTACTTAGAAGTTAGCATGTTTACCTTCGTTGCTTTGATCTGGGATGTACCTTCATACATGAGCTCTAGTTCATCCCACATATT
Organism: Amorphophallus konjac; assembly: GCA_022559845.1. Lineage (NCBI taxonomy): Eukaryota > Viridiplantae > Streptophyta > Magnoliopsida > Alismatales > Araceae > Amorphophallus > Amorphophallus konjac. Next base: position 177,653,784 of record CM040120.1, on the reverse strand, counting down.
CTTGGCTATCTTACAGGCAGAAATCCTTACGTACTCCTCTGGGTGGACCGCGCACTACATTATGTTCATTGCTGTCCAATTCACAGTGGAGAGCCTGATCTCCTCCCTTGACCATGTATCCTCATTGTCTGAAAGCTCGAACGGTCCTGAGGTAATTACTTTCCAGAGTTCATGACTGTTCGCTCTTAAGAACACCTCCATCCTGTTGTTCCAATAAAGATAATTAACACCATCAAAAAGAGGAGGGCAGTTAATTGAATGTCCATCGGCAATGAAGCTGCGAGGATTGTTAGTTCTAGGTCTACCTTGGACGTTGGACCACATCATGGGTAACCTACTCTGATACCAATTGATAGAAACACTAGAGAGTGATCTAGAAGGGGGGGATGAATAGATCACCCCAATTAAAAAAAATCATTCGAAGGCACACGACAAAGAATGAGGATCAGTCAAAGGATATCGCAAAAGCTGTGCAGTAAAAGAACCAATATAGACACACCCCTTAAACAACTAGATCAGAATGTAGGCAGTGAAGGAACTAAAACAGATCCAGCAGAGAACCAGTAAACCAAACAAGCACCCACAAGTATCAAAACATCGATCACACAAGGAGGCAAAGAATTTTTAGGTGGTTCGATTGCCCACAGCAATCTACGTCCACCCCTCGTCCACACCGAACGAGGATTCCACTAGCTCAGGCTAGAAAAGTAGACTCAGTCTGCGACACCGGCTGCCTAACAGCTTGCCCCGAGGGAGACAAATCTCTCAACCAGATTCTACACCCCACAGAACCTAAACCCTGGACTTGCTACCAGGCAATCCAGACCTGGAGGATAGTTCCTTCCTTCCTCTACATAGAGGAAACCACACGAGTGACCCCCATAGCCACTCGCAACTGGAGACATTGTCTCCCTTCCTCCACACTGGAGGGAACCAAAGAGAACACGGTTGGTAAATCAAAGGATCAGAATAAAACAAAAAAAAAGAGAAACAAAACAATGTAAAATGTAGCTTCAAAGAAGCATAGACAGATGCACTGGCAGGCTGCTCTCAGAGAAACCTCTTTCTCTTTCTCCATTCAACTGGATTGCTCACGCTCTCTCTTGCTCCTGGAGAAGCTCTCTCTTTAGGTGGAGACGAACGGCAGCTTTCAGCACCCTTCTTCAAAGGGTTGAGTAGCTTTATATAGGAGCAGGGGCTCCGTATGGATGAGGCAAAAGAGCCCTACCAAAACTCCATTGGTCCACGTGTTAGGGAATAGAATGTTCCTTTTCTCGGATCACGTGCCTTTCATTTGCCTCTTTATCCACGAGCCAGCCTTCTGCCATTTTAGAGATCACGTGCCTCTTCTGTGAACGACATTGTTCCCTGTAAAGGAAAGGACAGAGTACAGTTTATGCCCTGAGTTCTTAAAGGATGCATAGACTATATAGTGTAACGATCAAACATGCACAGACCTTAGGTTCAGTCAAACAGGATGTGCACTGACCTTAACTTGCTGTTAATGAGACATGCTAGGACCATTGGCAGAACGCAACAAAACATGCACGGACCTTCCATTGAAGAAACAGGAAAGTGCACAGACCATGAAATGCGTATATACAAAACATGCACCGATGCTACAGAGAGCCTAAGGCTAAACATGCATCGGTTTGAATAGTGAATTGCACGGACTTCAGGTGCAGGGAAGAGAACATGCACGGACCCTCATTACAGTGCTACAGGAAATAGCATGGACCTTGGAATGCTTAGAGCTGAAATGTGCACCGATGTTAGATATGCAGAATGGCCTAAATGCACAGACCTTCTACTAGATGAATAGTGACATGCACTGACTGGTACAGTGGAATGCACGGACCTTCTCATGCATGCAAAGCAGAGATATGCTCTGACTACATTCAGTCACAGTGCGGATGTGCACCGACCCTATCAAAGGCCAGAGGCGATATGCACCGACTTAACTCAGCACACGGCGGTTGCATGGACCTTTATGCTTAGCCAAATGAAAGGCTGCACCGACTGCCACAGTGTTTGCTCCAACCTTGAATGCATTAGGCTAAAACATGCAACGACCCTATGTGAATCAAGCAGACATGCACTGACCTTGGTGTTGAGGTGCCAAAACGTGCACCGACGTTTCTTGTGCTGGCAAAAAGATTGCACCGACCGTATCGCACATATGCACAGACTTTAAAGTGAGGTATGCAAACATGCTCAGACCTTGTGATGTGCAGATAAACCATGCACCATTGTCTATAGAAGGAACAACAACATGTACAGACTCGAATGCATGATCATGCACAAGGAAGACCTGCACCGACCTTTTCACGCAACACCTCAACATATGCATAGACATTGCCTATAAGACTTGATGCTACAGAATCTAGCATCGACTTGAAGTATGCATGAGGCTAAACTAACATCGACTTTGATTACTCAAAAGAACATGAAAGAGTCGACACTTTCAGGGTAAAATCAGATAATGCAATATATGAAAGAATTAAAAATCAAGTTGGCATTGACTATTGACTAAAATGACTCACTTAAATTGTCATCATCAAAACCACAAGGACAGGGACACAACAGCGCCGCCAGCTGGAGAAGCAAATAGGGTCCTAGGGCTGTCGTAGCCCCCTAGTTATAGGGTGTATGGAGGGTTCTAGCAATCGAATTGGACTCGAGAGTCCAATTGGGAAAAAGTGCTCAGAATCTCACACATTGACCAAATCCACGCCACCGCCGTCGAGAGAAGCATCTAGAGGCTAGGGTTTCAAAGGGAAAATGAGCTCATCGGTTAACCTTTCGATTGGGCATGGTTTGGGCTCGATTGATTAAGAATTGGGCTCCAATTTGGTCATTTAAGATTGATCTATTAAAACAACAAATTTGGCCATTAATTCCTTAATCCAGCCTAATTAAATTTTTATTAGGGGTCAGCCCAGTTGATAATATTATTAAACACTTCATTCTCTATAAGAATATAATTTTCTCATATTTTTAGAAATTAGTCAAAACTTTGGCCTACGGGTGAAATTCAATTAATTTAATTTATACCTATTAAATTCATATCATCATAGAAAAATTCGATTGCATCTTGGAATATGAAATTCTTTTTATGGTTATTGTAGAAAAATAATTATTTCTTTTTATTGATATAATTTGGCCACTTTCAAAATAAATAATTAACTAAGAAAATTATTGAAGTCATTAAACAACAAGTTAATAACTTTAATCCGTTTTAATATATCTTGCGTTGAATTAGTGATTCGATTAGTCATTCTATTTTTACAAAAATTGGATTTCATTTTCTTTTCTTTTATTTACTTCTTCACATGAGATGTAATAATTTAAGCGATAATTAACCGGACGTTTTTCATTTATTTCTATTTATCACATTTTATTCCAATACATATTACAAAATTTTAATTTTATACTTTATTATTTAACTGTGGTGTTACATCCTCCCCCACTTCAAGGAATTTGGTCCCCAAATTCGTCGATCGCCATTAACTATTCAAATAGTTAAACTAAGATGATCTTACCTATTCAAAATAACATGTTAATCATACAACTAATGGAATGCAAAAGAATTTAACTATAGTTAATGATGAGGGAGAACGGTAGCTTATATAATTTCTCATTTCATAGAAATCGGTTCCAATTCTCCTTGTGTTTTTGCTTGTGGAAGTAGCTTAGGGCAATTAGCCATTATATGATCTTTATTTCGGCAACGAAGACACGCTCCGCTCCTTCGCTAGCACTCCTTGATTAGATGACCAATTTTGTGACAGTGAAAACATTTTATTTATGAAAGGTTATTCTTTTTCTTCTTATTACTTCAAATTTCTTTACGACGGACTCACTACCTTTTAACGGAACCGAACCTCAGCTTACTCGTGGACCCTCTCGCTTTCATGTCAAAAGGAGCTTAAATACCTGTACAATAATTATAAGGTTAAAATTTTTATCATCCTTACGCGTCGTGCTACGCAATCTTATACATATTTTATTACTTAACCCGAGGCACTACCCAATCTCACCAGGTGACATGAATGGATGATACAGATTACATGACCTATTACTTAGGGTAACCTATACTTATGGACAATAACCTAGGACTCCAACAACCGAGGATCTGATACCACTTCTGTCACGTCCCGAACCGATAGCAGTGGGAAGTAGTGCTCGGAACGTGGTAGCGAAACAGTAATGTTAATCAGTGTAAGGAAACAACAAATGAAAATAATAGGAAAGACACATGGAGGCCATAACTTGATAAAAATATAGTTTTATTGATATTTGGAAATTGAATTACAAATTTGACTCAATTTTTACAATAATAGACTCAATAAAATAAGTAAAGAAGAGAAAATAGCAAGACCCACTATACTAAGACTCAAGAAAATAAAAAGACTCGGGTCTCAAGGCTCCAGGTTCACTCGATCCCGCTGACCCGATCCCAATTGCACACATTCCATCTACCGCGTTACCTGAAAAGGATGGAAATAAGGGAGGGGGGTGACCAAGAAGCTCAGTAGGAATTAATCTCTATCATCAGGCAGAATTTAAGTAATTAACCATTTTCAGGAATGTATAAATAATGCGAGAAACTCAAATAAAGCAAACTAAGTAACCAACAAAGTCAGAAGATATTCAATAGATAAATGGAAATGAATATTGCAAGTCGAGATATCAAGCACCATTAACAAGAATTTCCCAATAAATGGCTATTTCAAGTCAAGTCAAGTCGAGCCATGTCACGCAAGCAAGTACTTCACTGTTTCAAGCATGAAGAGCAAGTTTCACGAGAATGTGGAATGTCGTAGACTCACACGCTAGATAGTACTCGTTGACAATGCCACACCTAGTCATTACACCTCCCCGGGGTACAAGTACACTTCGGGTGCTCCTCCCAAGACCAGATTGGGCCCTTAAATATGATTGCCTTGGCATTGATTTGCTTGGATCACTGATCCCACGAAATCTAGACATCCACGAATAAAAATGGCCAAGAGTTCCAAGATCAAGCTCATGTAATCAAGGTAAAATGCATAAGTATATTGATTTTCTTGAGATTCCAAACAATAAGCTCCTTAATTGAGAGGAAAAGTCATTCAAAGAAATGACTTAGAATGGATAAATGTCATCAATAGACTTAACAATAGGTCAAAAACTCAAGGTGCCATAGCCTGGATAGGCTAGAGCAGCTCACACAGTTCAAAACGTGAAAAACAGCAATTTTCGGAAGGCTTGAATGTGAAACGGTCAGCAGAGGATTGCTAAGATAGGTAAACGGTCTAATCAAGACCGCATACACAAGAAAAATAGTCTAATAATGATCGCATGCAAATGACAACGGTCAACACTGGACCGTTTACGTCGTACGACGCGCCAAAAAACAAAAATGACCAAGCCCAGGGAAAACGGTCCTAGACTGACTGCTAGACCAACCTAGCTGTCCAGAGAAGGCTGCTAAGGTCAGAAAACGGTCTGAACATGGCCGCAACCCTTACAGAGCAAGGGCTGACCAAAAAAATCACAATTTTGGTCAATTAGGAGGGTTCAGGACTTAAGGTACAACCCGCCCGACGTCCTAGTGGGAATCCCAGGCTCGCGGGGGCTTACGGAGGCCTCGGAACATGAACACCTAGTCCGGCGGAAGGAATATCTGACGAAGAGGTATTCGATGCCCAAGAATTAATGTGCCATAAACATCAGAAAATGGGTATAATCGGTCCAGTCGACACCACCAGAGTGGCACGACCTTGAAACAAGTTCTAACTATATAACGAAAATAAAAGTTTGCAAACTAATCAATTATGTAAACATGTTACTCTGCTCTTTTTTAATCATTTATAATACTTGAATGATGAACATGAAAGGATAATTTTTGAAAGGGAATTAGACTTTAATAAAATGTTTCATGAGTCCCAATCATTAGTGTGTTTGTACCATGTAATTAACCCTAATAGCATGCTTTTAAACAAGGAATGACAGGACATAACACGCCAAAAAAAATGATCAACATTTTTATTGAAACAGGGATAGAAACGGTCACTAAGAGGGCCGCCAAAAGCCTAAAACGGTCAAGAGTAAGGCCGCTTAGCGTAGTTAGCAGTCAAACATACGGCCGCTAGAGCAAAATGCAAAACAGGATCCTTGCGGTCTATCGGGCGGCCGCTAGACACATAAGCGGTCTATCGGGAGACCGCTAAGCCCATCGTAGCCCTTAATAGGTAGCAAACGGTCTGTCGGGTGACCGCTAAGCCAAGTGGCGGTCACTGAAAAGGCCGCTACCTAGTCCCCGCCCCGGCCTCTGGCGAGTCCCGACACACCTCACTTGTATCACAAAAATTCGTGCGGTATAGTGAACCAAAATTAGGCAAATTGGTGTCTAAAGGAAGGCAACAAAATTTCAAACATGATGACAATGTTTAATTAGAATTTTATCTTGCTAAATTTAAACAATAGATCGATACAATAGAACTGGCATGGTCGGTGCCCTAATTGACATGCTTCAAATAAAAATTGAAATACGAACTCCATACTAGATCAAAATTAGGGCTTTTGATATCAAATGAAAGAGGACTTGAAGGCACATAAAATGATGTATGTTAATTAATCTTTAGCCTGAGAGAAACGTACCTCAATTGAAGAAGAAAGGGGATGACGCGAAAACCCTAATCCGCGAACACGTCGTAGATCCTCGCCCTAAGTCACCCTCGATCGGCCACCACAGGTCACGTCGCTAGTTGGAGAAGCAAATAGGGTCCTAGGGCTGTCGAAGCCCCCTAGTTATATGGTGTATGGACGGTTCTAGCGATCGAATTGGACTCGAGAGTCCAACGGGGAAAAAGCGCTGAGAATCTCACACATTGACCAAATCCACGCCGCCGCCATCGAGAGAAGCATCTAGAGGCTAGGGTTTCAAAGGGAAAATGAGCTCCTCGGGTTAACCTTTCGATTGGGCCTGGTTTGGGCTAGATTGATTAAGAATTGGGCTCCAATTTGGTCATTTAAGATTGATCTATTAAAACAACGAATTTGGCCATTAATTCCTTAATCCAGCCTAATTAAATTTTTATTAGGGGTCGACCCAGTTGAGAATATTGTTAAACACTTCATTCTCCATAAGAATATTTTTTTTTCATATTTTTAGAAATTAGTCAAAACTTTGGCCTACAGGTGAAATTCAATTAATTTAATTTATACCTATTAAATTCAAATCATCATAGAAAAATGCGATTACATCTTGGAATATGAAATTCTTTTTATGGTTATTGTAGAAAAATAATTATTTCTTTTAATTGATATAATTTGGCCACTTTCAAAATAAATAATCAACTAAGAAAATTATTGAAGTCATTAAATAACAAGTTAATAACTTTAATCCGTTTTAATATATCTTGCGTTGAATTAGTGATTCGATTAGTCATTCTATTTTTACAAAAATTGGATTCCCTTTTCTTTTCTTTTATTTACTTCTTCACATGAGATGTAATAATTTAAGCGATAATTAACCGCACGTTTTTCATTTATTTCTATTTATCACATTTTATTCCAATACATTTGCAAAATTTTAATTTTATACTCTATTATTTAACCGGGGTGTTACAGGTTACTATCGGCGTTTCATCAAGGACTTCTCAAAGATTGCTGTTCCCCTTACCATATTGACTCGCAAGGAAGTGCCTTATGAGTGGAATGAAGACTGTGAGAAGAGTTTCCGAGCTTTGAAGGATCTCTTGACCACTGCTCCAGTCTTATCATTACCAATTGAAGAAGAAAAGTATGAGGTATATACTGATGCTTCTGGTATTGGCCTCAGATGTGTATTGATGCAAAATAGGAGAGTCATCGCATACTCTTCCCGGCAACTGAAGAAGCACGAAGAGAACTACCCGGTGCATGACCTAGAGATGGCCGCGGTGGTATTTGCTTTGAATACATGGAGGCACTATCTCTATGGAGAACAGTTTACTGTATACTTCGACCATAAAAGCCTCAAGTATCTATTTTCCCATGAAGAACTAAACATGAGACAACGTCGTTGGCTCGAATATCTCAAGGATTTCGACTTCACTATACAATACCATTCTGGTAAGGGTAATTCCATGGCTGATGCCCTTAGTCGAAAGCCGAGAGCAATATTGGCCAACTGTATGATTCAAGAATGGAAGTTGCTGGAGAAATTCTCTGAGCTCAATATCAATATAGATGAGAAGAACGAGTGTATTATTCTTTCACATATGAGTCTACATCCGGATTTGCTACCTGAAATTAAGAAGCTACAAGAAGAAGATCCCGCACTAGTAGAAATAAAGGACAAGCTGGACGAGAGACTTGATTTCAAGCTGGCACCCGATGGTAGATTGCTATTCCATGAACGGACATGTGTACCCGACTGTCCCGAATTGAAGAAGAAGGTGCTTAAAGAAGCACATCGATCGAGATACACGATTCACCCTGGAGCTACTAAGATGTACCAAGACCTAAAAAGAACTTTCTGGTGGCCTAATATGAAAAGGGAGGTAGCAGACTTCGTATCTCGCTGCCTGACTTGCCAACAAGTGAAGGCGGAATATCAGAAACCTGTCGGAAAACTACATCGGCTAGGTATTCCTAAGTGGAAGTGGGAAGACATCAGCATGGACTTTATCATAGGCTTGCCCAAGTCTAGGAGCAGACATGATGGAATTTGGGTAATCATCAACCGCCTAACTAAATCAGCTCATTTCATGTCCATCAAGAGCCGATGGTCAATTGATATCCTTGCTGCTTTGTATATCAAAGAGATGATCAGATTGCATGGAGTCCCTGTGTCGATCGTATCCGACCGAGACCCACGCTTTTTCTCCCATTTCTGGAAGAGTTTATAACACTCTCTAGGGATGAAACTCAACTTCAACACTACTTTCCATCCCCAAACAGATGGACAGACCGAAAGGATAAATCAGGTTGTTGAAGATATGTTAAGGGCATGTATTATAGACTTCGACGGAAGCTGGCATGACCACTTACCCCTAGCCGAGTTTGCATATAATAATAGCTATCAAGCCAGTATCCAAATGGCACCTTTCGAGGCACTCTATGGCAGAAGTTGCCGATCTCCAATATGCTGGGACGAAGTCGGTGAAAAATAAATTCTAGGCCCAGATATGGTGAGAGATTCAACCGAGAAGATACACCTCATTCGGGAAAGGCTAAAGATAGCACAGTCCAGGCAGAAGTCATATGCTGACAATAGAAGGAGAGATCTGGAATTTCAAGTTGGAGACCACGTCTTTCTCAAGGTATCTCCCGGTCGAGGTATTAGAAGATTCGGTGTTAAGGGCAAGCTTACATCGAGGTTTATTGGTCCATTTGAAGTGTTGGAAAGAGTGGGTGAGGTGGCTTACCGCATTGCCTTGCCTCCACAACTATCAGAAGTGCACAATGTATTCCATATTTCTATGCTGAAGAAGTACGTGCATGATCCTTTCCATGTCATCGACTACACTGACTTAGTGATACAAAAGGACCTGACCTACGAGCAAAAGCCGATGAAGATCCTCGACCGAGAAGTCAGAGTTTTAAGGAAAAAAATGATCCCTGTGCTGAAAATCCAATGGAATCGATGCTTAGAGCAAGAAGCGACATGGGAAACCGAGGAGTCCATGAGAAGGAGATTTCCAGAACTATTCTAGCCTGTATGTACTTCTCACGCTTCCATGTCTTCAAATATGCAATTGAATTTTGGGATCAAATTCTTTTAAGTGTGGGAGGGTGTAGCACCCCGGATAAAAATGATAAAGAAATATACCTTTTCCCAAGTAAATAAAATCCTTAAATAACTCTACAAGAAGGGCCAACACCTACAATATACTTATAGATATACATATCTCTCTTAAGACCCCACCAACTAACCAATTATATATATGTATATATATACATCTGACTTAAACACCCAACCAGCACGAAGAGGTAAATAGCGCCCCTAACCAGGGCGCTATTCACTTAAGGGTGCCCCTGACCAGGGTGCCATCACACTGACTTTTCAAAAAAAAATATAAAAAAAATGGCCTCAAGATATAGTGCCCACATGCATGGGCGCTATTCACTTAAACAGAGACTGCATGGGAGGGCGCCATTTCCCTATATTCTTCTAGAAGGGGGTTGACATAATGACATGAAGTTTTTCCTGGGAACGTACCCATTTGCCTGACAACTGATTGAAGCACTAATTGCCTCTTGTTCCCTAGCAAAGGACCCTTATGTTTTCTTTCTTTTCCTATAACTATTTCTCATCTAATGTGAGATAGAGAATGCCGTCATTCTGCTACTCAGCAGAAGAGAATCTCTGCTGCTGAAGCGTTTTAGAAGGGAAAGTGAAGGCTGGTTTTCTTATTCTTTCCCCTACGTATCTCGGTATTCACGTCAAAAGGTAGGTGTTTTCAAGATCTGGCCTAACTAATAGTTAATATAGGATGACATGCATGAGTAGAATTAGCTTACATATTACCTGGACGTCATGCATGTGTTCAGCCATTCTGATTCCTATAAAATTACTCCATGTTTAAGAAAATTCATATCTATGAAATTGAAAATTTTGCATGAGCATGACCTTGCAATCCTGCTATTTTTCCCTATCTATCTATGCCTCTACTTCTTGATTCGTTGAACACTTAACAAATCATGAATAGTGATGTGAAAGGCATGTTCTGTAATTAATAGTCACCTAGTTCAGAAATTTATATCTATGAAACTAAATCATCAAACCCCTATATGAGCATGACTTTGAAATCTCGAGCTTTTTCTCTATCTAACCATGCCCTCATTTCTGGATTTCGAAATTTAGCCTCATGAACAGTGTTTTGTGTCTCGTGGAGCACCCAGGGGGAGGGGCGCCCCTGACCAGGGTGCCATTTCACAATGGGGCACCCTTGACCAGGGTGCCATTTCCACTATGCTGACAACACCCCCATCCGATTAGTACATAGCCTGTTAAACCTGTTACCTATTAACCTGTTAATTACATACCTTGTTAAGCTTGTTAAATCATGTAGCCTGTTAAACTTGTTGATTTCATAGCCTGGTAATTACATATCCTGTCAAACCTTGTTAATTACATAGCAGTCGTTAAGCGTTGTTAATTCTATAGCATGTTAATCACATAGCATGTTAAACCTGTTAAATTACATAACATGTTAGCCTGTTATCCTGTTAAATACACAGCATGTTAAACCTGTTATTTGTTACCTAGCCTTTCTGAACAGAGACCCTCTGAGAGGGCGCCCTATTCTAAAATGGAGGCACCCTAAGGGGCGCCATTTCCTCTATGACCAGAAGCTCTGTAAACCCTAATTCCAGGACCAAAACCCTAAACCATGTATGTAAACCTACTTCTGAAAACCTGGAAATTTTTGTTATTGAGAAACCTTGTAATTCCATTTCTGAAAATCCTGGAAAAGACCCTTACAGAAACTTTGTAAACCCAAGTTCTGCAACCTAGAGAAAATGTTTCCAAAAACCCTGAAAGCCATCACATAGGGCTTCTAAAAACCTAGTTGTGAAAGGTATCTATGAAAAACCCAACTTCTGGAACCCTGAACCCAGTACCAGGGATACATCGCCCCTGACCAGGGCACCATTTCAATAGGGCACCCTGGACCAGGGCGCCATTTCCCTGAGCCATTCTGTGACCAAGAAACCCCTGAACCATGTACTAAACCTAGTAAACTCACTACTGAAAACTTGGAAATTTTCATTACTTAAACCATGTAAACTCAAGTTAGAAAACCCAAAAATTTCCCATCCAAAATGGAGACACCTTGCAGGGTGCCATTTCCTTGCAATATACGATTTTCTGGACTTCTGTCCAGCCCTCACCATATGAACTCTAGCCTTCTCCATAACTCTTAAACCCCTGAAGGCCATGCCATCTTCCTAAAGCCCTGATTTATGAAACTATTGTCTTGTCCACAGATTTGGACTTTAAAGATTTAAACCCCTCAAATAAGGGAGCCAAATTTCACCAGGCTTGCCTCTGTGTCACGCATTTTAAGTAGCTTAGTCATAATCCATCATTTACATGTGATATGCCCTTGAACTCCATTCTTGAAAATCTACCTTATTGTTCCTACAATGTATAAACTTCTTGAAATTCTATATTGGCTATAAATGAGAGTGGATGTCAAAAGAAATACATGAAATGCTGTGCATATAGGGCCCGGTCTGGTCCTGGGAGGAGCACCCGAACGTACTTGTGCCCATGGGAGTTTATTGACCACGGTGTTTAAACATTGCAACGAAGTACTTGCTTGCTTGACTTGAGACATTCCACATTTACTCTCTCGTGACATGACTGGTTTGACTTGACTTGCGTGGCCCGAAAAAGGGTAATTACTTGCTTGAATGAAATGAATGAAATAACCAATTCTATTACACGTACTTGATATTACATGTGCTTGTTATTACTTGCTTACTTCTTGGAAAAACTTGTGCAAATACTTGCTTACCTTCTTGGAAGGAACTTGTGTAAATTACTTGCTAGTAACTCAATGATACATCTTATTGCTACCTTGAATTCATGCAATATTCTTGTTATATAATTCGTGATATCTTGCTCTTTCCAACATGCATCATTATACCTGCATTGAACATGTAATTGACTTAAAGACTGTTAGAACTTGAGATGTAATTCCTACTGAGCGATTCACTCATTAAGTTATAATCTAATATTTTTCAGGAAATTTGGATAGAGACCACCACCCGGATGGGAATGATATCGAGTGATGAGTGCTAGAGTCACCGATTGGTGTACCGTCAGTTAGTCTTGTGTCCTACCTTATATTTTCCAATTATTGTTGAGGCTTGTAATCTTATGGTTTAATTTAGGTTAGTTATGATTTAGCTGGTTGGAACTTGTCGAAATATGTCATCTTATGGATCAATTCGGGACATTACCATTTTGACTAATTACATAATTGTCATCTTGGACAATGGGTATTATGTTAAAAATTCAAGTTAGTGATAAGGTATATAGTCTTATGCGCACTTTATTGTTACGACAAAAGAAAATCTATCGCTCTAATGACACGATCGATATAGATGCGTCGTGGCACCGGGTATCTTCCGCGCTCGGGGTGTGATAGGATTCTTCTTAGCTGTGAATTCAAAAACAGATGAATTCTTGGTTGTCAGGTTTTTGTTATCTATTTGAATTTTTTGTGGTGCCAATTTTTTCAGGGAAACATTGGAAGTGCTAGCTCCTTCTGAACGTCGCACAAAGGTTGTATACAGTTGATTCCTTATAACCCTTTTAACCCTAGAATCACAGCCTACCCATTCTCTTTGTTCTGTTACTTCATCATTCACGGGAGCTTTTGACTTCTCTTTACCTTTGAGAGTTTTTGACAAAGAGTCTTTTAGATCACAAATTTCATTTTCTAGAGAAGCAATATGAATCTCATAACTGGCAATCTCTTGTTCACTGCAATTAACACATTCACTTAGCACCTTGTTTGCAGTTTTATATTTCTCAATTTCTTATTCTAGATTGCTCAGTTTTTCAGTTTCTTCATTACAAACAGTTTTTCCCTTTTCTAAGGCAAGAAGTCTATCAGATATAGCAGTGTTCAATAGTTTCAGTCCTTTATTTTCTTTTATTAATTCTCCATTCTGAACTAGTTCATTGATCAACACATGATTATCAATACTTGAACTCAATTTTTCTTCCAGTTCAGCAAGTTTCAGATTAAGTTCTTCATTCTCATCTTTTAGTGAATATAATTGTATCTTGTATGCATGAACATTAGACAAACACTAATCAAATGATTGTTTCAGTTTCAGACAATTTTCACAAGAAACATTAGAATTAGTCTGATCAATTTTCTTTTTCAATTTTCTATGTTCATACTTCAGTTTCTTATGTCTGTCAGATAGTTCTTCATACATGTTCACTAATTCGTCAAATGATAGTTCTTTGGATCCAGAACTTACCTGAGATGTAGTCTCCTCCTGTTGATCATTGCTATGATCATTTCTATTAGCCATGAGGCATTCCTCTTCCTTCTTTTCATGGCTGGCAATCACTTTGTCTAGCATTTCTTTTCTAGATGTGCACCTGAGAGCAAATGAAAATAAGTCAGTATTTACTGCAGCTTTCAGAATATTAAGAACTGTGAGATTATCATGGTTCTTTAGTCTATCCTCATTAGACCACTTGGTCTGATCATGAGGCAGTTCATGTGGGCCATTAGATACAAGACTCAATAAATTAGGATTAATGGAGTTCATGTAGACACATAGGCCGCCTAGCCAACTGCTAAAGTTAGAACCATCAAAGACTAAAGGAAGATGCATAATGACAATTAGCAACCAGATCAAGGCTAAGAGCAATCGATAAGCAATGCACCAAAGCAAGATAGCAGGATCCTTTACAGATCGTTGGATCTGGACAATCAGAGACCCGCTCCGATACCAATTGTTAGTCAGTGAAGACTTGGTTCAATGGTGCTGACAAGGATTCAGAGGGGGGGTGAATGAATCCCCTTTGAAAATTCTTACCAATTTCAAAGTTTAAGCTACAATCAGTAAGCTATGTGGAATTAAAGACTGATTAACTTAACTGAATGTGAACTATAATGAAACTCATGATCAATCAGATGATAGCTTACTATGGGCTATGATGAGGCACGCTGTCAAACATATGGTCAGCGTATGCAATGAACTACTCAGCAACTTCTAAGCTATTTTGCAGAAATAGACTAAGCACATTATGAGTTCTAGAGGCACTCAGGCAGAACTATCAATTGGAGCGCACCTAGGCATTCATCTAACGAAAAACAGATAAGCAATCAAACCACAGTAGACAAGAAATTTTTAGGTGGTTCGGTCCTCCAGACCTACATCCACCCCACACTCAAACCTTAGTGTGGATTACTGCTTCCTAACAGCTTGAATCCGCTGGGCCGCACAACTTACCAACAACAGCTGAGCTTTACAGCTTGCTTAACCGCTGACTAACAGCTTGACTGCTGGGCAATACAACTTCGCCACCGCTGCCTAACAGCTTGATTACTAGGCAATACAGCTTCGCCACCACTGCCTAACAGCTTGATCCGCTGGGCCTTACAGCTTAGCCACCGCTGATACACAGCTTACAACAAGAGTTTAAAGGAAAATAAGAAATGAAAAACTACAACACCGGAAAGCTAGAAATTAAACTCAATAATGTAGCTCACTCAGGAGCAATGTGGCATGGATCTGATCCAGAGGCCACATACAATTCTTGTCGGGTATCCTTCGATCAGGATCCCTCTTCTTTTTCTTCCTTCTTTACTCTTACTGCTGCACCTTCTCTTCTCTACCTCTTAATCCTCTCACGATACTCTGTTTTTCTTCTTTTCTCTCTCAGATCCCTATTTCTTTCTTCGACCAAGCTGGCTCCCTCTTCACACTACTCCACTGCTCCCTGATTCTATTCTTTTTTTCTTCATCTCTAGCCTCTCTCAGGATATTCTCTAGCCACCTCGTCTCTTCTCCCCTATTCAGCTCTATTCTCTCTTATTTCTTCCAGCCTTTCGATCCTCTTTTATAAACAGACGATAGGCGCGTGGAAGCCATGTTTCCCACCCAAACTTTCACGCAGATCTTATCCTTCGAGGTTCAACGTGTCAGAATCATGGTACTGTAGCAGTCTATGTGGCAGGATCTTCTGGTCCACTCCTTGCCTTGGATCACGTGCCATTAACCTGGTACTTTAGATTCCATGTGAGGTAGGTTCGTAGGTTGCTCAGTAGATGCTCGACCATATGACTGACCGGGCAATGAAACAGTCGTGAGTGTTAGCCGTTTGATGATATGCGCTGACCTTACCTTTTGAAGATTGAGATGTGCACAGACTCTAAACATTGGAGTGCACGGACTTTATATGCATAAGGTAAAACATTACACCGACCTTCTATATGCGTACGCATAATGTGCGCCGACCTTAGTAAGACTAAGGTGTATGTCCATCGATGTTCTAACGAAGAAACAAGAAAGTGCAACGACCTCATGTGCAGTCTGGAAAACACACATCGACCTTAGACAGTTAACACAAGCATGCACTGACTTATATGCTGGTGACACAGACATGCATCAACCACAACAACAAGTGGTCTGGACTAGCATCGACGTCATATATGCTAAGACAGAGTGTGCATAGACCTTATATGTGTCCAAAAAAGTATGCAACGACCTTGGAAATATAGTGGAGAAATGTTGCAAGCAAATGTGCTTGGGCTTTATGTGCGAGCAGCAAAAGATGCACCGACCTTATGTGCGTTGAGCTAATATATGCACTGACTTCATATGGCCTGAAGCAAGCGATGCACCGACCTTGTGAGCAAGCTACAAGAACGTGCATCGACCTGTGCTCTGTGTAGTTGTACACCAACTGTTCGACCAAATGATGTGCACACAGGCTGTTCAATGAAATGACATGCACACAGACTTTATGCAGATGCATTGACATTATGTGCACAGTGTTGACTTTACTTTGACCTGTGATGCGTTGACTTACATGAATAGTTGTACGTAAGTATATGCAGACCTTATGCATGCAGCATATGTAATGATATTAATAATGCATTAATCATGCATAGACAAACACATATGACACAAGACACATGTGTGCAACAGTTATTCCATGTAACTCATATATGCAGCAATACAAACGCTTTTGACATCATACATATGAGTCATAGTGTTTGTCATCATCAAAACATAAGATTCCAACATGGAGAAACTGACTATTTGCATCAAATAAATGCAAATGTTACGTCATGATAAAAGAAGCTAACTTTGTTCATAAAATGAAGCATAATGGTTGATTACACTGAGTAACTAGGAATTCGGGCGTCTAATCAACATTTCTTCTTGAGTAAAAAGGTGTAGTCATACTTGAATGCTCAAGCCAATAAACAAAAAGAAAAGGAAATATGGTTGACTCTGTGCCACTTTCAAAAATATGAAACTGTTTATTTTCAATATGAGACAGATTTGTATACCGATGATGTCTAATGAAAATGCCAAGTAAGATGAATGAATTTTTGGATTGGGCATAGTATATTGTTAAGTTTATTTTAACTCCATTGTTTCTGCATAAAAGGTTTAATCTAAGAACATTCAGGTATCAAGATTTAACCCTTATAAGCCGCAAATCACATAATTGTAAGGAAAGACAATATATCTTAAAGAAGAGGGCGGTTTGGTAATTATCTCTAAAATTGGTAAAGTTAATGAATTTTGTCTTAATCTTCCCTATTTTAAGCATCTACCTTTCTGTTAAAACGCAACGAATCCAGGTCAAGCCTTCTCCTTTTCTAAGCCTCATCGCATCGACGCAGAAAAGTGTCTGTGTTTCTTACCACTTCGCGATTCTATTTCCTTCATCCATGTTCTCCATCTTCCTTGTGCTTCCTCAAATCCGTGCCGTGAGCTTGAGTTTTCCGCATTCTTGTTAATCATGTCATCTCCGGCCACCAAAAGCAAAGGGAAACGAAGGGTTCCAGAGGAGCTACAACTAATGGATGTGCAATCTGAGAAAGCTGTCGAAATACCTTGCAAGAAGGGCAGATAAAAGCGTGTGCATGACAAAGGCACTACTTCAAGCATGCTTACAGAGAAATCTGCTAAGGGTAAAGAGAAGGTGTCCGAGATACCAGCCAAGCGGCGCTGGATTGCTATAGAGGAGGAAACACATCAATTGCCTGAGGAGGAAGCTGAGTCTGATTTAGTATCTGATCAAGCAGAGGAACCGATTGAGTCTGCGAAAATTATCTTCCCACGGTATGTTGATTTTCACGACCAGAAGATGCTTGATGAATATCCTGAGTTATTGGGTCTGATTAAATTCCAAGGTTGGAAGAAGTTTATGGGAAAACATAGGTATTATTATCCTAGGTTGGTCACTGAGTTTTACAAGAACTTGAGATATGACCCAGACCTACCTAAGATATGGTCCTGTGTTAAGGGAATTAGAATTGAGTTGACTAGACATTCCCTTCACAATATTTTAAGGATACCCGAGGATGGGATTTCTGAAGAAGAACTAGAGTACGATGAGTTTGAAGCCTACACTATTCTCACAGATTAGCCAAGTAATCCTAGTGATTACAAGCAAACTCGGTTGACTACTTTCAATGCCAACAAATTTACTCTAGTTAAGAGATTACTGCACCATATGCTTACTACAATCATAACCCCACAAGATGGAGGAAGAGGAAGGCTGACAAAGACACAACGATTTCTATTTTACTGCATGTTTAAGGATATCAAAGTGTGTCTCCCAAAGATAATGATGCATATAATGGGCTGTGTTAAAGAGGATAGAAGACACCTACCATATGCAGCTCATTTGACTACTATATTCAAGAAGTGGAAGGTATCTCTAGATGATGAGAAGTTTAAAGAAATTCCGAAGGTGAATGTTTATAACATAGACTTTATCACCAAATTCATGAAGCTCAAACCAACTGTTGCACAAGTTCAAGATCAGGCTGCACAAGAACAGGAAGAGCAATAGCCACAGTAGGCTGAGCAGGAGGAATTGCAGGAGGAAGAGGAGCAACATGAAGAACTACCAGAACATCAACAAGAGCTAGTTGAGCAGCTGGCAGGATAGCAAGAGCTGCAAAACCAGGAACAAGAACAGTCACAGCAGGCAGAACAAGTGCATCAGCCAGAGCTGCAGGCATAAGAGCAGCAGGTAGATGAGAATCAAGATGTCCAAGCAAATATTGATGACATACATCTTGATGATGTAAACCAACAATTGGAACTGCAGCAAGATGAGCAGCAACAAGAGAAGCAACAGGAACACCAACAAGAAGTGGAAAAGCAGATAGAGCAACAGCATCAACAGCACCAACAACGACAAGATCAGGAAAAGGCTGATGTGGGATAGGACACATATCATGGACCTCTGACAGCTTTTGGCATACAGCCACCCATATCTCCTGAAGAGCCACATACTCCACCAGAATTTCATGCATCTACATCAGAAGGACCAAGCTTAGCACCCAATGCATCTGACGTTCATCCTACCTTGGTAAGACTTCTGATGTCTCAGTTCAAGAATGTGAATTCCTCCATTATGCAATAAAATCTGGCAGTGGAAAGAATTGATGTCAGACTAGTACACGTTGAGCAGACTGACAATAGTTAGTGGGAAAAATTTATAAGGGACAAATACAGATTTGATTAATGCCTCCATGGTTTCTTGGACTCATTGCTGCATGTGTGTGAAAAGGCCGGATTTTTACTGAACAAGTTAAGACAGAATCAGGCTGAAACATATGCAAAAACAACTCAGATGCTTGTTCATGCTTTTGATATTTAGGCAAAACAGAAGAAAATAAGGGAGTAATTGATAATTATCCGAGAAGAACAGAAAGTATTATCTCTTAAGGTAGTTGGTCTACTAGATGAAACCCACAGTATAATTGTTTAGCTGGGAAATGTCTATTCTAAGACAGATTCAGTAAGAGAGGAAGTACTTAACCTGGGTAGGAGTCTTAGAGAAACTATCTCTGCACACTCTGAAAATACCTCAAACTCTATAGATGAGCTTCGTCACCTGCAAGTAGCCCAGCTTGATAACATTAGTACCATGCTGCAACACTGGTTTGTAGATCTGACCATTTCTGTCAAAGAACTTCAAACTCAGGTTCAACAGAATGATCAGAAATTCACTACAAAGTTTGGTGCACTGGGCACAAAGGTTGACAGAATTCCACAGAACATTCCACTGGCTATACCCTTGAGGTCTCCTGGCAGCTCCAACAGAACACCTACTCGACGACAACGCCAGTAGAAAACCCCAAATTTTTTTTATGATGGCAAAGGGGGAGAAGAATTGATGAGTCATGATTGGAAGAGGTATCTTGCTAGCTGTGAAGAGCTTAGAGCTGTGAAGACCTAGACTGAGACTGAGAACCAGCTGGAAAAATGCTTTGCTTAAAACTTCTAGAAAGGGGGAGAAGGTTTCAGAAGAATGGTGTGAAAGAGTCAGGGGGAAGATAGAAAACTAAGCAAACTGAGAACCTCTATCATTTGTACACAGTAGAGTCTCATGCTGCATGTAGTGTTCATTAGTTTTGTGTAGTATGTCATTTTGCATCTAGTGTTGCAGTTTCTTTGAGTATGATGTGTAATGAATGGAAACCTTGTGTTTGCAAACACTGTCCTTGTTGAGAAAATTTCTATATGCAATGAATGGAGATTTTTGCGTGCAATGACTTGATTAAATGATTGATGTGCAATGGTTGTTTGGTTACTGAACTAAAACTATTGTCTGTCAATGAATGTCTGAATCATCTTCATCCCGTGCAACTGTTTACATGACTCATAGTTGCCATCATCAAAAAGGGGGAGATTGTTGGAACCCTGGTTTTGATGATGTCACACTATGAATCATGTTGAGACTAAACTGTATTAATAATGATTGGTTGAGTCATCATTTTAGTTCATAAGTTTGAATGGCATATAGGTTGATGCATCTTAGTCACTCATGTTATACAAGTCATTTATCTTCTAAGTGTCAGGATCATAAGGTCGATGCATATATAGGCACTAAGTCATGCAGGTCGATGCAGCTTAGTATTCATTGAAATCAGGTCGAAGCACATACACATCTTTGTTATGTCCCCGCGGTTTTGATGCTCTCCAACACTCTGAGTCACTAATATACTCATCTCCTGATTGCTGACATTGACTGATATTCTCATGGCAGATAAGCCAAATAGGTCATAAGGGATGGCAAAATAATGCGCCCAAGTCACCTCAAGAAAATCTCTCAAAGACAGTTTTTACATAGGAAGTGTCGACACCTTGTTTCAGAAGGCCGACACTATGGTCTTCCAGAGAGCGTTATATTGGAAATTTTCCGAAGTTGTGTCAACACATTATTCTAGTAGGTCGACACTATGGTCTTACAGAGAGCATTGAAGACAGGATTCCCTAAGACGTGTCGACACATCCTTTATAGGAGGTCGACACTATCGTCTTCTAGAGAGCGGTATATTGGCAGTTTTACTAAGAATTGTTGACACTTCCTTCACAGGAGGTCGACACTATGGTTCTTCCAGAAACCTTTTAAGCTATTTTTTAAAGCACGTCAAATCATCCAAGGAAAATAAATATGAACCACAAATCCCCAAAAACATGGATTTCGAGGTCTGGAGCAACTCCCAAGGTCAGACATGTGACTCCACCATCATCACCATATATGAAATGACTTTTTGGTGGCAGCTGTGACAAAGTTCAAATATGGCAAATGTCACACCACCTCTTGCTGGCAGCCAATGGGAGATGATCCTAGAAAGGCACACCAATCATAGAAGTGACCTAAGCCAATGAGGAAGCAGTCTATTGGATGCTATCTACAAGGATCATTTAATGCTCAGATTTGGAACAGAAGGAAAGTCTTATTGTATATTTCCTATGAACCAATCAAAAGAAAGCAAGTGTGAAGACCCTTTTTCACTCAAGTTGAACCAATCAATGGACAAGATTTTTGGAGGGAAAGCTCCCTCTGCTGGGGGATCTAAGTGACCCAATTCCATGCACTAGGGTGCTGTGTAGGCGCTAAAAACTTGTGTGTGCTGCTGCTATCTAGGTGGAATATAGATAGACAAAAAGAGGAAGAAGAGGCCGCTGCTACCACTGCGGGTGCACCTTGGAGAAGAAGAAGAAATCTAAGCCAATTACGTCCAGAACAAGAAGAGAAGAAGAAAGAAGAAGGAGAATAGCCCAAGGTCATTGCCTGAAGATCTAAAGCTGATCGCAAGCTCCTCTTCAACTTGCTCCTCGTCCTGCAAGAAAAAACCATTGTGAAGGAAGCAAGGGTTCTGCAAGTAGCCGTCCAAGCTCTCTATCTTTCAGACAGAAACTTTTCTCACGGCCTGAGTTTCATTTACTCTGTCTGAAGTTTTCCATTGTTCTTTTTCGTTTGTTCTTATCAAAAACTGCGAACCGTACCTACCGGTGTTGTAGGAAGACAGACGGAGGTGTTCTCCGGTCTGTGGTATTTCAGTCCCTACCTGGTTCTATAGGAAGACAAAAAGAGAGCTTCTCTTGTCTGTGGTAGGCCGGTTGTGCCATTTGCCTGGCTTAGTGCGGTGACGCTAGTGAAGCCTCACTTGGTTTAAGTGAGGGGTGAACATAGAACTTGGGTTTGAGTTCGAACCACCTAAAAATCCCTGTTCTTGTGGTTTGCATGTGCGTGATCGCTCTGCGCTAAATGTTTAATTAGGCTCGTTGTCTATTCACACTTCATCATCTTGCGTGTAGGTTCTTGTTTCATGTGCTAATTGTTTTATTCTGTTGCAATCTTTTTATATCTAGAAAAAAAGGGATAGATCTATTCACCCCTACCCTCTAGATCAGCCATTCCCACACAACACGTGGTGAAGAGGGGCGATCTCGTGCTGGTCCTAAACTGGAGGAGATGATCACCAAATAGTGAACTGCAAAAAAGGGAAATGGATTAGGGGTCCCAGGGATGGTTCCCTGGGGAAAACCCTCCGATGCCTAAGTCAGTAGAGCAGTGGTGGAAGCTATGAAGGGAGGAAGAAGGAGATGCACGAGATCCCTCTCCACCAAGGTGGTGAAGTGGTTCCTACTCAGGGAGTTTTAGACGTGTGTTGGTCTTACCTTTCGCTGGAGGGAGTCCCAGGTTTAAATAGTGTGCCAGCCTTATGAGTCCCGTAAGCTGAGGAGTTTCAGGCAGGGGTTACGTCCTCGACGTGGGCTCTTTACATCGTCGTCGTGGGCTCTTTATAGCCTTGAGGATTAGTGAGCCCCATTATCCTCATAAACTCCTACTCAGAAAGGGCTCTCAACGACAGCATGGATAAGCAACCGTCGGTCGACCCAAGCGTGAAGAGTGCCAACCTTGTCCCGGGCGATAGGCATAGCTTCGGTGAGGTTCGGTCGGAGTGGGCGCTGGGCGCCAGCCCTTATCCCGGCGAGGGGGATAGGTCGGGCGTGGGTCGTCCTCCGACCGGACCGACGCTCGGCCTTTCGAGCCTAATGGCCGCCTAGGAAGTGCTTGATCCCGAGTGAACTTATTGGGCTTTTATGCTAAGTGGGCCCTACGGGCGGTCTGAGCTGGGCCTCGTTTGGTCACGCTGGACCTAGTTCGGCCGCTCTTAGATGGGCTACAGAAATCCCCCTCTCCACATGTCCCCCTCCTACTCCCGAGCCTGGGCAGGCTCGGAAGAGTAGCCGTTGGGGTTTTGGACCAGCGTGGCTCGAGTGGGTGGAGATCTGGCGGTGTTAAGAAGCCACGTGTCATGGTCACCTAGGCCCGTAATAATGATAATCCTGATGGATTTGAAGCAAAGGGGCCCCCCTTTCTCAGGGGTCGAACGATGCGCCGCCTTCCGCGAGGGGATATAAGCGTTGTGCGCTTGCTATCGTTCCATACTCCCTCCGCTTTAGGGTTTTGCCTTCCTTTGTACTTGCTTTTGGGGCTCTTTGATGCACCGTGGTGATACGGCGGAAGAGTAGAGACTCGCAGTGGCGTTCGCAAAGTTGGCGAAGATAACCACGGAGGTGATCCGACAGCTTCCCCCTCCTCCAGAGTCTTCGGAGTCTTGGGAGCCTTCCTCTTCAAGTTCCCCTGGTGGCCATATCTTCTTCCCCAGAGAGTCTTTTCCTGGCCATATCTTCTTTTGCGTAGACACCAGGCGGCCGACTGCGGAGGAAGAGCATATGATCGAGTAGGAAGTGATCGATCTGGGTGACGACTCGGCTGTCGTTGAGTCGCGAGCTCCCGAGGGTCGCTCCCGAGCCAGAGATATGGGCAAGGGGGTTTCCCGGGAGGGATCTTTCAGGCCGCGGGGGGTCCAAGCACAAGGATCCCATGGAGTGGATGGTGTGGGATGCCGTGAAGGCCAAGAAGTGGGCCAAGAAGGCCGGGGCCGTCCCCGCAGTTGAAGGTGGCTCTGGCACGGCTCTCCCCTCTATCGAGCGTGATAGGGCCGACCCTATTAGGCCGGCTCTCCCCTCCGCCGAGCAAGAGAGGGCCGAGGAGGCCAGGGCCGTTTCTGCGGTTGGCGGCGGCGACGCTTGGCCGGCTCTCCCCTCTGCTAGAGCCGAGGGCGCCGGGGCCAAAGGGGGCGACTCCAAGACCGCGGCTGAGACTGGAGCGTCGAGCGAGGCAGGCGGCGCTCCGGGTGGCGACGCCGGGGCTGAGCCGGTCGAGGCTGGGGGGTTGCGAGGAGAGGTGACGCAGCCCCAATCGATCAAGGTAAGAGGGGCGGATGAAGCAGCGGCTCAATCCGGGCCGGCCGGTGGGGCTCCTGAGGGGATGCCGCTCGGAGGGGGGGCTCCTATTCCGGCTGCTCTGGAGAGGCTGGGCATCCGGGGCCCTCTGTACTAGAAATGTCGCAGCATAGCTACGAAGGCGGTGAGGAGAGGAGACAAGCAACGCTCCCCACCTGTGGCCCTTGAGATGGTTATGGAGGGTGGCTTGGTCCTGGCCCAGTTGGGGGCATCTCTGGCTGAAGCTTACACTCGGTCGGAGTCAGAACGGGCGAACCTTTCCTGGACCCTTGGCGAGTCCGACGGGAAGGTAGCTCGGCTCACCGAGGAGCATGATGGACTTTGGAGGGAGCTCTCCTTGGTTAGAGAGTTGGCGAGGGTGAGCCAGGCGGAGGCCCAGACACTGACCGAGCGATTGGCTCAGGCCCGCGGGTCGCTCGAGAGGAATAGCAAGCTTCTAGAGGAGGAGCGCGTGGCCCGCGCTGAGTGAGATGGCCAGTGGGAGGTCGAGCGCACCGAGCTTTTAGACCGAGCGAAGGAAGCCACGCGTCTTCGGCTGGAGGCCGAGGCTGATCGGGCCGAGCAAATGGCCGAGGCAGAGCGGAGGTTGGCCGAGGCGGAGTGGGAGAAGGCCGAGCTCGCTAGTAGGGTGGGATCGGCCAGGGCGGAGGCACTCGAGCAATACAAATGCTCGGAGGACTACCGGGTCGACCTTAAGGAGGCTGCCCTCCCCTACTATGAGTTAGCACTTCACCGAGGCCTCCGCAAGGGGTTCAAGCACGGCTACGGCCAGGCCGTCTTCTACGCGGAGGAGCAGGCGCCCGGGACAATCAGTTTCCCATCCGGGCAACACTACGACTCGGATTTGGCGTCCTCCGATTCCTCTGGTTCGGCGTCGGGGGAAGGAGGAGACCAGGGGGACTCGTCTTCGTCCGAGGGGTTGCCAACTCCGGAAGCCTCGGGAGGGCGCGCAACCGAGGTAGTTCCCACGCAGGTGGGGTCAGTGCCAGGGTCGGCCGTCGCCGAGGGTGTCGGGGGCAGACCGTCTGAGCCTTCGACTTCCGAGCCTCAGAATGGGCCAGGGGCCTGATGTATCTATTTTTCTTTTTCTCCTTGTACATTTTTACTTTTTTTAAAAAAAAACCTATCTTTTTGTGTTAAAGGAAGGTCAAGAACGCAAGGCAGTAGCGTTATGATAAAGACTTGACTATTTTTTACCGCCATTGCCGTGGTTTGACCAGTGTATCTGTAGTAGTTAGAAAGTGTCGATACTTTCTGTGTGGATCTCGCATGGTGGTTGGGCGGGCGTCTGACAGGGTGTCTTTCTATTTTCTCATGCTTTAAATGCTCGGCCGCTTCGTGTGTCCTGCTGGGATGGAACGGAGGAGTCTGAGGTGACCGTTCGTAGGGAGAGGTCCCTTTAGCGTGTTTTCGAGGGGAGAATCATTTAAGGCAAGTAGCCTCCCTTCGCCTATAAAAGGTCTGAAGGGCGTCTCTTCCTCTCCATCGCTTAGGGTCTTCTCGGACAGTCTTTCCTCCCTCCTTCTTCACAAAGCATTGTGCTGTCAAATTTAAAGCATGGAAGATGCTCTAGAAGATGAAGTTGTAGACGATGGAGGGCAGAGAGTCTTTACTGCTTCGGGTCTGAAGGGAGTTCGACGGCCGGAGGGCGGGTTAGAAGGGGGTTCGACGTGCGGAAGCATGTCGCCTTCTTTTTATCAGTTCCGGCGGCACTTGCGGGGAGGGGCGTAACGGCAGACGGATGGGGGGATCAGGCACCCCCTTCCCGCTCACTCTCTGGAGGGGATCCCTCTTCACTTCCTACTTCTCCTCCCTTCTCCCCGCAGCCTCTTTCTCTCTCTTCTACCCTTCTTATCATTTCTTTCACTCTTTTAAGGATGCCTCTTGACATCCTCTTTTTTTCTTTCTTTAACTCTTTGTAGGATGCCTCTCGGCATTCCCTGTGATGAGTTGGCTTCCTCTTCCCCTTCATCTACCCTATGCAACTTGGAAGGTTGCCTTCCTCTTCCTAATCCCTCTGTCACCTTTGTTCCGAGTTACCGGAGCCAACGGGGTCGACTGTCCTTTATCCGAGCCAGTTTCTGCACGAGGCAGAGTCAGTGGCTGGACGCAGGAAGGTTAACCGAGTCAGCCGAGCGATGGGCTCGTACGGCGGCGCCAGATGGATTTTTGCTCTTTTTACATGTATTGTATTGGCTTCGGCCTTTCTGATGTACAAACAATTATTTGAATAAAAGAGGAAGGAAATTTTTGTTTTATCTCATATTGCTTACACGACTGAAGTGTTCAGAAGTAGAACTTGTGTAGTGTAGTCGCGTTCCACGTCCGAGGGATGAGTTCTCCTTCCATAGTAGATAGTCGGTACGCTCCTTTCCCAAGCGTCTCGACCACTCGGTAGGGGCCTTCCCAATTAGGGGATAGCTTGCCCACCGCCTCAAGTGGTCAAGAGGCTTCGGCTTTTCTGAGAACGAAGTCTCCCGGCTGGAAGTGTCTATCTCGAACTTTGGCGTTGTAGTATCGAGTGAGGTGGCGTTGATATTCCGTTGCTCGGATGCTGGCAATCTCTCAGACTTCATCTGCTAGGTCGAGGTTTTTGAGCAGTTTCTGGTCGTTTGCCTAGGGTGAGAAGCAGATGACTCGGAGGGAGGGATTGCCAATCTCCAACGGGATCACGGCCTCGGTGCCGTACACCAGCTGAAAGGGACTCTCGCCGGTTGCCATTCTGGGAGTCGTTCTGTGCGACCAAAGTACGTTCAGCAACTCCTCGAGCCAGCTGCCCTTGGCTTTGCCGAGCCTAGTCTTGATGCCTTTTAAAATAGTCTTATTGGCATTTTCGACCAGCCCGTTAGCCTGAGGGTGGGCGACCGAAGTGAAGTGATTACAAATGTTTAGGTTAGCACATCTGTCTCGAAAATAACAAGAATCAAATTGCCGACCATTATCACTCACTATCACCCGGGGATGCCGTAGCGACAAATGCTCGACTTCTAGATGAAACTCCACACGACTGTCTCGGTGATCCTAGTTGTAGCTTCGGCCTCGATCCACTTGGTGAAGTAGTCGATGGCGACGATGACAAACTTCTTCTGGGCCTGAGCCGTAGGGAACGGCCCAAGGATGTCGATCCCCCACCGAGTGAAAGGATAAGGCTCGGCTAGGGTGACGAGCTCCGTTGCCAGCTGATGGACCAAGTGGTCAAATCGCTGGCATCGGTCACACTGTTGCACGTAGGTCGAGCAGTCACACTGCAGGGTGGGCCACCAGTAACCCTGCCGAAGCAAGATCCTGGCGAGCGACCTTCCCCCTTGATGCACTCCGCACAGGCCTTTGTAAACCTTTTGAATTGCTCGACTGACTTCGTCAGTATTGATGCACTTCAGGAGGGGACCGGAGAAGGATCTGTGGTATAAAGTGTCATCCAGAATGACGAATCGCCGAGCTTGGTATTTCAATCTTCGGGCTTCTTGAGGGTCGGGAGGCTCCTTAGAGTCTTGGAGCCACGATAGATAGGGGGTATGCCAATCGCTTGGGGAGGCCGAGTCAACAGCCATGAGCTCCGAATCAATGCTCGGTCGCTCTAGCTCTTCGAGAAGGACCGATCGAGTACCCTCGGGGTCAAGAGAGGAGGCCAGCCGGGAGACGCCGTCCGCTCGGGAGTTTTCCTCTCGAGCTATTCGGACTACCTCAAAACTCTCAAACTATTGTGCCACGGTTTTGACCAGCCGGAGGTATTTGACCACCGGTTCTTCCCGAGCTTTATAATCACCATTGACCTGGCTAGCGACCAGTTGGGAGTCAGTATGAATTCTAACTCGCTCAGCCCCCAACTACCGGGCCATGCGGGCTCCCGAGATAAGGGCTTCGTACTCAGAGGCGTTGTTGGATGCCTGGAAGTTGAACTTCAAGGCGTATTGCAGCTCTGCTCCTTCTGGGGACTTTAAAAGGATACCAGCACCGCTCCCGACCGAGTTGGAGGATCCGTCGACGAACAATTCCCAGGTTGGCCCGGGTGCGGACGAAGATTTTTCTTCGGTCGGGATGGTGCTCTCGGCGATGAAGTCAGCAAGCACCTGTCCTTTGATAGCCGAGCGAGGCCGATACAATATATCGTAGGCCCCATGCAGAATGGGCCACTTGACGAGGCGTCCCGAGGCTTCAAGGTGAGCGAGGATCCTCTTCAGTGGTTCGCCGGTCAACATGGTGATGGAGTGCCCTTGGAAGTAGGGTCAAAGGTGCTTGGCCGAGGTAACCAACGCTAGCACAAGTCTCTCGGTTGCGGGGTACCTTCTTTCAGCCTTGTTGAGCACCTTGCTGA
Organism: Amorphophallus konjac; assembly: GCA_022559845.1. NCBI lineage: Eukaryota > Viridiplantae > Streptophyta > Magnoliopsida > Alismatales > Araceae > Amorphophallus > Amorphophallus konjac. Next base: position 177,625,154 of record CM040120.1, on the reverse strand, counting down.
TGTAGTAGACCGGTCTCTCGACTCCCGAGTCATTTCTGACCAGGACCTAGCTAACTGTGGATGGAGTTACCGAGAGGTAGAGATGCAAGGCTTTGCCTGGAACAGGCTTGGACAGCACCGAGGGCGAAGCCAGGAACTCCTTAAGCTTAGCGAACGCCTTTTGGCATTCCTCGTCCCATGCAAACGTAGCAGATGCCATTTTGGGCCCCCTCAACAGTTTGAAGAAGGGTGGGCATCATTCGACCGCACGGGATAGGAATCGGTTAAGCACAGCAATGTGCCCGTTAAGGCGTTGAACGTCCTTGGTGCAGGTGGGCGGCCGCATGTCCAGGATGGCCTGGACCTTGTCGGGGTTGGCCTCGATCCCATGCTGGGTCAGCAAGAAACCCAGGAATTTACCGGACCTTACTCCGAAGGCACACTTGGCGGGGTTGAGCTTCATATTATACCTCAGGAGAGTGTCAAAGGTCTCAGCTAGGTCGTCGAAGTGGTCGTCGGCCTTGGGGGTCTTGACGAGCATGTCATCAATATAGGCCTCGACGTTCCGGCCGAGCTGTCCCTCGAACATGTGGTTGACCAGCCTCTGGTATGTGGCTCCAGCGTTCTTTAGCCCGAAGGGCATCCGGATGTAGCTGTGTACGCCGAAGTCGGTGATGAAGGTGGTCTTCTCGATATCTTCTGGATCCATTCTGATCTAGTGGTATCCTGAATAGGCATCCAGGATGCTGAGTATCTCGTTGCCCGAGGTTGAGTCAACCAGTTGGTTGATGCTCGGCAACGATAGCAGTCTTTTGGTGTGGCTTTGTTCAAGTCGGTGAAGTCAACGCACATTCGCCACTTTCCCAAAGCTTTTGGCACCAGGATGACGTTAGTCAGCCACATCGGGTACAGGACCGATCTAAAAAGACCAGTCTTCTGCCCCTTGGTGACTTGCTCCTTGATGACCGTCTGCTTCTCTGGCGCGTGCTTCCTTCTGTGTTGTTGTACGGGCTTCACGGTCGGGTCAAGGTTGAGTTTGTGAACTACTGTCTCTCCCGGTATCCCGGGGAGTTGATCATCAGACCATGCAAAGACTCGGATGTACCCGAAAAGAAATTCTTTGTACTGCTGCTGAACCTCGGATGGTAGGTCAGCTCCAATCTTTACTCCTAGGGTCGGGTCATCGTTTAGGAAAACTGTTAACAACACGCCTCCAGGCTCAGATGTTGCGGGTTTTTCCTCAACTTCTCGAAGGCCCTTGTTCTTCCCGTCCGGCCTTGTGGCTTCGACCGAGATAATATAGCACCTTCTGGCCAATGCCTGGTTGCCCCGGACTTCCCCCATCCCATGTTTAGTGGAGAACTTCATCTTTTGGTGATAGGTAGAGGGCACCGCTTTCGTTCGGCTAAGGATCCCCCGGCTGAAGATTGCGTTGTATGACATCATACCCTTGATCACTATGAAGTCCACCATAATCGTAATGATTTTGGGTGGGGTGCCGAGAGTAACCGGTAGGCTCAGGGCTCCCTCGGGATAAGTGGCCTGGCCATTGAACCCGCAAAGGGGGGTTCGGATCGGGCGGAGTTTAGATGGATTCTCCCCCATCTTAAGAAAACACTCATAAGAGAATACATCAGGGGCGCTTCCATTGTCAACTAGAATCATATCTACGTTACAATGGTTTATCGTAGCCGATAAAACTAGGGCGTCATCATGCGGGGTGGTCAGCCCTTCCAGGTCTTGGTCGAGAAGACTACGACTTGTGGCTCACTTGGCGGGGCCTTGGGAGGCTCGATGGCTCGGCTCGCCCGCTCAGCATGTCGCTTCCTTCCTCAGCTACTATCTCCTCCTGATGCAACTCCTCCAGCGATGACATTGATGTGGACCCCGTGAGGGGCGTTATCGATCTCCTCTGGGGCACCTCGGTCTTCCTTATGCCCGGCCATGAACCGGGATAGGTGTCCCTGGTGTACGAGGTGCTCGATCTCATCCTGGAGCTGGCGGCAATTGCCGTTATGATGCCCGTGGTCACTGTGGAACAGGCAATGCTTACTGCGATCGTGGTTCTTCGACCTCATTGGCTCGGGTTGACGGAGGAGGCCCGAGCCTTTGATGTCTTCATAGATCTCGTACATTGGAGCGGTTAAGGGAGTGTACCGCTCGTACTTCTGGGACAGTTCTTTGTGCTCCCCATCTCGGTTCCACCTTTTTCCTTGGCCTGTGCTTGGCTCGGGTGCTCGCTTCTTGTCCCCCTCCTGACCCAAATCTATTGCGCCTCGGCATGCGCTGAGAACTTCTTCGCACTCAGCATGGCGTAAAGCCAGAGTCACTAGCTCGGCAAGGGTCGAGGGAGAGTGGAGGACAAGTTCGTGGCAGAGGTTCTCGTCACGGGTGCCTCCGGTCAGCGCGGTTATGGCCGATGCAACATCCAGGCGGGGGATTCTCAGGGTTTTCGACTTGAATCGGTTGATATAAGCCTAGAGTTTCTCCCCCTGCTCCTGTTTGAGAGCCAATAGCCCCGCTACCAACCTTGGGGGGCCGCTGTCGGTGAAACTCTCCTTGAACACTCACCCAAATTGCTTGAAGTCCCGGATGGATCCGGGGGCGAGGGCCCGGAACCATGCTTGGGGGCCTTGGACCAGGTGGTCATGAAGGCTCGGCACTTGATGGTGTCGAACGCCCCGTGGAGGGTCATCATGGCGTCGAAGCTGTCGAAGTGGTCGGCCGGGTCAACCTAGCCGTCATAAGACTTGAAGGTCGGAATGGAGATTCTGGGAGATATCTCTGCCTTCAAGATGTAGTCGGAGAATGAGGATTTCTCCTCATCCTCCGCTGGGGAGGTCTTCTGCAAGGCGTGTAAGGCGCACTCCTGCTCTGCGAAGTGCCTCTCAAACTCTCACTGTCGGAGGGATAACTCCGGCTACCGTTGCGCTATGGGGCTAGGGGGGCGTGATGGCGGGTTGTCTTGGCGTTCCCCATGGACTTCGGTCTCTGGGTGCGGATGGCGTGCCCCAGGTTTTCCCCTTTTTGATGCGGAGGAGGCCTCTTGCTCCAGAGGAGGGGCTTGTGAAGGTCCTCCTGACCTGTTGCGAATAAGCCGCCGTCCTTGGAGGGTAAAGCGACCTCCAACAGTGTGTTGGGACGCATCTTTGCGGGGAGGGCTTTCCGGAGAGATGCGTGACCTTCCTTCCCTGGCCGCCTGGGTCGTCATGAGTTATACGAGGACGTCCAGTTTTACATTGAGGGATTGGAAAGCGTCAGCGCCCCCGTTGGGTGGTAGCTCCACCACCGCGGGCGGAGGTAGTTCGACGGCTAGGGTGCTGGCGTTTGAGGGGGGTTCTGTGTGGCCTGAGAGGGGGCCTCTCCCCCCGCCACCATGGCTTTTTCCCTATCGCCGGCGGACCTCCTCCCTGTACCCCTTCACACCATACTGGCTCTTTGACCGTTTCCCACAGACGGCGCCAGATGAAGAGGGGTGATCTCGCGCTGGTCCTGAGCTGGAGGAGATGATCACCAAATAGTGAACTGCAAGGAAGGGAAATGGATCAGGGGGCCCAGGGATGGTTCCCTGGGAAAAACCCTCCTATTCCTAAGTTAGTAGAGTAGTGGTGGAAGCTATGAAGGGAAGAAGAAGGAGATGCACGAGATCCCTCACCACCAAGGTGGTGAGGTGGTTCCTGCTCAGGGAGTTTTAGACGTGTGTTGGTCTTACCTTTCACTGGAGGGAGTCCCAGGTTTAAATAACGCGCCAGTCTTATGAGTCCCGTAATCTGAGGAGTTTCAGGCGGGGGTTACATCCTCGACGTGAGCTCTTTATGTCATCGTCGTGGGCTCTTTATAGCCTTGAGGATTCGTGAGCCCCTTATCCTCACAAACTCCTGCTCAGAAAGGGCTTTCAACGACAGCGTGGATAAGCAACCGTCGGTCGACCCAAGCGTGAAGAGTGCCAGCCCTGTCCCGGGCGATAGGCATAGCTTGGGTGAGGTTCGGTCGGAGTGGGCGCTGGGCGCCAGCCCTTATCCCAGCGAGGGGGATTGGTCGGGCGTGGGTCTTCCTCCGACTGGACCGACGCTCGGCCTTTCGAGCCTAATGGCCGCCTAGGAAGTGCTTGATCCCGAGTGAACTTATTGGGCTTTTATGCTAAGTGGGCCCTGCGGGGCGGTCACTTAGATGAAATGGGCCTCGTTTGGTCTCGCTGGACCTAGTTTGACCGCTCTTAGATGGGCTACAGAAATCCCCCTCTCCACGTGGTATCAGAGCCAAACTCTCATGATGGGGTCCAACGGCCTTGAGATAAATGGTGGAATGGCATCCAAGGGTCTTATGCCCGAAGGACATTCCGTTAACAGACCACCCTACTTCACTGGATCTAACTACCCTTATTGAAAAAATCGTATGCAGGTGTTCATCCGCGCCCAAGACTTTGAGCTCTGGCGAGTTATTAGCAAGGGCCCCTATGAGCTCCCAAAAGATGAAGACGTCTGGACTAAGGAGCAGATAAGAGGGTCAACAGTCAATTGGAGTGCTAAGCACATCACGCAGTGCTCTCTTCATCCAGTAGAGTTTTCATAAGTATCAACCTGTGCGACAGCAAAGGAGATGTGGAATCGCTTAGAGGTAATATATGAAGGCACATCTCAGGTGCGTGAAACCAAAGCAAACATCTAGCGCAGAGCGATTACGCACATGCAAACCACAAGAATAGGGATTTTTATGTGGTTCGAACTCAAACCCGAGTTCTACATCCACCCCTCACATAAACCAAGTGAGGCTTCACTAGTGTCACTACACTAAGCCGTTGTAAACACAGCAAATGACACAATCTCCCAACCACAGACAAGAGAAGCCCTCTGTGTGTCTTCCTACATAACCAGGTAGGGACTGAAACACCACAGACTGAAGAACACCTCCGTCCATCTTCCTACAACACCGGTAGGGACGGTTCACAGTTTTTGATAAGAACAAATGAAAAAGAACAATGGAAAACTTTAGATAGACTAAATGAAACTAAGGCTGTGAGAAAAGTTTTTGTCTGAAAGATAGAGAGCTTGGACAGCTGCTTGCAGAACCCTTGCTTCCTTCACAATGGTTTTTCCTTGCAGGACGAGGAGCAGGTGGAAGAGGAGCTTGCGATCAGCTTTAGATCCTTTGGTAATGGCCTTGGGCTGTTCTCCTTCTTCTCTTCTGGTTCTAGACGCAACTGGCTTAGATTTCTTCTTCTTCTCCAAGGTGCACCCGCAGTGGTAGCAGTGGCCTCTTCTTCCTCTTTTTATCTGTGTATATTCTACCTAGACAGTAGCAGCACACATAGGTTTTTGCTACATGCACAGCTCCCTATGTGCATGGAATTGCGTCACTTAGATCGCCCAACAGAGGGAGCTTTCCCTCCAAAAATCCTATCCACTGATTGGTTCAACTTGAGTGAAAAAGGTGTCTTCACACTTGCTTTCTTTTGATTGGTTCATAGGAAATATACAAGAAGACTTTACTTATGTTCAAAATCTGAGCATTAAATGATCCTTGTGCACAGCATCCAGCAGACTGCTTCCTCATTGGCTCAGGCCACTTCTATGCTTGGTTTACCTTTCTAGGATCATCTCCCATTAGCTGCCAGCTACAGGTGGTGTGACATTTGCCATATTTGAACTTTGTCATAGCTGCCACCAAAAAGTCATTTCAGATATGGTGATCATGGTGGAGGCACATGTCTGACCTTGGGAGTTGCTCCAGACCATGAAATCCATGTTTTTAGGGATTTGCGGTTCATATTTATATTCCCTGGATGATCTGACGTGCTTTAAAAAATATCTTAAAAGACTTCTGGAAGAACCATAGTGTCGACCTCCTATGAAGGCAGTGTCGACACTTCTTAGTAAAACTACCAATATAACGCTTTCTGGACGACCATAGTGTCGACCTGCTGGAACAAGGTCTCGACACGTCTTAGGAAAATTTCCAATATAACGCTCTCTGGGAGACCATAGTGTTGACCTTATGGAACAAGGTGTCGACACTACCTGTGTAAAAACTATCTTTGAGAGATTTCTTGTGGTGACTAAGGCGCATTCTTTTGCCATCCCTTATGGCTTATTTGGCTTATCTGTCATGAGAATATCAGTCAATGTTAGCAATCAGGAGATGAGTATATTAATGACTCAGAGTGTTGGAGAGCATCAAAACCGCAGGTGTGGACACCCGTTTTATGACCAATAAGTCGGGTCATCTCTTTATTCATTATATATGATGCTCCAAGTTGTTCACCCTTCATCGAGTCTCTTTGTTTAGTTGAAGATCATTTCTTGGGTCTTGACTCCTTGATCGGATGTGGCTCTTTGTGGTATTTCATTTTGACTGAAACTTAGCAAAACCTTCATTCCTTCTTTTGAACTCCATTGGTAATAATGGACTGTTCCAGGCGCGTTTCTTCCTTCTAACGGATGGGTCCTGGGCCGTCACTCCTTGAAGAGTCCTGAAGCTTGAGGTCTTGTTCCAAAGCTTATCCTTTGGCCTATATGTTGAATATAACGGTCTGTCGTGTAGCCGTTTTTTCATTATGACGCCCTATGCCTTGGCCGTTGCTTTCTTTACAGAGTCCTATTGTTTTGACCTTCTTCCAGTTGATCTTATCTCTTTGGGATAAGGTTGAAAGTAACAGATGTTCCTTGATACGTTATTTCACTGTGGCGGTCTGTCGTGCAGCCGTTACTTCTTTCAGGTAATCCTGGCAGTTCAGGCCTTTTCTCTGCTACTCCGTGGTCGAGATAAGAACTTGGATTGACTATATCTCTTCCAAATCTAATCCTCAGGACCTTCTGTTTGATTCTATGGACTCTTGGTGATATTATCTTCAAGGATTTGCTAAGAGTTATCCCATTATCTTGCTAGATTTTCCTCTGCTCGACCTGAGGGTTTGAGGGTCTATAAATAGAACCTTTAACTTCATGGTCCTAAGGAGGAAATTCTGGAGTTTGCGACGAAGTGCTGCCGCATTTTAGAGCTACGATTGATCAAGGAGAAGTGCTTCTCACGTTCGTTTGCTGCCTGGTGAAGGGAGTATCTGTTCCTCTTGGTTCTTAAAGTTCATCATTACATATTGAATTCCTTTTCCATCTCCCTTTCATCATAAGCATTCTCCCACTCCTTTCTCCACGTTTTTCAATGGTTTTCATCATCTAAACTTCCTCCCAATCTTTTAAAATGCCCAGAGGGGTTAAAAAACCAAAACCTCCTGGTATTTCCCTTTCCTTTTGATGATATTGTGTTTATTGAAGAATTGATGCTATATTGTCTAAAGGGCTAATTTGGGTTATTTGTTCTTGTTCTCTATGTCTTTGGTAGGTTTACAGGTCCACCAGCACGAGGCCCAAGTCTTCTAGCCGGCTGGAAGAGTTGGAGTTAAAAGGATTCACGCTTTGCTACTGCAGGTTATTTGACGGTCTTGTGCAGGCGCGTCATATTCTTCCAGCGGTCTATCGAGCGACCGTCACTTCCAAGTGACGCACAGGGTTCTGGCTGTTACTTTCAGCTGACCTGCAGGTTTCTTTGATCTTTCCTCTCCCGTGGGCGGGTGCTTCATCCACCTATTTCCAAGGTATTTTCAGGTCTTTGGCTTATTTTTACTTTGGTGGTGATCACATCTTTCTTAAGTATTGGGCATTAGCTTTCTCTTTCGCATCTCACATCTTTTATTTCCTTACTTGTTCCACCCCTTGCGGTGTGTTTCTATTTACTCCTTGCTCCACGCCCCGGCGTGTGTTTTTTTTCCTTTATTCCTTAGCTTAGTTTGGTTGAGATAGCATGCGCATGCTACAGCTTGCTTTGGTTGCCTAGGTTCATGATCACATGTTCATAGGTTGAGTGCAGATCTTTGATTATTTGCTTGTCATCTTGCTACATATCATCATTAAGACCCCAAGAAAAAGAAGATAGAGAAGCAAAATAAAATCAACAGATAATTTTTTGGCGATCACTGTGGGACAGCTTGTGCCAATCGTGCTTTTGATTCCTGTTAAACCTGCCATCATCTCTTGTGTTGTTCCCCTCCCGTTTTCCTCTTATTTCCTATTGATCCTGGTTCTCTGAGCATTCTGACGGCCCTGTGTCCCTGCGTTGGAGTCCTCTGACGCAGGGTCATTAGACCGCCATATCTGTTCTGCTGCGAGAGTTTTCACGGTCTTTTCCTGTTACTTCTGGTTGATTTTGGCTCTCTGGCTCATTTGACGGTCCTACCTCCCTGCGTTATATTACTTCTTGCGGTCTGGTCTTCGACCGTTATTTTATTCTGACGCAGGGTTCCTCGACCGTTATACTCCAGACAGGTACGCATCTGAGGTGCATTTATTTCCACAGTTTCTGCTGTGACTCTTTGCTTGGGTGATACTTGACTTCCTCCTTGCTTTGTTTCATATCTCCATATCATTGCGTGCATTATTGTTTGTTAGATCATAGGCTAGACTTTGCATGCACTCCGGTGCATATAGGGGCATTCATACATTCATATCTTAGATTGCATTTTCCTACCTTGTTGTGAGGACCTCTCGTCTCCATATTCCTTGGGGCCGACTAGGAAATCACACCAGGGACCTCCATAAGTCCCCGCGAGCTGCGGATTCCCACACGGACGCCAGGCTGGTTGTACCTTTCCCACCCCATGTCTAGGGTTGCATAAGTGAAGGAGTGATTACACTTAGAGTCAAGCCAAGTACCATACCCATCTCCTGTTAGGAACCCATTGTTGAGAGCACATTTCAATCAATTCACTAAAGTTCCGAAGGAGAAATCACAAGAATCTTGCTGCACCATCTTAAACAACTTGGTTGACTTGGGGTGTCTTCATCTTTTATCACTTACATCTTTTGTTAAAACATTCGAGTTTTGTTACTCATTGTGTGATTGTTTGCGTTGTGTTGTTTGCATCTTTCCAAAGGTTGTCCGTTGCATGTGGAGTTGTTTTCATCCGTCCGAACCATCTCCTCAAGTCAATTCCTTCTTCACGTTCTATTCCAATCCTCTCTTCGAGTCCGCCATGGCATCATTCAATCCTCCCCGTTCCCAAGAGGACTCTCTTCCTCAAGGGCTCCTTGAAAACCCTCCTAGGGTTATCACCTTTTCTTCTGGAGAGGGGACTACCCCTCTTCCATCCTCCACTTCTATAGAAAGTGGTCAAGCTACCCCTTCTCTCTCCACTCCTTCCGCGGGCTCCATTCTTCAGATGATGGCCCAATTGGATCCGACCAAACTTCAAGTTCTTTATCAGGCCATGCAAAGGTCCAACGCATCTCCTTCTAAATCCAACCCTCCTATCGATCCATCTAGAATTAGTGGGCCCTCTGTCCAACCCACTCCGATTGATCTCACCCCGGTCCAACCCCGGACCATCACTTTCACAGGCATGGAGACGGGCCAATCTTCCAACTCAGCCTATCAATCTTTTGATAAAGGGAAGTCACCAGTCCCTTCTTTTTCTCAAGTGGATCATCATACATCGGGCCCGATAGCTCCGCAAGTTCTCATGGACCCTTCAGATTTCTTGCGCTCTCAGTAAGGGGTGGCTCAAGCCCATTCTAATCTGGGCCAGTCTCAGGCCCAATATCCTTCTTATGGGCCCCCCGTCTCTATTGTTTATCCCTCACTCCTGCCTATGGGCTTCCACCTTCTGCCACAATCGTTCCATCTGCTCCCCAAATTCAATCAGCGTTCTTCACTACCCCTACTCCCTCCCGAGAGCAGGACTTGCTTGATAAATGGGCCACCATGCATCAACAACTCGATTTCCTCCAGAAGCGGGTTGGCCCACAATCTTTGGCAGATGTTCCTGTCCCGAGCTTTCAGAACATTCGGTTCCCTCCGCAATCAGAGCTCCCCAGCTATCGCAAGTACGATGGGAACAACAATCCCTTCATTCATGTGAGGGATTTTCTATATGAGACAGCGCAGTTCCAATATGATGATCGCCTTATCGCGGACTTATTCCGCCGATCTTTGGATGGTGTTACTCTGGAGTGGTTCTACTCTTTGCCGCTAGAAGAAGCTAAAAGTTTCAAGGTAGTAAAGGAAAAATTTATCCAGCGGTTCCAAGACAGGGTCGGCCCGGAATACTCATTTACAGATTTAGTAGCCGACAAAATGAAGCCGGATGAGGAATTCGCCACTTATGTAGACAGGTGGAGACAGATGGCTGCTAGAGTGCCTGGCCACATTCCGGAGGAAGAGAAGGTCAAGCTGCTCAGTTCAAATGCTACCCCGACCTTCAGGAACATCCTGACAATGAATGATATAGCTAACATGCATCAACTCTACAGCCGGGCGCGCTTCATACAAACCCAGTTCAAGGATTCTCCCATACACGCCTTATTTGAAAACCAAAAGCCCAAATATCACAAGAAACCACAGGGGCCGGTTACCGAGGGGGTCCAGACAAACAAACAGGTACAAGCCGTTGCCTTTCCATTCCAAGCCGCACCATTCCGCTTCCCCCAAAACCCCCGCACTCCACAAAATCCCGCTTCACAGAACTTTCAAGCCGCTCCACAAAACCCTCCGCCTGCCTTCACCGTTCCATAAAATGCCTTCATCGCTCCACAACAACAACCACCACCTCCACAATACCACAATGTCCCTCCACCCAACGGCTATAACAACAATCCGAACAACAAGCGCCTGGCTCCCAAGAGAGCTCAATACCCCCCACTGCCAGAGACCCTCACGGATATCTTCTCGGCTCTTATGTCGGTGAATGCAATTCAACTTCCTCCGGAACGGCCTAACTAGAATCCAGCCGTTGATCAAACGAAATATTGCATGTTCCATAGGCAGCCAGGCCACACTATCGAAGGATGTTATCAGTTCTGGGATCTGGTATACGATCTCCATGAAGGGCAGAGAATCGATTGGGCTGAGATGCATCGGGCCATTGTTGAAATCAAAGAGAAAAGAAGGCAGCCGCCAAGGCAGCAAGTGCCGCAGCAACAAGCATCGTAGCCACAGCAGCTACCACCGCAACAGCAACTACAACAGGCTCAGGATCTGGGGATCCATCAAAATTCGATGCCAAATCATCTGCCTGCTCCACAGCAACCCCAGCCGCCGGCCCCGGCTCAAGTGAACGTAGTTCAACCCCCGGCCCCTAGTGCCGAGTGGTCTTTTGATGACGATGGTGCCACACCGCAAGTCATGGCTCTCCACCACAACCACCGCAATCCTCTTACCCCCTCCTTCGTCCTTCCCTCACACCCAATACCCTCTCCACTTGTCCTCCCATTTACACCCGCTCCAACAAATTCACTACCACCCACCACTCCGTCATACCCTTCGCCACTTACCCCCTCTGCCATCATCACGCCACCACTCAACCCTTCACCTGTCTTTACGCTCCCTTCACCCGCACCAACACTCATCACCATCCCGCCATTCACCAGTCCTTCATCCATCATCCGCTCACCACCGCCTATTACCCCCACTAACCTCACACCCCACCAAATCATCTCCCCTACACAGCCTACTCCGCTTATTCACCCCGCAGGGCCCATCATACTATCCACCGATGCCGCGGCCGCTACAAGTTGCGCCTTAAGGAGCGGGAAGTTATTTCATCAGAATTATCCTACTAATTCCAATCCCCAGTCCTCTCAGCCAACAGCCGAGCAAGAAGAAACTGAACCTTTGCCGGGTACTTAATATGACTTGCTACATCATCTGGATCGAGTGCCCACTGAAATATCTGTGCTGGAGCTGATCAAAAGGTCTACCCTTCACCAGGATGCACTGAGGGATTTCTTACAGAAGGTAATGGTCAGCGAAGACATGGCAGTCGATAGTTTACCGACCGCACTGGCTACTATCTCAAAGGGGCCGGCGATTACATTTTCAGAAACCGAGCTAGCACCTCCGAAGCACGGCAGATGCCGCTCTGCAGTACAATCACTCTGAACAAAGTCAGCATTGAAGCACTAAAAAAGGCCAGAACATGATATGCTTGATTATGGTCAAGCCCTGCACATTAGCTCTACAGCCAACTCCGTTAGAGAGAAATACAATATGTCCGATTGCCAGTCCTCCGCAGGCACTAAAAAGGCCAGAACATGATATGCTTGATTATGGTCAAGCCCTTCATGGGTTGTTTCATGAAGAAGACTGCCAAAAGAAGCAAGAGGTTCGGCTCATGCAATGGAGACCGAAGAAGCGGCCAGACGATGATCCACGGGAGGAGGGGAGCTCGCCGATTATCTTTTCTTGGTCTCCCTCCCGCTTTCAATCTCTCCTCCAGCAATGGGAGTTCTTACCCCGTCTTCCTCCTATCATGATAAATCCATCCTTCGTTGATCCGCCCGAGATTCTATTTGTTCCTTGCGCTTGCGGGCACTGCCCGCCCATTGATCTATCCACTCTATTCACCCCTCCTCCTCCCAACGCCCAACTCCACGAGATGTGGTTCTCATCTTCCGATCCCTTCTTTGACTGCATCTTCCCCGAGCTATTCCTTATGCAGCTCCTGCCTCCTCCATCTTGCTGTACAGTCTCTACTGATCTCCAAAAAAAACGTCAAATTCAAAATGGAGATTTCAGTGGAAGATTATGCTACCCTGTCTCCATCCTCATCCCAGGGGCACGAGTCCCCTGCTCCTTCCCTTCCACTAGGTCTCCTTTCTCCTAAGTTAGGATTAGGGTCTATCGAGTCTAGGGAAGTAGAATTAGTTAGGTCTAAAGAAGTAGGGTCTTGTTCTAGGTCATCCAACCCTTCCTCCTCTGAGCCGCGCCCGCTTGCGCGTCCTCCCAAATCTGTTCCTGATAGGTTCTTGCAAGACCTAGCTCAGCGTTGTCATGCCCTTTTAAAATGTCTGGAATTTGTTGCTACGGTAATTACGATTGAGGATGGAGAAGAAATAGAAGGGGCGTGGGGCGATGACGGACTCGGCGTCTATGAAATCCTGGGTGAAAAAGATCCGATTAATGAGGGCAGCAATGTAGATGACACTGCCGATCTGTATGCACAAGGACTGAAGAGATTCGACGAGCCATCGGCGGCAATGGACGAACCTACGAAAGAAATCAATCTGGGAACTGAAGAAGACCCCAGGCCCATCATTATTGCTGCTAATCTCCCTCCACAAGTAGAAGAAGATTTCATCAAAGTTCTAAGGGAGTATAGCGATTCCTTTGCCTGGTCTTATGAGGACATGCCAGGTCTTGACCCCTCTTTAGTGGAACATCGACTCGTGCTTAAACCAGGGGCAACACCTGTCAAACAACGGTCAAGAAGATTTCACCCCCACATGGCCTTAAGGATTAAGGAAGAAGTTGACAAGTTACATAAGGCCAGATTCATTAGAGTTGTCCTATATCCTCAGTGGGTGGCAAACATAGTCTCCGTCATCAAGAAGGATGGAAAGGTGCGTATTTGCATCAATTTCAGGGATCTCAATAAAGCATGTCCCAAGGATGATTTCCCGCTGCCTCACATTGATGTCTTGGTCGATAGCACTGCCGGGTATGAAGCTCTATCATTCATGGATGGATATTCGGGCTACAATCAAATCCGTCTCACTCCCGAAGATCAAGAGAAAACCTCCTTCACCACGCCCTGGGGCACATATTGTTATGTGGTTATGCCATTTGGTCTGAAGAACGCGGGCGCCACCTATCAAAGGGCGATGATGGCCATCTTCCATGACATGATGCATATCTATATGGAAGCTTACGTGGATGACATTTTGGTGAAGTCAAGAACCAAAGAAGAACACCCCTCTATTCTGGCTAAGGTGCTGCAAAGAGCCGAGGAGTACAAGCTTAACATGAATCCGAAGAAGTGTGTATTCGGAGTCTCCTCAGGAAAGCTGCTAGGCTTTATAGTGAGCAAACGGGGGATCCAGATTGATCCTAACAAAGCACAGGTCGTCATGGATATGCCTCCGCCTAAGAACATTACGGAACTTCGAGGATTAATTGGTAGATTGCAATTCATCAGAAGATTCATATCCCAACATTCTCAAAGGTGCTGTCCATTTTATGAATTGCTTAAGGCGGGGGTTAAGTTTGAATGGAATGAAGATTGTCAAAAGGCCTACGAGGGCTTGAAGGAATATCTATCCAATCCCCCGGTTTTGCAACCTCCTGTCCCTGGGAAACCTCTAATCCTATATATCTCGGTCATTGAGGAGTCCCTAGGGGCGGTCTTAGCACAAGTGGATGATGAAGGGAAAGAGCGGGCTGCGTATTACCTCTCGCGGTTATTTAATCCAGCTGAATCCAGATACACCGCTATGGAGAAGACTTGTGCCGCCTTAGTGTGGGTAGCTCAGAAGCTTAAACACTATTTTCTTGCCCACCCAGTTAGGTTGATCTCTAGAATGGACCCGATTCGCTATCTCTCAGAATAGCCCGTCCTTTCTAGTAGGTTGGCTCCTTGGCAGAGCTTCCTCTCTCAGTTCGACATCACCTTTGTTGTTCAGAAGGCGGTCAAAGGATATGCCAATGCTGAGCATCTCGCTCATCTCCCCATTCCTCACACCGATTCCATCCAGGACGATTTCCCTGATGAGCATCTTTCTGTTATCTCTCATCACCCCTTCTGGTCTCTGCACTTCGACGGTGCACTCAATTCTCAAGGCCGAGGGATCGGTGCTGTTCTGCTTACTCCAAAGGGGGTGACCATTCCCTTTGCTTATCAACTTCGATTTCTTGCCACCAACAACATCGCTGAGTATGAGGCTCTCCTGGCCGGATTGAAGCATGCCTATCTCTTAGGCACGCGCTATTTAAACATTATAGGAGATTCTCAGCTCGTCCTACGGCAAGTTCTGACCACTTACCGTACTCGTGACCCCAAGCTCAAGCCTTATCAAGATCTGGTCACGCTCCTTGCCAGGCAATTCTGTAAGCTGATCTATATCCATACTCCCTGTTCTCAGAACATTCTAGCTGATGCTCTGGCATCCCTTGCTTCTTACCTATCTTTCCCTCTCAGTCGGAGCACTGAGACTATCATCGTTAAAAGATTGGACGCACCCTCTCCTCAGGACCCTTGGTTCATCAATCTTAGGAAATCTGTAGAGGCAAGAGCTGAGAAGGAAGATCTTAAGGAAGTATCTTTAACAGAGCTAGAAGAGATCCTGGACGAAGAAGAGTTGCCTTGGTATCATGAAATCGAGTTGTTTTGTAAGGAGGGATTGTTCCCAGAAGGGGCAACTGCTGAGCAACGCAAGTCAATCAGAAGAGCCGCCGCAAGGTATACTATTGTCGCAGGAGAACTGTACAGGCGCGCTACTAATGAGATACTCATGAGATGCTTAGATGGTATTGAAGCTTGGAAGGTGGCTGAAGAAGCCCATTCTAGTGAGTGTGGGGGTCATGTCAATGGCCAGGCTCTAGCGAAGAAGATCCTAAGGCAGGGCTACTATTGGCCCACTCTAGAGGAAGATTGCTCCCTCTATGTCCGGAGGTGTCTTAAGTGTCACGCCCCGAACCAATAACAGCGGAACGTGTTGTTCGGAACGCGACAGTGATACAGTCGTGAATAGTCAGAGTAAACCATAAGACACACATTCTCTGGGCCCAATAAGATAATCTTTATTACTCCAATTTCTGAATTACAGGACCAGACTCTAATTACATATCAAAAGAGAAAAGAAACTTGCTAATACAATCTAGAAAATAGAATAAAAAGACTCAAATGATAGGACTAGACCCAAGAAAACAAAAGATAATGATTCGGTTGACCAGACACTCATCACTCTTGCCCTTCCTTGTCTGATGGAATATCTTCAATGTCGTTTCATGAAAAATGTTAAAGATAGGCTGGTGAGCGAAACGCTCAGTAGGGATTATATCTCATCATCAAGCAGAATAAAAGTAATTAGCCAATTTTACATGTTCATGAGATGCAGTGCATGAAATGCAATAACTAAAGAATCGTGATAGTCGATCTAGTAGAGATGATGAATAACAAGCCAAGAATAATTTACGAGCTCCAGCGGATTTAGGAATACATTCCCAACTTACAGAACTAAGGTTAAGCTAACAGAACATAACAAAGGACATAAGCTCAGATGAACATAACTTCAGAATTGGCCAGAATATAACAGAGTTCAATAATAATAAGCAGATTAATCAGTCTAGCGGAATAACTGAATTTAACAGAATAACAGAATAACAGAATAACATAATAACAGAATATCATAATTTCCAGAATAACAGATTCAACAGATAACATAATAGAACAGATATACAGACGTTGGTGCAATGTCACACCCAGAATTTTACCATGGTTACAGAATTGGACTTCCGTCCTACCTGACATTGTTGGTTGCGGACCCAGAGCCCTTGATTATTTCAGAATCAGAGTTGGCCAATACAGAGTCAAAGGATTATGTTCTTTCAAATAAAAGGATTCTCCAAAAGGAGACAGAAAGTCATGATAAGGGAATCGTCAATGAATATGCATGACGTATCTAGCTCGCGACAAATCGGAATAAACTGGGTGAAGAACAAGTAGAGATCTTGCACATGACAAGGTTAACGGATTTGTCCATTAATAGATAACCATCCATTAATCATAGAGAATCTCATGATAACCATGTGATAAATCATGATGGCCGGATTCGTGTTTCTCCGAGGGACATGACAATAATCAAGGTTTCTTGGGTTTTTAGGGTACAACCTGCTCGGCTGCCTTGAGGGAATCCAAGGCTAGCGGAGACTAACGGAGGTCTCTATGACAAAGTCGCCAGTCCAAAGGAACGGAATGTCCAATGGAGAGCTTATAAGTCACGGAGAGTTAAGGGTTTATTGATAAAACGCCGAGAAACGTGGGACTACACTCACGGATTGGAGCATAGTGCCAGGCATATATATATATATATACATATAAAACCCTCGGTTTACAGAAAGCAGTGGAAAATAACTATGCAGGAAATTCGCGTCTTAAGCCAAGCCGTTTCTTAATAAATTAACGACCTTAACTGGGTCGTTTATTTTCAATTTGACGACTTCAGCAACAGTCGTCCATTATACATTTCTATTTTTGCTGGAATTTCTTAATTCTGTATTTTTGATGAAACGCGCCTTAGCCAGGGGCGTTTTTTTTCACAAAGAAACGACATGCAGTATGTCGTTAATTATCTTTTTAAAAGAAGTTATCACCTTTCCAGTATTTTTAAGGAAAATCACGACTTAATCAAAGTCTCTATTTTAGAATAGCGCCCTGGTACAGGGCGTCTCTTTCATAACAGACGACCTTCCGGAGGTCGTTATTGGTTTCCAGGAATATGAACAGTAACGGTTTTTTTTTATGATAAATAATTTTTAGGAAACAATTATATGGACAGGACAAGAAAAATGTCAGGATTTCAGGTATATGATCATGCATTAGATTTAACTATAGGTTTCGTAGATATTAAATTTTAAACATGCGTATTTATCAATTCTCTTAAAATGGACGACTCATGTGTTAGTCGTCATAACTTTAAATAACGCCCTGGAGAGGGTCGTCTCTTTCTAAAATTTCCCAGAAAGTCTCAAAACTCAGTGGAGATACGTGCATGCATGAATCAAAAATTTAACAGAAGGATCTTTGATTCTTATAACTGCTTTGGCTTGATGTGAGAAAACCTACCTGATCTTAAGATTTTGGCGATGGTACGTGAAGAACTTGAAGAAAGAACTATACTATGTTCCAAACAGAGTCTTCGGAAGCCTATGTAAACCGTACAGAACAACACCCAGAGGGTGCTAGGAGATGAGAGTGTTAATAGATGAGTCAGGAAGAAGCTTTCTCCCGTTCTTCAGTAGGTCAAGAAGGATTTCTGCTCGTAACCTACAGAGAAATAAGATGAAGAAGCATTAGTTTTCTTCATAATACTCTACTGAAGGCAGAGGAAGAAGAACACCTGTTCTTCACCGTTGCCGGCAGCAGGATAGATTAGATCGCCAAAATAGCAAGGAGAGGTCGATTCGAAAGGTATTTATAGGGTCTTAGGAATTCTAATAGAGTTAGAGTTCGATTAAAAGTAATATTTCCCTGATAGAGTCCTTTCCACGATCTATCAACCCATACTAATCCTAAAACTTACCCTAGATAGTCTCCCAGGTCGAACGAAACTCAAATGTAATTAACGCCTTAGGCTAGGTCGTTAATTTTTTATTTGACGCCTTGCATCTCGTCGTTTTTAAAGAAATAACGCCCTTCCGTCGGCCGCTATTCATGATTTCACGTTAACTTATGCTAGTTACTATATTTAAAGATTTTTATCTTTTTTATTTGATAAGGTCTAGTTACGAAAATTTATGGGTAATATCTTTCCATTTTTCTTGATTTTTCTATATAATTAGTTTTTAAAAATTCCTTTAAATCAAAATGTGGCACTATTCACTTTTTTTGAATTGACGACTTAGTTTAAGTCATCTTTTAGGAAATACACGCCCATGACCATGGCGTCATTTCCATTTGGCATTTCTTTGAAGATGTAAAATTATGTTTATGCCCTAGAAATCCTTATCATTGTATCCTTTCTTATGCTATTTATACTTTATTTGATTTTTCTGATTTAGAAGTGACGACTTGTTCAAAGTCGTTTCTTATAAAATGGACGCCCATCCACGATGGCGTCAATTAAATTTTTGCTTTTCTTCTTAGACTCCAAAAGACCGATATCGTATATATGTCCATTCTTTTCTCTTTTAATTTTTCTTAATTCATTTAAATCCTATTAATGTATATTTCTTCCTTCTAATTAAAGTATAATGAAATAAATGTGAATATTAAATTTTCTAATAAAATATAGATTGATGTTTTCTTCGAGATTTATTGATTCTTAATTCAAATAAAATGGTATTATGCATTAAATGCCTTACTTAAAATGACTCTATATTTTAAGGGTTGGGTTTATAAGATTGTATATAAAAGGTCTGGCCCTGATTATCTATTGGTTTTAAATTTATTTAGACTTTCTAGTCCTTAAATTTACCAGGGTTGCTACATCCTCCCCCACTTAAAAGAATTTGATCCCCAAATTCAAATTCCTATGCACATCATATGTTCCTCTAATCCATATTCCTTAATTCAACAATCATGACTAGCAAATTGAACTAAGGGACTAAAGCTCAAGTTAAAGGGGAAATACCTCCATCCATTCCTTGACCATCAGGTGTGACTCTTATTGCTTGAAGTTGCCCTTGACGACATTCCTTATTGCCGTCTTTTTTCTACTGAGGTTGGTCTTTTGGAAGAGGGCAATTAGATACCCTATGTTCTTTGCTCCCACATCGAAAACAACCTCCATTCTTCCAGCGGCACTTCTCGGATGGATGGCCTTCATTGCCACAGTGTTTGCACTTTCCCTCTTTGATATTCTTGCCATTTGGAACATTGTCATCCTCATTAACCCTCTTGTTATTGTAGCCCGTTCTCTTCTTCTCCATTCTCATTTTAACCCTGTCGGATAGCTCCATGGCATCTTCCAATAACTGCGCTCTTTTCACCATCTCCGCATAAGTTTGTATATCTAACGGCGCCAATTGGGGAATGTACTGGATCCTTAAGCCATTCATAAACCTTTTTGCTTTCATCTTCCCCGTTGATATTAAGTGAGGTGCATATCTAGACAGCCGCGAGAATTGAGCCTCGTACTCGGCCACGGTCATGCTTCTCTGTTTGAGTGAAGCGAACTCTCTTGCCTTTCTCTCCCGAATTCTTTCCGAGAAATACTTCTCGTTATAATGTTCTAAGAATTCTTCCCATGTAACCTCTTCATCTGGCAAGGTGGCTTCTACTGACTCCCACCATGCCCTTGCATCCTTCTCAAGTTGAAAGGTTGCCAATAATACCTTATCCCGGTCCGAACACTCCATGACCCGAAAGATCCTCTCCATCTCTTTAGTCCAATCTTCAGCTAAATCGGGATCAGGAGTTCCACTAAACCTAGGGGGATTTAAACTTCAGAATTCCCGATGTAATTCTCCAGCCTTTCGGTTGGCTCCACCATCGCTACCCGTTGAAGAGCCTGAGTTAAACCTTGTACTGTTCTTTGCATGTCCCGCCATTGGGCACGCCCGGCGGCCATTGTTTTCTAACTAGTTCAACAAGACAAGAAGAAACCCATGTAAGATCATCATGAAATATAAGCTATCCTTATTAACTTACTAGTTTTAATATTTTTATTTCCATTACTTTAATTCTTAACCCATGGTTCTACCCCATCTCACCGGGTACTTCTAAGATGACTGTCAAGGGAACTCGATCTAGGACTTAGACTTAATGACCTAGGACTTAGACTTAATGACCTAGGACTTAGAAAGCCTAGGCTCTGATACCACAAACTGTCACGCCCCGAACCAATAACAGCGGAACGTGTTGTTCGGAACGTGGCAGTGATACAGTCGTGAATAGTCAGAGTAAACCATAAGACACACATTCTCTGGGCCCAATAAGATAATCTTTATTACTCCAATATCTGAATTACAGGACCAGACTCTAATTACATATCAAAAGAGAAAAGAAACTTGCTAATACAATCTAGAAAATAGAATAAAAAAGACTCAAATGATAGGACTAGACCCAAGAAAACAAAAGATAATGATTCGGTTGACCAGACACTCATCACTCTTGCCCTTCCTTGTCTGATGGAATATCTTCAATGTCGTTTCATGAAAAATGTTAAAGATAGGCTGGTGAGCGAAACGCTCAGTAGGGATTATATCTCATCATCAAGCAGAATAAAAGTAATTAGCCAATTTTACATGTTCATGAGATGCAGTGCATGAAATGCAATAACTAAAGAATCGTGATAGTCGATCTAGTAGAGATGATGAATAACAAGCCAAGAATAATTTACGAGCTCCAGCGCATTTAGGAATACATTCCCAACTTACAGAACTAAGGTCAAGCTAACAGAACATAACAAAGGACATAAGCTCAGATGAACATAACTTCAGAATTGGCCAGAATATAACAGAGTTCAATAATAATAAGCAGATTAATCAGTCTAGCGGAATAACTGAATTTAACAGAATAACATAATAACATAATAACAGAATATCAGAATTTCCAGAATAACAGATTCAACAGATAACAGAATAGAACAGATATACAGACGTTGGTGCAATGTCACACCCAGAATTTTACCATGGTTACAGAATTGGACTTCCGTCCTACCTGACATTGTTGGTTGCGGACCCAGAGCCCTTGATTATTTCAGAATCAGAGTTGGCCAATACAGAGTCAAAGGATTATGTTCTTTCAAATAAAAGGATTCTCCAGAAGGAGACAAAAAGTCATGATAAGGGAATCGTCCATGAATATGCATGACGTATCTAGCTCGCGACAAACCGGAATAAACTGGGTGAAGAACAAGTAGAGATCTTGCACATGACAAGGTTAACGGATTTGTCCATTAATAGATAACCATCCATTAATCATAGAGAATCTCATGATAACCATGTGATAAATCATGAGGGCCGGATTCATGTTTCTCCGATTGACATGACAATAATCAAGGTTTCTTGGGTTTTTAGGGTACAACCTGCTCGGCTGCCTTGAGGGAATCCAAGGCTAGCGGAGACTAACGGAGGTCTCTATGACAAACTCGCCAGTCCAAAGGAACGGAATGTCCAATGGAGAGCTTATAAGTCACGGAGAGTTAAGGGTTTATTGATAAAACGCCGAGAAACGTGGGACTACACTCACGGATTGGAGCATAGTGCCAGGCATATATATATATATATATACATATAAAACCCTCGGTTTACAGAAAGCAGTGGAAAATAACTATGCAGGAAATTCGCGTCTTAAGCCAAGCCGTTTCTTAATAAACTAACGACCTTAACTGGGTCGTTTATTTTCAATTTGACAACTTCAGCAACAGTCGTCCATTATACATTTCTATTTTTGCTGAAATTTCTTAATTCTGTATTTTTGATGAAACGCGCCTTAGCCAGGGGCATTTTTTTCACAAAGAAATGACATGCAGTATGTCGTTAATTATCTTTTTAACAGAAGTTATCACCTTTCCAGTATTTTTAAGGAAAATCACGACTTAATCAAAGTCTCTATTTTAGAATAGCGCCCTGGTACAGGGCGTCTCTTTCATAACAGATGACCTTCCGGAGGTCGTTATTGGTTTCCAGGAATATGAACAGTAATGGTTTTTTTTATGATAAATAATTTTCATGAAACAATTTGATGTGGCACAGCCCAAAGACCACTAAATATGATGAGATGACCCTAGGACTTAGACCCGCAAGCATACAAGCGCTCAATGATTCTCACGATGACGATTTTTGCTCACCCGATTCACACGTTCACCCGGTGGGTTCGGGAGATAATGATGAAGGTCCGGGGCGGGACCCAATTGTTCTAATGGACTTACAATGCTAGGGCTGACCCCAAATGAGTCTAGGATACCCAACTTTGTGGGCGGCTGGCCCGCAAGGCGGGGGCTTGGTGGCACTCACTCACGGTCCGCGGTGGACACTAACAAACTAGCATGCAAGTTCGAGCCCTCTTCTCACCGCCGACGAGCAATCAAAGCAATACTAAACTAGCAGGAATAAGGCTACTAAGGATAGTATCAGAAGCTCACCTGATCGGTGTGAAGACACCGATCCCGATCGGAGGCGAGGGCGCGCCGGGAGGCGAGGGTATGCACCCGATCGCCGCGGCGATGTAGCTTGACCTGAAATTGCAAACGGTACAGCACTACTCCTCACGCAGGAGGGGTGATCTTGGGGTGGGGGTTATGCTTAATACATTCAAAACTACCTCCACGCAGGGAGGGGCCTTCAGCCGGCCAAGCGGGGTGGGGAGAGATGCAAAGGAAACCGAGTTTCCGAGCTTCGCCGATTCTGTCTAGCTTCTGTAATTCTGGACAGGGAGTCGATGTTGATGCAGCCAATAAATCCACCGAGCTCAGAATCTGATGAGACTTGCGCCAAAAGATTTCTAACTGGAGAGGGGTGTGGCTTGAATTTTTTTGTTGACGTTCTGATCTGGGGACTGACTGCTCCGGCGACTGGAAGATGGATGCAGCTCTGGTCTCTGGCCGAGCTCAGTCTGAAACAGCAGGTTGCAGAAGCTGCCACAGTCGCTCCTGAGCTCCAAATCTGGCACCGCTGGACTCGTTGGAATCGTATACAAGTCTACTTTGCAACAAAACAAACGGGGGAGTCTTCTGATGTCGGAGATGAGCTGGATGTCCAGAGAAGTGGACGGTGGTCGGGACAGACTGTGAGGAGGCAGACCGGCGTGGTTGTGGTAGAAAATTGGTATCTCTGGTTTTCGGATGCCGAACGGGATTCCTCCTTCTGTTCCTGGACGCTGACAGGGGGAGGAAGAACTTTGTAGAAGACCCTGAAGTCTGGTTCCTTCAAGGTTCATCGTGGGAGAGTCTTCTCTACCGCTCTGGCTTCTGGTCTGAGAAGTTCTGCACAGTCGGAGAAGAATGGTGGTTGCGGACAGCACCGAGCTCGGATGCTGACGAAACTGCCTCGCCTGGAAAGCTAATGCAGACGAATCCAGAAATGTAGGCCTCACCTCCTGAGTCGTTGAGGGATGGTCGTGACCTCCTCTGCAAGTTGTTGTAGTTCTGCTTCCTGAAACAGGGTGAGAATGAGGAGATGAAGAAGAGGTGGGAAAGGGAATGGTCAAGAGAGGAAGAGGTGTAAGGTAGTTCCAATGGCTATGGGAGGGAGATGAGAGGTGTTTGAGGGGCTGTGGAGGCTAGAGAGATGGAGGTGGGGAGGGCGAAGTGGGGCTGGAGATGGGGGTGGTCTGCTAGGGATGGTGGTGGGGAGGGGAGTGGGCACAAGGGGAGGGTGAGTGATAGGGAAGGTGGGGGCGAACTTGGCCAAGGGGAGAGGTCTAGGGCGACCAAGGGCAGGGGGAAAAGGTTGAAATTCGAATTTGGCCTTGGGAGGGGTGGGGTTTGTGTGGGGAAGTGGTGGATTGTGTTGGGAGGTGGAGGATTTGCTTTGGGACAAAGAGAGGGGAGTAAATGAGGGGCTTGGGGAAGTGGAGGGTCTTAATGGAGGTGGGTGAGGTAGTGGAGGTGGTTGGGGGTTGGAGTAAGTGAGGGGGGGGAGGAGGAGAGAGGGTGGGGGCGAACTTCCCTTGGGAGAGAGAGAGAGTGAGAGAGAGAGTGAGGGAAAGAGAGTAAGAGAGAGAGATTTAAGAGGTAAAAGGAAGTGATTTTTTTTTTAATATCTAAAAAAGTGAGTACAAGTGGAGAGATGGGGCCTATATATAGGCAACCACTCTTTACATGACCAAAATGTCCCTGACAATAGGACAAAAGACCGAGCATAACCTAGACTCAATCCTATGGGCCCATAACTAAGGAAATAAGGCCCAATTAAGCAAAATAAGGGAAATGGACTAGAACCACATGACTCAATAAAGGAAAATACATAAGATAGGACTCAATAAAAGGAAAATACATAAAATGAACCTGGGAAAATGAAGATAACAAGTGGAGACCATGATCAATCCATATCAAGAGTGTGTAGACGACCAAAGCTAGAGGGAGTGTCGTGAGATGCCCTCATCAAATCCCCCGGGGTGGGGAGAACTCGACCCTGTCGAGTATGGGTCTGCCTGACTGTCGTACTGCTCCATCATGTCGGGGTCCAGGCGCATCAAATCCTCCCGACTCACCCATGCATCCTCGGTCGGGGGACGGTTCTTCCACCTAACCAGATAGCGCTGATACACCTTGTGCCTTGTAATGATACTCTGCTCATCCAGTATTGCCTCTACCTGCTCTTGTCGGTCCCTCAAGCTAGAAAGTGGAGTCCCTCCGGGGGTGTCTCTCATAAGGGGGGGTAAAGGCTCAAGCTCCTCACTAGGTTCCACCGAGGGGCCTTTGTAGGGTACCAGGTCCGCCACGTTGAAGGTAGGGTGTACCCCATAGCTCTCTGGTAGGTCAAGCTCATAAGCATTGCTGCCAAGTCGTCGTAGAACTTGAAAGGGTCCCGACCCTCGTGCCCTCAACTTGGAGGCAGGCCCGGGAAGGAGCCGCTCCGTCCTCACCATCACCGGGTCCCCCACTTGGAATTCACAGTGGCGCCGGTGAGCATCGGCCCATCTTTTGTAAGCCTCATTGCTTTTACCTATATGCTTGCGGATGTCATCATGCAACTCTTTGATATGCTGTGCAAAGGACTCAGCTGAGACTGACACTCTAGCATGTGGGGGAAGGGGAATGAGATCCGAGGGCTTTCTAGGCCTAAAACCATGTACTACCTCAAATGGACTCTTGCCTATGGACCTATTGACAGAATCATTGTAGGCAAACTCGGCTTGAGATAAGAGGAGATCTCAATTCCCAGGGTGATCCCCTACAAGACATCGGAGCAAGTTCCCAAGGCTTCGGTTGACGACCTCAGTTTGGCCATCGGTTTGAGGATGATAGGCAGTGGAGAATTTGAGGAGGGTCCCCATCAAGTGCCATAGAGTCTTCCAAAAATAACTAGTGAACTTCACATCTCTATCGGACACAATAGTCTTAGGTAACCCATGGAGTCGGACTACCTCATCAAAGAATAATCGGGCGATCCTAGAGGCATCAGAGGTCTTGGAGCAGGGGATAAAGTGGGCCATCTTTGAGAACCTGTCAACCACTACAAAGATGGAATCATATTTGCGCAAGGTCTTTGGTAGGCCAAGAATGAAATCCATGCTCAAATCCTCCCATGGTTGGTCGGGTATGGGTAGTGGTGTGTAAAGCCCGGTGTTTTGTCTTACTTGCTTGGCGGATGCACATATGCGGCATTGTCCCACAATGTGGGCCGCATCCTTCTTGAGACTGGGCCAGTGGAATTGCCTCTCAACCAACTCTATGGTTTTGTGGACCCCAAAGTGACCAGCTAGGCCACCACTATGTAACTCCCAAACTAGGAAGTCCCTAAGTGAAGTCCTAGGTATGCAAAGCCTATTCCCTTTGAACAGATATCCATCTTGAAGTATGAACCCCTTATACTCCTTGAGTGGTTGGGTGGAAAGGGTGTTGTAGTGAGTCCCAAAGTCGGGGCAATGTGGGTATTCCCCTTTGATTCTCTCAAATCCGGTTACCTCCACTTGGACGGTGGAGAGTAAGGCTACCCGCCTACTTAGTGCATCGGCGGCGCGGTTCTCACTACCCATCTTATACTTGAGGACAAAGGTGTAGGCTTGAATGTATTCTACCCATCGGGCATGGCGGGCATTGAGCTTTTGTTGAGTGTTGAGATATTTCTAAGCCTCATGGTCCGAGAAGATCACAAATTCTTTGGGTAGAAGATAGTGCCTCCAGTGCCGGAGGGATTGAACCACGGCATAAAGCTCTTTGTCATATGTGGAGTATCTCGTCCTAGCCTCACAAAGTTTTTCACTAAAGTAGGCTACCGGGTGACCCTCTTGGCTAAGGATACCTCCAATCCCTACCCCGGAAGCATCACATGTGACCTCAAAGACCTTTGAAAAGTCGGGTAGGCAAAGGACCGGGGCTTGGGTCATTTTCTCTTTAAGCTCTAGGAAGGCTTTGGAGGCTGCCCTAGTCCAAACAAATGTGCCTTTCTTGAGGCAATCCGTGATAGGAGTGGTGATAGTGCTAAACCCCCGGATGAATCTCCTATAGAAGGTGGCTAGCCCATGGAAGCTTCGGGCGTCATGAATGGTTTTGGGCTCGGGCCACTCAAGAATAGCTTGGACCTTTTCGGGGTCCATGGATACTCCTTGGGATGAGACAATAAATCCTAGGAAGGTTAGTTGATTGGTCAAGAAATGACACTTCCCGGGATTGGCAAAGAGACTCTCTTTCCTAAGGATGGTGCACACTTGTTTGAGGTGATCGAGGTGGGCTTCCTTGGATTGGCTATATATGAGGATGTCATCAAAGTAGACAACTAGAAAGATGCCAATGAAGGGCCGGAGGACCTCGGTCATGAGACGCATGAAGGTACTTGGTGCATTAGAAAGGCCGAAAGGCATAACAAGCCATTCATAGAGACCATCCTTAGTTTTAAAGGCGGTTTTCCACTCGTCCCCGGGCCTAATGCGGACTTGGTGGTAGCCACTTTTGAGATCAATTTTGGAGAAGATGGTGGCTCCCGCTAGCATGTCTAGCATGTCATCAAGCCGAGGGATGGGGAACCTATATTTGACCGTTATCTTGTTGACGGCTCGGCTATCTACACACATGCGCCAAGTCCCATCCTTTTTAGGTGTAAGAAGAGCCGGGACGGCACAAGGGCTTTTGCTAATTCGGAGGAAGCCCTTCTTGATGAGTTCTTCAATTTGCCTCCAAAGCTCGGCATGCTCGGTGGGGTTGAGTCGGTAGTGTGGAAGGTTGGGCAAGGTAGCCCCGGGCACGAGGTCGATGGCATGTTGCACATCTCTCATAGGTGGTAGTTTGTCCGGAAGCTCCTCGGGAAATACATCATGGAAGTCCTTAAGGAGTTGATGAATTTCTAGGGGGTGTGGATCGGTTGGGGTGGATTCCCCTAGACAAATGACGATGGCACATACTTGATCCCCTTGGTTGACTTCTTCCTCAAACTCTTTCCTAGTGACAAGGTGTAGGCTCCTAGGAGGCTCTTTGATGTTACTAGGACTAGGACTTGATGGGGTGGGGTTCGTTGGTGTTGGGATGGGGGGAAAGGTAGTGGGTCCCTCAAGGGAGGGAGAGGCCTTCTTAGGTAGAGTGTGGGGTGGAGATGGGTTGAGTTGGATCTTCTTCCCCTCATGAATGAAGATGCAAGCGTTGGTTCTTCCTAAGAAGGTGGCATCTACATCGTAGATCCAAGGTCATCCTAAAAGGATACTCCCAACTTCCATTGGAAGGATATCACACCACACTTGGCCTTGATAGGATTGGAATGTAATTGGGACAAGGCAACGGGCACTAACGGGCATGGAGGTGGTATTAATCCATGCTACCCTATATGGGTGGGGATGTGGGGAGGTGGTAAGGCCCAAAAGTTTAACGGTGTCGGGTGACACCACATTCACACTACTTCCATTGTCCAATATGACCTTCCTAATATGGCTCCCTATTCTTATGTAGGTGTGGAATATGGTGTTTCTTCTCCAATCATGCTCTTGGTTTTGAGTGAGGGTGCATCTAACCACCCCGAGGTGGGATTCGGTGGGTGGAGGAGGTTGTTCTTGGTTGCTCTCTATGTAGTGGTTCTCATACTCCTCCTCCCATTCAAGAGAGGGTTCATATACCTCAATCTCTCCTTCAAATTCAGCTTGGGGTTGGGGGTTGGTCTCCTCTATGAGTAAGTTTGATGCTCCCTTGGTGGGGCATTGATTGGCAAAGTGTCCATACCCATAACACCTAAAGCATTGCTGCCCACTTTGATGGTTTGGGGTCACCTTAGTGTGAGGGAGAGTGGGTGTCGAATTGGGCCTATTGGGAGTTGTGTTTAGGGGCCCACTTGCGGGGCGGAATGGTGGATTGGCATTAGGAGGGGTGACCCGTGTGGGAGGAGTTCCCATGGGTGTAGGAAGGAGACCTCTTTGGGGTGGTGGGGGGTTGGCCCGAGGTGCCATGGCTCTAGGGTCCATTCCCCGAGGGGGAACCATTCGCGTGTACCGAGAGAATTTCTCAGCATCCCGAGCTACTTAGTAGGCTTGCTCTAAAGTTGTTACTTGACGCATGAATAGTTCCTTTTTGATATGGAATTGAAGCCCATTCCTAAAGCGGGAGAGTGTGACGGAGGGGTCCTCTTGGACTCCACATTTGAGGAGGTAGTAGTCAAACTTTTCAATGTATTCCATAACGGTCTTTCCTTCTTGAGTCAAGGCTTGCCATTCATCTAGGAGGTTTTGATGGTAGGAGGGTGGGACATATTTGAGTTTGAGTTGGTCTTTCATGGCCCCCCATGTGGTGATTGGAACTTCCCTCCTAACTATTCTTAAGGCTTCAACATTCATCCAATGAGTTTTGGCAAGTTTGGTTAATTGCATCTTTGCAAGTCGGACTTTTCTATCCTCGGTCATTGGGTACCAATCAAAATATTGATCCATGGCTGCCTCCCAATCTAAGTAGATGCTCGGATGATGAGATCCATCAAAAGTGGGAGCATCGACTTTCACAAGTCTCATTAGTTGGTCATCCGGGTTGTCCCGGGGAGGCCTCTCATTCCTTCTAGGGGGTGGGTCCCTTTCCGGTTCGGGAGGGGGGTCAAGGTTGAGTCCTCCTATGGCTGGCTCCACATGTGGAGGGGGATCTCTCCTATCTCCTTCCCTTGGAATAGGTCTATTTTCCTCAAGTTGTTCAAGCCGGGCCGTAATACCGTCAAGCCTTCCCATAATTTCGGTCATGTAGTCCACAAGAAACCTCATTTGGTCGGGAAGCTCATGCTCATTGTGAGGGGGATTTCCTTGGGGATTGGGATTCATGGTGTTATTGGAAGAAGATGGATTGCCTTGATAATGAGTTCCACTACGGGTGGTCATGCAAGGTTGGGTGGGCTATGCAAGGGTGTGCGAATGCACCTAAGAAAGACTTAGTGTGACCCAAGACTAGACTTGTAAGGATAAGCCTATGACCGCTCTGATACCACTTGATGTGGCACAGCCCAAAGACCACTAAATATGATGAGATGACCCTAGGACTTAGACCCGCAAGCATACAAGCGCTCAATGATTCTCACGATGACGATTTTTGCTCACCCGATTCACACGTTCACCCGGTGGGTCCGGGAGATCATGATGAAGGTCCGGGGCGGGACCCAATTGTTCTAATGGACTTACAATACTAGTGCTGACCCCAAATGAGTCTAGGATACCCAACTTTATGGGCGGCTGGCCCGCAAGGCGGGGGCTTGGTGGCACTCACTCACGGTCCGCGGTGGACACTAACAAACTAGCATGCAAGTTCGAGCCCTCTTCTCACCGCCGACGAGCAATCAAAGCAATACTAAACTAGCAGGAATAAGGCTACTAAGGATAGTATCAGAAGCTCACCTGATCGGTGTGAAGACACCGATCCCGATCGGAGACGAGGGCGCGCCGGGAGGCGAGGGTATGCACCCGATCGCCGCGGCGATGTAGCTTGACCTGAAATTGCAAACGGTACAGCACTACTCCTCACGCAGGAGGGGTGATCTTGGGGTGGGGGTTATGCTTAATACATTCAAAACTACCTCCACGCAGGGAGGGGCCTTCAGCCAGCCAAGCGGGGTGGGGAGAGATGCAAAGGAAACCGAGTTTCCGAGCTTCGCCGATTCTGTCTAGCTTCTGTAATTCTGGACAGGGAGTCGATGTTGATGCAGCCAATAAATCCACCGAGCTCAGAATCTGATGAGACTTGCGCCAAAAGATTACTAACTGGAGAGGGGTACGGCTTGAATTTTTGGTTGACGTTCTGATCTGGGGGCTGACTGCTCCGGCGACTGGAAGATGGATGCAGCTCTGGTCTCTGGCCGAGCTCAGTCTGAAACAGCAGGTTGCAGAAGCGGCCACGGTAGCTCCTGAGCTCCAAATCTGGCACCGCTGGACTCGTTGGAATCGTATACAAGTCTACTTTGCAACAAAACAAACGGAGGAGTCTTCTGATGTCGGAGATGAGCTGGATGTCCAGAGAAGTGGATGGTGGTCGGGACAGACTGTGAGGAGGCAGACCGGCATGGTTGTGGTAGAAAATTGGTATCTCTGGTTTTCGGATGCCGAACGGGATTCTGCCTTCTGTTCCTGGACGCTGACAGGGGGAGGAAGAACTTTGTAGAAGACCCTGAAGGCTGGTTCCTTCAAGGTTCATCGTGGGAGAGTCTTCTCTGCCACTCTGGCTTCTGGTCTGAGAAGTTCTTCACAGTCGGAGAAGAATGGTGGTTGCGGACAGCACCGAGCTCGGATGCCGACGAAACCGCCTCGCCTGGAAAGCTAACTTGCAGACGAATCCAGAAATGTAGGCCTCGCCTCCTGAGTCATTGAGGGATGGTCGTGGCCTCCTCTGCAAGTTGTTGTAGTTCTGCTTCCTGAAACAGGGTGAGAATGAGGAGACGAAGAAGAGGTGGGAAAGGGAATGGTCAAGAGAGGAAGAGGTGTAAGGTAGTTCCAATGGCTATGGGAGGAAGATGAGAGGTGTTTGAGGGGCTGTGGAGGCTAGAGAGATGGAGGTGGGGAGGGCGAAGTGGGGCTGGAGATGGGGGTGGTCTGCTAGGGATGGTGGTGGGGAGGGGAGTGGGCACAAGGGGAGGGTGAGTGATAGGGAAGGTGGGGGCGAACTTGGCCAAGGGGAGAGGTCTAGGGCGACCAAGGGCAGGGGGGGGAAGGTTGAAATTCGAATTTGGCCTTGGGAGGGGTGGGGTTTGTGTGGGGAAGTGGTGGATTGTGTTGGGAGGTGGAGGATTTGCTTTGGGACAAAGAGAGGGGAGTAAATGAGGGGCTTGGGGAAGTGGAGGGTCTTAATGGAGGTGGGTGAGGTAGTGGAGGTGGTTGGGGGTTGGAGTAAGTGAGGGGGGGGAGGAGGAGAGAGGGTGGGGGCGAACTTCCCTTGGGAGAGAGAGAGAGTGAGAGAGAGAGTGAGGGAAAGAGAGTAAGAGAGAGAGATTTAAGAGGTAAAAGGAAGTAGTTTTTTTTTCAATATCCAAAAAAGTGAGTACAAGTGGAGAGATGGGGCCTATATATAGGCAACCACTCTTTACATGACCAAAATGTCCCTGACAATAGGACAAAAGACCGAGCATAACCTAGACTCAATCCTATGGGCCCATAACTAAGGAAATAAGGCCCAATTAAGCAAAATAAGGGAAATGGACTAGAACCACATGACTCAATAAAGGAAAATACATAAGATAGGACTCAATAAAAGAAAAATACATAAAATGAACCTGGGAAAATGAAGATAACAAGTGGAGACCATGATCAATCCATATCAAGAGTGTGTAGACGACCAAAGCTAGAGGGAGTGTCGTGAGATGCCCTCATCACAATTATATGGACAGGACAAGAAAAATATCAGGATTTCAGGTATATGATCATGCATTAGATTTAACTATAGGTTTCGTAGATATTAAATTTTAAACATGCGTATTTATCAATTTTCTTAAAATGGACGACTCATGTGTTAGTCGTCATAACTTTAAATAACGCCCTGGAGAGGGTCGTCACTTTCTAAAATTTCCCAGAAAGCCTCAAAACTCAGTGGAGATACGTGCATGCATGAATCGAAAATTTAACAGAAGGATCTTTGATTCTTATAACTGCTTTAGCTTGATGTGAGAAAACCTACCTGATCTTAAGATTTTGGCGATGGTACGTGAAGAACTTGAAGAAAGAACTATACTCTGTTCCAAACAGAGTCTTCGGAAGCCTATGTAAACCGTACAGAACAACACCCAGAGGGTGCTAGGAGATGAGAGTGTTAATAGATGAGTCAGGAAGAAGCTTTCTCCCGTTCTTCAGTAGGTCAAGAAGGATTTCTGCTCGTAACCTACAGAGAAATAAGATGAAGAAGCATTAGTTTTCTTCATAATACTCTACTGAAGGCAGAGGAAGAAGAACACCTGTTCTTCACGGTTGCCGACAGCAGGATAGATTAGATCGCCAAAATAGCAAGGAGAGGTCGATTCGAAAGGTATTTATAGGGTCTTAGGAATTCTAATAGAGTTAGAGTTCGATTAAAAATAATATTTCCCTGATAGAGTCCTTTCCATGATCTATCAACCCATACTAATCCTAAAACTTACCCTGGATAGTCTCCCAGGTCGAACGAAACTCAAATTTAATTAACGCCTTAGGCTAGGTCATTAATTTTTTATTTGACGCCTTGCATCTCGTCATTTTTAAAGAAATAACGCCATTCCGTCGGGCGCTATTCATGATTTCACGTTAACTTATGCTAGTTACTATATTTGAGGATTTTTATCTTTTTTATTTGATAAGGTCTAGTTACGAAAATTTGTGGGTAATATTTTTCCATTTTTTTTTTGATTTTTTCATATAATTAGTTTTTAAAAATTCCTTTAAATCAAAAAGTGGCACTATTCACTTTTTTTGAATTAACGACTTAGTTTATGTCATCTTTTAGGAAATACACGCACATGACCATGGCGTCATTTCCATTTGGCATTTCTTTGAAGATGTAAAATTATGTTTATGCCCTAGAAATCCTTATCAATGTATCCTTTCTTATGCTATTTATACTTTATTTGATTTTTCTGATTTAGAAGTGACGACTTGTTCAAAGTCGTTTCTTATAAAATGGACGCCCATCCACGATGTCGTCAATTAAATTTTTGCCTTTCTTCTTAGCCTCCAAAAGACCGATATCGTATATATGTCCATTCTTTTCTCTATTAATTTTTCTTAATTCATTTAAATCCTATTAATGTATATTTCTTCCTTCTAATTAAAGTATAATGTAATAAATGTGAATATTAAATTTTCTAATAAAATATAGATTGATGTTTTCTTCGAGATTTATTGATTCTTAATTCAAATAAAATGGTATTATGCATTAAATGCCTTACTTAAAATGACTCTATATTTTAAGGGTTGGGTTTATAAGATTGTATATACAAGGTCTGGCCCTGATTATCTATTGGTTTTAAATTTATTTAGACTTTCTAGTCCTTAAATTTACCAGGGTTGCTACATTAAGTGCCAACTCCACGCTGATAAAATTCATTCTCCAGCTTCATCTCTCCATCCTATGACCGCTCCTTGGCCATTCTCTATGTGGGCCTTTGACGTTGTCGGCCCGCTCGGTGATCCCAATTCCCAGATCAAGCAGAAATCCTTTATCCTTACCGCCACTGAGTACTTCACCAAGTGGGCTGAAGCCGAGGCATACGCAGAGATCAAAGCTACAACGGTGTGCCGCTTTATTATGAAGAATATCATCTCACGGTTTGGAGTGCCAAGCAGCATCATCACCGACAACGGACCCCAGTTCGTTTCCCAAGAGCTCAAGGACCTATGTAAGAAGTCCAATATTGCATTGCATCATTCATCTCCATATTATCCTCAAGGCAACGGCCAAGCCGAGGCCACTAATAAAACACTTCTTAAAATCATCAAGAAAATATGTGAAGCTCATAAGTTTTCTGATTGGCCAGAAAGATTAGTGGAAGCTCTGTGGACTTACCGCACCTCCGTCCGTACCCCTACGGGACAAACTCCCTATTCTCTTACCTACGGGATGGAGGCGGTGCTCCCATATGAGATCCTGATCCCTTCCCTTAGAGTGCAGCTTGATAAGGAACTTAATCTCGATGAACGTCGAGAGGCGTTGCTGGTTCAGTTGGAATTCTTAGATGAGAAGAGGATGAATGCGGCCGATCATGTATCCGTTTATCAGAAGAGGGTTTCGCGTTATTTTCAAAAGAAGGTAATCGAACGTAAGTTTCAAAAGGGTGATATGGTTTTGAAACGAAAATTCATTCGGTCTGCAGGTCCTAGGTCTAAATTACAACCTAATTGGGAAGGGCCGTTTGTCGTAAAAGAAGCTTATCCGGGAAATGCTTATCATTTAGTAAACGCGGAAGGTGAGGAGCTCTCTCACCCGTGGAATGGGTTGTATCTTAAGCGTTTCTTTCCTTAGAGTCTAACCATGTGCTACCCCGGCAGCAAGATGTTCCTCCTTTCACTAAAGGAGTCCCGAGTGAGACAATCACACACTACACGACGTCCCTGGTCAGGTTTTCCACGTTGAAAAAGGACAACATTTATCCTTGGCCATGCTTTGAGGGAAAGTCGAGGTCCCTGTCTGTTTCTTCCTTCAGCTAAAACCAGGGGCAAGAGGTGAATAAGGAGTCGATAATCGATCCAAACACCCTCACGAGAGGAGGTCTCAAATAGGGGCAGTCCGTTATGACCTGACGCCAT
This sequence comes from Amorphophallus konjac, assembly GCA_022559845.1. Taxonomy (NCBI): domain Eukaryota; kingdom Viridiplantae; phylum Streptophyta; class Magnoliopsida; order Alismatales; family Araceae; genus Amorphophallus; species Amorphophallus konjac. The sequence goes on along the minus strand of CM040120.1, from coordinate 177,590,374 downwards.
AAGAAACAAAAGAGACAGCGAAGGGGCAATCTCTATGACAAAATCAAAAGCATCACCTCAAAGTCGATATAATATGAATTATGAATTCCAAAGCTCCAGAAAGGCAAAGCAAGAAAAGCTAGGCATGACAAGAGTGGCAGTACAGTTCCCCGCGGGACGTTATGAGCCCGGTCGCATGCATGCCTAGGGTGGATTAAGGTTCGATGACGGACTCAAAGCCCCGGCACAACAGACCAAATCTCTAATGGGTTGTACGGAAAGGAAATCAAGTCTTAAAAACTTCTATATCTGGCCTAAAGCTTACCCCCTGTATTCTGTTTTTCTTTTAGGACCAAGATTAGTACCATGGGTATGGCCCTGGCAGAAACACCGTCATGACAATTGGACCTTGTCCAGGGGTCGTCACCTCATTGCACGCCAACCTCGGGATTCTTGATATCAACAAGGAAGGGCTCACGCTGCTGGGGAAGCACTGGTTTTCCAAAATCCAAAAAAAAATCAAATATTTTCAAAATCCAAGCAAATTAAATATTTTCCAAAGTCCAAAAAAAAATTGAATATTTTCAAAATCCAAACAAATTGAATATTTTCCAAAATCCAAAAAAATCAAACATTTTCTAAAATCCAAAAAATTGAAATATTTCCAAAATCCAAAAACATCAAATATTTTCAAAACCCAAACAAATCAAATTTTTTTCAAAGTCTCACAAAAATCAGATATTCTCCAAAACCCCCGAAGACACCATCATATGCATTGCATGCATTGCATTATTTTTATTATGTTTTCCGCCTATTTAACAAGGCTCCACCCCTTGACCAAATATTGAGAAACAGTCATTATCTAACTTGCTTCAAGGTAAGGGGTTGAGTCTAAGAATAGATCTAACTTGTTCCATATTTAAAGTGTGCGCAGAACACAAGATCAAGATAAAAGTGAGAAGCTCACAATTATGCAGATTCAAAGGCTGTAATGCGTCATCACCAGGCCGCTACAGTCATCCAATGGTCATATCCTTACCGTCACTCCTCTTCTTGCATAAGCTTTCTTTCTTTCAGTAGCCATCATTCTAACGGCCAGGGTTATGACCGTTACTTACTCTAACGGCCTGAGTCTGGACCGTTACATCCCTCAGAGAACAGGGTTCTTCGTGCTTCCATTCTGACGGCCTATCGTCAGACCGTCGTTTCTTTATAGCGGCCCAGTGCACATCCGTTACATACTCCAGAGGCTCTGCCTGTTCACATCATTCCAGATGATCAAGCCACAAAACTCTTGCTCATTCAACTGAGACAATCTCATCTCATCAATCAGGCTTAATGAAAAATGAATTCACAAAATTCCAACTTTTTGTCATACAAGCAATATCTCTCATAAATAAAAAAAAATTAAATCAAGCTTCATTAAGTTTTTTATCTGCAAGAGGGCGGATCTTCCTCAACTCTTTCACATAGCCTCGGCGTGCTTCGTCATTCTCTTCAACTTCTTCTTGCCACGGGCACACTTTGCTGATCTCCCACATGGTCAGCGCGTTCCGGATCGCTCTTTCATCCTCCTCGGTCCCCATCTTCCTAGATAGAAGGGGAGGGTAGTGTGATAGTGCAGGAGCTTGGGTTCTTGGAAGTCCGATCTGAAGATGGCACCGGTGCGGGTTGTAGATCGCCATTGTAGTGTTCCCCACTAGCTGGAGGTCTAGGCCTTGACGCCGCGGTATTTTAAGAGGAGTGCTTCGAAGGATTCTTGGTCGCATATTGAACTTGTCTATTGGCAAAGTATTGAAGAAGAGGCGCCATTCATCCTGAGTTTTCTTATCCGCCGTCTTGCATTCAACCTGTGAAGAGTATCCAAATGCCCCTCCAATGAAGAAGAGAGGGTGGCTCCCGAAGATTCGGCTGGCTGAAGTTATGTCTTCCTTTGGTTGGAATTTGACTCTCACTCCCATCCAACACTCAAGAAGTATCATGGAGCTGAACAAAGGTCCTCCTAGGCAAGCTGAACTTAGTCCTTCATAGAGGTATGAGAGGATCGCTTGAGAGATGGACGTTCCCCGCCACAACCCACTAATAATGCTGAGATTTTTTGTGTCTAAAAGGTGGTCGGCTGTGGTAAAAAGGAAGACTCCACATAAGCACACCGCCACCACCTTGGCTATTGTGATGTGACACAACCTAAGACTTAGGCAAACAAGCACATTCACAATCAAAACGGGCCAATTTGGGCCGCCGCTCTCTCGTCGCTCACCCAAGCCCGGGGTAACTTGGCAATGCCAAGGTGAGGTTGAGGGGTTGGGCCCTTTCTGGTAGAGGGACAGCAAGGCCAATATGTGATTCCCAATGGGTGTGGAAGCCCAATTCAATGGGGCCGACGAAGTGCCGAAGGCACCGGTTGCACTTTTCCCACGGTGATCACTCAAGGCAATGGGGCTTGAGGATCGAGCTCTCACTCGCATAACCAGCGGAACTAGAACTTATATTGAAAGACAAGCACTAATGGAGTGAGGTGTGAGCACTTACTCGACCGGTTTGAAGAAACCGATCCCGCTCGGAGACGAGGGCGAGCGGGGAGGCGAGTGGATCCCCACACGCCGCGGCGGTGTCGCTTGACCTGCCCAAAGAAGTTACAACACTACACCTCTCGCAGGAGGGGGACCTTGGGGTGGGGGTTAATGATATTACAATCAATACTACCTCCACACAGGGAGGGGCCTTTAGCCGGCCAAGCGGGGAGGGGGAAACTAGGACCAAAAGCGATAAGAAGTTGGGAAGCCGAATCTGCCTGCTATCTGGGAGGGAGGACTGACAGTCGAAGTTGGGGCTACAGAAGTTGATAAAGAATTTTTCTGATGGCGAGACCAGGAGGGAACTCTTCGTGACTGGTACTGGAACACCTCAGAATTTTTTAAATTTCTTCTGGTACCACTGCTGACCAGGGTAAAGCTTCGAACAGAGTGGCAAGTTCTGGGACTGGCAGCTTCAGATTTCCAACCGCAGGTTGCAGAGAATGCTCCGATGGCTCCCGGACTCCGAATCGAGAACCGCTAGAGTTGTTGGAATCGTGGACGAGTCTTCTTCACAGAAAAACTGACGGGGATGCTAAAAGATGCCGGAGAAGACCTAGAGGCTATGAACAAGGATGACTGGTGGGGGTAGACTGTGGGGAAGCAGATCTGTATAGTAGAGGGAGAAAATTGATAACTTCTGCTACTCGATGCCGAACGGAGTTCCGCTTCTTGATTCTGAAAGTAGACAGAGCGATGAAGAACTTTGTAGAAGAGCTTGGGGGCTGATTCCTCGGAGGTGCGTTGTGGCAGTGCTTCTAATCCGGTTCTGGTACTCAGTAGGGACAGCTCTGCACCATTGTGGAAGAACGAAGTTCCTGGGCAACACACAGCTCGGATAAAGACGAAACCACTTCTGTTGCGAAGAAGACAGGGAGACGCTTCTGTGGATGCCTCTTGTACCTTCAAACTCATCCAGAGGAAGTCGTGGTGGCCGCTGCAAGTTGCTGGTTCATCTGCAATCTCTGGACAGCAAACTACAACTTCGAAGTGGCTTCTAATGACCAAGAAAGAAGAAGGGGAAGGCGGTAGATGAGTGTGGGAGTGACCCCTGGTTGTAAGTAGGTCTTGGAGGGGGTGTTCTAAGGTGTGGGAGTTGGAGAATAAGGTCTGGAAGAGGGTCCAATAGATGGTGGTAGTGGGGGCTGCGAATTTGGTTGGAATGGAGAGAGGGAAAGGATAATCGAAAATAGGTTTAAGGGTGGGGTTAATTTTTTGTCTTGGGAATGGGGGGGTTGTGTTGGGGAAGGGAAGGGGTGCTTGGGGTAGTGGGAAGGGTGCTTGGGAAAGTGTGAGGGGTAGTTGGGGGTTGGATGGTGAGGAGAGGATTGGTGGAGGGGGTCTTGGGAAGGGGTGGAGTATTGATGAGGGTTGTGGGGAATGGGAAGAGGCTTAAATGGGGTAGGTGGGGAGTGGAGGTGGTTGGGAAGGGAGGAGAGAGAAGAAAATTCGAATTTGGGTGTTGAGGAGAGAGAAAGTGTAGTGAAAAAGAGAGATTAAGAGAGGGAAGGGTGGGGAATCTCTCCCCTAGGGTTTCTCACCCAAAAAATGGAACCTCTCCACTAGATAAGAAGTGTAAACTCTCAAAATGGTAAGTTTTTTCATTCATTGATTCATTAAGTTGAAATGGGGGGAAATGAGGTCCTATATATAGGAAATCCACAGTTCTACAAAAGTCCCTGACAAATGACTCAATGACAAATAACCGAGGGGGTAGGGGAGAGCCCTTGGGCCAAGCCCAATGAATTGGGCCCAATAGCTAACTAGACAACCTAATGACACTCAAACTTAAGGAAATGAACACAAGACCTAGGAACATGACTCAAATAAAAGGGAAAATACATCAAATGACTCAAATAAAAATTACATAGGACTCAAAATTAAATGACTAGATCATGCCGGATGCAACTGGGGCGAGGAGACGAGCTGTGAACGTGGGCATGAGAGGTGATGTCCCCATCATACTCCCGGGGTGTGGAGAACTCGACTCCGTCGAGTAAGTGTCCTTCCCTCCTTGGAGGGTGTAGAAGTGGTACTGCCCTCAAGTCTTCCGAACGAGACCGATCCATCCACATGCCGAGATAGCGCTCGTATACCTTGCTCCTGGTGGTAGTGACCTGTTCATCCAATATTCGTTCAATGCGCTCACGCTGGGCTCTCTTGGCTGGTGGACTCTCCTCACGGGTGAGTGCTCTCTCAACGGAGGGAATAGGCTCAATATCCTCGCTAGGTACCACCGTGGGTCCCTTGTATGGCACTAGGTCGGCGACACTGAATGTGGGACTTACCCCATATTCCTCGGGGAGATCTAACTCATAGGCATTTGCACCAATGCGTCTCAGGACCTGGAAGGGACCAGCCCCACGTGACCTCAATTTGGAGATGGCTCCCGGGGAGAGCCTCTCCGTCCTTACCATCACAAAGTCACCCTCATGGAATTCTTGGTGATGTCGATGAGAGTCGGCTTGCCTTTTATAAGTCACATTCTTCTTGCTAATATGCTTGTGGATCTCTTTATGCAATGTTGTGAATGCAGACATTCTAGGGGTGATGGGTGGACCTCGGCAACCAAAAGTAGACCTATCGTGTAATGATGCAGTGTAGACTTTGGTTAGCCTAGGTGGGCCGGGGCACCCGTAGGTGGCCCTATCATGCAAATTAGTGATAAATATTGGGGGACCCGGACATCCGTAGATGCCTTTGACATGCTTAAGACCCATGATGAATGAAGGTGGACCATTACATCCGAACATGGACCACTCATACTTTTTACTTGACATGTGGGTGTTATGAATGAATGGACCCAACATAGTGTTCATGCCAAGTGGTGTGGTAAGCCTAGACACATGCATGTTTTTCCCAAGGGTGACTTCGATGTGTATAGGTGTGGGACAACCTTTGAACTCCCATTGGAAAGGATCGAATGGATCTAAGAAGGTGGTCATCATGGGGTGGGGCACAACCTTATTACCTAGGGATATGTGGCTCAAGGTCATGGCTCCCAAGGTGTAACCCGGGTCTAGGATGGGGTGGATTGGGTCAAACATGGTGGGTTGGGATAGGGAAAGGTAGGTGGTGGTTAAGGTAGTTGGGTCACCCGGGTTCCTTGACTCCCATTGTAATGGATCATAGGGATCATAAAATGGGTTACTAAGGGGAAGGAGCTCCATGTCCTCAAGGTCCTCAAAAGGTGCTAAGTCATCCCTCTCAATGATAATTGGGTCAATGTTCTTGGTGAGTGGGTTGGCCATGAGGGGAGGGCTTGGCTCTCTACCCGATATAAAAAGCTCCAATTGGAGGACAAGGTCGGGCTCATCGGGTGTGGGGAGGAATAGAAGGAGGTCGCTAATGTAGCAACCAATGGTGCAAACCGAGGTGATAGACCCGATGCATAGGTGTAGGAGGCCAAGGCTCCTAGGTTGTTCGGCCATAGGAGTCAACATGCTAGTGAACTCAATTTGCCATGATAGGCCCTTAAGAAGATCCCCTAAAGTTTCCACTTGGTAGGATGATTGGATGGTGGTGTGATAGGTGGAGAAGGGTACTATGGGGAGGTTTAGCTCCATGAGAGGGTAGACATTGGACGTGATGGGGTGAATTGGTTTCTCCTTTAGCCATCTAGCTAGGGGCCCATCTATGATTATGGTGCCATTTGTGAAGGTTTGTGGCTCTTGAAGACTCGGACAATTTGAAGTGGTAAAGAGTTGAAGCTCTTCCTCACCATTGGTGTGAACTTGGGTTTCCTCATGGGTGGGGAGAGGGTCTGGGCTAGCAACTATTCCTATGTGAGTGGGTGTGGCCTCTTTTCTTAAGGGAATGGGAGGATCTTTTGGAGATGGGGTGATGATGGTTGGGGCATGGTGCACCCGGGGGTGGTAAGTGAGGTCGAACTTGGGTTGGGAGTGGAAGTAGTGGTGGCTTAGGTTGGGGTAGGGTTGGGTTTGGAAGTGGAAGGTGGGTTGGGTGACAGGATTTGGGTTGGGTGGTGGTAGCCGTCATGGTTCTAGGTGGAGGGATGGACACGGGGTCTACTTGGGTTTGAATGGTGAGAATAGGGTGAGTGGTGGTCCTTTTTGGGGAAACCGGGTCGGTTAGGGGTCTCTTCCCCTTGGGATCGGCTGGTTGTGGAGGGGTGGTTGTTTGGTTTATTTGGGTCTTAAGGGAGAGGACTTGGTCGCGAAGTGTTGCTATGATGGTTGAGAGATGAATTGTTGGGGGTGGTGGGGGTGGAGACCAAAGGTCGGTCTCAAGTTGGCCGGGTGGGGATGGAGGAGTGGTAGTGCTCCTCGGGTTAGGGGTGCTTGAGTAGGAGGGGTGGGAATGTTTGGGGATGTAGATCTTTCTAAGTTCTACCTTCATCTCTTCCCATGAGTGAATATGTTCTTGTCTTCTAACCCTCCTTAAGCCCTCCATGTGTTCCCACTTACTTTTGGCTTGACCCCGAAGTCGTCCCTTGGCCTTTCGGACTCTCGCCGGTCCATATACCCAAGTCTTTTCGAAGTACTTTTCTATCGTAGCCTCCCACCTAAGATAGTCACTAGAATGTGATCCGTCAAAGGTAATATCCCTATCTAGGATGAAGTCTATGGGTGGTGAGTAGGCTAAGTAGGTGGTCATGATGAACGGGGGGATCAATGCAGGGGTCGGATTGATGATGACACCAATGCAAGCATGCCCTAGGACTTGACTTGATAGAGACAAGTCAATGACTTACTCTGATACCAATTGATGTGACACAACCTAAGACTTAGGAAAACAAGCACATTCACAATCAAAACGGGCCAATTTGGGCCGCCGCTCTCTCGTCGCTCACCCAAGCCCGGGGTAACTTGGCAATGCCAAGGTGAGGTTGAGGGGTTGGGCCCTTGCTGGTAGAGGGCCAGCAAGGCCAATATGTGATTCCCAATGGGTGTGGAAGCCCAATTCAATGGGGCCGACGAAGTGCCGAAGGCACCGGTTGCACTTTTCCCACGGTGATCACTCAAGGCAATGGGGCTTGAGGATCGAGCTCTCACTCGCATAACCAGCGGAACTAGAACTTATATTGAAAGACAATCACTAATGGAGTGAGGTGTGAGCACTTACTCGACCGGTTTGAAGAAACCGATCCCGCTCGGAGACGAGGGCGAGCGGGGAGGCGAGTGGATCCCCACACGCCGCGGCGGTGTCGCTTGACCTGCCCAAAGAAGTTACAACACTACACCTCTCGCAGGAGGGGGACCTTGGGGTGGGTGTTAATGATATTACAATCAATACTACCTCCACACAGGGAGGGGCCTTCAGCTGGCCAAGCGGGGAGGGGGAAACTAGGACCAAAAGCGATAAGAAGTTGGGAAGCCGAATCTGCCTGCTGTCTGGGAAGGAGGACTGACAGTCGAAGTTGGGGCTGCAGAAGTTGATACAGAATTTTGCTGATGGCGAGACCAGGGGGGAACTCTTCGTGACTGGTACTGGAACACCTCCGAAGTTTTTAAATTTCTTCTGGTACCACTGCTGACCGGGGTGGAGCTTCGAACAGAGTGGCAAGTTCTGGGACTGGCAGCTTCAGATTTCCAACTGCAGGTTGCAGAGAATGCTCCGATGGCTCCCGGACTCCGAATCGAGAACCGCCAGAGTTGTTGGAATCGTGGACGAGTCTTCTTCACAGAAAAACTGACGGGGATGCTATAAGATGCCGGAGAAGACCTGGAGGCTATGAACAAGGATGACTGGTCGGGGTAGACTATGGGGAAGCAGATCCATGCAGCAGAGGGAGAAAATTGATAACTTCTACTACTTGATGCCGAACGGAGTTCCGCTTCTTGATTCTGAAAGTAGACAAAGCGATGAAGAACTTTGTAGAAGAGCTTGGGGGCTGATTCCTCCGAGGTTCGTCGTGGTAGTGCTTCTAATCTGGTTCTGGTACTCAGCAGGGACAGCTCTGCACCGTTGTGGAAGAATGAAGCTCCTGGGCAACACACAGCTCGGATGAAGACGAAACCACTTCTGTTGCGAAGAAGACATGGAGACGCTTCTGTGGATGCCTCTTGTGCCTTCAAACTCATCCGGAGGAAGTCGTGGTGGCCGCTGCAAGTTGCTGGTTCATCTGCAACCTCTTGACAGTAAACTGCAACTTCGAAGTAGCTTCCAATGACCAAGAAAGAAGAAGGGGAAGGGGGTAGATGAGTGTGGGAGTGACCCATAGTTGTAAGTAGGTCTTGGAGGGGGTGTTCTAAGGTGTGGGAGGTGGAGAATAAGGTCTGGAAGAGGGTCCAATAGATGGTGGTAGTGGGGGCTGCAAATTTGGTTGGAATGGAGAGAGGGAAAGGATAATCGAAAATAGGTTTAAGGGTGGGGTTAATTTTTTTGTCTTGGGAATGGGGGGGTTGTGTTGGGGAAGGGAAGGGGTGCTTGGGGTAGTGGGAAGGGTGCTTGGGAAAGTGGGAGGGGTAGTTGGTGGTTGGATGGTGAGGAGAGGATTGGTGGAGGGGGTCTTGGGAAGGGGTGGAGTATTGATGAGGGTTGTGGGGAATGGGAAGAGGCTTAAATGGGGTAGGTGGGGAGTGGAGGTGGTTGGGAAGGGAGGAGAGAGAAGAAAATTCGAATTTGGGTGTTGAGGAGAGAGAAAGTGTAGTGAAAAAGAGAGATTAAGAGAGGGAAGGGTGGGGAATCTCTCCCCTAGGGTTTCTCACCCAAAAAATGGAATCTCTCCACTAGATAAGAAGTGTAAACTCTCAAAATGGCAAGTTTTTTCATTCATTGATTCATTAAGTTGAAATGGGGGGAAATGGGGTCCTATATATAGGAAACCCACAGTTCTACAAAAGTCCCTGACAAATGACTCAATGACAAATAACCGAGGGGGTAGGGGAGAGCCCTTGGGCCAAGCCCAATGAATTGGGCCCAATAGCTAACTAGACAACCTAATGACACTCAAACTTAAGGAAATGAATACAAGACCTAGGAACATGACTCAAATAAAAGAGAAAATACATCAAATGACTCAAATAAAAATTACATAGGACTCCAAATTAAATGACTAGACCATGTCGGATGCAACCGGGGTGAGGAGACGAGCTGTGAACGTGGGCATGGGAGGTGATGTCCCCATCATATTGCTTCGTGTCTCTCCCACTTGTTCTTGCAATGGGACACTATCCATTGTGCCAAGGGTATCAAATGAACGTGGTGTGGGCTGATCATGGTCCTCGCGTCCTTCGGATTATGGATAAAATCAGTCAAGATCAAGGACGGGTCAATAGGCTCAACCGTGTAGCAAACTCGGTCTTCATCCCCCACCTTAGTCTTAGGAAGGGCTAGGTAGGTCTCTACCTCTTCTAATAGGACTGTCGCTTCAAAGGAAGGGAAGATTAAGGTATGAGTTTGTGGATGCCATAGTTCTACAAGAGCTGAAATACTTGGCCAATCTAAAGATATTTTCTGGAAATTTTTACCTAAGACCAAGAGAGGTTGAAGGTGCCATGCTTTAAGGATTGATGTGACTTCTATGGAGCCACCCACTTCAAATTTGAATAGCATCTTGGGCCAGGAAGGGGCTTAAGAAGGAGAAGAAGAAGAAGTCATGAAAGGAATTGAAGTGCAAAAAATTCTGAACTTGGCTAGGTTATTGGGACTTACCACCCTTTGAGCATTAGAGCTTAGGTGCTTGGGAATCGAGGTTAGCCGTTGAAGCTCTCTGTGTTCCTTTCTTGCAGCCTTAGGTCCGATGTAGACCTTCTCCTCCACAGCCATCACCTCAAAGCTTCTCTTCATCTTGATTTCTACCTTTAGGAGTGGTCTTTCAGCCCTAGAGCAGAGGTTTCAGCAAAGCTACGATTTTTGGTTGAGTTTCCAAGTTTTAAAGGCTTGATTTTGGTTTTAGAAGGATAAGACTTGGGTTAGGAGGCCTTATCTTCAATCCAGATAAGTTCTAATAGGAGATTAAGTGGATAAATCTCGGGTTTAGGCTCTCACGGCTCAATCCGTCTCGGAACACAACTCAGGCTCCAACGGTCTATCGTGGGACCGTCATTTGTCTCTGACGCACCAGAATGGGGCCGTCGCATTTCCTGTAGGTTCAAGTTCGCCCAATCCTGGTCTGTGAAGTTTGACGGTCCAGCGTTTGACCGTCGTTCTTTCGTAACGCGTGAACCATAAGCCGTTACACCCTCAGCCGTTCAGCTCCTTGGCTTCTGGGCTAAACATTTCCCGACGGTCTTGGTCAGAACCGTTGCTTCACCCCGACGCGTCTCCTTTGGGCCGTCGCATTTCCTGCTAGTTGCCCTACAAAACATCACTCTGCCATGATCAACGGTCTAGCATTACGCCGTTATTTGTATTTGACGCGCCTTCCGTTGACCGTCACCTTTCCTGCAGCCCCAGCTACAATTTGACCACTGTCATGGTTAACGGCCCTTATCTAGCGCGTTATTTGATTATGACGGTCTGAACCTGGACCATTACATTCTCTGCTGCTGAATTGAGGCTATTTCTTCTTACCCTTGCCTTAACCTGGTGGTCTTTCACATTTTACACCTCCTTCTCCACACATTCTCATGCACAACTGTTTTCATTTGTCACATACATGCATTCCTACACATGCATTCATACACACATCTTACACATTCATCATCACATACAATCCTTCGTTTGTTTTTGGCATTTCACAAACACACATTCTTGCACAAAATAACAGAAGACCAAAAATAAATTTCATTTTTCACTCCATTTTTCTATATAAGTCATGTACAAGTGATAACAAAAGGCAAAGAAAAAAAATATATATCACTCGGCCGGCTTATCTCCCGGGCCGCCATCACTATCTCCGGTACCCTCGGGCTGCCTGGCTGTTGGTCCCATGGCGTTGTGCTCACCCTCTGGCTGTCGTCTCTGGTCCGCCTCCTCGTTCCTCCGATGGCCGGAAGAACTGGTAAAATACCCGCGAACTCCGCTGATAGGGGCCACGCTCTGGCTTCGACTGCTTGTCCCCGACCTCTTCCCCAGAAGCCGGAGTGCATCCTTCAGGGCCCCGATCGCGCCCTTCATCTCGAAGGTCTGCACTCGGAACTGATCTCACTCGCCTCTTACACGTGCGATGTCAGCCCTGAGTCGCTCCATCTCTCCGTCATCCGGGCGTCGCGGGGTCTCCGCTCGCAATCTGGCCATCTCCGCCCGCACAAGCTCTGTTTCTGCTCAGGCTCTCTCCGTCTCGGCCCGGCTCCTCTCTATCTCCGCCTGGAGACGCTCTGCCTCCGACCGAGCCTGCCTCTCCTCGGCCACTACTGCGGCTACCTCTCTCGCCTGTAGATTGCATTTCATATAGTTAATCATAAGGCATTTAATTGGCATCATCATGAGCATAAGCATTTTAGCATCTTACCCGCTCTGCGAGGGTGGCCTCCGCCTCCTCGGCCCGGGCAACCGCCCGAGCAAACTCGACGTCCTGCTTTGCCCTGCCTCCCGCAGGCTGAGAGGAAGACGATGGGGCATCCGGTCTAGCTCGTTGGGCTCTTTCGGCCCGCTGCATTTTCATGTTTAATCACATTAAGCATTTCATAAGCATAATCATTTAAGTTTAAGTTTAGAGTCTCACCAGGAGCTCCAGGGCGGTCCGGTACTAGTCCCGCTGCTGGATGGTGGAGTGAAGTAATCCCTCCAGCTCGGCTATCCGTCCCTCAGGGTCTAGCTGCATTTAGAAAACATGTGAGTCATTTACATATAGCATTGCATTTTTTGCATATAAAAGAGTTTAAGGTTTAGAGTTGCATACCGGTCGTCGGGTACCTCGGTACACTCGGTCACCGTAGAGTCGAGCGAAGGCCTTCAGATATGCCTCGTCGCTCTCATCTCGCTCCTTCACTGCTCGGCCCCGCTTGTTCCAGTCGTGGACGTACTTCGCCTTCCGGGCGCACCAATCCATGTTGCCACTGATGCCCCTTGACGACTTGCCTGGGTGGTCATCACTGTGGCGTGGAAAGGTCACCTCGGGCTGGTGTAGTCCCCGAGTCCGCAGGATCAGTTTGTAGTGCAGAGGCTCGATGATGTGGATGCAATGCAGCCATATGTCTCGCCCCCTGTACGACAAGGTCGCCTCTACCCATGGCTGTCCCTTGTAAACCTCACCGCGGTACGGGGTCCATCTCACCTAGAAGCATTAAGTCCGTTCATCAGCATATAAGTTCATCATGTAGAAGCATTGAAAAGCATCATTTCGAGTTCTGGACTTACCGACATGTGTGGGTAGGAGTCCAGGTCGTCCTGGATCATCCGGGTCAGTCTGATGATCGACCCTGTGTCCCTCGCTACCGTCCATCGCCTCGCGATTGGGATACGACCGGGGTGGAGTAGTGTGCCTCTCCCGATGCCCGGGAGATACATGTAGCTCCATATCTGCATTTTAGAAATCAAGTCAGTCAAATTGCATAATCATGGCATAATTTTTTTTTGCATAATATAGAAAGCATTTAAATTGCACTCACCTGCAGAAAAGGTGAAAAGCCGCCCAGCATCGTCTGTCGATCCGTCGTGCTGAGGGACTTGAACAGGAACGCGAGCACTGCTGCTTCCCATGCATATCTCCCGACTCTGTGCAAGTTTTCTATCATCGAAGCAGTCTGCAGCTGATGATGTCCACTCGAGTCGCGAAGAGGAGCTTCCCGAATAACAGCATCAGGAAGCGTCGCAGTACTTTATCTCCCTCAGGTTCCGCCTCCACCGCCACGTGAGGGCGCACCTGGTCTATCACTCTGCCCAGATGCTCCTTGGGTAGCTCTCCTACGGCGATCGCTGCTCCTCTCAACCCCAAGCTCTCCTGCAGTACTGATCTCGAGAGTTAAGATGAGGACTGTCCCGGCCTGATCAGATCCAGTCCGAGCAGCTGCTGTGCCATCTCCCGGTAGTCGTCGTACGTCCATCCTGTCACTGCAGCTCCGTGGACTCTCAATCCCGTAATCCTTGCTATGTCTTCTAGTGTGGGGATCATGTGGCCCCACGGGAAGATGAAGGCTCAGCTGACTGGGTCCCACCTCTCGTGCAAGGCGTACAACAAGGGTGTGTCCATCTGGATCACCTCGATGCTGAGCACCTCGGTGAATCCCATCCCAGCCAGTCTCTCCCTCTAGTAATCGGGCAATGCCTGGTACACTGCCCGGATCTGCAGCCAGGAGATCCACGTTCTTCTCTTTCCCTGCATTCATGTAGATCATTGGTTAGTCAATTGCATCATAAAATCATTGCATAAACATTTATAAAATGAAAACAAAACAAAAATTCAGAAATTAGAAAACCTAAAAATAGTTTGAATCTCTGGTAGATGTAACGGCCCTGGGGTGGGGCATTACTTGGCTCTGACGCATTCGGGGTAGTGCGTCAGGCATGTGACGGTCGCTGGCAGGACCGTCACATCGTCTGCCTTTGGTTTTTTTTCCCTTGCATTCCCATTTTGTTTCCCACCTTGGCCAAATGGCCTACAAGCAATCCTAATGGGTTCGTGGACCCATTTCTACCCCCAACCCCGCATGCATCCATAATAAAAACATAAAAAAATAAAAATTTTGAAATTAGGGCGAGGGGACCTACCTCATGGTCCATGCCCCTTCTCCTCTTCTTTGCTAGCTCCTTGGGTTCCTCTTCACCCAAGGGGGCTTCTTCTTGGTCCTCTGCAGCCGTGGGAGCTTCCTCTTCCTCCCTTGGATCTCTTCTTGCCGTTTGCTCTTCTTCCACCGGCGGGATGGCCTCCCGTTCTAGCCGACGGTGGAACCGCCGTATTGCCTTCCTCTTTCCTCTCTCCCTCTTCTGTGGAGGCGGCTGGGATGGCTCGTCGTCGGCCATTGGAGCGGTGGGGTTGGTGGTTGCCGGAGGGTTTCTCGATTGGAGGTTTTTGGGGTGTTGAATGTTGAATGAATGGGCCGTGACCGTTCGGGTTTTATTTTTTTGAACGCTCAGGAAATGTGACGGTCTATCGACCGACCGTCACATCCTTCTGGCGCGTTTGTCTTCGACCGTTACATGTGTTGGCCCTATTTTATTGAAGAATGTGAACCGCCTGGTTTTTGACGGCCCAGTATTGGTCCGTTATTTGGTGTGACGCCCTTACATTAGACCGTTACAAACTTGCAAGTTTCTTGATGAATTAAATGGTCTAATTAATGTTAAAATGGTTCCATTTTCTTTCATATTGTTCATTATTGATGACTCTCGCACGTACAAATGGTTATGCCTTAATTCGTGTTCATATTTGTTATTGGCTAACCTCTTTCCATGAAGGAATTTATGAACAAAGTCACGCTCTGCCGTTCGTAAGGCAGGTAAGTCAGGTATTGTATCTCTTTCCCTTATCCCTATAATGCATTACTATATGTTATTTATGATATATCATCTCGAGAACCGGCTGGTCATTCATGTGTTCCGGGATCTGATGTTCCCCTTAAACAAAAATGATGATGATCTAAGTTCACATGTTTAATCGTTGGATAGGCCGTTAGGTTGGAAAAATTTGGGGACGATGGTTCTGTCTTGCACGCCATGGTTGCAGATGGTGTCCTGACCCTTGTTTCTCCAGCTTAGCAATATTATTCTCGAGTATCTTGATATTTCATCTTTCTTTGCATTCGATTTAAAGATTTCTTTTTCTTTAGCCCAGCATGCATCATACGCATCTTTTGAGCATTCACGTGCTTCATCTGTTCAAGGTATCTCAATGATGGTGAATAGCTGTATTCTTGATCTCGAATGAGGAGAATTATTCCACTCTGAATTAGAAGGTTTCCTTTGATCTCGTCGCTCGATTTGGTTGGCTGAAGATTCCTGTCTGGAGTTTAGTCAGTTCTCTTTCCTTTTCGTTGCCTCCGGCGGCTAGCCGTGTTTCCTTTCCTTAGTTGTTAGTTCCTCCAGACATGCGTCCCTTGGTTGGCTATTTCCTTGTGGTCAGTTCAAAGTTTTCCTGAAAGTTCCTATCGCTTGTTGGTAAAGAATGGGTGTCGTTTTACCTTAACGCCCACTTTTTGATCCACTCCACTTCGTTTCCGCTTCATCTCCATGTTCCATTTTTGCTTTCGCTTCACCTCCACTCGCTCCCCTACAAAGAGGACGTTAAGGAGGGGCATCTGTTGACACCCGTTTTATGACCAATAAGTCGGGTCATCTCTTTATTCATTATATATGATGCTCCGAGTTGTTCACCCTTCATCGAGTCTCTTTGTTTAGTTGAAGATCATTTCTTGGGTCTTGACCCCTTGATCGGATGTGGCTCTTTGTGGCATTTCATTTTGACTAAAGCTTAGCTAAACCTTCATTCCTTCTTTTGAACTCCATTGGTAATAACGGTCTGTTCCAGGCGCGTTTCTTCCTTCTAACGGATGGGTCCTGGGCCGTCACTCCTTGAAGAGTCATGAAGCTTGAGGTCTTGTTCCAAAGCTTATCCTTTGGCCTATATGTTGAATATAACGGTATGTCGTGCAGCCGTTTTTTCATTATGACGCCCTATGCCTTGGCCGTTGCTTTCTTTACAGAGTCCTATTGTTTTGATCTTCTTCCTATTGATCTTATCTCTTTGGGATAAGGTTGAAAGTAACGGATGTTCCTTGATGCGTTATTTCACTATGGCGGTCTGTCATGCAGCCGTTACTTCCTTCAGGGAGTCCTGGCAGTTCAGTCCTTTTCTCTGCTACTCCGTGGTCGAGATAAGAACTTGGATTGACGATATCTCTTCCAAATCTAATCCTCAGGACCTTCTGTTTGATTCTATGGACTCTTGGTGATATTATCTTCAAGGATTTGCTAAGAGTTATCCCTTTATCTTGCTGGATTTTCCTCTGCTCGACCTGAGGGTTTGAGGGTCTATAAATAGAACATTTAACTTCATGGTCCTAAGGAGGAAATTCTAGAGTTTGCGACGAAGTGCTGCCGCATTTTAGAGCCACGATTGATCAAGGAGAAGTGCTTCTCACGTTCGTTTGCTGCCTGGTGAAGGGAGTATCTGTTCCTCTTGGTTCTTAAAGTTCAACATTGCATATTGAATTCCTTTTCCATCTCCCTTTCATCATAAGCATTCTCCCACTCCTTTCTCCACGTTTTTCACTGGTTTTCATCATCTAAACTTCCTCCCAATCTTTTAAAACGCCCAGAGGGGTTAAAAAACCAAAACCTCCCGGTATTTCCCTTTCCTTTTGATGATATTGTGTTTATTGAAGAATTGATGCTATATTGTCTAAAGGGCTAATTTGGGTTATTTGTTCTTGTTCTCTATGTCTTTGGCAGGTTTACAAGTCCACCAGCACGAGGCCCAAGTCTTCTAGCCGGCTGGAAGAGTTGGAGTTAAAAGGATTCACGCTTTGCTACTGCAGGTTATTTGACGGTCTTGTGCAGGCGCGTCATATTCTTCCAGCAGTCTATCGAGCGACTGTCACTTCCAAGTGACGCACAAGGTTCTGGCCGTTACTTTCAGCTGACCTGCAGGTTTCTTTGATCTTTCCTATCCCGTGGGCGGGTGCTTCATCCACCTATTTCCAAGGTATTTTCAGGTCTTTGGCTTGTTTTTACTTTGGTGGCGATCACATCTTTCTTAAGTATTGGGCATTAACTTTCTCTTTCGCATCTCACATCTTTTATTTCCTTGCTTGTTCCACCCCTTGCGGTGTGTTTCTATTTACTCCTTGCTCCACGCCCCGGCGTGTATTTTTTTTCCTTTATTCCTTAGCTTAGTTTGGTTGAGATAGCATGCCCATGCTACAGCTTGCTTTGGTTGCCTAGGTTCATGATCACATGTTCATAGGTTGAGTGCAGATCTTTGATTATTTGCTTGTCATCTTGCTACATATCATCATTAAGACCCCAAGAAAAAGAAGATAGTGAAGCAAAATAAAATCAACAGCAGGGACATAACATTCTCCCCCTTTTTGATGATGGCAGGTGTTGAACAACATCAAAATCATAGGGACATAATATTCTCCCCCTTTTTGATGATGGCAACACTGTGAGTCATTGTATATCAATATGATCCACTTCGAGCATTTTAAAGACACATGCATAGAGAGGATAAAGCATGAGAAGTAATGACTTAACTACTCTCCCCCTTAAATGACTGATGAGAAAACATCTGCTCCCCCTTTGACATTAGCAAAAAGATGGGATGAGAAATAGTGGAGAAACAGAAGATCAGAGCCAGGATGAATTTTCCATAGAAGATATGATTATGAGGAATTTTTGGAGAAATACAACCTGTATGATAAGTTGAAGATCTGAAGAATGCAAGAAGTTTCACAATCTGATACTAATCTCACAACAAAGAAATATTTATGTTCAGAGTCGACCATTATACAAACCTTATGACATGATCTTTATTCAAATTACGTGGTTCAAATCTAATGATATCAGAGTTCATGGAGATAATTTGAAAGAACATCTACATGCATGTTTTTAATAGAAATGAACTAGAATTGCATGTCGAAGCCATGTGCAACCTTCCTTTGCCTGACTTATTCAGATTCAATGACTTATTTGAGAGTTACACAAGCTAGTATTAAGGTTAAACACTCATGAAGTTCTTATGGAATTCAGAGTTACAACAATTTCTCTTTGATCGTATGCTATCTAGCTCATAATTTTCTTTGAGCACAGGTGGTTTGTACGAGCAGTTAAGCCTAGTCATGCCTTGTATCTTGAGGATACACATTTAGATGCCAATATCCCTAGGTACTTGGTGTGACTAACTATCATGCCTCAAAATGAACAAAGATAGCATTGTCACCTCATGACTTGTCTTACCTCATTTCTTTGATGAGGGGACATATTTCTCAACGACTGAGCCATTGCTCTGCCTTAGATTTGTCTTCAACTTACTACAGGGTTAACAAAGGCACTTCATGACACGGCCCACTTGTCTTCTTGGATGAGGGACATGGTTTCTCAGTGAACCAACGTCATTGCTCTGACAAAATTTGGCAGTTAAGAATTCCAGCTATTCATGATGTTTAAGAATAATACTAAGGTTCAGTAACTCAACCTAGGTTGCCTTGAAATAGGAATTTTCGGATTTTGAGAAGTATCATTCAGGGCACAACATGTAGACACTGGTTAAGGTGTATTAAAAGCATTGAATACAGATGATTTCATAACATTTTCCACAAAACTCAATGAACTCATTAAACCTGAACCAGTTTTATAGAATGGACAAGCACAAGGTCATATAATAAGGGATTCTTACTTTGAATTTTACTCAGTTTTATGATCATGGTACCCAGATTGGAAACTACTAAATTTCATATTTTTCAAAAAGGTGATTAGAACACCCAGTAGCAGCAACAAGAAACGATCCATTTTATTTTTCAGATGAGCATGATTGTCAAGTTCAGATGATGAGTACTAGACACTCCCCCTGAGGATATGCATAGGTCATCAGCAAGATATCAAAATATGATTAGGAAATTCATGCCAATGGTTGTACACTTATTAAAGTGACAAAAATGAGACAACATGTATGCAAGAATGATTCAAAGAAGTTGCTCCCCCTGATAATATGTCCTAAATTCAATATCGACTCATGGTACTCGGCGGAGGTGTATCCTCACGCATTGTGAATGCTTGCAGTCAAGCATAACCTACCTTTCCACAAATCACCATTTTATATACCATGGTCAAACAAAAACCAGCTAGCAACCAATGCAATGCATCATGAATATGTACTTATCAACCCATGCATGCCAATCTATATAGACATGTATTGATATGAAGGATAAATGCATCATATTTTCTGTACAGCCTTTTTATTGCAGTTTAGCACAATCATCGAATAATGATGGTGAGAGATATTGAACACTTCAATCCTTATTGATTTGAGGTCTGCACAGACCAAGCTCCCTTCTTAGTGTAGAAATCCTATCATTACACAAGGGCTTGGTGAAAATGTCAGCAACTTGGTTCAATGTATCAACAAACTATAGTTTAAAATTTTTCTTAAAGACCTCAACTCTAAGGAAATGATGCCTAATTTTAATGTGCTTAGTCCTGGAGTGCTAGAGTGGATTTTTAGAAAGATTGATTGCACTTGTGTTAACACATAGAATCGGGACACACCCAAGATCCACTAAGTAGTATTGAAGTTGGTGTTTAATCCACAACACTGTGTGCCACAACACCCCGCAGCAACATATTCCGCCTCTACGGTAGAGAGGGCAACCGAATGTTGTTTCTTGGAGGCCCAAGAAACTAAACACCCTCCCAGAAACTGGCAATAGCCACTGGTGCTCTTGCAATCCAACTTGCATCTAGCGTAGTCCTCATCTGAATAAGAGATAAGAGAGAAATCACAGGATGGCAGATACCACAATCCCAAATCTTGAGTTTCGGCAAGATATCTAAAGATACGCTTGATGGCAATCAAGTGAGATTCTCTAGGACTAACTTGAAATCTAGCACAAAGGTATATACTAAACTGAATGTCTGGTTGGGATGCAGTCAAATAAAGTAGTGAACCAATCATACCTCTATAGATTTTTGCATCCACCAATTTACAATTTTCGTCCGCATCCAGTGACGTTGTAGTGCTCATAGGAGTTGCAATCATTTTACAGCCTGTCAAGTCAAACCTTTTCAGCAGCTCCTTGATGTACTTAGCTTGACTTATGAAGCACCCATCCTCTCCTTGATTGACCTGCAAGCCGAGAAAATATTGAAGTTCTCCCATTAAGCTCACCTCAAACTCACTAGTCATAAGATTGGTAAATTCCTCACACATTTCTGATTTTGTAGAACCAAACATAATGTCATCAACATAAATGTGAACAATCAAGATATTCTCACCTTGCATTTTGGTGAAGAGTGTTTGATCTACTTTACCTCGTGTGTATCCCTTTTCGGTGAGGAACGAGCTTAATCTATCATACCAAGCTCTTGGTGTTTGCTTCAAACCGTAAAGCGCCATGTCTAGCTTGTATACACAATATTCATGGTTAGAGCTTTCAAAACCAGGGGGCTGAATGTTATGTCCTTATGGTTTTGATGTTGTTCAACACCTGCCATCATCAAAAAGGAGGGATAATTTGATGTCCTTGCGGTTTTGATGCTGTTCAACACCTGCCATCATCAAAAAAGGGGGAGAATGTTATGTCCCTACGGTTTTGATGCTCTCCAACACTCTGAGTCATTAATATACTCATCTTTTGATTGCTGACATTGACTGATATTCTCATGACAAATAATAAAAATAAGTCATAAGGGATGGCAAAAGAACGCCCCCACGTCACCTTAAGAAAATCTCTCAAAGATAGTTTTTACACAGAAAGTGTCGACACCTTATTCCAGAAGGTCGACACTATGGTCTTCCAGAGAGTGTTATATTGGAAATTTTCCTAAGACGTGTTGACACCTTGTTCCAGTAGGTCGACACTATGGTCTTCTAGAGAGCGTTGAAGACAACATTCCCTAAGACATGTCGACACATCCTTTACAGGAGGTCGACACTATGGTCTTCTAGAGAGCATTATATTGGCAGTTTTACTAAGAAGTGTCGACACTTCCTTCACAGGAGGTCGACACTATGGTTCTTCGAGAAGCCTTTTACGATATTTTTTAAAGCACGTCAGATCATCCAGGGAATATAAATATGAACCTCAAATCCCCAAAAATATGGATTTCGAGGTCTGGAGCAACTCCCAAGGTCAGACATGTGACTCCACCATCATCACCATATCTGAAATGACTTTTTGGTGGCAGCTGTGACAGAGTTCAAATATGGCAAATGTCACACCACCTGTTGCTTGCAGCCAATGGGTGATGATCCTAGAAAGGTACACCAAGCATAGAAGTGACCTGGGCCAATGAGGAAACAGTCTGTTGGATGCTGTGCACAAGGATCATTTAATGCTCAGATTTGGAACAGAAGGAAAGTCTTGTATATTTCCTATGAACCAATCAAAAGAAAGAAAGTGCGAAGACACCTTTTTCACTCAAGTTGAACCAATCAATGGACATGATTTTTGGAGGAAAACTCCCTCTGCTGGGCGATCTAAGTGACGCAATTCCATGCACATAGGGAGCTGTGCACGCGTCAAAAACCTATGTGTGATGTTGCTGTCTAGGTGGAATACAGACAGACAAAAAGAGGAAGAAGAGGCTGCTGCTACCGCTGCGGGCGCACCTTGGAGAAGAAGAAGAAATCTAATCCAGCTGCGTCCAGAACAAGAAGAGGAGAAGAAAGAAGGAGAACATCCCAAGGCCATTGCCTGAAGATCTAAAGTTGATTGCAAGTTCCACCTCCACCTGCTCCTCGTCCTGCAAGGAAAAACCATTGTGAAGGAAGCAAGGGTTCTGATAGCGTGAAACACATGTCGTTAATATGCCCACTACCAAATTTAGAATTTCGATCCACAATAAATTAGAGAAAATAGTTAAGTGGTGAGACCGAGTCGAATCCACAGAGAGGTTTAGATTTTAGAGTTGAAAACCTTGAGCGTTTGAGATTGAAAATCCTCAGAGTTGGGTTGAAACTTCATATTAAATTGAGTAATTAAAAGTAATTAAACAACATGAAGGATCGATCAGAACTTAAGCTAAAAAAATTAATGATGCAAATGAAATGAAAATGACAAACTATCACAATCATCGAACTTGTAGGGAAATAGATTAACTGGGGGAAATAATTAAAACAACACTTGCACAAAATATAAAAGATGAGCTTATAGAGAGCTTAGCAAAGAGAATTTAAATAAAAGATGAGTGATGTTTGTGAAAGAACAAAAACACGAAATCGGACACAATTAACTCTGAAACTTTGAAGAAGGAATAACAAAATTGTAACAAATAACAAGGGGAGCTTTGCCTTTCACTTCCTCTCAATATGGCATATCACCCAAAAAGAAATAGAAGAAAGCCCCAAATGAACTCTCAAACGAACTAACTCTCCAAAAACTCTCCCCTCATAACCCAAAAATTATCACCACTTGGGCACTCTTTCTCTTGCCAACCTGAGCCCCTTTTATAGGGCCAACCGGAGCCCTCACTATTCCCCACTCTCGTGTGAAAAGCACCACCCGGTGAGTTGAAGAAACCGGCTTGCATTGAAGAGGCCGTGTGTTGCGGTCGCTATTCACGTGAGACACGTCGTGTGAAGGAGTATGGCTCCTCCGTGTTTGAAGACTTTGTATTCATGGGGGACCTTTGCATGGCCACCCACGTTTGAAGGGGGAGACATCCTTGCGTTGGAGAGGGCACAGCTGCATGAGCGTAAGGCTTGCAGCCGCAAAGGTGTTGCCGTTAGAGACTTGCCTGCCATCTTTGGGGACGTGTAAGAGCCCCCCGTGGGCGCATGCAGGAATTGCATGTGTATATGGATGCTCTTGGGAGGCTTTGGCCGTGTAGATGGAGGGGGGCTACTATGTCTGTTGCATGGAGAACTTGTCCACGAAGGGACCCTCCGTGCGAAGGAGTGGTTTGCCCACCTCGCGCCTGCCAGCCTGCCAGCGTGAGACACGCGACTGCGTTGACCGCTGCTTTGCCGCCGGCGTCTGCCTGCTCTCTCTTCCACCCACGTGAGTTGAAGCCGCCATCGCCCATCGCGTGAAGCCTTTGTGCGCTGGCCTCCTAGCGTGCCCGCCTCTGCCATGCCCGCGTGGAGCACCTCCACCGGCCGCCCTGCCGACGTCTTGGCCTGCCGACCTCGTCGCCCGTGCCCGCGTTCTCACGCGGGAAGGGGCTATATATATATATATAACCAAGCTCTTTTGTTTTTTTGTTTTTTTTCTTTTCATCCTCTCATTTTATGCTATTTGTTCCATTTGTGTTGGACCTGTGGAGAGTTCGTTCTTTTGTGCCTGTAAAATAAAAGGGCTTATGTATCAAAATGTAATTAATTTCATCAAACTAAATATTTTGGTTGAAAATTATGATTAAGTTTAATAAGTGCATATGTATGAATAATTAAGCTCATAAATAGTGTGTATATCGTAAATTAACATATAAAAATGCACACTTATCACACCCCCCCAACTTACTCATTGCTAGTCCCATAGCAATGCAAATAATTTTAAAGTTTAGGACCAACAAGAGTTTAAACTATCTAAGCCTCATTTCCAGATCCTCATTCATAGAGTTGACGTAGGAGCAGGATTTCTGGATCAGTTAAGCGTACTAGCCTTAAATGAGATATTAATAGACATAACTGAGAATATGCCCAAAGTTCAATAGCACTCGTGCTTGTGAAATCTAAATCCACAGCTAGACAATTGCATCCCTCATATTGCTATTCCAGATAGGTGTCATTTAACTTTACAGTTTCCAGTTCGGAACATTGAGCATGGTAGCTTTTGCTCTACCTTATTGATTATATATATATATATATATATATATATTTTCAAACACATGGTGCTGCACATCCCTTTACCGTTTGACATGAATCTCATCTCTTTCCTTAAGAGAAGCAGGCCCGGTTACTAAGATCCATGGCAATTTCCATGGTTTTTTTTTCAAGGTGTAATTTTCACACTTGATTTGGCAAGTAGCTTTTTTTTTTCAAAAAGATTTCTTCATTGAAAACTATAAACTATCAGACACCGCACTTAAATAACAAAAGGCTTGTCTGCTTGCTTCATTAGTGTGTAAGTGATTTTCATTTTTAATGCTAATGGACTTTTAGAAGATTCTAAGTCAGTTTTCCTTGGCAAGATTACAAAATAATCTCCATCATCCCTCTCCATAGTCTCTTCCATTCCGGATTCACTTTGGTGAGAACATGAATCAAGAAAACTCAGTTGTTTTTTTTTGTTTTGGAAAAATGAGGTTGTATATGAATGCAACATGTGCAACATGATTTCCATCCTCCCAACTTAAATGACATTATCCTCAATGGAATGAACAATATGGATTACTAGAACAATGTAAACATAAAATTTGTGAAGGAACGGGACAACCTGACGGAAGTGAACTTCAACGGGCATCCTTGCTGGAATGAAAGGCAGTACTTAGCTTTGAAAATTTGGGCAATAGAGCAAGCAATCATCTCTCTCTCCCTAACTTAGCCTTTATTCACACCTGCATAATAAAAATAAAATCATAATAAAAACTTGGGTTGCCTCCCAACAAGCCATTTATTATTGCAAAAACTCCTAAAAACTTTGGGTTGCCTCCCAAGAAGCGCTATGTTTTACGTCTTCAGCCAGAAGCAATGCAGCTTCCTCATTACTCTGGATTACGTAATGCAATGGACTCTTTTGACATTAACTAAGAACTTTCCAAGTTATGTTTCAGGCGTTGACCATTGACAGTGAAACTTTGACCATTTTAAGAATTTAAGATTGTAACAGCACCATGATTAAAGACTTTAAGTACAATGAATGATCCATCCCATCGTGATTTCAATTTCCCAGGAAATAACCGCAGCCTAGAATTGAAAAGCCAGACCTTTTGATCAGGATGAAATGATTTTCTCAAAATGTTCTTGTCATCAAATGCTTTGGTCTTGGCTTTGTAACTTTTGGAGTTCCCATAGGATTCATTACGAGTTCTTCCAATTCATTTAACTGTAGTGCTCGATGCGCACCAGCTTGGGTGAAATCCATATTCACTTGTTTAATGGCCCAATAAGCCCTATGCTCCAGTTCAACAGGAAGGTGGCAGGCTTTGCCAAAGATCAACCTATAAGGGGACATGCCAATGGGAGTCTTATATGCAGTCCGATAAGCCCACAAAGCATCATCTAACCTTTCAGACCAATCTTTCCTATTTGGCTTAACGGACTTTTGCAAGATGTTCTTGATTTCCCTATTGGAGACTTCTACTTGCCAACTTGTCTGGGGATGATAGGGGGTAGCAATTTTGTGAGTGATCCCATATTTCTTGAGCAAAGCTCGAAATTGGGAATGAATGAAATGCAAACCCCCATCACTGATGATAGCCCAAGGACATCCAAATCTTGAAAAGATGTTTTTTCGAACAAATTTCATCACAACTTTATGATCATTTGTCTTGGTGGCTATGGCTTCAATTCACTTGGATACATAATCTATCGCCACAAGAATATATTCATTTCCAAATGATGGCAGAAATGGTCCCATGAAATCAATCCCCCAAACATGAAAAATTTCAATAACCATGATGGGACTGAGTGGCATCATGTCTCTCCTAGAATTGTTCCCCACAGCTTGACACCTTAGACATGTCTTGCTAAATTCATAGGCATGCTTGAAAAGAGTGGGCCACAAGAACCCACTTTGCAAGACCTTAGCAGTTGTTTTCTTTCCTGAAAAATATCCCCCACAAGCTAGAGTGTGACAGAAATTCAGAATACTTTGATGCTCTTCCTCGGGGACACATCTTCTGATGATATGATCTGGACCCATGTGAAACAGTTCTAGGTCCTCCCAAAAATAGTGCTTGGCTTTAAAGAAAAAGTGTTCCCTCTCCTGCTTAGACCATCCCTCAGGAATTTTGCCCACTGCTAGCTAATTTACAATATGAGCATACCATGGTGGTGAGGTGTGAGAGATAGCCAAAAGATGCTCATCGGGGAAGGAGTCTTGCATCGGTGCACTTTCTTGTATAACTACCCGGGAAAGATGATCTGCAACAACATTTTCTCACTCCTTCTTATCTCTAATTTCCAAATCAAATTCTTGAAGCAGTAGAATCCATCTAATGAGTCGGGGTTTGGCTTCCTTCTTAGATAACAAATACTTCAAGGCTGAGTGATCAGAGTAAATGATGACTTTTCCCCCTAAAAGGTAAGATCTAAATTTTTCCAGGGAAAAAACTACGGCCAATAACTCTTTCTCCGTAGTGGCATAGTTCATTTGAGCATCTGCAAGTGTGTGACTTGCATAATAGATAACTACGGGACACTTATTGATCATTTGCCCCAAAACAGCTCCCACTGCAAAATTTGGGGCATCGCACATGATTTCAAAAGGCAACAACCAATCTAGAGTTTATAGAATTAGAGCTTTAGTGAGGGCCACCTTTAAGGAATTAAAAGCATCTAGACATAACTTATCAAAATGGAATGGAACATCTTTCACTAGGAGACGAGTTAAAGGTCTGGCAATTGTGGAGAAGTTTTGAATGAATCGGTGATAAAAATCGGCATGACCTAAGAAAGAGTGCACTTGCCTCACGGAGGTAGGAGGAGGAAGATTAGAGATTAGATCAGTTTTGGCCTTGTCCACCTCTATACCCCGTTCAAACACAATGTGGCCTAAGACTATGCCCTCCTCAACCATAAAGTGAATCTTCTCCCAACTTAGTACAAGGTTTGTTTCAATGCATCTTTCCAGTACCTTCCTCAAATTTGCAAGGCAATTTTCAAAAGAATTCCCAAATATTGAGAAATCATCCATGAAAATATGAAGGACTTCTCCCACCATGTCAGAGAAAATAGCCATCATACACCTTTGGAAAGTAGCAGGTGCATTACAAAGGCCAAATGGCATTCTCCTAAAAGTAAACGTGCCACAAGGGCATGTGAATGTGGTCTTTTCTTGATCTTTCGGATAAATTGCCACTTGAATATATCCTGAGTCCCCATCTAGAAAATAAAAGAATTTTTGTCCAGCCAATTTTTTAAGAATTTGATCCACAAATGGGAGTGGAAAGTGGTCCTTCTTAGTCATGGAATTGAGCTTTCGATAGTCAATGCACACTCTCCACCCTGTAGTAAGCCTGGTGGGTACCTCCTCTCCTGCATCATTCTTAACCACAGTAAGGCCAGATTTCTTGGGTACCACTTGGGTTGGGCTCACCCACTTGCTATCTGAAATGAGATAAATGATCCCTGCATCTAACCACTTAACCACTTCCTTCTTTACCACATCCTTCATATTTGGATTTAACCTCCTTTGCATCTCTCGGCTTGGCTAAGCATTTTCCTCCACATAAATGTGGTGCATGCAAGTTGAAGTACTTACTCCCTTAAGATCGGCTACCGTCCAACCTATGGCACCCCTATGAGTTTTAAGGACATCTAGCAATTGAGTTTCTTGAGTAGGGGTGAGATCAGAGGCAATGATGACTGGCAGGGTTTGGTCAGGGCCTAAAAAGGCATATTTGAGGGAATCTGGGAGAGATTTAAGCTCAAGCTGCGGAGGATTTTCAAGAGAAAGAAGAGCATGTTCAGTTTGCAAAGCAGGCAATGGTTCGACCCTGGACCATGTCATTTGAAGAGTCGGAGAATCATGTAAAGTATTTGCTTTCTCTAAAGGGTCATGGACAAAACTTGGACCATCTTTCACTACTTCCTCAATAATGTCAAGAGAGTGACATTCTTCATCCTGGCTCGGGTATTAGGAAGCTTTAAACACATTTAACGGGACTTTTTGGCCTCC
This sequence comes from Amorphophallus konjac, assembly GCA_022559845.1. Classification (NCBI taxonomy): domain Eukaryota; kingdom Viridiplantae; phylum Streptophyta; class Magnoliopsida; order Alismatales; family Araceae; genus Amorphophallus; species Amorphophallus konjac. The sequence continues at coordinate 177,562,536 of CM040120.1, read as the reverse complement.
AAAGGAGATGTCAATTGTTGTGTGCCTTGCACTTGTTTATGTTTTTAATGATAACTAAACCTTATGTATGTTTGCATATGATTTTGATGATAGTGTGCATTCATGATCATTGCCATGTTTTATATGTCTCAGAATCTAGATGATTTGCTTCATGCTATATGAGATTGTAATTCCTGGGATGGTAATGAGCTTAAGGCTTTCATACAACCTTGGTGATATAGGGCTTCATGATGTGTTCTTAATGCTCTTGATGTTCTGATAAGGACTTCTATCTGTCACCGGGGTTTCAACTTATGGACTGAACTCTTGCAAAATGGACACCCAGTAGAGTTCGGTCGACCCATACCAAACTTGCCAGGGGTGTCTGTAAATTTCATTGTAAAATTTAGGTCAACCGAAACTGGCAAACCCCAAATACGTGAATCCGAAAACCCACTAAACTCAATCCATTTGTGCTCTAAACTTACCCATTTGCCCCTAGGGTTATTATACATATGTTAGAGGGGTTTTCTAAGGGTTTTATGTAGGGTATATGAGTCTTTTCATCTCTCTTGTTCCTATATATACTAGACCTACAAATTTTTGAGATTTATCTCCAGGGGCTAATATCTTTCTATCTTGTAGGTGAAGAGAGGGAGAAAGGAAGGAGGAGCTTTTGTAGAGGAGATATCATCTACATCCAGGAAGTTTTAGAGATCGTGCATGAAGAGAAAGTGAAGCGGATTGAAGAGAGGAACGCGTTGACGTTCAAATTGACGACATCCAGCTTCCCTCCGACCCGAGCATCAAAGAACATTGTCATCCAGCTATGGAAAACAAAAGGGGGATGATTTCTATATCTTCTATATGTTCTTTGTTATGTATTTCATGATTTTTATTGTGGGTTCAACATGATTTAGATATTTGTGTTTATTTTCTAAATCTGGAAATACTCTGTGTGTGTGTGACCGTCTGCATATGGTCATGTGGTTTATTGTGCTGCGGTTGTTGCAGCGTGTGTATGTGTGTGTGTTTTGATCTGTGGTCGGATCGTGTGGGAGACTCCGTCTCCGTGTGTGTTGGGACGTGCCCCCGTGTGTGTTTGGAGTGTCGCCTCCGTGTTGGGGATTTATCCCCGAGTGAAGCCTTACCGGTTTGGCAAGGGGTGGACGTAGGGAGTCTGTCGTGGTCCCGAACCACCTTAAAAATCGCTGTGCACTGTGATTTGGTATGTGTGATTGTGTGGTTTGCATGTTATATCCGCTTGTGTGATCGTGTGAGATCGGAGAGATTGAGAGAATTTAGTTATCTTGCTTAGCTAATATCTTCAATATCGTTAATATTATTAATCATGATGCGTAGTGTTTTAATTTGACATCTAGTATGGGGGACAATTCAACCCCCCTTCTTGTCCGGTCGCCTACCCCGGGGACCAACAATTGGCATCAGAGCGGGTCTCTGATTTTTGATTCAACCTCATAGTTGAAGAGTAAAGATTTTTGGCGATGGCTAACATGAAGTCACTTCATGTTTTTGATAGTTATGATTATAAATCATGGGTTGAAAATTTTTGTGATTACATGACTAGTTTTGATTCGAAGTTTATGAGGTTAATCACCCATGGTCCTCACACTCTACTTGGAAATAAATCAGAATGGACCAATGAGACTAACAAAAAGAACATTGAAATATCTTTGTTTTGAAACTTCTTAAGACTGCAGTAAGCTCTAACAAATTTTCATTTGTTTCAAACTGTCGGTGTGCAAAAGAAATATGGGATGGACTAATAGAAGATGAAAATAAAAAGGATAGCTCAAAGAAGGAAAATGGGTGCTTGATGGCCGACAAGCAAGATATATCAAGCAAAGAAAGCTCAGAGCTAGACTCTGAAGGTGAGGAAGTTTCATAAGAAGAACTCATGGATGCCTATGATAAATTGCTTGAAAAGTATAAGAAGATTAAATCTGAAAATAAAAAACTTAAAAAGAAACTCGAACATGCTTTTCATGATAATGCTTCTTGTGATAAGTGTTCTGAACTAGAAGAACTCAAAAAGGAAAATAGTGCTTTGTTAATTCAGAACTCTTTACTTGAAAGCAATGTGAAAAATCTTGAAAAACTTCAAAAAGAAAATTCTTCATGTGATAGATGCTTAGAATTGAAAACTCAAAATGAATCATTCTTAATTGATGTTAAAAACCATGAAGAAATCATTTCATGTATGAGAGATGAAAATGAGAAATTAAAATATATAAATACAACCATGTCTGAGAAACTGCTTGTTCTTGAAAAAGGGGAAAATTTGGTTGTTGATGAACGTGAAAAGCTACATGTGCTAGAACAAGAACTTGAAAGCTATAAAACTGTAAATAGAGTGTTGAATGAATGTGTTATTTACAGTGAACAAGAGATAGCTAGCTATGAATTACACATTACATCTCTTGAGAAAGAAATTATTGACTTGAATGCATCTTTGTCTAAGTTTGTCAAAGGGAAAGATAATTTGGAGAAATTCTTGGGGACCAAGGTAAATCTCCAACGGGAAGGACTAGGATATGAACCTAGTAAAAAGAAAACCTTTAGTCAAAAAACACAAACCTAATTTGTGCATGCCTGTTGCTCTTCAAATGTTTCAAATGCCTCTTCCGTTCAGAATCAAAAGAAAAATGTCCACACTAAGCCCTCAATGCCAAATAGATCTCAGAAATTGAAATCTAATGTTGAATGCTTTTACTGTGCTATGTTTGGCCATGTAATGGATGATTGTGTTGTTATGAAAAAGGATGACAATTTTGCATGTGAAAATAAATATGCTTCCAAGAAACAAAGAAATGCTTCTTGTTTTTATTGTGGTAAGCTAAGCCACATGATGAGAAATTGCTTTATGAAGCAAGATGATGAAGTTCATGCCATGAATGTTAAATCTGATCTTTAAAGAAAATTCAGTGATAACCATACTTTTCGTGCTCAAAGGTTTCCATCTTATAAGAGAAAGTTTCATGGAAAAACTCATGCCAACAATGAAAAATCATTCCGTAGACCCACATCTCTTTGTTGGTTTCATTGTGGGAAGTACGGTCATGTCATGAAAAAATGTTGATTTTTGAATAATGATAACTTTCATGCTTCTAGGATGAACACGAGATTTAATTTTGCTAAACCTAGAACTTTTGTAAATAAGAGATGGAATGGTGTTGAAAGTTCCTTTGCTAGTGAAAGGAGGTCTTTTGTTAGTTGTCACTACTATAAAAATTTTGGGCATACGATGCATGGTTATTCATTGATGAAACTTGATGATTTGAATGCTTTAAATAAACTCAATGCTCATGATAACCATCCGGGATCCAAGAAGGTTTGGGTACCCAAAACTGTTGAATGAGAACTTTGTTGCAGGGATGCCTTGAGGCCAAGTGGAAGCTAGGCTTGGAAAATAATGGATGCTCAAGGCACAAGTTTTGAAAATAAATTTCTGAATTGTCTTTGAAAATTTGAAATATATTTTGACTGAATTTTCATTTATGAAAATCAAGAAAAATCTATTTTTCAAATGAGTTTGCATTGTATCTTTCTGATCATCATTTGCATGACTACATGGTATATTAAATGGTGACTTGAGTTTTACAAGCTTTATTTTATCTTCAAGTTTTACAAGGATCATCCTCCTCTTGAGGATATCAAGAAATCACTGCAGGAAAAGTGGCATGTCCAGGGCTCTTTTTTTACGTCTAGGTTTGATCGCCGCCATGTCTTCATTAGATTCCTCTGCTACGAGGACTTCATCCGAGTATTGACGAGAGAAAGTTGGATGCTCCTTGGCCAGACGATGAAAATCTTCCGTTGGTCCCCGTGGTTCCGGCCGGGATTGGAATCTCCTGTGGTGCCTGTTTGGTTCCACCTTCCTCTGCTCCCAATGTGCTTCTACAGCTATGGCGCCCTCTCATCCATTGCCTCCTCTGTTGGCCGTCAACTGAAGATTGGGCCTGCTACTAAATCCGTAAATCACTTGGAAGGAGCTCATATTTGTGTGGAAACTGATGTTTCGAAGCCGATTCCCACCGAACTTTGGATTGGTGTTGGTGACGAAGGTATGAAGCAGCCCTTGGTTCCTTTATTTGTTCCCTACTTTTGTTCGGCCTGTAGAAAACTGGGTCATGAGGCGAAGAATTGCCTGCGACATAATGTGCCACCAAAATCACCTATTGCTGGGAATCCACAGACTTTGCAAATTGGCTCTAATCAGGAACTAAATGGCGGCGCTGCAAAGCACGTTATTGAGGGTCTTAACGCTCATCCCCGGTGGCAATTGAAATCCAATCCCACTCCTAACTCTGCCCCGACGATGATTGGCGAAAGTTCCCAAAGAACTACCATTGATGACATGGCAAATGAGCGGTTATAGCCCCACCCTATTGTTGTTTCCTGTGTTAAGGACATTTTGACTTCGGTGGCTTCTCCCCGTGGGGGTGATAATGTCCCTGACTGAGGGCTAGCTGATCTCAAGGTAGACAATATTGGCCAATGGCAGGGCCATGCCCAGAGTGCTGGGGTTGCATCTTCATCTCTTACTGCTGAGAAGGATCCTCAACCCTGAAGACCACCTGTTCTTGATCGACACAATGCCATAAAGAAGCTTCAAAATTTCTGAGTCTCCATCACTAATAAATTCACTGAGTTGGGCATTGATGATGGATCTGGGTCCCCTCCGGCCCCTTCGGAAGGAGATCTCTTGCACCAATTGACTATTATCACATAAGACTCTACTTCATTGTTGGGTGAGCCCTCTGACTCTCATCTATAGGCTGCTCCATCCAAGCAAAAAAAGACCCGTAAAAATTATCAGCCGTCGGCGGAGGGTATGCATTTAAATACAAGGTTGGCTAGGCGTAAACAGATCTCCAAAGATGACCTGGACCTATGATGGCTGGAATTATATGGAATGCACGGGGAGTTGGCAATGCGAATACTGCTGCCCGTATACATCATCTCACTCTTCAATACAACTACAATTTCTTTTCTATCTTGGAGCCTATGTTAGATAATTCTCATATTTATTCAGTTTGCAGGAATGCTGGTTTTCACACTTATGTCTTCAATTTGGACAACCAACCCAAAATTTGGGTCTTCTGGAAGAATTCGATCAATCTTTCTTGCCTAGTTTGCCATCCTCAATTTATAACTTTGGTAGTGGGTGATATTCAGCACCCTGAGGCTTACATCACTATAGTTTATGCTAAATGCTCGGTTACGGAGAGTCGCTCCCTTTGGACACACCTCACTCATTTTGCCTCTTCTACTACAACCCCTTGGTTCCTTGCAGGTGATTTCAATGCTATATGTTCTATCGGCGAAAAACAAGGTGGTAGAACTTTAGTTTCTGCTAGTATGAATGATTTCAACTCTTTCATCCAAGCATCTACTGTTATTGATGCTGGCTTTCATGGTCCACAATTCACTTGGTGGAATGGACAAGGTGGCACCCGCTCCATCATGGCACATCTAGACAGGCCCTTTTACAATCATGCCTGGCTTTCTACCTATCCATCTACCAAACTCACTCACCTTGCAAGGGTTTACTCCGACCACTCCCCCCTTCTTGTAAAGTTCATGGATGTCCCAACGCTTGGTCCTAAACCTTTCAGATTTCAAAACATGTGGGTGTGGCATGAGTCTTTCCTCAATATTATCAAGCAGTCCTGGGAGCTTCCCATATCTGCTCCGCCTATGCACAAGCTAGACCTTAAACTTCGATAGCTCAAGCATACTCTCAAGCACTGGAATATCAAATCATTCGGTAACATTTTTGCCAACGTCTCTCAGTGCGAGTAGGAACTCTTGGCTATTGAGAAGAAGTAGATTGCTGATCCATCTGAAGCTAATTCTTTGGAGCTAGAGTCATGTCGTAAACGGCTTGGTGAGTTCTATCTGCGCGAGGAAATCTTTTGGAAACAAAAATCCAGGGTCCGCTGGCTGCTCGAGGGGGATAGGAACACCAAATTCTTTCATGTAATTACCCAATACAATAGAAAGAAGTTGTCTATCACTTCTATTTCCGACCAGCAAGGCATTACATATGATAAGGCATTACATATGATATGTTTGATGACATTCTTGATTGTGCTGTCAAATTTTATATAGGCCTTTTCACCTCTGAAATCACTACCACCCATGAGGATCTTCTTGAGCTGATTCCTTCCTTGGTCACTGAAGTGGATAATAACAAGCTGCTTGCTCTGCCCTCTTCGGAAGAGATCAAGGATACCATCTTCAGAATGTCTGGCGACAGTGCTCCGAGACCGGATGGATACCCTGGTATCTTCTTTACTATTTGCTGGGGGACTGTGGAGACAAATGTTGTGGAAGCTGTCTGTGAGTTCTTTCGCTCCACTTCAATGCCTCAAGCCTACACCTCTTCTTTTCTAGTTACGATTCCAAAGACAGATTCTCATGCCACCATTGCTAAGTTCCGCCCAATCAGCCTGTGCAATTTTGCTTACAAAATTATTGCTAAGATATTCTCAGATCGCTTGTGTAGTCTGCTACCTCGTATTGTCTCCCCTGAACAGGGAGCTTTTGTCAAAGGCAGAGAAATTATTGATAATATCCCTTTAGCCCAGGAACTCATACAGGAACTTCATCGCCCCTCAAGAGGCAGGAACATTATTATTAAACTGGATATGATGAAGGCTTATGACAGGCATGAATGGGATTTTCGTTTTGCTGTTCTACAAAGGTTCGTATTTGCTGATAAATGATTTGAATACATTCGTATCATGTTCACCAACTGCTGGTTCTCGGTTATGTTGAATGGCACTTGCAAGGGCTATTTCAAATCCACCAGACATCTTCGCCAAGGCGACCCTCTAGCCCCGGCGCTTTTCATTCTCGCCGAGGAAATCCTTAGCAGAGGACTTTTGTAATGCCCCAGAATTTTTATAAATTATTTTTAGAATATTTAAGTATTCTCTGGGAATTTTAAAAGACCAAAATAGATTAAAAAATAAATATTGGGTTAAGTAAATCATTATTAAGGCCCAATTATGTTAAACAATTAACCTAACCTTTTTAAATAAAGTCCAAAAGGTTTAAGGACCAACCCCATGAAGTTTGGCCCATATTCTAGAAGATTAATTGGCTTATTCACGAATATAGGGATAAATACCCATTAATTGGATAAATTAGTGGATAAGGTGAAAATAGAGTTTGAACTCATTCAAATTCGGCGCCCAGGAACTTTAGCGGTCTATCGTAAAACCACTACAAGCATGTGGCGGACCAAGCTTCGACCGCTATTTCCTGTCAGTTCTGTGAATTGAAGAAAGAGCAAAAAGATGGAATTTTTGCTAGTCTATCCTTTAGAGATCGAGATGGGAGGACTTGTAAATGTGTTAAGGACTCTCAGAAGTTGATCTAAGGTTTAACAAGGACTCTAGAATCGATCTAATCCTCAAGCCCTAGCAAAACACTATAAATAGGACCTAGTTTTGACCTTCGCGACCCTTACATTTGGCTCGCGTGGAATCAAGGTAAGACGACATTATTTTAGGTAGGTTCTTTAGAAGTTTTTGTTTATAGTACATAGGACTAACATCTCCCAAAATTTTGCACTAGGAGATCAAGCACACAAGGAGATAGAAGCCTACAAAGTTACTGGTTCCACCTTAGCGACCCAGGAAACTGTGCAAAAGTCCGGTGAAGATCAAAGGATTAGAGAACCAAATCGAGATATTTAGCATTAGTGCCTTTAGAACTTTTTGTTCCCCTTAGTATCCACTTCTTACCCTCTAAATTTCACATCATTAGGTCAAGAGAGTAAGGAGTTAGAGCCGCTTGAAGTTACTAATTTGTCACAAGGAGTGCAAGGGACTAAGGGTAGCATCTAGCATTAAATTCAAAGTTTAAAGGCTTTAGCAGAGGTAGGTCATCTCATGAATGGCTAAAACTTCATTCTAGGGATAAAAGCTTTCTTATTGCACTTGATTTCATGCTTTATGGGTCGTGAATTTCATGATTTATGCATCTAGTATATTATGTATGCATATTCTTAGCCCTAACTAAGCCAAGAAGGAACTTTCTTGCCAATTCACATAAAACCCATGCATATTGTTAGCTTAACCTTCGTTTTATCCTGATAGGGAAAGTTTATATATGATTTTCAGACATGATGTGAGTTAAAAACCTTAGAACCCGCTTATTTAAGTTACTATCTGTCGTGATCTAGCGGCTTAGAATTTGACCACCATCTCTCTGTAGCGGCCTTCCGATGAACCGCTAGACACTTTGTAATCTCATATTCATGAAACCTCTGACGGACCAGAAATAGACCGTTAAAGTTACTTTGGCGGCCTTACGATAAACCGCCAGCGTCCTGTAACGGCTCTATGATAGACCGCCACTATGCTATTTTCTGTCAACCCTAGATAGATTTAAGAACAGCCCATATAACTTATAATTAAGCCTAGTTAACTATATACTAACATGTTTTAATGGTATTTATTACTCTGAGTTTTAATTCCTGATTCATAAATAGTGAGTTTGTGTTTCTTTATCATATTTAGGATTATTTTTAAGCATATGATAATTTCATGCCGAAAACTATATAATTTAAGTAAAGTATGGCTTAAATGCTTATATGGATAAGATTTAACGCTGGTCTCTTACTGTATACATTCTATTCTTATCTCAGAGTCATTTTTATAAGTACATGGCATATATCGCGGTATATGACCATTAGTTACACACTTTGCACTTATAGGAACATAATCTTGGACATGAGGACCTCTTCTTTGGATATTCCTTCCAATGGACTAGGAAATCTTGTTTCAAGGCCTCCGTAATTCTCTACGAGCTTGGGATTCCCACTAGGACGCCAAGTTGGTTGTACCATTAAAGCCCATTTGTCAAAAAAGCACTACTGCTGTTTTGTATTTCTGGACCTTAGCGACCCAATAATTGACCGCCATAATCTTCTAGCGGGCCTTATCTAGACCGCTAAAGGAACCTTGACGGATCTACCTTCGACCGCTAAAGACTCTAGAGAACATGTTCTCAACTATCAAAACAGTCTTATACTTAACGGATCAAGACTAGACCGCCATAACGGTATAGCTGCCCAATTATAGACCGCTAAGTTTCCTAAGTTTTGACCCAAAAGGGGTTAATATTCCAATGATCCTAGATGGACTAATGATAGTCTAGGACTTGTAACCTTATTCAAAGATATCTAAGGTAAATTATGAAAGATAAAGAACGTATCGTTATGCTACCGATTTATTTCCATGGCATAACCTAGTTATTAAGGTATTTATTGAAATTCCTTATTCTCAATAGAAACATTCTTATTTTTGGCTACTTATCATGGAATTATCATTAAAATTGTACATTCTTGGCCACATTATTTACATGCGTGGAAGTAGCTTGATTTATACATGAAGATGTGGATCGAGCACTGATTGTGTTCAAGGGCTCTATGCTAGTCTACTCGGCTGATTGTCGGAAACATACTATTATAAACCATGGGGTATGATGCTACTGGCGTCGCATTGCACTGGGAGTACTCTCTTTATAAATAAGTGAAATATACATGGGTATCCACGGATTTATCCACTAAGTGGTAATCCACAGAAATTCATGAAGTACTTGTTACTAAGTGAAGAAGTACATTCTTGCTTGTTACATGACATTCTAGTACATTCTTGTTTAATGAAAGGCCATAATTTCATTCATGCTTGATCATACTTGCTCAAACATATCTTAACTTGATCACGTCTTGTTACTTTGGTTTATTACATGATTTATCGCATTCGAATGATTTTACCTTATTCTTTAGAGCTAAAATGATAATCACTTTAATATTCCCGATCATGTTGATGCGAAGATACCTACTGGGCAAGTGTGCTCATTACCTATTTCCAATCTTTTCAGGAGATCCAAGTAGTTCAGGTTGGGATTCAAGTTATTCAAGTGATGGGTCCGAGAGCGAATGAGAGTCACATGAAATTGAGAGTGAAGACTTAGGAGTCGATAATGTCTAGATCGAGTCCATGTAATCTTCCTTTTCATTGAGTCAAGTAGATTTGAAAGAGTTGACTAGTTGATGTATTTGAGTTATTCTCTTTATTAATAAAAGTGAAGGTTTGAGTAACTTATTGTGCAATTGCATTTTATGTGTGATTGTTATTACGCTATGATCATTCTTGCTTGCAAGAGGCTTACCATGCCGACTGTTCACATTTCTCGAGGTCATCTTTTGCTGTAATAAAGACTCGGGGCGTGACAGTTAAGCTGGTATCAGAGCCTAGGCATAAGTATGTCCTAGAAAAGAGTCATGTCATAGGATAAGTCCAAGGTTTTAAGACCCATACCTATGAACTATGGAAGAAACTCCCCACCTATGCGAGAATTGGGTGGAGCTTGGGATGAGATAGTTATTACAATTACTTCTAAGCTTTCCATTAGAATTAACAAAAGATTCGTTATTCTTCTCAGGTACCTTATTCGTATTAAAATGGCTCATCGCGTAGACTGGAATGGCATGCAAGAGACCATAGCAGGTCTCACTCAAGCACTACAAACCATGGCGCAAGCTGGCGCAGGAGCGAGAGCTGGAAACCTACATCGTAATTTCCGGAGCTTAAATCCTCCAAGATTTTCTGGTTCCTCAAATCCAGATGAAGCTGAAAACTTGATAGACGAAATGAACTGTATTTTCGAAGTTATGCAATGTGCAGATCAAGAAAAGGTTTGCCTTGCTACTTTTCAATTGAATAAAGATGCCCGTACGTGGTGGAAGTCCGTTCCTACACCCCCAGCTGATGCACCACACACGTGGGAAGGCTTCCTTACGCTCTTTCGAGCCAAGTACTTTTCTGAGCACATCAAAGAGCGGAAGGCTATGGAATTTGCTTCTCTTCGCCAGGGCATGATGTCAGTGGCGGAATATGAACTTCAATTTTTCAGGCTGGCGCCATATGCTCCTCACTTAATAAGCATCGATTTGTTAAAGGCTAATCGGTTTATGGATGGATTAAGACCTGGGTATATTCAGTAACTGGGGACCCAGAATATCCGTACTTATGCGGAGATGGTCCAACGGGCGCACCTATGTGAGAGGACCTTAGAGAAGGTCGAGAAATTAAAAGGAAAGGGAGAGGAGTCGAGCTGAAGGTCTGATCGGCATGATAAGAAGAAGAAGTTCAGCATCACGGAACCCTACAAATCCCGTGATAGAAAGAAAAGATCTCGAAATGGGAGTGGTAGTGGCTACCACAAGAACAAGAAAGTTAAGGATGAAGACAAGCAGGTCACTACGGCCTGTACTTTCTGTGACAAGTTCGGTCATTCGGCCGAAGAATGTTGGAAGCGCCTCGGCGCTTGTCTACGTTGTGGAAGTAGGTAGCACCGTATGTCGGATTGTCCCCTTATGAAGGATCTATCTTCTGGAAGTGGACGTAAGCGGCAGGCTCGTCTTAATGCCGTCATGAATGATGATGAAGCGCCCATGGATGATGGGCTTATGGAAGGTCCTATTCACATTTGTTTGCATCCTGCTTTTATACTATTCGATACTGGTGCTTCTCATTCTTTTATATCTACTTCCTTCGCAAAAACTTTGCCTATTTCGTCAGTTCCTTTACCTTTTATCCTTGCTATTACCACACCCTTAGGTTCTGGAACAAAGCTTACCGATTTTTATCCCAATAGTGAGGTAAGGGTAGAAGGTCACAATCTTCCTGCAAACCTCGTGTGCCTTGACATGGAGGGCTACGATGCTATTTTAGGGGTAGATTGGCTTGTAGATCATGATGCCTACATCAATTGCCGGAATAGGCTTATCTCTTTTCGGAAACCTGGTCTTCCGAGGTTTTCCTTCCTTGGTATCAAATATAGGATGCATCCTGCCATTATTTCATCACTACACGCTTGCAAATTAATTTTACAAAGATGTGTAGCTTTTCTTGCTTCCGTTATCTTCACCGAATCCAAAGAGATCATCTTAGAAGATATCCCGATTGTCAACGAAATCTCAGATATTTTTCCATCTGATTTACCTGGTTTACCGCCCGAAAGGGAAGTAAACTTTTCTATTGAACTCATTCCCAGAGCAGCACCTATTTCAATAGCTCCCTACAAGATGTCCCCCACAGAACTCAAGGAATTAAAGAGGCAACTACAGGAACTACTAGACAAGGGTTTTATTCAACCTAGCACATCCCCTTGGGGCGCGCCGGTTCTTTTTGTCAAGAAGAAAGATGGACCTCTCAGGTTATGTATCGATTACCGGTGACTAAATCAGCTTACTATCAAGAACAAGTATCCGTTGTCGCGTATCGATGAGCTCTTTGATCAGATTCCGGCAGCCGAGTATTTTTCCAAAATCGACCTCATGTCAGGTTATCATCAACTCAAGATCAAGGATGAAGACATAAACAAGACGGCTTTTCGAAGATGTTATGTCCACTATGAATTTGTGGTAATGCCATTTGGGTTAACTAATGCCCCAGCCGCATTCATGCAACTTATGAATAACGTCTTCAGGCCTTATCTCGATCGATTTATGGTCGTGTTCATTGATGACATCCTTATATATTCCAAAACAAAGGAAGAACATGAAGAACATTTGAGGATAGCCTTACAAACTTTAAGAGAACATAAGCTTCATGCCAAACTTAGTAAGTGTGAGTTCTGGCTTAAGGAAGTCTCATTTCTTGGACATATTATTTCAAAGGAAGGAATCACTGTGGATCCTTCTAAAGTGGAAGCTGTCAAGAACTGGAGCCGGCCAATGACCGTGTCAGAAGTTATGAACTTTTTGGGACTGGCTAGTTATTACAAGAGATTTATTAAGATTTCTCTAAGATCGACGTTCCTTTGACTAGACTTACAAGAAACGAAAATCCCTTTATATGGTCGAAGGACTGCAAGGAGAGTTTTCTAACTCTTAAGGATCACCTCACCACAGCCCCTATTCTGACATTGCCCGTTGTGGGTGGTGGATTTGAAGTCTATACGGATGCATCTGGCATTGGCCTAGAATGCATTCTTATGCAAAATGGGAAGGTGATTTGTTATTCTTCAAGATAGCTGAAGCGTCATGAAGAGAACTACCCTGTGCATGATCTGGAATTGGCTTTGGTTATTTTCACTTTAAAGATTTGGCGACATTACCTCTATGGAGAAAGGTTCACTATATTTTCATATCATAAAAGTCTGAAATATCTTTTTACCCAGAAGGAGTTGAATATGCGACAACACAGATGGTTGGAGTATCTTAAAGACTTCGACTTTACAATTCAATATCATCTAGGGAAGGCAAATGCTGTAGCAGATGCCCTTAGCAGAAGACCGATGGCAACGCTAGCAAGCCTCAGGGAAGGAATGACTTGTCTTATCAAAGATTTCTCTCATTTAAATCTTGATATTGATAGGGATGAAGATGGATGTATAATTTCCAATATAAGGTCTCAACCTAGATTAATTGAGGACATAGTCAAGTTGCAAGAAACTGATCCTATGTTGATGGAGATAAGGGATAATATTAATCAAAGATTGGAATTTTCTATCTCGCATGATGGAAGACTACTATTCAAAGATAGGATTTGTATGCCGAATCATAATGACACTAGGAAATTAATCATGGAAGAAGCACACAAGTCAAGGTATGCTATTTACCCCAGTGCTACCAAGATGTATCAAGATTTGAAAAGAAAATTTTGGTGGCCCAATATGAAAAGGGAAGTGGCAGAATTAGTGTCTCACTGTCTAACTTGTCAAAAGGTCAAGACAGAGCATTTAAAACCCGCCGATAAATTACACCCCTTGAATATTCCCGAGTGGAAGTGGGAAAGTATAGGGATAGATTTTATCATAGGATTACCTAAGACAAGAAGTGCACACGATGGTATATGGGTGATCATAGACCGATTGACTAAATCGGCACATTACCTACCGATCAAAAGTCGATGGTCTGTGGATATACTAGCAGCCTTATACATGAAGGAAATTACCAAGTTACATGGTGTCCCTATCACCATTATTTCTGACCGAGATCCTCGATTTACTTCACAATTCTAGAAGGGTCTACAACATTCTTTAGGGACTCGACTGAACTTTAGCACGGCATTCCACCCATAACTGATGAACAAACAGAAAGGATAAATCAAGTGGTTGAAGATATGCTTAGGGCTTGTGCTATTGATTTTGGAGGTAGTTGGCATGATCACTTGCCTCTAGTGGAGTTTGCATACAATAATAGTTACCAAGCTAGCATTCAAATGGCACCGTTTGAAGCTCTATATGGAAGGATTTGTCGTTCCCCTATCTGTTGGAAAGAAGTAGGAGAGAGGCAATTTCTCGGTCCCGATATTATTAGGAATACTATCGAGAAGATTAAACTCATTCGTGAAAGACTTCAGATGGCCCAAGACAGACAGAAATCCTATGCTGACAATCGAAGGCACGACTTGGAGTTTCAAGTAGGAGATCACGTATTTCTTAAGGTTTCTCTGGGTCGTGGTATTCAAAGATTTGGTATTAAAGGCAAGCTTACTCTAAGATTTATTAGTCCATTTAAAATTTTGGAAAGAGTCGGTGAAGTAGCTTATCAAATTGCCTTACCTCCTCAACTATCTGAAGTTCATGATGTATTTCACTTCTCAATGCTCAAAAAGTATGTTCCTGATCCTTTCCATGTCATCACTTACGACAATCTAGAGCTTAAGAAGGATTTGACATACGAACAAAATCCAGTCAATATCATTGAACGAGAGGTACGTCAACTTCGAAACAAGACTATTCTAGTGGTCAAGCTCCAATGGACAAAATCGGGAGAAACATGGGAAACCGAAGAAGCTATGTGCAAAAGAATTCCAGAATTATTTGAATGTAAGTACACTCTCCACAATACTTATATTGAATTTGGGGACCAAATTCTCTTAAGTGGGGGAGGGTGTAATGCCCCGGAATTTTTATAAATTATTCTGGAATATTTAAGTATTTTCTAGGAATTTTAAAAGACCAAAATGGATTGATAAATAAATATTAGGTTAAATAAATCATTATTAAAGCCCAATTATAGTAAACAATTAACCTAGCCTATTTAAATAAAGTCCAAAAGGTTTAAGGACCAAGCCCATGAAGTTTGGCCCATATTCTAGAAGATTAATTGGCTTATTCATGAAATATAGGGATAAATACCCATTAATTTGATAAATTAGTGGATAAGGTGAAAATAGAGTTTGAACTCATTCAAATTCGGCGCCCAGGAACTTTAGCGGTCTATCGTAAAATCGCTACAAGCATGTGGCGGACCAAGCTTCGACCGCCATTTCTTGTCAGTTCCGTGAATTGAAGAAAGAGCAAAAAGATGGGATTTTTGCTAGTCTATCCTTTAGAGATCGAGATGGGAGGACTAGTAAATGTGTTAAGGACTCTCAGAAGTCGATCTAATGTTTAACAAGGACTCTAGAATCGATCTAATCCGCAAACCCTAGCAAAACCCTATAAATAGGACCTAATTTTGACGTGTGCGACCCTTACATTTGACTCGCGTGGAATCAAGGTAAGACGACATTATTTTAGGTAGGTTCTTTAGAAGTTTTGGTTGGTAATACATAGGACTAATATCTCCCAAAATTTCATGCTAGGAGATCAAGCACACAAGGAGAGAGAAGCCTGCAAAGTTGCTGGTTCCACCTTAGCGACCCAGGAAACTATGTAAAAGTCCGGTGAAGATCAAAGGATTAGAGAACCAAATCGAGGTATTTAGCCATAGTGCCTTTAGAACTTTTTGTTCCCTTACTATCCACTTCTTACTCTCTAAATTTCACATCATTAGGTCAAGAGAGTAAGGAGTTAGAGTAGCTTGAAGATGCTGATTTGTCACCAGGAGTGCAAGGGACTAAGGGTAGCATCTAGCATCAAATTCGAAGTTTAAAGGCTTTAGCAGAGGTAGGTCATCTCATGAACAGCTAAATCTTCATTCTAGGGATAAAAGCCCTCTTATTGCACTTGATTTCATGCTTTATGGGTCATGAATTTCATGATTTATGCATCTAGTATATTATGCATGCATATTCTTAGCCCTAACTAAGCTAAAAAGGAACTTTCTTGCCAATTCACAGAAAACCCATGCATATTGTTAGCTTAAGCTTCGTTTTATCCTGATAGGAAAAGTTTATATATGATTTTCAGACATGATGTGAGTTAAAAACCTTAGAACATGCTTATTTAAGTTACTGTCTATAGTCCTCTAGCACCTTAGAATTTGACCGCCATCTCTCTGTAGCGGCCTTATGATGAACCGCTAGACACTTTGTAATCTCGTTTTCATGAAACCTCTGACGGACCGGAAATAGACCGTTAAAGTTACTTTGGCGGCCTTACGATAAACTGCCAGCGTCCTATAACGGCTCTATGATAGACTGCCACTATGCTATTTTCTATCAACCCGAGATAGATTTGAGAATAGCCCATATAATTTATAATTAAGCCTAGTTAACTATATACTAACCTGTTTTAATGGTATTTATTACTCTGAGTTTTAATTCCTGATTCATAAACAGTGAGTTCGTGTTTCTTTATCATATTTAGGATTATTTTTAAGCATATAATAATTTCATGCCAAAACCTATATAATTTTAGTAAAGTATGGTTTAAATGCTTATATGGACGAGATTTAGCGCTGGTCTCTTACTGTATACATTCTATTCTTATCTCAGAGTCATTTCTATAAGTACATGACATATATCCTGGTATATGACCATTAGTTACACACTTTGCACTTATAGGAACATAATCTTGGACATGAGGACCTCTCCTTTGGATATTCCTTCCAATGGACTAGGACATCTTGTTTCAAGGCCTCCGTAATTCTCTGCAAGCCTGGGATTCCCACTAGGACGCCGAGTTGGTTGTACAATTAAAGCCAATTTATCTAGAAAGCACTATCGTTGTTTTGTATTTTTGGACCTTAGCGATCCAATAATTGACTGCCATAATATTCTAGCGGGCCTTATCTAAACTGCTAAAGGAATCATGACGGATCTACCTTTGACCGCTAAAGACTCCAGAGAACCTGTTCTCAACTATCAAAATAGTCTTATACTTAACGGATCAAGACTAGACCGTCATAACGGTATAGCGGCCCAGTTATAGACCGCTACGTTTCCTAAGTTTTGACCCAAAAGGGGTTAATATTCCTATGATCCTAGATGGACTAATGATAGTCTAGAACTTGTAACCTTATTCAAAGATATCTAAGGTAAATTATGAAAGATAAAGAACGTACCATTATGCTACTGATTTATTTCCATGGCATAACCTAGTTATTAATGTATTTATTGAAATTCCTTATTCTCAATAGAAGCATTCTTATTTTTGGTTACTTATCATGGAATTAACACTGAAACTGTACATTCTTGGCCACATTATTTACATGCGTGGAAGTAGCTTGATTTATACATGAAGATGCTGATCGAGCACTGATTGTGTTCAAGGGCTCTATGCTAGTCCCCTCGGCTGATTGTCGGAAACATACTATTATAAACCATGGGGTGTGATGCTACTGGCATTGCATTGCGCTGGGAGTACTTTCTTTATAAATAAGTGAATTATCCACGGTTATCCACGGATTTTTCCACTAAGTGGTAATCCACAGAAATTTACAAAGTACCTGTTACTAAGTGAAGAAGTACATTTTTGCTTGTTACATGACATTCTAGTACATTCTTGTTTAATGAAAGGCCATAATTTCATTCATGCTTGATCATACTTGCTCAAGCATATCTTAACTTGATCACGTCTTGTTACTTTGGTTTATAACATGATTTATCGCATTCGCATGATTTTACCTTATTCTTTAGAGCTAAAATGATAATCACTTTAATATTCTCGATCATGTTGATGCGAAGATACCTACTGGGCAAGCGTGCTCATTACTATTTCCAATCTTTTCAGGAGATGTAAGTAGTTCGGATTCGGATTCAAGTTATTCAAGTGATGGGTCCGAGAGCGAATGCGAGTCACATGAAATTGAGAGTGAAGACTTACGAGTCGATAATGTCTAGATCGAGTCCATGTAATCTTCCTTTTTATTGAGTCAAGTAGATTTGAAAGAGTTGACTAGTTGATGTATTTGAGTTATTCTCATTATTAATAAAAGTTAAGGTTTGAGTAACTTATTGTGCAATTGCATTTTATGTGTGATTGTTATTACGCTCTGATCATTCTTGCTTGCAAGAGGCTTACCATGCCGACTGTTCACGTTTCCTGAGATCATCTTTCACTGTAATAAAGGCTCGGGGCGTGACAGTTAAGTTGGTATCAGAGCCTAGGCATAAGTATGTCCTAGAAAAGAGTCATGTCATAGGATAAGTCCAAGATTTTAGGACCCATACACCATGTGCTTGACAAGGAGGCTTGATCCGACTTCAACTACAAAGACATTTCAATGGCGGATGCTCTGAGTTCTGATGATGACTTCATCGAAGGCCTGGGGCGCTTGTTTCCTCCTGACATCCTTTATGCTTATATTGGCAACTTATCCCCGATGGGTAGAAATGCATGCTGTAGATATCTTTGGATGCCTCACCCATAGGGTCACTTTAGTATCTCCTCGGCATACAAGGTTTTGACATACACAACGACGGGTCTGCCTGGGAGCCGATCATGTAATGGCGTCAATCTTGGCCTGCTTTGGCATAAATATATCCCTACTAAATACTCTTTCCCGGCCTTACGCCTCATATATAATAGGCTCTCGGTCGATGCTATCATTCAAAAGCTTGGTGTTCAACTGGCATCAGCTTGTTCTTGTTGATCCAATCTGACTACCGAGACCATCAAACATGTCTTCTTAGACAACCCTGCGACGTCTACCATTTGGGCTCATTTTGAGGTTCCCTTCAACATCTTCCCATCCCAATCATCGATCACGGTTTATATTTCTGGGTGGCTGCAAGATGTGGGTGGCAGGAGGTGCATTCCTCTGCTCAGGCATCTTCTGCCTCCTTACACTTGCTGGGAACTATGGTCACTGCACAATCATGCTTGTTTCGATAGTACGCGCCCCTGGATTCCGGCTGCTATTGATCGGATTACTTTCCAGCTTCACCTGATTCTATCTACTGCTACCTCTACTCCAAATAGTCGCTTGGACACGGAGACCCTTGCATACTTCAGACTCTAACCAGCTTTCTCTCATACCAGGTATCAGGTTATCACTTGGCTCCCTCCACCGTTCCGATGTCTCAAGCTCAACATGGATGGAGCCTCACGTGGGAATCGAGGGATCGTAGGTGGGGGCATTGTCTTGAGAGACCATCATGGCAAACTGGTTGCGGCAGCATCTTTCTTCTATGGTTCTGTGAATAGCCTTGTGGCTGAATTCCTTGCTGTGCTGGATGGACTCAGGCTGTGCCATGCTATCAATCATCCCATTCACTGCATTGAGTTGGATTCATAAGTCTTGCTCGGCATTTTAAGTAGCAAAACCAAGGTTCCTTGCAAAATTTTGGAACTCTGTGAGGAACTCTAGGATTTGTTGGACTGATTTTCCTCCACGATCCAGCATATTTGCAGAGAGGGGAATCAAGTGGCTGACTTCTTTTCTAACCATGCTTGCGACAGTGGCACTCAACACATCTTCTTTGCTGAAGAGTCTATCCCCCGGAGGGCCAAGGGGCTGCTTAGGCTTGACCGGTTACGTATTGGTGCCATTAGGGAAATTGATTAATGCCCCTATATTTCTTTTTTCTCTGGATTGCATTCCTTTGTTTGCTATTATGCTTGAGGGAATGCCCTCATGCTATACGGAGGTATGTCCCAGTGATAGTGTACAAATGATTCATTTATTTCAATTCCATCGCCCTGGTGGTACCTAGTGGAGCGGGTCTATTCCTCCCTGTTGGGGAGGGGTATGCTCTCCGGGTGTCTCCTTGGTTATTTTAAAAAAAAAATGGTGACTTGAGGAAGGGCAGGTCATTCCTGTCTGAAATATATCACCATGCGTGAGAATGTGCCTCCGCCTTGTACTATGAGTCAATTTTTCATTTAGGTCATAGGTTGCATGATTTTCAGAAAATGTCAAATGTGAAATTTATGCACATAGAAAGGGGGAGTTTAATTTTGAATGAATGATTTTGAATTGTGAATCTAACTCATCTTTGTGGTAATGCATCTCATGCCAATTGCTATATTTGAATTGATCATGATATTGTTATGTGATTTTTGGATCAACCATTGTGCCTAAAAACTTGATAGAAAATCTTTGAAATCTCTGCAGTAGCTTATGGCACTTGGTGATGTTGTTCTTATGACATGTATTGTTTCTGAAAACTTGAACTGTTACTCATCTATTCCGCTGTGATGAATTTGCCAAATATTTGAATGGATTGAATATTCATCTATTGGATGTGCATGAGCCTTTGAGATTAACTAAGTTTCTGATATATAAAATGGTGCGATAGTGGAAGAGTGGATCACGTCCACTTGGAAGCTCTCACCATGTGTGAGTCGGGTTTTCGGACCTCAAACTCCACCTTGTACCAGAACTTGCAGAAATCAAATGGCTAACTTGTGGTTGGATTCTTTTTCTTCTGAAAAGTCATTGAAAATCTATTTGGCTTGTGAATGACTTCTAAACTTTTGAAATGTGATTGAAAATTTATTTTTGAACATTTTTTGAAAATAATTCGGTTGCATTACTCATTTCTAATCATTTCTGCACCCTTGTTTATAAAAGTCTTGAGATGAAAAATGCTTGTTGTCTATCATTTAAATCGGAATTCCTTTTTGTGCAACTTAGTCATGATGTTCTGAAAAACAAATTTTTGCATCTTACTTTTGCATCATGCATTGCATTCTCATGTTTTTATAGGTTGCATGCATTAGAGTTCAATGCATTATGTGCACTTAGATCACTCAATTGAAAAACTGAAAACTTACATCTTGCACCATGATATGTCTTGCACTTTGCAATGCATTCAGGACATTCAAGTGAAAATCTAAAATTTTGTATCCATATTGCATTTTGCATTGCATTTTGCATATTTCCCCATTGTATGCTTGCATGTTTATATATGCTAATCACTCCCATCTTTGGAACTTCTAAGACTTCATACTCCTTGCTAAATAATGTTACATTTGAGTCATCATTTGTGTGTTTCATGTCACACACTCAGGGAGAGTAAATATTTGATAAGTGCATCTATTTAGGGGGAGCTGTATTGTTATGTGTTCATATATTTTTGGTGTACATGCTGAATCAAATTCACACATATCATGCATTAAATGTGAAAATGTGTGTTAGAGATAAGGATATAGGAATTTTTTTTTAAAACTCTAGAGATGTTAAACTTGCTACATGTATGTTGAAGAGGCAGTTGAGGAAAAAGCTGCCTACCTATCTTTGTTGAAAGAATGTGAAATGAAAGACAGAGCAATACTTAGTCTCACTGAGTAAACTAGATACACGTCACCTGAGACGTGATGTGATTCATTTTTGAAAAGTGTTGACTAAAGTATCTCTGTTCAAAATGAAGTGAAATAGTTTAATATTCTGAGTAACCGGGGATTCTGGCATGAGCTCCACGTGTCTCCTCGCGTAAAAAGGAATTATTTGAACCTGATCATTGTTAGAAAATTTTTGATTGTCTTTGTGAAATCAATGAAAAATTTTGGTGTGAAAAATTATTGAGGTAGAGCGTAGCCTCCAATACGCTGTTCTCATAAATTGAAATGCAGTCGGTGTAATCTCTCACTGTGTTGATCTGAAAATCTGAATATCCATATGGCAACAATCTATTTTCATATTATTCACCTACACATATGAAAATTTGATTTAATATGATTTCAAAAATTGATTGACTACATTGACTAGTGCATGATTCTCCTATTCGGGTGCACAAACCCCCAATGTTGCACATGATCATTTCTTGATTCTCATCTGCATTTTTCTTATACCTATTCCCTTCTTAAATAAGTAAGGGAGAGATATGTTGCATGTATATATACATATTTGCTTGGTTGCATTATGTGCATCTCATATGTCATCCTTTGTATGCATCTTGCTTCATGCATTTCATAAGAAAAATAAAAATCTAAAAATCTAAAAATTAAAGAAAACCATTTGTTGTGTCAAAGACATTCCATTAACCATCTTGTCCATGCTCTGCTATTGCTTCATCAATCGATCATGCTAAAATTTGAACTTCATTACCTTCCTCCCACTTTTTGATAATGTCAAAAGGGGAGAAAGATTTATGTTTGTGTCAAATGAAGAGAAGGATCTTTGTGTGACTTGTGTCATCATAAATCATATTGTCATGTCAATCATAAAGTCATAAAGTTTGTCATCATCAAAAGGGAGGAGATTATTGTGTGCCTTGCACTTGTTTATGTTTTTGATGATAACTAAACCTTTCATATGTTTGCATATGATTTTGATGATAGTGTGCATTCATGATCATTGTCATGTTTTATATGTCTCAGAATCTAGATGATTTGCTTCATGCTATATGAGATTGTAATTCTTGGGATGGTAATGAGCTTAAGGCTTTCATACAATCTTGGTGATATATGGCTTCATGATGTGTTCTTAATGCTCTTGATGTTCAATTATGGTTGAGTTGGCAAATGATTTTTGAGGCTAAAACATGTTGTTTAAATTCATGGTTTTCATGGATTTTTATCATGAGTCCTTAATGTTTTGAACGCACTCAATCTATCTACCTCAAAGAGGTTTTTGAGCTTCCTTAGTTTTATGCTAAGAGTGTTCGTTTAGCAAAACTGTGTTCTTGCTTGTGCCTTCATGTATATTCTTCATGAATTTTGAAAGTCATAATGTGCTTAACTGATTCAATCAAACTTGATGGTATTTGGCTTCTTCATGCAAACTTTGGAATGAATGAGCTTGAATGATATTCTAATGGTGTTTGAAATTGGCTTATGCTTGTGGGCTAGCATCATGTTCAATCTATTCATACAAAACTTGAGTGAATGTGAATCCAATGGTTATTACATGGTTTTCACACCTTGGTTGAGTGAATGGCCAAATTGGCCTTGGATTTTTTATTGAGGATTTATATGAAAACACTTGACTAATTGTTTTCTTCAAAGGCTTGCTTGTTGAGCACTTGAATGGACTTTCATGTATCAAACCATGTTAATCTCTTGATGTAAGATGTGAGTTTGGGTCTTGGTGTTAAGATTGGTATGAAAAGGTTTAATAGACTCCCAAGACACCAAAATATTAATTAAGTGGTAGATGACATCGAAGTGATTGAACTTGCATTGTTTTGACTTCATCTATTCTATTATGCAGGTTTAGAAAGCAATGCCAATCCCATAAACACAGGTATCAAAAATCATGGTGAGAATTTGGCACTTTGCATATGTGTATTTTTTTGGAAAAAATGGTAAATTTCCATTTGAAGTTTTTAATTTTGATAGAATGTGGTTGGTATGTATTTATACATTGTTTAATACCAACGAATACTTGGTTGATTGTTTTCATTAACTAACCATTTCTATCTTTCACCGGGGTGTCAACTTATGGAGTGAACTCTTGCAAAATGGACACCCAGCAGAGTTCGGTCGATGCCTAGTTCGGTCGACCAAACTTGCCAGGGGTGTCTGTAAATTTCCCTATAAATTTTAGGTCGATCGAACTCCCCGTTTAGGTCGACCAAAACCAGCGAACCCCAAATACGTGAATCCGAAAACCCACTAAACCAAATCCATTTGTGCTCTAAACTTACCCATTTGCTCCTAGAGTCAATATACATATGTTAGAGGGGTTTTCTAAGGGTTTTACGTAGGGTATATGGGTCTTTTCATCTCGCTTGTTCCTATATATACTAGACCTACGAATTTTGGATATTTATCTCCAAGGACTAATATATTTCTATCTTGTAGGTGAAGAAAGGGAGAAAGGAAGGAGGAGCTTTTGTAGAGGAGATGTCATCTACATCCAGGAAGTTTTGGAGATCGTGCATGAAGTGAAAGTGAAGCGGATTGAAGAGAGGAACGCGTTGACGTTCAAATCGACGGCATCCGGCTTCCCTCTAACCCGAGCATCAAAGAACACCGTCATCTGGCTATGGAAAACAAAAGGGGGATGACTTATATATCTCTTATATGTTCTTTGTGATGTATTTCATGATTTCTATTGTGGGTTCAACATGATTTAGATATTTATCTTTATTTTTTGAATCTGGAAATACTTTATGTGTGTGTGACCGTCTGCGTACGGTCGTATGGTTTATTGTGCTGTGGTTGTTACAGCGTGTGTGTGTGTGTGTGTGTGTGTGTATTTTGACCCGTGGTCGAATCGTGTAGGAGACTCTGTCTCCATGTGTATGTCTGTTGGGGTGTGTCCCCGTGTGTGTTTGGAGCATCGCCTCCGAGTTGGGGATTTATCCCTTAGTGAAGTCTTACCGATTTGGTAAGGGGTGGACGTAGGGAGCCCGTTGTGGTCCCGAACCACCTTAAAAATTACTGTGCACTATGGTTTGGTTTGTGCGATTGTGTGGTTTGCATGTTATATCCGCTTGTGTGATCGTGTCAGAGCAGAGAGATTGAAAGATTTTAGTTATCTTGTTTAGCTAATATCTTCAATCTCGTTAATTATTAATTCTGCTACGTAGTGTTTTAACTTGACATCTAGTGTAGGGGACAATTCAACCCCCCTTCTTGTCTGCTCGCCTACCCCGGGGACCAGCATCCATCATCCCCATAGCACAATTAATATTGGCATTAGCCATGGCCATGAAAGGACGTCCCAGAATGATAGGAGTGTGACTAAGTTCTTGGGACATGGCCATGTCAAGAATCAAGAAATCCACGGGGATGTAGCACTCATTAACTTTAACAATGACATCTTCTATGAGTCCGTGTGGTGTCTTGACAGACCTATCAGCAAGTTGAAGGATGATTGAGGTAGGTTTCAACTCTCCTAAATCAAATTGTTCAAAGACAAAGGTGGGTAAAAGATTGACATTGGCCCCTAAATCAAGGAGAGCTCACTCAAATGGCACACCACCTATGTCACAAGAAATCAGTGGAGCTCCGGGGTCCTTCAATTTCTTTAGGAGGTGGTTCATCATCACCACACTTACATCCTCAGACAACGTAATTTTCTTAGGAGCTGTTCTTGATTCCCTTCTCGGAGTGCAAAGTTCCTTTAAGAATTTGGCATAGGCCAGGACATGTTTGATGGCATCAAGAAGTGAAATGTTGATATGCACATGTTTGAATAGTTATATTAACTTCTCATTTTGGGCCGATGGTTTCTTATTGGACTTTTATTTTATAGCATCTGGGAATAGTACCTTAGGTTGGTAGGTGCTGGTCTCCTCTCTTGCTTTCTTCTTTCCTTTAAGATAGGCCTCCACAACAGGTTCCTCTCCGATCTCCTTCTCATCCTCTTGGGCTAAAGTTTCTCCTTCCTCCCTTGTTTTGTAGGGATTTTCTAAGGTTTTACCACTCCTAAGGGTTGCAATGGCTTTAGAGTTTTCAAATTGTGGACCTTTAGGTGGAGGAGGTGGTGGGCCAGTTTGAGGTTGGAGACCCACTCGTGGAGGGAAACCTGGAGGCTGATTTCTCGGGTTAGCCACAGGCTGACTGGGCAATTGACCCACTTCTCTCCTCATATTAGCTTCTGCAAGTTTCCCGAGTTGGCTTTCCAACTTTGTAATGGACTGTTGTTGAGTCAATATCAATTATTGGAGTTGCTCAAAATTTTCATCAAAATTGGGCCGAGGAAGTTGTTGGTATGGAATTTGGGCCTGATTGAGTCGAAAAGGAGGGTATTGGGACTGAGGATATTGGGCCTGGTTTGGAGTATTGTATTGGGCCTGTGACCCTCGAGCATAGGCATTTCATTGAAAGTTTTGTTGATTTTGGATGAATTGTTTTAGGGCCTGAGAAGAGGATGGATTTTTTGGTTGAGGTGGAATTGATTGATTTATCCAAGAAAAGTTGGGGTGATTTCTCCAGCCCGGGTTGTAAGTGTCAGAGTAAGGATCATAATTGGGTTTGGAGAACCCCTGAGCAGCCTGAACTTGTTCTTGGATGAAAGGTGGGAGTTGGGCTGCGATCGGACAATCGGACACATGATGGTCTGGGCTAGCACATAAAACACACACCTCGTGAGGTGTTGGATCTGAGTATGGATTTGGTGTGGATTGGAAGGTGGGACCTTGCTTGTTAAGAGCCAGGAGTTGATCTAACTTATGGGCCATTGACTCTACCTTCTCCATTTTTTGGGCCATGATATCCATCTTATCTAATCTTTGAGTGATGAAATTCATATCCATCCTAGCCTCGGGCTCCCCACGATTCTTTATCTCATAATTCCCGGCCCGTTTTGAGGGCCCAATTGATCTTTCATAGGAGGACAAAGAGGCATGATTGATAGAATTTTCATTGAGTATTTCAAATAATTCATAGGCCTCGTCCTCATTTTTGCTCATGAAGGCCCCTCCATATGATGCATCCACCATTTGCCGATATTGATCGGACAATCCCTCATAAAAAGCTTGAACTATTTGCCATTTGGACAACCCACGGTGAGGACACTTCCTAAGCAATTCCTTGAGTCTTTCCCATGACTCATGTATTTGTTCCCCTAGAGTTTGGGTAAAACCTGTGATTTCCCTTCTTATGGTATTGGTTCGACCTATAGGGTATAACTTTTTCAAAAATTCTTGTTGCATCTCGGCCCAAGTTCTCAGTGTCTTCCCTATAGTGCCTAACCAATATTTAGCCTTATCCTTAAGAGAAAATGGAAAGAGGGTCAATCTAAGGGCGTCATCCGAGAAATTTTAGATTTTTATTGTGGAACAAATTTCTAAAAATTCATCAATGTGCTTGTAGGGGTCCTCATTAGTGTTTCCATGACATGAGGGGAGCATTTGAATTGTGCTTGACTTGATCTCATAATGGATGACTTGATTATGAGGAATGTAAATGTAAGATGGAGGTTGATGTTGGTTGGAGATGAAATAATCCTTCATTTTCTTCGGAGGATCAGGATTTCTGGCAATTGGAATTTGGTGGGGAGGTCCTTGATTTTCGGCCATGGGATCTTGTTAGAGATCGTTTCTTGGGTACAAGACTCTCTCTATTTCTTGAATGGGTCCTAGTAGATTTGGATGTTGAGATCTTCTATCTTGCATAAACTAGGACGGAAGTAGAGATGAGAGAATTTTTTTTCTTTGTTTTTCTTGTTTTTGTTTTGTTTTGCTTTTGCTTTATTTTTTATCCAAACACAAACATGTTGCCACACAAATTACCTAATGACCTAGATGTGACTTAGACTTACAAATAGAGTTTCACAAAATGATTAAAGTACAACTTAAGTTCACCCTCAATATTTCCACCGGCCAGGTAAGGGGTGGGATAGTGAGAGGCCCCCCCTACTTTCGTAGGGTCCTAATTAAAAATCACTTGCCCGCTTAAGGTGTTTACCGTTCGACCGTCTTGCCTTAGACACCGGTTTTCACAAGAGGGTAAGCCCAAATAACACAAGAACCATAGTGTGAACCTAGGGCCAATGTCTACTGAATTTTATTTAAAGTCTAGGTGATACAAAGATGACAGAAATTATGATTTGTGGGCTAAAGAAGGGTGATGAAATCCCCACCTTATCTTGCTTGTAGGTGTTGCCCTTAGAATATTTTAGAAATGATATGCAACAAACCAACTTCAAACAAGGGGTTATATGCAAGTACGCATAAGCATGTGATTAAGAGAGAAAAAATAGAAAAACTCACCTTGTGCCCCGCAATCTTCACAATGCAATTAATCACAATTTAACAACGAGGAAAAAGAAATTATATCCTAGATGATGCATGACCTAAAACATGAAAGTGTGGTTTCAACTCTTGGAATGAAAAATTTTATTGGGTTCAAGTGAAGAGTTTTTTTTTGACTTTATCTAACCACAATATGCAAGAATATCAAGGAAATGATAAAAAATGAAAGAAGTTTAGGATACTTACTTGAAGCGCAATCCCTCGTTCTTTTTTTTTACTCAATTGAAAGACTAAGGAAAGTGAGAAGAACTTACCTATGAATTTTTCTAAATTTTTTTCTCTTTTTTGGTTTTCCTACAAAAATAAGAAAAATAAGAAAGATTAGTAAAAATATTTGCAAAATAGAAACAAAATGGTCAACTTAAAAATCCTAAGCCTCCGCCAAAAATTGATAGCGTGAAACACATGTCGTTAATATGCCAGCTACCAAATTTAGAATTTTGATCCATAATAAATTAGAGAAAATAATTAAGTTGTGAGACCGAGTCGAATCCATAGAGAGGTTTACATTTTAGAGTTGAAGACCTTGAGCTTTTGAGATTGAAAATCTCGAGAGTTGGGTTGAAACTTCATATTAAATGGAGTAATTAAAAGTAATTAAACAACATGAAGGATCGATCAGAACTTAAGCTAAAAGAATTAATGATGCAAATGAAATGTAAATGACAAACTATCACAATCACTGAACTTGTAGGGAAATAGACTAAGTGGGCGAAATAACTAAAACAACACTTGCACAAAATATAAAAGACGAGCTTATAGAGAGCTTAGCAAAGAGAATTTAAATAAAAGATGAGTGATTTTTGTGAAAGAACAAAAAAATGAAATCGGACACAATTAACTCTAAAAATATGAAAAAGGAATGACAAAATTGTAACAAATAACAAGGGGAGCTTTGCCTTTCACTTCCTCTCAATATGGCATATCACCCAAAAAGAAACAGAAGAAAGCTTCAAATGAACTCTCAAACGAACTAACTCTCCAAAAACTCTCCCCTCATAACCCAAAAATTATCACCACTCGGGAACTCTTTCTCTTGCCAACTTGAGCCCCTTTTATAGGGCCAACCGGAGCCCTCACCATTCTCCACTCTCGTGTGAAAAGCACCACCCGGTGAGTTGAAGAAACCGGCTTGCATTGAAGAGGCTGTGTGTTGCGGTCGCTGTTTGTGTGAGACACGCTGTGTGAAGGAGGCTGGCTCCGCCATGTTTGAAGACTTTGTATTCATGGGGGACCTTTGCATGGCCGCCCGCATTTCAAGGGGGAGACAGCCTTGCATTGGAGAGGGCACAGCTGCATGGGCGTGAGGCTTGCAGCCGCAATGGTGTTGCCGTTGGAGATTCGCCTACCGTCTTTGTGGACATGTGAGAGCCCCCCGTGGGCACATGCAGGAATTGCATGTGTATATGGATGCTCTTGGGAAGCTTTGGCCATGTAGATGGAGGGGAGCTACTGTGTCTGTTGCATGGAGAACTTGTCCGCGAAGGGGCCCTCCGTGCGAAGGAGTTGTTAGCCCACCTCGTGCCTGCCAGCTTGCCAGCGCGAGACACGCGGCTGTGTTGACCGCTGCTTTACCGCCCGCGTCTACCTTCTCTCTTTTCCGCCCACATGAGTTGAAGCCGCCTTCGCCCGTTGCTTGAAGCCTTCGTGCGCTAGCCTCCCAATGTTGACCGCCTCCGCCATGCCCGCATGGAGCACCTCCGCCAGTCGCCCTGCCGACGTCTGGGCCTGCCAACCTCGTCGCCCGTGCCCACGTTCTCACGCAGGAAAGGGCGCCATAAATATAAATATATATATATATATATATATATATATATATATATATATATAACCAAGCTCTTTTATTTTTTTTCTTTTCATCTTCTCATTTTATGCTATTTGATCCATTTGTGTTGGACCTATGGTGAGTTCGTTCTTTTGTGCCTATAAAATAAAAGGGTTTATGTATCAAAATGTAATTAATTTCATCAAACTAAATATGTTGGTCAAAAATTGTGATTAAGTTTGATAAGTGCATATTTATGAATAATAAATCTCATAAGTAGTGTGTATATCGTAAATTAACATATAAAAATACACACTTATCAGGTTCTGCAAGCAACCGTCCAAGCTCTCTATCTTTTAGACAGAAACTTTTCTCACGGCCTGAGTTTCATTTAGTGTATCTGAAGTTTTCCATTGTTCTTTGTGGTTTTTCTTATCAAAAACTGTGAACCATCCCTACCGGTGTTGTAGGAAGATAGACGGAGGTGTTCTCCGGTCTGTGGTGTTTCAGTCCCTACCTGGTTCTTTAGGAAGACAGATAGAAGACTTCTCTTGTCTATGGTTGGTCGGTTGTGCCATTTGCTGTGTTTACAGCAGCTTAGTGCGGTGACACTAGTGAAGCCTCACTTGGTTTAAGTGAGGGGTGGACGTAGAACTCGGGTTTAAGTTTGAACCACCTAAAAATCAATGTTCTTGTGATTTGCATGTGCGTGATTGCTCTGCGCTAGATGTTTGCTTAGGCTCATTGTCTATTTACACTTCATCATCTTGCGTGTAGGTTCTTGTTTCATGTGCTAATTGTTTTATTTTGCTACAACCTTTTTATATGTAGAAAAAGAGGGGCAGATCTATTCACCCCTCCCCTCTAGATCAGCCATTCCCACACAATATTCTTTAGTCTATTAGGTCAGTGCATGTACACTACATCAGTTTATTAGGTCGATGCATCAGAGGCCCTTGTGTTCAGCAAGGTCGATGCACATACATGCATTCACTCTTTCAGGCTGACGAACATGGAAGCGTTATGTACATTAGGTCGATGCACATGTAGAGTCTAAGTCATAACAGGTCGATGCATATATATCATTCACTAGACACATGTCAAAGCATCCATGTTTGCTTAAGTCATCCTGTCGATGTTTAAGCACTAGCTGATCTTACAATCACCTTATCAGGTCAATGCAGTTACACCTGTTTTAGCTCGACAGCTCAATCAGTGTTTCACACAGGTCTGTGCCTCCCCATAAGTGTTTGTCCTCATCCACTCTCTCTCTGCACATTAAGTCTACCTATGATTTACACAGGTCGATGCATTTGTATTTGAACTACTGCATTACGTCTGTTGTGCACACTCACAGGTCGGTGCACTAAGTTTATGCATCGTGGCATATGCATCATATCATACTGTTTAATATGAACTGTCTACTTCTTATGAAAATGATGATAAGATTGATAAATGATTTTCATATTCTTTCTGGCAGGGACTTTAATACGAAAAGCATTAAACTACTCATGCAACGTGATCTAACACTTGAAGAGCAGAAAGCGTCAGAGACATAAGTGGTCACGTGGTTCGAAAGTTGAGCTAACTGACACGTGATCCAAGGCTATCTGTTCACTGGAATGATTGGCCACGTGGATTCACTTCTTCCTTAGATCTAACAAGTGGACATCATCGAGTATCTCCTTCCTGAAAATCCATTGGCGGGAATGTTCCCTCCACACGCCGGACTGTAATCTTGTAGGGATCACAAGACTTAGCTCACTGATATAAAAGGCAGATCTCTCGTTCAAAGAAAAGATATAGAATAGAGTGAGAACAAGATTGCAGAATGATAGAGAGATAGAAGACAGATAGAAGAGAGAAAAGAGAAGAGACTGAACGAGAGAGCGATCACAGAGAGTTCGAGCTAAGAAGGGTGCAGAGAAGAAAAAGAGTGATTAGAGGTAGTGAACAGTGAGTATCTAGAGAAGAAGAGATCGAGAGACGATACCAGCAAAGAAGAGAGGAGAAGGTAAGAGTGCAGAGGTCTTCGCAGAAGGGTGAGAGAGCTACTACAAAATAGAGTACCAGAGAGAGGAGAAGAAATTAGAGAAGATATCGTTGCTGATGTCTTGATTTCTAGATCAGATCTAGAATCGAATGCTCATGAGAGCTATATTGTTTATCGAGATTTATCTGTGTAGTGGTTTTATTCTTTTGTGTTTTCGTTCGAAACTTTCTTCAAGCTGTTAGGAAGCGGAGCAAGGTGTGATGCTCAGCGGATTATCAAGCTGTGTGGCAGCAGAGCAAGCTGTGTGGCAGCAGAGCAAGCTGTGATGCTCAGCGGATTGTCAAGCTGTGTGGCAGCGGAGCAAGCTATGATGCTCAGTAGATTCAAGCTGTGTATCAGCAATAATCCTCACTCAGGTTTGAGTGAGAGGTGGATGTAGATCTGTTGAGGCAGATCGAACCACGTAAAAAAACATATTGCATCATGGTTTGCTGTGTGTTCAGATTTTCCTTTATTGTTCCTACTACCACACGTGTGAGTAGAGCATATCCGGTGAGATCTCTTCAAGGTCAACTGTTGTGCTGTGTGTGCTCTAGCTCCACTGGTGAAGGAGTGTATCTGTCCCTCATCAAGAGTTCGATAATATTACTTTGGTTAGATGTATGCACAAGACCGGTAGCAGCAGGCATTTGGTATTCATTGTATTTTCATTCGTATGATTTGTGTGCACCTTCAACCAAGGAGTATATAGAAAGGCGTGGCTGGAAAGATAGGTTAGGCCTATCTAGAATGCCACCTCTTGTGTGAGGAGATCCTAGATTGAACCTACGCCTCTTACATAATTGCTTGTTGGTTAATCCCTACATTTGTGTGTTGCTGGTCTTAAGCGAGGAATCTGTTTGCACACTGAGTGCTTGATATTGGTTTTAAGTGAGTAGTTCTTGAAGTAAGAGAGCACTGCTATTTCATTAGATCACATTACATGTAGTTAAAGTTTATTTTCACAAAAGTTTTTAACGGGGATCCATTCACCCCCCCTCTAGATCTCAACCGTGCGCATATCTGCTAGCACCACTACCCCAACATTTCAATCCCACTTAGAAGAGGCCTTTTAAATTCAAGACTACATCCTTTTGTCCTGAGAAAGGGAAAGGGAAGCTAATTATTGAAGAACCAATAGAAGAGAGCAGTAGCCATCATGCTACTCAATCAGGTCGACACCACATCCAAACTGGTCGACACTTCAGTACTCAACAGGGCCCTATAGGTCAATGCACTAGGCATATGCCTCGACGCAGTTCATTCCTCCATTCTGAAAAGAAAAATCATTCCAATGACACAAGAAGGTTCAATGGCCAGCCAAACTTGGGTACATTCCATACCAAATTCAACACTTGTGGAAACCCAAAAACCAGACCTCAACCTAACTCACACTCCATGAACTTTATGAAATCTGCCTGTCATGCATGCAACCAACCGGGACATGCCAGCGACCAATGCTAGTTCAATTATAGAATGATGGTTTTCAAGCAGGTTTGGATTCCAAAAAATCTATTGCATGCTGTGAATTATGACTGCGAACCCAAATTTGTCAGGGTTCCAAAAACCTCTGCTTAATGTCTTCTATGCAGGATTGCCTAGCAGCCCATCACAACTTATGGTACTTGGACAGCGGCTGCTCACGGCACATGACGGGAGACAAGAAGAAATTCAACAATTTAATCAAGAAGGAAGGAGGCCCAGTTTGGTTTGGAGGCAAGGATAAAGGAAAGGTAATTGGCACAAGCATCACGGTTAAGAATTCCTCCAACTCTATTGATAATGTGATGCTTATTGAAGGCCTTGACACAATCTACTTAGCATAAGCCAGCTGTGCAACAAAGGTCATAAGGTAACGTTTTATGCTAGTGAGTGTAGAATCCTTGAGGAAAACTCTGAATCTGTTCTCTTCATAGGTCATAGAGTTAATAATATTTATATGGTAGACCTTGGTGCATCTAATTCTGAAAGCATGTGCTTGACTGCCAACCAGCTCAGTGATGCAGGCCTATGGCACCGACGGTTAGGACATGTCAGCTATGGCACTCTGCACAAACTATCCAAACGTGGGCAGGTTAATGGTTTACCAAAATTGGCCTACACAAAGGTTGACCAGGTTTGTGAAGCTTGGTCTTTAGGTAAGCAAACTAGAAGATCCTTCAAATCTAGAAGTGAGGATTTGTCATCCATGCCTTTTGAATTTCTGCATATGGATTTATTTGGTCCAACAAGAACAGCTAGCATTAATGGAAAAAGGTTTGGATATATGATAGTTGATGATTTCTCACGTTTTACATGGATCTTCTTCCTCACTAATAAGAATGATGCATTTCTAATCATTCAGAAAATTTTTAGAAAAGTAAATCAAGAAGGTAAATTCAAAATCTCCACCATCTTGTCTGATAATGGAGGAGAATTCAAGAATTCATCTTTTTCTGAACTATGTGATGAAGAAGGGCTAACACATAGATTTTCTTCTCCCAAGACCCCAGAGCAAAACATCATTGTGGAGAGGAGGAACCGGACAATTGTGAAATTGCTCGGACCATGTTGATTGAGAGCTAACTCCTGAGAAAGTTATGGGCAGAAGCAGTAAACACGGCATGCTACATAATTAATAGGGCCATGGTAAGGCCAAAGTCGAAGAAAACCCCTTTTGAGATGTTGAAAGGTAAGAAACCCAATCTGGCTTACTTTAGAGCATTTGGATCAAAATGCTATGTGCATAATAATGACAAATCAGATTTGGACAAATTTGAAGCCAAGAGTGACATTGGTGTATTTCTGGGTTATGCTGAGACATCAAGGGCATATAGGGTCTTTAATGTTAAGAATCAAAGCATGGAGGAAACTCCACATGTTGTGTTAGTAGAAATAAATGATAAATCTAACAAGGACAGTTTTGACAGGGAAAAGAAGGAAGAAGATGAAGGATTTCTGTAATCTAAAGAAGATCAAGAAGATGGCAGCCAACCACAGCTCGCAAGGCAAGATACAAGTCAGTCGACTGAAATCCCTGCACACACAATGCTGCATGGTGAGTCCTCCACCAATCTGTGCACCTTAAAGGATAATCCTGTGCATAACATCATAGGTAACTTGCATGACCCCCCAAGGACTAGGTCATTTCTTAAAGATGTTCACAATGATGACCTCATTCCTTTAGTCTCTCAATTTGAACCCAAAAGCATTGAAGATTCCTTGCAAGATGAAAATTAGGTTAATGCCATGCATGATGAACTCAACCAATTTGAAAGAAATCAAGTTTGGAATCTGGTTCCTAGACCCACCGACCAGCATGTCATTGGGACTACATTGGTCTTAAGAACAAGCATAATGAGGAAGGGGCAATTATTAGAAACAAGGCTAGGTTGGTATCCAAGGGGTATAACCAAGAAATTGGAATTGACTTTGAAGAATCTTATGCCCCCATTGCTAGACTAGAAGCCATCAGAATCCTGCTAGCCTTTGCATGCTCCCTAGGCATTAAATTACATCAAATGGATGTCAAGAGTGCATTTCTGAATGCCCTGATAAAAGAGGAAGTATTTGTAGAACAACCCCCTAGTTTTGAGCTAATTGATTTGCCTAACCATGTTTACCAATTGAACAATGTGCTATATGGACTAAAGCAGGCTCCTCGGGCCTGGTATGACAGACTTAGTGCACATCTGACCGGGGAAGGTTACATCAGAGGTAAGATTGATCAAACACTTTTTACAAAGGTAATGAATGGCCACATCATCATTGTACAGGTATATGTGGATGACATTGTGTTTGGTTCAACTGATTCCAACATGTGCAAGCAATTTGCGAACTTAAGATGAGAATTTGAAATGAGTCTCATGAGAGAACTCCAATTTTTTCTTGGACTACAGGTCATATAGTCATAGGAAGGATTCTTCATAATCCAGTCCAAATATACATTGGATGTCCTAAAAAGATTTGGAATGAAGGAAGCCAAGCACATATCCACGCCCATGAGAACAAATGCATCTCAAGATGCGGATGAGAACGGTAAATCTGTAGATTCCAAAACATACCGAGGTATGATCGGGTCTCTTTTATATCTCACTGCTTCTAGGCCTGATATTCAGTTTAGTGTGTGTATGTGCTCTCGATTTCAAGCCAATCCTAAAGAATCTCACTTCATTGTTGTGAAAAGGATCCTAAGATACATTGCTAACACATATGACTTAGGGTTGTGGTATCCTGCATCATGTTGTTTTGACTTAATTTCATATACTGATGCTGATTATGCTGGATGTAAACTTGATAGAAAAAGTAATAGTGGCTACTGTCAATACTTGGGTGGATGCTTAGTTTCATGGGCTTCCAAGAAGCAACACTCTATTGCACTTTTCACTGTAGAAGCTGAATACATTGCTGCAGGTAGCTATGGAACCCATGTATTATGGATAAAACACCAACTCCAGGACTACGGAGTAGACCTTGGATGCACACCCATCATGTGCGATAATACCAGTGCCATTAACTTAGCTAAAAATCCCATTCACATTTCCGTACAAAACACATTGAGATAAGGCATCACTTCCTCCGAGATAAGGTAAGCAAGAAAAACTTTGAATTACATTTTGTTGAATCTGAAAAATAAATTGTAGATATTTTCACAAAACCTCTGGGTAATGACAGATTTTCTACCTTGCGAAGAGAATTGGGCATATATAGACCCCCCACTTGATTGATTTTGCTTGGTCAACTCCATTCTGCATGTTTAATTTGCTACAT
Organism: Amorphophallus konjac; assembly: GCA_022559845.1. Taxonomy (NCBI): domain Eukaryota; kingdom Viridiplantae; phylum Streptophyta; class Magnoliopsida; order Alismatales; family Araceae; genus Amorphophallus; species Amorphophallus konjac. Next base: position 177,526,199 of record CM040120.1, on the reverse strand, counting down.
CCCTATAATTGCATCTTAGTTTATGTGTTGCCATGTTGTTCATATGTGTATCACCCTATGGTATAGTAAATGGCGTTGGAAGAAGGGCAGATTTTGTTTGTCTGAAAACCCACACAGTGCGTGAGGTGATCCAAGGATCCAAGTTCTCCGCCTGGTACCATAGGTCTTAGTCATACACCCTTGCATGATTTCAGTAACTAGCTTACATACCCAGTGCATTGCATTTTAGTATTCATATGTTGAGGGGGAGATGGTTGTTATTCTTGAGACTGGCTCATAACAAAGTGTGCTGCATTAGAAGTCTATCTTCTGTCTGACTTCAGCAAATCGACACCCTGTAAAAGATAGGTCACCACCATCACTCAATTGTTCAAACCTCTCACAGCCTTCTCATTTCATGTGTTCTGCACGTCTGTAGGTGTTGCATCCATGTCCTTTTTCCATTTCAAACCCTACAATTGTTGAGGAGGAGTGTGTCCTAGTCACTTATCTACTTTTCACTTCTTGGTGGAATGTTTCAAAGGGAGATTCCCTTCTAAAATTGTTCTTATTGACTGACCTCTCTTGCAGCAATCTCTTGCATTTTCCTTTATTATGGTTGTTTAAATAAACTGAGGCTTAAAGTCAATAATCTTCTGAAATCTGAAACCTAGCAACTTGGAGGAGGGACTCCATAGGCTTACTTTTGATGATGCCTTTCCTGATAAAAGTTCTAATGCTTCATGGTCAACTTATGCATTCTCATTGACAAATCTTTGGTTGATGTACTTCTTATAACGACCCGAGATCCGAGTACCAGAAAGGAATCGGCGCGACTCGAGCCTCGGCCCGCCACCCACGAGCCCAAAGACTCGGAAGGGTTAAAGGATGGTGTGAGGGCACAAGAGAAGCTGAAATAACTACAGAGATAGCGCAATAACTGAATAATAATGTAGGAAATTAAATAAATAACTAAACTGCTACAAGGTCCAGTGTATCTCATGTCCAAATTAAGTACAATCAACAAAAAGAAAAGTACAAGTACACGGGGCATACCCCGGCTCTGGCAAACTGGTGACTAACCCTGCCTACTGGCATCGCGCTGAAACTCCGCAACGCCTCCCGACGACCCCGCCCCACTTGAAAACACAGGGGTGAGCCTCATTTCATTGGCCCAATAGGGATCCCTCGGACCCCCACCACACAACGAGGAAAATGAGACAACAAGGCGCAAACAACAGCGGAAGGTAACGCTTCCTAGCAGGAGTACGGTAGAAGCAACAAGCAATAATAAATAAATGGAAAGGTTCTACAACTAATCATGCCAAGCAAACCAAACTCTTTCTAACAAAACAAGAGTCCGCACCTACCAGGATATAGGAGCTCTACCCACTAGAAGTAAGACTGGTTGCGTCCCCTGACGTCTTACCGCCTAAGTGTCTCCCTACACGCCCCAGGTGGAAATTGAGACACACAACAAGTACCATGAACAAGGACTAGCTAGGGTCGCGCTCGTCAGCGCGGGTCCTCCGCCCCCAACTATGTGTGCACACGCAGACCATCTGCTCTAGGTCGGGTCCTCTAGCTGGTTTTCTCCCCGGTAGGACTCAGGCTGCAAAGGCAAGGGGCCCTATGGAAACTAGCCTAAAAACAGTCTCTCACTGGGTCATGCTCTCCACCACTCCCAAGTGGGTCCGCACCCGCCTGCACAGGAAAGCTACAATTAGTGGACAGATCACTGGAGGAGTAGACTATGTTGGCCTAGAGGGAGGGCGGACAAGAAGAGGGGTTGAATTGTCCCCTTGCGGAGATGGCGGATTTTAAAAAACTTTTTTAACTGATTGCAACAGATATAAAATTAACTACGTTGATTAGCCTTAACAAGCGTGAGATCTAAAAGGTTCTCTCGATCTCTCCGATCCCACACGGCTAATTCTAAGCACAGAATGATTAAAGAACAATTCTAACACAGATAGCAGATGCAGCAGGGTGCGATGATGCAGTGAATCAAAAATCTATATAATGAACCTGTGAAGGGAGATAGAATAAATGGTCAATCGCACAGGCAAGCACACGGAACACAAGATTTTTAGGTGGTTCGGGACCACGACGGGCTCCCTACGTCCACCCCTCACCCAACCGGGTGAGGCTTCACTACACGCTACTTTCGTAGCAACACGGGGACGAACCCCAACCACACATACGCTGCTTCCATAGCAATACACACATGAGGCCTTGCCTCAACACACTACCACTATAGCACACACACACGTTCGGGGAACGTGCCCCGGTCACGACAAACACACGGAGACACAACTCCGTACACACACACAGATATTCTGAGTTTAACAAAATCAAAGGATATACAATATACGCCCACAACAGTATGTAGATGAAAATGCACTATGAAACATTCATAGAAATATGCATAAAGAGGATGTAGAAATATCTCCTTTCTTCTCCAATAGAAGTAAGAAGATCTTTCTTGAAGCCTAGGTTGGAGAAGATTTTATCCGCAACTGGTTGGAGTAGTCGGTCATCCTCCTCGAGGATCCAGGTTTATTCGTTCAAGTCCCAGCTCCAATCGAGCCTGCACACATCAAGAAAAGATGAGACATTATGCTCCGAAAGTATATCTTGGTTAAAAGGGACATGACAACAACTGAAAACAGAAATATATATATATATGTATTCCCCTTTAATGTCCCACAACTCCTTTTCGTTCTTCTTCTTCACTACAAGAGCAGATAACAATAAGCCCAAACTTTAAGCTAATCTCAAACAAGAATATAGAAATGAATGATTTAGATATCCCCTTAATCTTCACACAACTCGGAGATAAAATAAAAGAGTGCTTTAGAGCGAATGAACCATGCATGGAAGTGGCCAGCCCCTTGAAGAAACGTGCGCCCAAACCAGCAGATGATGAAGAGCAGCAATAGCGTCTCCGGATCTGGACACTAGGTCATGAGAAGCAGTCATGAGCGGCTCCTTCTTCCTCCTCCAGTAGATGTGTCACCCTCTCCCTCCGTTCCTGCAAGCAGATGGAAAGTATTAGCCCCTTGGGGATGATCGTTCCGATGGAAATCGTAGCTACTATATATCCAAGAGAAACCAGCAATAGGAGACCATAAAACCCATGCTAAAGTCCTCTCAAAACCACACCCAACCAAGGGTTGAAACCCTAGGGGTAATGGGGTAAAAGGGCATGCCAATCGGACCTATAAAACCTGAGTTCGAAACTAATCCGGTAAACCTGATCCGGGTCACCCAGAGAAAGTGTCGACCCTTGGGGTCGACACTTCTCTCACAACCTTCTGTCCCGAGTACAAAATCAATACCTAGGGAAAAAGTGTCGACCCATGGGGTCGACACTTTTTACCGGGGGTTCTGTTTACATTGTAAATAGACCCCAGGCCGCTAAGAGTCGACCCCAAGGATCGACTCTTGCAGTGTAGTGTCAGAAAATGAACTAAGTGCAGTGAATTAAACCCAAAACCATGAAGACCCATTAGACAACTTTCAACCCCATTCAAGTACAATTAAATGACATGCATGAGGGGTTTTAAAACACCAAATCAATTCAGACCTTGTATGAAAGAATGGGAATCAAAATGAGCATGATGCCATAGGAACTACAGTTATCAAATGACAATTTAGTAGCCAATTAACCCCAAAGTCATGAAGTATAAACTAAGCCCAATCTCCCCACATTGAAATGCATCATAAGAGAATTCTTACCATGATTTCAGAGATATGTGGGCAGATTAAAACCTGCACTTTCAAGCAATACAAATTCGTGAGCATTAAGACAAAGCAATTCAGAAACCCATGTTCAACTCCATTCAAAATCATAACTTAGCCAATAGAGTACAAGTAGTGAAGATTTGACAATTATTATTTGATCTCGATTTCAAACAAGGAATGGGAAATCAATGAGAGCAGAATACAAGAGTAGGAGCTTACCATTGTTTCAATAAGTTGGTAGCAGAATGAACCCTGTATATTCTAAAAATTTAGATTCATGTAAATCTTGAATCAATGGGTTTTAATTCTAACAAGCAACTCAATAGTTCCAGTTCAGTCCAAATCAAAGTCACTCAATGCATTTTGTAAGATCTGTGCATATGGACTCACGGTCAATGCACATGAGAGGATTGTGTCGATGTAAGGATGAACAAAGTCTGTGCAATGTAGTGCAAGGTCAGTGCAATGGTGCATTAAGTCTGTGCAGTGGACACAAGGTCCGCGCAATGTATTACCATTTAACACAGTCAGTTCCAAAAATGACTTTAACCACAATTCCACCTCAAGCTTAGAGCAAAGCATCTATACGACCATCAGAGCATCTATAGCAGCAAATGTTTGAGTAACTCACACACGATTGTTCTCAAATCAATCCACACACTATTAAACCAAGCTAGGTCCAAAAGTTCAGATATTCAAACCATATGTTAAATTGGCATGCAATCCAAAGTCTAAGACTTACTGAACTCACATGCCCCAATTAATATGAACTTCAATTACAGTTCAAAGAGTCCCATTTGTGAGACCATTTGCAATTCAACCCAGTGACAAGCTCACATATTCCATGGACAATTAAACTCTTAGGTGAGGAAATTAAATTGAGTTCATTGAGAACTATCCATGAGAGCAATTAACTGAAATGCCATTCAGCTATGAAGAAAGCACAGAAATGTCCAAATCAATAAAGCACACTTTCCACACATTGTTAGATGTTTGCATTAATCAACCAGGGGTCGACCCATGGGGTCGACCCTTGCAAACCTGAATAGTGAAACTGCTTCCATGAAGCATACTAAACCTGCAAGGTAAAGATATCAACATGTGAGCATTAAAACCTCAAGATATTTTCTACAAAATAATCATGAATAAACTTCACTTTAAAACATATGACAAACAAAGACACACAATATATTGAAATCATCAAAACCATTGTCAAAGACAAAGAGGGGGCACACCGAACCCAACAATCTCCCCCTTTTTGATGATGACAATATATTGTGACTATCCAAATCTCTCTCTCCCCCTTTGGCATTATCAAAAAGAAATGGTGGACTAAGAAGCAACTGTGAAGTTCTCAAAATAAAATGAGACATGAGCGCACGAAACCAGTAATGAACTTCCCATGAAGGGAAGGTGTGGAGACCAAAACCATGCAGGAATTTGAAATTTTATGTGCAATTAGCAGATGTGTGAAATAAGTGTAAATGTTCAATTTTTGTAAGTTTTTGCTATATGTGTGACTAATTATTCACAAGTAGTATAAAGAAACTATATGCAGAATGTAAAACTAAGTTATGCACAGAGTGGATTATGCTTAAAAAGCACATTATTCTCCCCTAATTGTCAAGAACAAAAATCAAGTGACAATGGGTTATTTAATGTGTTATCTACAAGTATAACCTATAGACTCAAACTATGGAATGAAGTATGATATGAACAGACGGATCAAGCATTCAGGCACTCAAGCATGCATAATTAAGTATAGACTCATGCAAGTCCCTTCGGGATGGGTGTAAAGATTATGCAATCGATTATAGAACATGATGTGCATGTACAATACTAAGAAGGTCGTGCTTACATAAATAAAGTACATCATTAACTATGAAAGACGACTGATTCATAAAGGACATTCACACAATCAGACCTAAGGTGCAAATGTGAAGATTGAGCAATGAAGTTAAAATCAATATGGAAAATCAGATTTTCTAAAGAACACTAAAAAGAACTTATCATCCATACACTTTTATACACAATGCTCGAGTATTGGTAGCTACGTATGACCCCAATTTTTTAATTACTAAAAATAGTGTGACTAACCTTTTGACATGAGTTATATCCTTTGTCTCAGGGACACTTCTCGGTTACTCAGTTTCATCACTTATCTTTACTGTGGATGTTGTCACTTTTCAGCGCGAGTTGTACCCTTTATCTCAGGGGCACTTCCTGGCTACTTGGTGGCAAATCACACTTATTTTAATATGGATTAGTTTTTCCTTTCGATGCGAGTTTCCTTCTTTATTTCAGGGGGGATTCCCGGCTACTCGGATCCACATTCCACTTATACAACATTTGATAGGGTGAACATCTCTTTCCTCACGAGCCATGTGATTTCCATGTAGAAAATCAATAGTCCTCACAAGTGTAGAGTAGAAAATAGTAATCCTTATTAGATTGATTCATTATCTCAAAAAGGTGCATTTTGTGTGGGTGGTTATATTGAATGTAAAAGATGAATTAGCCTTATCATAGTAATGTCTCCCCCTAAATGTATGCACGGTTATAAAAAATCTCCCCCTTAATATATGCCATGTAACAAACATGTCTAAATCAATACAATTCATTTACCAAGGGATGAGTCATAGAAGGAGTCAAAAAGTGATTGTATATTATTTACAGTCAAACAAGCACTGAAATGAAATTATCAAGCAAGTTGATTATCGGTACTTGGCGGAGAACGTAGGTCCGAAGACCACCATCACGCGTAGTGAAAGTTTCCGGCTGAACATAATCCAACCTTCCACTAACACCATTTTATATACCGAATAATCATGGCAGTTAAGCACAAGAGTGTACAATGATATGCAAGTGTATGCATGTAACTAAGTATGTGAACTGTGTATGCACAAGGGAGATGTTATTTGCAAAAAGTAAGCAAGAGTGTGAAAGACTCTATGCACAGTGAAAAGCAATCAAAACCACGTTTATTTACAAGATGTGAAAAGTGAAGTGTTCAAGATAACTATTCATCCGATTCAAAAGATGCCAAACATAGTGAACCAAGATTGCAAGCATTTTTCTCCAAACATAAATTTTATCTTTCCAAATTTTTCAAGGAGAACCAGAGCAATGTGATTTTCAAAACAAAACCAATTTTCTTTCTCACCTTGACATCCCTTTATTTATTGATATTTTCCTTGTTCTCAAGGCGCCCCTGCAAAATAAATTCTCATTTTGGTGATTTAGGTATCCAAGCCATCTTGGGTCCCGAGGGGTTAGTTCTTACATGAACAAAAGTTTTCTTTTTATTTCTCATCTCATACCATTCATCATCGGCCCTCATCATGGTACAATCATTCATGGAATGTCCATTCAGGTCACAGTAAAAACAATGAGAAGAATTTCTTTTCTTGAACCGATTATCATCATTTTTCATTAAAAAGCAATTGTCCATCATGTGACCTACTTCTCCGCAGTAATGACTTGAAAAATTATTCTTGACAGACCACTCATCATCATTTTTCTTCAAGAGATAGTTTTCCATTACATGGCCATATAAACCACAATAAAAGCAGTGAACGTTGATTTTTCTCATTATGTGTTTCTCATGATTTGTGGAACCACCAATCATGTTCACTCTGGACTTAGTTGCTTCATCATCATCATCAAGTTTCATTAAGAATCAATCGTACATGTTCACTCCGTAAAACAGGAAATCCGGCGCTCAACCCAAAATCATGAATTTTGACCCACCCGGCTCAAAAACACCCCTCTCGACCTCCCCACGGCCTACAAATCACGGGGAATGCAATAAAGAGAGTAAGGATCCGTCCCCCAACCTCAAAGGAGCTTGAAAGTCACAGGATCGTCGTTGATCTCCAAAACTTCCCTGAACACGATCTCCTCTCCCACGCTTCGAAGAAGGCACTGCCGTGATCTTCTCGCCGCTGTTGACACCCATTTTTTACCGATAAGTTGAGTCGTTCCTCTTACTCCCATCTGTTGATACCTCGATTTGTCCATCACTCGCTGGGCATTTTCTGGTAAATCATGGGCCAATTTTACGGGTAACCTCCCTCCTTGGTTGGGTCCGTATCGACTTAGGGCTTAAATGGGCCTTGATTTTTGGTTAATTGAGCATGTTTATGAAAATCAAGTGTCCAAGAGCATGTACGGTTCATCCTCAGCCGTTCAACACTTGGGCGGTTAGATATAGACCGTTAACACATTTATGGTTGATTTCTGATAATTTTCTGAATTTCCACCGGCAAGAATTTATGTGGTCCTAATATAGCCGTTCAACATAATGGGCGGATGAATATTAACCGCTCATATCTCAGAGTCCTGCGCTCGATGGTTTTCTCAGATAATTATCCAAATATTTGAATTATCACCGACAAGGATAGAACGGTGGGTCCTTGGGCTGCTCTAATTTTGGACGGTCTTATATGACCCATTCTTCTATGAGAGTCTAACGGCGGGCGTTTCGGTCAGTTCGAGGGATAATCTGGATTATTTTCTAATTATTTTGAATTTCCACCGACGGGTTTGGACGGTTAGTATGTGACCGCCCGTCCTATTGAGCGGTCTATCGTAAGACCGTTCATCCCGTCGACTGTTGAATTTTAACAGATTTTAATCCTTTTATCCATGGTTTTATCCCCAACTTCTTTCATCAATTTCTCCGCGGATAATCAACCATTTTGAGTGCCATTTCGACTGGATGAGAGATAATTCTATTATATATGATTTATCTTCGATAATCTCGTCCTGAAAATGGCTTTAAACCCTAGTTTCGGGGTTGGCTTTCTAGGCTCTATAAATAGACCCTAAAGGCTAGACTTTGAAAGGGGGGAGATTTTGGTCGACGGCGAAGCCCTGCCGCATTCTTGAGCGACCTAGCACCAAGGAGGGAGGCTTTCTACGTCTATACAAGCCTCCGGTCCAGGGAGTAGTCGATGTTTAGAGTCGTTTGTGTTTTATAGCTTTCATCACTGTTCATTGCATGCATTGCTTTCTCCCTACGTCCTCCTTCATTTTTCATCACCATGCACACATCCACCTGTGTTTTTGACACCCTAGGGGTTTAAAACCCCCCAGGTATCCCCCTTTCCATTTATCTATGTTAATCTATTACTATCTTGACATTTACTACACCATTTAGTTCTAATCTAGGTGCTATTCTTGTGTCTTTACGTTGTTTTGCAAGTCAGCACTTCATCATCGCGAGGCCCATCCCCTCTGGCCTGCTGGAGAGGGTGGAGGTTGGACCCCTTTGCAACTTCTGGCGTGGTGGACTTGTGTGGCTCTTTTAGGACCGTTCAAGGGTATGTGCGGCGGATCCTCGACCGCTATTCATTGTCCTGCGGTCGTTCATAAACCGTCCATCGGCCAGTCGTTCTACCTCCCACGTCCTCTGCAGCACTGATGAGCGGTCTATCGTGGGGCCGTTCAACCAAATAGGTGGTTCTTCAAGAGCCGTTCATCTTCCCAGTGCTGCAGGTCAGGCGAGTGTCTCCCCTTCCTTTCCAAGGTACGGCGTGTCCATCACGTACGGCATCTTGGTGGCGATCACGGTCATTTTCATTTTCCATTCTCCTCTTGCTATTCTTCACTTACTCATCGCATATCGATTGATTCATAACCCCATCTTCCTTTAAGTAAGAGGAGAAAATATATCTACACCCTTCTTTTGTGGCGATCACGGTGGGACACCTAGTGCCCATCGTGCTTGTGATTTGCTGACCCCTCTTTCATTGTGTTAGTCCCCCTTTTGGAGTGATTGCAGGTTAAGTTGCATTTTTTGCCTTCTGGAACATCAGCGGTTCTCACAGAGCCATTCACGCTTTGGGCGGCTGATCATCCACCGTCATTCCCTGTGAACAGCGCCAGTTCTCCTACGAGCGTCCTGTCATAGACGGCCCCCCATCGACTGTCCATACCGCAGAACGGTCTATTCCTGACCGTCCATATTTCTGGCACAGGTATGCTTCTGGGTGTTCTGACTGTAGGTACACGGTTTGTGAGGATCCGTTCCATAGCTTACGCGGCTATATACAGACCGCTCTTCTTGGTATGTTTCTCATCTCTGCCGTCCTTCATTTCTAGCACTCTGTGATTCTTTTACAGTTATTTTATAGTTCTGTTGCTCCCTGGATTATGCGGTCCACCCCAGACCGTTTATCTTATTGTGTGGTCTCCCACAGGCCGTCCTTCTAATTCCACAGTGCACCCGAGGTTGCTTTGATTGCCATATCTATATTGTCTTTGTTCTCCTTGGTGCCATCTATTGATCTTCCCCTGCTTATATGTTATTGCTATCTACTTGTTTTCATCCTCGCGTGTTTATTTTGGTCATTGGTTGTTAGTTTCTAGGCTAGATTTTGCATGCACTCCGGTGCACATAGGACTCATGCATTTCATTCACATCTAGCTGCATTCCTACAGAGGTAGGGTTTCCTCTCATCTCCATACTCCTTGGAGCCGACTAGGGGACCTTGCTGAGGACCTCTGTAAGCCCCCGTGAGCCGTGGATTCTCACACGGACGCCGGGCAGGTTGTACCATACCACCCCCAGTCTAGGGTCTACATTCGTGTGAGAGAGAGTCCTTTAGAGTCTGCCAGTTCTCCATTCTCACCCTATTTAGGTACCTTGTGGTTGAGTGAACTCACATTTTAATTAATCCACTAAGGTCTTAAGAGAACTTATAAAAATCTTCGCGCATCATTTGGAATTTGTTTGGCTAATTGGTTGATTCTTTTCTCATCTCTCTTCTCCATTGTATGTTGCATAGTGTCGTCATTCGCATCTTTTGGTCAGATTAGGCTCATTAGGTCTAATTCATCTTTGTGTGTCTCCATTTAGCTACATTTATCTTAGGTTCATTCCCATCCTTATATTCATTTGAAATTCACTGTATAAAGTCTCCACTTTCCCCATGGAGCATTTCTCCCATGTACCTTATTCCTGCACCTCTCCATCTTCTTACCCCCGCGTGGATTCCTCTTCCCATGCGGGCCCGTCTCCTTATTCCTCCATTGGACCCCATTCTTTAAACGGGCCTTCTTACCCCGCCCGTGCTGCTGCTAGCCCAATCCATCCTCATTCTTACATGCATGATTCTTCTAGGCCCACGCATTCCTCCATTCCTGGAATGGGCTTTCCTTCTTCTCAGGTTGGGTTCCCTTATCCGGCTCATCATCATCACCCTGGTTTAAATTCATCATCTCTTGCTCAAGCTGGCCCATATCCTTCTCGGACTCTTCCTACCGAGGAGATGATCGCTCAGGCCCAACGTCAGCTTGATGAATTGCAATGACAAATCAATCCTCAAACTCCTTTGGATATCCCATTTGCATTCCGAGGTCTACAGCTTCCACCACGTCCACAGATTCCCACCTATCGTCACTATGGTGGAGTCGGTGACCCCTACGTGCATTTGAAGGAGTTCTTATGTGAGTCGGCCCAGTTTCAACATGATCAACGCTTGATGGCCTATTTGTTTGGCCTATATTTAGAGGGCTCGGCCAAGGATTGGTTCTTCACATTACCGCAGGAGCAGATGATGAATTTTCAAGCCGTCCAAGCAAGGTTTATTCAGCAATATCGAGACCAGGTGGGGCCCAGATATTATATGGTTGATCTGGCCCAAGAGAAGATGAAGCCCGGCGAGGAATTCTCCATGTTCGCCGATTGCTGGCGCCGCCTAGCCGCACAAGTTCCCAGGCACATTCCAGAGGGCGAGCAGATCAAGATAGTTATTTCTAATGCAACGTCCGAGCTCAGGTGCATCTTAGCCTTGAACAATATCACATCTGGCAACAGCTTTACAATCGGGCCCGCTTCGTTACCCAACAACTCCTAGTTTCCTTTGACCATGAGTCCCCTCCACCTTCGCCTTCCACATACCCCTTTTCTTCCCCATCCACCACGAGTCCACCCTCCACTACATATCCTTCCACGAGTCAACCGTCTGCTCCCCCACACCCCTATACCTCCATGTGCTCTGCCGCATATCAACCCTCCATGAGTCAGCCCTCCGCTATTTCATCTCACCACACCCCTCCACCTCCGGTCAAGGAGACACTACACCCAGAACGGGTAGATGTCATCCATTACATTCCCACTCCCACCATGCCTCCACATCATTTTAGCCCTCCACCTTCACCTACGTAATTCCCCTTACCTACGCAACCTCTGCTACCATCCCCATTACCTTTTCATACCCCTCGGCATCCACCTTGCCCGAAGCAGGCTTCTCAATCCCCGTTGCCGGAATCCCTTACAGATGTATTCAGGGCTTTGATGGCCACCCATGCATTGCAGCTCCCTCCAGTTATGCCTTGTCGACCTACGGTCGGGAATTTGCTCCATTTCTCCATCGTCAACAGGGGCATTTGATTGAGAATTGCCCCGAGTTCCAAGAACTTGTTTACAGTTTGGAAGATAAGAAGATGATTGATTGGGCTATCATGCGCCAAGTTATTTCAGATCTCAGCAGCAAGCAGCAGTAGCAGCAAGCCGCGCCGCCTAGGCAATCGTCTCCACTTCAAGACCAGGGGCACCCTGGTGTTTCTCTAGTTGATAAGGTACCTGCTCCGTTACCCACTTCTTCCTCTATCCCATCTCCTCCACCACTTTTACCTACTTCAGCCTCCGCTCGGGCAATTTATCCTTCACCCTCCAGTTCCATCACCACTCCTGTCCCCAACATCTCCCGACGTGTTGTAAAGATACGCCGAAGAGCGCCACTACCCGCCACTACCTCCTTCTCCTCCTTCTTCCCCTTCACCATCTCCATCAACCATATCACCCCCTTTGCCACCACCTTCTCCACCTCCACCTTCGCCGCCTCCATTGGCCACATCTCCATCATCACCTTCTCCATTATCCCCATTACCGTCACCACTGTCTTCATCACCTACCCTTGTAATAATCCTTGTTCTGTCACCTTCACCGATGCCACTTCTTTCACCATCATCCTCTGAGCCCGAGCAGGCTGACCCTAAACCCATACCTCCACTTTTTCCTTTACCTCCACCCATGCCCATCATCATCAGTATTTCCCCATCGCTTGCACCATCGCCACCTGCGCCCTTCAAACCTCTTCCTTCTAACCTCCCTCTGCCACTTCCCACTTCGTGAAGCAGGTACACGCTACCTTTGGTGCCCCTCGGGTCTAGTCCCCGGGGAGAAAAGGAGCCGAGCCAGGCTTTGATTATGCATTACAAGCCTCAAGATTTCATTATCCGCATGTCGGTCCAAGTCCTGGTTCCTGCCCATTTTAGGGGTAATGAGCCTGCATTTACTACGAGAACGGTTGCAAAGAAGAGTTCCCTTGTGTTGGTGCCAGTTTCTTCAAAGGCGAGGCTGGTAGCAACCTCTTTACTTGCCGGGAAGTTCATCATTAATGCTGTTATTACCTCGCGCTCGATTGCTGTTCAGTTCACTGGCCGAGAGTGGTTCTCTACTCTGATTATGCTAACACATATGGCCGCCCGGAGCCTGATGGATTCCCTATTCAAGGGGCAATTGGCTGCATCTTCTGCACTTTCCAAGGACATTCTGCACTTGCTGTGCAACCTCCCTCAATTTATTAGCATGCCGACCACGTCAACATCGCGCATTGATCTCCCTCAGCTTTGTCCTGCTCTTCTAGTACGGGAGTTAGGCTTCAAGCCTGATTGCCGAGTGGAGTTGCCGAACCTCTATGTTCTAGTACCAAGAGACAAAACTCCGTGGCTTCATGATATTCATTCAGTTGAGATGCTGTTTGCCCAAGAATGTCTGCATCTTGTTAGCACTGGGGGTCTAGGGGCAGCTGCCCTAATGAAGCTGCATATTCATGACCGGGCCAGGCCATCTGCCAGGTGGGCCCGCTATTTGAGAAGACATTACAGATTGAGGAGCCCGGGAAGCTGAGCCCGCGCCAGGCGGCGTTAATGTTTCAAGAAGATTGCGGCTAAGAAGAGGCGGCGACGTAAGTTCAAGGGCCGTCAGTTGTGCACTCGGGGGTCCACTGTCTCATCTCCTTCTTCCGTCCATTCGTCTTTTCTGTTGCTCAGTTCTTATCCGTGGGTGGTGTACCTTCCACCACCTGACCATACTTCCACCATCTTTTCCTATCCTCACCATTTTAGGCCTCGGCCTATGTCTTCCTCTTCCCATGAGTTAGGAGCATCTTCTAGTTTTTCTTCCCGGACACGTCCGAATTTCACTGCTTGTATCTTTCCCCCGACCTTGTTGGGAATCCCTTGCGCTCGTTCCCCGACCTTGTCGGGTGATTTTTCTGATCCTTCCCCGATTTTTTCGGGTGGTTTCCATTTCTTTCCCCCGACCTTGTCGGGTGTTCATACATTCTCTTCCCCGCCTCTGTCGGGTGATCGCTATTCCTTTTCTCCGACCACGTCGGATGATCATTATCCTTCTTCCTTGTCTTCACAGTTATCTTTTCGTCGTCTTTCTGTTCTTTCCGTCTCACCCTTTCGGGGTCATTACCCTTTTTCTTGCTATTTTCGAGGGTTTAGCCCGCCTTGATCTCAGTTAATCCCTGGTTATTCTGTACTTGATTCCTTGTTATCAGGGCCTAAGTGTCTTAACGAGGGAGTTCCAACCCTCGTCTCTCTTCCTTTTTATCCCTTCTTCATCCAGTATGATGTCTGCCACTCCTCTGTGTCGAGGAATCCAATCCTTTGCGCTCCTTTCATCCTTTATCCTGGCAAGCAAGGAATGCAAACCTACTCGCGCTCCTCAAAGCTCGATGATCGAAATCGCTTCAGGATGCTAGTTTCCACGCCATGGATCTGCAAAGGTATCTTTATTTTGTGCAAGAACGTGCTTTCATTTCTATTATTTCTATTGTTTCTGCACATGATTCCTTAACATGATTGAGTGGCTTTAGGAGTCTTTGTTTAATTAGATCTTAACTTTGTGTCAAATAAAAAAGTTAGCTTCTGCAGCATCCTTAGGCTGGTGATAGCTCCGCGCTGGGAGTCTAGTTTCTTTCCTCGATTGTTGAGGGTGACCTATGAGTATGGATTTTTCACACACTACACGGCAAGCCATAGCCGACCCCTCTAGTGCAACAACGTTGCTGTTTTGGCCATACTTTGGGTATGCACAAAGGCCTTTTCTTTTCTCTGCTCGGTCAAGTGTAGGGGCAAGAGAATGATGGATAAGATGACTAACCTAGGCGCTCCCTAATACGAGAGAGGTCTCAAATAGGGGCAGTCTTGACCCGCAAAAATGAGCTTTTATATCTGGCCAATAAGGGCTACCGAAATGAGAAAATAATTAAATGCAAAATTATGAATCAAAGACATGGCAAGAGTGGCAGTACAGTTCCCCGCGGGACGTCATGAGCCTGGTCGCATGCGTGCCTGATAAATATGGGTCTAAAAATCAAAGACAGAAAGCCCCGGCGCAACAGACTGTCTCTTTGAGGGGTAGTGCCCTAGAAGGAATTCGAACCTTGATATCTCCCATCCTGCACGAAGCTTGTCTCTAATTTTTCTTCCGTTTCTCCCCCTTAGGCTGGGTTGTATCCCGGGTATGGCCTTAGTAGGGGCACCGTTCTTTAGAAGCAGTTGGTTGTGGTAAGCCGCCCTCACATGCACGTCCTGCTCAAGGGAAGTCTTTAATGAGAAGGGAGGGACGACGATCCCTGGCCAGTAGTTCGTGTCTGTCTTTAGGTGTTGCAGATTGCTATTGTCAAAAATCCAAACAAAATGAGATATTGTCAAAAATCCAAAAAAATGAGATATTGTCAAAAATAAAAAAAAATGAAATCAAAAAAAATGATGAAATGTTGTTCGAAATTTCAATCATTTTCAAAATCTGAAAAATCAAGAAATTTGAAAAAAAAATCTAAAAATATTTATCTTTTACATTGTATTTTGAGAACAGATACGTAATCTGTTTGCTAAGTGTGCAGGTTGCAGCTACTCAAGCTTTCCTTGCTCCATATTTTGTTCTATCTGTCTCCTGTTCACGTCTTTGTTCTGTTCCCTTCTTCAATCCTCTCTCTCAATCTATTCTGAAGCTCATGTCCTTCCTCAGCTTTTGTTTGCAATGATCATATCTTTATGTGAGAAGGCTTTGCCTCACGATTATAAACCTAGCGATTCTGCTTCATTCTGATCTCGAGTTTTGATTGAAGTGCGTATTTGTTCATGTCTTTTGTCCTGCCGTGTCCTTATCTCGCGTCTATGTCCCACCGTGTCGTCCCACGCTTGTTGTTTTGTTCCTCACCACGTGTTGTTAGTCGTCTCTCTATGTTCCATGTGTTGTCCCAACCATGTGGTCATCCATCATGTTTCTTATCCCAACCATGTGTTGTCCCACCACGTTGTTGTCTTGTCACACCGTGTTCATGCATGCATGTTGTCTGTTCAGGCCATTGCATATGTGCTCATTTGCCTTTGTTATGTTAGGTTGCATTGTCTCCCATTTTATTTGATCGTTATGTTATGTCATGTTGTTTGTCGTTCAGTTAATCATTGTGTTATCTCTGCTATGTCTATCCTATTTATCTTATTCATGAAAACTTCATAAAAATCAGAAAAGAAAATCCAAAAAGTGCCGTTCCACCTGCACAGGTAAGTCAAGTATGGCCTTCTATCCTTCTTACCCTTATTGCATTATTATATGGTACTAGTATATATTATCTCGAGAACCAGTTGGTTATCTACGTGTTCCAGGATCTGATTTTCCCCTTCAATAAAAACGATGATGATCTAGGTTCACGTGTTTAATCTTCGGATAGGCCGTTAGGTTGGGATGTCACGGGGAGGATGGTTCTATCCTGCACGCCGTGGTTGCGGATAGTGTCTTGACTCTAATTCTCCCAGCTTAGTAATATCATTCTCGAGTATTTTATATTTTAATCTTTCTTTGCATTTGTTTTTACGATTTCTTTTATTTTAGCCCAGCATGCATCATACACATCTTTTGAGCTTTCATGCCCCATGGTTTGCTTGAAGAATGTCCCATCAGTGATGGTCAGCTGTGCGTTCAAGTGCTTGAGTAAGAGGAACTAATTCCACTCTGAGTTGGAAGGTTCTCTTTGGTCAATTCGTTTGGTTTGGTTGATTGAAAGGTCCTCGCCTAGAGTTTTAGCCTGTTTCCTTTAATTTTAATGCATGCTTTTATGGCCACCTCATTGGACCGCGGGATTGTGTCCCCCATGAGGTTGGTCTTGTCGGTTTATTTTCATTTAGTTTAGTTCCTCCAGACGGGTGCCGCTTTTGGTTTAATCATTCCGTACGTTTGGTTCAGAGTTTTCCCGAAGGTTCCTGTCGCTTGTTGGTGAAAACAGGTGTCATTTTACCTTAACGCCCGCTTTTTCGGTCCGCTCCGCTGCATTTCCGCTCCACCTCCATGTTCCATGTCACTTCCGCTTCACCTCCGCTCGCTCCCCTGCAAAGAGGACGTTAAGGAGGGGCATCTGTTGACACCCATTTTTTGCCAATAAGTTGAGTCATTCCTCTTACTCCCATTTGTTGATGCCTCGAGTTGTCCATCACTCGTTGGGCATTTTCTGGTAAATCATGGGCCAGTTTTACGGGTAACCTCCCTCCTTGGTTGGGTCCGTATCGACACAGGGCTTAAATGGGCCTTGATTTTTGGTTAATTGAGCATGTTTATGAAAATCAAGTGTCCAGGAGCATGTACGGTTCATCCTCAGCCGTTCAACACTTGGCGGTAAGATATAGACCGTTAACACATTTATGGTTGATTTCTGATGATTTTCTGAATTTCCACCGACAAGAATTTATGTGGTCCTAATCTAGCCGTTCAACATAATGGACAGATGAATATTAACCGCTCATATCTCAGAGTCCTGCGCTCGATGGTTTTCTCAGATAATTATCCAAATAATTGAATTATCACTGACAAGGATAGAACGGTGGGTCCTTGGCTGCTCTAATTTTGGACGGTCTTATATGACCCGTTCTTCTATGAGAGTCTAACGGCGGGCGTTTTGGTCAGTTCGAGGGATAATCTGGATTATTTTCTAATTATTTTGAATTTCAACTGACGCGTTTGGACGGTTAGTATCTGACCACCCATCCTGTTGAGCAGTCTATCGTAAGATCGTTCATCCCGTCGATTGTTGAATTTTAACAGATTTTAATCCTTTTATCCATGGTTTTATCCCCAACTTCTTTCATCAATTTCTCCGCGGATAATCAACCATTTTGAGTGCCGTTTCAACTGGATGAGAGATAATTCTATTATCTACGATTTATCTTCGATAATCTCGTCTCGAAAATGGCTCTAAACCCTAGTTTCTAGGCTGGCTTTCTAGGCTCTATAAATAGACCCTAAAGGCCAGACTTTGAAAGGGGGGAGATTTTGGTCGATGGTGAAGCCCTACCGCATTCTTGAGCGACCTAGCACCAAGGAGGGAGGCTTTCTACATCCATACAAGCCTCCGGTCCAGGGAGTAGTTGATGTTTAGAGTCGTTTGTGTTTTATAGCTTTCGTCACTGTTCATTGCATGCATTGCTTTCTCCCTACGTCCTCCTTCGTTTTTCATCACCATGCACACATCCACCTGTGTTTTTGACACCCTAGGGGTTTAAAACCCCCCAGGTATCCCCCTTTCCATTTATCTATGTTAATCTATTACTATGTTGACATTTACTACACCATTTAGTTCTAATCTAGGTGCTATTCTTGTGTCTTTACATTGTTTTGCAGGTCAGCACTTCATCAGCACGAGGCCCATCCCCTCTGGCCGGCTGGAGAGGGTGGAGGTTGGACCCCTTTGCAACTTCTGGCGTGGTGGACTTGTGCGGCTCTTTCAGGACCGTTCAAGGGTATGTGCGGCGGATCCTCGATCGCTCTTCATTGTCCTGCGGTAGTTCATAAACCATCCATCGGCCAGTCGTTCTACGTCCCGCGTCCTCTGTAGCACTGACGAGCAGTCTATCATGGGGCCGTTCAACCAAATAAGCGGTTCTTCAAGTGCCGTTTATTTTCCCAGCGCTGCAGGTCAGGCGAGTGACTCCCCTTCCTTTCCAAGGTACGGCGTGTCCATCACGTACGGCACCTTGGTGGCGATCACGGTCATTTTCATTTTCCATTCTCCTCTTGCTATTCTTCACTTACTCATCGCATATCGATTGATTCATAACCCCATCTTCCTTTAAGTAAGAGGAGAAAATATATCTACAGCCGCCGCTGTCGTCACGTCGCTAGTGTCGTCGTCTACCGCCCGTCGTCGGAGGAGGAAGAGGCCATGAGCTCCGAACGGAAGAGAGAGGGGGGTCACGGCCGCGAGCGCCCACGGGATGGGAGAAAGAAGAAGAAGAAAGGAGAAGAAGAAGAAAAGGTAAAAGAAAGAAAAAGAAATGGTTATTTATAGAAAATCCAGAAAATGCCAAAAATATGAAAAATTGGAAAAAATCATTTTCTCGATCCTCGGAACACACTCAACGCACTAGTACCGTCCCGGAGTAGGAGAATTCAACGGTTTGCCTTACACAAGGTTCCGAAGGTCCGTCAAGGAAAAACACGTATAAACTACAAAACGCGCTCCGGGATCCCTAAAAGTGATCCGAAACACACGGATCTTGATCCGAAAAATGTCTGAAAAACCCAGGATAATATAGCCATCCCCCCTTAAACAAATTTCATCCTCGAAATTATGAACGACACAAGGTCAGGGGAAAGACTCACTCTAATAAGTAAGGATACTGCTACCGCATCTCATCCTCACGCTCCCACGACGCCTCGCCACCAGAGTGGCGCTGCCAGACCACCTTAACCAGAGGAATAACCTTGTTACGCAGGCGCTGCTTACACCGATCCTCAACCCGGATAGGGTACTCTGGAAGGGACAAGTCTGGGGTCACCTCGGGCCAAACGGCATCCCCCAAAACATGGGAATCATCGGGCATATACCTCCGCAGCATAGACACATGAAACACATCATGCACGGTAGATAGCTCTGGGGATAACTGCAATCAATAAGCAACTTCACCAATATGCTCGACAATGAGGAAAGGACCAATATAGCGGTGACTCAACTTCCCACGCCTGCCGAAGCGCATCACACCCTTCATAGGAGAAACCAGCAAAAACACCTGATCTCCCACAGCAAAGCTGTGACGACCCGGACTCCGGATTCTGAATATACCCGATGGGACTACAGAGTAGACTCGATACCACTTGGAACCCGTGAAGCCTCCCAAGAGCTGTAAAGCTCCAAAGGGATAAAAGGACTGTTATGTAGTACATTGAAGTTGCAGATATAACAGTAAGTAATTAAATTTCATTAATCAGGTTTGCTAAAGTAGCAAAAATAAAATTACTTTTTAATTAACAGTTAAAATTAACAATTATACCAGAGTCCAGTCCAAAGGAAAGACAAGTACAGTCAACAGAAAGAAAGATGTACGCTGAGGTCGGGGGAAGCCCTTAGCAGGTGCCACTGGCAATTACGAGTACACCACACCAGAAACTGTGAAGGAAACAGAGACGCCACACCTGAAAAGCAGGGGTGAGCCTCGTGTCACTGGCTCAGTAGGGGTCACTCGGATCCCCACTAAAAAATAACGTAGTAACACAGAACAACAGCTAAAACAACAGGAGTAGTAAAGCAGGAAAAGCTAAACTACAACTAGAAAGCTGTAAAAGAAAGTCGGAAGAGAAGGAGTAGAAATAGCTAAAAGAAAGGGAAAAGAAGAAGAACCGAACCAGAACCTCGGCTCCTACGCTACTCCAACTGCAACAGAAAGGTGAACCCTGATCTCACAGAGTCAGGAGTTACCGATTTGTTGACTAAGCACAAGGCCTAAGGTGAAGGCCAACAAATACAGGCAAAAGACCTAGGTGACCTAGACGGACACGGAACACTAAAGCCTACACGACTGGATTGTCGTGCACGCTCCCTAAGCGCAACGCATACACGACTGGATCGTCGTGCATACCACACAGCACTAACCTCGGGTAAGGCCAAGAAGAGACTAACCCAGGAAGGCCAAGACGCACGAGAAACGCAAGAGTCACTTGTCACGTGACGGAAGCACCTCCTCACTAGAAGAACAGCGATGCGTCCACTGACGTCTTACACTGCGCCACAGGTATCTCGCTACGGACACCGAGAACGACGGAGACTGAGATACTCACTGAACGAAACCAGGAACTAATGTAACGAGTGACTAGTCAGGGTCACACCCATCGACGTTTGTCCAAAATGCCCTTGACCACGTGTGCACACAGCGACTCTTGCCTAGAGCCAGGCCTCTAGCTAGTTTTCTCCACCAGCAGGACGCTACCGTAAAGCAGGGTCCCATGAAAACTAGCTTAAAAATAGTATCCCGGGAACTGCCTCAACCACCACTCCCAGGTGGGCCAACACCAGGAATGTGTCGTCAGGCTACGACTAGTGGAGGCTCACTAGACACAGAGACTTAGAAACACGAGTGCTGGAGTATAGACAGGCCGAGAAAGCACTGTTGCACGTACTACGAAGCACCAAGGTAGCATACCAAACTGCCAATAGACTCAGGACAGGACAACTAGACATGCTAACACAACGATCCTTGAGTCTCACGACTCGGGGTCAAGATCGTCGCGCAATGGCGGAACAAGCCACCAATCGATCTAATCCTAAGCTAGAGGAAACGACTCATCCGCATAAAATGACTCACGGAGACCTAAGGAATACCCAAGATCCTCAGCACACCTAGACACATAGATTGAGGTAAGACGATACCTCAAGGCATCAAGAACCACTGTCTCAGGCTAGACAGAATAGCCGAGACACAAACAAGGCTACCTGTCAACCCCTGGGTCCCACCGGGTTGACCAGAACCTAATGATGACTCAGAAGCAGCACGAAACACTACTCTAGAACAGAGACGGTTTATATCCCGGCCGCTTGTCGAAGTAAGCGGTCAAGGAAGGAACCGTTGCATAACCCAGAGGCGAAGACTCTGGCGGTCATGGGATGGGCCGCGTGAACACTGGAGAGGTCAAGGAAATGGCCGCTAACGCCAGTCAACGTCGAACCGACATACCCAGACAGACCACCAGGCAGTCTAAAACAGACCCGCCACACAGACTAAGCGGCGTATGAACAAACCGCCACACTAACCACCTATGGACTTAAGCTAAACGGATCGTAGCGGCCTAAGAAAAGGGCACTACAACGAAGAAGCGGATAACTAAAGTCAAATCCCATGGTGCGGTCTACTGATGGGCCGCCCAAGGGACTAGACGGTCTACCAATGGGCCGCTAGAAGGGCCTGAATGGTCTAATAGAGGACCGCTCAACCAAACTGACCTAAAATAGTACTCGGTCAAAATGGTCAAAGGCGGTCTAGCAAAGGACTGCCCAAGGCAATGAACGGTCTAGAGAAGAACCGCTCCATCAACCGCCTTAGAACTGTTGACTATGGTCAACGACACTAAACGGTCTATCAAAGGACCGCTCAGGAGGGCTAGACGGTCTATCGCGAGACCGCCCAACTGACCAGCGCGACTAAGGGAAACTGTACAGTTTCCCCCGCGCCGTTCAAGAAACATGAACGGCCAGACCAGTGCCGTTCAAAGAAAGGAATGATCTACTAATAGACCGCTCCAAAACATGAGACGGTCCCAACTGGACCCCCCAAGCTTGAAAATAGTTACTGTTAAACCGTTTAGAGCGTCACGGTGAGAAAACGATGGGATCGGCCGATCTCGGCCTTTCCACACCCCATTCGTATCTAAACGAAGGGGATACAACCCTAATGACCATACAAGCCTTCCAACAAACTGGAAGGGTCCAAACGACACAAAAAATGCAAGAAACCAGCGATTCTACCGAATCGACCCAAATCGAGTCATCGGGGTTCCCGGGCTCATACCGGCCCCAAATGGCCACCAATGGCAACGAAACTTGCGGGAATGGAATGCTAACATGCTGGGGGTTCCAATGATGCTAATTTAGCTGAAAACCGTTGCCATTTTTTGGCAAACCCAACGAACACCCCAAAAGCATGGTTTTCCCAAAACTGAAAGAAACCCGCTCGTATGCTCACCATTCGGCGTGAAACTGTGAGGAAACGTAGAGGAGAAGTAGGTGATCCGTCTCCCTACCTCTACCCAAGATTCCGTGCACCGTAGTGACTACACCGCGCCGAAAACCACGTCGTGAGCTCAACCGTCGGCTTTGAATCCACCGTTTTGGATCGCGCCAGAAACGGTCCGATCCTCGCCCCATCGCGCTCTGGACCACCCACACAGCATCACCTCAGCCTACCCGTGCCTCCTCCGTCTACAGCCAGAGCTGGGAGGGCAAGAGAAGAGAGAAACGGGGGAGAGAGAGGGTCACGGCGCGAATGAGAAAAAGAAAGAAGAAAAAGGAAAGAAAAAGGAAAAGAATCAGGAAATTTTCCTAATTTCTGAAATTTTGATAATTGACTCGAACATGGACTAGTTCAGAAAAATACGTAAAAATAGTCGAAACGATCCTCGGGAAGAGTACAACGTGACTGTGGCGTCCACGAGTCGATGAACTGAGAAATAAACTCTCCACAGGGTTCCGTAACTAGTACGAGAGAAAAACTCACATGGATCGTAAAACTCAACTCAGGACCTGCAAAAGTGATCCGAAACTCTCCGAAGAGGATCCGAAAGACCCAAGAAGAATCCGGGGTATTACAAAAGCTGAGGGGTTGCCTCCTCCAATCGGCATAATTCTTCTGTCGGCTCTGCGCAGCAAACATCTTCTGCCGGACATGACGCACCACCTCAGTACACTGTTGCACCAAATCCGATCCTATTAGGATACGCTCTCCAACCTCGAACCAATCAAGCAGTGTCCGACAAGGTCACCCATACAAAACCTCATAAGGAGCCATACCAATGCTCGAATGACAGCTATTGTTATAGGTAAACTCCACAAACGGTAAATGATGGGTCCAACCCCCTTGCCACTCCAGGCAACAAGACCTCAACATGTCCTCCAAAGTCTGGATGGTCCTCGCAAATTGACCGTCCGACTGAGGATGGTACGCCGAGCTAAAAGCTAACTCCGAGCCTAAAGCCCTCTGGAAGCTCCTCCAGAATCCTGAAGTGAAACGCGGATCACGATCGGACACAATGGAGATGGGAACTCCATGCAACGGAATGATCCGCTCCACATACAAACGGGCCAACTTATGCACGCTCCAACTGACCTTGATCGATAATAACCGAGCTATCTTCATCAGTCTATCAAAAAATAATGAGATACTATCATGCCCATTGGATGTCCTTGGCAATCAAACCGTAAAATCTGTGGTCACGTAGTCCCACTTCCACACAAGAATCCCCAAGGGCTGAAGTGTGCCACCCGGTCGTTGGTGTTCTGCCTTCACCTGTTGGCAGAGGAGACACCTGGCCATAAACTCCGCAACATCTCTCTTCATACCAGGCCACCAGAATTGCCTCTTCAAATTCTGGTACATCTTCGTCGATCCAGGGTGCACGGCATAATGGCTCCCATGAGCCTCTCGCAATACTGTACACCTCACCTGCCCCTCGGCTGGGACGTATAGCCTGCCTCGGAATCTCACGGCTCCATCCTCACCAAATTCCACCTCGGCCATCGACATGATTCGGGGCAGCTCAGGGTCCGCACGTTGAGCCTCAGTCACTTGGCGACGAATAGCTGGCGTGACAGTCAAGCTTGCGAGGACATCCAGACCCTGATCCTGTGGAATCTTGAGCCTAAAAGTCATAGCCGGCACCTGCTCCCATAACCTCCACTTCCTCAGCAACATCTGACTGACCGCCACCTTCCTTCTCAAGGCATTAGCCACGACATTCATCCTGCCAGGCTGATACAACATAGTAAAATCATAGTCCTTCATGTACTCCATCACCCTCCTCTGCCTGAGGTTAAGATCCATCTCGGTAAACACATACCTTTAACTCTGATGGTCAATGAAAATCTCAAACTTCTCACCGTATAAATAATGCCTCCAGATCTTTAAGGTGAAAATCACCGTCGCCAACTCAAGATCATGAGTGGGGTAGTTCTCCTCATGTGGCTTCAACTACCGAGATGCATACGCCACAACTCTACCATGCTGCATCAGCACAGCACCCAAACCTATTCTGGAAGCGTCCGTACACACCACGAAACTTCCCGATCCCAAAGGTAACACCAATATCGGAGCGGTAGTGAGGAATCTCTTCAGCTTCATAAAGCTCTGCTTACACTCCTCCGTCCAGACAAACGGCACATCCTTCCACGTGAGCCTGGTCAACGGGGCCGGAATAAGAGCAAAATGCTTGATGAATCTATTATAATAGCTGGCAAGCCCCAGAAAGCTCCGAATCTCCGTGACAGAACCCGGCCTCGACCACTGCACCACAGCCTCGACCTTGGCCAAATCTACAGAAACACCATCACCAGAAAACACGTGCCCCAAGAAGTGCACCTCACGCAGCCAAAACTCACACTTGCTGAGTTTGGCATACAGCTGGTGATCTCGCAAGGTCTGCAGCACCATCCTCAAATGATGCACATGCTCCTCAGCAGACCGCGAATACACAAGGATGTTGTCCACGAACACGACCATGAACTGGTCTAGATACGGACTGAACACCCTATGCATCAAATCCATAAACGCCGCGGGGGCATTGGTGAGCCCAAACGGCATCACCAAGAACTCATAATGGCCATACCTCGAGCGAAACGTAGTCTTCTCAATGTCAGACTCTCGTATCCGTAGCTGGTAATATCCCGACCTCAAATCGATTCGCGAAAACACCTGGGCTGACTGAAGCTAATCAAACAAGTCATCAATCCGAGGCAATGGATACTTGTTCTTAATAGTCGCCTGGTTCAACTGCCGGTAGTCAATGCACAACCTCAGACTACCATCCTTCTTCTTCACAAACAACACGGGCGCACCCCAAGGGGAAAAGCTAGGGAGAATATACCCCTTGGCCAGCAACTCCTGCAACTGCGCCTTCAACTCTCTCAACTCAGCCGGTGCCATTCGGTAAGGGGCCTTCGACATAGGCGCCATACCTGGTACCACCTCAATCATGAAATCAATCTCTCGCTGCGGTGGCAACCCTGGCAACTCCTTGGGAAAAACATCAAAAAACTCGCACACAATCGGAATATCCTCCACACCCGGACACTGTCGATCAACCAGAACCACAAAAGCGAAAAAACCCTGACACCCCGCATCAAGCAATCTACGAGCCTTAATGACAGAAATAAGAAAACGGGATGAGGAAGATCGGATAGCTTGATAGTAGAAGGTGGGTCTGCTAGGATGCTGGAAGAAGACCCTCTTCAAGCTGCAATCTACCATGGCACGGTGAGCCTCGAGCCAATCCATGCCCAAAATCACATCAAAGTCTCGAAGCGGCAATGCATAAAGCCTGGACGGTAAGTTCTGCCCATCGACCCACACAGGCACCTTCTCAAGGAAATATGGGGTAAGCATGAAATCACCGGTAGGCAACTCCACTTCTAGGTCACAAGACACCTCGGTCGTCGACTCCTCTGCACTCTGAGCAAAATCCTCCGAAATAAATGAATGGGCGCACCAGAATCAAACAAAACTCGAGCCGCACAACCCATAATCGAAACAATACCTTCCACCAATTGCGATGCCTCCGCCTCTGCTCTGGTAATGTGCGTAACTCGGCCTCGAGATCTCTGCCTCCCCACGGTAGCCGATCGTATCAACTGCGGAAACTGACCCTACTGCTGGTACTACTGCGGCTGTGGTGATAACTGTCGGGGCTGAAACTCATGCGACTGATGCGGTCTCTGGGGACAGTCACGTGCCATGTGCCCTGGCTGGTCACACCTGAAGCAAATCACGGGCGCTGAGCACTGCCTACCTAGATGAGAATTGCTGCACCGAGGACACCCACCCCGAGAACGACTCACTTAACCCTTGCACTAGTGAGGCGTGGGTTGCTGAACACTGCTCACTGACTGCTACCTCGACTCCCTGCGATCCTGATGCCTCTTACTAAAATCGGGATCCCTGAACAACTTCTTCAGCTTCGAGATAAACGATGTCGTATCTGTTGCCACCGAAGCCACGGACGGAGATGCCCCTGAATCGCCCGCTGAGGAATGGACAGTACTCTGCTACTGCATGGCCGTCGGATGACTAAAACCCGTCTGCGTCTGGCCTACACTGCCCTATCTTTGAACCTTCTCCAAGTCTCTCTCTCATGACGCCGCTGCTTTGCAAGTTGCATCCAAGTTAGTCAATCCTGATGCAAGCATGGGATGCCTCAACTCTGGCCTCAAACCCTGAACAAACTGCTCGGTCTTCACTTCCTCATCGGACATAATATGAGACGCATAACGGCCCAACTCAATAAACTTGGATTGGTACTGTACCACCGTCATGTCACCCTGGACCAACTCTAGAAACTCACACAGCCTCTGCGATCTGATGAAGGACAGATAAAAAGCACGCTTGAAAGCCAGGATGAACTCCTGCCACGCAATCTACAGAAGAGGACGGGATTGAAATGCTGCCCCCAACTCTGACATCCACCAGGTCCGGGCTGTCCCCTGCAATCGATGTGTAACCAATACCACCCTCTCCTCCTTAGGACACTCCATCGAACTAAAAATCCTCTCCAAATCATCCAGCCACTCCCTGGCCACCTCTAGATCTAGATGCCCGCTGTAAAGAGGCGGTTGGAACTGCAAGAAATCCCACAGCACGTGACCAGGAGCACCACGAGATGATGAACCCTCGCCAGCATCACTGCCTTGCTGCTGAATAACATACTGATACATGCCCGAAAAAAACTCCTATTGTCCGGGAACTCTCGCCTCTCTTGCTACATCATCCTGAAGTGCTGCTCTGCTCTGCCCTTCTTGGCCCCCACCTGGCTCTCCTTGCTAGGAACGAGTCGTTGTTCCGGGCGCCATAACCTCCTGTTAACAAAACAAACAATAGAATTAATAAAACACACGGGGCCTTACGCCAGTAGCCGACTGTACAAGACATTCATGGACCTTCTGGACCACTGTAGTCATTTCAGGCTCCGATGTACCTCCACAACCCCACTCTGATACCAACTGTAACGACCCGAGATTCGAGTACCAAAAAGGAATCGGCACGACTTGAGCCTCGACCCGCCACCCACGAGCTCGAAGACTTGGAAGGGTTAAAGGATGGTGTGAGGGCACAAGAGAAGCTGAAATAACTGCAGAGATAGCACAATAACTAAATAATAATGCATGAAATTAAATAAATAACTAAACTGCTACAAGGTCTAATATATCTCATGTCCAAATTAAGTACAGTCAACAGAAAGAAAAGTACAAGTACACGGGGCATACCCTAACTCTAGCAAACTGGCGACTAACCCTGGCTATTGGGATAGTGCTGAAACTCCGCCACGCCTCCCGACGACCCCGCCGCACCTGAAAACATAGGGGTGAGACTCATTTCATTGGCCCAGTAGGGATCCCTCGGACCCCCACCGCACAACGAGGAAAATGAGACAACAAGGCGCAAGAAACAGTGGAAGATAACGCTACCTAGAAGGAGTACGGTAGAAGCGGCAAGCAACAATAAATAAAAGGAAAAGCTCCCTACAACTAACCGTGCCAAAACCAACCTCGGTCCAACAAAACAAGAGTTTGCACCTGCCAGGAGAATAAGAGTTCTACCCACTAGAAGCAAGACTGGTTGCGTCCCCTGACATCTTACACCGCGCCCAAGTGTCTCTCTACACGCCCCAGGCGGAAACTGAGACACGCAACAAGTACCACGAACAAGGACTAGCTGGGGTCGTGCTCGTCAACGTGGGTCTTCCGCCCCTAACTACGTGTGCACACATAGACCATCTGCTCTAGGTCGGGTCCTCTAACTGGTTTTCCCCCCAGCCGGACTCAGGCTGCAAAGGCAAGGGGCCCTACGGAAACCTGCCTAAAAACCGTCTCTCACCGGGTCACGCTCTCCACCACTCCCAAGTGGGTCCGCACCCGCGTGCGTAGGAAAGCTACAACTAGTGGACAGGTCACTGGAGGAGTAGACTCTCTAGTCAACGGAAAATAACGTCGGGACCAGAAAAAGTACAAGGATAACTCCTCGCACCGACACCGACTCTCAATGACATCAGCCGAACCATGCCACTCCCCGGGGTCCCCACGGCACCCATGTGCAGCCCCCACATGATGCCCAACATCAGTCAGACCGTAAGTTAGCACGGGGATCGAGGTTCACTCACCCGAGAATTGAATCAGCAAGAAATAAAATTCGATTAGACAGAATGCAGGTGGCAGTCCACACTGGACCGTCCCTAGAAAAATGGTCAGATGCTAGACCGCCCCAAGAAGAGACGGTCCTCTCTGGACCACTGCAGAAGATTAGGTGGTCCCCTATAGGCCGCCACTCAACGGGAAAGAAAATGGTCTCTTGCAGACCATTTAAAACAGAAGCGGTCCACTCCTGGCCGCCACAGAGTGTAAACAGTCTCCTTGGGACCGCAATGCCCTGGAACTACAATAAGGGGTAAAAGGGTCATCCTGTGACCGTTGGGACTTAAAACGGTCTCCCTTGGGACTGCAGAATGGGGTTAAATGGTCATCCCATGACCGCCCGTCCCCAAAACTTTCCAATGGTAGGAAACCAACGGTCAAAACGCCTCGGGGGTCACGCTGGCCCCATGAGGGTACCGGTCGGCCACCGGGCCAACACAGGGCCTTGGCGGTCTATCGCGCGACCGCAAGCCCTGTCGACACTCTGGGTCAAAAAATGACCCACCTAGGGCCGCCTTTCCCAGAACGGTTCCTGGAAGGATCATTTTAATTCCGAAAAATCGAGAACGGCGGGAATGGCCCAAAAATGCCATTCCACGCCCCATCATTGCCCGATGAGGGGGAAACAAAGGGGAATCCATCCCCAAGTACCCTAGTGTGCATCTATGCCCTTAGATCAGTCAAACGCCATTCCACGCCCCATCATCACCCGATGAGGGGGAAACAAAAGGGAATCACTCCCCAAGCACCCTAGCTTGGATCTATGCCCTTAGATTGGTCAAAAACTCCGTAAAACAGGAGATCCGGTGCTCAACCCAAAATCATGAATTTTGACCCACCCGGCTCAAAAACACCCCTCTCGACCTCCCCACGGCCTACAAATCACGGGGAATGCAATAAAGAGGGTAAGGATCCGTCCCCCAACCTCAAAGGAGCTTGAAAGCTGCCGGATCGTCGCTGGTCTCCAAAACTTGCTTGAACACGATCTCCTCTCCCACGCTTCGAAGAAGGCACCGCCGTGATCTTCTTGCCGCCACTGTCGTCACGTCGCCATTGTCGTCGTCTACCGCCCGTCGTCGGAGGATGAAGAGGCCATGAGCTCCAAACAGAAGAGAGAGGGGGTCACTGTCGTGAGCGCCCACGGGAGTGGAGAAAGAAGAAGAAGAAAGGAGAAGAAGAAGAAAAGGTAAAAGAAAGAAAAAGAAATGGTTATTTATAGAAAATCTAGAAAATGCCAAAAATACAAAAAAATTGGAAAAAATCATTTTCTCGATCCTCGGAACACACTCAACACATTGGTACCGTCCCGGAGTAGGAGAACGCAATGGTTTGCCCTACACAAGGTTCCGAAGGTCCGTCAAGGAAAAACACGTATAAACTACAAAACGCGCTCCGGGATCCCCAAAAGTGATCCGAAACACACGGATCATGATCCAAAAAATGTCTGAAAAACCCAGGACATTATAGCCCTCCTCCCTTAAACAAATGTCATCCTCGAAATTAAGAACGACACAAGGTCAGGGGAAAGACTCACTCAAAGAAGTAAGGATACTACTGCCTCATCTCATCCTCACGCTCCCACGACACCTCGCCACCAGAGTGGCGCTGCCAGACCACCTTAACCAGAGGAATAACCTTGTTCCGCAGGCGCAGCTCACGCCGATTCTCAACCCTGATAGGGTACTCCGGAAGGGACAAGTCTGGGGTCACCTCGGGCCAAACAGCATCCTCCAAAACATGGGAATCATCAGGCATATACCACCATAGCATAGACACATGAAAAACATCATGCACGGCAGATAGCTCTGGGGGTAACTGCAACCGATAAGCAACTTCACCAATACGCTCGACAATGAGGAAAGGACCAATATAGCGGGGACTCAACTTCCCACGCCTGTCGAAGCGCATCACACCCTTCATGGGAGAAACCCGTAAAAACACCCAATCTCCTACAGCAAAGTTGAGGGGTTGCCTCCTCTGATCGGCATAACTCTTCTGTCGGCTCTACGCTGCCAACATCTTCTGCAGGACCAGAAGCACCGCCTCAATACACTGCTGCACCAAATCCAGTCATGTCAGGACACGCTCTCCCACCTCGAACCAATCAAGCGGAGTTCAACAAGGTCACCCGTACAATGCCTCATAAGGAGCCATACCAATGCTCGAATGATAGCTGTTGTTATAGTCAAACTCCACTAAAGGTAAATGGTGGGTCCAACCCCCTTGCCACTCCAGGCAACAAGACCTCAACATGTCCTCCAAAGTCTCGATGGTCCTCTCAGACTGACCGTCCGGCTGAGGATGGTACGCCGAGCTAAAAGCTAACTCAGAGCCTAAAGCCCTGGGGAAGCTCCTCCAGAATCCTGAAGTGAAACGCGGAGCACGATCGGACACAATGGAGATGGGAACTCCATGCAACGGAATGATCCGCTCCACATACAAATGGGCCAACTTGTGCACACTCAAATTGACCTTGATCGGCAATGACGGAGCTGTCTTCGTCGGTCTATCCGCCAATAACCAGATACTATCATGCCCACTGGATGTCCTCGGTAATCCAACCATAAAATCAGTGGTCACATGGTCCCACTTCCACGCAGGAATCCCCAAGGGCTGAAGTGTGCCACCCAGTCACTGGTGTTCCGCCTTCACCTGCTGGCAGATTAGACACCTGGCCACAAACTCCGCAACATCTCTCTTCAAACCAGGCCACCAGAATTGCCTCTTCAAATTCTGGTACATCTTCGCCGATCCGGGGTGCACGGCATAACGGCTCCCATGAGCCTCTCGTAATACTGTACGCCTCACCTTCTCCTCAGTTGGGACGTATAGCCTACCTTAGAACCTCACGGCTCCATCCTCACCAAATTCCACCTCGGCCATCAACAAGATTCGGGGCAGCTCAGGGTCCGCACGCTGAGCCTCAATCACTTGGCTACGAATAGTTGGCGTGACAATCAAGCTCGCGAGGATAGCCGAACCCTGATCCTGTGGAATATTAAGCCTAAAAGTCATAGCTGACACCTGCTCCCATAACCTCCACTTCCTTAGCAACATCTGACTGACCACCACCTTCTTGCTCAAGGCATCATCCACGACATTCATCCTGCCAGGCTGATACAACAGAGTAAAATCATAATCCTTCAAGTACTCCATCCACCTCCTCTGCCTGAGGTTAAGATCCTTCTGGGTAAACACATACTTCAAACTCTGATGGTCAGTGAAAATCTTGAACTTCTCACCGTACAGATAATACCTTCAGATCTTTAGGGTGAAAATCACCGCCGCCAACTCAAGATCATGAGTGGGGTAGTTCTCCTCATGTGACTTCGACTGCCGAGATGCATACGCCACAACTCTACCATGCTGCATCAACACGGCACCCAAACCTATTCTGGAAGCATCCGTACACACCACGAAACCCCCCGATCTCGAAGGTAACACCAATACCGCAGCGGTAGTGAGCAATCTCTTCAGCTCCATAAAGCTCTGCTCACACTCCTCCATCAAGACAAGTGGCACATCCTTCCGTGTAAGCCTAGCCAACGGGGCTGCAATACAAGCAAAATGCTAGATGAATCTCTTATAATAGCCCACAAACCCTTGAAAGCTCTGAATCTCCGTGATAGAACCCGACCTCGACCACTACACCACAGCCTCGACCTTGGCCGAATCTACGAAAACTCCATCACTAGAAATCACGTGCCCCAAGAAGTGCACCTCATGCAGCCAAAACTCACACTTGCTGAGTTTGGCATATAGATGGTGATCTTGCAAGATCTGCAACACCATCCTCAAATGATGCACATGCTCCTCAGTAGACCGCGAATACACAAGGATGTCGTCCACGGACATGACCACGAACTAGTCTAGATACAGACTGAACACCCTATGCATCAAATCCATAAATGGCGTGGGGGCATTGGTGAGCCCACGAACACGATCATGTTGCTCTGTTTAAAATTTACATGAAATGACTATTCAAATTTTATGCCAAAATAGTAAGCACAATGACTCATAGTTGCCATCATCAAAAAGGGGGAGAATGTTGAATAAATGTTGTTTTGATGATGTCCCAATATAAGTCATTGGTCAATTAAGTTTGAAACTCATGGAGCCCTTTTTTGAATATCTAGGTATGAAGAAGGTTTACCTCAGTGTGAAGCTGCCTCGACGCCTTGGCTCACAAAAGGAAAAAAATCTCTAACGGGTCATAGGATGCATCGACCCCATCGTCTGCGGCATCGACACATGACACGCCCTTCATCAATCTCTTCTCCAAAGTGTCGACCCCAAGAGTCGACCCTTCATTCTCCAGGCTCTGTCTGGGTGCAGCTTAGTCAACTGCATCGACCCTGCCCTCTAAGAGCGTCGATCCAATGGGCTTTCCAGAAGCCGTCTGACAGGCAACATCCTTCAGCTGCCTCTACGCAATGGCAGTACTGCATCGATGCACCATAAATATCTTCAAGCAGTTTCAAGAATACCTTCAGCTACCTCGACGCAATGGCAGTGATGCATCGACGCACCGCTCATCTAGCATTGACGCCATCAGGGCAAGCTTGCCAGCAGTTTAGGGAACTAATGAAGCTGCATCGACCTGATCAACTCTACCGGTGAGGGTAGCATCACAAGGATGCCTCGACGCACCTACAATGCTGCATCGACCTATGATGATCCAGCTCACCAGTAGCTCAAGAAACTCTGATGCTGCATCAATGCGATGACCAGCTACATCGATGCACCATAAGACCTTCAAAAAGAAATCTATACTTTCCTGCAACATTACAGAAGGATGCCAGAGGATTAAAATATTGACTGCAAACCTATAAAATCACAGATTTTGAGGTCTGGAAGAGTCTCCTAGGTTCACCCAAATGCCTCTGTCATCATAAGTGTCCAAAGGCACACTTTACTCCACATATCTGTCAGTACCAAATCTTGGAAAAGTTTCTCTCCTCTACTGTCCTATCCCCTGCGCCAGCCAACAAGCAGTGTGACTGAAAGGGAAAATATCCCTGGCAAAAGGACGCTCTCTCTGCTAACAGAAAGTAAGATTCTACATGTTTCCTTGGTCAAAACCATTTGTTTATTTCAGTTATTCAAAATCACTAAAGAAATGGAGGGAAAGTCTTCTGCCTCCTGAAGCCTATAAAATGGATGCCCCTCTTCACATTTTGAGTTGCTGCCTTTACAACCATGAGCCTCGAAGAGCCTTAGACGTGGGAACCAGAAAGAAGAAAAAGAAAGAGAGATTCTGCCCTGAGCTTCCAAAGAAAGAGTTGGGAGGTAGAGAAGAAAAAGAGTGCAGCCAAGCCATCCACTTCAGCCTTGCAGTTCCAAAAGTTTCAGTTCTTTTATTTCATCTTTGTGCCTCTTCTTTTTCAACATTTTGTGCGTGAGGTCTATCACTGTGTAAGCTGCAGTTGCAACGTGTGTGTGTGTCTATCTCCTTGCTTTGTTTTTTTGTTCCTTCCTTGTGGGAGTTCTTCCCTGTGTGTTTTGAGGACATGTCCTCATGTGTGTGTGTGTGTGTGTGTGTGTGTGTGTGTGTGTGTGTGGGTTGGGGGTTTTCCCCATGTGTTGCTGTATTCCAATGTGTGTGTATGGATTTATTTTGGCCAAAGAGAGTGGAAGCCTTACCAAGTTGGTAAGGGGTGGACGTAGGTGTGCCAAGGTTTAGCCAAACCACCTTAAAAGCCTTGTGTAGTGGTTTGCTATCCACATCATCTATCCCCTCTTCATAGGTGGTTTGTTTTGGCAAGAGTATCTCTTATCTCTTTACTCCGATTATTCCATCACTTGTCTTTGCTTGTGATAACTGTAGTGCTATCTTCTATAGCTTATTTTTTGAAGTCAAAAATTTGGTATAGGATCTATTCACCACCCCTCTAGATCCTCTCATACCGTCCAACATCCTATATCCTGTCTGAGATTTGTGTTTTATTGTCTTTTTCTTTTGATCATATATGTAATATCCCAGACCCTTCGGATCCCTCTTCGTGGGTCCCGGATCTAGTTTCTCGGAGTTCCCGACTCCGCTGTGTCCGAAATTTCATTTAGGACATCTTTTGTGTTCGGATCGGCGTGATCCGGAGTTGTTTCGGAGGCCCGGGAGCGTTCCGCGGCTTTTTCGCGTGTGTTTTCTAATTCCCGGTGTGTGTTTCGGTAATTCTTTCGGAACCTCGTTGCGAGTGAACCGGGTCGTTCACCTAGGCGAGAGTGGTACCGTTGCGATCGGTGCGTTCCAAGGATCGCGGAAATGTGATTTTTAATTTTTTGGTATTTTTTAGAATTTCCAGATTTTCTATTTAAACCCCCCATTTTCTTTTCTTTTTTCTTCTTCTTCTTCCTTTCTTCTCCTTCCTCCCTCACAACCGTGACCTCCGTTCTGGCTGCAGACGGCGGCGGTGCGACGGCGCGAGGACGTGGGTGACGACGAGGCGATCGTTCAGGCATGCGGCAAGCATGGGAAGCGTGAGAAGGTGAGGTTCTAACGGCATTCTTCGTGGGTTTGAGCTCGGATCGGCGCGTCTCGTCACGGACCAGAGGTAGGTGGATGTTCCTTAGCCTCTTGCCTTTCTTCCCCATGAGTTTTAGCTCGAGATGAGGTTGAGAGGGGTTATTTCCACGCCGGGAAGGGTCGTTTATGCCGCGGGGAGAGTTCGTCTGATCCAACATTTTGAGCCCTGATTCCGTGGTTTAAGGGTGTAGGAGAATGCAAGAGGGGCTTGGGGGTTCTTCTCTCACCGTTCCCCTTTCGTGGGGCTTGTTTGGGGGCCGAAATGCACGATTCCAACGAGGTTCGCCATTTTCGCGCTGGTGAGCGATGTGCGGTCGAACCAGGGCCTGCACAACCCTTGTGGGACCCCGTTCTGGCCGTCCATCAGCTCGGCACGCTGTGGCTGGGGCTCGACGCTTAGTGGGCTTGCGCGGTCTGTCGTGGGATCACACATCCTAAGGTGCGGCCCCATAACGACCGCCCAACCCTGGATTTTCGACCGTTGAGTATTACCGTTGTATAGTGCACCGGGGTGTGCGGCCAGGAGCTGGCCGCATAACCCTTCGTGCGGCCAGGTGCTGGCCGTACATCATCTGGTGCCGTTTCCTGGGTGTGCGGCCAAATCTGGACCGCACAACCCTTGAACGGCGAAACCGTAGCCGCTCTTCTCTAGTGCAGCTAAGGACTAACCGTTCAGGTTTATTACCGGTGGGAGACGAGTGGCTAGAAGTTGACCGTTCCTCACCCATGTGCGGCCAGGATCTGGCCGCACATCTGTTGAACAGGCCCATGTTGGCAGTTCTTTAGCCCGTTTGGACCTAGGTAGAACAGTCCTGTGCTGGCCGTTTAACCCTGGTGCGGTCCCTGTGCGACCGCACATCCCTGAGCGGCCCAGAGTAGACCGTTCAAGGGGACGGGTCGCGTCGGCGTGTCTCTTGTCGTACTGAGTGGTACCGGGAGATGTTGTTGTCGGCTTCTGTCACCGTACGACAGTGTTGGTACGAGGGGCGTTTCTTGTACTGTCCGGTTGTGACGTGGTTTTCCGTTGACTTGAGAGTCTACTCCGTAGTGACCCTCCACTAGTCATAGCCTGCTTACACGCGTGTGGTCCCACCAGGGAGTGGTGGAGAGGCTACCCTTAGAGATGGTTTGTGGACCGATTTCAGTCGGGCCCCACGTCTTGCAGCCAGAGTCCAGCTGAGGGGAAAACCAGTCAGAGGACGAGACCAGGGACGTATGGTCTGTGTGTGCACACGTGGTTGGGGGTGGTTGGACCCACGCTGACGAGCGTGACCCCAGCTAGTCACTCATTTGTGGTTACTTGTGCGGTGTTCGTGCCTTTGGTAGGAGCTACCACGTCAGGCAGTTCACCTGCGGTGCGGTGTAAGACATCAAGGGACGCTACGGACTATACTTCTTGTGGGAGGTACTCCTGTCGAGTCGGGAGTGACAGACTGTCAGTCTTTGCGACTTCGACCTTCGGGTTTTGTCGTGTTGACCATGGTGTTCCGGTCGTTCCACCGTGACACGTGTGTCGATTTTCGTGCCATAAGATCGGTGTTTTGTAGATTGCAGGGCTTCCCTTTTTGAGGTACTCGCTTACTGCTAGCGTATCGGTTTCTCCGGTTGCGAGGTAGGGTTCGAGAGATCCCTACTGAGTCTTGTTCCGAGACTCATTCCCTGCGTATTTTCACCATGTTTCAGGTGAGTCGCGGCCTCAGGGGAGCGCGTCTGAGGCTCAGCTTGCTTCAGGTGCCCAGCGTTAGTGCCAGAGGTCAGAGCCGGGGTATGTCCCGTGTAGCTATACTTTTCTTTCCTGTTTCCGTACTAGTTATGGACTACTGTTGTTGTTATTTTATTATATCTTGTGGACCATGTATCATGTAAACTGTTAATTTATTTCCTGCTTAATTATATAACTGTTTAATTTCTTCAATTATTTGTGATACTTGTGTAGTCTCCACACCATCCTTTTAACCCTTCCGAGTCTTCGGACTAGTAGGTGGTGGTGCGAGTCTCGGGTTATCGGGCCTTCCCGGTAATCAGATTCTCAGGTCGTTACAGCTGGTATCAGAGCAGCGGTTGTGGGATTATACGAGAATTATAAGTAATTATAGTCATCCACTAGTCCACATCGATGATGTATAGGTGACGTTGGCATCGGGCATCGTGTGTTTTTCTTGACCTTGCTATTTCCGTGTTTTCTGTCTTTTACTTCAGGTGCGAGCATGGCGCCGAGGCGGAGCACTCGCTCTCAGTAGGGGCAGTCGGCTGGAGGTCAGGAGATCCAGCAGGGGGTTCAGCGAGATCAGGCGGAGCATAGTAGAGTGCCACTGGGGGCCACCGAGGCAGTGGATACTCCAAGGTTTCTAGGGGCCGAGGATTTCTTTCATGGCATGTACCAACTTATGTCGCAGCAGTTCGGCAGAGAGGCTGGTGAGGGCTCGTCGACCAGGGGTGGGCCAGGCCGAGCAGTGAGGGATTTCATGCAGTTTCATCCACCTTACTACGGTAGTCAGCCAGACCCTGATGTGGCTCGGAGTTGGCTCAACGAGACAGAGCGGGTGTTTAGTTCCGCGCGGAGTACTGCGGAGGACAGAGTGATGTTGGCCTCCAACCAGTTACAGGGTACGGCTCGGGAGTGGTGGTCTTCCGAGTGGAAGACGTCTTTCCAGCTTTGTCCACTTGACCAGATTGCGTGGAGTGACTTCGTTAGTGCTTTCGAGCGTACCTACTGTCTAGAGTATATCGCTACGCAGTGGATGCGTGAGTTTCTGGAGCTGGTTCAGAGCAACATGTCCGTATTGCAGTACAGGGCCCGATTTCTGGAGCTGGGTCGATATGCACCTCATATCATGGAGCATGAGAGGGTGAAGACCGCACAGTTCGTTCAGGGCTTGAGGCAGGAGCTGAGGCACCATTTGATCGCGAATGCGGCCACTGATCTGGAGACAACGTCTCATGTTGCGGCTTCTTTAGAGATGGATATGCAGAGGACTCGAGGACCGATTAGCCAGGGGCAGTCTTTGTCGGGTCACAGCCAGTAGTCGGCTACCCAGCAGTAGGGTTCCTTTCAGCATGCATCGGGTGGTTCAGGAGCGCCGGCACCGGCAGCGTCGACAACAGGATCTGCGTCTTTTGGCTCGAAGGTCAAGAAGTTCTTCAAGAAGGGGTTCGGTAAGAAGTCCAAGGATCAGAGGCAGGCATCATCGGGCAGTGTACAGTAGCCGGTCCCGTTTCAACGTCAGGGATCAGTGGGTGGACCACGAGGACAGTGTCCACGGTGTAGTGAGTACCACCCAGGCAGGCAGTGCACAGCACCGATAGTTTGTTTCTGGTGTGACCAGGTAGGGCATATGGCGCGTGACTGTCCTCAGAGGCCACAGTAGCAGTAGTCGTTTCCTCAGCAGTAGCAGGTTCCCCAGCAGCAGAGGCAGCAGCAGCAGGGACAGTATCCGCCGCTATCCAGGTCAGCTAGTGTGGGAGGCAGGCAGAGAGCTCGAGGCCAGATCACACACATGACCAGGGCAGAGGCAGTGGCGTCGCAGCTCGTGGAAGGTACCGTTCGGATTTTGGGTTGTGCAGCTCGGGTTTTGTTCGATTCTGGCGCATCTCATTCGTTTGTTTCGGAGGATTTCGCGCTGAGTATTGAGGAGCCGGTGACCCAGTTATCCTATGATTTGGCAGTGGAGTTGCCTTCGGGTGATTTTATGACCACTCCGTATTGCTTCGATGAGGTTCCTATGTGGGTGGAAGGGCGGTGTCACGCCCCGATGCGGAATCTCGGGACGTACGGTTAGGGGCAAGCGAGCAATAATTCCGAACCATTGCAAACCATTGCACAAAAGGTTGGAAAGGATAATAATCAGAGTTTTATTGATAATAAAGTTGAGTACACTGGGTAGAACAACTACATCCAAATAATAAGCAAAATACTAGAACAATCTCTCACTAATACTAAGGGTACAAACTGACTCAATAAACTAAAACTATCTCTCGATATCACTCCAGTCCATTCCCGACAAGTTCATCACTTGGAAAGAGGGGAAAAGTAGGAGTGAGCTAAACGCGCTCAGTAGATAACCACAAACAGGTTTACGTAATTAACCATTGATTTCCAATTTATATGAAATGCAGTAAATAAAGAATGACGATACGATAAAAGAAACAATGTAAAAGATATCTTGCAAAGTCAAGAAATATAACAATTTATCAAGTAATGAACAAGTAAAGTAACAGTAGAGAATTTGGCCAGCAAGTATGTTACACATGTAGCCAAGTAAATACGCACGAGTCAAGTAACAAGAGTTTGTCATAGACGTAACATGTCAAGTCAAGTATTCGGGTGCAATGTCTCACCCTGTCATAAACATCCCAATGTTCTCAATATCTTTTCGGGCGCTCTCCCCAGGACCAGACCGGGCCCTTATGATGCGTTGGCATTTCATTTCAATTGGATCACCGATCCCCCGTCTAGACATAGTCAATTATGGCCAATATAATCAGATGAATTTCTGTCGGGTACAAGATGTAAAGGACGACACTCGCCTCCTTTGATTCAAGAGTATAACCACGATGAAAAACCCAAAACAAGGTAGTCGTACGGTAAACACCGGGCCGTACTCACATGAGTAACGAGTCACGGGGCCAAGAATGAACGGTTGACAGTAAGCCGTTCGAGAGAGAGAAGTAAGTTCCGAAGAACGAATATACGAACCATTCGGGTCGTATTTTAAGAAATACGGTTCAAGAGAATCCGTATTAAGCATAACGATAATATCTAATTATAAGATAATTTATGCAAAATAGTCACCGGGTTGCCAATAACAATTAAACCAACCAATATCAGTTTAATGTCCATTGATCAATTCCGGGCTCAAATATGACCGAAGATTATCCAAGGGTAATCGATCAATTAATCAAGTTAAAACAATAGTCATGATGTAACCGTAATTTACCACGGTAAGAATGTTCTACGGTAAAAAAAAAATGTAAAGTTTGCCGGATGGAGTGTCCGGCTAATTGGTCAAAGACTTGCCATAAGTCGTCCAGTAATTTTCTAGTTTACAGTAATTTACAGAAATTACCTATGGTAAAGTTTAGCTATTTACCATACTTATTCAATTTATCCAAAGTTACAAGTGAATTTCAATGATTTTCACTTTAAACAATTTATCAAAATAGATATTGCAAATAACAGAAATTTACTCATGTCATATCTGTTATTTATGTGGATTGTCAATTTTTACTAATTAACATTGTTAAATGGGTCAAATAGCAAAAAAAATCAGTTTTCTGGAAGTTAAACGGATGACAGTGGGCCGTTAAACCTACTGGCTGTAAAACGGTTATCATTGGGCCATTTTATACAAGGCGGGCGGTTCTAATTGGGCCGTTTGTATAAGTCGGGCGGGCAGTTCTGAACCGTCTAAGAGATAAAGCGGTCCGGTTGGAACCGTTAATCCCTGTAACACGGGAATAGCGAAACAGAAGCATAAATCCGGCGTTTTATGCATTTGAGTACGTAAATAAATGGAAAAGCATGGTTTCTACAAGCTAACATGATGCCCTTTCATTCCATTTATCAAATTCAAGGTTTGTGCCATGGTTACCTACCTTAACCGATGAAATAAGGAAAGATGAATGGGGAAGAAGATGAACAGTAGACTTGCAGAGCTTCTTCACAGCAGCAAGAACCCTTTTGTGTTTAAGAGATGTTTAAGGGGGCTTCCTCTACTTATAGGTTTGGAAGAGGAGTGTTTAATCTTCACACACGGTTTGGTCAGAGCCGCAAAATCCTTTGCATTGTTGACAACGTGTTTCTGCCAACCAAAACACGGTTTCACGTGTTTCTCAAGGTTAGCCTAATCTAAGCCTAATCCAAAAGATTAAGGAATGGTTAACTAAGACCTCAATTTAATGTTACTAAATGATTTTTAATGAATTGGACCCAGAAGATAAAATTACTAATCAAGACATGCTCTTTCATAATATGATTTTTATGGAATTTTATCACGAGGTTTATTGTTAATCTCCCAATCTTAAGATTAAAATAATAATTTAACCCAATGTTCAACGGTTTAGTCGATAGAGAGAGTTTCTGATTTTTACCGATGAAACTTCAGAAGACAAAGTTGATAAGAAAAATACCCTCTATCAGATGTGATTTTTACAGATTTTTCTAAGGTAGTTGTATTTTCGTATGAATAGTGTTTTCCGCGTTTTTAAGTCAGGCTTAAATCACTGATTAAGCCATGTAAATGATTTTATTAGGGTCAAGTACAGAAGACCAAAGTGTTTACCATGGTCTTTACTAATTAACTACCATTTTTTGGAATTTTTATATGATAGTCAAAATTTTTACTATTTACTATTTACCACAGTCACTATTCAACATTTACTATTTACGAATTTTAATATTTGTACAGAAACTCGGGGTCTTACACCCTCCCCCACTTAAAGAATTGTTCCTCCAAATTCACTGGACCAAAATATAATAGCTCACCTAGAATAGATCGGGATAACGCTTCCGTATGGCGTCCTCGGATTCCCATGTAGCTTCCTCTATTCCACGCTGACTCCATTGGATTTTAACCATCGGTATGGAACGATTTCGAAGTTGTTGCTCTTTCCGATCCAGAACCTTCACTGGTCTTTCTTCATAAGATAGATCCTTCTTAAATTCAAAGTCCACATGTTGAATGATGTGACTAGGGTCGTACACATATTTCCGAAGCATAGATACATGGAATATGTTATGTACACCAGATAATTGAGGAGGTAAGGCCAATCTATAGGCGACTTCACCCACTCGATCAAGGATCTCAAATGGACCAATATACCTTGGGCTTAACTTGCCATGAATACCGAATTGACGAATACCTCTTGAAGGAGAGACTTTTAAGAACACATGCTCGCCAATTTGAAATTCCAAATCTCGTCTTCTATTATCAGCATAGCTCTTTTGCCTCGATTGAGCCACAAGTAACCGGTCTCGGATAATACGAATATTTTATGATGACTCCGAGATAAGATCCAGTCCAAGCCATTGCTTCTCGCCAACCTCATCCCAACATAATGGAGAACGACAGCTCCTTCCATACAAAGCCTCGAAAGGTGTCATCTGTATGCTGGATTGATAACTATTGTTGTAGGCGAATTCTATCAATGCTAAATGATCGCTCCAACTTCCACCGAAGTCGATCATACAAGCTCTCAACATATCTTCCACTATTTGATTAGTTCTCTCGGTCTGTCCATCTGTTTGTGGATGAAATGCAGTGCTAAAATTCAGACGGGTACCAAGAGATTCTTGCAATCCTTTCCAAAAATGAGAAGTAAATCTCGGATCTCTATCGGATATAATGTTGACTGGGATACCATGAAG
This sequence comes from Amorphophallus konjac, assembly GCA_022559845.1. Lineage (NCBI taxonomy): Eukaryota > Viridiplantae > Streptophyta > Magnoliopsida > Alismatales > Araceae > Amorphophallus > Amorphophallus konjac. The sequence continues at coordinate 177,483,343 of CM040120.1, read as the reverse complement.
TCTAACCACTTCCTTTAAATATAATGTTGCCAGAACATCAACTGTCCACTTGGACTTAATAGATAAGAAATGTGCGGATTTAGTCAGTCGATCCACAATTACCCATATAGCATCATAACCACCTCGAGTCTTAGGAAGACCCATAATGAAATCCATGCCAATACTCTCCCACTTCCATTGGGGTATATCAAGTGGTTTCAATTTACCTGCCGGTCTGAAATGCTCGGCCTTTACTTGTTGACAAACAAGACATGTACTCACGAAATTTGCAATTTCCCTTTTCATGTTCGGCCACCAAAATGACCTTTTCAAATCCTTGAACATCTTAGTGCCTCCCGGATGGATAGTATATTTGGATCTATGGGCTTCTTCAAGAATCCGATTCTTTATATTAGCCTCATTCGGTACACAAGTTCTACCTTGAAATAATAATCTTCCATCATCGGCTATCGAGAAATCAGGTCTGCTACTCAAGCTTTCCTTAATGTCGACTAGCTCGGGATCAATATCTTGCAATAACTTGATTTCTACCAACAATTCAGGCTTCAGTTGCAACTGGGAAATCAATATCCGGTCATTATCAATATTGATATCCAGACTAGCCATTTGCTCCAGTAATTTCCATTATTGTAACATAAGACTAGATATCTTAGCCACAGGCTTCCGACTTAAAGCATCAGCAACCACATTGCCTTTGCCCGGGTGATACTCAATAGAAAAGTCGAAATCCTTTATATACTCCAACCATCTTCTTTGTCTCATGTTCAATTCCTTTGAGAAATAAGTATTTCAGACTTTTGTGATCCGAAAATACCGTAAATGATTCACCATATAAGTAGTGCCTCCAAATCTTCAAAGCAAATACCACGGCTGCCAATTCCAAATCATGAACTGGATAATTAACTTCATGCTTTCTTAACTGCCTAGAAGAATAGGCAATCACCTTGCCGTGCTGCATAAGCACACAGCCTAAGCCAATACCAGAAGCATCAGTGTAAACCACGAAACCACCCTCACCAGAAGGTAAGGTTAAAATAGGGGCAGTAGTCAGACAATCCTTCAGAGTCTGAAAACTCTGTTGGCATTCAATTGACCACTCAAACTTAATCTCTTTGCGGGTTAACTTCGTCAGAGGTACCGCAATCTTAGAGAAATCTTGAATAAACCTTCGATAGTAACCAGCCAGGCCAAGAAAACTCCTCACTTCAGTAACACTGGTAGGTTGTTCCCAATTCTTTACTGCTTCCACCTTCGATGGATCTATAGAAATACCATCCTTGGTAATAATATGTCCTAGAAAAGACACCTCTTGTAACCAGAAATCACACTTGCTCAACTTAGCATATAATTAGTGATCTCTCAATAATTGCAAAGCCATCCTCAGATGCTCGGCATGTTCTCTTTCACTCTTGGAATATATCAAAATATCATCTATGAATACCACAACCCATTGATCAAGGTAGGGTCGGAACACACTGTTCATTAACTGCATGAAAGCTGCCGGTGCATTCGTTAACCCAAAAGGCATAACGACAAACTCATAATGGCCATACCGGCTACGGAAAGCTGATTTATAAATATCCTCTTCTTTAATCCGTAACTGGTGATATCCAGATCGAAGATCGATCTTAGAAAAATAAGAAGCTCCAGTAATCTGGTCAAATAACTCATCAATCCTTAGCAAAGGATACTTGTTCTTGACAGTCAACTGGTTAAGTTGCCGATAATCGATGCATAATCTCATCGAACCATCTTTCTTCCGAACAAACAATACAGGAGCTCCCCAAGGGGAAACACTCGGGCGAATAAAGCCCTTCTCGAGTAATTCCAACAATTGCTGCTTCAATTCCCGTAATTCCGCAGGAGACATGCGATAAGGGGCTTTAGAAACAGGAGACGATCCAGGAATAAGATCAATAGAGAATGTAACTTCACGCAGAGGCGGAAGTCCTGGTAACTTCTCTGGAAATACGTCCGGAAATTATCGGACAATAGAAATGTCCTTAATCTCCATCTGCTGTTCAGGGGACGCAAAAATAAAAGCCAGAAAAGCTTCGCATCCACGCCTCAATAACTTATCAGCACGAAGAGTCGAGATAAGAGAGATAGAACTAGGGTGTTTCACTCCCTTGAAGGATAATCCGGGGTGTCTAGAAAAAGACACGGAACAAGAACTACAATGAACATTGGCCTCATACCGAGCCAACCAATCAGCTCCTAGGATTACATCGTAATCCTTCATGTCCATACAAATCAAATCAGCTGGAAAATTCTGATCGTTTACCATAACCTTACTAGAAGGATAGTAATGCTGAATTGCTGATTTAGAACCAATAGGGGTTGATATTTCTAACGGAGAACTCAACAAAGCAGGTGCCATAGCTAATAATTTAGCAAATCTACGTGAAATAAAAGAATGTGTTGCACCAGTATCAATTAGAACAAAAGCTGGCAAGTCGAATATAACAAGAGTACCTTCGACGAGTCCACCCTCCTCGGCGATATCTTTTTCCTTTGCATGGAGAGCCTGGAGCCTGCCTTGAGGCTTCTTGAAATTCAGAGGTTTTGCCGGGATAGCTTGTTCCGATAATAAAGGACAGTTGGGTATACGGTGTTCTTTGCTTCCACACCGCAGACATGCACCTAGCTTGCGCCAACAATCTTCCATCTTGTGACCAGGACGATCACAATATCGGCATACGCCCTTGAATGGAATCATAGAATCAGGTTTCTTGTCTTCTTGTCGCGGCATTTTGCCTTTCCACGAACCAGAACCAGAACTTGAACCAGAACTAGTAAAGGGTCTTTTCTTGCTCGGGTCAGTGCCAAATCCAGGTTTAACATTCTTGAGTGCCTTCGGTTGCTCTTTCTTGTTACCTTGACCACGAATCCTTTCAGTCATTTCCAAAGTATCTTCTAATATTTGTGCCTTTCTTACCATCTCAGAATATGTAGAAATTTCCAGTGGTGCAAGTTGATTGATATAATGAAGTCGAAGACCATTGAGGAAACGCTTCGCCTTCATTCTCTCAGTCGAAATAAGATGTCTTGCATAACGAGAGAGTCGTGAAAACTGAGCCTCATATTCTGATACCGATAAACTTCGCTGTTTTAAAGCTGTGAATTCTGCTCCCTTCTTTTCTTGCACGCGGTCAGAAAAATATTTATCATTGAAATATTCCTCGAATTCCTCCCACGAGACTTGTTGATCTCCGAGAGTCGGCTTAACAGACTCCCACCAAGCACGTGCATCACGTTCCAGTTGGAAAACGGATAAAAGAACACGTTCTTGGTCAGTGCATTGCATGACCTCAAAAATTCTTGCCATCTCGTCGAGCCAATTCTCGGCTTCATCGGGATCAGTTGAACCAGCGAATCTAGGCGGGTTCATTCCTCGGAAATTCCGATATAAATCACCAGTGCCATGAGCTGCGCCATGAGGTGCCGCTCCAGCTCCAGCTCCTGCCTGAGCCAGTGCATTCAAGGCTTGCGTAAGTCCTTGAACTGTACGCTGTAAATTCCTCATCTCAGCACGATTGGCCGCCATTTCTAGTTAAGTGCCTATAAAATAGTTACTCGGATTATTTATGAGAGAAGAACTTCTTAGATGAGAAGAGAAGAACTAGATAAGAAGAACATGATTATGGTTAAATAACTTAACCCAAATTTCTACCCAATTCTCACAAGGTTGTTTTCTTAAGCCTATAACCAATAAACCTATAACATTAAAGTGAAATACCTAGGACAAATTGACCTAGGCTCTGATACCAACTAAACTGTCACGCCCCAATGCGGAATCTCGGGACGTACGGTTAGGGGCAAGCGAGCAATAATTCCGAACCATTGCAAACCATTGCACAAAAGGTTGGAAAGGATAATAATCAGAGTTTTATTGATAATAAAGTTGAGTACACTGGGTAGAACAACTACATCCAAATAATAAGCAAAATACTAGAACAATCTCTCACTAATACTAAGGGTACAAACTGACTCAATAAACTAAAACTATCTCTCGATATCACTCCAGTCCATTCCCGACAAGTTCATCACCTGGAAAGAGGGGAAAAGTAGGAGTGAGCTAAACGCGCTCAGTAGATAACCACAAACAGGTTTATGTAATTAACCATTGATTTCTAATTTATATGAAATGCAGTAAATAAAGAATGACGATAGGATAAAAGAAACAATGTAAAAGATATCTTGCAAAGTCAAGAAATATAACAATTTACCAAGTAATGAACAAGTAAAGTAACAGTAGAGAATTTGGCCAGCAAGTATGTTACACATGTAGCCAAGTAAATACGCACGAGTCAAGTAACAAGAGTTTGTCATAGACGTAACATGTCAAGTCAAGTATTCGGGTGCAATGCCTCACCCTGTCATAAACATCCCAATGGGCTCAATATCTTTTCGGGCGCTCTCCCCAGGACCAGACCGGGCCTTTATGATGCGTTGGCATTTCATTTCAATTGGATCACCGATCCCCCGTCTAGACATAGTCAATTATGGCCAATATAATCAGATGAATTTCTGTCGAGTACAAGATGTAAAGGACGACACTCGCCTCCTTTGATTCAAGAGTATAACCACGATGAAAAACCCAAAACAAGGTAGTCGTACGGCAAACACCGGGCCGTACTCACATGAGTAACGAGTCACGGGGCCAAGAATGAACGGTTGACAGTAAGCCGTTCGAGAGAGAGAAGTAAGTTCCGAAGAACGAATATACGAACCATTCGGGTCGTATTTTAAGAAATACGGTTCAAGAGAATCCGTATTAAGCATAACGATAATATCTAATTATAAGATAATTTATGCAAAATAGTCACCGGGTTGCCAATAACAATTAAACCAACCAATTTCAGTTTAATGTCCATTGATCAATTTCGGGCTCAAATATGACCGAAGATTATCCAAGGGTAATCGATCAATTAATCAAGTTAAAATAGTAGTCATGATGTAACCGTAATTTACCACGGTAAGAATGTTCTACGGTAAAAAAAAAATGTAAAGTTTGCCGGATGGAGTGTCCGACTAATTGGTCAAAGACTTGCCATAAGTCGTCCAGTAATTTTCTGGTTTACAGTAATTTACAGAAATTACATATGGTAAAGTTTAGCTATTTACCATACTTATTCAATTTATCCAAAGTTACAAGTGAATTTCAATGATTTTCACTTTAAACAATTTATCAAAATAGATATTGCAAATAACAGAAATTTACTCATGTCATATCTGTTATTTATATGGATTGTCAATTTTTACTAATTAACATTGTTAAATGGGTCAAATAGTAAAAAAAATCAGTTTTCTGGAAGTTAAACGGATGACAGTGGGCCGTTAAACCTACTGGCTGTAAAACGGTTATCATTAGGCCGTTTTATACAAGGCGGGCGGTTCTAATTGGGCCGTTTGTATAAGTCGGGCGGGCAGTTCTGAACCGTCTAAGAGATAAAGCGGTCCGGTTAGAACCGTTAATCTCTGTAACACGGGAATAGCGAAACAGAAGCATAAATCCGGCGTTTTATGCATTTGAGTACGTAAATAAATGGAAAAGCATGGTTTCTACAAGCTAACATGATGCCCTTTCATTCCATTTATCAAATTCAAGGTTTGTGCCATGGTTACCTACCTTAACCGATGAAATAAGGAAAGATGAATGGGGAAGAAGATGAACAGTAGACTTGCAGAGCTTCTTCACAGCAGCAAGAACCCTTTTGTGTTTAAGAGATGTTTAAGGGGGCTTCCTCTACTTATAGGTTTGGAAGAGGAGTGTTTAATCTTCACACACGGTTTGGTCAGAGCCGCAAAATCCTTTACATTGTTGATAACGTGTTTCTGCCAACCAAAACACGGTTTCACGTGTTTCTCAAGGTTAGCCTAATCTAAGCCTAATCCAAAAGATTAAGGAATGGTTAACTAAGACCTCAATTTAATGTTACTAAATGATTTTTAATGAATTGGACCCAGAAGATAAAATTACTAATCAAGACATGCTCTTTCATAATATGATTTTTATGGAATTTTATCACGAGGTTTATTGTTAATCTCCCAATCTTAAGATTAAAATAATAATTTAACCCAATGTTCAACGGTTTAGTCGATAGAGAGAGTTTCTGATTTTTACCGATGAAACTTCAGAAGACAAAGTTGCTAAGAAAAATACCCTCTATCAGATGTGATTTTTACAGATTTTTCTAAGGTAGTTGTATTTTCGTATGAATAGTGTTTTCCGCGTTTTTAAGTCAGGCTTAAATCACTGATTAAGCCATGTAAATGCTTTTATTAGGGTCAAGTACAGAAGACCAAAGTGTTTACCATGGTCTTTACTAATTAACTACCATTTTTTGGAATTTTTATATGATAGTCAAAATTTTTACTATTTACTATTTACCACAGTCACTATTCAACATTTACTATTTACGAATTTTAATATTTGTACAGAAACTCGGGGTCTTACAGGCGGAGTTTGCCGACTAGGCTCTATGCGTTGCCGCTTCAGGACTTTGATATGATTTTGGACATGGATTGGCTCGAGGCACATCATGCGTTGATGGATTGTTGCTCGAAGAGGGTTTACTTCCGGCGACTTCACAGACCCACCTTCTATTTCCAAGGTATCAGGTCTTCATCTTCCTGCTTTCTCATTTCTGCGATTCGAGCTCGTCATTTGCTTGATGCGGATTGTCAGGGTTTTCTCGCCTCCGTGGTTGTGACGGACCGAATGGAACCGGATGTCGAGGACATTCTGGTAGTGTGCGAGTTTCCCAATATTTTTCTGGAGGACTTACCTGGATTACCTCCCCAGCGGGAGATTGATTTCGTTGTCGAGGTTGTGCCGGGTACGGGACCTTTGGCGAAGGCTCCCTACCTGTGGCCCTCGCTGAGTTGAGGGAGTTGAGGGCGCAGTTGCAGGAGCTGCTGGCCAAGGGGTATATTCATCCTAGCTTTTCCTCTTGGGGTGCGCCCGTGTTGTTCGTGAAGAAGAAGGACGGTAGCTTGCGGTTATGCATTGACTACCGACAGCTGAATGAGGTGACCATTAAGAACAAGTATCCGTTGCCGCGGATTGATGATTTGTTCGACCAGCTTCAGTCTGCACGAGTGTTCTCGCAGATTGATTTGTGGGCCCGTTACTATCAGCTGAGGATTCGTGAGTCTGATGTGGAGAAGATTGCGTTCAGTACGAGGTACGGGTAGTATGAGTTTCTGGTGATGCCGTTCGGGCTCACCAATGCCCCCGCAGCCTTCATGGACTTGATGCAGAGGGTGTTTCGTCCATATCTGGACCAGTTCGTGGTCATATTTGTAGACGACATCCTTGTTTATTCATGGTCTGCCAAGGAGCACGCGTACCATTTGGGTGTGGTGCTGCAGATGTTACGAGATCACCAGTTGTATGCGAAGCTCAGTAAGTGCAAATTCTGGCTTCGTGAGGTGCACTTTTTAGGGCACGTGATTTCTAGTGATGGTATTTCCGTGGACCCCGCCAAGGTCGAGGTAGTGATGCAGTGGCCGAGGCTGAGGTCGGTGACGGAGATCCGAAGTTTCTTGGGGCTTGCGGGCTATTATCATCGATTTATCCAGGATTTTTCTCGCATTGCGGCCCCGATGACTAGACTTACGCGGAAGGATATGCCTTTCGTCTGGTCTGAGGAGTGTGAGCAGAGTTTCAGGGAACTGAAGAGATTGCTCACCTTAGCTCCGGTGTTGGTTTTACCTTCTGGATCGGGAGGTTTTGTGGTGTGTACAGATGCTTCCGGGGTCGAATTGGGTGATGTGTTGATGCAGCATGGTAGGGTGGTGGCTTATACGTCTCGGCAGCTGAAGCCCCATGAGGAGAACTACCCTACCCATGACCTGGAGTTGGCGGCTGTGATCTTCGCGCTGAAGATCTGGAGGCATTATTTGTACGGCGAGAGGTTCGAGGTGTTTACTGACCATCAGAGTTTGCCATATGTGTTCACGCAGAGGGACCTTAATCTCAGGCATAGGCGATGGATGGAGTTTATGAAGGATTATGACTTCACCCTATCTTATCAGCCGGGTAAGATGAATGTCATCATCGATGCCTTGAGTCGGAAGGTCACGGTCAGTGCCTTGATGTTGAGGAAGTGGAGGCTCTGGGAACAAGTGCCCGAAGTTTCATTCAGGCTCAAGATTCCCCAGGAGCCAGGGTTTGCAGTACTTGCTAGTCTGACTGTCACGCCTACTATCCGCCGTCAGGTGACAGAGGTACAGCATGCAGACCCTGAGTTGCCCCGGATGTTGGCTTTGGCTGATGTGGAGCTCGACGAGGACGGTGCCGTGAGGTTCCGTGGTAGGCTGTACGTCCCAGCCGAGGAGCGGGTTCATCGTGCGGTGTTGTGCGAGGCTCATGGGAGCAGGTACACCGTACACTCGGCTGCGACGAAGATGTATCGGAACTTGCGGAGGCAATTCTGGTGCCCTGGCATGAAGAGAGATGTCGCCGAATTTGTGGCCAGCTACCTGACCTGTCAGCAGGTGAAGGTAGAGCATCAGCGACCGGGAGGTACTCTCTAGCCCTTGGATGTTCCTACGTGGAAGTGGGATCACGTGACCACGGACTTCGTGGTAGGATTACCGAGGACTCCGAGCGGTCAGGACAGTATTTGGTTGCTAGTGGATAGGCTGACGAAGGTGACTCGGTTGTTACTGGTCAAAGTCAGCTGGAGCGTGTCCAGGTTGGCTCGTCTTTATGTGGAGCGGATCGTTCCGTTGCATGGGATTCACATCTCCATCGTGTCGGATCGGGATCCGTGTTTCACTTTTGGATTCTGGGGAAGTTTCCAGCGAGCTCTTAGCACGGATTTGGCTTTTAGCTTGGCGTATCATCCTCAGTCAGATGGTCAGTCAGAGAGGACCATGCAGACTTTGGAGGACATGCTGAGGTCCTGCTGCCTGGAGTGGCAGGGGAGTTAGATTCACCACCTACCGTTGGTGGAGTTTGCCTACAACAACAGCTATCATTCGAGCATCGGCATGGCTCCTTATAAGGCGTTGTATGGGCGTCCGTGTCGGACTCCACTGGATTGGTTTGAGGTTGGTGAGCGTGTTTTGACGGGACCGGAGTTGGTGCAGCAGTGTGTGGAGGTTGTGCACCTGGTTCGTTAGAACATGTTGGTGGCCCAGAGTCGGTAGAAGAGCTATGCTGACCGTAGGCGGCAGCCTCTCGCGTTCGCCATGGGCGATCGCGTGTTCTTGAGAGTTTCTCCGATGAAGGGGGTGATGCATTTTGGACGACGTGGGAAGCTGAGTCCCCACTATATTGATCCTTTCCACATCGCGGAGCGCATCGGTGAGGTAGCTTATCGGTTGCAGTTACCCCCTAAGTTGGCGTCGGTGCATGACGTGTTCCACGTCTCGATGTTGTGTAAGTATATGCCCGATGACTCTCATGTACTCGAGGATTCTGTATGGCCCGAGGTGACTCCAGATCTTTCTCTCCCAGAGTTTCCGGTCCGCGTGGAGGATAGGCGAGAGCAGCGCCTGTGGAACAAGGTCATCCCCTTGGTTAAGGTCGTGTGGCAGCGGCACTCTGGTGGTGAGGCTTCTTGGGAGCGTGAGGACGAGATGCGTCAGCAGTTCCCTTATCCGTTTGAGTGAGTCTTCCTCTTCTTTCCCCTTGGTTGTTCTCAATTTCGAGGATGAAATTCCTTAAGGGGGGAGGGCTGTAATATCTCGAACCTTTCGGATCCCTCTTCGTGGGTCTCGGATCTGGCTTCTCGGAGTGTCCGACTCCGCTGTGTCTGAAATTTCATTTCGGACATCTTTCGTGTTCGGATCGGCGCGATCCGGAGTTGTTTCAGAGGCCCGGGAGCGTTCCGTGACTTTTCCGCGTGTGTTTTCCGATTCCCGGTGTGTGTTTCGGTAATTCTTTCGGAACCTCGTTGCGGGTGAACCAGGGCGTTCACCAAGGCAAGAGTGGTACCGTTGCGATCAATGCGTTCCGAGGATCGCGGAAATGTGAATTTTGATTTTTTGGTATTTTCTGGGATTTCCAAATTTTCTATTTAAACCCCTAATTTTCTTTTCTTTTTTCTTCTTCTTCTTCCTTTCTTCTCCTTCCTCCCTCACGACCGTGGCCGCCCTCTCTCTCTCTCTCTCTCTCCCGTTCGAGTGCGATGACCTCCGTTCTGGCTGCAGACGGTGGCGGTGCGACGGCGCGAGGACGTGAGTGACGACCAGGAGATCGTGCGGGCGTGCGGCAAGCGTGGGAAGGCGAGGTTCTAAAGGCGTTCTTTGTGGGTTTGAGCTCGGATCGGCGGGTCTCGTCACGGACCGGAGGTAGGTGGACGTTCCTTAGCCTCTTGCCTTTCTTCCCTGTGAGTTTTAGCTCGAGATGAGGTTGAGAGGGGTTATTTTCACGCCGGGAAGGGTCGTTCATGCCGCGGGGAGAGTTCGTCCGATCCGCCGTTTTGTGCCCCGATTCTGTGGTTTAAGGGCATAGGAGCATGCTAGGGGGGCTTGGGGGTTCTTCTCTCACCGTTCCTTCTTCGTGGGGCTTGTTTGGGGGCCAAAATGGGTGATTCCGGTGAGGTTCGCCATTTTAGCACTGGTGGGTGATGTGTGGTTGAACCAGGGCCCGCACAACCCTTTTGCGGCCCCTTTCTGGCCGTCCATCAGCTCGGCACACTATGGCTGGGGCTCGGCACGCAGTGGGCTTGCGCGGTCTATCGTGGGACCGCATATCCTAAGGTGCGGCCCCATAACGATCGCCCAACCCTGGATTTTCGACCGTTCAGTATTACCGTTGTACAGTGCACCGGGGTGTGCGGCCAAGAGCTGGCCGCATAACCCTTCGGTCGGCCAGGTGCTGGCCGTACATCATCTAGTGCCGTTGCTTGGGTGTGCGGCAAGATCTGGACCGCACAACCCTTGAATGGTGAAACCGTAGTCGCTCTTCCCTAGTGCGGCTAAGGACTAACCGTTCAGGTTTATTACCATTGGGAGACGAGTAGCCAGGAGCTGACCGTTCCTCACCCACATGCGGCCAGGAGCTGGCCGCACATCTGTTGAACGGGCCCATGTTGGTCGTTCTTTATCGTGTTTGGACTTGGGTAGAACGGTCCCGTGCTGGCCGTTTAACCCTGGTGCGGTCCCTGTGCGACCGCACATCCCTAAGTGGCCCAGAGTGGACCGTTCAAGGGGACGGGTCGTGTCGGCATGTCTCTCATCGTACTGAGTGGTACCGGGAGATGTTGTTGTCGGCTTTTGTCACCGTGCGACGGTGTTGGTACGAGGGGTGTTCCTTGTACCGTCCGGTTGTGACGTAGTATTCCGTTGACTTGAGAGTCTACTCCGTAGTGACCCTCCACTAGCCGTAGCCTGCTTACACGCGTGTGGTCCGACTAGGGAGTGGTGGAGAGGCTACCCTTAGAGACGGTTTGTGGACCGGATTCCGTCGGACCCCACGTCTTGCAGCCAGAGTCCGGCTGAGGGGAAAACCGGTCAGAGGACCAGACAAGGGACGCACAGTCTATGTGTGCACACGTGGTTGGGGGCGGTTGGACCCACGCTGACGAGCGTGACCCCAGCTAGTCACTCATTTGTGGTTACTTGTGCGGTGTTCGTGCCTTTGGTAGGAGCTACCACGTCAAGCAGTTCACCTGCGGTGCGGAGTAAGACGTCAAGGGACGCTACCGACTGTACTTCTTGTGGGAGGTTGTAGCAACCCTGGAAAAAAATAAAATAATAATAAAGATTTTTAAATAAATCAAATTAGAATGAACAAGTTCTTAATTAGTCAAAATAGGCTAAAAGATTTAAGTAAGTGAAAGAAAAATCAAGTGGAACAAATAAATAGAACCAAAAATGTGAATAACGCCTTGATTCAAGGCGCTAATTAAAATTAAACGCCTCTGGCTAAGGCGTGAATTTAAAAAGGGACGCCCACTGGACAAGGCGTCAATTCTCAAACGACGCTCGACAAGGAGTCAATTTAAATTCGACGCCCTAACTTAAGACGCTAATTCCGTTTGTGTTCCGTTCGAACCAGAACATTATCTAGGGAAAGTTTATGGATTAGTACGAGTTAGTGGAATATAGTAAGAACTCTATCATGGAAATATAACTCCCAATAGAACTCTAACCCTATTAGGATTCCCAAAATCCTATAAGTAAACCTCTCTGTCGAACCCTAATGAGCTGTTGGCCGAAGGAAGCTCTGCCGCTGCTGTGCGTGAAGAACAGGTTTATGTTCTTCTTCCTTCCTTTGCTTTTGACTCTGGTTGTTTGAGGAAGGAACGTTAATATTCTTTTTTTTTCTTCTTCTCCCTCATCCTCCTTTGCAGGTAGCATACAAACAACTCGTTGAAGAACGTGGTTCTTCATCAACATCGTTCTTCTTCTTCTTCTGCTTTCAGTTGAGTATTATGAAGAAAACTCATGTTTCTTCGTCATCTTTTACTATAGGTTGAACACCCCGTGTGCTGAAGAACGAGGGGTTCTTCATCCACAAAAGAAGACATCTTCCTAAGCTCACCTGTTGTCGAGAAGCTCATATTACTTGGCTATTTAGAACGTCTGAAGACTCTGTTACAAATAGAGTGTCGTTTCCGTCTCCAAACCTTCATCCGTTCATCAGTTAAATCATCATAAGGTAGGTTTTCTCAAGATCGTAGCCCAAACTAGCTTAAGATCTTAATAATATCATCGGTCGTGCATGTATATAGTTTTATCGTTGTTTTAGATGTTTTCTATGTAATTTCAAAAAGAAACGCCCTTGACAAGGACGCTAATTTAAAGAAGCGACCCACACTAGGGCGCTAATTATTGTTTTGACGCCCTGCCTAGAAGTCGTCAATTGCATGTAATTAATAAATACCCACATTTAAAATTTAATATCTATGTAACCATGAATCTAATATATTGCATGAGTATACCTGTGAAATCCTATTATTTTTCCTATCATGATCATGTACCCTTTTTCCTGGAATTTTATTATCTGAAAATTGGTAAATTCTAGAATTCACGACCTTGTCTAGGTCGCCTCTTATTTAACTGACTCCCCAGAACAGGGCGCTAATTGAAAAGTAACGCCCCTGTCCAGGGCGCGTTTTTGCTAAAATTCCATATTATCTAAATTCTGCAATAATAGAAATATAGGATGGACGACTGCTGTATAAGTCGTCAAAATTGTAATTAAACGCCCTTGTAAAAGGCGTTAATTTCATTAAAAATGACTTTACCTAAGTCGCTACTTTCCTGAGTTATTATTTTCACTGATACTGATAACCGAGAGTTTCAATATATATATATATCGGCACTATATTCCAGTCCGTGAATATAGTCCCACGTTTCATGATGTTTTATCGTTTACCCCCTTAACTCTCAGTGACATACAAGCTCTCCATTGGACATTCCGTTCCTTTGGACTAGCGAGTTAGTCATAGAGACCTCCATAAGACTCCTCGAGCCTTGGATTCCCTCAAGGCCGACTGAGCTGGTTGTACCCTAAAAACCCATTACACAATCTTTGCCATGTCACTCTATAGAAACATGGTATACCGGCCCTCATGTCATGCCATGTGTGTGATATGAGAATTATCTTAATGAACGGGGTAAAGCATGACATTGTTATGATGTTCTTGTAAACCCCAATTCTATAACAACATTGTTATGATGTTCTTGTAGACCCCAATTCTATATTAAACTTGATGTTCTTGTGGACCTCAATTCTATATAAAGAATGTCCATACTTACTTGTCATGGTACCCAAGTTAGGGAACCAATTCCACCTAGTTGTTATCAATAATCGTGATTGTACCGTTATTATCGCCTATCTATGTCAAGTGTCATATTTTGGACTCTATTCTATCAAAGTCTATCCTACGTATCTACAAGCTTTATCCTTGAAATTCCATATTGGCTATATACAAAAGTGGATGTTAAAAATACATGATTAATGCCTGCGCATATAGGGCCCGATCTGGTCCTAGGAGGAGCACCCGAAAGTACTTGTGCCCGTGGGAGTTGATTGATCACGGTATTGGCATTATACCGAAGTGCATGACTAGCTTGATTGAACATTCCACAAATCTTGTACTTGTACTTGACTTGATATTACATGACTTGCGTGACCCGAAAAAGGGAAATTGCATACTTGCGTGCTTGAACCATGATAGCCAAATTCCAACATAACATGATGAGTCTACTTGCTTGAATATCTTGATATCTTTTGATATAAGTTCTTGAAAGTTCATGACTAGTACTTCCTGCTATCTTATTGTTATCCACTCTCTCTATCTTGTCATTTTGCGAGCATGCATAGCTATAGTGCATTCATGAAAAAATGTAATTACTTAAACCCATTGCTAGTTCTTGAGATATAATTTCCTACTGAGCGTTCGCTCACTCAGTGTTTCCCTACTTTTCAGGTAAGTCCGACGATGAGGGAATTCAATCTGATCGGGAAAGTCAAGAGTGAAAGAGTTAGAGCTCCTCAAGCGTCAATTAGTCCTGTCTTTTCTCTATTTTTCTTGAGTCAAGCGTTGTATTTTTATTTTATTGAGTCTAGTATTTGCAAGGGTTTGTAATAGACATATTCTTATTAAAGGAATTAATGGATTGGGTTATCTTTATATTTGCGCACTCTGTCTTTGTGTCGAATACACTACTACTCTGATTGACATGATTGATATAAACTCGTCGCGCATCTCCGGGTACCTTCCGCGCTCGGGGCGTGACAGTTTTTGTGGTATCAGAGCCTAGGGTATTCAATTCCAAGGAAAAACCCAAGTCCAAGGATAGGTTCAAACCTTTAACCAGTGAGATTGGGTAGAACCAAGGGTTGAGTTAACAAAAAAACTTAAAAGCCCTTAACGCGAGTATATACTAATATAGTTATTGTAATTGTAGGATAATGGCTGCCGAACGTGCTCAGTGGCGCAACATGCAGCGTACACTCCAAGGCATGACCCAAGTGCTGCAACAAGTAGTACAGGGAGGTGCACAACGAGCCGGAAGTCTCCACCAAGTCTTCAAGAACATGAACCCTCCCAAATTCATGGGTTCTACTGATCCGGATGACGCAGAGCACTGGATCTGGGAGACGGAGCGTATATTCCGTGTTATGCAGTGCACGGATCAAGATAAAGTCTTATTAGCTACTTTCCAACTAGAAAGGGATGCCCGATGCTGGTGGGAGTCAATCGAAGCTACTATAAATCAAGACCAAATTACTTGGGAAGAATTTGTTGAACATTTCAACAATAAATATTTTTCAGACCGAGTCCAAGAAAAGAAAGCTACCGAATTTGCCGCACTCAAGCAACGGTCATTATCGGTGGCGGAGTACGAGGCACAATTCTCTAGATTGTCTCGGTATGCTAAGCACTTAGTTAGCACCGAGAAGATGAAAGCTAGGAGGTTCCTTAACGGGCTCAAGCCCCAATATATTACCCAGCTGGCGCCAATGGATATTCAGGTCTACTTAGAGATAGTACGCCGAGCTCAATTGTTAGAAGATGCCACGGAACTATCAGATAGAATCCGTGGGAAGGATAAGAAAGAACAATTTACAAGTTCGGGTTCCTTTAAACCTAACTTCAAGAAGAGGCCTAGCACTGGAGGTACATCTTCTCAAGACCAAAAATTTAAGAAGATCAAGCCCTTCTCTATCACTACTCCACCTTCGAATATAATATGCAAGCATTGTGACAAGGCTGGTCATAAAGCCGAAGAGTGTTGCAGGAAACTTGGAGCATGTCTCCGTTGCGGGAGCCGTGAGCATCGAATTCCTGATTGCCCATTACTTAATGATCCAGCCGGTGACGAAAAGCGCCCGGTAACCAAGAACACTCGTCTTCACGCAATTAAGGAGGCCGAAGAAGAAGAAGGCGGACTAGTAGAAGGTACACTGAAAGTTTGTTCCAAGTATGCATATGTCTTATTTGATACGGGTGCATCACATTATTTTATTTCCAAGAAGTTTGCTAACCCACTACCTATGGAACCGGAATGGATGAAAATAATTTTATCTACTCCTCTCGGAAACGAAACCGATATTACTCACCATTATCAAAACTGTGAAGTCTTGGTAAAAGGAAGAAATCTTCCTATCGATCTCATATGTTTAGATCTAAAGGAGTATGATGTCATACTGGGAGCGGATTGGTTATCCAAATACCAGGCAATAGTCGATTGCCGCAATAGCAAGGTTACTTTTAAGGACTTTCCAGAACTAGTCTATTCTAGCCCTAAGAGTAGGAGCGAGTCACCTCTTATTTCGGCTCTCCGAGCTAGCAAGCTAATAAGGAAAGGATGTGTATCTTTCCTTGCATTTGTCACGATTAAGGAGGCTAAGGAAACTAAGATAGAAGATATCCCAGTTGTGCAAGAATTCCCGGATGTGTTTCCGGAAGATTTGCCTGGATTACCCCCACAAAGAGAAGTGGCCTTCACCATCGACTTAGTCCCTGGTGCTGGACCTGTTTCTAAGACACATTATAGAATGTCCCCTGCTGAACTCAAGGAGTTAAAGGAGCAATTAATGGAACTTCTTAAGAAAGGATTCATTAGACCGAGTACTTCCCCGTGGGGAGCGCCTGTGCTATTTGTAAAGAAGAAGGATGGATCCATGAGACTATGCATCGACTATCGACAGTTGAATCATCTCACTATCAAGAACAAGTATCCACTACCGAGAATCGATGAGTTATTTGATCAAATATCTGGATCCAAGTGTTTTTCAAAGATTAATCTCAGGTCAGGATATCACCAACTAAGGATCAAGGATGATGACATTCATAAGACCGCATTCAGAAGCAGGTATGGCCATTATGAGTTTGTTGTTATGCCTTTTGAACTAACAAATGCCCCTGCTGCCTTTATGCAGTTAATGAATAGTATATTCAGACCTTATTTAGATCAATTCGTGGTGGTTTTTATTGATGATATATTAATATATTCCAAGACTAAGGAAGAGCATGAGGAGCATTTGAGGATTGCATTACAAATATTAAGGACAAACCGATTATATGCCAAGCTTAGCAAGTGTTAGTTCTGGCTTGAAGAAGTAACTTTTCTCGGACATGTTATATCAAAAGATGGCTTGTCTGTAGATCCATCGAAAGTGGAAGCTGTAAGAAATTGGGAAAGACCGACCAATGCTAGCGAGATCCGAAGTTTCTTAGGTCTTGCGGCTACTACAGGTGATTCATCAAGGATTTCTCAAGATAGCCGTACCACTCACTAGGCTACCTCGCAAGGATATCCGTTATGAATAGAGTGAGGAATGTGAAAGAAGCTTCCAAAATCTCAAGGATCATCTAACTACAGCTCCGGTCTTAGCGTTACCAATGGAAGGAGAGAAATTCGAGGTATACACTGATGCTTCTGGCATTGGCCTCGGATGTGTTCTAATGCAACAAGAAAGGTTATAGCTTATTCTTCTCGTCAATTGAAGAAGCATGAAGAGAACTACCCCGTCCATGACTTAGAATTGGCCGCGGTGGTATTTGCACTCAAAATATGGAGACATTATGTTTATGGAGTACAGTTTACTGTATACTCTGATCACAAGAGTCTCAAGTATCTCTTTTCACAAAAGGAACTAAATATGAGGCAAAGACGTTGGCTAAATATCTCAAGGACTTCGACTTCAATATACAATACCATCCCGGAAAGGGTAACCATGTAGCAGATGCCCTTAGTCGAAAGCCGAGAGCACTGTTAGCCAATTGTATGATTCAAGAATGGAAATTGCTGGAGCAATTCTCTGAACTCAATATAAGCATGGACACAGACTTTCAATGTGTCACATTATCTCATATAAGCATTCATCCAGACCTATTATCTGAAATACGAGCGCTTCAAGATAATGACCCAATATTAGTAGAGATCAAAGGCAAACTGGAAGGACAATCTGATTTCCAAATAACTTGTGAAGGAAGATTAATGTTCAGGAATAGAACTTGCATACCGGATTGTCCTGAGTTAAAGAAGAAGATCTTAGATGAAGCTCATAGATCAAGGTACACGATTCATCCAGGATCAACCAAAATGTACCAAGATGTGAAGAGGAATTTTTGGTGGCCCAACATGAAAAGGGAAATAGCAGACTATGTATCACGCTGTCTCACTTGCCAACAGGTCAAGGCGGAACACCGAAAGCCTGCTGGAAAATTACATCCTCTAGATATTCCCAAATGGAAGTGGGAGAATATTAGTATGGATTTCATTATGGGTTTATCTAAATCAAAAGGAGGACATGATGGAATAAGGGTTATTATTGACCGATTGACTAAATCGGCGCATTTCTTGCCAATAAAGAGCCGATGGTCAGTTGATGTTTTGGCTGCATTATACATCAAGGAAATAGTCAGATTACATGGTATTCTGTTTCAATCGTGTCTGACAGAGATCCCCGTTTTACTTCTCATTTTTGGAAGGGACTACAACATTCGTTGGGAACAAGGCTTAACTTTAGTACAGCTTTTCATCCTCAAACGGATGGTCAGACCGAGAGAACTAATCAGGTGGTTGAAGATATGCTCAGAGCTTGCATCATTGATTTCGATGGAAGCTGGCATGATCACTTGCCGTTGGTGGAATTTGCATATAATAATAGCTACCAGGCAAGTATACAAATGGCACCTTTCGAAGCTTTATACGGAAGGAGTTGCCGATCACCCTTATGCTGGGACGAAGTTGGAGAGAAATAACTGCTAGGTCCAGACATGGTAAGGGTTACCACTGAAAGAATACAATTTATTCGAGAAAGACTGCAAGTTGCTCAGTCTAGGCAAAAGGCTTATGCCGACATGAGAAGGAGAGATCTTGAGTTCCGAATCGGAGATCATGTATTTCTCAAGATATCGCCGGGACGTGGCATACGGAGATTTGGTGTTAAGGACAAGCTTACACCAAGGTTCATCGGACCTTTTGAGATATTGGAAAGAGTTGGCGAGGTTGCTTATCGCATCGCATTGCCTCCTCAATTGTCTGAAGTGCATAATGTATTCCACATATCTATGTTGAAGAAGTATGTGCACGATCCATCGCATATTATTGATCATGGAGACTTAGTGATCCAAGAGGATCTCACATATGAGCAGAAGCCCATGAAGATACTAGATCGAGAAGTACGTACCTTAAGGAATAAGGTTATTCCCATGCTAAAGGTACAATGGAGTAAGAGTTCCGATCATGAAGTCACATGGGAGACCGAGGAATCCATGAGGAAACGATTCCCAGAATTATTTTAAGGTAATAGGCTCTACACTCTCCACATGTATATGCGATTGAATTTGGGGACCAAATTCTTTTAAGTGGGGGAGGGTGTAGCAACCCTGAAAAAAATAAAATAATAATAAAGATTTTTAAATAAATCAAATTAGAATGAACAAGTTCTTAATTAGTCAAAATAGGCTAAAAGATTTAAGTAAGTGAAAGAAAAATCAAGAGGAACAAATAAATAGAACCAAAAATGTGAATAACGCCTTGATTCAAGGCACTAATTAAAATTAAACGCCTCTGGCTAAGGCGTGAATTTAAAAAGGGACGCCCACTGGACAAGGCGTCAATTCTCAAACGACGCTCGACAAGGCGTCAATTTAAATTCGACGCCCTCACTTAAGACGCTAATTCCGTTTGTGTTCCGTTTGAACCAGAACATTATCCAGGGAAAGTTTATGGATTAGTACGAGTTAGTGGAATATAGTAAGAACTCTATCATGGAAATATAACTCCCAATAGAACTCTAACCCTATTAGGATTCCCAAAATCCTATAAGTAAACCTCTCTGTCGAACCCTAACGAGCTGTTGGCCGAAGGAAGCTCTGCCGCTGCTGTGCGTGAAGAACAGGTTTGTGTTCTTCTTCCTTCCTTTGCTTTTGACTCTGGTTGTTTGAGGAAGGAACGTTAATATTCTTTTTTTTTCTTCTTCTCCCTCATCCTCCTTTGCAGGTAGCATACAAACAACTCGTTGAAGAACGTGGTTCTTCATCAACATCGTTCTTCTTCTTCTACTTTCAGTTGAGTATTATGAAGAAAACTCATGTTTCTTCGTCATCTTTTACTATAGGTTGAACACCCCGTGTGATGAAGAACGAGGGGTTCTTCATCCACAAAAGAAGACATCTTCCTAAGCTCACCTGTTGTCGAGAAGCTCATATTACTTGGCTATTTAGAACGTCTGAAGACTCTGTTACAAACAGAGTGTCGTTTCCGTCTCCAAACCTTCATCCATTCATCAGTTAAATCTTCATAAGGTAGGTTTTCTCAAGATCGTAGCCCAAACTAGCTTAAGATCTTAATAATATCATCGGTCGTGCATGCATATAGTTTTATCGTGGTTTCAGATGTTTTCTATGTAGTTTCAAAAAGAAACGCCCTTGACAAGGACGCTAATTTAAAGAAGCGACTCACACTAGGGTGTTAATTATTGTTTTGACGCCCTGCCCAGAAGTCGTCAATTGCATGTAATTAATAAATACCCACGTTTAAAATTTAATATCTATGTAACCATGAATCTAATATATTGCATGAGTATACCTGTGAAATCCTGCTATTTTTCCTGTCATGATCATGTACCCTTTTTCCTGGAATTTTATTATCTGAAAATTGGTAAATTCTGGAATTCACGACCTTGTCTAGGTCGCCTCTTATTTAACTGACGCCCCAGAACAGGGCGCTAATTGAAAAGTAACGCCCCTGTCCAGGGCGCGTTTTTGCTAAAATTCCATATTATCTAAATTCTGCAATAATAGAAATATAGGATGGACGACTGCTGTATAAGTCGTCAAAATTGTAATTAAACGCCCTTGTAAAAGGCGTTAATTTCATTAAAAATGACTTTACCTAAGTCGCTACTTTCCTGAGTTATTATTTTCACTGATACTGATAACCGAGAGTTTCAATATATATATATATCGGCACTATATTCCAGTCCGTGAATATAGTCCCACGTTTCATGATGTTTTATCGTTTACCCCCTTAACTCTCAGTGACATACAAGCTCTCCATTGGACATTCCGTTCCTTTGGACTAGCGAGTTAGTCATAGAGACCTCCATAAGACTCCTCGAGCCTTGGATTCCCTCAAGATCGACTGAGCTGGTTGTACCCTAAAAACCCATTACACAATCTTTGCCATGTCACTCTATAGAAACATGGTATACCGGCCCTCATGTCATGCCATGTGTGTGATATGAGAATTATCTTAATGAACGGGGTAAAGCATGACATTGTTAAGATGTTCTTGTAAACCCCAATTCTATAACAACATTGTTATGATGTTCTTGTAGACCCCAATTCTATATTAAACTTGATGTTCTTGTGGACCTCAATTCTATATAAAGAATGTCCATACTTACTTGTCATGGTACCCAAGTTAGGGAACCAATTTCACCTAGTTTTTATCAATAATCGTGATTGTACCGTTATTATCGCCTATCTATGTCAAGTGTCATATTTTGGACTCTATTCTATCAAAGTCTATCCTATGTATTGTTGACAGACAAAATATGAACAAATATAAGGATGAGACCAGACCAGCAATGAAGACTAGAAGATTTCTGTAAAGTTAGGATTGAAGGAGAGCCCTCACCACCAACTACTTACCCGGCCAGGACCTTGTCAAGCCTGGCTGATGTCCGGTGTTGTCATCGTCCAAACGGCAATACTGATGAAACTCCGGTCTATTGACTGATGAGAAACCTCCGGATTATTCAGATGGTGATGCACACAAGGGGCCTTCGTTAGTTCCAATATGATCAAAGGAATCCGACGAAGCTAAGGACAATAGGAGTTCTAAAAGGGAAAAAGCCTTAAATGGGCCTATTGAGTGGGCTTCAATGAGACCCTTTGCGCCGAGAGCATTGGAGAGAGTAGCGCGCCAGGAAACCCCTCGAATGGGCGCACCGGGAACTAGCGTTGCAAGCGCGCCGAGTGCCATTTGCTGTGAGCAGGGTTCTATAAAACCCACTACTTCGCCCACGAGTCGGCGGAGAGGACACCGGGATATAAAAATCCCCTCATTCGAAAAAGGGCCAGAAGAACAAAAAAAAAGAGAGCCTCCCCCGCTGAAAAAAGAGAGAAGAGACCAATCCCAAGAGAAAGAGAAGGAGAAGAAGCTCCAGGTGGGCAGCTGGGGAGGGAGAGGAGTCAATGCTCCGCCCTCCCCCATGTTTTCTTTTACTCTTCATGTAATCTTATGAGCTTGCTCTCGATTCATCGAATGTAGCCGGGAAATCCCGACCCCTTGTTTTATCTTCCTTTCCCTCATTTCCCCCTGGTGATTGGTGTAAATTTGGGATGATGCAATGGAATGAAATGCTCTGATGGCCCGTTTGGGCATCTCCCCCTCTCATCTGTCTGTGCTTCTCTTATGGAATCCGATCGATTCGAATAGCAATGTTTGTGTTTCTCCTCTTTCTATGGTCTGCTCCTCTTTTGCAATCTGTGCAAGGGGTCAGATGATGCACATATATACATGCATGAAATGTTCCGTCCCAACTGCCCAGGCCATACGCTTGGGGCTTCCAACATCTGTTGGCTATTAGCCGTCTTCCTTTCAGCCGTTCGTTGGTTTTGATGTTCTGGGTTCTCAACTTGCTCTCCGTGTTTCAGAGTCTACTCCCTGGGGAAAGACTAGAACAGGGCCCCAATCCACTACCTATGGATTACTCGGCTTTGCTCTCTCTCTGCCCTCATTGATACAGACGCTGTGGAAGTCCCCGCTCATCATGCCATTAAAGACTTCCCAGGAATCAGAGTCAGACATCTCTTTATTCTCTCGGCTGTCGGCAAACATAAACGTATATTTCATGAGGACCTCTAGTGATTGATGATCCCGTCTCTCGACGGATGTTATCCCTCCCTTTAATATCCAGCCTCTATACTGATAAACCTTTCGAGCCTACCCCCCATTTGTGCCAAAAAAACCACTTGAATCCATGTCTGAAGCCACAGAAATCAAGAACAGAGCCTCCGGAGCAAGAAAACCCTTCTCGGCGCCAAGAGCAGTAGCTATTGAAGAAAATTGAAGAAACCTTCCCAGCGCGGCCCTTTGCACGCCGGGAACCCCCCCTAGTCCAGCCTCTCAGCGCCATCAGCAGCACCCTACGAAGACCCCTTCCCGGCGCAATGGTTAGCGCGCCGGGAACCTTCCTTTCTCCCTTCCCGACGCCACAAACATTTGAAGCCCCCCTTTCCGACGCCACACATGGTGGCCACCAAAGAACCCTTCTCGGGGCGGCTCTTTGCGCACTGGGAACTGCCCCCCCCCCCAAGCCTCTTCTTGTGCCATAAACCTCCAACCACTAATAAAACCCCCAAGTGCTGGAACCCAGTCAGATGCTGTACTGAAACCCCTGCTGTTCCCCAGTGTAATCATGTGTCCTGTTGAGGGATATTAAGGGTCATCACGTGCACCTCAGGGATGAAAATTAATGGGGATAACCCCCCTACATGGTTCCTCGGGCTCGATCTATTTTTATAACCTTATGAACCAAGGAAGCTCTGCCACTGCATAAGCTTCAATGGTCTCAAAAGGTATATTAAGATAGTGCTGCAAGCACGTACATGGGTCAGGGGTCCAATACCCCTCTGCTTTCGGCTTTCACCCCGGCACTCCGTGGGTGATTGCCTATCATTCCCTGGCAAATGCTAAGTCCAGGGGAGGTGCTGCCAAAATTCTCTCAGGATGACGAAAGTCGACATTAAGCTGTCCCCGGGACTTCGCACGACACTGGTGACAGGGGTTCTTTAGACCCTGATCTTCCCTAAATTCCTCTTCGATCTTGGTCTTCCTTTGGAACCTAAACCCAATCCAGCTCAAATCAGATGAGTTGATTCACTTTAACCTCACCTGACCTCTTTTACCTTGGCCTGAATCATCAAGAAACCCCTGAATCGCCAGGAAACCCAAGAAACAGAGTGCCGTAAACAATCAGAAACCATCTCGGCGCCATCATATCTCTCGGCACCACGCACAGTAGAATAGGTAAAATGCTCTCGACGCAAGCCTTCTGGCGTCGAGAACCCATCCACCCCTGGCGCGCCGAGAACTTCCCTGATGCCAGCTTCCCGGTGCCTAGAATAGTGCCTTGTGAATAACCCTTCCAGGCGCGGTGGTTTTCGCACCGGGAACCCCCCCTTGTCACTTTGTTTCGCGCCGGGAACCTATGTCCACACTTAAGCTACGCCGTGAAGCTGCCCTGCCATCCAATTGAACCTCCGATACCTTGATCAGACCCATCCAGGGATACCTATGAGTCACCAGACCTGTCCCGAGGATAAAATCAAAGGGAGTCAGACTCCCTTACTTTCCACTGATCCGTATCGGGTTTATGAGCAACCCCTTTAGCTAAGGTGAGCTCTGCCACTGCACGAGTGTCACCGGCTCCTATAAGGGAAGAATCAAACATTGCCCCAGAGCATACATGTACAATGTGGGAGGTTCGCTCCCTCCTTTTTCGCGGCTTTCATCCCGGCATTCCGTGGGTGATAGCCTATTCTCCCCTGGGCATAATCCAGATTATGGGGAGATGCTGTCGAAATGTCGATAGATATTTTAACCCCGATAAGTCCCGGGAGGTGCACGTCACACGCCCCTCGTCCGGCTCAATCTTCCGGGGAATATGTATGTTGCGAGGCCCTTGGCTGGATGAGAAATATGAAAGGGGACATCTCCCCGATGATGGTCCGGATTCCGTTCCGCCATTACGTAAACGGTGTCCTATTCCTACCCGGCACGACCCACATAAGAGATGGTCATGTCGGTGTAGTAATCTACTGTGCACTAAATTGTCTCCCCAGAATAACAATATCTTCAATATCACGCACTGTTATTTTTCTTTTATTACCGCCCCGAGCGGCCTCCTATTTTGGCGTTTAATCAAGGGTTGTCCTTCTTAGGAAGGGCGTAATTAACGTTATAGCCTTTATGGTATGACGGACTTTTGGTCCCGACTCGGACTTCACAATCGACTGACCAAGTCAGATCGAGCGCATAATAAAAATTGTCACTATGGTGACTGGCACGCCTAATAATCAATAAATACAAATAAGAGAATTCCCATAAATATAAATAAATAAATAAATAAAAAAATCCCGCGTTCCACAAGTCTGGCACGCCCGGTGGGACCAAGTCTCCCTTCATCTCTACGCCAAAATAGGAGGCCCGGCGGCCCCTCTTAAATTCTAATTGTGCGCTAATCCTATTTCCAGGAACTAAAATGACGAGTGGATTCGTCTTCCCCCCACTTCGGCCACCAGGTCATTGACGCTTATGTTCGCGAAGGCTGCTTGACGGTGCCCACGATGTTCGGGTCTACACCCCCTGCTATCGGGTTGCCCAACTGCTTGGGCCTCGTCTTCACCGACCTACTGGAGGCTGCTGACAAAAAAAAAAACAAGGCACTGCTGTAGGTGCCCCGATGAAGACTGCTGATGAGAAGGAAAGCTTTCCAGAAAAGACGGCCCCGATAGTCGTCGCCTGCTTTGTCCACCATGCGGAAAGGAGGGACGCTGTCCCCGCTGCTGCCCAAAAAGGGAGAAGAGGTAACCGGAGGAGCCAGTGTGCTGCTACAAGCCGTCGTCTTTCAAATTCTAGGAAGACGATGATGATTGGAGATGTTAGGGCGAACCTCAATGGTCGCCCCAAAGATGTCCGGTCGGACAGGGTTGTCCTAACCATCCAGACCAACAACAAGTTCCAAATTCTGGCCACTATGAGGGCCAACTGGGGAACTAATGAGAGGAAGTCGCTGGCACCCAAGCCAGCAAGATATAAACAGATATGGAGGCCGAAGAAGATACATAGCTGGATTCCGGCTCAAGAGCAAGGTGCCACTGCTGTCCACCCTGAAGCCAGAGTCGGGAGAGATGAGAAAAGAAAAGAAGAGACTACTACCATCCACCCCAGAGCAGGGGGCAGAAGATGGGAAAGAAAAGAAAATACCACTGTCATCCTCCCCAGAGCTGGGGGCAGAATACGTCAGAAGAAAGAAGAGTATGCCATTATTGTCCGCCCCAGGACTGGGAGCAGGAGATGAGAAGAAAGAAAAGAAGATGTTGCTGTCATTCACCCCGAAACTGGGAGTAGGAGATGAGAAGAAAGAAAAGAAAATGCTACTGTCATTCACCCCAGGGCTGGGGGCAGAAGGAGAGAAGATGTCATTGCCACTCGCCACGAAGGGGGGGGACAATATATACTGCCAAAGGGAAGAACAAAGAAGAATGGAAGATCCAGCCTATGCTGCTATTCCAAAGAGACTGAAGGCCTGCGCCAGACAGGCTGATATCTTCAAATAGTCCAAGTCGGAGCATTTGGCTACCCAAATTTCAAGGCTGGCTTATCAGCCAAAGATCGAAGAGAGGCTACCGCCCCGATCAGATCTACAAAGGCATAGCCAAGAAGAAATGAACTAGGTGGTTCAAGACTACTTCCACTATCTAGGGAGCCCCTCCCTAGGGCATCAAAGATTGTCTCGTGCCTTGGGCACCCTACATGAAAAGGATGAAACCTCAGAAGATGTGGCGTTTGGAGTCTCATCCTCAGACTCCAACGACTATGAGGATGGCCGTAGGGTCAGACATCGAAAAGACAGCCCCAAGAGGGAAGAAGCAGAAGAAAGGACTTCAGTCTTTGACCGCCTCACATATCCGAGTCGGGTCAGAGGGAAAGTCCACAGTCGGAAGGGAAATATGCAGGTTTTTTCCTACAATATGGCCGGTGTCACCGGGAAATATAACACACTACCAGACCAGCCTGAAGAGCTGATTAAATTAGCACACAGGCCAAGTGCCGTCACAAGAAGAAGCCGAGCAGTGAAAGAAAAGATAATGGCTGCCGATGAAGCTCAAGAAGTCACTATGATGACAGTCAATGTAGTGACTGCGGAAGAAGAAGGCAACCCTCTGGGTGTTTCCACTGAAGAAATATCGGGAGAAATACAGATCCCATCAACCCTGGATCCCATGATCCAGATGACATTCAAGAAGATACCAGCAGGAGATTGACTCCCTCAGAAGACAACTCAATGAAAGAGGCGAGCATACACTTGTCTCCAAGCATGCTGAGCCAGCTGGATAGACTTCCAGCTCGATAGGGGTGGTCTCTCTGGTCCATCCTGCTCAAACTGACAAAGGGAAGGCACCGAGTCAACCTTCTCTACAATAAGTGGCAGCTCAGCCCTCTGCGTCTCAAACGCAGCCTGCCGTGCCTGCTCTGCATACAACAATTATGACAACCCCCTTCAGCCGACAGCGGGCACGCTTCTTCCCGGAGCCCATAGAGCCGGATGTGGCTGGCAAGCTGATGATAGAAAAAAATTATTGAAATGAAGTTGTCCGAAAGGACCGGGGATTCCAGTACCTATGATGTTTATAAGGTACCATATCCTACGCATTATGCTGCTAAGAAACTACCACCAGGCGTCAGCAAACCGCCGAAATTTGAAAACATTCAATGGCCAGGGCTCCCCCAAAGAGCATATAGCCTACTATACAACAATTATGGGCAACCTGGCATCTGATGAATCCTACCTCCTGAAATTCTTCGGCTCGTCCCTTACAGGGTTAGCCTTTGAATGATACTTTGGCCTACCGGCTAGGTCAGTGACTGATTGGCCCGATATGCAGCAAAAATTCCGGGACAGATTTCATATTACAGAAAGAGAAATCACAATAGCCGAGCTATATGCAACAAAGCAGAAGCAAGATGAGACCGCTCTGGATTATATAAAAAGATGGGGGAATCTCACCATGAGATGCAGGCGGCCTCCGCATCAGGAGGACACCGTCCAAATCTGCAAGCAAAATCTTTGGCGGGAAACTCTCGAAAGAATGATTGGAATGGAGATAAGGTCGTTTGACTGACCAAACAATGCTGTGGTAGAGGTCGACGCCTTCCCCTCCAGTGGTCCTTCAATTACTACTATTGTATGCCAAGAAGCTAGATCGGCTGATAGACGGCCCACGCCTGCAGAAGTCAGTACAATAGACTTCAAGATGTTTTGAGCAACAAAAAGATAAAGAAAAAGGCGTTGCCCGCCCTCCTCCCGCCGGAACGGCTGATCAGAAGGATGGCCCCGCTCTACAAGCCAGGATGAGCAAGCCTTATTCCTTTCCTAAGGAAAAGACTTGGCTCCTGTTTAAATGGGCCGCCCAATTTGACAAAATTGTCCTTCCAGATCCAAAGAGACCTGATGATGCCAAAAGAAAAGATGACCCCCGCTTCTGCCCATACCACTAGGCGTTGGGTCATCCCATTGAAGATTGCTATGAATTCAAAGATGCTATTGAAAGAATGATTAAGAAAGGGGAACTACACCTGGGTGAATACAGAGTGGACCCGCCACGCCCGCATGAGCTGCCTGAGCTAAAAAGAGCAGTCAATGTGATATCCCTATACCGACAGTTGACTAAAGTGATGTCAAAAGCCTGTGCAGAAGGCACCGATGGACCCGTCCTGCGGGAGCATGTCAAATCCCCAAGCCTGATGAAGAAAATGAAAAGTGAATCAAAAGTGCCAGATGTGCTAGATGACCCCTTAGCGGTACAGATGCCGACCGCCAAAAGGAAGGAAAAGCGGATGCAAAGAAATACGGGGGGAACAAAGTCTGCTCCTATAACATGCTGTCGGTCTCGCCCGGCAATGGCCAGACTCTCAAAGAAGATGATGAAGAGATATGCTCCGCACCAGTAAGGTTAGAGCAAGCCAAGGTTTCAATCTCCCGTCATGATGATAAAACCAGGAAGAAGTATGGGCACCTCCCGCCACCAAAAGAAGAAGCATGCTACCCCACTCCTCCTCTGTATGGAGGCATAAGGGCAAAGATGTCAATCTCTGAAAGCCTGGGCGCATCTTGCGTCTTTAATAGAACACCGCCAGTCCCTCCTAAGATTAGGACTGGGGGCAATGTTCTTGGCCTTGCCATGATGACAGAACTATATAAAAAGTTACAAGAAGTTGAAGGGCTGTAGAGCAAGCTGAATGAAATGGGTTGGCATCTGCCTGGTTTGCACTCAAACTCACCAGCTCTAGCAGTGATGGATAGACCCGATATGAAACAGACAATGGGAACCGAGTCTGCCAAGGAAGAAAGCACTAAGGCAGAATTGTACGAAATTAAACAAAGGGCCGATGAATCTGCTCTGGATTATATCTGCCGATGAAAGGACCTCTGCGCCAGATGTCGGTACCCGCCAAACCATGAAGAGGCTGTCCTGATATGCAAGCACAACCTGAAGATAGAAATCTTAACAAGGTTGATTGGCATCGAAGTCAAGTCCCTCGATCTCCTGAATGAGATTGTGGCTGATATTGAGGCCTTTTTGGTGAAATATTGCCCGACCGCTACTTCCCTAAGTCAAAAGAACAAGCCTGCCGGTGAACAACTGATGCATAAAGATATTCACATTGCCGATTTTCAGGCCTTCGAGAAACAAAGGAAGAAGGCAAAGAAGGCAGCTAGCTCTTCGTCGGCAAAGACTGGCGAGCTAGGCCATTCCCTAAGAAGCAAAATGACTAAACCCTACTCCTTTCCTAAGGAAAAGACTTGGGCCCTGTTCGAGTGGGTCACCCACTACAACAAGGATACATTCCTGGCCCCAAAGAAGCCCGGTGATGCTACAAGAAAAGATGACACCCCGCTCTGGGGCAGATATATACCAAAAAAGGGGGGAAGAGAAGAAAAAATGATGATGGTGAAGGATGCCAATGATACCCCTTCCTTGGGGGCAGATGTCCACGCATAAAAAAAATGATGAGGGGTGCAGATGATGCCCCGTCTTGAGGGCAGATGCATTAACAAAAAAATGATGATGAAAGGTATGAATGATGCCCCGTCCTGGGGCACATGGGAATAAAAAATGATGATAAAAAATGATGATGAAATAAAATATATATATATATATATAAATGGTACTCCCATTTGAGGGGTGATGCACATCAAAGATGGGAAAAAATAAGAAAGATGATGAAATGATGGAAGATACCGATGATACCCCATTTTAAGGAGGGGGATGCATATCAAAAAAAAGAAAAGAAGAAAGAAGAAGAAAATATGAAGAAAAATGATGATTATGAGATGATGAAAGTTCCAAATGGTACCCCATCCCGTGGGCAGATGTATGCCAAACAATGAGAAATATTGATGGTATCCCGTTCTTGGGACCAATGTATGCCAAAAGAATGATGGAAGACACACATGGTTCCCCATTCCAGGGGTAAATGTATGAGATGTTAATGGCGGCATGCATGGCCGTTGCTGGATATGTTCACCCCTTTAAAGGGGCAATGATCACTTATGGCAATGATGAATAAAATTGGAGCATTGACCTTTCAAGGGCCATCCTGTCGCAGACTCTTACACTGCACGTCTGCTGCTGATGTCAGGGACTATCCAAATGATGGAATCCCAGATGACAATGAACAATGAATGATGGATCAATGAAGAATGATGGAAGTTCGCCTAACCACCGGCGTTCAAGTTGATAGATGCCTGATGAGCCTCCAGCGTACCAGAGATGTCTAACCATCAGCATTCGAGATGAGGGATGCTTACAAATATGGATTGCCAGTATGGCCAGCTAAGAGAAATTAAAATTCTAGCTATCGGTGCCCAGGCCGACAGATATTCTACCATCGACACTCAAGCCGACCAATGTGCAAAGATTGCCAAAGAAAAGTCAACAGAATCAGTGATATGCAAAGATGAAGATATCCAGCTGATCAGAGCCACATTAACGATGAAACTCACATTTCCAGTGCACGGCTACGGGCCCGAGCCGCCATCCATATCCTCTAAATCAATTCAGACCTTTCATCTGGATAGCTTATGAAATCCTATTCCTTTGCGTTAATGCCAAACCCCAACATTGACGATGAAACATACATGTTCGAAAAACGGCTTCATGCTCAAGCTGCTATCCATCAACATTAATTCAGACCTTCCGTCTGGATTGCATGATGAAACCCCATCCTTCTTCGCGTTGATGTTTACCTCACACCAATGAAGGGCATTCCGCCCTAGTCAGGCTATTTCCCTCGGTTTAACGGCACTCCGCCCTAACCGAGCTACCCTTTTTCTTGGTCTAGCGGCACTCCGCCCTAGCCGAGCTACCCTTTCTTGGTCTAGCAGCACTCCGCCCTAACCGAGTCACCCTTTTCTTGGTCTAGTGGCACTCCGCCCTAGCCAAGCTATCCCTTTCCTTGGTCTAGCGGTACTCTGCCCTAGCCAAGCTACACCCTTATCTTGGTCTAGCGGCACTCCGCCCTAGCCAAGCTACCCTTATCTTGGTCTAACGGCATTCCGCCCTGATCGAGCTACCCTTCTCCTTGGTTTAGTGGCACTCCACCCTAAACCAAGCTACCCCCTCTTGGTCTAGTGGCACTCCGCCTTAACCAAGCTACCCTCTTCTTGGTCCCACGGCACTCCGCCCTAACCAAGCTACCCTTTCATTGGTCTAGCGGTACTCCGCCCTAGCCAGGCTACCCTTTCTTGGTCTAGCGGCACCCCGCCCTAGCCGAGCTACCCATTTCTTGGTATAGCGGCACTCCGCCCTAGCCAAGCTACCCCTTTCCCGGTCTAGCGGCACTCCGCCCTAGTCGAGTTACCCTTTCCTTGGTCTAGCGGCACTCCGCCCTAACCAGGCTACCCTTTCCTTGGTCTAGCAGTACTCCGCCCTAGCCAGGTTACCCTTTCTTGGTCTAGCGGCACCCCGCCCTAGCCGAACTACCCATTTCTTGGTATAGCGGTGCTCCGCCCTAGCCAAGCTACACCCTTATCTTGGTCTAGCCGCACTCCGCCCTAACCAAGCCACCCTCTTCTTGGTCTAGCGGCACTCCGCCCTAACCGAGCTACCCCTTCCTTGGTCTAGCGGCACTCCGCCCTAGCCAGGCTACCCTTCCTTGGTCTAGCGGCACTCCGCCCTAGCCAAGCTACCCTTTCCCTTGGTTTAGTGGCATTCCGCCCTAACCAAGCTACCCTTTTCCTTTGTTTAGTGGCATTCCGCCCTAACCGAGCTACTCTTTTCCTTGGTCTAGTGGCATTCCGCCCTAACCGAGCTACCCTTTCTTGGTCTAGCGGCACTCCGCCCTAGCCAAGCTACCCTTTCTTCGTCTAGCGGCACTCCGCCCTAGCCGAGCTACCCCTTTCCTTGGTCTAGCGGCACTCCGCCCTAGCCGAACTACCATTTCCTTGGCCTAGCAGCACTCCGCCCTAGCCAAACTACACTCTTTTCTTGGTATAGCGGCACTCCGCCCTAGCCAAGCTACACCCATTTCCCGGTCTAGTGGCACTCCGCCCTAGCCAAGCTACCCCTTTCTTGGTCTAGTGGCACTCCGCCCTAACCAAGTTACCCTCATCTTGAGCTGGTGGCATTCCGACCTGTCACCCTCTAAAAAAAACAAGAGGAAGGAAGAGGAAAGAACAAAAAAAAATGGGGTTAAAAAAAGAAATACCCCGCCAGACTTGCTCCTATATTAGGGACAAGTGCAAAAATGGCCCAAAACCCAGCTGTGGTGAAAACCTGAAAGGGCACTGCAGGCAAAATCGGATACCCCGCCACTTGAAAACCCGAAAGGGCGCGTGGGCAAAAGCAAGAGGGGGCTGGCTCCGGCGAAAACCCGAAAGGGCGCTTGGGTCGGTAATGTGGTGATTCCAAAGAAAGCCTCACCTCCCACCATAAAGCTCCTCGTCGATCGACCGGCGCCTTGCCCGATCAACGATTAAACCCGTCCGGAATGGACCTTACGTCTATTCATTTGAAGCCGTCATGCATTGCTCGAGAAAAATTCCCTCGATAATAAGCCCACCTCGAGATAGACCTTCCGTCTGTTCTGATAAAACACTTCCACTTGTTTCTGTCGAAGACCCACAACAATGAAACCTTGTCCGGTTTAGACCTTACGTCTATCCCGATGAAACCTATGAAATCCTTGCATTGGTATGAACCCAGTACCGATGATGAAACCCGCTACTGATCGATTGGCGCACTGCCCGATCAGCGATGAAACCTGTCCGGTTTAGACCTTACGTCTATCCCGATGAAACCTATGAAATTCTTGCATTGGTATGAACCCAGTACCGATGATGAAACCCGCTACTGATCGATTGGTGCACTGCCCGATCAGCGATGAAACCTGTCCGGTTTAGACCTTACGTCTATCCCGATGAAACCTATGAAATCCTTGCGTTGGTATGAACCCAATACCGATGATGAAGCCCGCTATTGAAAGACTGGCACACTGCCCGATCAGCGATGAAACCTGTCCGGTTTAGACCTTACGTCTATCCTGATGAAACCTATGAAATCCTTGCATTGGTATGAACCCAGTACCGATGATGAAACCCGCTACTGATCGATTGGCACACTGCCCGATCAGCAATGTAACCTGTCCGGTTTAGACCTTACGTCTATCCCGATGAAACCTATGAAATCTTTGCATTGGTATGAACCCAATACCGATGATGAAGCCCGCTATTGATCGACTGGCACACTGCCCGATCAGCGATGAAACCTGTCCGGTTTAGACCTTACGTCTATCCCGATGAAACCTATGAAATCTTTGCATTGGTATGAACCCAGTACCGATGATGAAACCCGCTACTGATCGATTGGCACACTGCCCGATCAGCGATGTAACCTGTCCGGTTTAGACCTTACGTCTATCCTGATGAAGCCCATGAAATCCTTGCTTCGATATAGACCCAATATCGATGATAAGAGTAGCTATTAATAGAGCGATACGCCACCTAACCAATGCTAAAACCCGTCCGGAGTAGACTGTTCATCCGCTCTGATGGAAAATGCTACACTCATTCTCAAATCAACCCGGACATTCCGTCTGGATAGATGATAAAACCTCATCCCTTTGCATTGGTGTTAGCACCCACATCAATGATGATACATACATAAAGCTGAGCACGTGGATTACAAAGCCAAAGTCCCAACAATAAAAAAAAAGAGAAAGAGACAAAATGGGGGCTAAAAATAGAGATGCCCCGCCAGACTTGTTCA
The DNA here is from genome assembly GCA_022559845.1 of Amorphophallus konjac. NCBI lineage: Eukaryota > Viridiplantae > Streptophyta > Magnoliopsida > Alismatales > Araceae > Amorphophallus > Amorphophallus konjac. The sequence goes on along the minus strand of CM040120.1, from coordinate 177,449,351 downwards.
GGCATTCTGAACAAGGGCAAAAATGGCCAAAACCCAGCTGTGGTGAAAACCCGAAAGGGCACTGCAGGCAAAATCGGGTACCCCGCCACGTGAAAACCCGAAAGGGCGCGTGGACAAAAGCAAGAGGGGGCTGGCTCCGGCGAAGACCCGAAAGGGCGCTTGGGTCAGTAATGTGGTAATTCAAAAGTTCCATGCCAACCGGCACGCTGCCTCTACCTCCCCTTCACTGTTGAAGCCTTCCGTCGGTCAGCTGACTCCACACCCCACCGATGATAAAGCCTTTCCGGGGTAGACCTTACGTTTACTCTGATGAAATCTACATACCCTCTTTCAAACGTCCCACCGACAATGAAACCCATCACCATTCTGATAAAGCCTGTCCAGCTCAGACCTCACGTCTGTCCTGATGAAACCAGCGCATTGATTGGCGAAGTCCCACCCGCGATAAAACCCGCTGGAGTAGACCTTACGTCTATCCTGACGAGACCTACACCTCTACCTACGTCCCACCGTTGATCGACCGGCACCTCGCCTGATCAATGATGAAACCCTGCCAGTGTAGACCTTTCGTCTATTCTGATGGAACTTATAACACTTTCTTTGCATCGATATAAACCCAATATCGATGATGAAACCAACTGTTGGTCGACCGGCACCTCACCCGATCAACGATGAAACCCTGCCAGTGTAGGCCTTTCGTCTATTCTGATGAAACTTATAACACTTTCTTTGCATCGATATAAACCCAATATCGATGATGAAACCAACTGTTGATCGACCGGCACCTCACCCGATCAATGATGAAACCCTGCCAGTGTAGACCTTTCGTCTATTCTGATGGAACTTATAACACTTTCTTTGCATCGATATAAACCCAATATCGATGATGAAACCAACTGTTGATCGACCGGCACCTCGCCCGATCAATGATGAAACCCTGCCAGTGTAGACCTTTCGTCTATTCTGATGGAACTTATAACACTTTCTTTGCATCGATATAAACCCAATATCGATGATGAAACCAACTGTTGATCGACCGGCACCTCGCCCGATCAATGATGAAACCCTGCCAGTGTAGACCTTTCGTCTATTCTGATGGAACTTATAACACTTTCTTTGCATCGATATAAACCCAATATCGATGATGAAACCAACTGTTGATCGACCGGCACCTCGCCCGATCAATGATGAAACCCTGCCAGTGTAGACCTTTCGTCTATTCTGATGAAACTTATAACACTTTCTTTGCATCGATATAAACCCAATATCGATGATGAAACCAACTGTTGATCGACCGGCACCTCGCCCGATCAATGATGAAACCCTGCCAGTGTAGACCTTTCATCTGAGGCAGTTGGATCAACGATGAAACCCTACCGGGATAGACCTTACGTCTGTTCTGATAAAACTACATATCCTTTCATGTCCCACCTGCAATGAACCTACCCAGTTTAGACCTTTCGTCTATTCTGACGAAGCTTAAACTCCTTTGCATCGACATAAGCCCAATGTCGACGATGAAACCACGCACTGGTCGGTCGGCAAATCGCCACGGTCAGCTTTGAGGAACAGACCTCTCGTCTGTTCCAGATGCATGTCTTCCGTTAACCAACAGGCCCAGCAAAGGCAATCCCACCGGATACCGACACGCGGTGGAGCGAGTCCCCATTCTCTCCCTGAGAGGATGGACGCTCTCCTGCTGAACACGGGTCGTCCGTATAAAGGTAGCTGAGACTGCCACTCTTCCACATGAAGGAAATAACAGCACATGATGCCAGATGTACAGCCGATCGGGGCTTCAAGCCGACATATGCAAGATGTTCAGCCAATCGGGGCTTCAAGCCGACAGATACAAGATGTTCAGCCAATCGGGGCTTCAAGCCGACAGAGGCCAAATATGCCGTTGATCGGGGCCTAAAACCGACAGATGTCAGATGTGCCAGTTGATCAGGGCTCAAGCCGATAGATGTTCAGCTGATCGAGGCTCAAGCCAAGAAGATCGTGCCAGGATGAAATCCCAGTATGAGGATACTGCCAAGCTATAACTGAAAGAATGAGTCAATAGCATTGAGCTAAAGATGCACCTGCGGACACCGTGCCGCTTATTCTGCACTTACGCCGTCTGCAGGTGGGGGGCATTTGTTGACAGACAAAATATGAACAAATATAAGGATGAGACCAGACCAGCAATGAAGACTGGAAGATTTCTGCAAAGTCAGGATTGAAGGAGAGCCCTCACCACCAACTACTTACCCGGCCAGGACCTTGTCAAGCTTGGCTGATGTCCGGTGTTGTCATCGTCCAAACGGCAATACTGATGAAACTCCGGTCTGTTGACTGATGAGAAACCTCCGGATTATTCAGATGGTGAAGCACACAAGGGGCCTTCGTTAGTTCCAATATGATCAAAGGAATCCGACGAAGCTAAGGACAATAGGAGTTCTAAAAGGGAAAAAGCCTTAAATAGGCCTATTGAGTGGGCTTCAATGAGACCCTTTGCGCCGAGAGCATTGGAGATAGTAGCGCGCCAGGAAACCCCTCGAATGGGCGTGCTGGGAACTAGCGTTGCAAGCGCGCCGAGTGCCATTTGCTGTGAACAGGGTTCTATAAAACCCACTACTTCACCCACGAGCCGGCGGAGAGGACACCGGGATATAAAAATCCCCTCAATCGAAAAAGGGCCAGAAGAACAAAAAAAAAGAGAGCCTCCCCCGCTGAAAAAAGAGAGAAGAGACCAATCCCAAGAGAAAGAGAAGGAGAAGAAGCTCCAGGTGGGCAGCTGGGGAGGGAGAGGAGTCAATGCTCCGCCCTCCCCCATGTTTTCTTTTGCTCTTCATGTAATCTTATGAGCTTGCTCTCGATTCATCGAATGTAGCCGGGAAATCCTGACCCCTTGTTTTATCTTCCTTTCCCTCATTTCCCCCTGGTGATTGGTGTAAATTTGGGATGATGCAATGGAATGAAATGCTCTGATGGCCCGTTTGGGCGTCTCCCCCTCTCATCTGTCCATGCTTCTCTTATGGAATCCGATCGATTCGAATAGCAATGTTTGTGTTTCTCCTCTTTCTATGGTCTGCTCCTCTTTTGCAATCTGTGCAAGGGGTCAGATGATGCACATATATACATGCATGAAAGGTTCCGTCCCAACTGCCCAGGCCATACGCTTGGGGCTTCCAACATCTGTTGGCTATTAGCCGTCTTCCTTTCAGCCGTTCGTTGGTTTTGATGTTCTGGGTTCTCAACTTGCTCTCCGTGTTTCAGAGTCTACTCCCTGGGGAAAGACTAGAACAGGGCCCCAATCCACTACCTATGGATTACTCGGCTTTGCTCTCTCTCTGCCCGCATTGATACAGACGCTGTGGAAGTCCCCGCTCATCATGCCATTAAAGACTTCCCAGGAATCTGAGTCAGACATCTCTTGATTCCCTCGGCTGCCGGCAAACATAAACGTATATTTCATGAGGACCTCTAGTGATTGATGATCCCGTCTCTCGACGGATGTTATCCCTCCCTTCAATATCCAGCCTCTATACTGATAAACCTTTCGAGCCTACCCCCCATTTGTGCCAAAAAAACCACTTGAATCCATGTCTGAAGCCATAGAAATCAAGAACAGAGCCTCCGGAGCAAGAAAACCCTTCTCGGCGCCAAGAGCAGTAGCTATTGAAGAAAATTGAAGAAACCTTCCCGGCGCGGCCCTTTGCGCGCCGGGAACCCCCCCTAGTCCAGCCTCTTGGCGCCATCAGCAGCACCCTACGAAGACCCCTTCCCGGCGCAATGGTTAGCGCACCGGGAACCTTCCTTTCTCCCTTCCCGGCGCCACAAACATTTGAAGCCCCCCCTTTCCGGCACCACACATGGTGGCCACCAAAGAACCCTTCTCGGCGCGGCTCTTTGCGCACTGGGAACTGCCCCCCCCCCCAAGCCTCTTCTTGTGCCATAAACCTCCAACCACTAATAAAACCCCCAAGTCCTGGAACCCAGTCAGATGCTGTACTGAAACCCCTGCTGTTCCCCAGTGTAATCCTGTGTCCTGTTGAGGGATATTAAGGGTCATCACGTGCACCTCAGGGATGAAAATTAATGGGGATAACCCCCCCTACATGGTTCCTCGGGCTCGATCTATTTTTATAACCTTATGAACCAAGGAAGCTCTGCCACTGCATAAGCTTCAATGGTCTCAAAAGGGATATTAAGATAGTGCTGCAAGCACGTACATGGGTCAGGGGTCCAATACCCCTCTGCTTTCGGCTTTCACCCCGGCACTCCGTGGGTGATTGTCTATCATTCCCTGGCAAATGCTAAGTCCAGGGGAGGTGCTGCCAAAATTCTCTCAGGATGACGAAAGTCGACATTAAGCTGTCCCCGGGACTTCGCACGACACTGGTGACAGGGGTTCTTTAGACCCTGATCTTCCCTAAATTCCTCTTCGATCTTGGTCTTCCTTTGGAACCTAAACCCAATCCAGCTCAAATCAGATGAGTTGATTCACTTTGACCTCACCTGACCTCTTTTACCTTGGCCTGAATCATCAAGAAACCCCTGAATCACCAGGAAACCCAAGAAACAGAGTGCCGTAAACACTCAGAAACCATCTCGGCGCCATTATATCTCTCGGCACCACGCACAGTAGAATAGGTAAAATGCTCTCGGCGCAAGCATTCTGGCGCCGAGAACCCATCCACCCCTGGCGCGTCGAGAACTTCCCTGATGCCAGCTTCCCGGCGCCTAGAATAGTGCCTTGTGAAGAACCCTTCCAGGCGCGGTTGTTTTCGCGCCGGGAACCCCCCCTAGTCACTTTGTTTCGCGCCGGGAACCTATGTCCACACTTAAGCTACGCCGTGAAGCTGCCCTGCCATCCAATTGAACCTCCGATACCTTGATCAGACCCATCCAGGGATACCTATGAGTCACCAGACCTGTCCTGAGGAAAAAATCAAAGGGAGTCAGACTCCCTTACTTTCCACTGATCCGTATCGGGTTTATGAGCAACCCCTTTAGCTAAGGTGCGCTCTGCCACTGCACGAGTGTCACCGGCTCCTATAAGGGAAGAATCGAACATTGCCCCAGAGCATACATGTACAATGTGGGAGGTTCGCTCCCTCCTTTTTCGCGGCTTTCATCCCGGCATTCCGTGGGTGATAGCCTATTCTCCCCTGGGCATAATCTAGATTATGGGGAGATGCTGTCGAAATGTCGATAGATATTTTAACCCCGATAAGTCCCGGGAGGTGCACGTCACACGCCCCTCGTCCGGCTCAATCTTCCGGGGAATATGTATGCTGCGAGGCCCTTGGCTGGATGAGAAATATGAAAGGGGACATCTCTCGATGATGGTCCGGATTATGTCCCGCCATTGTGTAAACGGTGTCCTATTCCTACCCGGCACGACCCACATAAGAGATGGTCATGTCGGTGTAATAATCTACTGTGCACTAAATTGTCTGCCCAGAATAATAATATCTTCAATATCACGCACTGTTATTTTCCATTTATTACTGCCCCGAGCGGCCTCCTATTTTGGCGTTTAATCAAGGGTTGTCCTTCTTAGGAAGGGCGTAATTAACATCATAGCCTTTATGGTATGACGGACTTTTGGTCCCGACTCGGACTTCACAATCGACTGACCAAGTCAGATCGAGCGCATAATAAAAATTGTCACCATGGTGACTGGCACGCCTAATAATCAATAAATACAAATAAGAGAATTCCCATAAATATAAATAAATAAATTAATAAAAAAATCCCGCGTTCCACACGTATCTACAAGCTTTATTCTTGAAATTCCATATTGGCTATATACAAAAGTGGATGTTAAAAATACATGATTAATGCATGCGCATATAGGGCCCGATCTGGTCCTGGGAGGAGCACCAGAAAGTACTTGTGCCCATGAGAGTTGATTGATCACGGTATTGGCATTATACCGAAGTGCATGACTAGCTTGATTGAACATTCCACAAATCTTTAGCTTGATTGAAATCTTGTACTTGTACTTGACTTGATATTACATGACTTGCGTGACCCGAAAAAGGGAAATTGCATACTTGCGTGCTTGAACCATGATAGCCAAATTCCAACATAACATGATGAGTCTACTTGCTTGAATATCTTGATATCTTTTGATATAAGTTCTTGAAAGTTCATGACTAGTACTTCCTACTATCTTATTGTTATCCACTCTCTCTATCTTGTCATTTTGCAAGCATGCATAGCTATAGTGCATTCATGGAAAAATATAATTACTTAAACCCATTGCTAGTTCTTGAGATATAATTTCCTATTGAGCGTTCGCTCACTCAGTGTTTCCCTACTTTTCAGGTAAGTCCGACGATGAGGGAATTCAATCTGATCGGGAAAGTCAAGAGTGAAAGAGTTAGAGCTCCTCAAGCGTCAATTAGTCCTGTCTTTTCTCTATTTTTCTTGAGTCAAGCGTTGTATTTTTATTTTATTGAGTCTAGTATTTGCAAGGGTTTGTAATAGACATATTCTTATTAAAGGAATTAATGGATTGGGTTATCTTTATATTTGCGCACTCTGTCTTTGTGTCGAATACACTACTACTCTGATTGACATGATTGATATAAACTCGTCGCGCATCTCCGGGTACCTTCCGCGCTCGGGGCGTGACAGAGGTACTCTTGTCGAGTCGGGAGTGACAGACTGTCAGTCTTTGTGACTTCAACATTCAGGTTTTGTCGTATTGAACGTGGTGTTCCGGTCGTTCCACCGTGGCACGTGTGTCAGTTTTCGTGCCATGAGATCGGTGTTTTATAGATTGTAGGGCTTCCCTTTTTAAGGTACTCGCTTAATGCTAGTGTAGTAGTTTCTCCGATTGCGACGTAGGGTTCGAGATATCCCTACCGAGTCTTGTTCCGAGACTCATTCCCTACGTATTTTCACGGTGTTTCAGGTGAGTCGCGGCCTCAGGGGAGCGCGTCTGAGGCTCAGCGTGGTTCAGGTGCCCAGCGTTAGTGCCAGAGGTCAGAGCCGGGGTATGCCCCGTGTAGCTGTACTTTTCTTTCCTATCTCCGTACTAGTTGTGGACTGCTGTTGTTGTTATTTTATTATATCTTATGGACCATGTATCATGTAAACTGTTAATTTATTTCCTGCTTAATTATATAACTATTTAATTTCTTCAATTACTTGTGATACTTGTGTAGTCTCCACACCATCCTTTTAACTCTTCCGAGTCTTCGGACTCGTGGGTGGCAGTGCGAGTCTCGGGTTATCGGGCCTTCCCGGTAATCGGATTCTCGGGTCGTTACAATATACCTCTTGTTAGCAAGCTGTGAGGCTCAGCGGAGCAAGCTGTGAGGCTTAGTGGGTGAGAGGATTTGTTCCTCTTGTTAGCAAGCTGTGAGGCTTAGCGGAGCAAGCTACGAGGCTCAGCGGAGCAAGTTGTGCAGCTCAGCGGGTAAGAGGATCTGTTCCTCTTGAAAGCAAGCTGTGAGGCTCAGCTGGTGTAGAGGATTTGTTCCTCATTTCAAGCTGTGTGTTAGCGGTTCCTTGAGAGGGGATAATCTCTCTGCAAGCTATAAGGGAGCGGTTTAGTGCATTTGCACTAGGGAAGCCTCACTCATTTGAGTGAGGGGTGGACGTAGGACTCTAGGTAGAGTCCGAACCACCTTAAAAATCATTGTCCCTATGGTTTGCTTGTGTGGCTGTTTTACGCTAGATGCTTGATTAGGCACGATTTCCATATTTGTTATTGCATCTACCGTGCGAGGTTCATCCATTGTGTGAAGGTCTGTTTTATTCTGTTGTTATCATCGCAAAAAGGGGGTAGATCTATTCACCCCCCCCTCTAGATCAGTCTTCCCTACGCAACACATGATATCTGAGCACACAACAATTGGTATCAGAGATAGGCTATGTTGTCTCTAGATCTAATGATCCACAGAGAGATCCTAGTGCTCTTATAATTATGAGTTTTTCTGTTGAACAAATCTCTATGAATAGCTTACCTATTTTCAATGGTTATGATTTTTCATCATGGTTAGGCAAAATGTGCAAATTAGTTAATTCTGTTGATCCTAACTTCTGGAAGTTGATCTATTATGGGCCACATAAATTGCCTCTGGATCACACCATGTGGTCTGATGAGGACCAACTAAAGAACCGTGAGAATCTCACAGTTATGGATATACTCAAGGCAGCAGTTGACCCTAATATGTTTCCTTCTCTTTTTGATGATAGTTCAGCCAGGGAGATATTAGATTGTTTGCTAACAATCCATGAGGAGAAGGAGGAATTCAGGTGTATGATGGCCAACAACAGTGATCACATAAGTAGGAAGAATGAAGAGGTAACTTCCGAATCTGATGAGATCGCATTTGATGAATTGATAGAAGCTTATGATGATATGCTTAGAAAATACAAGAAAATGAAACCTGACAAAAAAAATTAAGAAAGAAGATTGAACAGAACATAAGTAATTTCTGTTGTGAAAAATGCTTACGCCTTGAGGAATTGAATGAATCACTTTTGATGCGGGACGGGACCATGGACACGACAAGCTCGCGGTTGTCCCTTAATGAGGGAAGCATCGGACGTGCGCGGTTGAGAAACCGGCAATGAGCTAGGGTGATCGGCTCTCTCGTGTGCCCGGATCGGGTCACGGGACGGTCTCGCACTCTCTCGCAGCAGCGGTAATGAATAAATAAAGCGAGCTAGATATCCCTACACATGTTCTCTAGCAGCGGCATAAACAAATATATATGAAGTAAACAAAATACCAGGCAAGAAGCGAACACGATACCTCCACGCGCTCGGCGTGGGGATGACGGACCCGGCCGAAGTCATACTCCCGGGACAATTAATACACCATATTACAGCAAATGAATTACTACCCACTCCACGCAGGGAGGTAAAGGGCTACACAAACGGGCTCGGGAGGACCGAATTCGGGTTGACGGGCGGCTTCTCGCGTCTCTTCCGCAGCACCCGAACTTGTGATTGTGGGGCCCACGTGCTGTCCGGAGGGGCCGTGTGGGACCCGGTGGCACCGCTGTAGTGGGGACACTTAGGGAAGCGCTCGCTGGGCTGGCGACACGCTGGTTCACCGGCCGGAGGACGGGCGGCTCCGATCGGCACCGGTCGGAATAACCGGCCACGGACCTGCCGGTTCTATTTTCCGGCGCGCGCTCCGGCGTGAACGGACGCTGCGATCAGCCCCGATGTCGGAATGCGACGAAACGGGTGCCGTTGGAAAGATGCTTCGAAGGGCTTCAACCCAAGGTGGTTACAGAAAATTAATCAAGCCTGTACTTCTGATTGGCGAATTTTGAATGTTGCTGTTGTACAGTGTCTGAACTTTCAGACTAGCAGGGAACTTTCCTGAGAGTTGCCTTTGACCGATATGAAACCCTTGGATTCAGACTTCGACTTGTTCATGAAAGTTGTAGGCAATCAAGTAAGGAAACCAGGACTACATTTGGATCTGGATTTGGAGGTGGTGGTGATTTGTTCTGATTTTGGAAGTGGAGGGTGGTCGGATCTGGGATCTGACTGACAACACTGTAGCGGGGGAAGAACACGAATTTCTAAAAATAGATAGAAGGCTGATAAAAAATTAAGAAATTTGTGGATGTAGGGGATGATGGATAGAACTCCCAGTAAAATTGGGAGGGTTTGTACAAATCAAAAAGTTGGCCGGAGGTGGGAAACACAGGGCTGCTGTCACTGTAGACAGAGACAAAACAGAACTAGGAATGCAAGATGCATGAAAATGGGAAAATACTAAACGATGGAATTTGGGCGTGAAAATTTAGGTGGAGCTTGGGATAAAAGGGAAGAATACACCATAAAAATTGCAAACCATGAAGAGGCCTTGGATGATAGCAGGAATTTTGGGAAGAGACCTCTATCCAGCAGGACAGAACACCGAGAACGGTTTCGCGGCGGCTCGAAGGCGGCACGAACGGCGGCGGCGGCGGCGGCGGCACAGACGATCACCGGAGATAGAGGGGAGGGGATAGGAGGTAGAAACACTCTAGAACTTGAGGTTGGAGGAGAGGAACCAGAGGGGAGAGGGCTGGGGGCGCACCAAGCTCTTGGCCATTCAACAAAAATTCTGATTTTTCATTGATTTTCTCATGAAAATACAAGCTTATATATGCTACCAATCTAATCTAATGTGGACCCTTGGATCAAGGGTTGGGGATTGAAGGGCTGGGATTAAATGTGACCACCACACACAAAAAAAATAAAATAACCCAAGTGGGAGACAAGCTTGACATGGTAGGTAGCCTATCTTAGACTTTTTACTCCCTTTGTCTACCAATGTGGCATTTGACATTCAACCCTTCTAGATGGCCACCTAGGATGGTTGACCAGCCCCACATAGGTGACATGGACCAATGGGAAAGGGCTGAGGGCCCCCTTACTGGTCCTACTGTATAATTGCATAAAAACCCACACAATCCATGGGAATGACTCCTTGACTTATAAAGCCTTACATTTGCATACATACTTTCCCAAGGATATAAACACAAACTAAAAGGACATAAATGCAAAAGAAAAAGTACATGCTCGGCATCGATTCCCATCAACTCTCCCCGGGTGGGAGGAACTCGACCCCGTCGAGTAGGGGTATGGATGCTCGAGTACTCCGGCGGATCCGTCACCGTGCCAAGTAACGCGGGTACGCTCCACTCTGAGTGATCGTCACCTGCTCATTCCATATATACTCAATATGCGCGGACTGCTATGGGCCGAAGGTGGACACTCCGAGTGGGGCACTCTCAAAAGGGAAGGAAGCAGCTCGAAGACTCACTAGGAATCACCGATGAGTCCCTGTAGGTGACTGATCCAGGTATAGATGTAGAACTGATCCCATACTCATCGAGTGAGTCTAATCGCTTCACACTCGTAAGGGACTGACATCGATGAGATTGCACAAGACACATGCAGACAAACAAACTACACACAAACCATGCAAACAAACCACACAAAGAAGAGACAATACGGACTCATGAATGACTCGAGACAAACCTACTGCTAGTCCGACCCGTACATGGGTGACGGCGGACCAGGACACCCAAACGTATGCCATGCATGCATCTGACGTAACCGGTGGTTGACGTCATGGAGAAGTCCTAGACACCCGACGATGCACCAATCATGGAGATTGGGCTTGGATGTGGGAAGTCCGGGAGGTGCGGGTGGTTTAGATGGATCGGGGTAACCAAAGTTTTCATTACCCCCAAATGAAGGTTCGGACCTATGGCTATGTGGAGTTTGCTTGGCCTGAGTGGAAAAGGGGAGATAGTGAACTCCGCAGAAGAAGGGTAGTGAGTATGAAAACTCGGGAGGTTCACTAGTGAAGGGGTCAAAAGGGTCGAAGAAGGTGTGACCTCATGAAGTGGGTTCCAACATGACATGGTCCCAAGTTTGGAATTCATAGTCACCGTCATACATTATGATCGGTGGGACGACGGACATATGTGGAAAATAGGATTCCTCCCTTGGGCAAAAGGGAACGAAGTCGGACTCGGCCGGCATCGGGAGGATAGAAGAATCTCCGTGGTGACACACCCCATGGTGCACTCGGAGGTAATGGACCCAAAGGCCGGATGGGTGAAGCTAAGACTAGCGGGTTGGTCAAAGCCTCGGGCCAGTAGGTGCGTCAACTTCCATTGCGTGTCTAATCCCATAATAAGGTCATCCAATGTATCAATATGGTGACTAGACCGAAAGGTAGTGTGGAAGGAGTTGACGGGCACTATAGGTAAGGTGGGGTCCATAGAAGGGTAAGGACGTGGGACCAAGCCATCCTTGAGCCAACTAAGAAGTGGCTCGGCTATGTATAGCATACCCGTAAGAAACACGGGTGGCTCGGGATGGACATCCTCTAAATGTGGCTCCTCGAAGGGAGGGTGGCTCCCATGATGGGTGGCTAGAGGGGTGGGCTCCAGGAGAGGTGGCAAGCATGAATCCGAAGGTGGAGTGGGCCACTGGGGTTGGGTGGCGGGAAAGACGAGGGTGCTCGATTGAGCCCTATCCTTAAGGATGATCTTGCCAGGTAGGTAAGGTGGGTATAAGGTGCAAGTCCTTTTGCCCCAGTCAAGTTTAGCCTTTCTTTCTCTTAACCATGTTTGCCCTAAAATGATGCATGGACCAGCAAGTGTGCCGATCCTGCACCATGCACCATCGGTGTAAAGAACGGAGCCGACCTTCCTATAGAACTCAACACAAGCAAAATCACCATCACGGATAATCTCGCCTATCTTGGAGAGAGACTCCACGATATCAAAAGTAACCCAATTATCCGACTCCCTATCGGTGAAATGGAGTTCCGTTGTGGACCCATTAGGTAGAGTGGCTTTAGAAACGATATAGGGTCGGGCTAGGAAGGCCTTGGCTTGGGCCACCAGAGATGACCACTTGGACGCATGGCCTTGGGGAACGGCCATGGATAGCGGACATGGACATGCATACACACGGAGACAAGACACTAGACCGACTAATGCAAAGGTTGGGATGCATGCATACTAAGGACAAGACACCAAGACTCGGTACGGGGCGGAGTTAATCGATCTGAGGATCACTCGCGCAAGTGTGCGACCTTCCCGATAGGCATAGCCTAACGTTCGGACAACACCTTTTTATATACCGACTAATGGTATGCAAATGCGACCCAAAAGACACTTTTTTTTTGTTTTAGAAATATGATGATCCTAGACTCGACTTAAACCGACTAATGACTCGATGTAAATGACACTCTTTTTTTTTTATTTTTGACACCCTAGACTCAACCTCGCTCTGATACCAAATTGATGCGGGACGGGACCACGGACACGACAAGCTCGCGGTTGTCCCTTAACGAGGGAAGCGTCGGACGTGCGCGGTTGAGAAACCGGCAATGAGGTAGGGTGATCGGCTCTCTCGTGTGCCCGGATCGAGTCACGGGACGGTCTCGCACTCTCTCACAGCAGTGGTAATGAATAAATAAAGCGAGCTAGATATCCCTACACATGTTCTCTAGCAGCGGCATAAACAAATATATATGAAGTAAGTAAAATACCAGGCAAGGAGCGAACACCATACCTCCACGCGTTCGGCGTGGGGATGACGGACCTGGCCGAAGTCGTACTCCCGGGACAATTAATACACCATATTACAGCAAATGAATTACTGCCCACTCCACGCAGGGAGGTAAAGGGCTACACAAACGGGCCCGGGACGACCGAATTCGGGTTGACGGGCGGCTTCTCGCGTCTCTTCGGCAGCACCCAAACTTGTGACTGTGGGGCCCACGTGCTGTCCGGAGGGGCCGTGTGGGACCCGGTGGCACCTCTGTAGTGGGGACACTTAGGGAAGGGCTCCCTGGGCTGGCAACACGCTGGTTCACCGGCCGGAGGCCGGGCGGCTCCGATCGGCACCGGTCGGAATAACCGGCCACGGACCTGCCGGTTCTATTTTCCGGCACGCGCTCCGGCGAGAACGGATGCTGCGATCAGCCCCGATGTCGGAATGCGAGGAAACGGGCGCCGTTGGAAAGATGCTTCTAAGGGCTTCAACCCAAGGTGATTACAGAAAATTAATCAAGCCTGTACTTCTGATTGGCGAATTTTGAATGTTACTGTTGTACAATGTCTGAACTCTCAGACTAGCAGGGAACTTTCCTAAGAGTTGCCTTTGACAGATATGAAACCCTTAGATTCAGACTTCGACTTGTTCATGAAAGTTGTAGGCAATCAAGTAAGGAAACCAGGACTATGTTTGGATCTGGATTTGGAGGTGGTGGTGATTTGTTCTGATTTTGGAAGTGGAGGGTGGTCGGATCTGGGATCTGACTGACAACACTGTAGCGGAGGAAGAACACGAATTTCTAAAAATAGATAGAAGGCTGATAAAAAATTAAGAAAATTTTTGGATGTAGGGGATGATGGACAAAACTCCCAGTAAAATTGGGAGGGTTTGTAGAAATCAAAAAGTTGGCCTGAGGTGGGAAACACAGGGCTGCTGTCACTGTAGACAGAGACAAAACATAACTAGGAATGCAAGATGCACGAAAATGGGAAAATACTAAACGATGGAATTTGGGCGTGAAAATTTAGGTGGAGCTTGGGATACAAGGGAAGAATACACCATAAAAATTTTAGATAATGAAGAGGCCTTGGTTGATAGCAGGAATTTTGGGAAGAGACCTCTATCCAGCAGGACAGAACACCGAGAACGGTTTCGCGGCGGCTCGAAGGCGGCACGAACGGCGGCGGCGGCGGCACAGACGATCACCGGAGATAGAGGGGAGGGGATAGGAGGTAGAAACACTCTAGAACTTGAGGTTGGAGGAGAGGAACCAGAGGGGAGAGGGCTGGGGGCGCACCAAGCTCTTGGCCATTCAACAAAAATTCTGATTTTTCATTGATTTTCTCATGAAAATACAAGCTTATATATGCTACCAATCTAATCTAATGTGGACCCTTGGATCAAGGGTTGGGGATTGAAGGGCTGGGATTAAATGTGACCACCACACACAAAAAAAATAAAATAACCCAAGTGGGAGACAAGCTTGACATGGTAGGTAGCCTACCTTAGACTTTTTACTCCCTTTATCTACCCATGTGGCATTTGACATTCAACCCTTCTAGATGGCCACCTAGGATGGTTGACCAGTCCCACATAGGTGACATGGACCAATGGGAAAGGGCTGAGGGCCCCCTTGCTGGTCCTACTGTATAATTGCATAAAAATCCACACAATCCATGGGAATGACTCCTTGACTTATAAAGCCTTACATTTGCGTACATACTTTCCCAAGGATATAAACACAAACTAAAAGGACATAAATGCAAAAGAAAAAGTACATGCTCGGCGTCGATTCCCATCAACTTTCCTTTTGATGTTGAAGTTCATAAGGAATCAATTGCTTCATTAAGAAATGAAAATAAAGAGTTTCTGGAAAATATTTCTTAACTCAAACAAATAGAAAATACTTACAAAGAGAAACTTAAAAACCTTGAGGAGGAAAACAATTTTATCTCTAAAAAATTTGAGGCTGTTAGAGTAGTAAATGCAGAACTTTAGAAAAATCTTGAAAAATCTAAAAAGAAAAATATGAAACTCAAAAAAGAAACTAAAAATACATGTTCTGTTAATTCTGCATACAATAATTGTTCATTTATGAAAGAATCAAATGAAGGTCTCCATTCTCATCTTGAGTGGCAAGAATAGCTAATTGTTTCTCTAAAATAAAAAATAAACACTTGCTATCTAGGGCATTAGAACTTGAACTAGTAGAGGAGGAACTGAATGAGAAACTGAACTCAATGCGCAATGATGATGAACTTGTAAAAGAAATGGAAAAGCTGAAGCAATTAAACAGTGCCATGTCTGAAAGACTTATGGCTCTTGAAAAAGGAAAATGCATTATGGATGGAAATGAATTTGAAAATGTGCAGAAATTGAAACAAGAAATATAAAGCCTCAAAAGTATGAATGACATGTTGCATCAGCACATTATTTCTTGTGAGGAAGACATAGCAAGCTATGCACTCCACATTTCATCACTTCAATCATAAATTCATGATTTGAATGATTCCCTCTCAAAGTTTGTTGAAGGAAAAAATAATTTGGATAAACTCTTAGGAGTTAAGGTTAATCTTCAAAAGGAAGGGCTTGGTTACAGCCCAGTGAACAAGAAATCATTTGAAAATAAATTGTAAACCTCGTTTGTTCATGCTTCAGATGTTCCTAGAACATCTAAGAAACTTCCACCTGTTTCACAGCTGAAAACTCGTAAAATTAGAACTGATAAAAAGAAATTTGTAGCACCCAGAATTTTTGAATAAATAAAACAATAATGTCATGGCCCGTACTCTATATCGTCGAGGTATTATCCGTTTTGGCAAACCGGCCTCACGATTTTGTCCCTTTCTGATAGTGATCGGCTCCAGAATGGGGGACTTCTCGGGCAGGTCACCCATCCCAGTACTACTCACCATTAAGCACGCCTAACTTTGGAGTTCTTTTCAAGAATTGAGCCGATACTTCAAAAGGCACCTCGGTGATATAGAATACAACTTAGCTATACTTGAGGGTGTTACAATCTACCCCTCTTATATAGGCGACGTCCTCATCGCTGGGTACATATAGCACACAATCAAACCCCCAGGCAAATAGAATTCTAGAGGTGGCCCCTACAGGCTCACGAGGTGGCTCCCACTTATCCCATTGCGGGTTCAAGAGGTGGCTCCCATAACGTAGCACTTTTCCCTACATGGCACTTAGTTCCCACACTTCCGGTTGGGGTATAACTTTGATACCATTCTGTCACGCCCCGTACTCTATACCGTCGAGGTATTGTCCGCTTTGGCCTACCGGCCTCACGATTTTGTCCCTTTCTGATAGTGATCGGCTCCAGAATGGGAGACTTCCCGGGCAGGTCACCCATCCCAGTACTACACCCCATTAAGCACGTTTAACTTCGGAGTTCTTTTCAAGAACTGAGCCGATACTTCAAAAGGCGCCTCGTTGATATAGAATACAACTTAGCTATACTTGAGGGTGTTACAATCTACCCCTCTTATATAGGTGACGTCCTCGTAGCTGGGCACATATAGCACACAATCAAACCCCCAGGCAGGTAGGATTCTAGAGGTGGCCCCTACAGGCTCAAGAGGTGGCTCCCACTATGTAGCACTTTGTCCCATTGTGGGTTCAAGAGTTGGCTCCATAGCGTAGCACTTTGTCCTGCATGACACTTAGTTCCCACACTTTCGGCTGGGGTCTATCTCTGATACCATTCTGTCACGCCCCGTACTCTATACTGTCGAGGTATTATCTGCTTTGGCCTACCGACCTCACGGTTTTATCCCTTTCTGATAGTGATCGGCTCCAGAATGGTGGAATTCCCGGGCATGTCACCCATCCTAGTACTACTCCCCATTAAGCACGCTTAACTTTGGAGTTCTTTTCAAGAACTGAGCCGATACTTCAAAAGGCGCCTCGGTGATATAGAATATAACTTAGCTATACTTGAGGGTGTTACAAATAATATCTAAAATTTTCATGAATAAAATAATAATATTTATCTAAATCAAATTTTTAAATGAATAAGATAATATTATCATCTTGACCCAAATTTTGAAACTTAAAAAAATATGAAAAAATATGTATCTTGTAGAAAACGATATCTTCAGCAAATTTGTCTAAAGAAAGAAGCCCAAATAAAATTTGGTTTATGCCCAAAATCAGAGAATTAGGCTAAATCGGACTTGGAACAACCCCGCCCAAATCCAATCCAATTAGGCCTTAATTCGAGCTCTATTGGGCTGTGATCGAACCAAATCTCTTGGCCCATGTTAGGTGATCATTTTATCTCGCTAAACCCTAAACCTAGACCCTCCAATTCGGCGCGGCGATGGCGGATTTGGTCGACTCTACGTTTCTCATTATTTTCCCCTCTTTGGACTCTTTAGATTGATTCAAACTCTAGAAGCCTCAATAGACTCTATAAATAGTTGGCCCTTGCTCCCTAGAAACCCTATTTGCTTCGACGACTGGTTGTGTGCTTGATCGTGGAGGATTTTGGCGATTAGGGCGGCTCGTGTTAAGGTTCCAGCATGGTTCTGTCTTCCCTTCTAGTCGATCTTAGGTACGTTTCTCTCAGGCAGAGCTGATAATAAAATATGTCATCTTGTTCGTCTTTCAGTTCCCTTTCATTTGATGCTATTTTGCCCAATTTTTGTATACCATGTCGATCAAATTTTTTGTTTTACTCAGAGGCATATCTGAAAGGTTGTCTTCAGTTTAAGTCCATTTTATGTCAATTTATCTTAGGCTAAACCCTAATTAAAGTATGTTATCTTATTCGTCTTTGAATGCTCTTTCCAATGATACCAATTTGCCTAAATTTCGTTCATTATATTGATCGCAATTGTCATTTTAGTCATGGTCTGTCGGAGTTCGCCGTCGGCGGATCTCAGATTTAAAAACGGTCATACCAATGACGGTCTTCTGAAGAGACGGTCATGCGATAGACCGTCTTATCATTCTTTTATTTCAAAAAAAAAGAAAAATGTTTTATAGTAGCGGCCTTCCTGAGACCATCTTATGCAAGTTGCGGAATCGGCTCATTTTCCTGCATATTATGCTTTGTTATGCTGTCATATTGCATGTTGCTAAAGTTAAAAACACTACAGAACATGACCATTTAGCTTGCTGGAATAACAAAATCTAATTTGGATCATTACTTGTCTTTCTATTGTTGGAAAAGGTGTAGAATGAATGGTCAAAAATCATGGTTTAACTTGTAAATTTTTGGTACTACCTTTTAATTGTTGTTCATCACTTGTTACCTTCTAAGGATTGTTTGAGGGTCGTGCCACTCCGGTGGTTTCAACTTACCGCTACACTCGCTCTTTGCTGATTTTTCAGCCATTAATTCTTGGGCATCGAATACCTCTCCGTCAGATATTCCTTCCGCCGGACTAGGTGTTCATGTTCCGAGGCCTCCGTAAGACTCTGCGAGCCTGGGATTCACACTAAGATGCCGAGCAAGTTGTACCACTAAGTCCTGAACCCACTGAAAGTCTATTTTTGGTGAAACGAGGCCCTGTCCAAGTTCTATCGAAATTCTGTCAGATTTATGAAAGTAGCCCTTCCAAGACCGCCACTTGATGGCGGCGGTCTTGTCAAGATCACCTTATTCTGGGAGCCTTGTGGCCACTTTTTTGACGCGTCCCTGGTCCCTGACGCGTTCATGTAAACGTGTCTAGTACCTAAGACGTGTTCATGATTAGGACCCGACTCGATTTTGCCGGTTTGGTCTAACCAACATGATTGTGGTCCCCTCGTGACCGCCACCATAGGGTAGCGGTCCAAGACTGACCGTTTCTTCTTTCAGCATCCTAAAATTTCCATTTTCCATGGTTATTTTATGTTAGACCCGTCTAGTCTCTCCAGGCTATTCTAACTCGAGATTATGGCCTTTTATTGGGTCTATTCAGGAATTATTTCCATTCAATATCCTTCTTAAAGTCATTTTTCCTAAATCACTCTCCCTTGGAGTTAATGAGCCTGATAATTGGAAGTCTTCAAGGAATCAACTTCCTACTCATGTTATCTTGCTTTCATGAGCTATTCTTGGAATTCCGATGCCATTAGTAAATTGTCTAGGAATACATGATACGAGACTTTGGGTCTAATATGATACTCAATGCTAGGCATAAACTATTAGGGCCCGAATCTGGTCCTAGGGGCAAGGCAAAGCCCAGACATGTACCGGTATTATGAATGATCAGGTGTGGCATTGCACCAACCATACACAAGATTCAAGCTAGACATATTTACATCATGGGCATCTTCCTTATATGCATGACTTGATATATTTGAATATGAGGTCCGGAAGAGACTATTTGTGATATTAATATTAGTGCTTTTATCTCTTGTACATGTTCTAAGTTACTCCATTTCCATCATGTTCTTGTACCGGTCTCTTGTTTATATTATTATTGAGCCTCCATGTGACATTGCTACTCTTTTGATAATGATTATGTTTCCCGTTAAGCATTGTTGTTATTTCCATGCATTATTAAATGGCTAATCACTTATATTCTGCCTGATGATAGAGCGTAATTCTTATTGAGCTTCTTGCTCACCCAGTTTCCTCTCAACAATTTTTAAGTAATAATGAAGTTACTTCAACTGATGGGGAGGGGCAAGAGTGAAGGAGCTGCTGGTACCGCGAAGAGTTGTGTCTTTTGTTTTATCGAAGCAAGTCCTATAATTTGAGTCTTTTTCCTTTTTCTATAATGTAGGGCAGTCGGGAGTTGTAATTTGACTTATTGACATTAATAAAACTTATATTTATTTTGGCGCCATTTGTCTTGTGTTTATGTCTTTTATTCGCTCTGTATCATGAATGAATCACGGCCACGTTCCGAGCATGTCTTCCGCTACTTTCGGTTTGGGGCATGACAGTTTGTGGTATCAGAGCCTAGGTTTTCTTAAACCCTAGGTCTTGAGTCTAAGTATATATGTTAAATATTGTTTGTCAGTCACCTTATAGGCACCTGGCGTGTCACGCCCCGAACCGATAGCAGCGGAACGTGTCGTTCGGAACGCGGCAGTGATACAGTCGTGAATAGTCAGAGCATACATAAGACAAAAAAATTACAAACTGTACAATGTGGGCCAATTTAACCTTTATTGATGATCAAATATTCAAATTACATACCTTGACTCAACTGTCATAAGTGAAGAAAGGTCTCACTATTACACTCTAATAAAGAGAAATGACTCAAATAACAGGACGAGACTCAAAGAAAGATAACAGACACCGACACGATTCTCCATAATGCTCATCACTCTTGCCCTTCCCTTTCTGATGGACTATCTTCAATGTCGTTACCTGAAAAATGTTAAAGATAGGCTGGTGAGCGAAACGCTCAGTAGGGATTATATCTCTTCATCAAGCAGGATAAAAGAAATTAGCCAATTTTACATGTTCATGAGATGCAGTGCATGAAATGCAATAACTAAAGAATCGTGATAGTCGATCTAATAGACATGATGAATAACAAGACAAGGGTAATTTACGAGCTCAAGTGGATTTAGGAAATACATTCCCAATTTACAGAACCAAAGTCAAGCTAACAGAACATAACAAAGGACAGATGCTCGGACGAACATAACTTCAGAATTGGCCAGAATATAACAGAGTTCAATAATAATAAGCAGATTAATCAGTCTAGCGGAATAACTAAATTTAATAACAAATAACAGAATATCGGAATTTCCAGAATAATAGATTCAACAGATAACAGAACAGAACATATATACAGACGTTGGTGCAATGTCACACCCAGAATTTTACCATGGTTACAGAATTGGACTCCCGTCCTACCTAACATTGTTGGTCGCGGACCCAGAGCCCTTAATTATTTCAGAATCAGAGTTGGCCAATACAGAGTCAAAGGGTTATGTTCTTTCAAATAAAGGGATTCTCCAGAAGGAGACAGAATGTCATGATAAGGGAATCGACCATGAATATGCATGACGTATCTAGCTCGCGACAAACCGGAATAAACTGGGTGAAGAACAAGTACGGATTTTGTACATGACAAGGTTAACGGACTTGTCCATTAATAGATAACCATCCATCAATCATAGAGAACCTCATGATAATCGTGTGATAAATCATGAGGGCCGGTTTCCATGTTTCTCCGAGTGACATGACAATAATCAAGGTTTCATGGGTTTTTAGGGTACAACCAGCTCGGCTGCCTTGAGGGAATCCAAGACTAGCGGAGACTAATGGAGGTCTCTATGACAAACTTGCCAGTCCAAAGGAACGGAATGTCCAATGGAGAGCTTATAAGTCACGGAGAGTTAAGGGGTAATGCGATAAATCATCGTGAAACGTGGGACTATACTCACGGAATGGAATATAGTGCCGATATATACATATATATTTATATAGAACCCTCGGTTATCAGTAAACAATTTAAAAATATTCTCTCAGGAATTAGCGACTTAACATAAGTCGTTACTAAATAAATTAACGACCTGCACAGGGTCGTTTATTTACAATTTGACGACTTCTGCATCAGTCGTCCATCATCAATTTCTATTTTTCTGAAACTTTCTTAATGCTATATTTCTGATGAAACGCGCCCTAGCCAGGGGCGTTATTTCCAAAAGAAACGACATGGGTTATGTCGTTAATTATTCTTCTAACCGAAGTCATTAACTTCTAGTAAGTCAGGGAAGATAACGACTTACCCTAAGCCGTTAATTTAAATTAGCGCCCTAATGTGGGGCGCCACTTTCATAAAAGACGACCTAGTGGAGGTCGTTAATTCAGATTGGTTTCCAGAATATGAACAGTAATGGTTTTTCATGATAAATAATTTTCAGGAAAACAATTATATGGTCAGGACAAGAAAAATATCAAGATTCGAGATATATGATCATGCATTAGGTTTAATTACAGGTTTCATAGATATTAAATTTTAAACATGCGTATTTACTAATTATATGGAATTGACGACTCTTAGTTCGAGCGTCAGAACATGAATTAGCGCCCTCGAGAGGGTCGCCTCTTTCTAAAATTTCACAGAAAACCTCAAAACTCATTGAAGCTATGTGCATGCATGAACCGAATAATTAACAGAAGGATATTTGATTTTATAACTGCTTTAGC
Organism: Amorphophallus konjac; assembly: GCA_022559845.1. Lineage (NCBI taxonomy): Eukaryota > Viridiplantae > Streptophyta > Magnoliopsida > Alismatales > Araceae > Amorphophallus > Amorphophallus konjac. The sequence continues at coordinate 177,427,195 of CM040120.1, read as the reverse complement.
TTGATGTGAGAAAACCTACCTGATGAATGATCTGGGTGAAGATACGTGAAGGTTGTGACGAGAAAACGATGCTCTGTTCTAAACAGAGCCTTATGAGATTGATAAAAATAGCAACCTACGAATCCAAGTAGCAGCAGCATCAACTGCCAAGCAACAGCAGACCCCAGATGGTGCAGTGAGGATGATATTTGATGAGAAGAAGTTTCTCCTTGACTCCGGTCGTAGAGAAAATCATAGCTTTCTCTGTAACGGAGGAAGATGTACGTTGATGAAGAACCCACGTTCTTCAACTAGACAGAAACACCTTCACGAGGCAGGCAACCTACAGGGAAAGAAGATGAAGAACATTAATATTCTTCATATCCATAACCGAAGGTAGAGGAAGAAGAACAACCTATTTTTCACGTACAGCAGCAGCAGAACGGTTCGCCAAAAATAATGAACAGGTTCGATTAGAAAAGTATTTATAGGATTTTTGGAATCCCAATAGAGTTAGAATTCGATTGGAGGATATATTTCCTTGATAGAGTCCTTCTATATTCAATCAACACGTACCAATCCTAAAACTTACCCTGGATAGTCTCCTGGATCGAATGGAACATAAATGCAATTAACGCCTTAGTTTAGGGCGTTAATTCTAATTGACGTCTTGACCTGTGCCTTTTCTTTTGTAATTCGCGCCCACGAAGAGGGCGTTTCTTTCCCTTTCCTTTTATTTGTTTTGGGTCGTTTTGAAATTTGGCGCCCTTTGGTATAGGCGTCACTTTTTGAATTAACGTATCATGTGAAGGCGTTACTTATTTAAATCACGCCTTCATCTGGGGCATGTTTATACTTCTATTAATATTTGACGACTTAAACAAAGTCGTTTGTTTGAACCGATTACGTTTTTAACGTTAATTTAAAGAGTAACAATCTTTAAGTATTTTTATCTTTTTTTTATTTGATGGGATATCGACATGAAATTTTATGGGTATACATTTTCCATTTTTCTCTATTTTTCTATATAATTAGTTTTATCAAATTCTTTTAATATAAAAAGTGACACTATTCACTATTACTATTCACTAAATAAACTAACGACTTGTGTTAAGTCGTTGGTTTTCAAAGAAGCGCCCATTAAAGAGGCGTTAATTACATTTTACACCCTTTTACTACAACCTTCCAAAGCCCAAAATTGTTTATATACTCATTATTTTATCTTTTACGTATATTTAATGTATTAAATCTTATTAATACACCTTATTCCTTCAACTAAAAATATAATGTAATAAATATGAAATAATAAATTTTCTAAATTATTAATAAAATCTAAATTAACATGTTCTCCATGATTTAATTATTATTAATTGAATAAAATACGATATGACTTTAAATGCCTACTTAAAATGACTCTATATTCATAATCCCTTAAAATTTAAGGGTAGGGTTTATAAGATCTTCTTGTAAGGCCCATTTGGAAATCTCGGGGTTGTATACAAGGTTTGACCCTGATTATCTATTGGTTTTAAATTTATTTAGACTTTCTAGTCCTTAAATTTACCAGGGTTGCTACATCCTCCCCCACTTAAAAGAATTTGGTCCCCAAATTCACTTTCCTATGCACATCATATGTTCATCTAATCCATATTCCTCAATTCAACAATCATGACTAGCAAATTGAACTAAGGGACTAAAGCTCAAGTTAAAGGGAAATACCTCCATCCATTCCTTGACCAGCAGGTGTGACTCTTATTGCTTGAAGTCGCCCTTGACGACGTTCCTTATTACCGTCCTTTTCCTGCTGAGGTTGGTCTTTTGGAAGAGGGCAATTAGATACCCTATGTTCTTTGCTCCCACATCGAAAACAAGCTCCATTCTTCCAACGGCACTTCTCGGATGGATGGCCTTCACTGCCACAGTGTTTGCACTTTTCTTCTTTGATCTTCTTGCCGTTTGGAACATTGTCATCCTCATTAACCCTCTTGTTATTGTTACCCGTTCTCTTCTTCTCCATTCTCACTTTAACCCTGTCGGATAACTCAATGGCATCTTCCAATAACTGCGCTCCTTTCACCATCTCCGCATAAGTTTGTATATCTAACGGCGCCAATTGGGGGATGTACTGGATCCTTAAACCATTCATAAACCTTTTTGCTTTCATCTTCCCCGTTGCTATTAAGTGAGGTGCATATCTAGACAGCCGTGAGAATTGAGCCTCGTACTCGGCCACGGTCATGCTTCTCTGTTTGAGTGAAGCGAATTCTCCTGCCTTTTTCTCCCGAGTTCTCTCCGAGAAATACTTCTCGTTAAAATGTTCTAAGAATTCCTCCCATGTAACCTCGTCATCTGGCAAGGTGGCTTCTACTGACTCCCACCATGCCCTTGCATCCTTCTCATGTTGAAAGGTTGCCAATAATACCTTATCCCGGTCCGAACACTCCATGACCCGAAAGATCCTCTCCGTCTCTTTAGTCCAATCTTCCGCTAAATCGGGATCAGGAGTTCCACTAAACCTAGGGGGATTTAAACTCCGGAATTCCCGATGTAGTTCTCCAGCCTTTCGGTTGGCTCCACCATCGGCTACCCGCTGAAGAGCCTGAGTTAAACCTTGTACTGTTCTTTGCATGTCCCGCCATTGGGCACGCTCGGCAGCCATTGCTATCTAACTAGTTCTACAAGACAAGAAGAAACCCATGTAAGATCATCAGGAAATATAAGCTATCCTTATTAACTTACTAGTTTTAATATTTTTATTTCCATTTCTTTAATTCTTAACCCATGGTTCTACCCCATCTCACCGGGTACTTCTAAGATGACTGTCAAGGGAACTCGATCTAGGACTTAAACTTAATGGCCTAGGACTTAGAAAGCCTAGGCTCTGATACCACAAACTGTCACACCCCGAACCGATAGCAGCGGAACGTGTCGTTCGGAACGCGGCAGTGATACAGTCGTGAATAGTCAGAGCATACATAAGACAAAAAAATTACAAACTGTACAATGTGGGCCAATTTAACCTTTATTGATGATCAAATATTCAAATTACATACCTTGACTCAACTGTCATAAGTGAAGAAAGGTCTCACTATTACACTCTAATAAAGAGAAATGACTCAAATAACAGGACGAGACTCAAAGAAAGATAACAAACACCGACACGATTCTCCATAATGCTCATCACTCTTGCCCTTCCCTTTCTGATGGACTATCTTCAATGTCGTTACCTGAAAAATGTTAAAGATAGGCTGGTGAGCGAAACGCTCAGTAGGGATTATATCTCTTCATCAAGCAGGATAAAAGTAATTAGCCAATTTTACATGTTCATGAGATGCAGTGCATGAAACGCAATAACTAAAGAATCGTGATAGTCGATCTAATAGACATGATGAATAACAAGACAAGGGTGATTTACGAGCTCAAGTGGATTTAGGAAATACATTCCCAATTTACAGAACCAAAGTTGAGCTAACAGAACATAACAAAGGACAGATGCTCAGACGAACATAACTTCAGAATTGGCCAGAATATAATAGAGTTCAATAACAATAAGCAGATTAATCAGTCTAGCGGAATAACTGAATTTAATAACAAATAACAGAATATCAGAATTTCCAGAATAATAGATTCAACAGATAACAAAACAGAACAGATATACAGACGTTGGTGCAATGTCACACCCAGAATTTTAGCATGGTTACAGAATTGGACTTCCGTCCTACCTGACATTGTTGGTCGCGGACCCAGAGCCCTTAATTATTTCAGAATCAGAGTTGGCCAATACAGAGTCAAAGGGTTATGTTCTTTCAAATAAAGGGATTCTCCAGAAGGAGATGGAATGTCATGATAAGGGAATCGACCATGAATATGCATGACGTATCTAGCTCGCGACAAACCGGAATAAACTGGGTGAAGAACAAGTACGGATTTTGTACATGACAAGGTTAACGGACTTGTCCATTAATAGATAACCATCCATCAATCATAGAGAACCTCATGATAATCGTGTGATAAATCATGAGGGCCGGTTTCCATGTTTCTCCGAGTGACATGACAATAATCAAGGTTTCATGGGTTTTTAGGGTACAACCAGCTCGGCTGCCTTGAGGGAATCCAAGGCTAGCGGAGACTAACGGAGGTCTCTATGACAAACTTGCCAGTCCCAAGGAACGGAATGTCCAATGGAGAGCTTATAAGTCACGGAGAGTTAAGGGGTAATGCGATAAATCACCGTGAAACGTGGGACTATACTCATGGAATGGAATATAGTGCCGATATATACATATATATTTATATAGAACCCTCGATTATCAGTAAACAGTTTAAAAATATTCTCTCAGGAATTAGCGACTTAACATAAGTCGTTACTAAATAAATTAACGACCTGCACAGGGTCGTTTATTTACAATTTGACGACTTCTGCATCAGTCGTCCATCATCAATTTCTATTTTTCTGAAACTTTCTTAATTCTGTATTTCTGATGAAACGCGCCCTAGCCAGGGGCGTTATTTCCAAAAGAAACGACATGGGTTATGTCGTTAATTATTCTTCTAACCGAAGTCATTAACTTCCAGTAAGTCAGGGAAGGTAACGACTTACCCTAAGCCGTTAATTTAAATTAGCGCCCTCATGTGGGGCGCCACTTTCATAAAAGACGACCTAGTGGAGGTCGTTAATTCAGATTGGTTTCCAGAATATGAACAGTAATGGTTTTTCATGATAAATAATTTTCAGGAAAATAATTATATGGTCAGGACAAGAAAAATATCAGGATTCGAGATATATGATCATGCATTAGATTTAATTACAGGTTTCATAGATATTAAATTTTAAACATGCGTATTTACTTATTATATGGAATTGACGACTCTTAGTTCGGGCTTCAGAACATGAATTAGCGCCCTCGAGAGGGTCGCCTCTTTCTAAAATTTAACAGAAAACCTCAAAACTCATTGAAGCTATGTGCATGCATGAACCGAATAATTAACAGAAGGATCTTTGATTTTATAACTGCTTTAGCTTGATGTGAGAAAACCTACCTGATGAATGATCTGGGTGAAGATACGTGAAGGTTGTGACGAGAAAACGATGCTCTGTTCTAAACAGAGCCTTATGAGATTGATAAAAATAGCAACCTACGAATCCAAGTAGTAGCAGCATCCACCGCCAAGCAACAGCAGACCCCAGATGGTGCAGTGAGGATGATATTCGATGAGAAGAAGTTTCTCCTAGACTCCAGTCGTAGAGAAAATCATAGCTTTCTCTGTAACGGAGGAAGATGTACGTTGATGAAGAACCCACGTTCTTCAACTAGACAGAAACACCTTCACGAGGCAGGCAACCTACAGGGAAAGAAGATGAAGAACATTAATATTCTTCATATCCATAACCGAAGGTAGAGGAAGAAGAACAACCTGTTCTTCACGTACAGCAGCAGCAGAACGGTTCGCCAAAAATAGCGAACAGGTTCAATTAGAAAGGTATTTATAGGATTTTTGGAATCCCAATAGAGTTAGAATTCGATTGGAGGATATATTTCCTTGATATAGTCCTTCTATATTCAATCAACACGTACCAATCTTAAAACTTACCCTAGATAGTCTCCTGGATCGAATGGAACATAAATGCAATTAACGCCTTAGTTTAGGGCGTTAATTCTAATTGACGTCTTGACCTGTGCCGTTTCTTTTGTAATTCGCGCCCACGAAGAGGGCGTTTCTTTCTCTTTCCTTTTATTTGTTTTGGGTCGTTTTGAAATTTGGCGCCCTTTGGTATAGGCGTCACTTTTTGAATTAACGTCTCATGTGAAGGCGTTACTTATTTAAATCACGCCTTCATCTGGGGCGTGTTTATACTTCTATTAATATTTGACGACTTAAACAAAGTCGTTTGTTTGAACCGATTACGTTTTTAACGTTAATTTAAAGAGTAACAATCTTTAAGGATTTTTATCTTTTTTTTATTTGATGGGATATCGACATGAAATTTTATGGGTATACATTTTCTATTTTTCTCTATTTTTCTATATAATTAGTTATATCAAATTCTTTTAATATAAAAAGTGGCACTATTCACTATTACTATTCACTAAATAAACTAACGACTTGTGTTAAGTCGTTGGTTTTCAAAGAAGCGCCCATTAAAGAGGCGTTAATTACATTTTACACCCTTTTACTACAACCTTCCAAAGCCCAAAATTGTTTATATACTCATTATTTTATCTTTTACGTATATTTAATGTATTAAATCTTATTAATACACCTTATTCCTTCAACTAAAAATATAATGTAATAAATATGAAATAATAAATTTTCTAAATTATTAATAAAATCTAAATTAACATGTTCTCCAAGATTTAATTATTATTAATTGAATAAAATACGATATGACTTTAAATGCCTACTTAAAATGACTCTATATTCATAATCCCTTAAAATTTAAGGGTAGGGTTTATAAGATCTTCTTGTAAGGCCCATTTGGAAATCTCGGGGTTGTATACAAGGTTTGGCCCTGATTATCTATTGGTTTTAAATTTATTTAGACTTTCTAGTCCTTAAATTTACCAGGGTTGCTACATGGCGAGATTGGGTAGAACCATGGGGCTAATTGTAAAAATTTGTGATAATCTTAATAATGTTAAAAAATGATAAGCTATTAATCTTTATATAAATTTGTTTTCTAGGCTAAGATGGTTGTAGAGCGTGCTCAATGGTGGGAGATGTAGCGTACGGTCCAAGGGTTGACTCAGGCCTTACAGCAGGTAGCCCAGGGTGGAGTTTGTCAGGGTGCAGGAGACGTGCATAGGAGTTTCCGGGGTATGAATCCCCATAGGTTTGGTTGGTCTACCGATCCTGATGAGGCGGAGAATTGGGTTAAAGAGATAGAGAGGATTTTTAGGGTTATGTTGTGTACCGATCGGGAGAAGGTCTTGTTAGCTACGTACCAATTAGAGAGAGATGCGCGGGCTTGGTGGGAAGCTGTAGAAGCGGCATTGCAAAATGATCAAGTTTCGTGGAATGAGTTCGTGGAGCTTTTAAATTAATGAGAAGTATTTTTCTGAGTAGGTTAGAGAGAAGATGGGCGCTGGGTTTGCATCCCTGAAGCAGAGGAACCTGTCTGTAGCGGAGTACGAAGCCCAATTTGCTAGGTTAGCTCATTATGCTCCCCACCTAGTTAGTATGGAGAAGATGAAAGGTAAGAGGTTCTTGAGCGGTTTGAGAGTCGAGTATATTCTGCGGTTAGCGCCATTAGAGATTCAGGTGTATACCGAGATGGTGAAGAAGGCCCAAGTATTAGAAGATGCTTTGGATATGACGAAGCGGATCTCTAGAAGGCTCGCCAAGAAAGGAGGAACAAGTGGTTTCGACGATAGTGTGCCTACCAATCGGAAGAAGAGACTGAATGGTGGTAATGGTGCTCATAAAGACAAGAAGGGTAAGAAGGGAGACCAGCAGATCGTCCCTGCTAAGGAGAAGTGCGAGCATTGTGATAAAGGTGGGCATCAGTTGGAGGATTGTTGGAGGAACCAAAGAAAGTGTATCCGTTGTGGAAGCGGAGACCATAGAATTACTCCTTGTCCTCTGATGAAGGAGTAGGCGACGCAAGATGGGCAACCGAATGAACCAAAGCGGCGAGGTAGGCTGCAAGCGATCGAATGTAACTTTAAACCTACCTTAACTTTATATTATTCATGCTTATACTTGGTGATTTTGTATATTAGCATGGATTAGAATGGGTCTCATTAGTCTGGAGTATTAGAAGGTGTTTAAGAGTGGTAATTGTACCCCGCTGTAATTTGGAAAGAATTTGGAGGATCAAATTCCTTATAGTGGGGGAGGGTGTAGCAACTCAAATTTTTGAATAAATAAAATAATAATATCTGAAATTTTCACCAATAAAATAATAATGTTTATTGAAACCGAATTTTTAAATGAATAAGATAACATTATCATCTCGACCCAAATTTTGAAACTTTAATAAAAATATGGAGAAATATGTATCTTGTAGAAAACGATATTTTCAGCAACTTTGTCTGAAGAAAGAAGCCCAAATAAAATTTGGTTTAAGCCCAAAATCAGAGAATTAGGCAAAATCAGACTTAGAACAACCCTGCCCAAATCCAATTCAATTAGACCTTAATTTGAGCTCTAATGGGCAGTGATCGAACCAAATCTCTTGGCCCATGTTAGGTGATCATTTTCCCTCGCTAAACCCTAAACCTAGACCCTCCAATTCGGCGCGACGGCGGCGGATTTGGTCGACCCCGAGTTTCTCACCGTTTTCCCCTCTTTAGACTCTTTAGATCAATTCTAACTCTAGAAGCCTCAATAGACTCTATAAATAGGTGGCCCTTGCTCCCTAGAAACCCTATTTGCTTCGACAGCTAGTGATGTGCTCGATCATGGGAGGATTTCAGCGATTAGGGCGGTTCGTGTTAGGGTTCCAGCGTGGTTCTATCTTCCCTTCTCGTTGATCTAAGGTAGGTTTCTCTCAAGTTGAATCGATAATAAAATATGTCATCTTGTTCATCTTTCTGTTCTCTTTCATTTGATACCAGTTTGCCCAATTTTCAAATACCATGTCGATCGAATTTGTTGTTTTACTCAGAGGTGTATCCGAAAGGTTGTCTTCACTTTAAGTCCATTTTATGTCAGTTTATCCTAGGCTAAACCCTAATTAAAGTATGTTATCTTATTCATCTTTGAATGCTCTTTCCAATGATACCAATTTGCCTAAATTTCGTTCATTATATTGATCGCAATCATCATTTTAGTCAAGGTCTCTCGGAGTTCGCCGCCGGCGGATCTCAGATTTAAAAATGGTCATATCAGTGACCATCTTCTGAAGAGACGGTCATGCGATAGACCATCTTATCATGCTTTTATTTCAAAAAAAAAGAAAAAAAAATTTCAGTAGCGGCCTTCCTGAGACCATCCTATGCTAGATGCGGCCTGCATATGGCCGTTTTCTTCTCTTGTTTTCCAACATGAAATTGGGTCATTTTCTTGCATATTATGCTTTCTTATGCTGTCATATTGCATTCTGCTAAAGTTAAAAACACAATAGAACATGACCATTTAGGTTGCTGGAATAATAAGATCTAATTTGGATCATTACTTGTCTTTCTATTATTGGAAAAAGCATAGAATGAGTGGTCAAAAATCATGGTTTAACTTGTAAATTTTTGGTACTACCTTTTAATTGTTGTTCATCACTTGTTACCTTCTTAGGTTTGTTTGAGGGTCGTGCCACTCCGGTGGTTTTGACTTACCACTACACTCGTTTTCTGCTAATTTTTGAGCCATTAATTATTGGGCATCGAATACCACTCCGTCGGATATCCCTTCCGCCGGACTAGGTGTTCATGTTCCGAGGCCTCCGTAAGACTCAGCGAGCATGAGATTCCCACTAGGATGCCGAGCAGGTTGTACTACCAAGTCTTGAACCCACTGGAAGTCTATTTTTGGCAGAGCGAGGCCCTATCGATGTTCTGCCAAAATTCTGTCAGATTTATGAAAGCTGCCGTTCCAAGACCGCCACTTGATGGCGGCGGTCTTGCCTAGACCGCCTTATCGTGGGAGCCTTGTGGCCACATTTTTGACGCGTCCCTGGTCCGTGACGCATTCATGTAAATGTGTCCAGTACCTAAGACGTGTTCATGATTAGGACCCGACTCGATTTTGCCGGTTTGGTCTAACCAACATGATTGTGGTTCCCTCGTGACCGCCCCCTTAGGGTAGCAGTCCAGGACTGACCGTTTCTTCTTTCAGCATCCTAAAATTTCCATTTTCCATGGTTATTTTCAGTTAGACCAGTCTAGTCTCTCCAGGCTATTCTAACTCGAGATTATGGCCTTTTATTGGGTCTATTCAAGAATTATATCCATTCAATATCCTTCTTAAAGTCATTTTTCCTAAATCACTCTCCCTTGGAGTTAATAAGCCTGATAATTGGAAGTCTTCAAGGAATCAACTTCCTACTCATGTTATCTTGTTTTCATGAGCTATTCTTGGAATTCCGATGCCATTAGTAAATTGTCTAGGAATACATGATACGGGACTTTGGGTCCAATATGATACTCAATGCTAGGCATAAACTATTAGGGCCCGGATCTGGTCCTAGGGGCGAGACAAAGCCCAGACATGTACCGGTATTATGAATGATCAGGTGTGGCATTCCACCAACCATACACAAGATTCAAGCTAGACATATTTACATCATGGGCATCTTCCTTATATGCATGACTTGATATGTTTGAATATGAGGTCCGGATGGGACAATTTATGATATGAATATTAGTGCTTTTATCTCTTGTACATGTTCTAAGTTACTCCCTTTTCTATCATGTTCTTGTACCTATCTCTTGTTTATATTATTATTGAGCCTCCATGTGACCTTGCTACTCTTTTGATAATGATTATGTTTTCCATCAAGCATTGTTGTTATTTCCATGCATTATTAAATGGCTAATCACTTATATTTGCCTGATGATAGAGTGTAATTCCTACTAAGCTTCTTGCTCACCCAGTTTCCTCTCAACACTTTTCAAGTAATAATGAAGTTACTTCAATTGATGGGGAGGGGCAAGAGTGAAGGAGCTGCTAGTACCGCGAAGAGTTATGTCTTTTGTTTTATCGAGTCAAGTCCTGTAATTTGAGTCTTTTTCCTTTTTCTTTAATGTAGGGCAGTCGGGAGTTGTAATTTGACTTATTGATATTAATAAAATTTATATTTATTTTGGCGCCATTTGTCTTGTGTTTATGTCTTTTATTTGCTCTGTATCATGAATGAATCACTGCCACGTTCCGAGCATGTCTTCCGCTGCTATCGATTTGGAACATGACAAAATCTGTGAACAGAAAATCCCAAATTGGTGTTGCTGGTAACCATGTGCATGCTAATCATAATTTTGCCTCATACACATGTACACATAGAAAAGAACTCAAAATTTCATGTTTTTATTGTGGAAAAAATGGTCATATGATGCATGATTGCCCCATCATGAAATCTGATGATTTGAGAGCAGGTAATGAAAAGAATGAGTTCAAAAGCTCAAGAAGATCTGCAAATAAGAAAAATGTTCATGCAAAAAACCATGCTGTTAGACAAACAGATCTTCAATGTTTTAAATGTGGGAAAACTAGCCATACAATCAAGAACTATTGGCAAAGAAAAGGGAAAGACAAACTTCATGTTCAAAGCAACAAATTCCCTGCCTACACACAAAAATTTAGTACTTTTCCAATCAAGAAAAATGTGAAGTCCACTGTTTGCTGTAATTACAGTGGTATTTCTGGTCACACAATGCATGAATACTTCTTGATGGATTTTGATGATTACAATGCTTGGAAACTCTGAAAAACACCTACTAAAGGTGTTACTAACCCTCAAGGACCCAAGAGATCATGGGTACCTAAGAAATTCAAATGAGGATCTTCCCTTTGCAGGTGTGCCTTGGAGCAAGGAAAATAAGAGGGGTTCATTAAATAAGCAAGGCACCCTGGTTTGGTATAGCCCCAATCTCTATGTTCACTATCTTTGTTTGTCGGTCTGTTCTAATTTTTCTTCTTGTTAAAGCTGGACATTTTGATTTGATCAATAAGAATTCATGCTTATTCTATTTAACTATTTTTACTGAAGGATTCTGAAGCCAGCTGCATGAAAGTTTAATACATGATTGTGTTTGCATATGTACATCATTCTCTGAATCACATGCTAAAAATTGATGAATTTGCCATCATATGAAAATTGCACTGAACTCATGATGCCCTTAATGCATGACCTCATAGGTATATAAAATGGTGACATGAAGAAGGACAGGTTAGACCTATCTAGAAGCTTTCACCATGCGTGAGGACATCCCTCCGCTCGATACCATGGGTCAATTCTGCATTTGAAGCATGCAAATCCTTCATGAGATCATGATCAACATACTCCCTTTGAATGATTTTCATGTCTGGATTACATACTCAGTGCATTCAGTAAGGGGGAGTAAGTAGTTCATGGTAATCTATATTCCCACATGCTTGACTGACTTGAGATAGGAAGAGTCACTTCATGCATCCATCTACTCATGCATGAACAAGTTGCACATTCATTGTGTCTAAAGAGGCAAGATCTCGCGCTGGTCCTGAGCGGACAGTGGATCACCGGATAGTGAACTGCAAGAAAGGGAAACGGATTAGGGGGCCCAGGGATGAGTCCCTGGGGAAAACCCTCTGATGCTTAAGTCAGTAGAGCTATGGTGGGAGCAATATAGGGAGGGAGTAGCTTCTGCGCGAGATCCCTCTCCACCAGAAGGGTGAAGTGGTTCCTGCTCAGGAGTTTTGAGCGTGTGATTGCCCTTACCTTTCGCCGAAGGGTATCCCTAGGTTAAATAGTGCGCCGTCTTCTGGAGTCTTGTAAGTCAAGGGATTTCAGGTGGGGGTTACGTCCTCGACGTGGGCTTTTATTGCCTTATCGTTGGAGTGTTATCACCTTGGGGAGCTGGAGTCCCTCACCTTTATAAATTACTGCCCACAGAGGACTCTTAACGGCTGCATGTATAAGCAATCGTCGGCCGTTCCGAGCTCAGAGAGGCCAGCCCTATCCGGGCGGTAGGCTTAGCTCGGACGAAGATGGGTCGGATTGGTCGACTTGCGCCTTCTTCCCCTGGGCGGAGAGATGGCTCGGGCATGAACCTTTCCTATGACCTGACCGACGCTCGGGCCTTCCGAGCCTAGATGCCGCCTAGGAAGGTAGTATCCTCGAGCGAAACTTTTATTGGGCTTTCTCACCTAAGTGGGCCCCAGAGGGCTATCACTTGGCTGAGCTGATCCTTCTTGGGCCCTGAGGGGCCTAGTTCGGCTGCTCTTAATTGGGCTACAGAAATCCCCCTTCCACTTGTCCCCCTCCTACTCCCGAGCCTTAATAAGCTCGGAGGAGTAATCATTTGGGGTTTTGGACCAGCGTGGCTCAGGTGGGTGGAAATCTGGCGGTGTAAGGAAGCCACGTGTCGTGGTCACCTTGGCCCGTAATAATTGCAATCCTGACGGATTTGAAATGAAGGGGCCCCCTTTTCTCGGAGGTCGGAACGACGCGCCACCTCCCGCGTGGGTTTATAGGCGTTAAGCGCTGGTTGTCATCCCAGACTCTTTCTGTTGTTGGGGTTTTGGCTTTCCTTCACTTCTTTACTTTTGGAGCTCTTCGATGCGCCGTGAGGACACAGTGGCAGAGCAGAAACTTGCGGCGGTGTTTGAGGAGTTGGCGAAGATAACTGCGGAGGCGGTACGACAGCTTCCTACTCCCCCGGAATCTTCGAGGTCTTGAGAGAATTCTTCTTCAAGTTCTTCCTTGGAATCTATGGCGGGCCAGCGTTCGGGTGCCGAGGGATGGGGCTACGAACCAGTGGTGAGAGCACCGGTCCAGAACTGCAGCGAGTTGGGGGAAGCCGAGGTGAAGAGGCTGGAGCATCAGTTTCGCCTGCCTCACAAGTATAGCTTTGCTGCTGCTGCCCCGTATGAGACGAGCCTGGATTCTCGCACGGGCCACATCCGCATCTTTCTTCTGGCGTGGAAGAGCGGGTTTCGCCTCCCATTCGAGCCCTTCGTCCTCACGCTTCTCAACTTTTTCCAGTTGGCACCCATTCAGTTGGTAGCCAACTCGTACCTTCTCCTCTCCGCTTTCTAAATCCTCTGTCGTCAGTGCGGGGTTTCTCCTTCCTTGGACCTCTTCCACTATTTTTTCGAGTTGAAGGTGCACCCGTCAGCAGGGAAGGGTTTTTACTTCATCTAGGCGAGGAGGAATAGGAGCTGTATTTCGCTAGCGGCGAAGGATTCTTCGCATAAAGGGTGGAAAACTCAATTTTTCTGGGCGGGGATTAACTTGGTGGAGGAGACTTGGAGGTGCCAAGTAATGCCCAATTTCCACCCCAATATCCCTCCCCGGCAGGAGGAGTTCCTCCCACATGTGGAGGAGTATGTTGCTCGTTTGCTGAAACATCGCCAATCTACCGAAGAGCTGGTGACGCCGGAGAATATCGAGCGGTGTTTCTTACGCAGCTGAAGCCGTCAGGTGCCACCGCTTAGATCTTTTTTCGGAGGTGGGGGTCATCTTTCCTTTTCCTGATCACGCCTTCTTCTTTGTGCAGACACTAGGCGAGAGCCTCTGGAGGAGGCCGCTGAGATCATTGACCTTGGCGATGACTCGGTGGCTGATGAGCCGGGCGCCCCTGTGGGTCGCTCCCAAGCCCGATACAAGGGCAAAGGGGAGGCCTCCGAGGGGACTTCTCGGCCGTACGGGGCGAAGCGCAAGGATCCCGTGGAGGGGAGGTTGTGGGAGGCCGTAAAGGCTAGGAAACGGGCCAGGAAGGCCGGGGCCGTCCCCGCCGCTCGGGGCAATTTTGGCTCGGCGGTGCTCCCCTCTCTGGGGCAAGATAGGGCCGACCCTACCGAGCCAGCTCTCCCATCTGCTGAGCGAGAGGGGGCCGAGGAGACCAGGGGCACCCCGGGGGGTGACAGTGACGGGTCGGCTCTCCCTTCGTTGGGAACAGAGGGGGCCGAAGTCGAAACAACCGCGGCCGAGGCAGGAGCGCCAGTCGAGGTGGGCGATATCTCAGACGGCGACGTACGGGCCGTGACGGTTGAGGTTGGGGGTTCACCGGCAGAGGCGTCGCAGCCCCAAACGACCGTGGTGCACGGAGTGGCCAGGCTCGCAGCGTCGGTCGAGGTCGGGGGTTCACCTACAGAGGCGTCGCAACCCCAACCGACCGCAGTGCGCGAGGCGGCCGATCCCGCAGCTCGACTTTGGCCTTCTGGCGAGGCGCTAGGTGCGGAAAGGATTCCCATGCCAGGGGCTCTGGAAAGGCTCGGCATCTCGAGCACTTTATACCAGCTTTACCGTGAGGTGTCCGCGAGGATGAAAGGGGGAGACAAGCATCATTCTCCACCTGGGGTCCTCGACATCATTATGGAGGGCGGCCTGGCCATGGCCCAGATGGGGGCCACAATGGCAGAGACTTATGCCCGGTCGGAGTCAAAGCGGTCGAATCTTACTTGGACCCTCGGAGGGTGTGAGAAGAAACTAGCTCGACTCAATAAGGCGCATGAGGGGCTCCGACAGGAGTTCTCCGCGATCAGGGAGTTGTCGCGGTCGAGCCGGCTGGAGGTCGAAGTGCTGACCGAGCAACTAACCAAGGCCCGTGAATCACTCGAGAGGAAAAGTAAACTCCTTGAAGAGGAGCGCCTCCTTCATCTCGAGCTGGATGGCCGTTGGGAGGCCGAGCGCACTGAGTTGGTGGACCGGGCGGAGGCAGCGGAGCGCCTCCATTTGGGGGCCGAGGCCGACCGAGCTGAGGCGGAGAGGCGATCGGTCAAGGCCGAGGAGTGGGCGACCGAGGCCAAACGGAAGTTGGTCGAGGCAGAGAAACGATCGGTGGAGGCCGAGGAGCGGGCGGCCGAGGCGGAGCGGGAGAAGGCCGAGCTTGCCGACAAGATGGGACTGGCCGGGGCGGAGGCGATCGAGCAATACAAGGGCTCAGAGGCCTACCGGGACGACCTGCAGGAAGCTGCCCTTCCCTACTATGAGTCAGCTCTTCGCTGAGGCATCCGCAAGGGGTTTAAGCAGGGTTACCGCCAGGCAGTAGCTTATGCCGGGGAAAAAGATTCTGGGATCGACTTCCCCTCTGGCCAGCGCTATGACTCGGACATGTCACCTTCCAGCTCCTCTGCGTCGGGCGGGGAAGATCCAGAGGGCTCTTCTCCTGAGGGGTCGCCAACTCCGGCTGCCTCGGGAGGGCTTGAGATCGAGGCAGTTCCCGCGCAGGTGGGGTCAGTGCCAGGGCCAACCGTCACCGAGGGTGCCGGGGGCGAAACACCTACGCCTTCCACTTCCGAGCTTGAAAGTGGGCCCTAGGCCTGATGTATCGTCCAGTTTTACCTCCTTCTTTGTTTGTCTCTTTCTTTTTTCAAAAAAGGACTTCCACTTTTTGTAAGGCAATAAATAAAATCTTACTTGCTTCACGCTATCCTTGCCGTGATTTGATCAGCGTATCTATAGTAGTTGGAAAGGACCGATACTTTATGTGCAGATCTCGCATGATGGTTGGGTGAGCGTCTGACAGGGTGCCTTTCCGCGTTCTCATGCTTTAAATGCCTGGCCGCTTCATGTGTCCCGCTGGGGCGGAAGACGAGAGGTTTGAGGTGACCGTTCATAGGGGGAAATTCCTTTGGTGTGTTTTCGAGGAGGGAATCGTTTAAGGCGAGTAGCCTCCCTTTGCCTATAAAAAGACTGAAGGGCGTCCCTTCCTCTCTATCGCTTAGGATTTTCCCTGACAGTCTTTCCTCGCCCCTTCTTCACATTGTGTTGTGCCGTTACATTCGGAGCATGGAGGATCCTTCGGAAGACGATGCTGTCGATGATGGAGGGCGGCAGGTTTTTGCCGCTTCAGGTTTTGAGTAGGTCCGACGGTCGTTGCGCGGGTTTGAAGCGGGTCCGATGGTCGTCCCGCGGATCTGGAGAGGATTTTGACGAAAAAATCACGCCATTTTCTCTATCAGTTCCGGCGAGGCTTCCCGGAGGGGGGCGAGATGGAAGACGGATGGGGGCATCCGGCATCTCTGCCGCCCATCCCTCTCTGCTCGCTTCAGGGATGGGGGGAGAAGCAAATTATGCTCCCTCCTTTCCGGGCCTTCCCCTGCCTCCTCGTCCAGCTATGCTGGTTTCTTTTTCTTTCTGGCAGCCTCTTTTTCCCACTTCTGCTCGTCTTCTCTTTCACTCTTCGGAGGGTGCTTGCTCTCTGTACGTTCCAAAGAGTTGGCAGGTGGGAAGAGAGGAGGCCTTCATAGGCGTTCCCTCTTCCCCAGCCTCTGTCAACTTGGAAGGTAGCCTTCCCCTCCGCAGTCCCTTCTGTCACCTTTGTCATGGGGCACCCGAGCCAACTGGGTCGACAGCCATTTATCCGAGCCAGTTTCTACGCGAGGCAGAGTCAGTGGCTGGACGCAAGGAGATCAACTGAGTCAGCCGAGCAATGGCCTCTTGCAGTGGTGCCAGATGGATTTTTTACTTTCTGTTGTGTAATGTATTGGCTTTTGCCTTTCTGATGTACCAACAATCGTTTGAATGAAAAGGAGAAAATTTTATTTCACTCAAATTGTTTGCACGAACTTCAAAAGTAGAACTTGCGTAGTGTTGCTGCATTCCATGTCCAAGGGATGGGTTCCCCTTCCATTGTAGATAGCCGGTATGCTCCTTTCCCGAGCGTCTCGACCACTCGGTAGGGGCCTTCCCAGTTAGGGGATAGCTTGCCCGCCGCCTCTAGTGGTCGAGAGGCTTCGGCTTTCTTGAGGATGAAGTCTCCCAGTTAGAAGTGCCTGTCTCGGACTTTGGCGTTGTAGTATCGAGCGAGGCGGTGCTGGTATTCCATCGCTCGGATGCTGGCAATCTCTCAGAGTTCATCTGCTAGGTCGAGGTTCTCGAGTAATTTTTGCTCGTTTACCTCGGGCGAGAAGCAGATGACTCGGAGGGAGGGATTGGCGATCTGCAACGGAATGACGGCCTCGGTGCCATATACCAACTGGAAAGGACTCTCACTGGTTGCCGTTCTGGGAGTCGTTCTGTGGGACCAAAGTACGCTAGGCAGTTCCTCGACCCAGTTGCCCTTGGCCTTGCCGAGTCTAGTCTTTATGCCTTTTAAGATAGTCTTATTGGCATTCTCGACTAGCCCGTTGGCCTGAGGGTGGGCGACCGAAGTGAAGTGGTTGCGAATACCTAGGTCGGCACATCTGTCTCAAAAATAACGAGAGTCAAATTGCCGACCGTTATCGCTCACTATCACCCAGGGGATGCCGTAATGACAAATGATCGACTTCCAGACGAAACTCCAGACGACTGTCTCGATGATCCTCGCCGTGGCTTCGGCCTCGATCCACTTGGTAAAGTAGTCGATGGTGACGATGATAAACTTCTTCTGGGCCTGAGCCGTAGGGAACGGCGCAAGAATGTCGATCCCCCACCGAGTGAAGGGGTATGGCTCGGTTAGGGTGACGAGCTCCGTAGCCGGATGATGGACTAAGTTGTTGAATCACTGGCATCGGTCGCACTGTTGCACGCAGGCCGTGCAGTCGCGCTGTAGAGTGGGCCACCAGTAACCCTGCCGTAGCAAGATCCGAGTGAGTGACCTTCCTCTTGAGTGCGCTCCGCACAAGCCTTCATGAATATATTGGATAGCTCGGTTGGCTTCGTCGGGGCCGAGACACTTCAGGAGGGGACCAGAGAAAGATCTCCGGTAGAGAGTGTCATCTAGAATGACAAAGCGCCGGGCTTGGTACTTCAATCTGCGGGCCTCTCGAGGGTCGAAAGGCTCTTGAGTGTCCTGGAGCCACGATAGGTAGGGGGTGCGCCAGTCGCTCGGAATGGCTGAGTCAACAGCAAGGAGCTCCGAGTCAATGCTCGGGCGCTCTAGCTCTTCAAGGAGGACCGATCGGGTACCTTCGGGGTCGAGAGAGGAGGCCAGCCGAGAGAGGGAGTCCGCTCGAGAGTTTTCCTCCCAAGCTATTCGGACTACCTCGAATCTCGTGAACTGTTGGGCCAGGTCTCTGACCAATTGGAGGTATTTATCATTGGTGCCTCTCGAGCTTCGTACTCACCGTTGACTTGGCTAGCGACCAGTTGGGAGTCAGTATGGATTTTGACTCGCTCAGCCCCTAACCGTCGGGCCATGCGCGCTCCTGAGATAAGGGCATCGTACTCGGAAGCGTTGTTGGATGCCTGAAAGCTGAACTTCAAGGCGTATTGTAGTTCTGCTCCTTCGGGGGACTTCAGGAGGATTCCGGCACCACTACCGACCGAGTTGGAGGATCCATCAACGAATAATTCCCAGGTCGGCCTGAGAGCGGACGGGGATCTTTCTTCTGTCGGTATGGTGCTTTCGGCGATGAAGTCGGCGAGCGCTTGGCCTTTCACAGCTGAGCACGGCCGATAGGATATATCGTAGGCCCCAAGCATAATGGCCCATTTGACGAGTCGTCCCGAGGCTTCGGGGTGGGCCAGGATCTTCTTCAATGGTTCACCGATTAGCACGGTGATGGGGTGACCCTGGAAATAGGGCCGGAGGTGCTTGGCGGGGGTAACCAACGCTAGCACGAGTTTCTCGGTTGCGGGGTACCTCCTTTCAGTCTCGTTGAGCACCTTGCTGGTGTAGTAGACCGGCCTCTCGACTCCCGAGTCATTTCTGACTAGGACCGAGCTAACCGTAGATGGTGTTGCCGAGAGATAGAGCAGCAAGACTTCACCCGGAACAGGCTTGGAGAGCATCGGGGGCGAGGCCAAGAACTCCTTGAGCTCGGCAAACACTTTCTGGCATTCCTCATCCCATGCAAATGTAGAAGATGCCAATTTGGGCCCCCTCAATAGCTTGAAGAAGGGCAAGTATCATTCGGCCGCACGGGACAGGAACCGACTGAGCGCGGCGACACGCCCAGTTAGGCATTGGACGTCCTTGATGCAGGTGGGCGGGCGCATGTCCAGGATGGCCTGGACTTTGTCGGGGTTGGCCTCGATCCCACGCTGAGTGACTAGGAAACCCAGGAACTTCCCATATCTCACTCCGAAGGCACACTTGGCAGGATTGAGCTTCATGTTGTACCTCAGGAGGGTGTCGAAGGTCTCAGCGAGGTCGGTGAAGTGGTCTTTGGCCTTGGGGGTCTTTACAAGCATATCATCGATGTAGGCCTCGACGTTCCGACCTAGCTGTCCTTCAAACATGTGGTTGACCAGCCTCTGGTACGTGGCTCCTGCGTTTTTCAACCCGAAAGGCATCCGGGTGTAGCAGAATACGCCGTAGTTGGTGACGAAGGCGGTGACGAAGGCGGTCTTCTCGACATCTGCTGGATCCATTCTGATCTGGTGGTAACCTGAATAGGCGTCTAGGAAGCTGAGTATCTCGTTGCCCGAGGTTGAGTCAACCTATTGGTCGATGCTCGGTAACGGATAACAGTCCTTAGGGGTGGCCTTATTCAGGTCGGTGAAATCCACGCACATCCGCCACTTGCCTGAAGCTTTCGGTACCAGGATGACGTTGGCTAGCCACGTCGGGTACAGGACCGGCCTAAAAAGGCCAGTCTCTTGCCCCTTGGTGACCTGCACCTTGATGATCGCCTGTTTCTCCGATGCATGCTTCCTCCTGCGCTGCTGTACGGGCTTCACGGTGTGGTCGAGGTTGAGCTTGTGCATTACAGTCTCCTCTGGTATCCCAGAGAGTTGATCATCAGCCCAAGCAAAAACTCGGATGTACTCAGAAAGGAACTTTTTATATTATTGTTGAACCTTAGACGGTAGGTCGGCTCCGATCTTTACTCCTAGGGCCGGGTCATCGTTTAGGAAAACTGCCAGTAATTCGCCACCAGGTTCGGTGGTTGCGGAGTTATCCTCGACTCCCTGGGGACCCTTGTCTTTCCCGTCCGGCCGTGTGGCCTCTACCGAGATATTGTAGCACCTTCTGGCCGCGGCCTGGTTACCTCGGAGATCCCCCAACCCATTTTTGGTGGGGAACTTCATTTTCTGGTGATAGGTAGACGGCACCGCTTTTATTCGGCTGAGGATTCCCCGGCCGAAGATGGCGTTGTATGCTATCATACCTTTAATCACTATGAAGTCCACCATGACCGTAACGATTTTGGGTGGGGTGCCGAGGGTAACCGACAGGCTTAGGGCTCCCTCGGGATAGGTGTCCAGGCCATTGAACCCGCAGAGAGGGGTTCGGATCGGGCGGAGTTTGGATGGTTCCTCCCCCATCTTAAGGAAACAATCATAAGACAGTACATCAGGGGAACTCCCATTGTCAACTACAATCCTATCTACGTTACAATGGTTTATCGTAGCCGAAATCACGAGGGCGTCATCATGCGGGGTGCTCAGCCCTTCCAGGTCTCGGTCGAAGAAGACTATGACCTGGGGCTCACTCGGCGGGGCCTTGGGAGGCTCTATGGCTCGGCTCACCCGCTCGGCATGATGCTTCCTTCCTCGGCTGCTGTCACCGCCTGATGCTGCACCTCCGGAGATGACATTGATGTGTACCCCGCGGGGGGCATTGTCGATCTCCTCTGGGGTGCCTCGGTCTTCTTTACGCTCGGCTATGAACCGAGCTAGATGTCCCTGACAGATGAGGCGCTCGATCTCATCCTGGAGCTGGTGGCAGTCGCCGCTGTGGTGCCCGTGATTGCTGTGGAACAAGCAGTGCTTGTTGCGATTACGGTTCTTCGATCTCATTGGCTCAGGTTGGCGGAGGAGGCCCGAGTCCTTGATGCCTTCGTAGATCTCGTAGACCGGTGCGGCTAGTGGGGTGTACCGCTCGTACTTCCGTGACGATTCCTTGCGTTCCCCGTCGCGGTTCTGCCTTTTCCCCGAACCGGAGCTTGGCTCGGAAGCCCGCTTCTTGTCCCCCTCCCGACCCGAGCCGGTTGCATCTCGGCAAGCGCTGAGCACCTCTTCGCACTCGGCGTGGTGTAATGCCAGAGTCACTAGCCCGGCAAGGGTCGAGGGAGGGTGGATGATAAGTTTGCGGCGGAGATTCTCATCCCGGGTGCCCCCAGTCAGCGCGGTTATGGCTGAGGCCACGTCCAAGCGGGGGATTCTCAGGGCTTCCGACTTGAATCGGTGAATATAGGCCCGGAGTCTTTCCCCTTGCGCCTGTTTGAGGGCCAGGAGCCCCGCTACCGACCTTGGGGGGGCACTTCCGGTGAAACTCTCTTTGAAGACTCGCCCAAATTGCTTGAAGTCTCGGATGGATCCGGGGGCGAGGGCCCCAAACCACACCTGGGCGCCCTGGACCAGGGTGGTCGTGAAGGCTCGGCACTTGATGGCGTCCGAAGCTCCATGCAAGGTCATCAAAGCGTCGAAGCTGTCGTAATGATCGGCCGGGTTGCCCTGGCCGTCGTAGAGCTTGAAGGTCGGGATGGAGGTTCTGGGAGACACCTCTGCCTTCAAGATGTATTCAAAGAATGGGGATTTCTCCTCATCCTCCGGGAAAGAGGTCTTCTGTAGGGCATGGAGGGCGCGCTCCTGCTCTGTGAAACGCCTCTCGAAATCTCGCAGTCGGAGGGATAACTCCGGCTGTTGTCGTGCCATGGGGCTGGGAGGAGCGTCTTGGTGATCCCCGGGAACATCGGTCTCCGGGTTCAGACGCCGCACCCCAGGTTTTCCCCGCCTTAGTGTAAAGGAAGCCTCTTGCTCTGGAGGCGGAGCCTGCGAGGGTCCTCCAATCCTGTTGCGGATGATCTGCTGGCCGCGGAGAGTGAAGCGGCCTCCGGCGGTGTGCTGGGATGCATTCTTGTGGGGAGGGCTCCCTGACGGGGCACGGGACCTTCCATCCCTAGCCACCTGGGTCCTCATGAGTTCCACGAGGACATCCAGTTTCGCGTTGAGGGCCTGGAAGGCTTCGGCGCCACCATTGAGCGGTAGCCCTACTGCCGCAGGACGGGGTGGTGGTTCGTCGGCGGGGGAGCTGGCGTTGGAGGGAGGGTTCTGTGAGGCCCGGGAGGGGCCATCCCCTGCCGCTACCATGGCCTTTCCCTTGTCACCGGCGGACCTCCTCCCTGAGCTCCTTCGCACCATACTGGCTTCTTGTACGTTTCCCACAGACGGCGCCAGATGAAGAGGCAAGATCTCGCGCTGGTCCTGAGCGGGCAGTGGATCACCGGATAGTGAACTGCAAGAAAGGGAAACGGATCAGGGGGCCCAGGGATGAGTCCCTGGGGAAAACCCTCCGATGCTTATGTCAGTAGAGCTATGGTTGGAGCAATATAGGGAGGGAGTAGCTTCTGCGCGAGATCCCTCTCCACCAGAAGGGTGAAGTGGTTCCTGCTCAGGAGTTTTGAGCATGTGATTGCCCTTACCTTTCGTCGGAGGGTATCCCTGGGTTAAATAATGCGCCGTCTTCTGGAGTCCTATATGTCGAGGGATTTCAGGTGGGGGTTACGTCCTCGACGCGGGTTTTTATTGCCTTATCGTGGGAGCGTTATCACCTTGGGGAGCTGGAGTCCCTCACCTTTATAAATTCCTTCCCACAGAGGACTCTTAACGGCTGCATGGATAAGCAATCGTCGGCCGTTCCGAGCTCAGAGAGGCTAGCCCTATCCGGGCGGTAGGCTTAGCTCGGACGAAGATGGGTCGGATTGGTCGACATGCGCCTTCTTCCCCTGGGTGGAGAGATGGCTCGGGCATGGACCTTTCCTATGACCTGACCGACGCTCGGGCCTTCCGAGCCTAGAGGCCGCCTAGGAAGGTAGTATCCTCGAGCGAAACTTTTATTGGGCTTTCTCACCTAAGTGGGCCCCAGGGGGCTGTCACTTGGCTGATCTGAGCCTTGTTGGGCCCTGAGGGGCCTAGTTCGGCTGCTCTTAATTGGGCTACAGAAATCCCCCTCTCCAGTGTCCAAGTCCAAAAGTTAATTTGAACTGCATTCACACCTTGGTGTTGTTCAAAGAGAAACACATTTGATCCATGTTCACTGCACATGTGTCTCTTTGCATGCTCATGCATAACTTGAAGAATCTGCTTGAAATGCATAGCACCATCATCATGACTAAGCTAATATCTCAATGCATTTAGTTAAGGGGAGTAAGTGTCTCATGCTTTGATTTGCATTTCTCTCATGCACAATTTGCATTTAGTCAGGGGGAGCCAGTGCCCATCTTGCATCATTTGAATGCATGTCATTGATGATAGAAAACTCAAAAAGTCAATGCATCCATTTAGAGTCAATTTGAATTGTGAGGTGATTCTGGAAAAGCTCAAGTCGACCTGAGGACTTCATAAGTCCACTTCATCTATCTGCCTTAAAAGTTTAGAACATCTTTTGCCTATTTGATCTATTCTTATCATCTCTCACTCCATGTTTCCATGGATCTGAGATTGTGTGACTTGTTTCAGTCACTTCGGACTTCAAACTCACTGCATTTTCTGAAAAGGGGTGCTCTTTAGAAAACTCTTGATCACATTTCCTCTTAAGCTTGTAAATCCAGCATTCTCTAAGGGGGAGCCTCTCTAAGATCTTAGCTTACACTCTATCATGAGGAGTCTCTTCCTATTGATATCAGACATACTTAAAACTTGGCATCCATGTCATCTCTGGAAAATCTTGAAGCTGGTGGCATGAACCTTCTTGAAAAACTGTCTTCATTATGGAATACTACTGAAATACATTGTGCTCAGAAAAATTCCAATATGTTCACAAATTCGTTAATATGAACAAATCATATATGGTAATCATCTTTTATAAGGTTATATGATCACCCAAGAATAAAACTATTGGTTTAAGCCTAATGAATTGACGAGTTTAAAATTTGAATTCCTTAAAAAAGGTTGCATTCAAACTTAATAGGTCTCAACCAATTCCCACATGTTGTGTCCCGTGCAATCTCCTAGAATCTGAAAAATTAAGGTCTATGACAACCTATCACGCCCCGAGACATATGTAGAACGGAAGTAATATCGGGGACGTGAACAGCCGGCAATATGTCTCAAGCTAGCAATCAAGATCAGAGCGCAATAAACATCCACATAAAAATGGCATACACAATATTTGACCAAAATTCTAACTTTTATTGATAACAATGATCCGTAATTACATAAAACTGACTCTTGATCTACTAGACTCAAGAAAAATAAAAATTACATTGTGAGACTCAATAAAGTAAAACTTACATCATGACTCTAAACTACTTGAGAACTCTTGACATTCTAGGTCTTTTCTCGACCGTCAATCATCACTCTCAGACCCGTTGCTAGAATATTCTGAATCCGACTCACTTGAACTTCCTGAAAAGATCAAAAAAGTAGGATAATGAGCACACTTGCCCAGTAGGTATCTTCGTATAAACATGGAGGCATGCTTTAAGTATTTACATTTTTGCTCTAGTGAATAAGGTAAAAATGCGATAAAACACACGAACAAAATCCAAGTAACAAGATAGGAATTATAGAGATACAAAGAATATGAATTGACAATAGAGCATGATTAAGCAAAGAAAATTAAAGTAAAATGACCTTTCATTAACAAGAATGTACTTCATAACCATAAAGGCTATGCACTAGAAAGTCATGAATAAGAAAGTACTAGCAAGCATGTAAATTATCACAAGTTGCCTCATGGTTTTCACCCGTCTATAAAAAAAGTACTCCCTACGCAATGCGATGCCAGTGTTCATCATACCCCATGATTTTCAGAATGTTTTCGGCTATCTACTATGGAGCTAGTGAGGAGCTCTTGGACACTGTCCGTGCCCTCTCTTGCATCTTCAAGTTACAGATCAAGCTACTTTCATGAGAATATAATAAAGTTCGGCCAATTATATTCAATTCAACAATAGTTCCCTGATAATGTAGCCAAGGTAGAAAACGCACTATAAGATATCATAAGAATTCCAAAGAATGATTTAAGTCAAGGTCATGTCACGGAAAGAGTTCGACAGCATAATGGCATATTCTTTAACTTCCAAAATTTATTAGATAGATTTCGAATAAAGTGTTAGGTTCTAGATAATGAATAGACTATCTAGGAACTTAGGAAAATTAACCCTTAGGTCAATCCTTGGGTTAAGAACACTGAAGACATTTGTGGTCATGACTGGACCGTTCAATGGAAATAGCAGTCAGTACATGACTGTTTTATTAACTGAGTCGATGCAGTGAATGAACTGGAACCATGTGGTCATGGCAGGGCCGCTAGGTGTCATTGA
Organism: Amorphophallus konjac; assembly: GCA_022559845.1. Classification (NCBI taxonomy): domain Eukaryota; kingdom Viridiplantae; phylum Streptophyta; class Magnoliopsida; order Alismatales; family Araceae; genus Amorphophallus; species Amorphophallus konjac. Next base: position 177,401,503 of record CM040120.1, on the reverse strand, counting down.
CGGTCAAGTAAATGGCCGCCACTAGACGATTGCGGTCTCCAGAGGGCCACTAAGACCCAGAACTCCAAAACATCAGTAAAGTGCTTTCTAGACAATTGGGTTTTGAGGGTACAACCAGCTCGACATCCTAGTCGAAATCCCAGGGTCACGGAGACTTACAGAGGCCTTGAAACAAGTTCACCTAGTCCGATGGAAGGAATATCCAACAGAGAGGATCACAAGTCCAAGAAGTGTGCTTATAAGTGCAAAAGTGTATCTAATGGCCACGCACCGGGTACGCACCATGTACTTAAGAAAAGACTCTAGATGAGAAGGGATTGTGGCAACACAGCAATCAAAACATCATTCAAACAAGTTCGTGAAGCATATCAAATTAACTTTAATACAAAGTTATAAGGGTTTTGGCATGAAATTAACATACGTTTAAAATAAGTATTTAAAACATGTAGGGCGTGCAATCTATCAAGGGTAATGCACAATATAACTAATAGTACGATTATGAAGTCAAAACTAGGAATAAAACCTCATTAACTAAGCTTAACATATATACAAAGGGTCAATCTATAATCTGTTTAGAGTTAACAGGTTGCAAAGAACAGAAAGAGAATAGCGGTCATGTGAGGACCGCATACAGGCACTTAGCGGTCTATCGCATGGCCGTAAAATGCATATGGCGGTCTAATGGACACCGTTTCTCATCTGTGACAGATAGAAGTAAAATTGGTCACATAGGCCTTATTGTTAGCGATAGATAAATGAAAATCAGGCTAAACAGAAGGGTGAGACATGATAGAGCATAAGAAACGCATGGAGATGCATGGTTCACATGATTTAAGCCAAATTTATCAATTTCTCGCTAAAAGGGGGGATTTATGCATGTTGTGATAACCTAGTTACGCAGCAATAGAAAATCAAAAAATACTCCATGTATTCTCAATGAAAATAGGAGAAAACAGAGGGCTTTTACTCTTGACATATTATTCTAGCCATCCACGAGATAACCTACCTCTGTGATAAGCTTTAGACTTCAAATTTCTAGCTAGAAGATCGCTTAGGTTCCTACACGTCCTATGCTAAACCAGTAACTTCCCACCCCTTTATCTTCTGATTCTCTTGACCTAAATACGTGAAAATTGGAGGGTTTGTAGAAGATAGGAAGGGAAACAAAAAGTTCTAAAGCCACAATGTAAACTAACCTCATTTAGGGATTCTAATCTCCTGTTCTTCACTGGACCGGTACCATAGTTCCTGTGCAGCCTATAGCGAACCAACAACTTTGGGGGCTTCTATCTCCTAAAAGACTCGACCTCCAAGCACGAAAATTTGAGGAAAGTTAGACAATAGTAAAGAGAACAAAATCCTTAAAAGGTCTAACCTGAGACAGTGCCTCCTTACCTTTGGAAAACACGATCCCACATTAGGGTTCGCATGGGTCAAAGTTAGGGTCTATTTATAGGGTTTTGAGTTACGATGAGGATTTGATCAAACTTAGAGTCCTAATTAGGGGTCAGATCGATCCCCAAGAGTCCTAGACATGTTTATATGTCTACACACTTCGATCCACGAGGATTTGGATGTAAAAGATCCAAGCTTTTCACATTCTTCCATTCACGGAATCAGGAGGGTTTAGCGGTCATTGAGGGACTGCTAGGAGGGTTTGGCGGTCTCGCAATAGACCGCCAATTGGCGTTAAATCCAAAAAATTTAGAATTTTCTATTATCTCATGTTTACCTCCTAATTGGTGTATATATCCTTTTTTAAATCCGTAATTTACCCAATTTACGTTTCTATAATTGGGCTTGGGCCTAAAGGGCTTGGATTTGGGTCTTGTGGGCCTATTTCGGTGTATTTAAACCTATCACAATATATACATGTTTTTAAATAATTATCAAATAGGCCCATATTTCTTAAATAGCCCATTAAGTCTACTTAAATGCTTACTAATTATATTAAATCCCTGATAATTCTTAGAAAATTCTCGGGCGTTACACCCTCCCCCACTTAAAAGATTTTGGTCCCCAAATTCAATGGAGAGTATACTTACAATCGAATAATTCCATGAATCTCTTGTGCATAGCTTCTTCTATTTCCCACGTCGCCTCGTACGGCTAGGGTTTGCTCCATTGGATTTTGACCATGGGAATATCCTTATTTCGAAGCTGACGTACTTGTCGCTCAATTATCTTGAGTGGCCTTTGATTGTACGTCAAGTCTTCCTCTATCTGTAGGTTATCATAAGTGATGACATGGAATGGATCATGGACGTTCATGTGAAGAAGTGAAATGAAATGAAATGAAAAAGTGAAAACATATGTTCATGTGAAGAATAAGCAAAGAAACAATCATGTTTATACTGTGCATGTGACACATGACTTAAACACACACACACATGCACACAAAAAGAAAATGTCATGCCACTATTGTCATAAATTTGGTCATCTGATGTATGAGTGTAAATTGATGGAGAAGGATGATATGAGCGCCGGCATAATGAATGCTATGAAATTTCATGATAAAAATTCTTCATCTCAGGAAAAGAAAATTGAATGTTTTCACTATGGCAAATTAGGACACACGATTACACAATGCTGGTTTGCAAGTGGTAAGAAAACATCTCATTCATATCATGCTAAATTCCCTGCAAGCCAACATGATTTTAATAAGAATAAATTTGTTTCAATGAACCAGCACATCACTTGTTTTAACTGTAACAAGACTGGTCACAAGGCCACTGAATGCTGGTCAGGCTCGTTCAGAAGAAATTCTCTCAAATGATCTCACTGTGGAAAGCATGGCCATACAGTCAAGGACTATTGGCATATCCAGGGTAGGAGTGTGAATTTCAAATATGCTAGATACCCTGCTAGGAAGAATGTGCTTGACAGAAATAAAAGGAAAAATTTCCATGATAATGCTAATGTGCAGAAAAGAAATTTAAAACATGTTGTCTCATGTCATTACCGTGGTAAGTCTGGACATCCCATGTCCAATTGCAAGTTGATGGGCTATGATGACAGTGTTGTTTACAAAAGGTCAAGAACACCTGTTGAGGGTAATACAGGACCCAAGGTTGCTTGGGTTCCTACGGGATCAAAATAACCCATTGTTTTGCAAGTGTGCCTTGGAAGCTATGAATAAAGGGGTTAATAATCCAAGGCACTCAAGAATGAAACCCTCAGGAGAGCACTATTAAGGTCAGCTCCGAAAACTTGCCTTAAATTCTGCTATCTGAAATTGTTTGCTTTAGATGATTGCATATCATATTAATCTGTTTGTGCTTAATTAAAATCTTTTGGAAATTTGATTGACTTCGCAAGATGTCCTGCTGCTCATATAAAGTATGATGCATTGCATATCATCTAAATTAAAAAATCCAAAAAGGGATAAATCATTGCATCTGCTAAAAGGAGTCAGTGCTTTTGCATACTTGTGTTGATCACATTTGAACCATTTTGAAAACTCCAAAAGGATGATTCAGTAGATTTAGGCAGGGGGAGTGTGTTGCCTCTGCACCATAATTGTGTCCATGCATTGTGCTTTAGAAGTGGTCACTGCATATGCATGCATATAGTTAACTGCACTGGATTTATTTTGGAAATTTCAAAAACAAGTGATTTTCTGTGCATATAGACAGGGGGAGCAAAATGCCTTTGTGATTCCAAATCTGTCTGGTCAACCGAAGCTCTCTAATTCAGATTGTCGTGTCTGGACATCAATGCATTTAGTTAGGGGGAGTTAATGCATTGCATACAGGATGTCAAATGCATACACTTATGTCAGAATTCATTGCATATTATCCTTGAAGATCCTGAAGCATGCCTGACCACCTGATATCTTGCTTGGTATGCATATCCTTTTCTTCATTGATTTTAATTGACAAACCTTGATCATATCTGAAAACACTGGGCTTCAAAATCACTTATTCTTGCTGGATCTCTTCTATCAGTCATTCATGAAGATTTCAATGGGGCATGTCTCGATCATAAATCTAAAAACACTTGAACTAGGAATCTTCTATTATATGATTTTATGAATGTCTAAAATAACTTAGCTGGTTTAAGTTTGTAATACCCCAGATTATTTATTGAGCCCTACGTATTTATTAAACTTTTATTAATGTAGAATTGAATTTTTATTGAATTAATAATTGAATTTTCGGATTTTTAATATATAATTCATTAGAAATAGAATGAGTATAAATCCGACTACCTTATAAAAATCCAGAAAAATAGTAACCAGGTTAAGGTCGATGTAGACAACAACTTTGTCTTCTGGCATTGAGCCATTATAAATCCGTGGTTAGATCTAATTAGGGTTTAAGCCCTTAAGTGCACACTTTTTGACCCTTACCTAACCTTGGATTAAAACACGAAATTGAGGCTTAATACTCGACCAAATTAGCTCAAATCGGAGGCAAATGAACGGCCTTGATCTGAGGATCGAAAGCCCTCTATCTATTTCTCGAAACCCTAATCCTAGAAGGCGCAGCCGGCCGAGTTTCATTGAGTCAACCTTTTCGGCGCCGTTTCTAACACGTCACTTGCCCCATCGAATTCTCCCAGCTCCGAACTCTCCAGAAGATGTGTGAGCTATAGATAGAAAGCTCTTCGACCCTAGTTTCGTTTGGTAGCAGCTGTGTCGCCAGAGGAGTCAGATCTGGGGAGATATCCGGCGATTACTGAAGGTGTGTCGGTAGGCCGTCGTCTACCTTCTTCCTTCCTTGTTTCTTCAATTGAGGTAGGAATTCTCAACCAAAATTCAAACATGAATACATCATTTTATTCCTCTCGACGAGATCTATCCAGTGGGACTGAAAGCCCCAATTTTTATCAGGTGTCTAGAGAGCTTTCGATGTTTTTGTGAAGGGTTAGCAAGTTCGTTCTTCATATCTAGCATCTTATTTCAACATTCGATTCAGGTAGGTTTAACAGGCCAAACTCTAATTAACTTATATGATGTAATCAACATGTTGTTAGCTTTCATTTAACGTAGAAAGCCTAGAGAATTTCTGTTCGTAGTAACAGCATGTTTAGACCTAGTTTTGATGTGTTCTTCCGAGTTGATTTCTGATTTCGACGGATTTCGAAGTGTTAATCCTAATCCACATGAACCATATCATATATGGTTGGATTCAGCATCAAAGTGGCTTTCTTTGACATAAGAGGCCCCAAATTTTGTTCTGTATGTTGAGAGAATTTTACGTTTTAGTCACAGCATGTCAGAATTAGGGTTCCCGTGTTCTTGCCTTAATAAACCTTGATTTCGGCAAGATAATTTGAAATTGGCCTTACTGTTAGATATTATTCTTTGTTATCTTTCCAATGGTACCAAAATCCCCTTATTTGGAGTTCATTTCTATTAGTTATTAGCGTTTTAGTGCAACCCTAGCAAACCCTCACTTCCCGGCGTTCACCGGACGCGGCAGGGATGACCGGAGACGACCCAGAGATGGACGGTCTTACGATAGACCGCACAACTCAGGCCTAAACTTTGACCATTTTTGACTCTGGTATAACCATAGATAAACGGTCTTTTAGGAACCACACATCCCAGGATGAACGGTTCGAAATGAACCACATATCGGGATATAAGGTCCCGGAGCAACCACACATCTTGAACGGCCCTGAACTGGCCGCACAACCCAGGGGATGGGCGGCCATCCCAGGATCGCCCAACCCTTTGGGCGGCCCAGACAGAACCGCCCAAGTACTTGGGCGGCCCAACAGGAACCGCCCAACTCCCTGCTTCAGCCTTTGACACCGTTCAGCCCTGTTTAAGCCCAGGGGATATAAGGTCCAGTCCGAACCGTTTATCCCCTCAGAGAGTGACTTAATACTTGTTCTAATGCATTCATTTGAGTGCCATTAATGATAATTAACCATTTAGAAACCCACATGATTAATGTTTAATTATGTAACTAAATTCTTGTTAATGGCTTGTTATTCGTGCCTACGCGACTTACGCGATCTTGTTCACTAGCTTATCAACTTAAATCATACTTTTTGGCATCTCAACTTAATATATAACTTAATGCTTATTAATTTGACTTTGAATGAGGATTGATATGTTTGTTAGCTTGATGTTTAGCTGTTGTACTACAGTAACAGCGTGACCAATTACCGACTTTGCACGAGTCGATTAGCCGATTAGCGTGCTAGTCATGGTTTTACCTCGGAAACTCTATCCGGCGGTCTTACCATCATCTTGGAACTTTGTTATACCCCTGTTAAGAACCTGTTTAACACCAGCAAACCCTGATTTATGTGTTTAAACCGCTGGTTTAAGGTTTGGATCTAATTGGACGACGAGAGGCATGCGCCGTTAGTAGCTGACCGCATATCCTCTTCGGCGGCCCGATTGTGACCGCATATCTTTATACGGCCCAGTATGGACCGTATATCTTGTTCATGGGCCTTAATGTCTTATGGACATGAGTGGCCCAGATTGCACCGTTCATACCTTAGAGCGGCCCACTGTCAGCCATTCTTTCTTGACCTCGTAGGCTGAGTTTCAGCCCAGTTCCTGTATGCACGGCCCGGTGTTAGCCGTGCATACTTTGCGCGGTTTCTGTACGACCGCACATCTCTTGGAGATGAGTTTGACCGTTTTTGTACTCTTGAATCCAAGGACAAGTTTAGTCCTTTAAATCTAAACTTATGACAGAAATTCCTCTGATTAATTGGCCATTTAAAAATTGACTGAATGTCTGGACGTGTGGGACTTTGGGCCCATAAAAATAAATGCCATCGCATCATAAGGACCCGGTCTGGTCCTGGGGAGAGCGCCCGAAAAATTACTGAGCCCATGGGATGCTAATGACATGGTGGGGCATTACACCGAAATACTTGCTTGCTCGTTGCGTCTATGACAAAAATCTCTTGTTACTTGATCATGATAGAATTGATATTACTTGCTTGTTGGCCAATTCCTTACTATTGTCTCTTGTTATATCTCCTGTTGTAAATTCTTGTATCTGTTATCCTTGTTAATCATTATCAATTGTATATTTCTTGACCTTGCAAGATCTTTAATTTTGTTTCATTATATCATCATTATCCTTTTATTGCATTATCCTTTGTAGCATGACATTTTGAAAATGTAATTAAACTGTTAATCACTTATACCTGTCTGTTATTTCCTACTGAGCGTTAGCTCATAGTTGTTGTTTCCCCCCTTTCCAGGCTTTTCAGGTGACGCGCATACCGATGGGGAAGGGCAGGAGTGATGTCTTGAGTGTATCAGTTAGTTGTGTTTAGAGTGTGTTGTGCTTCAGTTATGTTGTTACTGTTAAGTGGTTATTGTCATCCCAGTTGTATTAAGTTGATTTGAGGATTATTGTACCAGTTTGGTTTGTTTAATGAGCAGTAAGTTATTTCCTTTCCATAGCACTTGTGTATATTTAGATTAGTTCTCTCTCTTGTCAGCTTGTTTCTGACTGTACGTCCCGATATTCCGCGTCGGGGCGTGACAGTTTAGTTGGTATCAGAGCCCTAGGTTTCACATTCCTAGGTTTCTCTAAGTGCTAGGTTTATTAAGTTCTAGGGTTCTAGTGTTCTCGTAGAACCCCTAACCTTGTAAAAGTCTAGAGACTACCTGGTGAGATTGGGTAGAAACTTGGGTTAAGTTCGTATCTTGATCATGTAATTATCTATCTTATTAGACCTAAGTAATCGTGTTCCCCGTGTAGGCTTTTGCAATGGCAGCTGATCGCGCTGAATGGAGGAACCTGCAGCGCACGGTTCAAGGCCTTACTCAGGCCCTTCAGCAGGTAGCTCAAGCAGGGGCGGCACGGCATGGCACCGGAGATCTATATCGAAACTTTCGAGGAATGAATCCGCCAAGATTTGCGGGTTCGACCGACCCTGACCAAGCCGAGCACTGGCTAGATGAGATGGGGAGGATCTTTGAAGTTATGCAATGCACCAACCAAGAGCGTGTCCTTTTGTCTACTTTCCAACTGGAACGTGATGCACGTACTTGGTGGGATTCTATCAAGGCGACTCTTGGTGATCAACAAGATACATGGGAAGAGTTCGAGGAATTCTTCAACATAAAGTATTTTTCTGACCGAGTGCAAGAGAAGAAAGCGGCAGAGTTCGCGGCCTTGAAACAGCGAGGTTTGTCCGTGGTTGAGTATGAAGCTCAATTTGCACGGCTTTCTCGATATGCTACACACCTTATTTCCACCGAGAAGATGAAGGCGAAGCATTTTCTCAATGGTCTGAAGCTACATTATATTAATCAGTTGGCACCGATGGAGATTTCCACTTATTCCGAAATGGTAAGAAAGGCTCAAGTTCTGGAGGATACTCTAGAAATGACAGAGAGAATCCTTGGAAGTGGTGCGAAGAAGGAACGACCTACGGGTTCCGAGAGTGTCAAACCTAGGTATATCAAGAAGAGGCCCGTTAGTGGACCTGGTTCGTGGAGCGGGTCCGGATCGTGGAAAGGCAAGATGCCGAAGTATGAAGATAAGAAGCCTGGCCCTATCATCCCATACATGGGCGTTTGCAAGTTTTGTAATAATCCTGGCCACAGGGTGGAGGATTGCTGGCGCAAGCTAGGCGCATGTCTGCGATGTGGAAGCAAGGAGCACCGTATCTCTGATTGCCCTCGTATGTCTGAGCAAGCTACACCGGCAAAATCGCAAGTCTTCAAGAAACCACAAGGCAAGCTCCAAGCTCTGCATGCAAGTGAAGCGGAAACAGCCGAGGATGGTGGACTCGTCGAAGGTACTCTTATTATACTCGACAAGTCAGCATTTGTTCTTTTTGATACTGGTGCCACGCATTCATTTATTTCTCAGAGATTTGCTAAGTCTTTAGCTGTGGAACCTATTTTGATGGATTCTCCGTTAGAGATATCAACCCCTATTGGTACTAGATCAGCAATCCAGCATTTCTATCCTTCTAGTAAGGTTATGATTGGCGAACAGAACCTTCCAGCTGATTTGATTTGCATGGACTTGAGGGATTATGACGTAATCCTAGGAGCAGATTGGTTGGCTAGATATGAGGCCAATGTTCATTGTAGTTCTGGCTCGGTGTCTTTTACTAGGCACCCAAGGCTTTCTTTTGTGGGAGTTGAGCACCACAACTCTGTATCTCTCATTTCGGTTCTTTGAGCTGATAAGCTGATGAGACGAGGATGCGAGGCTTTTCTAGCCTTTGTCTGTGCAACCCCTGAGCAGCGGATTGAGATCAAGAACATTTCTGTTGTCCAAGATTTTCCTGATCTCTTTCCAGAGGAACTACCAGGACTTTCGCCTGAGCGGGAAGTTATGTTTTCTATTGATCTCATTTCGGGCACGTCTCCTATTTCCAAGGCTCCTTATCGTATGTCTCCTGCGGAACTGAGGGAGTTGAAGCAACAGTTGATGGAATTACTCGAGAATGGCTTCATTCGTCCTAGTACTTCTCCGTGGGGAGCCCCTGTATTGTTTATCCGGAAGAAAGATGGTTCGATGAGGTTGTGTATCGATTATCGGTAATTGAACCAGCAGACTATCAAGAACAAATATCCATTGCCGAGGATTGACGAGTTATTTGACCAGATAGCGGGAGCTCAGTATTTCTCTAAGATCGATCTTCGATCTGGATATCACCAGTTACGGATTAAGGAAGAGGATATCAATAAATCAGCTTTCCGCAGCAGGTATGGTCATTTCGAATTTGTCGTTATGCCTTTTGGTCTAACGAATGCTCCAGCAGCTTTCATGCAGTTGATGAACAATGTATTTCGGCCCTATCTTGATCAATGGGTCGTGGTATTTATTGATGACATCTTGATCAATTCCAAGAATGAAGTGGAACATGCTGAACATCTGAGGTTGGCTTTGCAATTATTGAGAGATCATCATCTGTATGCCAAGTTTAGTAGGTGTGAATTTTGGCTGCAAGAGGTGTCCTTTCTCGGACATATCATCACGAAGGAAGGGATTTCTGTTGATCCTTCGAAGGTTGAGGCAGTGAAGAATTGGGAGCAGCCTACCAGTGTGACGGAAGTTAGAAGTTTCCTAGGCCTGGCAGGCTATTACCGAAGATTTATCCAGGATTTCTCTAGGATTGCGGTACCGATGACAAGATTAACCCGCAAGGAGAACAAGTTTGATTGGTCAGATGACTGCCATCGAAGCTTTCAGACTTTGAAAGATTGTTTGACTACTGCACCTGTTTTGGCTTTACCTTCTGGTGAAGGAGGTTTTGTTGTTTATACTGATGCTTCAGGTATTGGCTTAGGCTGTGTACTCATGCAGCATGGGAAGGTGATTACCTATTCTTCTAGGCAGTTGAGGAAGCACGAAGAGAATTACCCTGTTCATGATCTGGAATTAGCAGCAGTGGTGTTTGCATTGAAGATCTCATTACTTGTATGGAGAAACCTTCACAGTGTTTTCAGATCATAAGAGTCTGAAATACTTATTTTCTCAGAAGGAACTCAACATGAGGCAGAGAAGATGGTTGGAATACTTGAAAGACTTCGACTTCTCGATTGAATATCATCCTGGCAAAGGCAATGTTGTGGCAGATGCTTTAAGCCGGAAGCCTGTGACTAGATTGTCCAGTCTCATGTTACAAGAATGGAAGTTACTGGAACAGTTGTCTAGTCTGGATCTTAATATTGACAATGATCGGGTTATGATTGCTCAGATTCAACTTAAGCCCGAACTGTTGATGGAAATCAAGTCCTTGCAAGATAATGATCCCGAGCTGGTAGAGATCAAGGGAAACTTGAGCAGCAGACCTGACTTCATGTTGGCTGATGATGGAAGATTATTATTTAAGGGCAGAACTTGTGTACCTGATGAGGCTGCAATAAAGAACAAGATTCTTGAGGAAGCTCATAGATCCAGATACACCATTCACCCTGGAGGCACTAAAATGTACAGAGATTTGAAGAGATCATTTTGGTGGCCGAACATGAAAAGAGAAGTTGCAGACTTCGTGAGTAGATGCTTGGTTTGTCAGCAAGTTAAGGCTGAACATTTCAGACCGGCAGGGAAACTGAAACCACTCGACATACCCCAATGGAAGTGGGAAAGCATTGGCATGGATTTCATTATGGGTCTACCTAGGACTCGTGGTGGATTTGATGCGATATGGGTGATCGTCGACCGATTGACAAAGTCAGCTCATTTCTTACCAATTAAGTCCAAGTGGACGGTTGATGTATTGGCTGCTTTGTATTTGAAGGAAGTGGTGAGACTCCATGGCATACCAGTCAGTATTGTGTCTGATCGAGACCCCAGATTTACTTCACATTTCTGGAAGGGACTGCAAGAGTCTTTGGGTACTCGTCTGAATTTCAGTACTGCTTTTCATCCACAGACAGATGGACAGACTGAAAGAACCAACTAGATAGTGGAAGATATGCTGCGAGCATGCATGATTGATTTTGGAGGCAGTTGGAGTGATCACTTGGCATTAATTGAGTTTGCCTACAACAATAGGTACCAATCCAGCATACAGATGGCTCCTTTTGAAGCACTATATGGTAGAAGCTGTCGTTCCCCGTTATGTTGGGATGAGGTAGGTGTGAAACAGTGGCTTGGACCGGATCTTGTTTCAGAATCATCACAGAACATCCGTGTTATCCGAGACCAGTTACAAGTAGCCCAATCCAGACAGAAGAGTTATGCCAACAACAGAAGAAGAGCATTGGAATTTCAGGTTGGCGAGCATGTGTTCTTAAAGGTCTCTCCGACGAGAGGGATCCGAAGATTTGGTATTCAAGGCAAGCTAAGTCCGAGATACATTGGTCCATTCGAGATTCAGGATAGAGTGGGAGAAGTTGCTTACAGACTGGCTTTACCGCCTCAGTTGTCTGGCGTGCACAATATTTTCCATGTGTCCATGTTACGGAAATATGTGTACGACCCCACTCATATCATTCAGCAAGTGGATTTCGAACTGAAGGAAGATTTGACTTATGAGGAAAGACCTATCAAGATTCTGGACCGGAAGCAACAGCAACTCCGGAATCGTTCTATACCGATGGTCAAGATTCAGTGGAGTCGGTGTGGAACCGAAGAAGCTACATGGGAGTCTGAAGAGACTATGCGGAAGCGGTATCCCGACTTATTCTAGGTGAGCGATCTCATTCCCTACTCTCGAGTTAGTGCAGTGAATTTGGAGGACCAAATTCTTTAAGTAGGGGAGGGTGTAATACCCCAGATTATTTATTGATCCCTACGTATTTATTAAACTTTTATTAATGTAGAATTGAATTTTTATTGAATTAATAATTGAATTTTTGGATTTTTAATATTTAATTCATTAGAAATAGAATGAGTATAAATCCGACTACCTTATAAAAATCCAGAAAAATAGTAAACAGGTTAAGGTCGATGTAGACAACAACTTTGTCTTCTGGCATTAAGCAATTATAAATCCGTGGTTAGATCTAATTAGTGTTTAAGCACTTAAGTGCACACTTTTTGACCCTTACCTAACCTTGGATTAAAACACGAAATTGAGGCTTAATACTCGACCAAATTAGCTCAAACTGGAGGCAAATGAACGGCCTTGATCTGAGGATCGAAAGCCCCTTATCTATTTCTCGAAACCCTAATCCTAGAAGGCGCAGCCGGCCGAGTTTGATTGAGTCAACCTTTTCGGCGCCGTTTCCAACACGTCACTTGCCCCGTCGAATTCTCCCAGCTCCGAACTCTCTAGAAGATGTGTGAGCTATAGATAGAAAGCTCTTCGACCCTAGTTTTGTTTGGTAGCAGCTGTGTCGGCAGAGGAGTCAGATCAGGGGAGATATCCGGCGATTACTGAAGGTGTATCGGCAGGCCGTCGTCTACCTTCTTCCTTCCTTGTTTCTTCAATTGAGGTAGGAATTCTCAACCAAAATTCGAACATGAATACATCATTTTATTCCTCTCGATGAGATCTATCCAGTGGGACTGAAAGCCCCACTTTTTATCAGGTGTCTAGAGAGCTTTCGAGGTTTTTGTGAAGGGTTAGCAAGTTCGTTCTTCATATCTAGCATCTTATTTCAACCTTCGATTCAGGTAGGTTTAACAGGCCAAACTCTAATTAACTAATATGATGTAATCAACATGTTGTTAGCTTTCATTTAACGTAGAAAGTCCTAAAATTCATGAAGCATGTTTAGAGAATTTCTGTTCATAGTAATAGCATGTTTAGACCTAGTTTTGATGTGTTCTTCCGAGTTGATTTCTGATTTCGACGGATTTCGAAGTGTTAATCCTGATCCACATGAACCATATCATATATGGTTGGATTCAGCATCGAAGTGGCTTTCTTTTGACATAAGAAGCCCCAAATTTCGTTCTGTATGTTGAGAGAATTTTACGTTTTAGTCACAGCATGTCAGAATTAGGGTTCCCGTGTTCTTTCCTTAATAAACCTTGATTTCGGCAAGATAATTTGAAATTGGCCTTACTGTTAGATAGTATTCTCTGTTAGCTTTCCAACGGTACCATAATCCCCTTATTTGGAGTTCATTTCCATTAGTTATTAGCGTTTTAGTGCAACCCTAGCAAACCCTTACTTCCCGGCGTTCACCGGACGCTGCAGGGATGACCGGAGACGACCCAGAGATTGACGGTCTTACGATAGACCGCACAACTCAGGCCTAAACTTTGACCATTTTTGACTCTGGTATAACCATAGATAAACGGTCTTTCAGGAACCACACATCCCAGGATGAACGGTTCGAAACGAACCACATATAGGGATATAAGGTCTCGGAGCAACCACACATCTTGAACGGCCCTGAACTGGCCGCACAACCCAGGGGATGGGCGGCCATCCCAGGACCGCCCAACCCTTTGGGCGGCCCAGACAGAACCGCCCAAGTACTTGGGCGGCCCAACAGGAACCGCCCAACTCCCTGCTTCAGCCTTTGACACCGTTCAGCCCTGTTTAAGCCCAGGGGATATAAGGTCCAGTCCGAACCATTTATCCCCTCAGAGAGTGACTTAATACTTGTTCTAATGCATTCATTTGAGTGCCATTAATGATAATTAACCATTTAGAAACCCACATGATTAATTTTTAATTATGTAACTAAATTCTTGTTAATTGCTTGTTATTCGTGCCTACGCGACTTACGCGATCTTGTTCACTAGCTTATCAACTTAAATCATACTTTTTGGCATCTCAACTTAATATATAACTTAATCCTTATTAATTTGACTTGGAATTAGGATTGATATGTTTGTTAGCTTGATGTTTAGCTGCTGTACTACAGTAACAGCGTGACCAATTACCGACTTTGCGTGAGTCGATTAGCCGATTAGCGTGCTAGTCATGATTTTACCCCGGAAACTCTATCCGGCGGTCTTACCATCATTTTGGAACTTTGTTATACCCCTGTTAAGAACCTGTTTAACACCAGCAAACCCTGATTTATGTGTTTAAACCGCTGGTTTAAGGTTTGGATCTAATTTGACGACGAGAGGCATGCGTGGTTAGTAGCTGACCGCATATCCTCTTAGGCGGCCCGATTGTGACCGCATATCTTTATACGGCCCAGTATCGTATATCTTGTTCATGGGCCTTAATGTCTTCTGGACATGAGCGACCCAGATTGCACCGTTCATACCTTAGAGCGGCCCACTGTCAGCCGTTCTTTCTTGACCTCGCAAGCTGAGTTTCAGCCCAGTTCCTGTATGCACGGCCCGGTGTTAGCCGTTCATACTTTGCGCGGTTTCTGTACGACCGCACATCTCTTGGAGATGAGTTTGACCATTTTTGTACTCTTGAATCCAAGGACAAGTTTAGTCCTTTAAATCTAAACTTATGACAGAAATTCCTCTGATTAATTGGCCATTTAAAAATTGACTGAATGTCTGGACGTGTGGGACTTTGGGCCCATAAAAATAAATGCAATCGCATCATAAGGACCCGGTCTGGTCCTGGGGAGAGCGCCCGAAAAATTACTGAGCTCATGGGATGCTAATGACATGGTGGGGCATTACACCGAAATACTTGCTTGCTCGTTGCGTCTATGACAAAAATCTCTTGTTACTTGTTACTTGTTACTTGATCATGATAGAATTGATATTACTTGCTTGTTGGCCAATTCCTTACTACTGTCTCTTGTTATATCTCCTGTTGTAAATTCTTGTATCTGTTATCCTTGTTAATCATTATCAATTGTATATTTCTTGACCTTGCAAGATCTTTAATTTTGTTTCATTATATCATCATTATCCTTTTATTGCATTATCCTTTGTAGCATGACATTTTGAAAATGTAATTAAACTGTTAATCACTTATACCTGTCTGTTATTTCCTACTGAGCATTAGCTCATAGTTGTTGTTTCCCCCCTTTCTAGGCTTTTCAGGTGACGCGCATACCGATGGGGAAGGGCAGGAGTGATGTCTTGAGTGTATCAGTTAGTTGTGTTTAGAGTGTGTTGTGCTTCAGTTATGTTGTTACTGTTAAGTGGTTATTGTCATCCCAATTGTATTAAGTTGATTTGAGGATTATTGTACCAGTTTGGTTTGTTTAATGAGCAGTAAGTTATTTCCTTTCCATAGCACTTGTGTATATTTAGATTAGTTCTCTCTCTTGTCAGCTTGTTTCTGACTGTACGTCCCGATATTCCGCGTCGGGGCATGACAAAGTTTAATGTATTCATTGAGTTTGACTTTAAATCTCTTAAAAATATCTAAATCATGTTTTAATAAACTTTAACCAACTGTTCCATGCTGTGTCTTGTAAAAAACTTCTGAAATCTGCACTATTGAATACATGGCTTTATTTGGTTAAGTACATGAAATTAGTATTGATTTGAAGCAAATGAGCTTTCTGAAATGTCTAAAGGGTAAATAATTGTCAGAGCAATGACTTTGGTCAGTGAGAAACCATGTCCAAAGGACTGTGTCATGAGGTGCCATTGTTAACTCTGCTTAAGAATGATTGATAATCTGGCAGAGCAATGCCATGCACACTGAGAAATACATCTCACTCATCAAAGAAATGAGTTGAGGTATGTCATGAGGTGTAAATGTTAACTCTGTTAATATAAAGCATGACTGTTAGTCACACTAAGTGCTTAGGGATATTGGCGTCTGATCAACGTATATCCTCTAGTTACAAGGTGTGCACTGAACTAGAGTGCTCGTGAAATTTGTAGCATGCAAATTTGTTGAACAAATTGTAATATTTGAATATTGATGCAAAAATCAAATTGCTATAACCCTAGACAAAATCACATGACTTCATAATTGCTTGATCTCAATACTAGTGAATGTAATTCCGAAAGAAGTCAATAAATTTGATTGTGTAAGAGAAAGGGAGGTTAATCAAGATATAAATATGAGGGCTTGGTTCATTTTTATTAAACCGTGATTTTAGATATAAATATAGAATTTTATTGACGAACTTTGCATACATCATGTTTAAACCATGCTGATCAATAAAGTTCATTCATAAGCCCTTATAATGGAAGATTTTGAAAAATTATGTTTTGGATTTATGATATTGGTATCTCCTTGAAAACCTTGTTGAATTCCTTGTGTTTGGAGCTTATTTGAAATTCTTTTCCTCACTGTCCTTGATTCATCATGACCATAATTTATCCTTGATTGCCACTATGGTCTCCTTCTCATCCATCTCATAAGACTCCATTTATTCAGGGGGAGCTTCCTTGTCATATGAATCATGATTGCATTCATATATTTAGGGGGAGATCTTGCATTTTTTGTTGCATCTGCATCTCTGCATTCATACCTCCCCATGGTTCATCTTGATAATATCAAGGGGGAGAAATTGGTTTGAGTCATACATATGGCTGTACTAATATTTTTTTCTGAAGTCAAAGGGGAGATTATTGCCAAAGGGGGAGACTTTCATTCATTCATTGCATGCAGGTTTCTTTTGCTATCTCAAACTATTTTCTTTTTGATGAAGTCAAAGGGGGAGAATAGTTTGAGCCATCAGAATGACTCACAGTGTTGCCATCATCAAAAAGGGGGAGATTGTTGTGCCATTGTGGTTTTGATGATTGGTTTTGATGTGAGTCAAACACTGTGAGTCACCATGCGATGTTCAATCATTTTGTCACATCATAAAGCATTCATATATATACATCTGTAAGGTTTATGCATTTTCCTGTCATACTATGAGTCATGGTTTAAAGTCTATGCATTTCCCTGATTGTGGAAGTCTTGCACATTGCATCGGTTCAATATCTGCCATATGCATACACTGCATCAGTGCATTCATCAGTTGCATGCCATATAGTCGATGCTTGATTCACTGCATATGATGTCTATACACTGTTGCATGCTCATTGCATATGAGGTCCTGTCTGCAGGTTATTAAGTCTGTACAGAGTCTTGTTGCATCGTGTGTTTCATGCATTTAAAGTCTGTACAGCCCATGCTCAGGTTATGTCTGTACATCGTCTTGTACATTGCAACACAAAGTTTGTACATTGGCCGGTTGCTGCAACACACAAATCTTTACATTGGTTGCATAGCTTGCCATGCATAGCCGGTGCATTCCTCATTTGCTACAAACTCAAAGTCTGTACATCGTCTGCTAGCACACACGCAGAGTCTGTACATTGTCCATTTACTGCAACTCAAAGTCTAAGTCTATACATTCGTTGTGGCTTGTTCATGCATCATCTCATCAAGTCTATACATTGTTGCATGAACACAAGTCTGTACAGTGGTTGACTGCATGTCCAAGCATCCATGATTCAATGTGTAGACTTCCCTATCTGCATTTGTGAAACCTCACAAATGAAGTCTATACACTCATTATCATGCATTCAAAGTCCATACATTCACCGCATGTCTATCAAGTCTACACATCTGTCAAAGTCTGTACATTATCTTTGCACAAGTCCATACACTAGTAAGTCTATACATTAGTTGCTGCATGCTCATCGAGTCTGCACACTAATGGCATGTCAGTGATACACAAAGTCTGTACAACCATGCACTGCTTCGCTTGCATAAATGGAGTCTGGGCAGGGTTCATTGCAGTCTGTGCATTGCTGCATCACAAAGTCCGTGCAGGACTTGTACTAAGCATAACCATAGTTCATGCATTCTTTTCATGTCTGTACATTCTACAAGGGCATAGTCCATGCATTCATTTCATGTCTGTACATTCTTCAAGGGCATAGTCCATGCATTCATCTCAAGTCTATACATTACCTTATGGCATGCACGCACTCAAGTGTATACTTTCTTCAATAGCATGTCAATGCATTCAAGTCTATACAACTCTTGGTGGCAAGTCTGTACAACGTCCTTCGCATGCACACAAAGTCCATTGCATCGGTGTGCACTTCATGCTTCATATACTCAGGACAAAGTCTGTACATTCCTTGTGCATGCATCATTTCTCAAAGTCAGTATAGCCCGTGGTCACAAGACCAAGTCTGTACATCATCTTGTGCATGCATCGTTTCTCAAGCCTGTACATCATCTTGTTGATGGCATGTGTGTGCATCTCGCTGCTAAGTCTGTACATTGGCCAAGTCTATACATCGCCACTTGTTCATGCATATGTGCAAGTCTATACATTCCTATCTTTACCTACGTTCACTGTTTTAGCACACACACGAAGTCAGTACAGCCTTTGCATTGCACATAAAGTCTATACATTGCCTTGCTGCATTGCACGCGTTCAAAGTCTATACATTGCTATCGCATGCACTCAAAGTCCACACATGCACACACTTAGCTTGTGCATTGTGCATCCATGCTTAAACTCTAGGCATAGCAAGTCTGTACATTATTTTCTCATGCACGTATACATCAAGTCTGTACATCGTTCTCGCGTGCACACTAAGCCTATACACCCCCTTGTGACATGTCTATACATCGGTCGTTTTATACATACATAAAGTCAGTACAGAATGTTTTATCTCTGCTTGATCGACTGAAGTAACTCTGTCATTAAACTGGCATATGCTTGGCACGTGATCCGAGGCTGGAAGGGCTGACAGGATGATGACACGTGAAGGAACCTTCTGGACGGGAAGGCGTGGGAATCACACGCCCAGTGTTGCTCCTGCTGGTGCTGCTATAAAATGAAGACTTCTCCATCAGGAGAAGGTGATCGTGATAGAAAGAGCAGAAGTAGAGAGAGAGAGCCAGCACGATCCAGAAGAAAAAGAAAAAGAGTGAAGAAGAGAAATAGAGAAGAAGAAGAAAAAGAAAGAGGAAGAGAAGCAGAGAGGAGAAGAAAGAAGTTGCAGAAGAAAAGGAGAGAGAGAGAGAGAGCTTGTGAGGATCGAGAGAAAAAGAGAGAGAAGAGTAGAGAACTGAAGCCTTCATTGAAGATTTGTTATTCTAGTATTTGGATCAAATCCATGCTAGATTGCTCCTTGATGAGCTACACTTTGTGGATTTCATTTCCAGCTTTCTGATTGCTGTATTTTCATTTCTTGTTTTTACTTTACACTTCCTTGGCATGATTTTTTTCGATACTCTGTAGTGAGGTCGGGGTTCCTCCTGTGGTCTCAGGAGAAGGGAGATCTGTTCTCCGGTTTGCTAGTGATTGTGTGTCACTAGTGGTTCCCTCTGGGTTTCAGAGGAAGGGAGTCTCTGACTCCGGGTTTGTAGGTAGTGGTTGCTACCTGTGGGTTCCCTCCTGGTCTGGAGGAAGAGAGACGTTTGTCTCTGGTTTCTAGTGATTGTGTGTCACTAGGGTTGCCCTCCGGGTTGGAGGAAGAGGGGAGGTTGTTCCCCTGGTCAAGCTGTTAGGCAGCACCTGTTTGCAGACTGAGTCTGCGATTCTAGCTTTTGCTAGTGGAAGCCTCACTCCGGTTTGGAGTGAGGGGTGGACGTAGGTCTGTGGACCGAACAACCTAAAAATCTTGGTGTTCTATGGTTTACTTTTGCGTTCTACTCCATATCATCTACCTCCCATTCACAGGTTATGCATGCGTGATTATTTGTGTTATCCTGGGGAGTTAACTTGATTGTGAAGTGCTTGTTCATACGCTCAGTAGAACTTCTTCTGTTGTGTGAGTCTGGTTTCTCAGTTCATGGTTGTGAAAAGAGAGAAGCACCATTGTTTCATTCGTTTATATTGAGTTCAGTTAAAAGTCTATTCTGTGTGATAGCTTGTTGTTGAGTGCTCAATTGATTAAGCCATCTGAGATTTTAATTCCGCAATATTTGTTATCGGGGATTCATTCACCCCCCCTCTGAATCCGGGCCTTGCACCCCAACACTAAGTACCTTCCTTACAAGATCTCGGTTTGAATAGTCCTTCCCAAGAGCCTTCAAACCGTTTGTAATTTCCATCAGCCTTGCAAACATTTCAGAAATGGATTCTTCTGGCTTCATCATAAACAACTCATAATCTCGGACCAATAGATTTGCTTTGGTCTCCTTGACTTCAGAAGTTCCTTCATAGATCAAGCGTAGATTGTCCCACATTTCCTGTGTAGAGGAACACATAGAGATTCATGAATATTCGTTTGGATGAATAGCACATTGAATTATATTCATGGCCTTAAAGTTAGCTGCACAATTATTGATATGTTCATCAACCCAATCATCTTCATTGTCAGGCAACTTATAAGGACCCTTATTGATCACATTCCACACATCATACTCTTGAGCACGCAGGAAAACATACATCCTGTTTTTCCAATAAGTGTAATTTGTACCATCGAAAAATGGAGGCCTGTGTACCGAATGCCCTTCGGGCATCATCCCTCTGTTTGCCATGATCTTGGATCTAGCTCTTCGACCATGAGGTCGAGTCAGTCAGAGACCAGCGCTCTGATACCAATTGTTGTGTCCCGAATGGTGGCAATCAAGAGGGGAGGGGTGAATTGATTGGCCAAATAAAAATTAATTACTAAAAGAGATGCTAGTTGGAATAAGAACTACAAACTAGAAGGAGTTCTAGTCACACAAGCACTCAACCTTACCTGAACAAGATCTCTCTCGTGAGTACTCGTAGATGAATGTATGAAATCAATGATGGAGTTAGAGATCGCTCAGCTAAGCGTGAAGCCCACTCGTTACAAAGCACGAAGAACAAACAACAAAGGAGGAACACGATTTTTAGGTGGTTCGGGTATACAAACGTTTCCCTTACGTCCACCCCTCACACGCGAGGATTAATGCTCCACTATGAGGTGAGCCACACACACGCTGTAACAACAGCCAACACACACACGGTAGCCTATCTTGGCCACCACACACACACACGCTCGTATCAACGATCACGAGCACATACACACATATATGCGGTTCAATAAGTTCAAAGATTACAACAAATATTCAAACTCAAACAGCAGAGACTTGAGAAGATTAGAATAGAGAAGATTTGCAGTGATTAGAGCTCTCCCTTTCTCTCCTTCGAATGTACTTGAGCACTTTTGCAGGATGAAGACCGTTCTTGAAGGAGGATGATCGATTCTTGCACGGACAATGGTTGTATCTTGGATTTATTAGCAACTTGCAGCAGAGGAACATTTGGAGACTTGAAACTTTGTTCTTCCCTTCACATTTATGCTCAGAACGATGTGGAAGAAGCCCTGGAGCAGCTGCCTACGTCTTGCACTCACAAGGGTTAGAAGGCAAACACTAATTTCAGATCTCACTCCTTTATTAGGGTTTGTGACTCAATGAGACGGTTTTATGCTTCCAGATCGGTCAAGGGACACCCTGGGGACCAGATCCACGAATCTAGGAGTGATTTGAGGCTGAAGGACCGGACTGGTTTAACATTTTGGTTGTGGACGTGAAAGTCCACAATCGCGGCTCCGCAGAGGTGTCGACACCAGGTGTCGACACCAAGGCCAGGGCCATAGCAGAGAACTACCGGCCAATGCAATCCACAGATGGTGTCGACACCAGGACATGGCCTATAGCAGAAAACTACTGGCCAGTACAAAAAAGAGTGGGTGTCGACACCAGGTGTCGACACCAGCCTCCTGACTGAAGAAATTATAAAACGGCAGAACATGGAGAAAATGGTGTCGACACCAGTTGTCGACACCAAGCACTTGTGAGCCTAAAAATGCATTGATGGTAGTATCGGCCGAACCGATATGTTTCGGCCAAAACGTATCGATTTCGGTCGGACCCGATACCGTTTTATCCTATTTCACTGTAGCGCACTCGGTAAACCATCCGATTTCGGGCGAAACTCACGTTAACTCCCTTTGGAGTTCATGTGAACACTTCCCCCCAGCGCGCCCTGACCCCGATTCCCCGAAACCCTTCCCCCTCACTGGCCAAAACCCTCCCCGCTTGTTCACCCGCGCCCGTGAAGAATGCCAGCAGCAGCAGCAGCCAGCAGCTCACCGTCCGCGCTGTAGTAGCAGCCAGCCATATGCCCGCGCAGTAGTAGTAGCCAACCGTCTGCCTGCCAGCGGCCAGCCCAGCCCCCCTGAGCACGCCAGCGGCCAGCCCCCGCCCCGCGCCCGCAGGTCGCAGCCCCCGCCTGCGCCCTGCAACACAAGTTGCACAGCAGCAGTAGCCCGCACGCGCCTCCTGTGGCCCTCCGCCCTGCTGCTGCTTGCCCTGCCGCGCCACAGCCCGCCACCAGCCGGCCATCCCGCAGGCCGCAACAGAGTAGCAGAGAGATCCGGCCATCCCGGCACCCTAATTAGGGCTAAGTAAGGTTTTAATTTTTATGGAAGCTTAATTTGTTAAATATTTCTTATGATGGGTGATTAGATTAAACTAAAGATGTTAATTAAGCCCTAATTAGACAAGTAAAATTGGGGCTTTCCTCTAATTAGGGTTAGTAAGGTTCAATTGAAGCTCAATTAAGCTTCATTGACTAATTTGGAGCTCTATCATGTTGATATGCAATTCTTATGAAGGGTGATTAGGTTAAATGTGTTAATTAAGCCCTAATTACACCGTTAAAATTGGGGCTTTCATCTAATTAGGTTTAGTAAGGTTCAATTGAAGCTCAATTAAGCTTCATTGACTAATTTAAACCTCTTTCATGCTGGTAATTAAGGGTTAATTACTAATTAAGCCCTAATTAGGTCATAGAAATTGGGGCTTTTGTCTATTTTGATTTGCTTAGGTTCAATTGAAGTTAAATTAAGCTTCATTGAGGATTTTGGGGTGGGATCATGTGGGTAATTAATTTTTCCAATGGTGATTAAGGGTTAATTGCTAATTAAGCCCTAATTAGGTCATAGAAATTGGGGCTTTTGTCTATTTCGATTTGCTTAGGCTCAATTGAAGTTAAATTAAGCTTCATTGAAGATTTTGGGTTGGGAGCATGTGGGTAATTATTTTTTTCCATGGGTGATTGATAATTAAGCCGTAATTTTTCAATCTACTTACAACTATACTATTTTTCTTTGACTGTCTTAATGCAGCATCATGCCTAGACGTTAGCAAACACAGGAGCAGCAAGGGCAGGAGGATCCGGGGTGGGCCCACATGTCCTTAGTTGATGCTAAGAGAAGAAAGGTGAAATGCCATTACTGTGGTAAGGAGATGTATGGCGGAATTACCAGAGGAAAGTAACATTTGGCAGGGGTAAGAGGAGAGGTGAGACAATGCGACCACTGTCCCCGAGAGGTGCGAGAAGAGATGCGCCAGTGCCTTCTGGGAAAAAAGGAGAGGGTGCAACAAAGGGCTGAGGATGAGGCTAAAATTGCTGAGGAGATTTCTGACAGAAGGGTTAGGAGGGATGATGATGAGGAAGGCACTGAAGAATCTGATCCGGAGCTGACTGAAGCAAGGGAGCGTGAACAAGCCGCTCGAAGGAAAGGGAAGGGACCCAAGGGTTCAGGGACCTATGAGAGTACAGCTGCATGACGTCCTGACATTGGTGCTGCCCCACATACGCAGGGAACCGGTCCCATGGACAGCTATCTCCACAGAAGGCCCCAGGCTACACAACCTAAAATCAAGTCAGCATTGAGAGGGGTCAAAAAATCAGCAGAAGTTGCAGGGCATGCATTTAAAAGTATATGCAAATGGTTTTTTCATGCAGGTGTCCCTGCACATACAGCTTCAAGTGAATATTTCCAACATATGATAGATGCCATAGCAGATGCTGGTCCTAGCTTGATGGCCCCCTCACGTCAAGACATATATGGGCGTGGCCTTGAGGGAGAGGTTGAGAAGCTCCATGATTAGGTCGAAATCTTCAAGCATATATGGGTGGAGAGAGGATGCACCATCATGTGTGATGGTTAGACTGGTACCACGAAGAAGTCCATGATAAACTTTTTGGTTTATTACATAGAAGGTATAGTGTTTGTGAAATCAGTTGATGCATCAGATTATGAAAAGAATGCAAATTATTTGTTTCATTTGATGGATGGCATGGTAGAACAAATTGGAGAGGAGAATGTTGTGCATGTGGTGACTGATAATGAAGCCAGTTATAAGGCTGCAGGGAAGAAATTGATGCTGAAGCGCAGTCATTTATATTGGCTCCCATGTGCAGCACATTGTCTGGATCTGATGCTTGAAGACATAGGGAAGGAAAAGCATGTGAAGAAGATAATTGACAAGGCACAAAAAGTCACACAGTATATCTATGGCCATCCTAGGATACTGAATATGTTCAGGGCGCATGCCAGTGGAGGGCGAGATATCATCCGTGCAGGCCCAACCAGATTTGCTTCCAATTTTATTTCTTTGGAGTCTTTGCACAAGTATAAGATTGATCTCAATTCTTGATACTTCATCCTTACTGATATGTAATAGTTGATGCAGCTTCAAATTTCATTTATCTGCACAGGTACAAGAATGAGCTGAAAGCTTTCATGTACCACAATGCCCTGTGGGAATACATCGACAAGGGTAATGTTGATGCACAGATGGATTATTTGGATGTCTGCCACGTCGTGGACGATAACAAATTCTGGGACAGGGTGTCACGGCACTTGAAAGTAGTCACACCCCTCGTGAAGGTCCTAAGAATGGTGGATGGCGATGAGAAAAATGATATGGGCTATCTGTACGAGGCCATGGACCGTGCCAAATTGGAGTTGCAGCATTCCCTTCCCAGACATTATGCAAAATGGTGGAAAATTATTGATCAGAGATGGGACAACACATTACACCATGACTTGCATGCAGCTGGTGAGT
Source organism: Amorphophallus konjac (assembly GCA_022559845.1). Lineage (NCBI taxonomy): Eukaryota > Viridiplantae > Streptophyta > Magnoliopsida > Alismatales > Araceae > Amorphophallus > Amorphophallus konjac. The sequence goes on along the minus strand of CM040120.1, from coordinate 177,376,465 downwards.
GATTAATTGTACTGAAATTGGGTTATTACCTTTATGTTATTTTATAAATTTCATTTAGTTAATTATACACAAATGCAGGTTATTTCCTCAACCCTCGATTTATGTACGGTGCCGATGCACATGTTGATGGTGAGGTGCTTCAAGGGACTTTAAAAGTCATTAGTCGTTTATCGAGGAATCCAGAAAAGAGACTTGAGGCCGAAGTAGAGGTTCGCCTTTATTTTATTTTATCAATAACATGTATAAAATGTATTTAAGTAGTTATGTTAATGTATTACTTTATGTTTGTAGATGAATCATTATAGAATGAGGATTGGGACATATGCTGACTCCCAATTGCAATACGCTGTAGGAAGAGTGAGCCCAGGTATATTTTATTTTTTGGATTTCTTAACCTTAATATATATTTCTACAACTTATATGCATGTGTTTATGGTTGGTGGAACAGCTGACTGGTGGATAATGGTGAACAATTGAGATGTGGGCAGCAATGCATTGGCTTTCATTGCAGTTAGGGTGCTCAGTCAAACAACATCGGCAAGCCAATGTGAAAGAAATTGGAGCGCGTTCAGCCTTATACACTCGAAGGTTCGCAATCGGCTAAAGGCTAAACAGTTAGAGAAATTAGTGTATGGCCACTACAATATGAGGTTGAGAATAAAGATATGAGGTTGAGACAACAGCTGCGAGACAAACGCGCCACCGGGGATGCCGTCGTAGAAATTGATGTGGATGCCTTATTTGATGATGAGAATCCGTTGTAGTATTGGGTGGAGACACGAGAGCAGGTTGATGAGCCTATTTTTGATGATGATGATAGAAGATGGGCAGAGGGCATACTAGATGAAGATGAGCCAAGATATCCAGAATTAAGAAGAAAATCAAAGAGGGCCAGAGATACTCATGCGCACATGTCTAGGGTTGTTGAGGACATTGAGAAACAACATGATTTTCAGCCAGCTAGACACTCAGACTCAGATAGCAGGCCAGTCACTCCTAGAATGGGCAAGGCACCTACATCCTTAAGAAGAAGTACATCAGTGCATGGGCAAACTGAGAGAACAAATGTTGCTGCTCGAGAGGACCCAAAAATTGAGCAGTTGAAGTAGATTTATTTGAGGCACACGCCAAGGGGAACGTGATTCATGTCAAGGGTGCAAGAAGAAAGCACACCGGCACAGGAAAAAGTATCCCCAAAGGCCAAAAGGTGACTGGAGACTGCAGGTGCTATAGGTGCTGCAGGTGCTACTACTAGCGGTGGGGATGTTGGTGGTCCTTCCTCCTTCCACGCAGACACAGGCAGAGGATACAGTCAAGGTGAGCAAGGATATGATTCACAAGCTCAATATGGGCATCCATCAGGTTATGGAGGTGGCCAACAGGTGGCATCGATTTATGGGTCGTGGGGTTATAAACCATCATTCCAGTTCCATCCGACCAGTTCCTCTTCTCTTCCTCAAGATTCTTATGCTGATACTGGATTCGGCTCAACCCAACCAAACACTCCAAGAGGGATCCAAAGAGGGATGCAAGACTTGGCTACCTCATTGTTCGGTTATAGTGAATATAGACCATACATGCATCCTTCTTATGGATATGAACATGAAAAGTCAGACGATGAGGGAGAAGGTTCTAGTTATTACCCATATTAGTGCCTCTTCATTTAGGTAAAGATCATTTAATTTCCGTAACATTTACTGTGCCTAATTAGGTTTATTATAATGCTTGAATCTACTTTATGCTTAGTATGTACTCAAGAATATTTGTTTAACTTTAACATGTTCAATGTTTGAATTTCAATGTCTACTTCATGTTTATTGCACTTAATCTAATTTCTTTACAATCAAATGCATGTCTAATGAATTTTTTGATTTTTATGTGATTATTCATATTTTTCTAAATTATTCTCATTTTTTGTAGTTGTCTACTTCAAGGTTATTGCACTAACTTATACAGTCAAATGCATGTGTAATGATTTTTGTGATTATAAGTGATTATTTATATTTTTTAAGATTTTTTTTCAGATTTTTTAGAATTAATTCGATTTTTTTAACCTTTTATCTGGGATTCGGCCGGTTTCAGCTGAAACCGAAACCGATACCGAGTCGTATCGGTTTCGGACCTGGCCGAAACCGAGTCCGAAACCGAGTTTGCCATCCTTGCAAAAATGCCTAATGAACTAGAAACTAAACATACAACCTCACCGGGGTTTTGCCATTATAAGTTGGGTATTGGAAGTCCTTCCTACTTGCAAGAACACCCCAAGAAAATTAAATTTGTATTGGCATTCATAGTACAAATCCACTCATGCATTTCTCATTAAGTCATGAATCTATGAATGATGAAAGAATCTTACCCTTGTTGCTTTTACCATGTTCTTACCTGTAGGATGGAAAGGCATATGTTTATGAACTCCATTGACCATCCATGAGGAGTTTATGCACAAGTAAGCACATATATCTGAGTGCATATTGAAGAGGCAAGATCTCGCGTTGGTCCTGAGCGGGCAGTGGATCACCGGATAGTGAACTGCAAGAAAGGGAAACGGATCAGGGGGCCCAGGGATGAGTCCCTGGGGAAAACCCTCTGATGCTTAAGTCAGTAGAACTATGGTGGGAGCAATATAGGGAGGGAGTAGCTTCTGCGCGAGATCCCTCTCCACCAGAAGGATGAAGTGGTTCCTGCTCAGGAGTTTTGAGCATGTGATTGCCCTTACATTTCACCGGAGGGTATCCTGGGTTAAATAGTGCGCCATCTTCTGGAGTCCTGTAAGTCGAGGGATTTTAGGTGGGGGTTACGTCCTCGATGTGGGCTTTTATTGCCTTATCGTGGGAGCGTTATCACCTTGGGGAGCTGGAGTCCCTCACCTTTATAAATTCCTGCCCTCAGAGGACTCTTAACGGCTGCATGGATAAGCAATCATCGATCGTTCCGAGCTCAAGGAGGCCAGCCCTATCCGGGCGGTAGGCTTAGCTCGGACGAAGATGGGTCGGATTGGTCGACATGCGCCTTCTTCCCCTGGGCGGAGAGATGGCTCGGGCATGGACCTTTCCTGTGACCTGACCGACGCTCGGGCCTTCCGAGCCTAGAGGCCGCCTAGGAAGGTAGTATCCTTGAGCGAAACTTTTATTGGGCTTTCTCACCTAAGTGGGCCCCAGGGGGCTGTCACTTGGCTGAGCTGAGCCTTGTTGGGCCCTGAGGGGCCTAGTTCGGCTGCTCTTAATTGGGCTATAGAAATCTCCCTCTCCACTTGTCCCCCTCCTACTCCCGAGCCTTAATAAGCTCGGAGGAGTAGTCGTTTGGGGTTTTGGACCAGCGTGGCTCAGGTGGGTGGAAATCTGGCGGTGTCTGGAAGCCACGTGTCGTGGTTACCTTGGCCCGTAATAATTGTAATCCATACGGATTTGAAATGAAGGGCCCCCCTTTTCTCGGAGGTCGGAACGACGCGTCGCCTCCCGCGTGGGTTTATAGGCGTTGGGCGCTGGTTATCATCCCAGACTCTTTCCGTTGTTAGGGTTTTGGCTTTCCTTCGCTTCTTTACTTTTGGGCCTCTTCGATGCGCCGTGAGGACACAGCGGAGGAGCAGAGACTTGCGGCGGCGTTTGAGGAGTTGGTGAAGACAACTGCGGAGGCGGTCCGGTAGCTTACTCCTTCCTCAGAATCTTCGAGGTCTCGAGAGAATTCTTCTTCAAGTTCTTCCTCGGAATCTATGGCGGGCCAGCGTTCGGGTGCCGAGGGATGGGGCGACGAACCGGTGGTGACAACGCCGGTCCAGAACTGCAGCGAGTTGGGGGAAGCCGAGGTGATGAGGCTGGAGCATCAGTTTCGCCTACCTCACAAGTATAGCTTTGCTGCTGCTGCCCCGTATGAGACGAGCCTAGATTCTCGTACGGGCCACATCTGCATCTTTCTTCTGGTGTGGAAGAGCGGGTTTCACCTCCCCTTCGAGCCTTTCATCCTCACGCTTCTCAACTTTTTCCAGTTGGCACCCATTCAGTTGGTAGCCAACTCGTACCTTCTCCTCTCCGCTTTCCGAATCCTCTGTCGTCAGTGCGGGGTTATCTTTCTTTTCCTGATCACGCCTTCTTCTTTGTGTAGACACCAGGCGGGAGCCTCTAGAGGAGGCCGCTGAGATCATTGACCTTGGCGACGACTCGGCGGCTGATGAACCGGGCGCCCCTGTGGGTCGCTCTCAAGCCCAGGACAAAGGCAAAGGGGCGGCCTCCGGGGGGACTTCTAGGCCGTGCGGGGCAAAACGCAAGGATCCCGTGGAGGGGAGGTTGCGGGAGGCCGTAAAGGCCAGGAAATAGGCCAAGAAGGCCGGGGCCGTCCCCGCCGCTGGGGGCAATTCTGGCTCGGCAGCACTCCCCTCTCTAGGGCAAGATAGGGCCGACCCTATCGAGCCAGCTCTCCCATCTGCTGAGCGAGAGGGGGCCGAGGAGACAAGGGGCACCCCGGGGGGTGACAGTGACGGGTCGGCTCTCCCTTCGTTGGGAACAGAGGGGGCCGAAATTGAAACAACCACGGCCGAGGTAGGGGCTCTGGTCAAGGTGGGTGATATCTCAGGCGGTGACGTGTGGGCTGCGACGGTTGAGGTTGGGGGTTCACCGACAGAGGCGTCGCAGCCCCAAACGATCGTGGTGCACGGAGCGGCTAGGCTCACAGCGTCGGTGGAGGTAGGGGGTTCGCCTACGGAGGCGTCGCAACCCCAACCGACCACAGTGCGTGAGGCGGCCGATCCCGCAGCTCGGCTTTGGCCTTCTGGCGAGGTGCCAGGTGCGGAAAGGATTCCCATGCTAGTAGCTCTGGAAAGGCTCGGCATCTCGAGCACTTTATACCAGCTTTGCCGTGAGGTGTCCGCGAGGATGAAAGGGGGAGACAAGCGTCATTCTCCACCTGGGGTCCTCGACATCATTATGGAGGGCGGCCTGGCCATGGCCCAGATGGGGGCCACAATGGCAGAGACTTATGCCCGGTCGGAGTCAAAGCGGTCGAATCTTACTTGGACCCTCGGAGGGTGTGAGAAGAAACTAGCTCGACTCAATAAGGCGCATGAGGGGCTCCGACGGGAGTTCTCCGCGATCAGGGAGTTGTCGCGGTCGAGCCAGCTGGAGGTCGGAGTGCTGACCGAGCAACTAACCAAGGCCCGTGAATCACTCGAGAGGAAAAGTAAACTCCTTGAAGAGGAGCGCCTCCTTCGTCTCGAGCTGGATGGCCGTTGGGAGGCCGAGCGCGCTGAGTTGGTGGACCGGGCGGAGGCAGCGGAGCGCCTCCATTTGGGGGCCGAGGCCGACCGAGCTGAGGCGGAGAGGTGATCGGTCAGGGCCCGGTGTCGGCGGCCGAGGCCAAATGGAAGTCGGCCGAGGCAGGGAAACGATCGGTGGAGGTCGAGGAGCGGGCAGCCAAGGTGGAGCGGGAGAAGGCCGAGCTTGCCGACAAGATGGGACTGGCCAGGGGGGAGGCGATCGAGCAATACAAGGGCTCAGAGGCCTACCGGGCCGACCTGAAGGAAGCTACCCTTCCCTACTATGAGTCAGCTCTTCACCGAGGCATCCGCAAGGGGTTTAAGTAGGGTTACCGCCGGGCAGTAGCTTATGCCGGGGAACAAGATTCTGAGATCGACTTCCCCTCTGGCCAGCGCTATGACTCGGACATGTCGCCTTCCAGCTCCTCTGCGTCGGGCGGGGAAGATCCAGAGGGCTCTTCTCCTGAGGGGTCGCCAACTCCGGCTGCCTCGGGAGGGCTCGCGACCGAGGTAGTTCCCGCACAGGCGGGGTCAGTGCCAGGGCCGACCGTCACCGAGGGAGCCGGGGGCGAAACACCTGCACCTTCCACTTTCAAGCTTCAAAGTGGGCCCTAGGCCTGATGTATCGTCATGTTTTGCCTCCTTCTTTGTTTGTCTCTTTCTTTTTTCAAAAAAGGACTTCCACTTTTTGTAAGGCAATAAATAAAATCTTACTTTCTTCACGCTATCCTTGCCGTGATTTGATCAGCGTATCTGTAGTAGTTGGAAAGGACCGATACTTTCTGCACAGATCTCGCATGATGGTTGGGTGAGCGTCTGACAGGGTGCCTTTCCGCGTTCTCATGCTTTAAATGCCTGGCCGCTTCGTGTGTCCCGCTGGGGCGGAAGACGAGAGGTTTGAGGTGACCGTTCATAGGGGGAAATTCCTTTGGCGTGTTTTCGAGGAGGGAGTCATTTAAGGCGAGTAGCCTCCCTTTGCCTTTAAAAAGACTGAAGGGCATCCCTTCCTCTCCATCGCTTAGGATTTTCCCTTACAGTCTTTCCTCGCCCCTTCTTCACGTTGCATTGTGCCGTTGCATTCAGAGCATGGAGGATCCTTCAGAAGACGATGCTGTCAATGATGGAGGGCGGCAGGTTTTTGCCGCTTCAAGTTTTGAGCAGGTCCGACGGTCGTTGCGCGGGTTTGAAGCTGGTCCGATGGTCGTCGTGCGGATCTGGAGAGGATTTTGACGGAAAAATCACACCGTTTCCTCTATCAGTTCCGGCGAGGCTTCCCGGAGGGGGGCGAGATGGAAGACGGATGGGGGCATCCGACATCTCCACCGCCCGTCCCTCTCTGCTCGCTTCAGGGATGGGGGAAGAAGCAAATTAAGCTCCCTCCTTTCCGGGCCTTCCCCTGCCTCCTCGTCCAGCTATGCTGGTTTCTTTTTCTTTCTGGCAGCATCTTTTTCCCTCTTCTGCTCGTCCTTTCTTTAACTCTTCGGAGGGTGCTTGCTCTCTGTACGTTCCAAAGAGTTGACAGGTTGGAAGAGAGGAGGCCTTCATAGGCGTTCCCTCTTCCCCAGTCTCTGTCAACTTGGAAGGTAGCCTTCCCCTCCGCAGTCCCTTCTGTCACCTTTATCATGGGGCACCTGAGCCAACTGGGTCGACAGCCTTTTATCCGAGCCAGTTTCTACGCGAGGCAGAGTCAGTGGCTGGACGCAAGGAGATCAACCGAGTCAGCCGAGCAATGGCCTCTTGCAGTGGTGCCAGATGGATTTTTTGCTTTCGGTTGTGTAATGTATTGGCTTTTGCCTTTCTGATGTACCAACAATCGTTTGAATGAAAAGGAGAAAATTTTATTTCACTCAAATTATTTACACGAACTTCAAAAGTAGAACTTGCGTACTGTGGCTGCTTCCATGTCCGAGGGATGGGTTCCCCTTCCATTGTCGATAGTCAGTATGCTCCTTTCCCGAGCGTCTCGACCACTCGGTAGGGGCCTTTCAAGTTAAGGGATAGCTTGCCCGCCGCCTCTAGTGGTCGAGAGGCTTCGGCTTTCCTGAGGACGAAGTATCCCTGTTGGAAGTGCCTGTCTCAGACTTTGGCATTGTAGTATCGAGCGAGGCGGCGCTGGTATTCCGTCGCTCGGATGCTGGCAATCTCTTGGAGTTCATCTGCTAGGTCGAGATTCTCGAGTAATTTTTGCTCGTTTACCTCGGGCGAGAAGCAGATGACTCGGAGGGAGGGATTGTCGATCTCCAACGGAATGACGGCCTCGGTGCCATATACCAACTGGAAAGGACTCTCACTGGTTGCCGTTCTGGGAGTCGTTCTGTGGGACCAAAGTATGCCAGGTAGTTCCTCGAGCCAGTTGCCCTTGGCCTTGCCGAGTCTAGTCTTTATGCCTTTTAAGATAGTCTTATTGGCATTCTCGACTAGCCCGTTGGCCTGAGGGTGGGCGACCGAAGTGAAGTTGTTGCGAATACCTAGGTCGGCACATCTGTCTCAGAAATAACGAGAGTCAAATTGCCGACCGTTATCGCCCACTATCACCCGGGGGATGCCGTAATGACAAATGATCGACTTCCAGATGAAACTCCAGACGACTGTCTCGGTGATCCTCGCCGTGGCTTCGGCCTCGATCCACTTGGTAAAGTAGTCGATGGCGATGATGATAAACTTCTTCTGGGCCTGAGCCGTAGGGAACGGCCCAAGAATGTCGATCCCCCACCGAGCGATGGGGTATGGCTCGGTCATGGTGATGAGCTCCATAGTCGGCTGATGGACTAAGTGGTCGAATCGCTGGCATCGGTCGCATTGTTGCACGTAGGTCGTGCAGTCGCGCTGCAGAGTGGGCCACCAGTAACCCTGCCGTAGCAGGATCCGGGTGAGTGACCTTCCTCGTGAGTGCGCTCCACACAGGCCTTCATGAATATGTTGGATAGCTCGGTTGGCTTCGTCGGGGCCGAGACACTTCAGGAGGGGACCGGAGAAAGATCTCCGGTAGAGAGTGTTGTCTAGAATGATGAAGCGTCGGGCTTGGTACTTTAATCTGCGGGCCTCTCGGGGGTCGGAAGGCTCTTGAGAGTCCCGGAGCCACGACAGGTAGGGGGTGCACCAGTCGCTCGGAATGGCCGAGTCAACAGCAAAGAGCTCCGAGTCAATGCTCGGGCGCTCTAGCTCTTCAAGGAGGACCGATTGGGTACCTTCGGGGTCGAGAGAGGAGGCCAGCCGAGAGAGGGCATCCGCTGGGGAGTTTTCTGCCCGAGCTATTCGGACTACCTCGAATCTCTCAAACTGTTGGGCTAGGTCTCTAACCAGTTGGAGGTATTTGATCATTGGTGCCCCTCGAGCTTCGTACTCGCCGTTGACTTGGCTAGCGACCAGCTGGGAGTCAGTATGGATTTTGACTCGCTCAGCCCCTTATCGTCGGGCCATGCGCGCTCCCAAGATAAGGGCCTCGTACTCGGAAGCGTTGTTGGATGCCTGAAAGTTGAACTTCAAGGCGTATTGCAGTTCTGCTCCTTCGGGGGACTTCAGGAGGATTCCGGCACCACTACCGACCGAGTTGGAGGATCCATCAATGAATAATTTTCAGGTCGGCCCGGGAGTGGACGGGGATCTTTCTTCAGTCAGGATGGTGCTTTCGGCGATGAAGTCGATGAGCGCTTGACCTTTCACAGCTGAGCGTGGCCGATAGGATATATCAGAGGCCCCAAGCATAATGGCCCATTTGACGAGTCATCCCGAGGCTTCGGGGTGGGCCAGGATCTTCTTCAATGGTTCACCGGTTAGCACGGTGATGGGGTGACCCTGAAAATAGGGCCGGAGGTGCTTGGCGGAGGTAACCAACGCTAGCACAAGTTTCTCGGTTGTGGGGTACCTCCTTTTAGCCTCGTTGAGCACCTTGCTGGTGTAGTAGACCGACCTCTCGACTCCCGAGTCATTTCTGACTAGGACCGAGCTAACCGTAGATGGTGTTGCCGAGAGATAGAGCAGCAAGACTTCACCCGGAACGGGCTTGGAGAGCACCGGGGGCGAGGCCAAGAACTCCTTGAGCTCGGCGAACGCTCTCTGGCATTCCTCATCCCATGTGAATGTAGCAGATGCCAATTTGGGCCCCCTCAACAGCTTGAAGAAGGGCAAGCATCATTCGGCCGCACGAGACAGGAACCGGCTGAGAGCGGCGACACGCCCAGTTAGGCATTGGACGTCCTTGATGCAGGTGGGCGGGCGCATGTCCAGGATGGCCTGGACTTTGTTGGGGTTGTCCTCGATCTCACGCTGAGTGACTAGGAAACCCAGGAACTTCCCGGATCTCACTCCAAAGGCACACTTTGCAGGATTGAGCTTCATGTTGTACCTCAGGAGGGTGTCGAAGGTCTCAGCGAGGTCGGTGAAGTGGTCCTCCGCCTTGGGGGTCTTGACGAGCATGTCGTTGATGTAGGCCTCGACATTCCGACCTAGCTGTCCTTCAAACATGTGGTTGACCAGCCTCTGGTACGTGGCTCCGGAGTTTTTAAACCCGAAAGGCATCCGGGTGTAGCAGTATACGCCGTAGTCGGTGATGAGCGCGGTCTTCTTGACATCTTCTGGATCCATTCTGATCTGGTGGTAACCTGAATAGGCATCTAGGAAGCTGAGTATCTCGTTGCCCAAGGTTGAGTCAACCAATTGGTCGATGCTCGGCAACGAATAACAGTCCTTAGGGGTGACCTTATTCAGGTCGGTGAAATCCACACACATCCGCCACTTGCCCGAAGCTTTCGGTACCAGGACGACGTTGGCTAGCCACGTCGGGTACAAGACCCGCCTAAAAAGGCCAGTCTCTTGCCCCTTGGTGACCTGTGCCTTGATGATCGCCTGTTTCTCTGGTGCATGCTTCCTCCTGCGCTGTTGTACGGGCTTCACGGTGGGGTTGAGGTTGAGCTTGTGCATTACAGTCTCCTCTGGTATCCCAGAGAGTTGATCATCAGCACAAGCAAAAACTCAGATGTACTCAGAAAGGAACTTTTTATATTGCTGTTGAACCTCAGACGGTAGGTCAGCTCCGATCTTTACTCCTAGGGCTGGGTCATCGTTTAGGAAAACCGCCAGTAATTCTCCACCAGGTTCAATGGTTGCAGATTTATCCTCGACTCCCTGGGGGCCCTTGTCCTTCCCGTCTGGCCTTGTGGCCTCTATCGAGATATTGTAGCACCTTCTGGCCGCGGCCTGGTTACCTCGGACTTCCCCCAACCCATTTTTGGTGGGGAACTTCATTTTCTAGTGATAGGTAGATGGCACCGCTTTTATTCGGTTGAGGATTCCCCAGCCGAAGATGGCGTTGTATGCTATCATACCTTTAATCACTATGAAGTCCACCATGATCGTAACAATTTTGGGTGGGGTGCCGAGGGTAACTGGCAGGCTTAGGGCTCCCTCGGGATAGGTGGCCAGGCCATTGAACCCGCAGAGAGGGGTTCGGATCGGGTGGAGTTTGGATGGTTCCTCCCCCATCTTAAGGAAACAGTCATAAGACAGTACATCAGGGGCACTCCCATTGTCAACTAGAATCCTATCTACGTTACAATGGTTTATCGTAGCCGAAATAACGAGGGTGTCGTCATGCGGGGTGCTCAGCCCTTCCAAGTCTCGGTCAGAGAAGACTATGACCTGGGGCTCACTCGGCGGGGCCTTGGGAGGCTCTATGGCTCGGCTCACCCGCTCGGCATGACACTTCCTTCCTCGACTGCTATCACCGCCTGATGCTGCTCCTCCAAAGATGACATTGATGTGTACCCCGTAGGGGGCATTGTCGATCTCCTCTGGGGCGCCTTGATCTTCTTTACGCTCGGCTATGAACTGAGCTAGATGTCCCTGACGGATGAGGCACTTAATCTCATCCTGGAGCTGGTGGCAGTCGCCGGTGTAGTGCCCGTGATCGCTGTGGAACAAGCAGTGCTTGTTGCGATTACAGTTCTTCGATCTCATTGGCTCGGGTTGGCGGAGGAGGTCCGAGTCCTTGATGCCTTCGTAGATCTCGTAGACCGGCGCGGATAGTGGGGTGTACCACTCATACTTCCGTGACGGCTCCCTGCGTTCCCCGTCGCGGTTCCACCTTTTCCCCGAACCTGAGCTTGGCTCGGAAGCCCGCTTCTTGTCCCCCTCCCGACCCGAGCCGGTTGCGTCTCGGCAAGCGCTGAGCACCTCTTCGCACTCGGCGTGGCGTAATGCCAGAGTCACTAGCTCGGCAAGGGTCGAGGGAGGGTGGAGGACAAGTTCGCGGCAGAGATTCTCGTCCCGGGTGCCCCCAGTCAACGCGGTTATGGCTGAGGCCACGTCCAGGCAGGGGATTCTCCGGGCTTCTAACTTGAATCAGTGAATATAAGCCCGGAGTCTTTCCCCTTGCGCCTGTTTGAGGGCCAGGAGTCCCGCTACCGACCTTGGGGGGGCACTTCTGGCGAAACTCTCTTTGAAGACTCGCCCAAATTGCTTGAAGTCTCGGATGGATCCGGGGGCGAGGGCCCGGAACCACGCCTGGGCACCCTGGACCAGGGTGGTCATGAAGGCTCGACACTTGATGGCATCCAACGCTCTATGCAAGGTCATCAAAGCGTCGAAGCTGTCGTAATGATCGGCCGGGTCGCCCTGGCCGTCGTAGAGCTTGAAGGTCGAGATGGAGGTTCTGGGAGACACCTATGCCTTCAAGATGTATTCGGAGAACGGAGATTTCTCCTCATCCTCCGGGAAAAGGTCTTCTGCAGGGCGCTGAGGGCGCGCTCCTGTTCTGCGAAACGCCTCTCGAAATCTGGCAGTCGGAGGGATAACTCCGGCTGTTGTCGTGCCGTGGGGCTGGGAGGAGCGTCTTGGTGATCCCCGGGAACATCGGTCTCCGGGTTCGGACGGCGCGGCCCAGGTTTTCCCCACCTTGGTGTGGAGAAAGCCTCTTGCTCTGGAGGCGGAGCCTGCGAGGGTCCTCCAATCCTGTTGCGGATGATCTGATGGCCGCGGAGAGTGAAGCGGCCTCCGGCGGTGTGCTGGGATGCATTCTCGCGGGGAGGGCTCCCTGATGGGGCACGGGACCTTCCATCCCTAGCCGCCTGGGTCCTCATGAGTTCTATGAGGACATCCAGTTTTGCGTTGATGGCCTGGAAGGCTTCGGTGCCACCATTGAGCGGTAGCCCTACTGCCGCAGGAGGGGGTGGTGGTTCGTCGGCGGGGGCGCTGGCGTTGGAGGGAGGGTTCTGTGAGGCCCGGGAGGGGCCATCCCCTGCCGGTACCATGGCCTTTCCCCTGTCACCGGCGGACCTCCTCCCTGAGCTCCTTCGCACCATACTGGCTTATTGTACGTTTCCCACATACGGCGCCAGATGAAGAGGTAAGATCTCGCGCTGGTCCTGAGCGAGTAGTGGATCACCGGATAGTGAACTGCAAGAAAGGGAAACAGATCAGGGGGGCCAGGGATGAGTCCCTGGGGAAAACCCTCCGATGCTTAAGTCAGTAGAGCTATGGTGGGAGCAATATAGGGAGGAGGTAGCTTCTACGCGAGATCCCTCTCCACCAGAAGCGTGAAGTGGTTCCTGCTCAGGAGTTTTGAGCGTGTGATTGCCCTTACCTTTTGCCGGAGGGTATCCCTGGGTTAAATAGTGTGCCGTCTTCTGGAGTCCTGTAAGTCAAGGGATTTTAGGTGGGGGTTACGTCCTCGACGTGGGCTTTTATTGCCTTATCGTTGGAGCGTTATCACCTTGGGGAGCTGGAGTCCCTCACCTTTATAAATTCCTGCCCACAGAGGACTCTTAACGGCTGCATGGATAAGCAATCATCGGCCGTTCCGAGCTCTGAGAGGCCAACCCTATCCGGGCGGTAGGCTTAGCTCGGACGAAGATTGGTCGGATTGGTCGACATGCGCCTTCTTCCCCTGGGCGGAGAGATGGCTCGGGCATGGACCTTTCCTATGACCTGACTGATGCTCGGGCCTTCCGAGCCTAGAGGCCGCCTAGGAAGGTAGTATCCTCGAGCGAAACTTTTATTTGTCTTTTTCACCTAAGTGGGCCCGAGGGGGCTGTCACTTGGCTGAGCTGAGCCTTGTTGGGCCCTGAGTTAGTTCGGCTGCTCTTAATTGGGCTACAGAAATCCTCCTCTCCACATATATTTATCAATCTGAACCATTTTGAAATGTGGCCTTGTGAAAGACTTACACAAGTAGCATTGTTTTCCTCAACTCGCGGGTTTCCAAAAACCATTGTCAAATGTTTCATAAGAGTATAGCAGTTCTCCCATAAGTTTACCATGGATCGACAAGTCCAAGTGCTGAGATTATACCAAATCCACATGACAATGATATCAACAATTCAACATACAGTTATGAAGGATTTCTAATCTCAAACTAACAATGAATCATAAACATTCCCATTTCATAAACCATGAACTCAATGAATCAATTAGATTAGATCATTAAGCCACTTAGCAACATTGCATTTGACATCATTAAAACTCTTTAAACCACACATCATAATCTTGGGAGCAACATAACCTCTAAATGACGATAGTCTCATTGCTTCGACTGAGAGGAAAAGATAAAGATGAAGCAAGTGATGCCAGCGCATCAGCAAGAATGTTCTGAGATCGGGGAGTATGGATATAGATTAACTTGCGGAATTGCCGAGCCAGGAGGGTGACCAAGTCTTGATATGGCTTGAGCTTAGGGTCACGAGTGTGGTAAGTGGACAGAACCTGCCGCAGAATGAGCTGAGAGTCTCCTATGATGTTTAAGTAGCGTGCGCCCAAGAGGTAGGCGTGCTTCAATCCAGCCAGGAGAGCCTCATACTCGACGATATTGTTGGTAGCAGGAAATCGGAGCTGGTAAGCAAAGGGAATCATCACCCCTTCCGGAGTGAGGAGAGCGGAACCTATCTCTCGGCCTTGGGAATTAAGCGCACCATCGAAGTGCAGTGACCAAAAGGGATGATGAGTAAGGACAGAGAGATGCTCATCAGAGAAATCATTCTGAATAGGGAATAGGAAGATGGGCAAGATGTTTAACGATGGTATATCCTTTGATAGCCTTTTGAACGACGAATGTGATATCAAACTGAGAGAGGAAGCTCTGCCAGCGAGCTAACCTACTAGAAAGGATGGGCTTTTCTAAGAGATAATAGATCGGGTCCATTCTAGACATAAACCTAGTTGTGTGGGCTAGAAAGTAGTGCTTCAGTTTCTGAGCTACCCATACTAAGGCGGCACAAGTCTTTTCCATAGCTGTGTATTTGGCCTTTGCCGGGTTAAATAACCTAGAGAGATAATAAGCTGCCCGCTCTTTTCCTTCATCATCTACTTGTGCTAAGAACGCCCCTAGGGAGTCCTCAATGACAGAAATATATAGGATTAGGGGTTTCCCAGGGACATGAGGTTGCAAAACTGGGGGATTGGTCAAATATTCCTTTAAGTCCTCATAGGCCTTTTGACAATCTTGATTCCATTCAAATTTGACCCCCGCCTTTATCAATTCATAAAACGGGCGGCACCTCTGAGAATGTTAGGATATGAATCTTCTAATCAATTGCAATCTACCAATCAATCCTCGGAGTTCCGTGATATTCTTAGGCGGAGACATCTCCATGACGGCCTTTGCTTTGTTTGGATCAATCTGAATCCACCGTTTGCTAACTATGAAGCCTAGTAACTTCCCCGAAGAGACTCCAAAAACACATTTCTTCAGATTCATCTTTAACTGGTACAACCTAGCTCTTTGGAGCACCTTAGCCAGAATAGAGGGGTGTTCTTCTTTGGTTCTCAACTTCACCAAAATGTCATCCATGTAAGCTTCCATATAGACATGCATCATGTCGTGGAATATAGCCATCATTGCCCTCTGATAGGTGGCGCCCGCGTTTTTCAATCCGAACGGCATAACCACATAGCAATATGTACCCTAGGGCGTGGTGAAGGAGGTTTTCTCTTGATCCTCGAGAGCGAGACGGATTTGGTTATATCCAGAATAACCATCCATGAATGATAAGGCTTCATACCCGGCGGTGTTGTCTACCAAGACATCTATGTGAGGCAGCGGGAAATCATCTTTGGGACATGCTTTGTTAAGATCCCTGAAATCAATGCAAATACGCACCTTGCCATCCTTCTTGATAACAGGGACTATGTTCACCACCCACTGGGGATATAAGATGACTCTAATAAACTTGGCCTTGTACAATTTATCGACCTATTCCTTAATTCTTAAGGCCATGTGGGGGTGAAATCTTCATGACCTTTTGTTTTACGGGTGTTGCCCCTGGTTTAAGCACGAGTCGATGTTGCGCTAAAGAGGGGTCAAGACCCGGCATGTCCTCATAAGACCAGGTGAAAGAATCGCTATACTCCCTCAGAACCTTGATCAAATCTTCTTCCACTGTTGAAGGGAGATTAGCGGCAATGATAATGGGCCTGGGATCTGTTGCATCCCTACGATTTTGATGATGTCTCACACTATAAATCAATTTGTTTTATCGCATTCTTACGATTTAGGTCCGTGCATATCATGTCTCTGCATCTCA
Source organism: Amorphophallus konjac (assembly GCA_022559845.1). Taxonomy (NCBI): domain Eukaryota; kingdom Viridiplantae; phylum Streptophyta; class Magnoliopsida; order Alismatales; family Araceae; genus Amorphophallus; species Amorphophallus konjac. Next base: position 177,360,706 of record CM040120.1, on the reverse strand, counting down.
CCTCTTGAGGTCGGTGCAATTTTTGGGACGGTGCAATTCTTGACTAGAATGCATTGGTTAGTCTGCTCGTCTCTATCTTAGTGGAAATCCATCTCGGTGCAAGCTGTGTCTTGCATCTCTCTTTATTCTGCCCATTTCTCTCTCTCTAGTCGGTGTAACTTTTGCTAAGACTCCATATCCCATCTCGTGCAGTCTTTCTCTTTCTGAATAACATGTAGTCGGAGCATCTTTTTATTGCATTAAGATACTCGGTGCAAGGTTTGATATGCACCTAGTCGGTGCAACTTTTGCTTAGACTGCATATCCTATCTCGTGCAGTCTTTCTCTTTCTGAATAACATGTAGTCGGTGCATCTTTTTATTGCATTAACATAGTGCAAGGTTTGATCTGCACCTCGTCGGTGTAACTTTTCGTTAGACGTAGGTATAGGTACACAACTCGGTGCATACCTTGCTTAAGATAAAAACATGATCGGTGCACAGCCTAGTCTATACAAATCCCTACAGCAACGAGGTTGGTGCAGTTCTTGTTTCAGGCCTATTAGACTCGATGCAAAATCTTGTACGTAACTAAAGTAGATTGGTGCATCTTATGCTTCATTCCGCATCTATGTTTTTCTTGCCAGTCTTAGTCGGTGCTTGTTTCCAACTCCGTGCAAACTTTCCTTTCTGGCAAAAATAAAGTCAGTGCATCTTTGTGCTTTATGGACTCTTGTCGGTGCATATCTGTTGCACGATTGGACTCTATGGTCCGTGCTTATAACGTCTTGCGTTTGCACAAATCAGTGCATCTCTCGCTTTTACTCACTTCAACTCGGTTCAACCTCTTGTTCACCCTGTAGTAAGTCAGTGCAATGGTTGACTTGGAAACTCCTACTCTGTGCAGTTTATGCTTACTTACTCGCTACATCGGTACGACGTGTGCTGAGTGTGTGACAAAATGTTTATTCCTTTCTCTGACAGTTTGTCTGTGCATTCACTAGGTGGATGGCACGTGATCCGAGGAAGATAGAGGTCCAGAACATTTCGACACGTACCTCAACCCTTCAGGCAGGAAACGTGGTATCCACACGCCTAAGTTTCTGAAACAGACATATATATATAATGAGGAAAAAGGTTTGAAATGGAGAAAATTGAAAAGTGAAAAAGAAAGAGAAGCGTGAGAGCAGTAGTGTGGATCAAGAGAGAAAACCAGAGACAAACCACTCCATCCAGAGCAGAGAGAAAATTCTGAGAGAAAGCTGTCTGTGAATCTGAAGATCTGCTTCTACGGAAGCTACATTGTTTTGAATCAGAGATAGTTGTTTTCCATCGGTCTTTTATTTTCGAGTTTCCTTTGTTTCCCATTCCATCTTGTTACCCTCCAAGCTTGTTCGGAGGAAGGGAGAAGTTCTCCGGTTTCCCTCCATTGTTCTTGGAGGAAGAGAGGTTTGATCCTCTAGTTTTGTGAGTTGCTTGGGAGCAATTTCACAGGGTTCCCTTTGCTGCATGCAAAGGAAGAGAGATTTGTTCTCCAGTCCTTCTTCAGGTTGATCAGAAGGCTGAGGATGGTGTTCCTCAGGGCAAGCTATTTGGCAGCGGTTGTCGCAGACTGAGTCTGCTATGTGCAATTGATCATTGCAAGGAAACCTTACTCTTCTGAGTTGAGGGGTGGACGTAGATTGTGGGTAGCAATCGAACCACCTAAAAATTCTCTCTCTCTTGTGGGTTTGCCTGTCTACTTTGTGCTTGCTCTCCATCTATTTGATATATTGCTTCATCGTGAATTTCTTTCTCGATCACAATCCATAGTCTGGATATCTCTATTACCTATCTTCGAAGTTTTATTCACTGCGTTTTGAGGGGTTGAGTAATTATTTTTGTGTTTATCGAATTTGGGAGTAATCTATTCATCCCCCCCCTTCTATCTCACGTTCCGCTGTGCATATCATTTGGTATCAGAGCAGGTTTTCACTATGTGGTCCAATGGCCAAAGTAACCCCGGATTTAATGCTCCTCAGAGCTTCATGGCTGAGGGGCAATCTATCAGCCACCCTCCGTTCTTCGATGGTAACAACTAATTTTTCTGGAAAAATAGGATGGAGGTATTTATAAGGGCACAGAGCCACAAACTTTAGAGGGTGATCACCACATGGCCATATGATCTACCACCGAATAAAGACGCATGGACAGATGATCAAGTCAAGCTTTCGTCACTCAACTGGACGGCCCTGAACATCATCTAATGTGCAGTTCATCTAGACGAATACGCCTGCATCTCAGCATGCAAAACGGCCAAGAAAATGTGGGATGAGTCGGAGTTAATCTACGAAGGTACATCTCAAGTGAAAGCGATGAAGGTAAATCTCCTCACCTCTGAATATGAGCTGTTTAAGATGAAATCAGAGGATACTATAATTAAGATGTATGCCAGACTGTCATTGATTACGAACAGTCTTAAGGGGTTTGGGAAAGAGATATCTGAGGGAGATATAGTCAAGAATATACTTAGATCTCTAACCCCTACATGGCACACTAAGGCCATTGTGATAGAGGAGTCCAGGGATCTGTCGAGAATGACAGTCACCAAACTTATAGGATCCCTAATGACGTATGAGATGAATTTCAAGAGGAATGGTGAAGGAAGTGACAAGAAGGGCAAGAATATGGCGCTCAAGGTGTCCCACAACAAAGGCAGTAGCAGCAGCGGGACTAGTAGTTGCGAGTCTGACGGGCTGTCAGACCTCGACTAGGAGGAGCAAGCTATGCTCACTCATCAATTCAAGAAATTCTTGAGGACTAAGGGAAATACCTTTAGAAGAAAGAGGTCATATCCCTCTGGTAAGAACTTTGATTCCAACAATGATACGAATAGGAATGCCAAGAAAATCACATGTTTTCATTGCAGGAAACCTGGACATATGAAAGGGGATTGCCCTGATCTTCAGAAGAAGGGTCCCGACTTTCAAAAGAAGAGCTCCAAGGTGCAGAAGAAGAAACCACAAGCAATGGTCTGCACGTGGAGCGATGAGGAAGAAGATCCAGAAGCCAACTCCTCAGAGGAGGATGAAGAAGGAATTTGCCTGATGGCAGATAGCGATGAGGAGGTAACAAACATTTTCGAGAACTTTTCTATTGATGATTTGGAAGACGCCTATGCTGAACTGTTAGATAAGTTCAATTCACTGAGTAAAGAGCATAGGGTTCTAAAAAGAAATTTCAATACTAATATTGAAGAACAAACTCAAATCGTAAGGAAAATCAGAAATTAAATGAACAATTAGAAGAAATGACTTCTCTTAAGAAGGAAAATGAAGAGCAACAATCAGAGAACCAGGAAGTTCACACACAGCTCAACGAACTCAAGATAAAACTTGAAGAAAGTCTGAATGGAAACAGTGTGATCACTGAGAAGTATGAAGCTGTTAAGAAAGTGAACACTGAACTTCTAAAAAATTGTGAGTCTATGCAGAGATAGTTGGAAGACAAACAAAAAATCTTAGAAAAATTTGTTCAAGGGAAAACAAATCTGGACTCTATACTAGGAACGAGGGTAAATTTCAAGAAAGAGGGTTTAGGCTATAACCCAAAAAATAAGAGACCCTTTGAGTTCAAGACCACTACCTTCTACCCGGAGAAGGGAAAAGAAAAGTTGGACACACCATCCAGCTCAAACAGTAATCAAAATATTCAGCATCCAAAGGGGAAAGCAATAAGCCATGCTGAACAACATCTTAAAACAGGGAAGAACTTCACTAGCCCATTCACCAGAACAGAAATGGTACCTGGACTAGGCAAGAGTATCAGAATAGAAGCTGGAATTACTATAAAAGAATGGGCCCGAATAGAAGTTACTGGGGAAATAACATACACCCTCAAAAATTCGGTAAGCAACATGCGTACAAAAGATACCCCAGGGATGAAAGGTCTAATAACTGGAATAGATTCCATTTCTCAAGACCAACTGGACATAATTCTGGTCATAATTTCAATAGACTTGAAAATAACATGCAAGAGAAAAACAAGCTGAAACAATTTTGGAATCCCAAACATCTGCTTAAATATTTAAATGATGTCCTTGGACCCAACTTATCTTGGGTTCCAAACCACCGTGCTTGATTTCTTTTGTAGGTTTGCCTGGCAGCTGAGAACAACAAATGGTAACCTTGACCGTGGCTGCTCCAGGCACATGACAGGAGACCGATCTAAGTTCAACAAGCTAGAAATGAAGGTAGGGGGTCTGGTCAAATTCGGAGGAAAGAATAGAGGTAAGATCATTGGGGTTGGCACAATTGGTAAGTCCTCCATTAACTCAATTGAGAAAGTTTTACTGGTGGAAGGTCTTCAACACAATCTTATTAGCATCAATCAATTATGTGACAAGGGTCACAGGGTTGTGTTTGATAATAACTCATGCAAAATCTTTGAAATAAATTCTGATCTTGTTAAATTTGTAGCCAACAGGACCAATAATGTCTACATGGTAGACTTAGATGTTGAGTCTGAATCTAATCTCTGCTTGTCTGCTAATTCTGGAAATAATGCTTTGGATTGGCATAGACGTTTAGGCCATGCTAGTTTTTCTACTATGAATAAATTGATCAAGCATGATTTAGTGAGAGACATGCCTAAAATCAAGTTTAATTCAATCTCAAAAATCTGTGATGCCTGTACTCTAGGCAAGCAAACTCGCAAGTCATTTAAGCTCAGATTTGAGCCTTTATCAACCAAGCCAATGGAACTCTTGCATATGGACCTTTTTGGTCCAACCAGAACTCTGAGCTTGAATGGGAAAAGGTTTGGGTTCGTCATTATAGATGATTTCACTAGGTTTTCATGGCTATTTTTTCTAGCAAATAAAAATGATGTATTTCAGAAGTTTGAACACTTCTTCAATAAAATCAAACAAGGAGGTTCTCACTGTATTTCAATAATTCAAACTGACCATGGAGGTGAGTTTGAGAATTATTTATTCTCTGACTTCTGCAATAAAGAGGGACTAACTCACAAATTTTCTTCTCCTAGGACTCCAGAGCAGAACGGAATTGTTGAGAGAAGAAATCGGACAATCATCGAAATGGCCAGAACTATGCTAGTCGAAAGTCAGCTTCCCAGGAGATTTTGGGCAGAGACAGCCAACACAGCCTGCTACACAATTAACCGAGCAATGGTAAGACCTGTCCATAAGAAAACTCCCTATGAACTCCTTAAAGGTAAAAGGCCAAATGTCTCATATTTCAAAATTTTTGGTTCAAAATATTTCATCCATAACAATAATAAAAGGGACCTAGATAAATTTGATGCTAGAAGTACTCCAGGAATCTTTCTGGGATACTCTGAAACAACTAGGGCCTACATGGTTTTCAATATAATAGACCAAATTGTAGAGGAAACTCCTCATGTGATAATTGGTGAATCAATAGATGCTAACAACCTTGATGATGCCGACAGGTCTTCAAAGCATGATGGAGAATTTCTTGAGGAGGAATTAAAAGATGAAAATGAGCAACCCGAAGGACTAACCAATCAAAATCAAGTAAGCTCAACCGAACCAGGTGAGTCCTCAACCAATGTTAGATTCTTGAAAGACCACCTTGAGAATAATATCATAGGAAATTTAAGGGATCCTCCAAGGACCAGGTCTCATTTCAAAAATGTTCAAAATCAAGATTTAATTGCTTTAGTTTTTCAAATTGAACCAAAATCAGTAGATGAAGCCTTAAACGATGCATCTTGGGTCAATGCCATGTCTGAAGAGTTAGGTCAATTTGATAGAAACAATGTCTGGGAACTTGTTCCAAGACCTGAGAACACTGATGTGATAGGAACCAAATGGGTGTTCAAGAATAAAATGAATGAAGATGGAATTATTTCTAGAAATAAAGCCAGACTAGTAGCCAAGGGCTACTATCAGGAATTTGGAGTTGACTTCGATGAGTCCTACGCACCTGTTGCTAGGATGGAAGCTATAAGAATATTGTTAGCATTTGCATGCTCCAAAAATATAAAACTCCAACAAATGGATGTGAAGAGTGCGTTCTTAAATTGAATTATCAAGGAAGAAGTTTTTGTTGAACAACCCCCCCATTTTCTATTCTCCACTAAACCTGACCAAGTTTTCAGATTGAATAAACCATGTATGGTTTAAAGCAGGCCCCTCGAGCCTAGTATGAGAGATTAACAGAATTTCTGATCAACAAGGGTTACCAAAGAGGTAAGGTAGATCAAACTCTTTTTACAAAAGGCCTTAATGAAGATCTCATCATACTCCAGGTATACGTAAATGACATTGTATTCGGCTCAACAAGCACTGATCTATGTAATGAATTTTCAAAATTAATGTCAGCAGAATTTGAAATGAGTTTGGTAGGCGAACTGAAGTACTTTCTAGGCCTGCAGATACAATAGTTGGAGGAAGGATGCTTCATCAACTAGACACCAAGTACACTTTGGACATTTTCAATAGATTTGGCATGACCAACTTGAAGCACATTACAACACCAATGGGTACCAATACCACATTGGATGCAGATGAGATAGGTAAAGAAGTAGATGCCAAGCTCTACCGAGGTATGATTGGATCTCTACTCTATTTAAAAGCTTCAAGACCCGATATATAGTTCAGTGTAGGAATGTGTGCAAGGTATCAATCTAGACCCAATTAATTGCATCTAGTTGCAGTAAAAAGAATTTTTAGATATCTATCTGCTACACACACCCTTGGTTTATGGTTTCCTGCATCACACACACTAGACTTAATTGCATACACAGATGCAGACTATGCCGGGTGTAAACTAGATAGAAAAAGCACTAGTGGTCATTGTGATTTTCTAGGTGGGTGTTTAGTATCTTGGGGTTCCAAAAAACAATATTCTGTGGCCCTCTTCACTGCAGAGGCTGAGTACATGGCGGTAGGGAGTTGTGGTACACAAGTCATTTGGATTAAACACCAGCTTCAGGACTATCAAGTAGACTTGGGGTGCACACCCATTTACTATGATAATACTAGTGCCATCAATCTAGCCAAAAATCATGTCTTGCATTCCCGCACCAAACACATAGAAATAAGACATCATTTAATAAGAGATGAGGTTTCTAAGAACACCTTTGAACTGATTCATATAGGCACTGCTAATCAAATTGCTGATATCTTCACCAAGCCTCTAGACAATGACAAATTCACCACATTAAGGAGAGAATTAGGCTTATTTAAATTATCTTAATTTCTAATCTCCTGATATATTTTTTTGGGAAGAGGTTGTGTGAGAAGCATGCCCTAACCGTAAGGGGGAGTTCTGAGTGTTTGCTGATTAGTTTCCTACTGTGCATCGATTGAGGTGGAGCTGGGCAGTTACTGAAGTTTGACTGATTCAAATGTTTGACCAGATGTGTGTCATTGCTGGTTCTCATGATTGAATGAGTGCGGTTCTCTCTCTGACAATAGAATCTCATTCATCTCTTAAGTCTATAAGTTTGTGTAACTAAAGTCCAGCTAGAATCTTTTCTCTAGTAGACTATCAGAGACTTGGATTATATGTCCGAAGTATATCTTCCTACATTGTTCATGATTCTGGTTCAGGCTAAAACTTGTATGTCTTGATATCTATCCAGAACAACTTGAAATATAGACTTCAAGATTCATTTCAAGAAACAGTTCTTCTGGTATTGTCTTCAATCATTTCATCTCCACAATATAAGGGATCAACCAAATGAACAAAGGTCTATGGTTTGATCACTGAGAAACTAGGAGCTTCATCAATGAAATGAAGTTTTTCCTATGTCATAAGAAAATTTTTTTAAAAAAAGGTTTCTGTAAAATAAACTTAATGTTTCTGACCATCACAGAGCAATGGTGACAAGGTGGTGAGTAACTGGGGACTCTGACCTCTGATCAAGGTGTTTCCTCACGTAAAAAGCCACAGTTACTAACTCTGTTATCTAAAAGGGAGAGGTAATGAGGTTTTCACATTGAGTAACTGGGGATTCTAGCCTCTGATCAAGGTGTCTCCCTAATGTCAAAGATGTGATTTAACAACTTACTTACTGGTCTTCTTGAAAATCTCTATAATATCCTTATAATTGTGCAAATTAATGGAATGCTTGTCCTCAATACCTTGAGCACACCTTCTCTACTTTTGTCTCTTGTCGTCTGCTTAGTATAGTTGTTTGATCAGCTATATCTTATCACACTTGTTCATCCCCGCTCTACATCATATATCCTGTATGTGGATAAACTTCCCTCTCATTCTAATTCTCTATTGCTTACCAGAGTTAAAAAATCTTCTCTTGAGTTTAGCAACTCACTTATTCTCTTAAGATATGCTCTTGAGTCTTTCTACATTAAGAAGCCACTGTATTTCTTCCTCATGTCCCCAGCAACTGCATATATCTCTCATTTCTGTTTGATGATGTCAAAGGGGGAGAACGGTCATCTGTGAGGTTCAGGGCATCTGAGGCATCTGAGAGTGTGTTGTAGGGGAGCGGATTTGGAGTGAAGGGGTCCAAAAGATGGTGTTTCTGGGAGAGGCTTTCTGGTTTGTCAGTATGCACATTTTGGTTTGCTCTTGATTGTTTTCAATTTCCTTTTAATGCCCTGACATTACTTGATTCATAGTGTTGCCATCATCAAAAAGGGGGAGATTGTTGCATCCCTACAGTTTTGATGATGTCTCACACTATAAATCAATTTGTTTTATCGCATTCTTGCGATTTAGGTCCGTGCATATCATGTCTCTGCATCTCACCTCTTGAGGTCGGTGCAATTTTTGGGACGGTGCAATTCTTGACTAGAATGCATTGGTTAGTCTGCTCGTCTCTATCTTAGTGGAAATCCATCTCGGTGCAAGCTGTGTCTTGCATCTCTCTTTATTCTGCCGATTTCTCTCTGCCTAGTCCATGCAACTTTTGCTTAGACTGCATATCCCATCTCGTGTAGTCTTTCTCTTTCTGAATAACATGTAGTCGGTGCACCTTTTTATTGCATTAACATACTCGGTGCAAGGTTTGATCTGCACCTAGTCGGTGTAACTTTTGCTTAGACTGCATATCCCATCTCGTGCAGTCATTCTCTTTCTGAATAACATGTAGTTGGTGCATCTTTTTATTGCATTAAGATACTCAGTGCAAGGTTTGATCTGCACCTAGTCGGTGCAACATTTGGTTAGACGTAGGTATAGGTACACAACTCGGTGCATACCTTGCTTAAGATAAAAACATGATCGGTGCACAGCCTAGTCTATACAAATCCCTACAGCAACGAGGTTGGTGCAGTTCTTGTTTCAGGCCTATTAGACTCGGTGCAAAATCTTGTAAGTAACTAAAGTAGATTGGTGCATCTTCTGCTTCATTCCGCATCGGTGTTTTTCCTGCTAGTCTTAGTCGGTGCTTGTTTCCAACTCCGTGCAAACTTTCCTTTCTGGCAAAAATAAAGTCAGCACATCTTTGTGCTTTATGGACTCTTGTCGGTGCATATATGTTGCACGATTGGACTCTATTGTCCGTGCTTATCACGTCTTGCGTTTGCACAAATCAGTGCATCTTTCGCTTTTACTCACTTCAACTCGGTGCAACCTCTTGTTCACCCTGTAGTAAGTCAGTGCAATGGTTGACTTGGAAACTCCTATTCAGTGCAGTTTACGCTTAATTACTCGCTACATCAGTACGTCGTGTGCTGAGTGTGTGACAAAATGTGATGAGGGCATCACTCACGATTCCCTCTTGCTCGGGACCTCCCTCCCCTCCGACGAGATCCAGTCCTGAGCTCCATCACTTCACCGCTCACTGCAGCACCTTGAGGATCATCTTTTGTGCACTTGTTATCTTTATTTTGAGTCATAATCATGTAATTTGCCGTTTATTTGAGTTTTATACCTAGGTTATTATGTCATTTCCCTAAGTTGAGTCTCATTGGGCCTGGGTGCTTACTATTGGGCCTACTTCCTTGGGCTAGGCCCATGGGCGCACCCCCCATTCCTTGGTTATTTGTTAGTGTGTTAAGAGTCAGGGACTTATATGTAATAGTGGGTTTCCTATAAATAGGACCCCAATCCCTCTTTTGAAGGTTAATGAATATTTGAATATTTGAGCATAAGTGCACCCTCCCTCTCTCTCTAGCTCTCTCATTCTCTCTCACTCTCTCTCCAGGGGGTGAACCCTTCTCTCTCTCTTTCCCCTTCTCTCTCTCTCTCCCTTGGGCGAACCTGCCCTTTCACCTCCCCCTTCCCCTGCCACCTCAGTTGCCACCTCACCCTCCAACCCTTCATCTCCCCTAGGCCATTTAATACTCCATCAATTCCCTCCACTTCCCAAGCAACCCCTCCTACTCCCCATACACCTTCCCCACCTCCAAGACAACCTTCCCTCTTCCCCACACAACCTTCCCTCTCCCCCACACAACTATTCCACTTCCCCACACCCTCCCATTCATAGCCCTTGTGCAACCCAAGCCCTCCCCCTACTTGCTGCGCACCCATCCTCATCAAACCCTCCCCCTCACCTTGGCCGACCCCTCCTTCACCCCCTCTCCCAGCTGCATCTCCCCCTCCCCCATCCACCACTCCTAAGCACATCCTCCCCCTCCACCATCACCCACCTTCCACCACCACTGACACCCCCTCTCCATCCCACTTAGTTCTTCCACTTTAGATTCCTATCTGCCCAATCTGCAGGTAGCAGAAAGAAGGGACGACTTGCAGAGGCGACCACGGTTCCCCACGGCAACACCTGAAGGCGTATCTTACATTGCTGGAAAGGTCGTCCAGTCCCCTACGCAGGCGAGGAAGAATCGTACCATTCCGAGTTCGGGGTCGTCTGGGAGAACCAATCTCCCCCGACTGCGCAGAGCTCCGTCAGCAGAGTCCCTGAACCCTGTTCAAAGCTACACCATGGCCGACGGTGAAAGATTCAAGTGGCGAGTTCTTCTACAAATATCTTCCTCCACCAGTCCTCTTTCTGGATCAAGAATTGGAAAGGCATTCGGCATCCAGAGGTCAGAGTTTTGGTCTTTCTTCCTCGGCTGGTCGGGTCTGTCTCCCACAGGTGGCAGTGACCTGCCTCCACTCAACGGCATCCCCCAATCGACCCCGACATCGGACGGCTTCCCTGTCAGTTTTGAAGCGCAGAGGGATTGTCCACGGTTCCAGCAACTCTGACGGTTTGAGATTTGGCATCCGGGAGCGGCCGGGACAACTTCTGCAATCCAATGTTCGTATCTGGTAGCCACTGTGGCCAGAGTCTGCAACCCGGTTCGTCACTGCACCACGACTAACCGTTGAGGATTCAGACTATGGGCCTTTCTTCAAAGATCTTCCTCCACCTGTCCCCGACCAGAAGCAAGAAGCGGAACCCCAGTCGGCATCCGTGAGCCAACGTTCTGATTTTTCCCCTTCAGTCGCGCGGGTCTGCTTCCCCCAGTCTGCAGCGACCAGCCCCCACTCATCGGCATCCCCCAATCCACCCTGACATCGGACGGCTTCCCTGTCAGTTTTTCAGCGCAGAGCGATTGTCCACGGTTCCAGCAACCCTGACGGTTCGTGATTCGGAGTCCGGGACCCACCGGAGCAATCTCTGCAACCTGCTGCATCAGAACAGAAGCTGTCAACCCCAAGTTCCATCGCCCTGTTCGAACCTCCGCCGTGGCCAGCGAAGACATCAGAAGAATTCATTAAAATTCAGAGGTGTCCTAGTTCCTGTTACAAAGAATTTCCTCCTGGTCTCGTCGACAGAAAAATTTCTGAGTAGGATATACGGTTGCAACAGCGGCTTCCTATCGCCTCTCACAGCAAGCGAGCAGATTCAATGTCGACTTCCTCTCCCTCGATTTCGGCGAGTTTCCCCTCCCGCCTGGCCGGCTTAGCGCCCCTCCCTGCGTGGAGGTAGTGTTTGCATGTAAACTTTACTTCCCCACCCCTAGTCCAACCCTCCTGTGTGAGGAGTAGTGTTTGTAATAAACAGCTCAAGCTTCATCGGCGCAGTGTGCGGGGAACCACACTTCCCGCTCGCCCTCTGGTGAGGACACACGGCGCTATCCTCGACGGAGCACCCTCATTCTGTGGGATATCACGGTGGTCAGCCACTTGGCGACCCTTGAGCGTGCTACTGCCGGCCTCAGTTAGAGTCTTTTGTGAGTCTTAGTCCGTGTCGGTCCCCGTCCCGCGTCACCCTCGTCTCCGTTCGGGGTTGGTTTCTTCAAACCAACCAGGTGAGCTCTACCCTTGCTCTTTACTCTTGTTCATTTAATATCTGCAAAACTTATTCGCTGGTTGGTGAGCGAGTGCCCGATCCCGGAACCACCACCTTGTGTGGTCACCGTGGCCTTAGTGAGAAGAGTGTCCTAGTGCCCCAAGGCACCCGGCTGCCCTTGTTTGTGGGCTTCCTATCTTCGGGAGGGTTAACTTTAGTGGTGCTGGTCCTCTAACCAGCCAGGGGCTTTCTCCACTACCTCGGCTCGGCATCATCGAGTCACCGCGGGAAACGGGTGAGTGCGGTGTAATGGTGACTCTCAAGTTGCTCTCAACCTTGTTGATTGTTGCGAATAAAGTCCAAAGGTCTTTTGCTTGCTGCATTATTTGTGTCACATCAAGTGGTATCAGAGCAAGTTTTAGACTTGTCTCTACAAGCCTAGGTCTTAGGACATTTGCATTACCATCCCATACCGGTCACCTTGTCTTTGTGCATGTCCACCCGTAGGGGTACCACATACCGGACCGATCCTTCTACTTCCGATCCACCTATGGATCCCAATTTCCAAGGCAACCAAAACATCCCTAGGGAAGCTCCCCAAACTCCTATGGATCGACTCGAGGCTGCCATCCAAGTCTTCACGGAGCAAATGAATGGAATTTCCACCCGATTAGAGAGGTTAGAAGAAGCTAGGGCCCCACCTAGGAACCATGCCCAAAGGGCTCCTCCTCCACGGGTTGAACATGAGAGGGAAGACCTAGATGATGAGTGGTATCGTGAGCAAGAGAGAGCCCCACAACCTCGATATCATGAGAGGTGACCACGTGAGGATCCGGATGACTTCCTACTAAGAATGATCAAAGTGGAAGCTCCTAATTTTGATGGGTCTCATAACCCTAGTGCCTATAAAGAATGGGAGCATGGCATGGACCAATACTTTGATTGGTACCCCATGTCCGAGGAGAGAAAGGTTAGGTTGGCCAAGATGCACTTTCTTAAACTAGCCAAAACCTATTGGCTAAAGGTAGAGAGCCAAAGGAGGATCAGGCGTGAGGAACCCATTGACACTTGGATAGACATGAAAGATCAACTTAGGAATAAATATCTTCCCATCTCCTATAGCCAACTTCTCCTTGATGAATGGCAAAGCCTTACCCAAGAGGGAAAGACCGTGGAAGAGTATATTGAGAAATTTGACTCATATCTCCTAAGGTGTGGTGTGGTGTGGTGTGGTCGAAGACCCAGTCGTCACTTTATCCCGGTTTAGGAATGGTCTCCTTCCCCACATCAAACGGGAGCTTTTTATGAGGGAAGTGCATAGCTTGGAGATTGCCTATCAAATAGCCCGTGATGTAGAGAGATTCTCTAGGAACCCATGGTTTGCCCCCCCCAAGGGCCCGGGACCCCGTCCCAACCTGCCTCCTCTGTTAAGAACACCTCCTCCCAGTGGGGGAACCCCCACTCGGCCCTACCCCCAACCAACCACTCCCACCCCCACAAAGACCACTCCACTCAACCCTCCTCCCCGAAGGGAGGAAGCCTCCAAAGGAAAGACCCCAGGGAGTAGTACGATTAAATGTTTTCAGTGCCATGGTTATTGCCACATAGCCTCCCAATGCCCTTCCAAGGGGATGTCGAGCCTTGTTATTGAAGGCGGAACTACTACATCCCAAGAAACCCATGAGAATACTATTGAGAAACACGAGGCTACTTTAGAGTGGGAAGAGGAATACGAGGAGCAATTCTTTGAGGAAGGTGTAGAAGATGATCCCCACTCCACCCACTTAGGAGTAATAAGGTGCACCCTTACCCAACCTCAAGAGAATGATTGGAGGAGGACTTCCATTTTTCACACCTTCATCAAAATCGGGGACCATGTTAGGAAGGTTATCCTAGACAACGGAAGTTGTGTCAATGCCGTGTCCCCGGACACCGTCAAGCTCCTAGGACTTACCCCAACACCCCACCCCAAACCATATCGTGTCTCATGGATAAACAACCATTCCCTACCCGTCAACACATGTTGTCTCATCCCCATCACCTTCTCATCCTACCAAGAGCAAATATGGTGTGACATCATACCTATGGCTGTAGGAAGCATCCTGCTAGGGAGACCTTGGATATATGATGTTAATGCTACCATCTATGGGAAAACGAATACGTGCACCTTTGAACACAAGGGAAAGACCATTCGCCTCAACCCTTCCCCACCCCGAAAGGACCCACCCTCCAAGGGAATTCTCCCCACACCACCTCAAAACCCAGGGGCCCCATCACCCCCAACCCAACCAACAAGTCAACTGTCCACCCATGAGAGTCCCATCAAAGGCCTACACCTCATCACTAAACAAGAACTCGAGGAAGAGGTAGCTCTCGGAACACCCATATACGCTGTGGTCATATGCCTAGGGGAATCCACCCCCTCCAACCCTCATCCCGTGGAAATACACCCTCTCCTAGAAGAATTCAAGGATGTGTTCCCCGAGGATCTCCCCGATCAACTGCCACCCATGAGGGATGTCCAACATGCTATTGACCTTGTCCCAGGGGCCACCCTCCCAAACCTTCCCCACTATCGCCTCAACCCCACTGAACATGCTGAACTGAGGAGACAAGTGGAGGAACTCATTAGAAAAGGCTTCCTTCGTCTTAGTAAAAGTCCTTGTGCTGTCCCAGCCCTCCTCACACCAAAGAAAGATGGGACATGGCAAATGTGTATTGATAGTAGAGCCATCAACAAGATTACCGTCAAATATAGGTTCCCCATACCTAGACTTGACGATATGCTAGACATGCTAGCTGGAGCCACCATTTTTTCACAGATAGACCTTAAGAGTGGCTATCACCAAGTAAGGATAAGGCTCGGGGATGAATGGAAAACAGCCTTCAAAACCAAAGATGGACTCTATGAATGGCTGGTGATGCCTTTTGGGCTCTCTAACGCCCCAAGCACATTTATGCGCCTTATGACCGAGGTCCTTAGGCCCTATATTGGAGTCTTCCTGGTAGTCTATTTTGATGATATCCTCATCTACAGCCAGTCCAAGGAAGCCCACCTCAGTCATCTTAGGCAAGTCTGTACCACCCTTAGGAAGGAGAGTCTCTTTTCCAACTTGGGAAAATGTCACTTCATGACAAAGTCCATTACCTTCCTTGGGTATGTTATCTCCACCGACGGGGTATCCATGGACCCTGAAAAGGTCCAAGCCATCCTCGATTGGCTAGAGCCCCGCACTCTCCATGAAGTCCAGAGCTTTAATGGGTTAGCCACCTTTTACCGTAGGTTCATCCGTGGGTTCAGCACAGTCACAGCCCCTATCACCGACTGCCTCAAAAAGGGGACCTTTGTGTGGACCAAGTCAGCATCTAGGGCCTTCCAAGAACTCAAAGAGAGAATGACCCAAGCCCCTGTCTTATGCCTCCCTGATTTCTCCAAAGTTTTTGAGGTAACTTGTGATGCCTCTGGGGTAGGAATTGGCGGGATCCTTAGCCAGGAAGGACACCCAGTGGCCTACTTTAGTGAGAAGTTGTGTGATGCCAGGATGAGATACTCCACCTACGACAAGGAATTTTATGCCGTGGTACAATCCCTCCGGCATTGGAGACACTATCTCTTGCCTAAAGAATTTGTCATATTTTCTGATCATGAGGCCCTAAAATACCTCAACTCCCAGTAGAAACTGAATGCCCGGCATGCACGATGGGTCGAGTACATCCAGTCCTACACTTTTGTGATCAAACATAAGGCTGGAAGCGAGAATCGTGCCGCGGATGCGCTCAGTAGGAGAATCTCCTTGCTAGCTACCATTCGAGTGGAGGTCATAGGGTTTGAAAGGATCAAGGAAGAATATCCGAATTGTCCAGACTTTGGGCATGTCCATACCCTCTTGACCACCCAACCACTCCAGGAGCACCAAAGCTTTATCCTAGAGGATGGGTTCATTTTTAGAGGCCATAAGCTGTGCATACCTCGAACCTCACTGCGGGATTTGTTAGTCTGGGAGTTACATGCAGGAGGTCTGGCGGGACACTTTGGGGTTCATAAAACCATTGCATTGGTTGAGGGACAGTTCTACTGGCCAAGTCTCAAAAGGGATGTAGCCAAAATTGTGGGGCAGTGTCGTACTTGTGCTACAGCCAAGCAAGTAAAGCAGAATACTGGCCTATACACCCCTCTCCCTGTCCCAGACCGACCATGGCAGGATTTGAGTATGGACTTTGTCTTAGGCCTGCCTAGGACCCAGAGGAAGCATGATTCCATCTATGTCGTGGTGGATAGGTTCTCAAAAATGGCTCATTTTATCCCTTGCTCTAAGACTTCAGATGCCTCCCATGTAGCCCGCCTGTTCTTTGATGAGGTGGTCCGCCTCCATGGCCTGCCCAAGACCATCATTTCAGATAGGGATGTCAAATTCACCAGTTACTTTTGGAAGACCCTCTGGCATCTAATGGGGACCCTGCTTAAATTTTCCACGGCCTATCACCCTCAAACCGATGGCCAGACCGAAGTCATCAATCAGAGCCTAGGGAATCTCTTGCGGTGCCTTGTTGAGGACCGCCCTGGAAATTGGGATCTCATCCTACCTCAGGCCGAGTTTGCATACAATAATTCCACCAATAGGTCCATAGGCATGAGTCCTTTCAAAGCTGTGCATGGCTACAAGCCTAGGAAGCCAACAGATCTCATTCCCCTACCCCCACATGCTAGGGTGTCCATCACTGCTGAGTCTTTTGCACAACACCTTAGAGAGTTGCATGAGGATATTCGCAAAAACATCAACAAGAGCAATGAGATTTACAAGAGGTCAGCTGATTCCCACCGCCGCCACCAAGAATTCCAAGTAGGTGATTTTGTGATGGTGAGAACTGAGAGGCTATTCCCTTGGAATACATCTAAGTTGAGGTCTCGTGGAGCTGGCCCCTTCCAGGTGCTAAGACGACTTGGCACCAATGCTTATGTGTTAGACCTCCCTGAAGAATACGGAGTAAGTCCCACATTCAATGTGGCTGACCTAGTACCCTACAAGGGCCTCACGGTGACACCCAGTGAGGAACTCCAGCCTACTCCACCCCTTGAGAGCGCCCCGACACCTCAGAGAGTTCCACCCAGCTTGAGAAACCAGCGTGACAAAGTGGAGCGGATATTAGATGAACAGGTCACCAATACACGGAGCAAGGCGTATGAGCGATACCTGGTCAGGTGGAAGGGACGGCCCCCTTCGGATGACGCATGGGTGAGTCGGGAGGACCTCCAGCGGTTGGACCCCGACCACTTGGAGCAGTATCACAGCAGGGAGGACCCCTACTCGACAGAGTCGAGCTCTTCGCGGCCCGGGGGAATTGATGAGGGCATCACTCACGATTCCCTCTGGCTCGGGACCTCCCTCCCCTCCGACGAGATCCAGTCCTGAGCTCCATCACTTCACCGCTCACTGCAGCACCTTGAGGATCATCTTTTGTGCACTTGTTATCTTTATTTTGAGTCATAATCATGTAATTTGCCGTTTATTTGAGTCTTATACCTAGGTTATTATGTCATTTCCCTAAGTTGAGTCTCATTGGGCTTGGGTGCTTACTATTGGGCCTACTTCCTTGGGCTAGGCCCATGGGCGCACCCCCCCCATTCCTTGGTTATTTGTTAGTGTGTTAAGAGTCAGGGACTTATATGTAATAGTGGGTTTCCTATAAATAGGACCCCAATCCCTCTTTTGAAGGTTAATGAATATTTGAATATTTGAGCATAAGTGCACCCTCCCTCTCTCTCTAGCTCTCTCATTCTCTCTCACTCTCTCTCCAGGGGGAGAACCCCTCTCTCTCTCTTTCCCCTTCTCTCTCTCTCTCCCTTGGGCGAACCTGCCCTTTCACCTCCCCCTTCCCCTGCCACCTCAGTTGCCACCTCACCCTCCAACCCTTCACCTCCCCTAGGCCATTTAATACTCCATCAATTCCCTCCACTTCCCAAGCAACCCCTCCTACTCCCCATACACCTTCCCCACCTCCAAGACAACCTTCCCTCTTCCCCACACAACCTTCCCTCTCCCCCACACAACTATTCCACTTCCCCACACCCTCCCATTCATAGCCCTTGTGCGACCCAAGCCCTCCCCCTACTTGCTGCGCACCCATCCTCATCAAACCCTCCCCCTCACCTTGGCCGACCCCTCCTTCACCCCCTCTCCCAGCTGCATCTCCCCCTCCCCCATCCACCACTTTTAAGCACATCCTCCCCCTCCACCATCACCCACCTTCCACCACCACTAACACCCCCTCTCCATCCCACTTAGTTCTTCCACTTTAGATTCCTATCTACCCAATCTACAGGTAGCAGAAAGAAGGCACGACTTGCAGAGGCGACCACGGTTCCCCACGGCAACACCTAAAGGCGTATCTTACATTGCTGGAAAGGTCGTCCAGTCCCCTACGCAGGCGAGGAAGAATCGTACCATTCCGAGTTCGGGGTCATCCGGGAGAACCAATCTCCCTGACTGCGCAGAGCTCCGTCAGCAGAGTCCCTGAACCCTGTTCAAAGCTACACCACGGCCGACGGTGAAAGATTCAAGCAGCGAGTTCTTCTACAAATATCTTCCTCCACCAGTCCTCTTTCTGGATCAAGAAGCGGAAGTGCATTCGGCATCCAGAGGTCAGAGTTTTGGTCTTTCTTCCTCGGCTGGTCGGGTCTGTCTCCCACAGGTGGTAGTGACCTGCCTCCACTCAACGGCATCCCCCAATCCACCCCGACATCGGACGGCTTCCCCGTCAGTTTTTCCGCGTAGAGGGATTGTCCACGGTTCCAGCAACCCTGACGGTTCGTGATTCGGAGTCCGGGACCCACCGGAGCAATCTCTGCAACCTGCTGCATCAGAACAGAAGCTGTCAACCCCAAGTTCCATCACCCTGTTCGAACCTCCTCCGTGGCCAGCGACGACATCAGAAGAATTCATTAAAATACAGAGGTGTCCTAGTTCCTGTTAGAAATAATTTCCCCCTGGTCTCGTCGACAGCAAAATTCCTGAGTAGGAGATACGGTTGCAACAGCGGCTTCCTATCGCCTCTCACAGCAAGCGAGCAGATTCAACGTCGACTTCCTCTCCCTCGATTTTGGCGAGTTTCCCCTCCCGCCTGGCCGGCTTAGCGCCCCTCCCTGCGTGGAGGTAGTGTTTGCATGTAAACTTTACTTCCCCACCCCTAGTCCAACCCTCCTGTGTGAGGAGTAGTGTTTGTAATAAACAGCTCAAGCTTCATCGGCGCAGTGTGCGGGGAACCACACTTCCCCGCTCGCCCTCATCTCCGTTCGGGGTTGGTTTCTTCAAACCAACCAGGTGAGCTCTACCCTTGCTCTTTACTCTTGTTCATTTAATATCTGCAAAACTTATTCGTTGGTTGGTGAGCGAGTGCCCGATCCCGGAACCACCACCTTGTGTGGTCACCGTGGCCTTAGTGAGAAGAGTGTCCTAGTGCCCCAAGGCACCCGGCTGCCCTTGTTTGTGGGCTTCCTATCTTCGGGAGGG
The DNA here is from genome assembly GCA_022559845.1 of Amorphophallus konjac. Lineage (NCBI taxonomy): Eukaryota > Viridiplantae > Streptophyta > Magnoliopsida > Alismatales > Araceae > Amorphophallus > Amorphophallus konjac. The sequence goes on along the minus strand of CM040120.1, from coordinate 177,341,040 downwards.
TTAACTTTAGTGGTGCTGGTCCTCTAACCAGCCAGGGGCTTTCTCCACTACCTCGGCTCGACATCATCGAGTCACCGCGGGAAACGGGTGAGTGCGGTGTAACGGCGACTCTCAAGTTGCTCTCAACCTTGTTGATTGTTGCGAATAAAGTCCAAAGGTCTTTTGCTTGCTGCATTATTTGTGTCACATCAAAATGTTTATTCCTTTCTCTGACAGTTTGTCTATGCATTCACCAGGTGGATGGCACGTGATCCGAGGAAGATAGAGGTCCAGAACATTTCGACACGTACCTCAACCCTTCAGGCGGGAAATGTGGTATCCACCCGCCTAAGTTTCTGGAACAGACATATATATATACTGAGGAAAAAGGTTTGAAATGGAGAAAATTGAAAAGTGAAAAAGAAAGAGAAGTGTGAGAGCAGTAGTGTGGATCAAGAGAGAAAACCAGAGACAAACCACTCCATCTAGAGTAGAGAGAAAATTTTGAGAGAAAGCTATCTGTGAATCTGAAGATCTGCTTCTACGGAAGCTACATTGTTTTGAATCAGAGATAGTTGTTTTCCATCGGTCTTTTATTTTCGAGTTTCCTTTGTTTCCCATTCCATCTTGTTACCCTCCAAGCTTGTTCGGAGGAAGGGAGAAGTTCTCCGGTTTTCCTCCATTGTTCTTGGAGGAAGAGAGGTTTGATCCTCTAGTTTTGTGAGTTGCTTGGGAGCAATTTCATAGGGTTTCCTTTGCTGCGTGCAAAGGAAGGGTGATTTGTTCTCTAGTGCTTCTTCTGGTTGATCAGAAGGCTGAGGACAGTGTTCCTCAGGGTAAGCTGTTTGGCAGCGGTTGTCGCAGACTGAGTCTGTTGTATGCAATTGATACTTGCAAGGAAACATTACTCTTCTGAGTGAGGGGTGGACGTAGATTGCGGGTAGCAATCGAACCACCTACAAATTCTCTGTCTCTCTGTGGGTTTACCTGTCTACTTTGTGCTTGCTCTCCATCTATCTTATATATTGCTTCATCGTGAATTTCTTTCTCGATCACAATCCATAGTCTGGATATCTCTATTACCTATCTCCCAAGTTTTCTTCACTGCGTTTTGAGGGGTTGAGTAATTGTTTTTGATCAAATTTGGGAGTGATCTATTCATACCCCCCTTCTATCTCACTTTCCGTTGTGCGTATCAGGATCTTATTCAGTTCCCAGATTTATTTCCTTCGTAGGTTCATCCACCGCCGGTGATGGCTCGTCGAATCTCTTTAATCCTTGCGCATACAGATCGGCGGTGTCATCTACGTTGCCATCCTCATCATCGACCGGGTCTTTTTCATCCATGATTTCATAAACTCCTAATCCATCGTCGCTCCACACCCCTTCTTGCTCCTCATCTTCTTCTATCACAATTGCCGTAGCTACGAACTCCGGGCACTTCAGAAGAGCATGACATCGCTAAGCTAGATCCTGTAGGAACCTATCAGGAACGGATTTAGAATTACGGGCAAGCGGGCGCGACTCAAGTGAGGAAGGGTTGGATGACCTAGAACAAGTCCCTACTTCTCTAGACCTAACAAACTCTTCTTTCCTAGACTCGACGGACCCTACATCTAACCTAGGGGAAAGGAAATCTAATCGGAAAGAAGCAGCAGGGACCTCATGCCCTAGGGAGGACGGTGGAGACAAGACAACGTAATCTTCCACCAAAATCTCTGTTTCAAATTTGACATTTTTTTGGAGATTAGTGGAGATCATGCAGCAAGAGGGAGAGGACGGAGGAGGAGGGGGAAGTTGGAGAGGGAAGAGAGATGGGAATAAGACAGCAAAGAAAGGATCAGAGGCGGAGAACCACAAATCTGAGAGATTGGATGAGGGAGTCCACATTGTGGAGAGATCAATGGGTGGGCATTGCCCACATGCACAAGGTATAATCAACACCTCGGTGGGTAATTCCGTCAAGAATGGATCAATCATGATCGGGGGTGAACGGGGTATAGATTCCATGATGGGGACATCTCTCGCCCTTCACATTTTTCCAAGCTCCTATTGCTCGCCATCATGGCTCCATTGTGTCTGTTACATTTTTCTGAGTCGAGTCATGTAATTTTCTTATTTTATTTGAGTCATATCATTGTAATTTTCCTTTTATTTGAGTCCAGTACCTAGGTTAATGAGTCATCTACCTAAGTTAAGTATCATAGGGTTGATTAGATTAGTTAATGGGCCCAATTCAATAGGTTAGGCCCAGGGGCGCCCCCTTCCCCCTTGGTTATTTGTCATTCGTATTAAAGTCAAGGACTTATTGTAAAATATGGGTTCTCTATAAATAGGACCCCATTCCTCCCATTTTAAGTTAATGAAGATATATTATTGTGAGTCCAGAAAATTGAGTTCATTTGGTGAGAAGCCATTAGAGAGGAGTGAGAAACTCCTCTCCCCTAGCCCCTTTCTCTCTCCTCCCCCTCCCACCTACTTTCTCTCTCTCATCCCCTCATTCAATAGTCACCACAACTTCCCATAACACCTATTTACTCCACCCCTAGTCCCAAGGGAGAACCCACCAATCCCCAAGCCACCCTCCAACCCCCAACCACCCACTACCATTTCCAAAGCACCCTTCCATCTCCCCAAGGCTGAAAGGGTTCAAACCCTAAGCCAAATTTGAATTTCCCTCCCTTGCTGGCTGCCCCTCACCCCTTCCCAACACCCCCTTCCTACTTTGGTCACCCTCCTCATTTCCCCTTGCTTCTCTTAGCCATCCCACCCTCATACACACAACCCTACACCTCCATCCGATTCCCAGCTCGCAGGCAGCAGAGTACTAGCAATTTTCTGAGGCTGCCATGTCATCACCAGGAAGCTTCAGATGGCATACTATATACCTTTGGAAGCGTCTCCCAATCCTCTTTGCAACAGTGGTGATCTCGTCCAAGTCTGAGTTCGTGGCTGCCCAGGAGAGCCGACATCGCCGGACTGCGCATCATCCTCCTGACAGTCATCCAGAAGCAGATTACAAAGGCTACCACGACTAGAGTTCTGAGCTTCTTGGAGCGGTGATGGGCTGAAACATTCTCCTCCAAGTCCCCTAGCATCTCCAAGAAGCGGAGCATCGTTTGAAGCTTGAAGCACAAAGTTTCGAATTTCCTACCATTAGTGCGCAGGTCAGTCTGACTGAAGACAATGACGATACTAGTGGCAAAACCTCCGTGGTTGACCCGAGATATCGTCAGAAGTTTTGGGGATTTTCTTGTTGGTGTCAATGGTCGGAGCAGAGAGTGGAAAGAACCGACGATCTTCTTCCGCTTCGGCTTCTAGCATAGTTTTCCCCACCCCGCTGGCCGGCTGACCGCCCCTCCCTACGTGGAGGTACGTTTTGGTTGTAAAACTAATCCCCACCCCTAGTCCAACCCCCTTGCAAGGGGCGTAGTGCATGTTAATTAAAATTTTAGGTTGAAGCTTCATCGGCGCGGCGTGCGGGTAAGCCCACGCTTCCTCGCTCGCCGTCGTCTCCGGCCGGGATCGGTGTCTTCACACCGATCAGGTGAGCTCCTGACAACACTCCTATGCTGGATTATTTGTGCTTGATTAGTATTGCTTCTAGTGTGCCATCGGTCGATGAGAAGTGCTCGATCTCAAATTGCTACTATGTGAGTGTCTACTGCGGGCGAGTTGTGAGAGAGCCATTACCTTCCACGCCATCGGCGTGCTGGCCGCCCCCGAGAGTGGGCATCCTAGGAACCTTAGGGGTTCAACCTTAACCTAGCCAATCCCCGGAGCTGCAAGGTCTCATCTCGGACCCTCAGCACCATCACCAAGTTGCCTACGGGCACTAATGTGCGCTTAGCGGGAGAGTCCGCTCGAGTGAAGTTGCCGGTCGATCCGTGAATCTTGTTTGCTTGCTAGGTCCGAGGGATTGATAAGTTAGTTGCTGCATTCCTAAGGCTTCATCAAACATCCTAGGTCATGTCACATCAATTGGTATCAGAGTAAGTTCTAGACTTGTCTCTACTAAGTCTTGTCCTAGGGCCATTGCATTTATTCCCCCCGTTCATCGTGGCCACTTCCTACTTAGTCTACTTGCCACCCTTGGACATCATTCTAGATGAGGACCTTCGCTTTGACGAATCAAGCCCTAGTGTCTATCTAAAGTGGGAGGCTACCATGGAAAGGTACTTTGAAAAGACTTGGGTATATGGACCCGCGAGAGTCCGCAAGGCCAAGGGACGAATTCGGGGTCAAGCCAAGAGTAAGTGGGAGCACATAGAGGGATTAAGAAGGGTTAGGATGCAAGAGCCCATTCACTCATGGGATGATATGAAGGAGGAACTTAGAAAGATCTATGCTCCCCGACATTCCCCTTCCTATCCGAGGAGCACTACCACTCCTCCATCCCCACCGACCAACTTGAGACCACCCTTATGTCTCCACCCCCACCACTTCCAATAAATGCCCTCTCAACCATCATAACTACACTTCACCACCAAGTCCTCTCCATTAAGACCCAAATGATCCCAGCATCCACCTCTCCACCTAACCCCATGAGGGCCCCCACACCCCAACCAAAACCCCCTTCCACAACCCTCAATATCCAAACCAAATCGGCCCCCACTCCCACCCCTCCACAACCGGCCTATCCCAAGGGCAAGAGACCCTTAACCGACCCAGCTTCCCCCGTGATGACCACCACTCCCCCGTCCAAAGTCACTCACCCAACCTTCATCATTCAAACCCAAGTGGACCCCGTGTCCACCCCTCCACCTAGGCCCATGACGGTCACCACCCCCAAACCCACTCTCCCTTATCCAATTCACACCCACACTCAATTGACCTCCGCCCCTCCACCTTCCCCCATAAGGGATACCCCCACCGAGGCCAACCCAACCCATCTTCCACTTCCAACTCCAATCTTACCCCAACCTAGGCCTCCACTACTTCCACTACCAATCCCAAACCAAGTTTCCCTTTACCCTCCACCCCGGGTGCACTATACACCATCCCTCATCACCCCACCCTCAAAAGACCATCTCACCTCCTTGGTAGAGGAACGCATACCCGACCCCATAGTGGTGAACACTCCGGACCCTATTCCCCCTATGGAGACCACCCATGTCCAAGTTGAAGAAGAAACCTCGCCCAGTGGTCTTCACCTTACACCACCCTCTCTTGTTGGGGCCGAGCTCATCTTAGGAGAACCCCTTGTTAGTTGGCTAAAGGAGAGCCCAATTAGAGAGATTACGGCCCATGTTTTCCCTCATATGGAGCAAAACCTCCCTATAGTGCCCCTCTCCTATCACACCACCATCCAATCATCTTACCAAGTGGACACATTAGGGGATCTTCTCAAGGGCTTAGCATGGCAAATGAAGTTGACCGGCATGTTGACCACAGTGGCCAACCAACCTAGGAGCCTTGATCTCCTACACCTATGTGTCGGATCTATCACCTCGATTTGCACCATTGGTTGCTACACTAGCGATCTTCTTCTATTCCTCCCCACACCCGATGAGCCCGACCTTATCCTCAAATTGGAGTCCCTCATATCGGGCAGAAAGCCAAGCCCTCCTCTCATTGCCAACCCACCCACTAAGAACTTCAGCCCAATCATTTCATTAGAGAAGGATGATCCACCATCATATTGTGAGGACCTTGAGGATGTTGAGATGAACTTAGAGCTCCTTTCCCCCGGGTACACTTATGTTGATCCTTTTGACCCCTCCGAATGGGAACCCGAGAACCCATGTGATCCACCCACATCACTTATCACCCACTCCTTCCTACCCTCACCCACCATGTTGGACCAAGCCCACCTCTTCCAAGTCCCGGGCGACACAAGGGTAGCTATGACCAAGGAAGATCTACACCTAAGGAACAAGGAGGTGCCTCTCCCCATGATGCCCACCTTCCTTGACCGCTTCGACCCTTTTGAATAGAAACTCCAATGCCAAACCATACCCCAACACATCAAACTCATTTTTGGGTTAGGAAAACATATGTCTTGGCACCTTGAACCACTTGGCATGATTCATAAGTCGGGTACATTCATTCATATCACCCACATGTCAAGTAGAAAACATGAGTGGTCCATATTCGGATGTAATGGTCCACCTTCATTCATTATGAGTCTTAAGCATGTTAGGAGCATTCATGGATGTTCGGGTCCTCCGGCACTCATCACACCCACGCATGAGAGGGACACCTATGGATGTCCCCGCCCTCCCACACCCTTCAAAGTCCCCATGGCATCACTGCATGATTGGTCTAAATATGGTTGTCCTGGCCCCCCTTTGCATATCATGCATCTCCCACTCACACCGCATCATAGTACTTGGCATGAGCATTTAAGCAAGCAACAAACAACGAGCAGTGAGAATCACAAGAAGCGGGCAAAACCTTACGAACGCCACTTCCAAGTTGGCAACTTGGCGATGGTGACTTTAGAGTGGCTCTACCCTAGGGTCACCTCCAACTTGAGGGCACGAGGACTTGGACCTTGCCTAGTTCCGAGTGGCCTTGGCAAACTGGCTTATGGGTTGGGCTTTCTAATGGGTTTTGGGATTCACCCCATTTCCCACGTGGCGGGTCCGGAAACCTATATAGGCACCGCGGTGGATCCTAGTGAGAGTTTTGGGCCTACCCCTACCCTTGTGAGAGACACACTCGGAGAGCCACCACATATCAGCCTGAGAGCCCAACGTGTGCACACGGAGGCAATACTAGGCAAGCATGGTTCCATCACCAGTAAGAAGGTGTGCCCGAGCCACCTTGAGAGGATGAAGGACCGTCCCTTGGTTGCGGACGCAGGGTTGAGTTTGGAGGTCATGGCTCGCCCGGAGCGGCATTGGAGGATCACTTCCCCGGTGGACCCATACTCGACGGAGTCGAGTTCTTCGCACCTCGGGCGTATGATGGGGGCATCTCTCACCCTTCACATTTTTCCAAGCTCCTATTGCTCGCCATCATGGCTCCATTGTTTCTGTTACATTTTTTTGACTCGAGTCATGTAATTTTCTTATTTTATTTGAGTCATATCATTGTAATTTTTCTTTTATTTGAGTCCAGTACCTAGGTTAATGAGTCATCTACTTAAGTTAAGTGTCATAGGGTTGATTAGATTAGTTAATGAGCCCAATTCAATGGGCTAGGCCCAGGGGTGCCCCCTTCCCCCTTGGTTATTTGTCATTAGTCCTAAAGTCTGGGACTTATTATTGTTGTGCCCCTGGCCCCTGTGGCTTGTGGTTTTGATGATTGGCTTTAGGGGTTTGTGATGATTGGTGTTAATGTGAGTTAATCACTGTGAGTCACCATGGTTTTATTCAGTCATTTTATCAGATCATAACTCAGTCATTCTTATATTCAGTCTGTCATTCAAATGTTCATTCAGTCTTTCATATGTTCAGTCAGTTTATTTGCTTACACTGTGAGTCATTGCATTTGAAGTTCAGACTGTTCAACTGCTGCATAAAGCATTTATATGCATTTATAGAGTCTGCACATTTGCATCAGGCAGCAAGTGTGTACAATGCCCTGTGTAGGCACGACAAGTCCATACATTGGTTGCACATTGCACAGCTGTAGGCACTTCTAAGTCTACACATCGTGTAGCTTGTTCGCATAGCCAAGTCTATACATCGGTTGTTCATACACTACAGCTCACATCTGTTAAGTATATACACTGCTGCATTCCTTGCATGAGTAGAGTCTATACACTAGTCGATGGAAGCAAGTCTGCACACTCGTCTGTTCAGTTTGTGACCAAGTCTGTACAGTCAGAGCTACTGTGCAGAGTCTATACATTGGTTGGCAGCTAGTCTGTACAGTGAGTGTCTCATTGGTGAAGTCTGTACACTCACCAACTGAACTTCAAAGTCCATACATTTGTCTTCTCTTCAAAGTCAGTACATTGGCGTTGGGCATCCAAGTCTATACACTCGCTGTCTTCCATTGTTTCAAGTCTGTACAGCCTTTCCATTGGAAAGTCTATACATTGGTCGCTGAATGATCTTCAAGTCTATACAGACCTTGACTCGCTCAAGTCTGTACATCGGCCTGCTATCTTTGACAAAGTCTTCACATCGCGAAGTCTATACACTCAACTCCTTCACACTTCAACAAAGTCTGTACAGCGGATGTCTTCACATAGGAAGTATGTACAGCCGTTCACCTCGTGAAGTCTAGACATTTGATGTGCATGGTCTTGAAGCATTTAGGAAGTCTGTACTTTGGTCTGCTTTGCATTGCACAAAGTATGTACATTGCACAGCATGCATCAATTCCAAGTAGGTACATCGTCTATTCATAAAGTATATACATTGTACTTGTGTTCAATAGTTTGAAGTGTATACACTCTCACGTTGTTCATACTTGGCTATATGTTGCTTTCAAGTGTATACACTCTCACATAATACACACATGCTTAGCTGCTGTCCTAAGTCTGCACATTGCCAAAGTCTGAACAGTCATCGTCTTAGTGCATCTCAAGTCTATACATTGCTACAGTAACGCAAGTTTATACATCGTCCGTCTCATGCATTGTATTAGGCTATGTCTATACAGTGAACTGTCTCATTCAGCGTCTCATATGCACATTTGAGTCAAAGTCTGTACAGCCCAAGTCTGTACACTGAGGACGCTTGTTAGCCTTCAAAGTCTATACACTGTCTACAGTGCATCCAGCAAGTCTATTCATTGGAGTGTCTTGTTCAGCGTCTCATGGCAAAGTCTGCACATTCTATTGTTCAACGTCTGCATGCATTACATGAAGTTTGTACACTGCATCGTCTCAACTTGCGTCTCACTGAGCATCCATTCACTATAAAGTCTATACAGACTTCATCGTCTTAGGGTACGTCTCATGCCTTTGCCAAAGTCTATACAGTCTGTTGCTGTGTTACACTATATGCCTCACTCTAAGTCTACACACTCGTGAGTGTCTCATCAAGTCCATACGTTGGCGTACTGTTCATGCTTCAGTCATCAAACTCTATACAGACTTCAGCGTCTCATTCTGCGTCTTACATCAAAGTCTGTACATCGCCTTCAATCTTCAAGTCTATACATCGTGGGCTTCATTCCTTCTAGTCTGTACATCTTTCAAGGGCCAAGTGTATACATCGCTCACAGGTCATACGTCCAAGTCTGAAGTCCATATAGCCCTGGTTGAGCTTCGTGAAGTCTATACAGTGGCTGAGCTTTGTGAAGTCTACACATTGGTAAAGCTAGTGCATGCATTGTTCATCACCTGTCTTGTTCACTGCGTCGACGCTGACACTAGATGCATTGACGCATTGTCTAGTTGCCAAGGGCGTGAGCATCTCGCTTGAGGAGCTGAGGCTACGCTGCACGTTGGAAGCGTTGACGCCTTGGGCTGATGTCCAAAGGTCTTTTGATCAACATCAAGTCTGTACAGCATGAAGTCTGTACATTGGTTTTTGTCTTGAACAGAAGGCCTAAGTCTAAACACTCTCATGTTCTGATAATGCATTCATCCTCACAAGTATATACATTGCTTTTGCTTTATCTGCTCAAGTCTATACAGTCTGAAGTCTATACAATGCCTTGCATTCACAGAGTCTGTACATGGTGTTTAGACTTAAACTGATAACTTATCCGATGCTCTGTCTGACAGGGATTCTTATCGAGATTGATGACCTGGCTCGTGATCCCAGGAGGACGAGGTATGCAGATGCTGACACGTCGATGAAGCTACCTCGGTTCTGGCAAATTCCTTGGGTGGGAAAACGTGGAAGCCACGCGCCCAGGGGCTGCTGCTGCTGCTGCTATATATATGAGCCTTCTTCCTGCTGTAGAAGGTTGATCGAAAGAAAAGGAGAAAAGTATATACATCCAGTCTGAGAGCAGCAGAGTATTCTCGATCCAGTGAGTAGAGAAGAAGAAGAAAAAAGAAGAGTGGCAGAGTGAGAGAAGCAGTAGAAGTAAAAAGAGAAAGAGAGAGAGCTCGCGAGTGAGAGAAGGAAGTAGAGAAGAAAAAGGAAGAGAAAGAAGAAGCTTCATCTGAAGACTAGTTCCTACTGGACCGTGGATCAGATCCAGGCCAGTCAGCTCCGTTGAGAGCCACATCTATGTTTTCATCTTTACAGCCTTCTGATTGCTGTGTTATTTTCGTTTATTGTTTTCCTTTGTTTTCTGATTACCTTTGTACTTCCGATCTTCTGGACTGAGGTCGGGTTCCTCCTGTGGACTCAGGAGAAGGGAGATCTGATCTCCGGTACTGGGCTTGTGGGTTGCAAGTCCAGGGGTCCCTCCTGGTCTGGAGGAAGAGAGGTCTTCGACTTCTAGTTTCCAAGTGGCTGGGAGCCACTTGGGGTGTCCCTCCGGTTGGGAGGAAGAGGGGAGGTTGTTCCCCTGGTCAAGCTGTGTGGCAGCACCTTGTTCACAGACTGAGTCTGCAGTGTTCTAGCTTGTGCTAGTGGAAGCCTCACTCCGGTTGGGAGTGAGGGGTGGATGTAGGTCTGTGGACCGAACCACCTAAAAATATCTTGTGCAGTGATCTGATTGTTTGCTTTGCTTCCGCTAGATGCTTGAATAGGCACGCTCCAAGTGTTTGTATTTGAGTTGAATCGAATTGGTTCTATTCTGTGTTTATCTCTAGCATCCAAGTTTTTATTTGGCCATTATTCATAGAGGGATACATTCACCCCCCCTCTGTATCCGGGCCTAGCACCCTAACAGTTGGTATCAGAGCGGTGTCTGCATACAAGGTCCAGCGACCTGCAGATTCGATCTTGCAGTCTTAGGTGCTAATTTATTTTTAGTGCATCAATATTCCTGTTGCATTGAATCTATCTGTTATCTGTTTCAATGGCTTATCCACCCGTCTTTAATGGTTCTGATTTCAACCAGTGGCACAGTGCTTTACGTGCTTATGTTAAATCTGTTGATCCTGACCTGTGGAAAGTGATTTCACATGGTCCTCATAAATTACCAAAGAAAGGGTCCAAATGGACTGACAGTCACGAATTAATGTATGAGGAGAATCAGACAGCTATAAATCTGATGAAAGCAGCCACTGACAAAGCCTTTCACTCATGCTTCTTTGATTCCAGTTCTGCTAAAGATATTCTGGATATGCTGAAGCAAACTCAGAAGAGAGATGTGGACAGCTGCATGATGGCTGACAGAAATGATCAAGGCAGCAATCAAACTGAAGAAGATGATGATGATGAGGTAAATCTCTTCGAGAACTTTTCTCTTGATGATTGGGAGAATGCATATGCTGAACTGTTAGAGTCACATGAGAGCTTAAGAAAACAGTATAAAAAGTTGAAGAAGGGTACTCGGGTAGATAGTTCTAGCTCTCCATGTGAAAACTGTTCTAGTACGAAGCAATTTCATGATGCATGTCTGTCTGATAATCATATGTATAAAAACCAGAATGCAAAACTGAAGAAGGAACTTGAAAGTGTTTACTCTAAACTAAACAAGCTAAAATCTGAAGATGAATCTCTCAGAAAACTCTCCAAAGAAGATGAAGAAGAATCAGAGAAACTTAAACAGGAGAACAAGTTGCTGATTGAAAAACTTAATGCCATAAAATCTGTAAACATAGAATTACAGAAAGATCTTGAAAAACAGTAAAAAGATATGAAGGAAATTGAAAATGGAAGAAAGTATGAAGTCAATTCAGAAGATCAGCTTCTAATAAATGAATTGGTTCAGAATGACAAACTTAAGCAAGAAAATAAGAAATTGAAAATGCTGAACTCCACTATGTCTGAGAGACTTCTAGCTTTAGAAAGAGGTAAAAGTGTTTGCTTTGAAGATTCTGATAAACTGAGCAATCTGGAAAATGAAATTGAAGAATACAAAACAGCTAACAAGGTTTTGAATGAAGCTGTCAATTGCTGTGAGTAAGAGATTGCCAGTTATGAGATACATATTTTCTCTTTAGAAAATGAAATTCAGGATTTGAAAGTTTCCTTGTCTAAATTTGTTGATGGGCAGAAAAACCTAGACAAGCTACTAGGAATAAAAATCAATCCTAGGAAGGAAGGGCTGGGCTACAATAAGATAAACAAGAAGGAACTTCAGAACAAAGTTATGACATCTTTTGTAAGTGGTTCAGATGTAGCCACCACCTCTAAAGACAAACAGCCCATTGCTCAGAAAATGTTGGGAGCAAAGGATAACTTTAAGAAAGAGAGACTGGGCTACAGTCCAGTCATGAGGAAGGTTGATGGATCCAACTTGAAAACTGTTTTTGTTAAATCTTCTGAACAGAAAAAGCCTTCTACTACATCTCCAATTCAGTACAAGGCTAAGAAAACAGGAAAAGATGATAAAAATCAGAAAAGGACTGTAAATCAAAAAATAAATGAAAAGGGTTCATCAGTGTTTGCTGATCACAGTCCTCACACACACTCACATGCATCTAAAAAGAAGATTATCTGTCATTACTGTCATAAAGCTGGACATCTGATGCATGAGTGTAAGTTGATGGAGAAGGATGATAAGAATGCTAGGAGATATCATGATAAAAATCTTACATCTCAGAAAAGGAGAATTGAGTGTTTTCATTATGGTAAACTAGGACACAAAATTTCACGATGCTGGTTTGTTAGTGATAAGAATAAATTTCATGCAAACGATCATGCTCTTAACAAGAACAAGTCTGTTCCAATAAACCAGCATATGACATGCTTTAATTGTGAAAAATTGGGTCATAAGAGATTTGAATGCTGGCTGAATGCTGGTAAGAAAAGTTCTAATTCATGCTTTCACTGTGGCAAGATGGGCCACATTGCAGCCCACTGTTGACATGCTCAGGGTAGAAAATTAAATTCTAAACCTGCCATTGGAAAGTCTCATGCATGCTATCATTGTGGGAAGCCAGGTCACAGGGCTGCAACCTGTTGGCTGGCAGGATATCAAAACCAAACTGGTTTTGGTAAACAGAACTCTTATTCTGTTAACAGAAAATCTCATGCATATACACATGGATTTCATGCAAACAAGAATGTGCATAGATTAAATCCGAAATCTGGTGCATCTTACTATCATTATAGTAAACAGAACTCTTTCTCTGCCAATGAACTTCATGACAACAGTAATGTGCATAAGAGGAATTTGAAATCTGCTAATTCATGCCATTGCTGTGGACAAAATGGTCACTCAATGTATAATTACAATTTGATGAAATCTGATGACCTTCATGCACGAAAATTGTTGAGAAAACATGCTAGGAGTAATACTGTCATGTCAGGACCCAAGACTTCTTGGGTACTTGTTTGTGCAAAATAACATTGCTATGCAGGTGTGCCTTGGGACTGGAATAAAAAGGGGTAATGATCCAAGACATTCAAGAAGAAAATCCCATACTGAACTTTTCAGGTAAACTTCCTGCTCTTCTTATTTTTAGTTTTAATGCATAGCAAGTTAAATCTGTTTTTGCATTTTCATTCATCATTTACCATGTGCATTATTTTCTGATCATGCATTTGTTGAGAGTTCTGTGCAAATATCAGATTAAAAAGGGTTGTCTGTATCTGATGCATACATAGGCTAATTGCAATTGCTTGATAATTGTGTTATGCATAAACTCTGAAAACAAATTGCATTTCGAATTTTCTGAAAAATCTGAACTGCTTATGAGTGTGACTTGAAATTTGTGTGTTGCAATAGCTCACTGAAATTCTGACTTGCATATAGGACTGCATGTTGAATAATCATGCATGACCTCAATGGTATATAAATGGTAAGGTACCAAAAGGCAGGGAGGTCTGTCTGGAGGTTCTTACTATGTGTGAGGTGGTCTTTTAGACCAAGTGCTCCGCCCAGTACCATGGGTCACCTTGCTGGTTAGGACAGTCTGAATGTGCATGAATCATTTGGTATCATATGTTCAGTTTTCAGTGCAAACATTGCATGTTTTCAGGGGGAGTTAGTTGCATATCCTTGCATAGCATTCAATGTTGAGTCTTTACATGTCCCTGCATACATATAGTGCATTGCATTTCCTTACATTGAAAATGCCAAAAAGAGAGCTTGAATGCATATTGTGAGGGGGAGTCAATGCATTGCATATAGGTTGTCAAATGCATACATGTGTCAGAACTCATTGCATATCCTCTCTTACTGATTTTGTTGACAAACCTTAATCATATTCTGTAAAACTTTGAGCTTCACAATCTCTCTTAACAATTGGTATTTCTCCTATCAATTGGTATCATTTGGGTTCAGAATTCCATCAGTCCTTCATGAAGATTTCAATGGGCTATCTCGATCATAAATCTGAAAATTTTGAACTAGAAATCTTCTATTATATGTTTTTATGAATATCTGAAATAACTCAGGTGGTTTAAGTTTAATGTACTCAAGGGTTGACTTTAAAATCTCTTAAAAATATCTGAAGCATGTTTAATAAACATTAACCATCTGTTTCATGCTGTGTCTTGAAAACTTCTGAAATCTGCACTTTTGAATACATGACTTCAACTGATTAAGTACATGAAACTATTATTGATTTGAAGCAAATGAATTTTTCTGAAAAGTCTAAAGGGTAATATCTGTCAGAGCAATGACCTTGGTCACTGAGAAACACATGTCCAAAGGACTGTGTCATGAGGTGCCTTAGTTAACTCTGCATAAAATTCATTGAAAATCAGGCAGAGCAATGGCATGCACACTGAGAAATACAACTCACTCATTAAAAAATGATTTGTAGTGTGTCATGATGTGTAATTGCTAACTCTGTTCACATAAAGTATGACAGTTAGTCACACTAAGGGCTTAGGGATATTGGCCTCTAATCAAGGTATATCCTCTAGTTACAATGTGTGCACTGAACTAGAGTGCTCGTAAAATTTGTAGCAAGAAAATTATTGAACAAATTGAAATATCTGAATATTGATGCAAAAAAATCAAATTGCTACAACCCTAGACAAAATCATATGACTTCATAATTGCTTGATTTCAATACTAGTGCATGTAATTCTGGAAGAAGTCAATAAATTTGATTGTGTAAGACAAAGGGAGGACAATCAAGATAAATATGAGGGCTTGGTTCATTTTTATTAAAACATGGTTTTAGATATCAATACAGAATTTTATTGATAAACTCTGCATACATCATGTTTAAACCATGCTGTTCAAAAAGCTCATTCATAAGCCCCTATAATGGAAGACTTTGAAAAATTATGTTTTGGATTTATGAGATTGATATCTCCTTGAAAATCTTGTTGAATTATTTCTGTTTGGAGCTTATTTGTAAATCTGCTTATTTGAACCCTTTCTGCTCACTGTCCTTAATTCATTGACCTGAACTGCCTCTGTGGTCTCTCTCTCAACAATATCAATTTGGAGTCATGCAACACATGCATATCAATTGGCATCTATTCAGGGGGAGCTCTCATGTCATATGCACATGGTGCATAGAAACTCTTAAAGTGGGAGAATTGTGTTCTTGCATTCTGGTATCTGCATCTGCATTCACCCCTTCCCATGGTTTATTTTGATTATACCAAAGGGGGAGATTGTTCGCCAAAGAGGGAGAATATCATTCAATAAGTGCATGCAGGCTCATTTTGATCATCTCTAACTCATGCTTTTGCTGAAACTCCTAAAGGGGGAGAAATTGTCTGAATTTTTATACATGCTATAAGTTCTCAAACTATTTTCTTTTTGATGAAGTCAAAGGGGGAGAATAGTTTGAGTCATCAGAATGACTTTCATAAGAATGTCTTACATCATCAGAATGTCTCACTATGTATTGTTGCCATCATCAAAAAGGGGGAGATTGTTGTGCCCCTGGCCCCTGTGGCTTGTGGTTTTGATGATTGGCTTTAGGGGTTTGTGATGATTGGTGTTAATGTGAGTTAATCACTGTGAGTCACCATGGTTTTATTCAGTCATTCTATATTCAGTCATTTTATCAGATCATAACTCAGTCATTCTTATATTCAGTCTGTCATTCAAATGTTCATTAAGTCTTTCATATGTTCAGTCAGTTTATCTGCTTACACTGTGAGTCATTGCATTTGAAGTTCAGACTGTTTAACTGTTGCATAAAGCATTCATATGCATTTATAGAGTCTGCACATTTGCATCAGGCAGCAAGTGTGTACAACGCCCTTGTAGGCACGACAAGTCCATACACTGGTTGCACATTGCACAGCTGTAGGCACTTCTAAGTCTACACATCGTGTAGCTTGTTCGCATAGCCAAGTCTATACATCGGTTGTTCATACACTACAGCTCACATCTGTTAAGTATATACACCGCTGCATTGCTTGCATGAGTAGAGTCTATACACTGGTCGATGGAAGCAAGTCTGCACACTCGTCTGTTCAGTTTGTGACCAAGTCTGTACAGTCAGAGCTACTGTGCAGAGTCTATACATTGGTTGGCAGCTAGTCTGTACAGTGAGTGTCTCATTGGTGAAGTTTGTACACTCACCAACTGAACTTCAAAGTCCATACATTTGTCTTCTCTTCAAAGTCAGTACATTGGCGTTGGGCATCCAAGTCTATACACTCGCTGTCTTCCATTGTTTCAAGTCTGTACAGCCTTTCCATTGGAAAGTCTATACATTGGTCGCTGAATGATCTTCAAGTCTATACAGACCTTGACTCGCTCAAGTCTGTACATCGGCCTGCTATCTTTGACAAAGTCTTCACATCGCGAAGTCTATACACTCAACTCCTTCACACTTCAACAAAGTCTGTACAGCGGCTGTCTTCACATAGGAAGTATGTACAGCCGTTCACCTCGTGAAGTCTAGACATTTGATGTGCATGGTCTTGAAGCATTTAGGAAGTCTGTACTTTGGTCTGCTTTGCATTGCACAAAGTATGTACATTGCACAGCATGCATCAATTCCAAGTAGGTACATCGTCTGTTCATAAAGTATATACATTGTACTTGTGTTCAATAGTTTGAAGTGTATACACTCTCACGTTATTCATACTTGGCTATATGGTGCTTTCAAGTGTATACACTCTCACATAATACACACATGCTTAGCTGCTGTCCTAAGTCTGCACATTGCCAAAGTCTGAACAGTCATCGTCTTAGTGCATCTCAAGTCTATACATTGCTACAGTAATGCAAGTTTATACATCGTCCGTCTCATGCATTGTATTAGGCTAAGTCTATACAGTGAACTGTCTCATTCAGCGTCTCATATGCACATTTGAGTCAAAGTCTGTACAGCCCAAGTCTGTACACTGAGGACGCTTGTTAGCCTTCAAAGTCTATACACTGTCTACAGTGCATCCAACAAGTCTATTCATTGGAGTGTCTTGTTCAGCGTCTCATGGCAAAGTCTGCACATTCTATTGTTCAACGTCTGCATGCATTACATGAAGTTTGTACACTGCATCGTCTCAACTTGCGTCTCACTGAGCATCCATTCACTATAAAGTCTATACAGACTTCATCGTCTTAGGGTACGTCTCATGCCTTTGCCAAAGTCTATACAGTCTGTTGCTGTGTTACACTATATGCCTCACTCTAAGTCTACACACTCGTGAGTGTCTCATCAAGTCCATACGTTGGCGTACTGTTCATGCTTCAGTCATCAAACTCTATACAGACTTCAGCGTCTCATTCTGCGTCTTACATCAAAGTCTGTACATCGCCTTCAATCTTCAAGTCTATACATCATGGGCTTCATTCCTTCTAGTCTGTACATCTTTCAAGGGCCAAGTGTATACATCGCTCACAGGTCATACGTCCAAGTCTGAAGTCCATACAGCCCTGGTTGAGCTTCGTGAAGTCTATACAGTGGCTGAGCTTTGTGAAGTCTACACATTGGTAAAGCTAGTGCATGCATTGTTCATCACATGTCTTGTTCACTACATCGACGCTGACACTAGATGCGTTGACGCATTGGCCAGTTGC
The DNA here is from genome assembly GCA_022559845.1 of Amorphophallus konjac. Taxonomy (NCBI): domain Eukaryota; kingdom Viridiplantae; phylum Streptophyta; class Magnoliopsida; order Alismatales; family Araceae; genus Amorphophallus; species Amorphophallus konjac. Next base: position 177,323,199 of record CM040120.1, on the reverse strand, counting down.
CAAGGGCGTGAGCATCTCGCTTGAGGAGCTGAGGCTACGCTGCACGTTGGAAGCGTTGACGCCTTGGGCTGATGTCCAAAGGTCTTTTGATCAACATCAAATCTGTACAGCATGAAGTCTGTACATTGGTTTTTGTCTTGAACAGAAGGCCTAAGTCTACACACTCTCCTGTTCTGATAATGCATTCGTCCTCACAAGTATATACATTGCTTTTGCTTTATCTGCTCAAGTCTATACAGTCTGAAGTCTATACAATGCCTTGCATTCACAGAGTCTGTACAGGGTGTTTAGACTTAAACTGATAACTTATCCGATGCTCTGTCTGACAGGGATTCTTACCGAGATTGATGACCTGGCTCGTGATCCCAGGAGGACGAGGTATGCAGATGCTGACACGTGGATGAAGCTGCCTCGGTTCTGGCAAATTCCTTGTGCGAGAAAACGTGGAAGCCACGCGCCCAGGGGCTGCTGCTGCTGCTGCTATATATATGAGCCTTCTTCCTGCTGTAGAAGGTTGATCGAAAGAAAAGGAGAAAAGTATATACATCCAGTCTGAGAGCAGCAGAGTATTCTCGATCCAGTGAGTAGAGAAGAAGATGAAAAAAGAAGAGTGGCAGAGTGAGAGAAGCAGTAGAAGTAAAAAGAGAAAGAGAGAGAGCTCGCGAGTGAGAGAAGGAAGTAGAGAAGAAAAAGGAAGAGAAAGAAGAAGCTTCATATGAAGACTAGTTCCTACTGGACCGTGGATCAGATCCAGGCCAGTCAGCTCCGTTGAGAGCCACATCTATATTTTCATCTTTACAGCCTTCTGATTGCTGTGTTATTTTCGTTTATTGTTTTCCTTTGTTTTCTGATTACCTTTGTACTTTCGATCCTCTGGACTGAGGTCGGGTTGCTCCTGTGGACTCAGGAGAAGGGAGATCTGATCTCCGGTACTGGGCTTGTGGGTTGCAAGTCCAGGGGTCCCTCCTGGTCTGGAGGAAGAGAGGTCTTCGACCTCTAGTTTCCAAGTGGCTGGGAGCCACTTGGGGTGTCCCTCCAGTTGGGAGGAAGAGGGGAGGTTGTTCCCCTGGTCAAGCTATGTGGCAGCACCTTGTTCGCAGACTGATTCTGCAGTGTTCTAGCTTGTGCTAGTGGAAGCCTCACTCCGATTGGGAGTGAGGGGTGGATGTAGGTCTGTGGACCGAACCACCTAAAAATATCTTGTGCAGTGATCTGATTGTTTGCTTTGCTTCCGCTATATGCTTGAATAGGCACGCTCCAAGTGTTTGTATTTGAGTTGAATCGAATTGGTTCTATTCTGTGTTTATCTCTAGCATCCAAATTTTTATTTGGCCATTATTCATAGAGGGATACATTCACCCCCCCTCTGTATCCGGGCCTAGCACCCTAACAATTATAAAATGTGCGTTCTCTATAAATAGGACCCCATTCCTCCCATTTTAAGTTAATGAAGATCTATTATTGTGAGTCCAGAAAATTGAGTTCATTTGGTGAGAAGCCATTAGAGAGGAGTGAGAAACTCCCCTCCCCTAGCCCCTTTCTCTCTCCTCCCCCTCCCACCTACTTTCTCTCTCTCCTCCCCTCATTCAATAGTCACCACAACTTCCCACAACACCTCTTTACTCCACCTCTAGTCCCAAGGGAGAACCCACCAATCTCCAAGCCACCCTCCAACCCCCAACCACCCACTACCCTTTCCCAAGCACCCTTCCATCTCCCCAAGGCTGAAGGGGTTCAAACCCTAGGCCAAATTTGAATTTCCCTCCCTTGCTGGCTGCCCCTCACCCCTCCCCAACACCCCCTTCCTACCCTAGTCGCCCTCCCCATTTACCCTTGCTTCCCTTGGCCATCCCACCCTCATACACACAACCCTACACCTTCATCCTATTCCCAGCTCGCAGGCAGTAGAGTACCACCGATTTTCTGAGGCTGCCACGTCATCACCAGGAAGCTTCAGAGGGAGTACCATATACCGTTGGAAGCGTCTCCCAGTCCTCTTCGCAACGGTGTTGGTCTCGTCCCAGTCTGAGTTCGTGGCAGCCCAGGAGAGCAAACATCGTCAGAGTGCGCATCATCCTCCTGACAGTCATCCATAAGCAGATTGTAGTGGCTACCATGACCAGAGTTCTGAGCTTCTTGGAGCGGCACTTGGCTGAAACGTTCTCCTCCAAGTCCCCTAGCATCACCAAGAAGTGGAGCATCGTTTGAAGCCCGAAGCACAAAGTTCCGAATTTTCTACCATTAGTGCATAGGTTAGTCTGACTGAAAACAGATCCGACCCCCTCCCACTTCTCAGGCTCTCGCGGCCAGCTCCGACCTCCGACGGTGTCCCCGTAGGTCTCCGTTCGAAGAGGTTTTGACCACAAATCCAACGACTCCATCCTCGTCTGAATCAGAGCTTGGGAGCAACCGTGGTGTCTTCTCCTTCTTGCTACAGTGGTGCAGAAGCTGCCAGAACTAGATGACAGTGACCCTGTTTGCGTCTCTGCCCCGACCATCATCGCCAACAAAAAAACCCCTAAAATTTCTGACAACATCCTGGGTCAAGCATAGAGGTTTTGCCACTGGTTTCGTCACGAACGGAGTTCGGAGGAGTCCAGTGTGGCATAAACACCGACTGTCTATCCACTATTCCAGAGAGTGGACAGAATCGACGATCTTCTTTCGCTTCGGCTTCTAGCGTAGTTTTCCCCACCCCACCTGGCCGGCTGACCGCCCCTCCTTGTGTAGAGGTACGTTTTGGTTGTAAAACTAATCTCCACCCCTAGGCCAACCCCCTTGCAAGGGGTGTAGTGCATGTTAATTAAAATTCCAGGTTGAAGCTTTAGCGGCGCAACGTGCGGGTAAGCCCACACTTCCTCGCTCGCCCTCGTCTCCGGCCGGGATCGGTGTCTTCACACGGATCAGGTGAGCTCCTGACCACACTCCTATGCTGGATTATTTGTGCTTGATTAGTATTGCTTCTAGTGTGCCATCGATCGGTGAGGAGTGCCTGATCTCAAATTTATACTATGTGAGTGTCTACCGCGGGCGAGTTGTGAGAGAGCCATTACCTCCCACGCCCTCGGTGTGCTGCCCGCCCCCGAGAGTGGGCATCCTAGGACCCTTAGGGGTTCAACCTTAAGCTAGCCAATCCTCGGAGTAGCGAGGTTCCATCTCGGACCCTCACCACCATCACCAAGTTGCCTAAGGGATCTAATGTGCGCTTAGCGGGAGAGTCCGCTCGAGTGAAGTTGCCGGTCCGTGAATCTTCTTTGCTTGCTAGATCTGATGGATTGATAGATTAGTTGCTGCAATCCTAAGGCTTCATCAAACATCCTAGGTCATGTCACATCATTCCAGCTATTGGAAGAGAGGCATAAGACGGGAGGGAGACCAAGTAAAGACAACGGGCGAGCTCCCCTTTTCCCGCAGATGGTAAGCTATTTTCTTCAGCTCAAACTGCACAAGCCATACATCTTGACTTTCTTCTTCATAAAATAGCCTTTCAAAAGTCTGGCTATAATCAACCATTGCATCAGCTAGCCCTTTTGGAAGCAATGGCGGGCTGACAAACACCTGAGCTGTGTCTTCTTCTTTCTTGTGCTGACTTGGCTGTGCTTTCAAGGTGCCGGGCTGGAGGGGACCTTTAACAAAGTGTTGGCGATAATCCCAGGTCAAGGGCCCAGAATCGCCTGGGATTGACAATGCAGACTCTCGGTAGCCGAGGCCCCTTCTATTCATCTTTCTTCCTTTGGGCACCGGTTTGGTTCGCCCCTGTAGTTGCGCGCCGAGGCCTCTCCCCGGCTGATAGCCCAATTTCTGTATAACATCCCAGCCTTTCGAATCTCAAATCTCGGGCTTCACCTTGATATTTATAGCTGCAGAGACGGGCTTGCGTGACGCATAAGCCCATGGGAAATCCAGGTCTAGCACTGAAATGACTGGCCGATTACTGGGTCACAGAGTTGGCAGCACTTTCTCCGAGATAGTCTTGACTGACTGAACTGTGGATAAACTTTTTACCTTAACTACCCTCCCTTGGAATGGGAATTTGAGGCATTGATGAGCGGTGGAGGGTACGGCACCGAGATTGTCTATCCACGGACGACCCAATATGGCCTTGAACATAGGGTCGATGTCTAGTACATAGAATTCAATCGACATAGTGAGAGGCCCAAGCTCGGCCTGAATAGTGACCACCCCGTGACATGCTCTTCTTGAATTATCATATGCGGCTATGGTGGTCGGGGTTGGCCGTAATACTTCCTTTGATAAATTGCAGGCACGGAGAGTACTGAGCTGACAAACATTAATAGATGCCCATGTATCAACTAAAGCTGCATCAATACTCACTTTGTTTAGGATTATTGAAATGCATAATGGCATTTGTCGAGCTTCTGGAGGTGCTAGCTCGGTCTTGGAGAATGTAATTGCTGGCCCCTTTGAGATTGTAGCCAAAGTTGTCGGTAGACTATCAACTGCCATATCTTCTGATGGGGGCATCTCTCGCCCTTCATATTTTTTACAACTTCGATTGCTTGCTCGCATAGCTCCATTGTATCCGTCATATTTCTCTAAGTCGAGTCATGTAATTTTCATATTTTCTTTGAGTCATAATCATGTAATTTTCCTTTTATTTGAGTCTCGTACCTAGGTTAATGAGTCATTTCCCTAAGTTTGAGTCTCATTAGGCTAATGAGTTTGCTATTGGGCCTATTTCTTTGGGCTAGGCCCATGGGCCCCCCCCCTTCCTTCGGTTATTTGTTAGTGTGTTAAATGTCAGGGTCTTTTGTGAAAATGTGGGTTGCCTATATATAGGACGCCATTTCTCCCATTTGTAATCAATCAATGAATCAATCAATGAAAAAATTGCCATTTAATAGTTCAAAGACTTAGTTTAGTGGAGTGAATCCAATTGGGTGAGAAGCCCATATCCCCCCTCTCTCCCTCTACCTCTCTCTCTCTAATAAGTCATTTTATCTCTCCTCCACTTTCTCTCTCTAAAACCTGCGCCCCTTTCTCTCTCCTCCCCTCCCAACCACCTTTCTCTCTCTTCCCCCCCCTCCAATAACTCATCCCCAACTCCCCATCAACCCACCTTAACTCCACCCCATCCCCAAGGGAGATTCCACCACTCCCCACTCCACCCTCCAACCACCAACCACCCACTCCCCTTCCCCAAGCACCCTCTCATCTCCCAAGGGAGAATTCCCACTCCCCAAGCCCCTTTTTGATGTAAAACCAACCTTGGACCTATTTAGCAAGCATTCAAGTTTGAGCAGCGGACTCACACTAGCGAGCTCACCCGTATGGCGCACACTAGTACCCGATGGTGACTAGGCGATGTTGGAGAGGGTCCGAGGTGGGATCTTTAGGCTCCAATGGTTGGCTAGCTTGGGAAGAACCCCAAATGGGCCTAGGATGCCCAAATCATGGGCGGCCAACACACCAAGGGTGTGGGTTAAGTGGATTCACTCTCAACTTGCCCGCGGTGGTCACTCACGGTACTAGCAATTTGAGCCGAGCTCTCACTCTCCGTCCGACGAAGCAATAGCAATAATACTAAGCTAAGCAAGTGATTAAACCAGTAAAGAGAGGGTCTGAGGCTCACCTAGCCAGCGTGAAGACACCGACTCCGGCCGGAGACGGGGGCGAGCGGGGAGGTGAGGGTATGCACCCGCACGCCGCGTCGATTGAAGCTTCAAACCTGCGACTTAATAATGACATGAACTACACCCCATGCAAGGGGGGGGATATCGGGGTGGGGGTTATGTGAATTACAGCCAAAACTACCTCCGCGCAGGGAGGGGCCTTCAGCCGGCCAAGCGGGGTGGGGAATTATGAAGAAAACTCGACGTTCGGATTGATGCCGGTTCTGCCAATCTTCAAAACGACTGGATAGGAGTGCGGTGATGATGCCGCCACAAATTCCACAGAGCTCAGAACTTGATGAGACTTGCGCCAAAAGCTTCCCAACGGACCAAGGATGATCTCTGAATTTTTTCTGAGCTTGGTAAAATCGTTGCTGGCTGGGGTAGAGTCTGGAACCAGACTGACTGGTTCTGCCTCTGTCTGGTGCAAAACAATGTGGCCTGTTGCAGAGGGTGCCACGATCTCTACCAAACTCTGAATGAGACGAGACCTGAACCGTTGGAACCTTGGTCGAGTCTTTTTTCTGTCAGAACCAACGGCGGGTCGGAAGATGTCTGAGAAGACCGGGGCGATCAGATGAGTAGAGGGGTGTCGGTTCTGGATCCTGTAAACTGACCTGACACACTTGGAGTAGAAAATTTGTAACTTTATATTCCAATGTCCAAATGCAGCTCTGCTTCTTGAGGATGAAATAGGACTTGAGAGGGAAGAATTCTTCTGAAGAACACTTGATCTGAATCCCTAAAGGTTCGCCGTGGCTGAGCTCCCACTCTCGCTCTGGTTCTCTGCCTGCGGTCTTCTGCGCGGTCGAGGGAGATCGGCTCCTGTGGACAGCTCTGACCTCGGATGTCGACGAAACCACCTCGCCTTGAAAGCCCTCTGGATGACCTTTCCAGAGATGTAGGCCTTGACACCTGGAGGACCAGGGAGCGGCCGGACCCGATGCAATCTTCAGGACCCAACTCTGCTGCCTATGACCTGCTATCTGAAACTGCAAACTAGCAAGAATAAAGGGAGTGGAAGGGGGTTAGCTAGGCTTGTGAATGATGGATGAAGGTTTGTGGAGGGGGGAGGGACGTGGCTAGGATCTTCCAAGAGGTCTAGGGGGGCAGGGATGGGTGGAGGAAGAGCTGGAGCTGCAAAGGGTGGTGGGGGGAAGATGGAGGTGCACAAGAGAGATGGTGAGTAGGAGAGGAGGTGGGAGGCGAACTTGGCTGTTGGGGGGGATGGAATTCGACCTAGGGTGGTTTAGGAGGTGGGGAGATGGAAGGGCACATCCCTAGGGAGAGGGAAATTCGAATTTGGGCTTAGGGAAGAGCCCCTTCAACCTTGGGGAGAGGAAGGGTTGCTTGGGAGAGTGGAAAGGTGCCTAGGAGAAGGGGTTTCCACCTAGGGGTTGGAGGGGGAATTGAATGAGTGCATGGGGAAGGGGAAGGGGCCTTAATGAGGGGTGAATGGGGAGGAGAGAGAATGAATTTCGAAATTGGGGTGGGGAGGAGAGAGAGAGGGGGCACAACCCACTTAGAGAGAGTGATAGTAAGAGAGAGAGAGAGAGGGAGATATTGAGAGGGAACTAGAAGGTGTGGAAATTTTCTGGATTCATTATTCAAGCATAAGTTGTTACAAATGAGAGAGGGGTGGGACTATTTATAGACTCCACACTTTTCCTAAGACCAAAATGACCCTGACAAACTAACTAATGACCAAACAGTCTAAGGGAGGGGCGCCCCTGGGCCTAGCCCAATGAATTGGGCCCATTAACCTATCAAACCAACATAATGACTCAATACTTAGGAAAATGACTCAACAACCTAGGTACATGACTCAAATAAAGGGAAAATTACATGATATTGACTCAAAGAAAATGTGAAGATTACATGACTAGACTCAAAAATACATGACTAACATAATGGCGCTTGCTGACGAACAATCCGAGTCCGGAGAAAATGTGGAGGGGCAAGGGATGCCCTCATCACTTTTTACCTTCCCCACACACCTCTTCCCATCCCCCAAGACCAAAATTTAATCTCACCCTTAAACCCATTTTCAAATACCCTTTCCCTCTCACCCACCTTCCCAAATTCATAGCTCCTCCTCCCACCACCTGTTAGACCCCCTTCGAGACCCCATTCTTCCCTTCCCCCACCTTGGAACACTCCCTCCTAGTCCCTCTCACAGCCCGGTCTTTCCCCACACTCATCCACCCCCATTTCCCCTCCCATATACCCCATTCCCCCCGTCATCTTCAACCTACAGCTCTCAACTAAAGATCTGCAGAAGAGTAGCAGCTTGCAGAAGTGACCACGTCTTCCTCCGGACGATTTTGAAGACCCAAGAGCAATCCACGGAAGCGTCTTCCTGTCTTCTTCCCAACGGCGATGGTCTCATCCCCATCCGAGGTCTGTGTCGCCCAGGAGGTCCGTTCTCCCACAACTGCGCAGAGCTGCCCCTGCGGAGTACCAGATCCGGAGTAGATGCTTCACCACAACCAACCTCGGAAAAATCAGGCCAAGAGTTCTTCTGGAAAGTTCTTCCACGTCCTGTCTACTTTCAGAATCACGAAGCAGAACTCCGATCGGAGTTTGTGTTCAAGAGTTACCAATTTTCTTCCCTAGTTCTAATGCGAAGAGGGCTTGTCCACGGTTCCAACGGATTCAACGGCACTTGATTCTAAGTTCGGGAGCGGTCGGGGCATCCTCTTCTTCCTGCTGTTGGAAACCTGAGGCTGTCAGTCTGAGAAGCTACCACCCTGTTCAAGCCTCTGCCCGGACCAGCCTCGGCACCAGAAGAAATTAACAAAATTCTGAGAGAGCGGGCAGATTCGGCATCGGCTTCTTCTCTTGTGTTTTCATCACTTTCTCCCCTCCCCGCTTGGCCGACTGAAGGCCCCTCCATGTGTGGAGGTAGTAATTGGATGTATTCTTTGGTTTCCTTTCCCCAAGATCCCCCCCTTGCATGGGGTGTAGTGCATGTCATTTAAAATTTCAGGTCGAAGCTTCTCCGGCGCGGCGTGCGGGTAAGCCCACGCTTCCTCGCTCGCCCTCGTCTCCGGCCGGGATCGGTGTCTTCACACCGATCAGTTGAGCCACCGCACACTCCTCTTTGCTTAAATTCCTTTGCTTAATTAGTATCACATCTTAGTGCCGTCGGTGGTAAGTGGAGCGCCCGAACCCGAGTTTGCTTATGATTGAGTGACTACCGCGGGTGAGTTGCGAGAGAGCCATTAACACCCACGCCCTCGGTGTGCTGGCCGCCTATGAGAGTGGGCATCCTAGGACCCTTGAGAGGTCCAATCCAAAGCTAGCCAACCCCCAGAGCAGCAAGGGCCCATCCCGGACCCTCACCACTATCACCGGTTTGCCTACGGGCACAAGAGTGCTCTTAGCGGGTGAGTCCGCCCGAGTAAAGTCACCGGTTCGTGCGTTGGTTGCTTGCTAGGTCCAAGGGTCATTTGATCATGTGATTATCACCCCAAGGTGGTGTGACATCAAGTGGTATCAGAGCAAGTTCACAACTTGTCTCTCCACAAGTTGGTCCTAGGGCATGTTTATGCATTTAGAGTCCTCGGTTGCATCTCCCATGTCCACTAGAATGGCCACTTCATACCCGTCATATCCATCCCCATCAACTTTCTCGAGAAGCCCAAATCCTCATAGAAGTTCCATTGCCAACAAAGTGGGTAGCAACACCTCTATCATAGAAGCCCTAACTAATGTCCTTAATCGGCTTGAAGATATCATGTCTCGACTCGACCGACTTGAAGGAAATAGCCGTGCACCAAGAGTGAATGAGAGTGACCTTTGGGGAAATCTAGAAACCATATTTTTAGAACACTTGAAAATCAAAACCCCCGCCTTTGATGGATCCAACAGCCCAAGCCTTTACCTAGATTGGGAGATTTCCATGGACCAATTCTTTAAAAGTTGCCCCTTGAACGAAGGAAGAAGAATGAGGCTAGCCAAGGCACACCTCTCCAAACAAGCTAAAACTCATTGGTTAGTTGTGGAAGGTTTGAGAAAGATCCGTAGGGAGGCCCCAATTATCACTTGGGATGAGATGAAGACCGAGCTTAGAAAAACCTACACCCTCCAACCTTCTCCCTCCTCCTTAAATCACCAAAGTCCAAGAAGCACTTCAACTCCATCATCCCCACCCGGTCAATCCAAGACCCCAATCACACATTCCCCACCACTTCCCATCTCTCCTACCCCAACCACTACATTTACACCCCACCTCCAAGTCTACTCCACAACCATAGGTCCCCATACCCAATTGGGCCCCATGACCAACTCTCCACCTAGGCCCGTGGTAACCCCCACCACTAGTTCTCCATCACCCCCAAAAGGAGACACTCCTCCCAAAACCAATCAACCCAAACCCCTTCAACCCACCCATCTTCCTCTCCCTACCCCAATCCAACTCCCACCAAAGCCTTCACTACTACCCTTACCTATCCTAACCCAAGTTTCCCACTACCTACCACCCCGGATACACTATGCCCCAATCATCACCACACCCTCAAAAGCCCCTCTCACCTCCTTGGAAGAAGAACCCATACCCCACCCCATAGTGGTGAACACTCTAAACCCACTCTCCACCTTGGAGGAAACCCAAGTCCAAGTTGAAGAAGAAACAACATGCGAGGGTCTTCACCTTACATCACCATCTTTAGTTGGAGTCAATCTCATCTTAGGGGAATCCCTTGTTAGTTGGCTAAAGGAGAGCCCAATAAGAGAGATCACGGCCCACGATTTCCCACCCATGAAGGAAAACTATCCCATAGTGCCCATCTCCTCTTATCACACCACAATCCAAGCATCTTATCAAGTAGAGACCTTAGAGGATTTTCTTAGAGGCTTAGCATGGCAAATTGAGTTCACTAGTATGTTGACCCCTATGGCCAAACAACCTAGGAGCCTTGGCCTCCTACACCCATGCATCGGGTCAATCACCTCGGTCTATACCATTGGTTGCTACACTAGCGACCTCCTTTTTCTTCTCCCTATGGTAGAAGAACCCATCTCGATCCACTCCCCTACCATTGAGATCTGATCGGCCAACCCACTAGAAAACTTGGCCCAATTACCTTGGAGGAGGATGACTCACAATTTGGCAACCTTGAAGACATAGAGTGCCACCCTCTAGGAAGACCTTTCCACGACCCATTTGATCCCTTCCTATGGGAGTCTAGTTCCCCATGTGACCCAACCACCTTATCCACCACCCACCATTCCCTATCCCAACCCACCATGTTAGACCTAATTCACCCCATCCTAGATCCGGGTTGCACCCTGGGAACCATGACCTTGGGCCACATACCCCTAGGTAATAAGGTTGTGCCCCACCCCATGATGACCACCTTCTTAGATCCATTCGATCCTTTCCAATGGCAGTTAAAGGGTTGTACCACACCTATACACATGAAAGTCACCTTTAGGAAAAACATGCATGTGTCTAGGCTTACCACACCATTTGGCATGAACACTATGTTGGGTCCATTCATCCATATCACCCACATGTCAAGTGGAAAGCATGAGTGGTCCATATTCAGATGTAATGGGCCACCATCATTCATCATAAGTCTTAAACATGTTGGGAGCATTCACGGATGTCCGGGTCCCCCGGCACTCATCACACCCACACATGAAAGGGACACCTATGGATGCCCCGGCCCTCCCTCACTTCACATTGGTTATACACATGTCAAAGACATCTACGGATGTTCGGGTCCCCCGATATTTACCACCACTTTGCATGATAGGGCCACCTACGGGTGCCCCGGCCCACCTAGGTTGACCGAAGTCTACACTACGTCATTACATGATAGGTCTACTTTTGGTTGCCCCGGTCCCCCTTTACATACCACACACTTCCCACCCACACCGCACCGTAGCTCAAGGCATACTCATTCAAGCAAGCATCTAGCAATGGGCGGTGAGGATCGTAATGAGTGGGCAAAAACTCACGAGTGGCACTTTGAATTCCAAGAAAGCAACCTCACGATGGTGGCTTTGGAATGACTCCACCTTAGGGCCACCTCCAAATCGAGGGCACGAGGACTTGGACCTTCCATGTTCCAAGTGGCTTTGGCAACCTGGCTTACGGGTTGGATTTACTCATGGGATTTTGGGATATGCCTCACTTTTCACGTAACGGATCTAGCACCCTCTAAGGGCACCGCGGTAGATCCTAGTGAGCACATTGAGCCTACCCCCATCTTTTTGAGCGACACCCTCGAAGAGCTTCCACATAACAGCTTGAGGGTCCGACGTGCGCACACGGAGGCAATACTGGGCAAGCAAGGTACTATCATCGGCAAGAGGGTGTGTCCAAGCCACCTTGAGAAGTTGAAGCGTTGTCCTCTGGTTGCGAACGCGAGGTTGAGTTTGGAGGTTGTAGCTTGCCCGGAGTTGCGTTGGAGGACCTCTTTCCCGACGGACTCATACTCGACGGAGTCGAGTTCTTCGCACCCCGGGGGTATGATGGGGGCATCTCTCACCCTTCATATTTTTTACAACTTCGATTGCTTGCTATCATAGCTCCATTGTGTCCGTCATATTTCCCTAAGTCGAGTCATGTAATTTTCATATTTTCTTTGAGTCATAATCATGTAATTTTCCTTTTATTTGAGTCTCGTACCTAGGTTACTGAGTCATTTCCCTAAGTTTGAGTCTCATTAGGCTAATGAGTTTGCTATTGGGCCTATTTCTTTGGGCTAGGCCCATGGGCGCCCCCCTTCCTTCGGTTATTTGTTAGTGTGTTAAATGTCAGGGTCTTTTGTGAAAATGTGGGTTACCTATATATAGGACCCCATTTCCCCCATTTGTAATCAATCAATGAATCAATTAATGAAAAAATTGCCATTTGAGAGTTCAAAGACTTAATTTAGTGGAGTGAATCCAATTGGGTGAGAAGCCCCTGTCCCCCCTCTCTCTCTCTACCTCTCTCTCTCTAATAAGTCATTTTCTCTCTCCTACACTTTCTCTCTCTAAAACATGCGCCCCTTTCTCTCTCCTCCCCTCCCAACCACCTTTCTCTCTCTTCCCCCCCTCCAATAACTCATCCCCAACTCCCCACCAACCCACCTTAACTCCACCCCATCCCCAAGGGAGATTCCACCACTCCCCACTCCACCCTCCAACCACCAACCACCCACTCCCCTTCCCCAAGCACCCTCTCATCTCCCAAGGGAGAATTCCCACTCCCCAAGCCCCTTTTTACCTTCCCCACACACCTCTTCCCATCCCCCAAGACCAAAATTTAATCCCACCCTTAAACCCATTTTCAAATACCCTTTCCCTCTCACCCACCTTCCCAAATTCGTAGCTCCTCCTCTCACCACCTGTTAGACCCCCTTCGAGACAACATTCTTCCCTTCCCCCACCTTGGAACACCCCCTCCTAGACCCCCTCACAGCCCGGGCTTTCCCCACACTCATCCACCCCTATTTCCCCTCCCATATACCCCATTCCCCCTATCATCTTCAACCTACAACTCTCAACTAAAGATCTACAGAAGAGTAGCAGCTTGCAGAGGTGACCACATCTTCCTCCGGATGATTTTGAAGACCCAAGAGCAATCCACGGAAGCGTATTCCTGTCTTCTTCACAACGGCGGTGGTCTCATCCCCATCCGTGGTCCGTGTCGCCCGGGAGGTCCGTTCTCCCACAACTGCGCAGAGTTGCCCCTGCGGAGTACCAGATCTGGAGTAGATGCTTCACCACAACCAACCTCGGAAGAATCAGGCCAAGAGTTCTTCTGCAAAGTTCTTCCACGTCCTGTCTACTTTCAGAATCAAGAAGCGGAACTCCGATCGAAGTTTGTGTTCAAGAGTTACCAATTTTATTCCCTAGTTCTGGTGCGAAGAGGGCTTGTCCACGGTTCCAACGGATTAAACGACACTTGATTCTGAGTTCGGGAGTGGTCGGGGCATCCTCTTCTTCCTACTGTTGGAAACCTGAGGCTGTCAGTCTGAGAAGCTGCCACCCTGTTCGAGCCTCTGCCCGGACCAGCCTCGGCACCAGAAGAAATTAACAAAATTCTGAGAGAGCGGGCAGATTCGGCATCGGCTTCTTCTCTTGTGTTTTCATCACTTTCTCCCCTCCCCGCTTGGCCGGCTGAAGGCCCCTCCCTGTGTGGAGGTAGTAATTGGATGTATTCTTTGGTTTCCTTTCCCCAAGATCCCCCCCTTGCATGGGGTGTAGTGCATGTCATTTAAATTTCAGGTCGAAGCTTCTCCGGCGCGGCGTGCGGGTAAGCCCACGCTTCCTCGCTCGCCCTCGTCTCCGGCCGGGATCGGTGTCTTCACACCGATCAGTTGAGCCACCACACACTCTTCTTTGCTTAAAGTCATTTGCTTAATTAGTATCGCATCTTAGTGCCGTCAGTGGTAAGTGGAGTGCCCGAACCCGAATTTGCTGATGATTGAGTGACTACCGCGGGTGAGTTGCGAGAGAGCCATTAACACACATGCCCTCGGTGTGCTGGCCGCCTACGAGAGTGGGCATCCTAGGACCCTTGAGAGGTCCAATCCAAAGCTAGCCAACCCCCGGAGCAGCAAGGGCCCGTCCCGGACCCTAACCACTATCACCGGTTTGCCTACGGGCACAAGAGTGCTCTTAGCGGGTGAGTCCGCCCGAGTAAAGTCACCAGTTCGTGCGTTGGTTGCTTGCTAGGTCCAAGGGTCATTTGATCATGTGATTATCAACCCAAGGTGGTGTCACATCATCTTCGCTCACCATCACTTTTTGAAGGAAATTTCTTAACGCATCTTGGTGAAGTGTAGACCTTTTTTTCAACTCTAGCACAGATATTTTGGCGGGCACCCTGTCTAGGTGATGTAATAGATCATATTGGGTACCCGGCAGTGGCTCGGCTTCTTATTGATCAGCAGTCGGTTGTAAAGACTGAGGATTGGGTGCGGGTGAACCAGTGGAAGGGTAATTCCTATGAAACAAACGCCCGCTCCGCAGGGCAAGGTTGTGGGCCGGCACGGCCTCGGATGGGCTTAAAATAAGCGGCTTAATGGGCCCAGTGGGGTGAATGAATGGTGCGGGTGAATGTGTAGTGGAGATGATGGGAGTAGTAGGGATGACGGGTTACGGAGGAAGGATGACAGGCGGAGGGTTAGGTGCAGGCGCGGTGATGATGGACGTGGGTACTGACGTGGAAAGCGGTGGGGGTGGAGACATAGTGATGATGGTGGGGGTGATGAGCGGTGGACGAGGTGGAAGCGCGGGTGGAGGTGTCGGGAGCGGAGTGGAGATAAGTGGAGTAACGGTAGTAGTCAGTGGAAGGATGAATGGTCTGGTGGGCGGAGGAAGGATCTGATGGTTGGGCATAAGGATGGTGGGGGTAGAAGTTGAAGCAGGGTGGCTATGGTTATGGTGGAGGGCCATTATCTACTGAGTAGAACCGTCATCATCACATGACCACCCGGCGTCAGGGGTCGGGGGTTGAACTAAATTAAACTGAGCCGGTGCCAGCGGCTAAGGCTGCGGAGCGGGAGAATGGTTTGGCATGGGGTTTTGATGAATCCCCAAGTCTTGAACTGGCTGCGGCTGCTATGGCGGCTGCTACTGTGGCGGCGGTGCTTGTTGTTGCTGCACTTGCTGCCTTTACGGATGCCTTCTCTTCTCTTTGATTTCAATAATGGCCTTGTGCATCTCGGCCCAATCTATGCGCTGCCCTTCATGTAAATTGTATACCAGATCTCTGAACTGAAAACAACTTTCAATTGTATGGCCAGGCTGCTTGTGGAACATGCAATACTTCGTCTGATCAACGGTTGGGTTCCAATTGGGCAGTTCCGGAGGAAGTTGAATGGCATTAATGGACATGAGAGCCGAGATTATGTCCGTGAGGGACTCAAGCAAAGGAGGATATTGGGCTCTCTTCGGGCCCGGGCGCTTATTGTTGTTAATGGTGTAGCCGTTGGGTGGAGGAACGTTGTGGTATTGTGGAGGTTGCGGAGGTTGTTGTGGAGTGGGGAAGGCATTTTGTGGAGCGGCGAAGGTAGGGTGAGGATTTTGTGGAGCGGAGAAAGCTAGTTGAGCGTTTTGTGGCGTGGAGAACTGGGATTGCGGGGGTTTTGTGGAAAGCGGAATGATGCAGATTGGAAAGGGAATGCAACGGCTTGCACCTACTCATTTGTTTGGACTCCTTCGGTAATAGGCCCTTGAGGTTTCTTGTGATATTTGGGCTTTTGGGCTTCAAAAAGTGAGTGGATGGGGGAGTCCTTGAACTGGGTTTGAATAAAGCGCTCCCAGCTATATAGTTGATGCATGTTTGATATGTCATTCATAGCAAGAATGTTACGAAAAGTTGGGGTAACATTTGAAATGAGCAACTTAACCTTCTCTTCCTCCGGAAGGTGACCTGGCACGCGGGTGGCCATCTGCCTCCATCTGTCAGCATAGGTAGCAAATTCTTCATCTGGCTTCATTTTCTCGGCCACTAAATTTGTGAAGGAATATTCTGGGCAGACCCGGTCTTGGAACCGCTGAATGAATTTTTCTTTTACTACCTTGAAACTCTCGGCGTCCTCGAGTGGTAAGGCATAGAACCACTCCAAAGCAACTCCATCTAGGGATCGACAGAATTAGTATGCCATAAGGCGATCATCATATTGGAACTGCGCCGATTCATACATAAAGTCTCTCACATGAATGAAGGGATTGCTATTCCCATCATATTTGCAGTATGTAGGGAGCTCGGACTGTGGAGGGAATCAGATGTTATGAAAGCTAGGAATTGGAACATCCGCTAAAGATTGTGGGCCAACCCGCTTTTGGAGAAAGTCGAGTTGTTGTTGCATGGCGGCCCATTTATCAAGAAGGTCTTGTTCCCTAGATGGTGCGGGTAAAGCAAGAGGAGTGGGCTCAAAGCGGGGAGCCGAAGGATAGGTAGCTGAGAGAGGGGGAGGATGCCCATAAGAAGGATATTGGGCCGAAGAATGACCCAAATTGGCATGAACTTGGGCCGCCCCTTGCCGAGGGCACATGAAATCAGATGGGCCAACAAGAACTTGCGGCACTGAAGGAATAGCCCGATAAGAATCCGCCTGGATGGAAGAAGGGATGATGGTCTTCTCTTTATCAAGCACTTGCTGGGCCAAACCAGAAGACTGGCCCATTTCCAGACTAGAGAATTGAACGGTCCTGGGTCGGACCGGAGTGCGATCAATCGAAATGGGCTGAACAGCGGGCCCATCAACTCTTGGTTGAATAATGAAAGCATTAGACAGACCTTGAGCAATCATGGGAGATGGGGCATTGGACCCCTGCATGGCCTGATAGACAGCTTGAAGTTGGGCCAGATCCAATTGGGCCATCATCTGAAGGACATGATTGGCGGAATTAGGACAAGAGAGTGAATTGGTGAGCTACGCGCCCTCCATAGAGATGGAAGATGGAGGAGGGGCGGACCCGTCTCCGGATTGGAAAGAGATGACCCTAGAGGGGTCTTCTAGAAGCCCCTGAGGAAGAGACTCCTCCTGGGAACGGGGAAGATCAAAGGAACACATGTTTGACTCAAACAAGGGATTAAAATAGAAGGTAGAAAAGGAATTGCCCCTAGGTGATGATTCTAGATATTGGAAGCAACTCCACATGCAATGGAAGACCTTAACAAAATGCAAACAACACAAACAACACACAATGAGAGACTAAAACAAAGGACTCCAAATTTTTATAAAAATAAAGAAAGGGATAAGAGACACTCAAAATCAACCAAGTTATAATGATGCACCATTTTTTTATGGCTTCTTCCTTTAGAACCTTAATGATTTGAATTTTGATATTCTCTCCAACAAGGTTCCTAATAGGAAGGGTATAATGGGACTTGGTTAACTTTAAGTGTAATCTCTCCCCCATTTATGCAACCTAGACACGGTGTGGTAAAGGTACAACCGGCCCGACATCCGTGTGGGAATCCATGGCTCGCGGGGACTTATGGAGGTCCTTGATGTGATCTCCTAGTTGGCCCCAAGGAATATGGAGACGAGAGGTTCACACACCAAGGTAGGAAAATGAAACTAAAGTATGGATATGAATGATCCTATGCACACTAGGGTGCATGCAAATTCTACCCTAAAAATTAACAATCAAATATGCAACCAATGATGTAAATATGTATAACAACTAAGGAGGAGACCAGATAACACCCAAGCATGAAAATCACAGCAAAAACTACAGAAATAATAATAACATCGGGATGCGTACCTGTGACTGGAGAGACGATCTAAATTGGGACCGCCAGAGAGATAAGACGGCCTATTTTTGGGCCGCTTTTAAGCCTGAGATGGCCGAACCTTAGACCGCCAAAGTGACCAGAGAGCAAAAAATAGCAGGAAAATAAATGGAAAATCTGAAGAAAACACAAGGGCAACTGGGTGAAATGAACAACAATAGGTCAAGCAGAGGCTGAAACATGATTGGTACTAGATGTCTCACCGTGATCGCCAAAAAATGGGGTCGTTGATGTTTCTTTCTTCTTTGATGATGATGTGGTAAATATGAATATGGTGGCATGAAAGAGATATGTGAGATATGTGAGTGTGTGAGCAAGTGATGTCCTAACTCAAACAATCATCAAACTAGAAGCATGGGCATGTCATCAATGTTCATAAAGGAAAATAAGAAAAACATAAGCCGGGGCGTGGAGCAAAGGAATAAAAGAAAAACACACACCGTAGGTGTGGAGCAAATGAAGTGAACTGAAGAGCAATCAAGAGAACAATGATGAGCAAAACCCAAATAACGAAATGTGATCACCACCAAGGTAAATAAAATATCAATGCTAAGCTAAATATCTTGGAAAGAGGAGGATGCAACACTTGCCCACGGGAGATGAAAATCAGAATTCTGCAACTTCAGACTGTCTAATATCAAGCCGCCAAAGAGAACGAAATGGCCTTACGATAAGCCGCCATGGATCCTCAAACAGTCCAACGTAGAGCTGCCAGAGCGCACGGAACAGCAGATTGGGACTTGGATGTAAGGCCCCAGAATTTTTCTAAAGTATTTTTAGTATATTTAATTATTTTCTAGTAATTTTAAAGACCCAAAATGGATTATTAAATAAATATTGGATAAAATAAATCATTATAAGGCCCAATTTATGTTAAGTAATTAATCTAGCTTTGATAATTGAAACCTAATAGGTTAAAAGACCAAGCCCAATAAGTTTGGCCCATATTCTAGAAGGTTATTTAGCCTATTCACGTATTTTAAGGATAAATACTATTTTTAAAGATAATTATATTGGATAAATGAATAAAAGAGTTTTATTAATTTGAAACTCTGCACACGTTAGATGTAATGGCCTATCGTGCGACAGCCACATGCACCTAACGCACCTAGACTGATGCGTTACACCCTGCTAGTTCCATGAATGGAAGGACGAGTAGAAAGATTGTATCGTTGGGATCCTATCTACAAGAGACCTAATTGGGAGAACTTGTAAGGTTACTAGGGACTCTTAGAGATCAGGTCCTGGTAAATTAAGGACTTTAGAATCGATCTAATCCTCAAACCCACGCCAAAACCCTATAAATAGGACCTACTTTTGACCTGAGCAACCCTTACTTTTGCTCGTGAAGAAACAAGGTAAGGAGTCACAATTTTGGGTAAGTTCTTTAGAAGATTTTGTTTATAATACTAAGGACTAATAGCTCTCCAAATTTCGTGCTAGGAGATCAAGTAACCAAGAAGATAGGGGCTTCTAAAGTCGCTGATTCAGTCATAGCAGCCCAGAATTCAGAGCAAAAGACCACTGAAGATCAAGATATTAGGATGTCTAAATGAGGTAATTAGAGTTCAATCCTTTAGAACTTTTTGTTCACCTTAGTTTCAGCTTCTTACCCTCAAAATTTCACGTCCTTAGGTCAAGAGATTGGAAAGAAAGAGCGACGTGAAGTTGCTGAAAAACCTCAGGAAGAGAGGAACTAGGGCGGTCCTTGAAAGCTCAAATTAGAAGTTTAAAGCCCAGATTAAAAGGTAGGTCATCTAATGATTGGCAAAAATATCTTGTTAGGGATAAAATCCCTCTGGTTTTGATGGATTTCATGCATGATAGATCATAGATTTTATGTTTTAATAGTTCCATACATTCATGCATCTCTTAGCCCTAAATGGAAAATAAAAGATATTATCTGTCTATCCACTAAAACCCATGCATATAGTTGACCTATACTTCGTTTATCATGTCTGGAATAGTCGTAGTATTTTGATTTCCAGGCATGTTATGTTTTCATAAACCTTTACTTTATTCTACTGCCAACAGACTATCTGACGCATCAAGGTAAGACCGTCAGAATGATCTAACAGCCTTACGACAAGCCGCCACACCCTCTGTTGCATTTGAATTGCTCTGTTGTCTCTGACGCACCATAACAGGAGCGTTACACTACTGTAATGGCCCTACGATAAACCGTCACAAGACTGTAACGCGTCTATCCTAGACCGTCAGACACTGTGTTCTATCATCCCGAGGCAGAATGATAACCAGTTAAAGTTTACTTATAAATAAGCTTATATAGGTAAGTTTGGACCTGTTATCATGACTTTAAGTTTAGTTACTGATTCATAATCGAAAGTGCATGATTAAGGTGTCTTACGTTATTTTAAGTTATGTTAATTTCATGTGCCAAAATTCTATAGTTTTGTATCGAAATCATGATTTTAAATGATGTATTGATGGAGTTTTATCATGATTTCATATTGTTACACATTCTCTCTATCAATAGAGTCATTTTCTTTAAGTACATGGCACATATTCCGGTATGTTATCCATTAGCTCACACTTTGCACTATAGGAACATTATTCTTGGACATGAGGACCTCTCTATTGGATATTCCTTCCAATGGACTACGAAATCTTGTTTTAAGGCCTCCGTAATTCTCTGCGAGCCTGGGATTCCCACTAGGATGCCGAGTTTGTTGTACCATTAAAACCCAATCGATTAGAAAGCACTATTGATGTTTTCTTGTTCTAGCAATGTAATAGACCTATATTGGACCGCCAGGCCCATGTAATGGCCTAATATACAACTGTCACATTTAGCTGAGTCCAATTACTGTTTTTGGATTCAGTCTTTCTAACGGATCAAGGCTCGACCGTCAGGTTAACGTAACGGCCCAGTACAAGACCGTCACATTGAATTGAGTCTATTTTCTTCTTTCGAGATTCAGACCATTGTAACGGCCCAACACTAGAGCGTCACATGAGTGTAACGGCTAATATTAGACCGTCACATTGCTTGAATACGTTAACCCAAGGTTTGACCCATGGGTTGATATTCTAAGGTTCCTAGATGGCTTGATAATGGTCTAGAACTTATCATATCGATCAAGAAACTTAATATAATGAATGAAAGTTAAAGAAATGTACCGTTATGTTGCCGATTTATTTCCATAAGCATAACATTGTCTTAATTCATTCTTGATCTCTCATATTCTTAATTGAAGCATTCGTTCTTTGATAATTATTATCATGACCTTATTGATTCAATTGTTACATTCTTGGCCATACTTTATTGTTACACTCATGGAAGTAGCTTGATTTATACGTGAAGATACAGTTCGGGTGCTGATTGTGTCCAAGGGCTCTATGCTAGTCCCCGCGGCTGATTACCGAAAACATACTATTATAAACCATGGGGTATGATACTACTGGCGTCGCATTACGCTGGGAGTACTTTCTTTATAAATAAGTGAAATCCATGAGCACTCGTGAAAATCTAGTGAATTGCTACGTGATTGACGTTCTAGTGCGTAACCTTTATGGTTATGAAGGTGAAAAGTGAAAGTGCATTCTTGTTCATGAAAGGCTATGCTATGTTCTTGTTCATACTTGTTACATTCTTGCTAGTTCATACTTGCTCTCATCCTATCTTACATGATCGTCTTGTTGCTTTGATTTGATCATAAGATTTATTACATTTCGCATGATTTGACCTTATTTCTCTAGAGCTAAAATGTTAAATACTTTAATGATGCCTTCATGTTCATGCGAAGATACCTACTGGGCAAGTGTGCTCATTACCTATTTCCAATCTTTTCAAGAAACGAAAGTGATACGAATTCAGATTCGGGTTATACAAGTAGCGGGTCCGAGAGCGAATGAAAGTGTTGTCAAGATGAGAGTGAAGACTTAGGAAAGTCTATATTGTTTAAATTGAGTCTATGTAATTTTCGTATTTCTTGAGTCTAGTGGAATGGAAAATGATGAAAAGGTTATTGTAAAAGAATATTTTGATCATTTATGAAATAAAGTTGGAGTTTGACTAAATTATTGTGCAATTGCATTTATGTGTGTGATTGTCTTGCGCTCTGATCATTCTTACTTGCAAGAGGCTTACAATGTCGGCTGTTCACGTTTCTCGAGCGAGTCTTCCGCTTTCATAAAGGCTCGGGATGTGACAGTTAAGTTGGTATCAGAGTCTAAGTCTCAGGACTTAGGGAAAAGAGTCATGTCCTAGGATAAGTTTAAGGTTTTAGGACACCTACCTATGAACTAAGGAAGAAATTTCCTCATTTATGTGAGAATTGGGTAGAACCCAGGATGAGATAGTTATATAGAAATTATCTTAGGATAAATCTTCTCGACTCTAAATAACTAAAATGTCCATGATTCTCAGGTACCTTGATTTTCAATGGCTCATCGTATAAACTGGAAAGAGATGCATCAAACTGTTGCGGGACTTACTCAAGCCCTACAAATAGTGGCCCAAGCTGGTGGAAGGGCTGGCGCGGGTAACTTGCACGGCAATTTCCAAAGTTTAAATCCCCCACGATTCTCCAGATCTTCTAACCCAGATGAAGCGAAAAACTAGATCGATGAGATGAATCGAATATTCAATGTCATGCAATGCACCGACCAGGAGAAAGTTCGACTTGCCACGTTCCAACTCAGCAAGGATGCTCGTACATGGTGGAAATCCATTCCGACGCCGCCGGCCGATGCACCTCATACATGGGATTATTTTCTTACACTTTTTCGAGCCAAGTACTTCTCCGAGCATGTAAAAGAGAGGAAGGCTATGGAATTTGCCGCCTTAAAACAAGGCACGATGTCCGTGGCAGAATATGAATTACAATTCTCTCGACTAGCACCTTATGGTAAGCACAGATTTATTGAAAGCTAACCGATTTATGGATGATTTAAGACCCAGATTTATGCAACAACTTGGAACGCAGAATATCCGCACCTATATTGAGATGGTTCAAAGAGCGCACCTATGTGAAAGAACCATGGAGAAGGTGGAAAGGCTTCGAGGAGAGAGGTCAAGCTGAAAACATGATAGGCAAGAAGAACAAGATGTGGATGAGGGTGAAAATCATCACATTAAGAGGTCCCGTAATGGGAACGGTAATGGGAAAAGAAATGGAAATGGAAATGGAAAGAATAAGAAAGTTAAAGAAGAGAAGGAGCAAGCTGTTGCACCTTGCTCTTTTTGTGAAAAATTTGGGCACTTGGCAGAAGAATGTTGGAAGCGTCTCGGCGCTTGCCTCAAATGTGGAAGCCGGGAACATCGCTTGCCCCTGTGTCCTCTCATAAATGAATAATCTTCAAGAGATATCAACGGATGCGGGAAGCGAGGTCGATTAAATGCCATTCTAGATGAGAGAGGTGAGATGATAAAATGTACTCTCTTAACCCATTCGCCTTACGTTAAATTTTAATACCTTAAAATACATACACTCTCCATAAAAACTCATATATATTGAATTTGGGGACAAAATTATTTTAAGTGGGGGAGGGTGTAAGGCCCCAGAATTTTTATAAAGTATTTTTGGTATATTTAATTTTTTTTCTGGGAAATTTAAAGACAGAAAATGGATTAATAAATAAATATTGGATTAAATAAATCATTATAAGGCCCAATTTATGTTAAGTAATTAATCTAGCTTTGATAATTGAAACCTAATAGGTTAAAAGACCAAGCCCAATAAGTTTGGCCTATATTCTAGAAGGTTATTTAGCCTAATCACATATTTTAAGGATAAATACTATTTTTATAGATAATTATATTGGATAAACGAATAAAAGAGTTTTATTAATTTGAAACTCTGCACACGTTGGATGTAACGGCCTATCGTGCGACCGCCACATGCACCTAACGCACCTAGACTGATGCGTTACACCCTACTAGTTCCGTGAATGGAAGAACGAGTAGAAAGATTGGATCTTTGGGATCCTATCTATAAGAGACCTAATTGGGAGAACTTGTAAGGTTACTAGGGACTCTTAGGGATCAGGTTCTGGCAAATTAAGGACTCTAGAATCGATCTAATCCTCAAACCCTAGCTAAAACCCTATAAATAGGACATAGTTTTGACTTGAGCAACCCTTACTTTTGCTCGTGAAGAAACAAGGTAAGGAGTCACAATTTCAGGTAAGTTCTTTAGACGATTTTGTTTATAATACTAAGGTCTAATAGCTCTCCAAATTTCATGTTAGGAGATCAAGTAACTAAAAAGATAGGGGCTTCTAAAGTCGCTGATTCAGTCATAGCAGCCTAGAATTCAGAGCAAAAGAACACTGAAGATCAAGAGATTAGGACTTCTAAACGAGGTAATTAGAGTTCAATCCTTTAGAACTTTTTGTTCACCTTAGTTTCAGCTTCTTACCCTCAAAATTTCACATCCTTAGGTCAAGAGATTGGAGAGATAGAGCAACGTGAAGTTGCTGAAAAATCTCAGGAAGAGAGGAACTAGGGCGGTCCTTGAAAGCTCAAATTAGAAGTTTAAAGCCCAGATTAAAAGGTAGGTCATCTCATGATTGGCAAAAACATCTTGTTAGGGATAAAAGCCCTCTGGTTTTGATTGATTTCATGCATATTAGATCATAGATTTCATGTTTTAATAGTTCATATACATTCATGCATCTCTTAGCCCTAAATGGAAAATAAAAGATAGTATCTTGTCTATCCACTAAACCACATGCATATAGTTGGCCTATACTTCGTTTATCATGTCTGGAATAGTCGTAGTATTTTGATTTCCAGGCATGTTATGTTTACATAAACCTTTACTTTATTCTACGGCCAACAGACTATCTGACGCATCAAGGTAAGACCGTCACAATGATCTAACGGCCTTACGACAAGCCGTCACACCCTCTGTTGCATTTGAATTGCTCTATTGTCTCTGACGCACCATAACAGGAGCGTTACACTACTGTAACGGCCCTACGATAAACCGTCATAAGACTGTAACGTGCCTATCCTAGACCGTCAGACACTCTGTTCTGTCAGCCCGAGGCAGAATGATAACCAGTTAATGTTTACAGCTTAGATAGCTAAGTTTGGACATGTTATCATGACTTTAAGTTTAGTTACTGATTCATAATCGAAAGTGCATGATTAAGGTGTCTTAAGTTATTTTAAGTTATGTTAATTTCATGTGCCAAATCTCTATAGTTTTGTATCGAAATCATGATTTTAAATGATGTATTGACGTAGTTTTATCATGATTTCATATTGTTACACATTCTCTCTATCAAAAGAGTCATTTTCTTTAAGTACATGGCACATATTCCGGTATGTTGTCCATTAGTTCACACTTTGCACTATAGGAACATTATTCTTGGACATGCGGACCTCTCTATTGGATATTCCTTCCAATGGACTAGGAAATCTTGTTTCAAGGCCTCCATAATTCTCTGCGAGCCTGGGATTCCCACTAGGACGCTGAGTTGGTTGCACCATTAAAACCCAATTGATTAGAAAGCACTATCGATATTTTCTGGTTCTAGCAATGTAACGGACCTATATTGGACCGTCAGGCCCATGTAACGGCCCAATATACAACCGTCACATTTAGCTGAGTCCAATTACTGTTTCTAGATTCAGTCTTTCTAACGGATCAAGGCTCGACCGTCACGTTAACATAACGGCCCAGTACAAGACCGTCACATTGAATTGAGTCTATTTTCTTCTTTCGAGATTCAGACCATTGTAACGGCCCAACACTGGAGCGTCACATGAGTGTAACAGCCAGTATTAGACTGTCACAAGGCTTGAATACGTTAACCCATGGTTTGACCCATGGGTTGATATTATAAGGTTCCTAGATGGCTTGATAATTGTCTAGGACTTATCATATCGATCAAGATACTTAATATAATGAATGGAAGTTAAAGAAATGTACCATTATGCTGCCGATTTATTTTCATAAGCATAACATTGTCTTAATTCATTCTTGATCTCTCATATTCTTAATTGAAGCATTCGTTCTTTGATAATTGTTGTCATGAGCTTATTGATTGAATTGTTACATTCTTGGCCATACTTTCTTATTACACTCATGGAAGTAGCTTGATTTATAAGTGAAGATGCAGTTCGGACGCTGATTGTATCCAAGGGCTCTATGCTAGTCCCCTCGGCTGATTGCCAGAAACATACTATTATAAACTATGGGGTATGATGCTACTGGCATCGCATTGCGCTGGGAGTACACTACCAGAAAAAGCGGGATTACAGACGGAAATTTCAGACGAAAATTTGTGACGGAAATTTCCGTCTGAAATTTATGACCGATTTTTTTCTGTAGGAAATCCCGTCTGAAATATGCAAGTACACACCGAATTTCAGACGGAATTTGTGACGGATACATTAAACTGTCACAAATTTGTAACCAAGAATTTGTGACGGCCACGTCCGTCTGAAATCCGTCTGACAATCCGTCACAAATGTGTCTTCTCACTGATTTTAAGACGGAAATTAATCCGTCACAAATTTTTTGCGCCCAAATCCATCTCAAATAGGCCTTTGCGACGGATTTGGGGCGCAATAAATTTTGTGACGGACTTATTTCCGTCTGAAAATCCGTGAGAAGATACATTTGTGACGGATGGATGTGGCCATCACAAATTCTTGGTTACAAATTTGTGACAGTTTAATGTATCCGTCACAAATTCCGTCTGAAATTCGGTGTGTACTTGCATATTTCAGACGGGATTTCCGACGGAAAAAAATCCGTCACAAATTTCAGACGGAAATTTCCGTCACAAATTTCCGTCTGAAATTTCCGTCTGTAATCCTACTTTTTTCTGGTAGTGGTACTTTCTTTATAAATAAGTGAAATCCATGAGCACTCGTAAAAATCTAGTGAATTGCTACGTGATTGACATTCTAGTGCGTAACCTTTATGGTTATGAAAGTGAAAAGTGAAAGTGCATTCTTGTTCATGAATGGCCATGCTATGTTCTTGTTCATACTTGTTACATTCTTGCTAGTTCATACTTGCTCTCATCCTATCTTACATGATCGTCTTGTTACTTTGATTTGATCGCATGATTTATCACATTTCGCATGATTTGACCTTATTTATCTAGAGCTAAAATGTTAATTACTTTAATGATGCATTCATGTTGATGCGAAGATACCTACTAGACAAGTGTGCTCATTACCTATTTTCAATCTTTTCAAGAAATGAAAGTGATACGAATTCGGATTCGGGTTATACAAGTAGCGGGTCCAAGAGCGAATGAAAGTGTTATCAAGATGAGAGTGAAGACTTAGGAAAGTCTATATTGTTTAGATTGAGTCTATGTAATTTTCCTATTTCTTGAGTCTAGTGGAATGGAAAATGATGAAAAGGTTATTGTAAAAGAATATTTTGATCATTTATGAAATAAAGTTGGAGTTTGACTAAATTATTGTGCAATTACATTTATGTGTGTGATTGTCTTGCGCTCTGATCATTCTTGCTTGCAAGAGACTTACCATGCCAGCTATTCACGATTCTTGAGCGAGTCTTCCGCTGTCAAAAAAGCTCGGGGCGTGATAGTTAAGTTGGTATCAGAGCCTAAGTCTCAGGACTTAGGGAAAAGAGTCATGTGCTAGGATAAGTCTAAGGTTTTAGGACCCCTACCTATGAACTAAGGAAGAAATTTCCTCACCAATGTGAGAATTGGGTAGAACCCGGGATGAGATAGTTATATAGAAATTATCTTAGGATAAATCTTCCCGACTCTAAATAACTAAAATGTCCATGATTCTCAGGTACCTTGATTTTCAATGGCTCATCGTATAAACTGGGACGAGATGCAGCAAACTGTTGCATGACTTACTCAAGCCCTACAAACAGTGGCCCAAGCTGGTGGAAGGGCTGGCGCGGGTAACTTGCACGGTAATTTTCAAAGTTTAAATCCCCCACGATTCTCCAGATCTTATAACCCAGATGAAGCAAAAAACTAGATCGATGAGATGAATCGAATATTCAATGTCATGCAATGCACCGACCAGGAGAAAGTTCGACTTGCCACGTTCCAACTCAGCAAGGATGCTCGTACATGGTGGAAATCCATTCCGACGCCGCCGGCCGATGCACCTCATACCTGGGATTATTTTCTTACACTTTTTCGAGCCAAGTACTTCTCCGAGCATGTAAAAGAGAGGAAGGCTATGGAATTTGCCGCCTTAAAACAAGGCACGATGTCCGTGGCAGAATATGAATTACAATTCTCTCGACTAGCACCTTATGGTAAGCACAGATTTATTGAAAGCTAACCGATTTATGGATGATTTAAGACCCAGATTTATGCAACAACTTGGAACGCAGAATATCCGCACCTATATTGAGATGGTTCAAAGAGCGCACCTATGTGAAAGAACCATGGAGAAGGTGGAAAGGCTTCGAGGAGAGAGGTCAAGCCGAAAACATGATAGGCAAGAAGAACAAGATGTGGATGAGGGTGAAAATCATCACATTAAGAGGTCCTGTAATGGGAACGGTAATGGGAAAAGAAATGGAAATGGAAATGGAAAGAATAAGAAAGTTAAAGAAGAGAAGGAGCAAGCTGTTGCACCTTGCTCTTTTTGTGAAAAATTTGGGCACTTGGCAGAAGAATGTTGGAAGCGTCTCGGCGCTTGCCTCAAATGTGGAAGCCGGGAACATCGCTTGCCCCTGTGTCCTCTCATAAATGAATAATCTTCAAGAGATATCAACGGATGCGGGAAGCGAGGTCGATTAAATGCCATTCTAGATGAGAGAGGTGAGATGATAAAATGTACTCTCTTAACCCATTCGCCTTACGTTAAATTTTAATACCTTAAAATACATACACTCTCCATAAAAACTCATATATATTGAATTTGGGGACAAAATTATTTTAAGTGGGGGAGGGTGTAAGGCCCCAGAATTTTTATAAAGTATTTTTGGTATATTTAATTTTTTTTCTGGGAAATTTAAAGACAGAAAATGGATTAATAAATAAATATTGGATTAAATAAATCATTATAAGGCCCAATTTATGTTAAGTAATTAATCTAGCTTTGATAATTGAAACCTAATAGGTTAAAAGACCAAGCCCAATAAGTTTGGCCTATATTCTAGAAGGTTATTTAGCCTAATCACATATTTTAAGGATAAATACTATTTTTATAGATAATTATATTGGATAAACGAATAAAAGAGTTTTATTAATTTGAAACTCTGCACACGTTGGATGTAACGGCCTATCGTGCGACCGCCACATGCACCTAACGCACCTAGACTGATGCGTTACACCCTACTAGTTCCGTGAATGGAAGAACGAGTAGAAAGATTGGATCTTTGGGATCCTATCTATAAGAGACCTAATTGGGAGAACTTGTAAGGTTACTAGGGACTCTTAGGGATCAGGTTCTGGCAAATTAAGGACTCTAGAATCGATCTAATCCTCAAACCCTAGCTAAAACCCTATAAATAGGACCTAGTTTTGACTTGAGCAACCCTTACTTTTGCTCGTGAAGAAACAAGGTAAGGAGTCACAATTTCAGGTAAGTTCTTTAGACGATTTTGTTTATAATACTAAGGTCTAATAGCTCTCCAAATTTCATGTTAGGAGATCAAGTAACTAAAAAGATAGGGGCTTCTAAAGTCGCTGATTCAGTCATAGCAGCCTAGAATTCAGAGCAAAAGAACACTGAAGATCAAGAGATTAGGACTTCTAAACGAGGTAATTAGAGTTCAATCCTTTAGAACTTTTTGTTCACCTTAGTTTCAGCTTCTTACCCTCAAAATTTCACATCCTTAGGTCAAGAGATTGGAGAGATAGAGCAATGTGAAGTTGCTGAAAAATCTCAGGAAGGGAGGAACTAGGGCGGTCCTTGAAAGCTCAAATTAGAAGTTTAAAGCCCAGATTAAAAGGTAGGTCATCTCATGATTGGCAAAAACATCTTGTTAGGGATAAAAGCCCTCTGGTTTTGATTGATTTCATGCATATTAGATCATAGATTTCATGTTTTAATAGTTCATATACATTCATGCATCTCTTAGCCCTAAATGGAAAATAAAAGATAGTATCTTGTCTATTCACTAAAACACATGCATATAGTTGGCCTATACTTCGTTTATCATGTCTGGAATAGTCGTAGTATTTTGATTTCCAGGCATGTTATGTTTACATAAACCTTTACTTTATTCTACGGCCAACAGACTATCTGACGCATCAAGGTAAGACCGTCACAATGATCTAACGGCCTTACGACAAGCCGTCACACCCTCTGTTGCATTTGAATTGCTCTATTGTCTCTGACGCACCATAACAGGAGCGTTACACTACTGTAACGGCCCTACGATAAACCGTCATAAGACTGTAACGTGCCTATCCTAGACCGTCAGACACTCTGTTCTGTCAGCCCGAGGCAGAATGATAACCAGTTAATGTTTACAGCCTAGATAGCTAAGTTTGGACATGTTATCATGACTTTAAGTTTAGTTACTGATTCATAATCGAAAGTGCATGATTAAGGTGTCTTAAGTTATTTTAAGTTATGTTAATTTCATGTGCCAAATCTCTATAGTTTTGTATCGAAATCATGATTTTAAATGATGTATTGACGTAGTTTTATCATGATTTCATATTGTTACACATTCTCTCTATCAAAAGAGTCATTTTCTTTAAGTACATGGCACATATTCCGGTATGTTGTCCATTAGTTCACACTTTGCACTATAGGAACATTATTCTTGGACATGCGGACCTCTCTATTGGATATTCCTTCCAATGGACTAGGAAATCTTGTTTCAAGGCCTCCATAATTCTCTGCGAGCCTGGATTCCCACTAGGACGCTGAGTTGGTTGCACCATTAAAACCCAATTGATTAGAAAGCACTATCGATATTTTCTGGTTCTAGCAATGTAACGGACCTATATTGGACCGTCAGGCCCATGTAACGGCCCAATATACAACCGTCACATTTAGCTGAGTCCAATTACTGTTTCTAGATTCAGTCTTTCTAACGGATCAAGGCTCGACCGTCACGTTAACATAACGGCCCAGTACAAGACCGTCACATTGAATTGAGTCTATTTTCTTCTTTCGAGATTCAGACCATTGTAACGGCCCAACACTGGAGCGTCACATGAGTGTAACAGCCAGTATTAGACTGTCACAAGGCTTGAATACGTTAACCCATGGTTTGACCCATGGGTTGATATTATAAGGTTCCTAGATGGCTTGATAATTGTCTAGGACTTATCATATCGATCAAGATACTTAATATAATGAATGGAAGTTAAAGAAATGTACCATTATGCTGTCGATTTATTTTCATAAGCATAACATTGTCTTAATTCATTCTTGATCTCTCATATTCTTAATTGAAGCATTCGTTCTTTGATAATTGTTGTCATGAGCTTATTGATTGAATTGTTACATTCTTGGCCATACTTTCTTATTACACTCATGGAAGTAGCTTGATTTATAAGTGAAGATGCAGTTCGGACGCTGATTGTATCCAAGGGCTCTATGCTAGTCCCCTCGGCTGATTGCCAGAAACATACTATTATAAACTATGGGGTATGATGCTATTGGCATCGCATTGCGCTGGGAGTACACTACCAGAAAAAGCGGGATTACATACGGAAATTTCAGACGAAAATTTGTGACGGAAATTTCCGTCTGAAATTTATGACGGATTTTTTTCTGTAGGAAATCCCGTCTGAAATATGCAAGTACACACCGAATTTCAGACGGAATTTGTGACGGATACATTAAACTGTCACAAATTTGTAACCAAGAATTTGTGACGGCCACGTCCGTCTGAAATCCGTCTGACAATCCGTCACAAATGTGTCTTCTCACTGATTTTAAGACGGAAATTAATCCGTCACAAATTTTTTGCGCCCAAATCCATCTCAAATAGGCCTTTGCGACGGATTTGGGGCGCAATAAATTTTGTGACGGACTTATTTCCGTCTGAAAATCCGTGAGAAGATACATTTGTGACGGATGGATGTGGCCATCACAAATTCTTGGTTACAAATTTGTGACAGTTTAATGTATCCGTCACAAATTCCGTCTGAAATTCGGTGTGTACTTGCATATTTCAGACGGGATTTCCGACGGAAAAAAATCCGTCACAAATTTCAGACGGAAATTTCCGTCACAAATTTCCGTCTGAAATTTCCGTCTGTAATCCTACTTTTTTCTGGTAGTGGTACTTTCTTTATAAATAAGTGAAATCCATGAGCACTCGTAAAAATCTAGTGAATTGCTACGTGATTGACATTCTAGTGCGTAACCTTTATGGTTATGAAAGTGAAAAGTGAAAGTGCATTCTTGTTCATGAATGGCCATGCTATGTTCTTGTTCATACTTGTTACATTCTTGCTAGTTCATACTTGCTCTCATCCTATCTTACATGATCGTCTTGTTACTTTGATTTGATCGCATGATTTATCACATTTCGCATGATTTGACCTTATTTATCTAGAGCTAAAATTTTAATTACTTTAATGATGCATTCATGTTGATGCGAAGATACCTACTAGACAAGTGTGCTCATTACCTATTTTCAATCTTTTCAAGAAATGAAAGTGATACGAATTCGGATTCGGGTTATACAAGTAGCGGGTCCAAGAGCGAATGAAAGTGTTATCAAGATGAGAGTGAAGACTTAGGAAAGTCTATATTGTTTAGATTGAGTCTATGTAATTTTCCTATTTCTTGAGTCTAGTGGAATGGAAAATGATGAAAAGGTTATTGTAAAAGAATATTTTGATCATTTATGAAATAAAGTTGGAGTTTGACTAAATTATTGTGCAATTACATTTATGTGTGTGATTGTCTTGCGCTCTGATCATTCTTGCTTGCAAGAGACTTACCATGCCAGCTATTCACGATTCTTGAGCGAGTCTTCCGCTGTCAAAAAAGCTCGGGGCGTGATAGTTAAGTTGGTATCAGAGCCTAAGTCTCAGGACTTAGGGAAAAGAGTCATGTGCTAGGATAAGTCTAAGGTTTTAGGACCCCTACCTATGAACTAAGGAAGAAATTTCCTCACCAATGTGAGAATTGGGTAGAACCCGGGATGAGATAGTTATATAGAAATTATCTTAGGATAAATCTTCCCGACTCTAAATAACTAAAATGTCCATGATTCTCAGGTACCTTGATTTTCAATGGCTCATCGTATAAACTGGGACGAGATGCAGCAAACTGTTGCATGACTTACTCAAGCCCTACAAACAGTGGCCCAAGCTGGTGGAAGGGCTGGCGCGGGTAACTTGCACGGTAATTTTCAAAGTTTAAATCCCCCACGATTCTCTAGATCTTATAACCCAGATGAAGCAAAAAACTGGATCGATTAGATGAATCGAGTATTCGATGTCATGCAATGCACCGATCAGGAGAAAGTTCGACTTGCCACATTCCAACTCAACAAAGATGCTTGTACATGGTGGAAATGCATTCCGATGCCACCGACCGATGCACCTCATACCTGGAATGGTTTTCTTACACTTTTTCGAGCCAAGTACTTCTCCGAGCATGTAAAAGAAAGGTAGGCTATGGAATTTGCCTACTTAAAACAAGGCACAATGTCTGTGGCAGAATATGAATTACAATTCTCTCGACTAGCACCTTATGCTTCTCACTTGGTAAGCACAGATTTATTGAAAGCCAATCGATTTATGGATGGTTTAAGACCCGAATTTATGCAACAACTTGGAACGCAGAATATCCGCACCTATACTGAGATGGTTCAAAGAGCGCACCTATGTGAAAGAACCATGGAGAAGGTGGAAAGGCTTCGAGGAGAGAGGTCAAGTCGAAAACATGATAGGCAAGAAGAACAAGAAGTGGATGAGGGTGAAAATTGTCACATTAAGAGGTCCCGTAATGGGAACGGTAATGGGAAAAGAAATGGAAATGGAAATGGAAAGAACAAGAAAGTTAAAGAAGAGAAGGAGCAAGCCGTTGCACCTTGCTCATTTTGTTAAAACTTTGGGCACTCGGCAGAAGAATGTTGGAAGCGTCTCGGCGCTTGCCTCAAATGTGGAAGCCGGGAACATCGCTTGCCCCTGTGTCCTCTCATAAATGAACAATCTTCAAGGGATATCAACGGACGCGGGAAGCGAGGTCGATTAAATGCCATTCTAGACGAGGGAGGTGATATGATAAAAGATACTCTCTTAACCCATTCGCCTTATGTTAAATTTTAATACCTTAAAATACATACACTCTCCATAAAAACTCATATATATTGAATTTGGGGATAAAATTATTTTAAGTGGGGGAGGGTGTAAGGCCCCAGAATTTTTATAAAGTATTTTTGGTATATTTAATTATTTTCTGGGAATTTTAAAGACCCAAAATGGATTAATAAATAAATATTTGAATAAATAAATCATTATAAGGCCCAATTTATGTTATGTAATTCATCTAGCTTTGATAATTGAAACCCAATAGGTTAAAAGACCAAGCCCAATAAGTGTGGCCCATATTCTAGAAGGTTATTTAGCCTATTCACACATTTTAAAGATAAATACTATTTTTATAGATAATTATATTGGATAAACGAATAAAAGAGTTTTATTAATTTGAAACTCTGCACACATTGGATGTAACGGCCTATCGTGCGACCGCCACATGCATCTAACGCACCTAGGCTGATGCGATACACCTTGCTAGTTCCGTGAATGGAAGAACGAGTAGAAAGATTGGATCTTTGGGATCCTATCTACAAGAGACCTAATTGGGAGAACTTGTAAGGTTACTAGGGACTCTTAGGGATCAGGTTCTGGCAAATTAAGGACTCTAGAATCGATCTAATCTTCAAACCCTTGCTAAAACCCTATAAATAGGACCTAGCTTTAACCTGAGCAACCCTTACTTTTGCTCGTGAAGAAACAAGGTAAGGAGTCACAATTTTAGGTAAGTTCTTTAGAAGATTTTGTTTATAATACTAAGGTCTAATAGCACTCCAAATTTCGTGCTAGGCGATCAAGTAACGAAAAAGATAGGGGCTTCTAAAGTCGCTGATTCAGCCATAGCAGCCTAGAATTCTGAGCAAAAGACCACTAAAGATCAAGAGATTAGGACGTCTAAACAAGGTAAATAAAGTTCAATCCTTTAGAACTTTTTATTCACCTTAGTTTCAGCTTATTACCCTCAAAATTTCACGTCCTTAGGTCAAGAGATTGGAGAGATAGAGCGACGTGAAGTTGCTGAAAAACCTCAGGAAGAGAGGAACTTGGGCAGTCCTTGAAAGCTCAAATTAGAAGTTTAAAGCCCAGATTAAAAGGTAGGTCATCTCATGATTGGAAAAAACATCTTGTTAGGGATAAAATCCCTCGGGTTTTGATTGATTTCGTGCATGATAGATCATAGATTTCATGTTTTAATAGTTCCATACATTCATGCATCTCTTAGGCCTAAATGGAAAATAAAAGATATTATCTTGTCTATCCACTAAAACCCAGGCATATAGTTAGCCTATACTTCGTTTATCATGTCTGGAATAGTCGTAGTATTTTGATTTCCAGACATGTTATGTTTTCATAAACCTTTACTTTATTCTACTACCAACAGACTATCTGACGCATCAAGGTAAGACCGTCACAATGATCTAACGACCTTACGACAAGCCGTCACACCCTCTATTGCATTTGAATTGCTCTGTTGTCTCTGACGCACCATAACAGGAGCATTACACTACTGTAACGGCCCTACGATAAACTGTCACAAGACTGTAACGCGCCTATCCTAGACCGTCAGACAATGTGTTCTGTCAGCCCGAGGCAGAATGATAACCAGTTAAAGTTTACTTATAAATATGTTTAGATAGCTAAGTTTGGACTGTTATCATGACTTTAAGTTTAGTTACTGATTCATAATCGAAAGTGCATGATTAAGGTGTCTTAAGTTATTTTAAGTTATGTTAATTTCATGTGCCAAAATTCTATAGTTTTGTATCGAAATCATGATTTTAAATGATGTATTGACGGAGTTTTATCATGATTTCATATTGTTACACATTCTCTCTATCAATAGAGTCATTTTCTTTAAGTACATGGCACATATTCCGGTATGTTGTCCATTAGTTCACACTTTGCACTATAGGAACTTTATTCTTGGACATGAGGACCTCTCTATTGGATATTCCTTCCAATGGACTAGGAAATCTTGTTTCAAGGCCTCCGTAATTCTCTGCGAGCCTGGGATTCCCACCAGGACGTCGAGTTGGTTGTACCATTAAAACCCAATTGATTAGAAAGCACTATCGATGTTTTCTGGTTCTAGCAATGTAACGGACCTATATTGGACCGTCAGGCCCATGTAACGGCCCAATATACAACCGTCACATTTAGCTGAGTCCAATTACTATTTCTGGATTCAGTCTTTCTAACGGATCAAGGCTCGACCGTCACGTTAACGTAACGGCCCAGTACATGACCGTCACATTGAATTTAGTCTATTTTCTTCTTTCTGGATTCAGACCATTGTAACGGCCCAACACTGGAGCGTCACATGAGTGTAACGGCCAGTATTACACCGTTACAATGCTTGAATACGTTAACCAAAGGTTTGACCCATGGGTTGATATTCTAAGGTTCCTAGATGGCTTGATAATGGTCTAGGACTTATCATATCGATCAAGAAACTTAAGATAATGAAAGGAAGTTAAAGAAATGTACCGTTAAGTTGCCGATTTGTTTCCATAAGCATAACATTATCTTAATTCATTCTTGATCTCTCATATTCTTAATTGAAGCATTCGTTCTGGGATAATTGTTGTCATGAGCTTATTGATTGAATTGTTACATTCTTGGCCATACTTTATTGTTACACTCATGGAAGTAGCTTGATTTATACGTGAAGATGTAGTTCGGACGCTGATTGTGTCCAAGGGCTCTATGCTAGTCCCGTCGGCTGATTGCCGAAAACATACTATTATAAACCATGGGGTATGATGCTACTGGCGTCGCATTGCGTTGAGAGTACTTTCTTTATAAATAAGTGAAATCCATGAGCACTCGTGAAAATCTAGTGAATTGCTACATGATTGACGTTCTAGTGCGTAACCTTTATGGTTATGAAAGTGAAAAGTGAAAGTGCATTCTTGTTCATGAAAGGCCATGCTACGTTCTTGTTCATACTTGTTACATTCTTGCTAGTTCATACTTGCTCTCATCCTATCTTACATGATCGTCTTGTTACTTTGATTTGATCACATGATTCATCGGATTTCGCATGATTTTACCTTATTTCTGTAGAGTTAAAATATTAATTACTTTAATGATGCCTTCATGTTGATGCGAAGATACCTACTGGGCAAGTGTGCTCATTACCTATTTCCAATCTTTTCAGGAAATGAAAGTGATACGAATTCGGATTCGGGTTATACAAGTAGCGGGTCCGAGAGCGAATGAAAGTGTTGTCAAGATGAGAGTGAAGACTTAAGAAAGTTTATATTGTTTAGATTGAGTCTATATAATTTTTGTATTTCTTGAGTCTAGTGGAATGGAAAATGATGAAAACGTTATTGTAAAAGAATATTTTGATCATTTATGAAATAAAGTTGGAGTTTGACTAAATTATTGTGCAATTACATTTATGTGTGTAATTGTCTTGCGCTGTGATCATTCTTGCTTGCAAGAGGCTTACCATGCCGACTGTTCACGTTTCTCGAGCGAGTCTTCTGCTGTCATAAAGGCTCGGGTCGTGACATTGGATCTCCACCTCTCCCGGTCGGTCAGAAGAGTTGGGCCTCGTGTTATGAACCCTGTAGACCTGCGAAAAAATGTAGAAGCAAAGAAAGACAACCCAAATTAGCCCTTGGACACGTGTAGTAACTATAATGCAATTAAACTAAGTTGCATGCAAAAGGAAGGGTGAATACCTAGGAGGTTGGTTTTTTTAACCCCTATGGGACGTGAAAAAGATGGGAGGATGTTTAAAAACGTGATTGAGATGTAGAGAATGTGGAAGAAGAAGAGGGGAATATGCTATGAATGCTATGAAGAGGGGAGAAACTAGAGAGATGAAAACAACACAATGAAACACTTGGAACTTAACACTCCCGAGACCGGAAGGCTTATGGACGTAGAAAGTACTTCTCCTTGATGGGTACTCACTCCAGAACATAGCAGCACGTCAACGTAAACTCCAGAAATCTCCTCCTCAACCCATGAACTCAAGGGTTCTATTTATAGGCCCTCAAAGTGTAGATTCAAGTTGGAGAGATTCCAGCGAAAAATTAGGATGAAACATAGCAAACTCTTGAAGATAATACTGCCAAGAGTCCACAGAATCAAACGGAAGCATCTAAGGATCACTATCGAGAGAGAAATCATCAAATCAAAACTCTACTTCTACCACGGCATAGCAGAGAAAAGATAGTTAATCAGGACTCTCTGTATCTTGAAACGGTCCTACGATAAACTGCCATAATGAATTAACGGCCCAAGAATAGACCACCAACCTCAGAAGATAAGGCCAACGGGTGAGAACTTCGTAATCAAGACTCTGAAGCAAATAAACGGTCTAAGGTAAAACCGCCATAGCCCCTCTAACGGCCTTACGATAAACCGCCAGAGCTCAATGGATAACAAATGGATAAGATCGAAAAGAAAGACGTGGGCTCTGGACTCTGGCGTCAGCAAATGGTCTTAGCATAGGCCGCAAACGTCATCAAACGCACATAGGATAGACCGCCAGAGACAATGTAGTGGCAAAATGAATGAAAGGCCTACTAAGCTTCAACCCACGGAAAACAAATAAGGAGCGAGACCCAATCAAAGAGAATGACCCATAAAATAAGCCTCGAAAACTGACCAAAATGACTCAGTAAACGGTGTATAACTCAGAGCATCATAAACATAAATAAGGAGATGACCCAACTTATTGGTCATAAAACGGGTGTCAACACTCATCATTTTTGATAACAATTGGTATCAATGCATTTATATGATTAATTGTATACAACTCATATTAAAAATTCCAAAAAAATTGATTCAATGCATATAAACAGGGGGAGCATCTAAAATATTTTTTTTTAATGGCTATTCATATGTTTCTTTACTGTCTCCTTATTCTAAATCCGTCGACCAAAACTGCACTTTCAGTCAATCGATATCTTCACAGTCTAGCCATACATTTGCTCATTCTGAAATCTCTACTCTTCATGTAACCTTCATCAACTTTTGGTATCATTTGATATGCCTTGTCTCCATTTGGTCTAAATTTATAATAACAATTTGTTTAAGTGGAGTTCACTTGTCTTTATCTTATCTGAAATCATTGTTGCTGCTCCTACATATTATGAGAAGGAGTTTCACTTGACATCTCTACCACTTCTGTCAAATGTTGGTATGTTTGAAATATCATCTGCTGAACAATGATCAAATTTGTCATGCTCTAAGCTTAAAGAACTCAAATTGCTCTCATACTCATTGTATTTCCTGGTTGCACATAATTTTCTGAAAATCTCTGTCAAATCTGATAGTCATTTTGCTATTCTCTATTCTTCTTGAGTCTGATATCTATTGCTGCTCTTGGCCATCTCTGCAACATGCATGAACTTCAAGTGTTCTCACATATGATGCATGTTTTAATTGCTGGTTCTATTGATAAATTGGTTTCTCCTAAAACTTTCTTGATCTTTCTATAATTTAGGAAGATTTTAATCCGTGTACCTTGATCATAAATCTGAAAAATACTTTTACTAGGAATCTTATGTTAGACAGGTTTATGGTTGTTCAAAAAGATCAGATTAGTTTAAGTTTAATGTATTCATTAAGTTTGGTTTTGAATGTCTTGAAAATATATGAATCATCTTTTAATAAATTTTAACCAACTGTTTCATGTAGAATCTTGTCAAATCTTCCGAAATCTGAAAATGTCGAAATCATGGCTTTATTTGGTTGAAATACATGAAATTAATAATATTTTTAAACATCTGAATTATCTGAAATGTTCTTAAGGGTAAATATTATCAGAGCAATGATTGTGGTTACTGAGAAACCATGTCCATTGGCCATGAAGTCTAGAGGACTGTGTCATGAAGTGCCATAATTAACTCTGTTGAAAAATCCATTGAAAATCCAGGCAGAGTAATGGCTTGAATACTGAGAAATATATCTCACTTATTAATGAAATAGGTTGAGGTATGTCATGATGTGTCAATGCTATCTTTGTTTTCATAAAGCATGATAGTCAGTCACACCAAGTGCTTAGGGATACTACCGTCTAAACAACGTTTATCCTCTAGTTACAAGGTGTGTACTGAAATTAATTGTACCTGGTAAATATGCTATGAAAAGTTTTTATTATGCAAAAAGAAAAAAATCTAAAATTGATTGAAAAGGTATTGTTAATACTCAGGAACTCTATCTGAATTCCTTCATGGTGTTTAACCTCAATACTAAGGATTATTATTCCTAAAGAAGTCATTGAAATTGATTGAGTAAGATGAAGGGAGGTTAATCAAGATATAAATATGAGGGCTTAGTTCACTTTTATCAAATTTTGATTTCAAATATGAATAAAGAACTTTATTGACAAACTGTGTATACATCATATTTAAACCATGATGTTTAAATAAAAGTTCATAAGCCCTTATAATGGAAGAGTATGAAAAATTCTTATTGTTGGATTTATGAAATTGGTATCTCATTGAAAATCTTTCTGAATTACTCTTATGCTTAAAGCTCATTTGGAAACCATGTGCTCAATCTCCATTTTTTGCTGAAATTCTTTCTTCATAATGTTCACTATTCTTGATGCTTTTTGATCACAACCTGAACTATTCTATGAATGTTCTTCATACATGCTGCGTAGAAAATGTGATTTTGTTGATACCATCTTTGACCTCAACAATTGATATCAGACTGAACTCTATATGTCTGATGATGTCCTTCCACTCCAATTCCTATGCTTTGTCAAATGGGAAGATTGTGTCATCAGCATCACTTTGGCATTGATTATTTTATGCTTTGCTTGATAAACCCTGTGATTGATATCTATGTGACCCATTCTTTCACCTCACTTCTTCAGGGGGAGTAGGGCTACATATCTCATATTGTTGATAGTCTTGCTTCATTTTTTTAAAAGGGGGAGAAAAGATTTTGTCTCCATCTTATAAATTACTTTTCAAAGAGGGAAGATTGATTCTGCTCACTATTTTTGTTTCAATTTGTCATGGCCTAAACTCATATATGACAGCTCGTGTGATTTTTGTTGATATTTTCATTGACCTTGTCTATAGTCAACTTGATCTGCCTAAATTTGATTGTCCATGTGCTATAAATTCATTCAACTCCTCCTAATATGTCCAAAGAGGGACATCATCTATTCAGGGGGAGTATGAGTTATTATTTCAGTCAAATGATGCATGTTCCTGCATAGTTCATACTGATCTGCTCGTTCAGCTTATTGTTCCTTCCTTTTTGATATTGTCATAGGGGGAGAATAGTGAGTCATTATTATCATCAGGTTTCATTACATGTTTAACTCCGTCAGAAGCTGTGCTGCATGTCTAACACCTTGATTATCATGGATCTATTGTAAATGACTCATAATATTGCCATCATCAAAAAGGGGGAGGTTGTTGTGTTTTTGTGATTTTGATGATGTCAACTATTATGTCATTATATTCAACCTTGATGCATAAATTAACGATCTCATCATATATATACAAGTATGAAATATGTCAGAACATGTTCTAATGTTAACTCAAAAAGTCATGAAAAACAACATGTCAATGCAAGTCAACACAGGTCAACACTAGTCAACATAGGTCAACTGATCAAATGGTGAGTCAACTCATTGACAGGTAAGGTCAATGCACAGGTTAGTCTGATACATATCAAGGTCAATGCAACTATTCTAAATTTGCTACCAAGGTCGGTGCACATTGTCATTATTTCATACTAAGGTCGATGCACATGTATTAGAGACAGGCTTTCACGTCTGAGCATCTTTCTTCAAGTCTGAGCACATGTGCATAGTCTAGTTAGGAAGGTCGGAGCACCTTCAAGTAAGTCACTTAGTTGAGTCACTTAGGTCAGAGCACCTACACATTAAGTCTGAGCACATTCACATTCAGGTCGATGCACATACCGTTCAGGTCGATGCAGCTACTTCAGTTCTGCATAGTAAGGTCGGTGCACATATTGTTCAAGTCGGTGCACATTCACACATAGTGCATGGTCGGTGCATATTCATATTTTTTGAAGATGCAGGTCGGTGCACCTTTTGCTAGCTCAGGGTAAGGTCGGTGCAGGTCTACATATAGTTAAACATCAAGGTCGGTGCACCTTTTGCTAGCTCAGGGTAAGGTCGGTGCAGGTGTACATATAGTTAAACATCAAGGTCGGTGCATGTTTGCATTTAACTGCACAAAGTCGATGCATGTTCATAAATCATGCATATTAAGGTCTACGCACATATCAACTTGTGCATACATTCAGGTCTGTGCATGTTTTCTAGTATGTGCACATTTTAAGGTTTGTGCATATAAAACATTTAAGGTCTGAGCATACATGTCAGCTCGCACACTTAGGTCTGTGCACATGTATCCTGTGCACGACTAAGGTCGATGCACATTATGATCTTGCACATCTAAGGTCAGTGCCCATTCTGCTCTTGCACGAATAAGGTCTGTGCATTTTATACCCATGCATGTTTAAGGTCGATGCACATTCATTTATCATGTGATCAAGATCTATCTACATTTGCTCAACATGGTACTAATGTCTATGCACATTTGCACAATTGCGCTACAAGGTCTGTGTATGTTGTGCATATAGATTTATAAGGTCAGTGCACATTTTTTCACATACACATTTATAAGTCTGTGCATATTGCACTATGAAGTCAGTGCATCTTTCATACTTAACTGAAATTCATTCATGAACAAGTGACTCTCATATCAATAGGTCAAGGCACATTAGTTATCCATTCATCGTTACAATGTGTTTGACAAAATACCTTTTATTCTTTTGTCAGGAACTTAAGTGTGCAAAGGGTCAAGTCTTCTGGCTCGAGACTCAACTTAAATAGACATGTTATCCAAGGTAGCTATAGGCACATAATCCAAGGAGGAGTCACGCCTAGAGATTCTGTCACATGGACTCCTGCTGGATTTCAGCGAAACACTTTTCTGAAAAGGAATTGGCGGGAGTGTTCTCTCCACATGCATCCTGGGCGAATCTGGTAGGGTCCACAGGATCAAAGCGCCATCCTGCCACGTGGGAGAGCCAGAAGAAAGGAGAATCATCTTCCTAATCTAATTTACCTACGACACACCTGCTCCTATATAAGGAGACTTCTGCGGAGAAGAAAAGGGGGGCAAGCACATAAAGAAGAAGAAGAAAGAGAGCAACGGGGATAGAAGAAGAGAATTAGAAGAATTCAGAGAGCAGCAGAGAAGTAAAGAAAGAGAGAAAAGAGTAAGAGTTAGAGTGCTGAGAGAGAGAGCTCATTGAAGGAAGAAGAGTGAAGATCTGAGAAAAACATAGTGTCGTAATTAGGGAAGAAATCTGAGAGAAAGGAGAGTGTGAGTTAGAGAGAGAAACGAGATCGTCTGATAGCGAGGAAGAGAGAGCTCAAGAGAAGAGATTGAGAAGCAATCGAAGCTGTTCTTGAAGATTTGTTTCTATTTGCCTTCGGATCAGATCCAAGCCAGATTTGCTCCCGCGAGAGCTACATCTTTACATCTCATTTATAGCTTTCTAGTGCTGTGTTTCATCGTTGTTTTCTTTTACTTTCTTTCATTGAAACTTCAAGCTGTGTGTCAGCAGAGCAAGCTGTAATGCTCAGCGGGCGAGGTATGTACCTCAGACAGCAAGCTGTGATGCTCAGCGGGTCAACAAGTTATAATGTTCAGCGGATGTAAGCAAGCTATGATGCTCAGCGGTTCAAGCTGTTAAGCAGCAGTAAGCCACACTCAGGTCTGAGTGTGGGGTGGATGTAGGTGAAAACCCAACCACCTAAAAATCCCTGTGCATCGTGTGATTGCTGTGCTTTTCACTCTGTCATAGATTCACGGTAGATGGTTGATTAGGCCAGTTGTATTTGATTTTCTACAGTGAGCATTTGATTTCATCTAACTATCATCTGAGCGAGCTAAAAGTACCTCTATACCAAGTATATCAAAAACTATAGCAGGAAGATTTGGTCACGCCAATCTGGAATGGTGTACCTTGCGTGAGGGATTCTAGATGTCACCTTTGCCTTGTACTTGGTAGATAGTATTTCATTCTTACTCAACTGATAATTAGTGAAATCATTCAAAAACTGTCTATCTGAAGTTTATCTGAACTTGTGCTCTAAAGTTTATCATTCTACCATCTATCTGAAGGTTGTCATAGTTGATTGGGTTTGAGTAAGTTAGCAAATCAATTTATAGCTATTCAAGTTTATTTCTGCATAAATCTTTCAGAGAGAACTTTAATTCCACAAACTTTTTTAAAGGGATTCATTCACCCCCCTCTGAATCTCCGTCTAGCACCATTATATTTTTAACATACTCAACTTTTCTTCACTTCATGGTGAAGGAGTTGGTTTCTTGGTGAACCAAATCATTGCTCTGAGTAGATATTACCCCTTTTGATTTTATTGAAGTTGAATGTTTGAGAACAATACTAAATGTACAGATTTTTAGCTCAAATTATCTCCTTGTTTTTAATGTTCAAGCTTTTAGAAGATTTTAGGGCATGATATTCCAACATTGTTCTTTACTCCTTAAGATGTGTAGGAAGATATTCTTTAGTAACCTTTATCATTG
The DNA here is from genome assembly GCA_022559845.1 of Amorphophallus konjac. Lineage (NCBI taxonomy): Eukaryota > Viridiplantae > Streptophyta > Magnoliopsida > Alismatales > Araceae > Amorphophallus > Amorphophallus konjac. The sequence goes on along the minus strand of CM040120.1, from coordinate 177,278,563 downwards.
TCTATACAAGATCATGAGACTTAAACTTCTTAGCTAAAATTTCAGTTAATAGACTTAAAATCTTTAAGAGAGTTCTGAGTTTCAAGATCTGTGAAAGAGCTGTATAAGATTATCAATAATCATAATATGATCTGACATATTCCAGAAGAAGCACATGCTCCCCCTATGAACTTGACTTCATGGACCAAACTTTTTTTTAACCAGACCTAAGAAGGTATATCCCCCTGACGACATGAGTCAATTAGCCTTGGTACTTGGCGGAGAACTTATGTCAATGACCACCTCAGTGTAGGTTTCCAGGCAAACATAATCTGCCCTTCTCCTAACACTATTTTATATACCAAGGATGGTTGAACAAGTGCAGTAATGGATAAAGAACATTGAAATGCACAGATGCCTCGACTTGGGATCAGGGTGCATCGACACAGAGACTATTCACAGGATTGTAGATGTGAACAATTTGAACTAACAGGTCGGAGCAAAGGCTTTAGTGCATCAAGGCAGAATATAGACTCACAAAATTTATAGACATAAATGAAATGGGATTAAAAAAATAGCATTGAATTCAAGATGATCTGAAAATACCCAACTCTCTCCTCAAGGTAGAGAACTTTTCATTATCCAAAGGCTTAGTGAATTTATCTGCAATTTGATGTGTTGTGCCTACATGGATTAATTCAAAGTTACCCTTAGAGACTTCATCTCTTATGAAGTAATGTATGATGTCTATATGCTTAGTTTGTCAATGCAGAATAGGATTTTTAGACAGGTTTATTGCACTAGTGTTATCACAATAAATAGGTGTGCAACCAAGGTCTACTTTGTAGTCCTGGAGCTGGTGTTTTATTCAAATGACTTGAGTACCACAACTCCCTGCAGCTATGTATTCAGCCTTTGCAGTGGACAGGGCAACAAAATGCTATTTCTAGGAAGCCCAAGAAACTAAACACCCACCTACGAATTGACAAAAGCCACTTGTGCTTTTCCTATCTAACTTGTAGCCAGCATAGTCTACATTAGTGTAGGAAATTAAATATAGTGTGTGTGATGCGGGAAACCACAGTCCTAAATTGTATGTGCCAGAAATATATCTAAAAATTCTTTTAACAGTAGCAAGATGAGATTTTGTAGGTCTGGATTGAAATCTAGCACACATGCATACACTGAATTGGATATCAGGTCTAGAGGCAGTAAGGTATAGCAAGGATCCAATCATACCTCGGTAGAGTTTTGCATTTACTTATTTACCTGATTCATCAGCATCCAAAGAAGCATTTGTACCCATCGGAGTGGCTATGTGCTTCACTTTGTCCATTCCAAATCGTTTCAGAATTTCCATTGTGTATTTGGTTTGACTGATGAAGTGGCCATCTTTCATCTGTTGTACCTGTAGACCAAGAAAGTATTTCAGTTCACCAACCAAACTCATTTCAAATTCATTAGACATTAGATTTGCAAATTCATCACGTAGTTCATTGCATTTTGATCCAAAGACAATATCATCTACGTATACCTGAACTATGATGAGTTGGTGGTTCAGATTTTTTGTAAAGAGAGTTTGATCCACTTTACCTCTATAGTAGCCCTTGCTTAGCAGAAATTCTGTCAGCCTATCATACCAAGCCCGAGGGGCCTGCTTCAATCCATACAAAACTTTATTTAATCTAAAGACATGGTTAGGCAACTCAGTTAATTCAAAACCTAGGAGTTGCTCAACATAAACTTCCTCTTTTATAAACCCATTTAAGAAAGCACTTTTTAGGTCCATTTGATGAAGTTTAATGTTATTTGAGCAAGCAAAAGTTAGCAATATTCTGATTGCTTCCATCCTAGCAACTAGTGCATAGGATTCATCAAAGTCCACCCCAAATTCTTGATTGTAACCCTTGGCCACCAATCAAGCTTTGTTTCTAGAAATTATTTCATCTTCATTCACCTTATTTCTAAAGACCCACTTATTTCCTATGACAGACACATTTTCAGGTCTCGGAACTAAGTTCCAGACTTTATTTCTTTCAAATGGACCCAATTCTTCATTCATAGCATTTATCCATGACTCATCTTTTAAGGCTTCTTCAATTGTTTTGGGTTCAATTTGTGAAACTAAAGCTACTAGATCTTGATTATTAACTTCCTGATGAAAAGATCTAGTCCTAGGGGGATCATGCAAATTTCCTATTATGTTATGTGCATGATGGTCTTTTAGAAATCTGATATTGTTTGAGGACTCACCTTGCTCGGCTAACTCACCTTGCACTTGGTCATTTTGTGCAGCCAGTTCATTTGTTTCTTCCTTCAGCTTGTCCTCCAAAAATTCTCCATCATCTCTTGATTTCCTGTCATCATTATTCATGTCAGTAGAGTTGTATGTTTCATCGAATATGACATGAGGGGATTCTTATACTGTTTTGTCAGAAATGTTAAAGACCCTGTATGCCCTAGATAATTCAGAATATCCTAGAAAAATCCCTGGACTACTCTTGGCTTCAAATTTGGCTAAGTTCTTTTTTATCATTGTTATGAATGAAACACTTAGAGCCAACGATCTTAAAATAAGCCAAGTTAGGTCTCTTACCTTTCAGCAGTTCATATGGAGTTTTCTTATGGACAGGTCTTACCGTGGCCCTGTTAATTATATAACAGGCTGTGTTTGCAGCTTCTACCCAAAATCTTCATGGTAGTTGACTTTTAATGAGCATTGTCCTTGCCATCTCCATGATCATTTTGTTTCTTCTCTCCACTATTCCATTTTGCTCTGTGGTCCTGGGAGAAGAAAACCTATGAGTCAATCCCTCTTGTTTATAGAAATATGAAAATAGTGTATTTTCAAACTCCCCCCCCCCCATGATCAGATTGAATAACATAGATTCTGTGCTTACCTTCTTGCTTTATTTTATTAAAGAAGTGTTGGAATTCGTGAAATGCATCACTTTTGCGAGCCAATAAAAATATCCATGCAAATCTAGTAAAGTCATCCACAATTACATACCCAAATCGCTTGCCATTGAAACTTTGGGTTCTTGTGGGACCAAATAAGTCCATGTGCAGGAATTCTAGTGGTTTAGATGACAAAGATTCTGAGCTTCGTTTGAAAGATTTTCTCGTTTGCTTCCCTAGTTCACATGCATCACAGATTTTTGTGTTTGTTTTAAATTGAAGCTTGGGTAGACCTCTAACTAAATCATACTTGACCAATTTATTTAAAGTGATGTAACTAGCATGACCTAATCTCATATGCCAATTGAAGGCGTTATTGTCTAAGTTGGTAGACAAACAAAGATTAGTTGAAGAGTTTTCATCCAAGTCTACTATGTAGATATTATTGACTCTGTGTCCTAAGAATTTGACTATGTCAGAATTTATTTCAAAGATTTTGCATGCATGGTTATCAAAAATAACTTTGTGACCCTTGTCACAGAGTTGACTCATGCTTAACAGGTTATGCTCAAGTCCATCAACAAGTAAAACCTTTTCAATGGTGTTTGAGGGAAACTTACCAATGGTGCCTGAACCAACTATCTTACCCTTGTTTTTCCATCCAAACTTAACCATTCCTCCTCCCTTCATTTACAGCTTGCTGAACTTGGTTCGATCTCCTATCATGTGCCTCGAATAGCCACTATCTAAATACCATTTATTTTTCAGAGCTGTCAGGCCGACCTACAAGCAATTTATGCAAAAAATTTTGGAACCCAAGAAAAGTTAGGTCTAGAGACATCATTCAAACCCTTCAACAAATTTTTAGGGATCCAAACATGCCTAATAATTTTCTTCTGATTGATGTTAAGTTTCTTATTTTCAGCATTGACAGTTTTGGAATTGGCAAAGGTTTGGTCTTTCCTTACTTGAGCTTTTTTAAAAAGATTTTTATTCCATCTACTTCCAAAATAATTTGTGGGATACCTCATGAAGCTTTTCTGACTTTGGAAGGTATGCTTATTGAAGTACCCTTGAGAATAATCAAGATGAGGCCAGTGTGTCTTGTTATTCGTCATATTTTTGTATTTTCTAGAGTTTCTGTTCTGGGTAGGGTGCATCGGCCTAAGGTGTTGGCTGCGCCGATGCATCTTAGCTTGAAATCCATTTTTAGTTCTGTCTTGAACATGGTGATTCGACTCAACACTTGGACTGGGTCGATGTAGGGTTGTTTTAACAGTTTGGTTAGCCTGAATTTTGGTTGGTTGACCAGTGTGATTTGTTGAACTAGCTTTTATGAAGTTCATCATCTTTGGTTGCTGGGCATGTATGTTGTTGTTTGAACTGGATGGGGTGTCCAGTTTCTCTTTACCCTTCTCTTGACTGAAGGTCACAGTTTTAAATTCAAACGTCTTTTTGCTTGAGGGATCGTATCCTAATCCTTCTTTGTTGAAATTTATTTTCATACCTAGCATGGTATCTAGGTTGGTCTTTCCCTGAACAAATTTTTCAAGCATGGCTTGTTTATCAATTAATTCCTTTTCAAGCTTCTCGCATTATTTTTGAATTTCAGAATTTGCATTCGTGACAGCTTCATATTTCTCGGTTGTTAATTCTTTTTTGTGAACAATGCATGAACGAGATGCTGGACTCTGTACAGACTTGAGCGATGTATGGACTTAGCTTCGTGCAAGCTATAGTCCAATGTATGGACTTTGAAGTTCAACTGGTGAGTGTACAGACTTCACCAATGAAACGCTCACTGTATAGACTTGCTGGATGCAATGTGAGACGCTGTATAGACTTCGTCTTCTAGCATATAGACTTGATGAATGCATATGCCAAGGCCATTGTACAGACTTGACATATTTAAAATTCATGCGATGCAGACTGTACAGACTTTGACATGTGAGACACAAAGAGAATGTACTGAAGTCTGTATAGACTTTAACAATGAATGCATGAGTCACAAGACCGACAGACTTAGCCTGTATAGACTTAGCATGAAGCACACATGCGATGTACAGACTTCAAGTCATGCAATGCAATGTACACACTTCAGCTAAGCAAGCTTCAATGAATGTATGGACTTCATGAATGCATGCTACAGTGCCAATGTACAGACTTGGTGGAAGGCATGAAATGTATAGACTTCAGAACAAATCCAGTGTATAGACTTCCACCATGATGCATGCAATGTAATGCAGATACTGACTATATAGACTTTGAAGAAATGAGGCGATGTGTGGACTTTGAGGTTCAACAGTGGATGTATAGACTTCAATGCCTTTAGAAACGAATGTATAGGCTTCAGCTTAAGGCCAATGTATAGACTCAATGCAAGCAGAAGGATGTACAGGCATGGCAAATGCAATGTATGGACTTGCAGACAGAACACATGCAGTCTCCAGATAATATACCAGTCACAGCCATATGCATTTTCCACAGAGTATATCAGTTATAAACATTCATATCAGTTATAAACATTCATATCAGTTATAAACATTTATGTTGCTATCATCAAAACACAATATCAAATGCACTCAGAACATCATTTCATCATCATTCATGTTGCTATCAAATGCAGAATGCTCAGGGATCTCAAGGATAAAGGATGCACAGAAATGCACTCACTTTGTTGCTATCATCAAAATAAAATAGTATTGCTATCATCAAATCAACATAGCACATGCTTGTGCCTAAGGGGCACAACATTCTCCCCCTTTTTGATGATGGCAACACAAAGTGACAGTGAGTCACACAGAATTTTCTCCCCCTTTAACATGATCAAAAAGAGAAAAACAGTATGAACATAAGTGTAACATGGTATGCATGCAAATTTCTCTTAGAGCAATAAACTTCCCCTGAAGGTATGACTCCCCCTGAATTAGTTCTCCCCTTAAATAATTGCTCCCCCTTTGAGGAGGAATATGGACAGATATACAAAGGTAGAGAAAGTAGGAGTGTCACTTGACAACAACTGAATCATTGGTTCAGAGAATAAGCCTGATTATAAACAACAGTTAAAGTATAAGAATCAGCAACATACAATCTTGAAAAGTTTCAGGTTTAACAGTGATAAATCTAGAGTAAAACACCTGACCCCTGAAAAAAAGTTTATAGACTCCGTTTATAGCAATGAATCTAGGGCACATGGTATTAATAGATAAGTCAGAAATAATACCCTTTTGTGTTTAAACATGAAAGTTCAAGAAAGGCAACTTGAATATGTACTGAGAAAAACAATTTTCACTCATTGACTTTTGATTTTCGAAGGGTTACAATAGTTTGATTTTCACTTTTTAATTTTCAGAACCTGAACTAAGTGAATAGACCTGTGGCATTTATGCTGTTGACATTAGGTGTACACTTTGATAAGAGGCAAGTACTACCAGTTACTAGGCATAAACTACAAGATCTACTTCAGGTCAAGGCATACAAGGAACAATCTTCACCTTTGACATTAAGGGTACACATTGATCAGAGGCCAGTACCCCCAGTTACTTGGTGAGGACTCCCCCTATAGATTTGACCCTATGAACAGAGATATTCTGAAGCACCTCATGACATGTGAGTTCTCCTGCTTCTTTGGAGGAGTTCACAGTTTCTCAGTGCAATCAGCCATTGCTCTATCACTATGTTCAGCTCTTTTATATTTATGATCTTATTTATTGCTGCCCTTAATTCTTTTAGAGTGATTGTTTTAAAAAATCATTACATTCTCTTATTCACATGTTCTAGACATTTCCAGTCCAACACATTTAGGCTTTAAGAAAAAAACTTTTTCTATTTTAGCCATGAGACAAAGATTAAGAGCTATAAACGTTTTCTTTTATCTCAAATTCTGAAGTCCAGACACTTAACTCTTCAATTTATAAAAGTTAAACATTTAGTTCCTTTCAATTTGCAAGAGTGATTCTTATAAGTGAACACTTGCAATAATCACAACTCAATATACTAAACCAGAAACAATTGCTGTTGCTCAGTCAAAATGATGGGGAAAAGATAGCAGTTGGCATTAAGGTTCAAGAGCAACTGATGTCAAAGAATATGAAAGAGTTGAATGGGGACCACGAGAAGTGAAAGGAATTCAATGTAATAATCAGAACTCTCAGCTCCCCCTGACATCATGATGCAAAAACATGCTATGCACTGATCATTTCTTTTCAGAGTTTTAACTTTAATGATATGCATCACATTGTTCTACATGAAGACTATGCAACAATGATGCACAAGGATCAATTCAAGTTTATGCGCCCAAGTCGTGAATGTCACGCCCCGAACAAGGCGGAAATATCGGGACGTACAGTCAGAGGCAAGCAGGAAAGAGAGAGAACTAATCTAAATACACAAGTGCTATGGAAAGGAAATACTAAATGATCATTAAACAACCAAACTGATACAATAATCTCAAATGCAACTTAATACAACTTGGAATAACAACCACTAAGACTCAACAACAACTGAAACTAAATGATCTCCAAACACAACAAACAATAAGTACACCGCTAACACACTAGAACTGATACACTCAAGACATCACTCCTGCCCTTCCCCGTCGGTAAGCGCGTCACCTGAGAAGCCTGGAAAGGGGGAAACAACGGGGTGTGAGCTAACGCTCAGTAGGAAATAACAGACATGTATAAGTGATTAACAGTTTAATTACATTTTCAAAATATCATGCTACAAACGATAATGCAATAAACAACGGTAATAACAAGATCTTGCAAGGTCAAGAAATACAATTGATAATGATTATCAAGGATAACAGATACAAGAATTTACTACAGGAGATATAACAATGAGATATGAGTAAGGAATTGGCCAACAAGCAAGTATTTTAAACATCTAACCAAGTATGATCAAGTAACAAGTAACAAGTACAAGATATTTTTGTCGTAGACGCCAACACTCAGGCAAGTACTTCGGTGCAATGCCCCACCTTGTCATTAACATCCCATGGGCTCACTAACTTTCGGGCGCTCTCCCCAGGACCAGACCGGGCCCTTATGATGCGATGGCATTGATTTACTGGGCCCAACGTCCCATCCGTCCAGACATTCAATCAATTTTAATGGCCAATTAATCAGAGGAATTTCTGCCATAAGTTCAGATTTAAAGGACTAACCTTGTCCTTGGATTCAAGAGTACAAAACACGGTCAAACTCATCTCCAAGAGATGTGCGGTCGTAACAGAACCGCTTGAAGGATATCTACGGTTCATACAGGACCGTACATACAAGAACTGGGCTGAAACTCAACCCGTGAGGGCAAGAAACGAACGGCTGACAGCAGGCCGCCCTAAGGTAAGAATAGTGCAATATAGGCCGCTCATGTCCAGAAGACATTAAGGCCCAAGAACGAAATATACGGTCCATACTGGGCCGTATAAAGATATGCGGTCACGATCGGCCCGCCTAAGAGGTTATGCGGTCACATGATAACCGCGCATGCCTCTATTTGATCCAAGACTTAAACCAGCGGTTTAAGCTCACAAAACAGGGTATGCTGGTGTTAACCAGGTTCTAATCATGATTATAATGATGTTCCAAGATGACGGTAAGACCGCCGGATAGAGTTTCCGGGGGTAAAACCGAGACTAGTACGCTAATCGGCCAATCGGCTTCGCATAAAGTGGGAAAGTTAAACATGCTGTTCTACTGTAGTACAGCAGCTAAACAGCAAGTTAACAGTCATATTAATCCTAATGCCAAGCTAATTTATCAGGGATTAGGTTATATATTAATCCAAGATGCCAAGAAAATAATTTAAGATGATAACGAGTTCGCGTAAGTCGCGTAGGCACGAATGACAAGCAATAATCAGAAATTTAGTTGCATATTTAAACAGTTATTAAATGGGTTTCTATTTCACTAATTGCCCTTAATGACATGCAAATGAATGCATTAGAACATAAATTAAGTCACTCTCTGTGGGGATAAACGGTTCTATATGGACCGTACAACTTACTGCGCATTCCGGGGCCGAACAGGGGTCACTCTGTGACACAGGGAGATGGACGGTTCCTCAGGGGCCGTCCATGAGTTTCTAATTATAAATTGTCATTTGAAACTAAAATGGATGCATCATAACAATTACTAAGTCAATTACTGGGTAGATAAACGGTTCTCGGTGAACCGCACAACTATCAGGCTTAACGGGGGCTAAACGGGGGCTGAACGGGGTTCAAACTGGCCTCAGGGAGTTGGGCGGCTCTCCCTGGGCCGCCCAAGTAGTTGGGCGGCTCTATATGGGCCGCCCAAGGGGTTGGGCGGTCCTGGAAGGGCCGCCCATCCCTGGGTTGTGCGGCCAGTAAAGGGCCGTATATGTATATGTGGTCCATTCTGGACCTTATATCCAGATATGTGGTTCCTTAGGAACCGTTCAACCTGGGATGAGTGGTTCTTGAAAAACCGTTTATATAAGGGCATGCTAGGGTCAAAATTGGTCAAAAGGTGGGCTGGAGTTGGACGGTCTATCGTAAGACCGCCCATCTCTGGGTCTACGCCGGTCATCCCTGCCGCGTCCGGTGAACGCCGGGAGCTAGGGTTTGGATAGGGTTACACTAAAATGATCATAACTAATGCAATTGGACTCCAAATAAGGGGATTTTGGTATCAGTGGAAAGCTAATACAAAACTCTACCTATCTGCAAGGTCAATTTCATGATCAATTATTGGAATCGAGATCTATTAAGGCAGGAACACAAGAAACCCTAATTCTGACATGCTGTGACTAAAACGTTAAATTCTCTCTACATACAGAATGAAATTTGGGGATTCTTGGCTCAAATGAAAGCTACTTCGATGGTGAATCCAACCATATAAGATATGGTTCATGAGGATTAAGATTAATACTTTGAAAGCATAAATCAATTCGGATGAACACATCAAGAACACATCAAACTAGGTCTAAAACATGCTGTTACTATAACTAGAAATTCTCTACACATGCTTCATTAAACATAGGGCTTTCTACGTTAAATGAAAGCTAAGATCATGCTTATCATATCATATAAGTTAATTTAAGTTTAGTCTGTTACACCTACCTCAATCGAAGATTGAAAACGGGGCTAGAAATGAAGAACGAACTAGAATACCCTTCAGAAAAGCCTCGACTGCTCTCTACACACCTGATAAAAATTGGGGCTTTCAGTCCCAATGGATAGATCTCGTCGAGAGGATCAATTTCCTATACTCATGATCAAGTTTTGGTTGAGAATGCCTACCTTAATTGAAGAAACAAGGGAGGAAGATGGAAGTCGACGGCCTGCCAACACACCTACAAAGATCGCCGGAATTCTCCCCAGATCTGGATCCTCTGCCGACACCACAGCAACCAAAAGAAAGAGGACTCGTAGAGCTTTCTATGTATAGCTCATAGGCCTTCTGGAGAGTTCTGTGCTGGGAGTATTCGGCCGTGGAAGAGACGTGTTAGAAACGGCACCGTGATTGTTGACTTGAGCAAACGCGGCCGAGAGCGCCGCCTAGGGTTAGGTTTTCGCTAAATTTATTGGGGGCTTTTGATCCTTAGATCCTCACCGTTCATTTGGCTCTGGTTTGAGCTCATTTGGTCGAGAATTGAGCCTTAATTTCGTGTTTTAATCCAAGGTTAGGTTTGGGTCAAAAAGTGTGCAATTAAGGGCTTAATCTCTAAATAGATCCCACCACGGATTTATAATGACCCAAAGCCAGAAGATAAAATTGCAATCTACATCGACCTTAACCTGTTTACTATTTTTCTGAATTTTTATAGAGTGGTCGAAATTATCATTATTCTATTTCTAAGGAATTAAATATTAATAAATCCGAATTTCAATTATTAAATCCATAAAAATGCAAATTCTTAATTAACAAGAGCTAAATAAATATATTAAATCTAATAAAATAATTCGGGGTCTTACACCCTCCCCTACTTAAAGGAATTTGGTCCTCCAAATTCACTGCACTAACACTGCGAGTAGGGATAGAGATCGCTCACCTAGAATAAGTCGGGATACCGCTTCCGCATAGTTTCTTCAGACTCCCACGTAGCTTCTTCGGTCCCACGCCGACTCCACTGAATCTTGACCATCGGTATTGAACGATTCCGGAGTTGCTGTTGCTTCCGGTCCATCGAGTCTATTGACCTCTTTCCGGGCACATCTCCTATTTCCAAGGCTCCTTACCGTATGTCTCCTGCGGAACTGAGAGAGTTGAAGCAACAGTTGATGGAGTTACTTGAGAAGGGCTTTATTCGTCCTAGTACGTCTCCGTGGGGAGCCCCTGTATTGTTTGTTCGGAAGAAAGATGGCTCGATGAGATTATGCATCGATTATCGGCAGTTAAACCAGTTGACTGTCAAGAACAAATATCCACTGCCGAGGATTGATGAGTTGTTTGACCAGATAGCGGGAGCTCAATATTTCTCTAAGATCGATCTTCGATCTGGATATCACCAGTTGCGGATTAAGGAGGAGGATATCCATAAATCAGCTTTTCGCAGCAGGTATGGTCATTTTGAATTTGTCGTTATGCCTTTTGGTCTAACGAATGCTCCGGCAGCTTTCATGCAGTTGATGAACAATGTATTTCGGCCCTACCTTGATCAATGGGTTGTGGTATTTATTGATGACATCTTGATCTATTCCAAGAGTGAAGTGGAGCATGCTGAACATCTGATGATGGCATTGCAGTTATTGAGAGATCATCAACTTTATGCCAAGTTTAGTAAGTGTGAATTCTGGTTGCAAGAAGTGTCCTTTCTCGGACATATTATCACCAATGAAGGTATTTCTGTGGATCCTTCGAAGGTTGAGGCAGTGAAGAATTGGGAGCAGCCTACCAGTGTGACGGAAGTTAGAAGTTTTCTTGGCCTGGCAGGTTATTATCGAAGGTTTATCCAGGATTTCTCTAAGATTGCGGTACCTATGACAAGGTTAACCCGCAAGGAGAACAAGTTTGATTGGTCAGACGATTGCCAGCGAAGCTTTCAGACTCTAAAGGATTGTTTGACTACTGCACCTATATTGGCTTTACCTTCTGGTGAAGGAGGATTTGTCGTTTATACTGATGCTTCAGGAATTGGCTTAGGCTGTGTACTCATGCAGCATGGGAAGGTGATTGCCTACTCTTCTAGGCAGTTGAAGAAGCACGAGGAGAATTATCCTGTTCATGATTTGGAACTTGCAGCAGTCGTCTTTGCTTTGAAGATATGGAGGCACTACCTGTATGGAGAATCTTTTACGGTATTTTCAGACCATAAGAGTTTGAAGTATTTGTTCTCTCAGAAGGAACTCAATATGCGGCAGCGCAGATGGTTGGAGTATTTGAAGGACTTCGACTTTTCTATTGAGTATCATCCTGGCAAAGGCAATGTTGTGGCAGACGCATTAAGCCGGAGGCCAGTAGCTAGATTGTCAAGTCTCATGTTGCAAGAATGGAAGTTACTGGAACAGTTATCTAGTCTGGATCTTAATATTGACAATGATCGGGTTTTGATTGCTCAGATTCAACTTAAACCTGAATTATTGATGAAGATCAAGTCCTTGCAAGATAATGATCCCGAGCTGGTACAGATCAAGGGAAGCTTGAGCAGCAGACCTGATTTCGGGTTGGCTGATGATGGTAGATTATTATTTAAAGGCAGAACTTGTGTACCTGATGAAGCTACAGTAAAGAACAAGATTCTTGAGGAAGCTCATAGATCCAGATACACCATTCATCCCGGAGGCACTAAGATGTACAGAGATTTGAAGCGATCCTTTTGGTGGATGAATATGAAGAGGGAAATCGCTGACTTCGTAAGTAAATGCTTAGTTTGCCAACAAGTTAAAGCTGAGCACTTCAGACCAGCAGGGAAATTGAAACCACTCGACATACCCCAATGGAAGTGGGAGAGTATTGGCATGGATTTCATCATGGGTATGCCTAGAACTCGTGGTGGATTTGATGCAATTTGGGTGATTGTTGACCGACTGACAAAGTCAGCCCATTTCTTGTCCATTAAATCTAAATGGACAGTTGATGTTCTAGCAGCTTTGTATTTGAAGGAAGTGGTGAGGTTGCATGGTATTCCAGTGAATATAGTATCTGATCGAGACCCTAGATTCACTTCTCATTTCTGGAAGGGACTACAAGAGTCTTTGGGTACTCGTCTGAATTTCAGCACGGCATTCCATCCGCAGACAGATGGGCAGACGGAGAGAACCAATCAGATAGTGGAAGATATGCTGCGGGCATGTATGATTGACTTTGGTGGTACTTGGAATGAGCATTTGGCACTAATTGAATTCGCCTACAATAACAGCTATCAGTCTAGTATCCAGATGGCTCCATTTGAAGCCTTGTATGGCAGAAGTTGTCGTTCCCCGTTGTGTTGGGACGAGGTAGGTGAGAAACAGTGGCTTGGACCGGATCTTGTCTCAGAATCTTCACAGAACATCCGCATTATCCGGGACCGGTTACAAGTGGCTCAATCAAGACAGAAGAGCTATGCCGACAACAGGAGGAGAGCATTGGAATTTCAGGTTGGCGAGCATGTATTCTTAAAGGTCTCTCCGACGAGAGGGATCCGAAGATTTGGCATTCATGGCAAGCTGAGTCCGAGATACATTGGTCCGTTCGAGATTCTAGATAGAGTGGGAGAGGTGGCATACAGGCTGGCCTTACCGCCTCAATTGTCTGGCGTGCACAACGTCTTCCATATTTCTATGTTACGGAAGTATGTGTACGACCCCACTCATGTTATACATCATGTGGATTTCGAGCTGAAGGAGGATCTGACCTACGAGGAAAGACCGATAAAGGTTCTGGAGCCGATCACTGTTAGAAAGGAACAAAACCGTGAGGCCGATAGGCCAAAGCGGACAATACCTCGATGGTATAGAGTACGGGGCGTGACAGAATGGTATCAGAGCTATACCCCAGCCGGAAGTGTGGGAACTAAGTGCCATGCAGGGCAAAGTGCTACACTATGGGAGCCACCTCTTGAGTCCGTAATGGAGCAAAGTGCTACATAGTGGGAGCCACCTCTTGAGCCTGTAGGGGCCACCTCTAGAGTCCTACCTGCCTGGGGGCTTGATTGCGTGCTATATGTGCCCAGCGACGAGGACGTCGCCTATATAAGAGGGGTAGATTGTAACACCCTCAAATATAGCTAAGTTGTACTCTATATTACCGAGGCGCCTTTTGAAGTATCGGCTCAGTTCTTGAAAAGAACTCCGAAGTTAAGCGTGCTTAATGGGGAGTAGTACTGGGATGGGTGACCTGCCCGGGAAGTCCCTCATTCTGGAGCCGATCACTGTTAGAAAGGAACAAAACCGTGAGGCCGATAGGCCAAAGCGGACAATACCTCGATGGTATAGAGTACGGGGCGTGACAGAATCGTTCAAGGACTTGATCTTCATCAATAATTCAGGTTTAAGTTGAATCTGAGCAATCAAAACCCGATCATTGTCAATATTAAGATCCAGACTAGATAACTGTTCCAGTAACTTCCATTCTTGCAACATGAGACTTGACAATCTAGCTACTGGCCTCCGGCTTAATGCGTCTGCCACAACATTGCCTTTGCCAGGATGATACTCAATAGAAAAGTCGAAGTCCTTCAAATACTCCAACCATCTGCGCTGCCGCATATTGAGTTCCTTCTGAGAGAACAAATACTTCAAACTCTTATGGTCTGAAAATACCGTAAAAGATTCTCCATACAGGTAGTGCCTCCATATCTTCAAAGCAAAGACGACTGCTGCAAGTTCCAAATCATGAACAGGATAATTCTCCTCGTGCTTCTTCAACTGCCTAGAAGAGTAGGCAATCACCTTCCCATGCTGCATGAGTACACAGCCTAAGCCAATTCCTGAAGCATCAGTATAAACGACAAATCCTCCTTCACCAGAAGGTAAAGCCAATATAGGTGCAGTAGTCAAACAATCCTTTAGAGTCTGAAAGCTTCGCTGGCAATCGTCTGACCAATCAAACTTGTTCTCCTTGCGGGTTAACCTTGTCATAGGTACCGCAATCTTAGAGAAATCCTGGATAAACCTTCGATAATAACCTGCCAGGCCAAGAAAACTTCTAACTTCCGTCACACTGGTAGGCTGCTCCCAATTCTTCACTGCCTCAACCTTCGAAGGATCCACAGAAATACCTTCATTGGTGATAATATGTCCGAGAAAGGACACTTCTTGCAACCAGAATTCACACTTACTAAACTTGGCATAAAGTTGATGATCTCTCAATAACTGCAATGCCATCATCAGATGTTCAGCATGCTCCACTTCACTCTTGGAATAGATCAAGATGTCATCAATAAATACCACAACCCATTGATCAAGGTAGGGCCGAAATACATTGTTCATCAACTGCATGAAAGCTGCCGGAGCATTCGTTAGACCAAAAGGCATAACGACAAATTCAAAATGACCATACCTGCTGCGAAAAGCT
The DNA here is from genome assembly GCA_022559845.1 of Amorphophallus konjac. Lineage (NCBI taxonomy): Eukaryota > Viridiplantae > Streptophyta > Magnoliopsida > Alismatales > Araceae > Amorphophallus > Amorphophallus konjac. The sequence goes on along the minus strand of CM040120.1, from coordinate 177,263,222 downwards.
GATTTATGGATATCCTCCTCCTTAATCCGCAACTGGTGATATCCAGATCGAAGATCGATCTTAGAGAAATATTGAGCTCCCGCTATCTGGTCAAACAACTCATCAATCCTCGGCAGTGGATATTTGTTCTTGACAGTCAACTGGTTTAACTGCCGATAATCGATGCATAATCTCATCGAGCCATCTTTCTTCCGAACAAACAATACAGGGGCTCCCCACGGAGACGTACTAGGACGAATAAAGCCCTTCTCAAGTAACTCCATCAACTGTTGCTTCAACTCTCTCAGTTCCGCAGGAGACATACGGTAAGGAGACTTGGAAATAGGAGATGTGCCCGGAAAGAGGTCAATAGAGAAGATAACTTCCCGCTCAGGAGGAAGTCCTGGTAATTCCTCTGGAAAGACATCAGAAAAATCTCGGACAATAGGAATGTCCTTGATCTCAATCTGCTGCTCAGGGGTTGCACAGATAAAGGCTAGAAAAGCCTCACATCCTCGCCTCACCAGCTTATCAGCTCGAAGAGCCGAAATAAGCGGTACGGAGTTATGGTGCTTAACTCCCACAAAAGAAAGTCCAGGGTGTCTAGTAAAAGACACAGAGCTAGAACTACAATGAACGTCAACCTCATGTCGAGCCAACCAATCTGCTCCTAGGATTACATCATAATCCTTCATATCCATGCAAATTAAATCAGTTGGAAAGTTCTGCTCACCAATCAAAACCTTACTAGAAGGATAGAAATGTTGGATTGCTGTTCTAGTGCCAATAGGGGTTGAAATCACTAACGGAGTATCCATCATAACCGGTTCCATAGATAATGACTTAGCAAAACTCCGAGAAATAAAGGAATGTGTTGCACCAGTATCAAAAAGAACAAATGCTGGCTTGTCGAGTATAATAAGAGTACCTTCGACGAGTCCACCATCTTCGGCTGTTTCCGCTTCTTCTGCATACAAAGCTTGGAGCTTCCCTTGCGGTTTCTTGAAGACTTGCGGTTTTGCCGGTGTTGTTTGCTCCGCTATCAAAGGACAGTTGGGGATACGGTGCTCTTTGCTTCCACATCGCAAACAGGCGCCCAGCTTGCGCCAGCATTCCTCCACCTTGTGACCTGGACGATCACAATACTTGCATATGCCCTTAAACGGAACCATAGGGCCAGGCTTCTTATCTTCATACTTCGGCATCTTGCCTTTCCATGATCCGGACCCGCTCCACGAACTAGGTCCACTAACATGCCTCTTCTTAATATACCCGGGTTTGATAATCCGGGAACCCGTAGGTTGCTCCTTCTTCGCACCGCTTCCACGGATTCTCTCCGTCATTTCGAGGGTATCTTCCAAAACTTGAGCCTTTCTCACCATCTCGGAATAAGTGGAAATCTCCATTGGTGCCAGTTGGTTGATATAATGCAGCTTCAGTCCGTTGAGAAAACGCTTCGCCTTCATTTTCTCGGTGGAAATAAGGTGTATAGCATATCGAGAAAGCCGTGCAAATTGAGCCTCATACTCCGCCACGGACAAACCTCGTTGCTTCAAAGCCGCGAACTCTGCCGCTTTCTTCTCTTGCACTCGGTCAGAAAAATACTTGCCGTTGAAAAATTCCTCGAACTCCTCCCACGTAACCTGATGATCACCGAGAGTCGCCTTGATAGAATCCCACCAAGTACGTGCATCACGCTCCAATTGAAATGTCGAGAGAAGGACACGCTCCTGGTTGGTGCATTGCATAACTTCAAATATTCTCGCCATCTCATCTAGCCAGTGCTCGGCTTGGTCGGGGTCGGTCGAACCCGCGAATCTAGGCGGATTCATTCCGCGGAAGTTCCGGTATAGATCACCGGTGCCATGTGGTGCCGCTCCTGCCTGAGCCACTTGCTGAAGGGCCTGGGTAAGGCCTTGAACCGTGCGCTGCAGGTTCCTCCATTCGGCGCGATCAGCTGCCATCTACACGAGAAATAGATTACTTAGGTTTAATCAAGATGGATAATTACACGATTAAGAAACGAACTTAACCCAAGTTTCTACCCATTCTCACCAGGTCAGGTCCTAGACTTTAACAAGATTAGGGGTCTAATGCACCTAGACACAACCAAAACTCGGTACCTGGCGGAGATAACCGATCCGAAGACCACTCGCGCAAGTATGCGACCTTCCGATAGGCGTAGCCTAACGTTCGGACAACATCTTTTGATATACCGGGTTATTGGGATGCCATGCAAGAACTTAGAAAATCTAGAACTTAAGAACTTAAGAAAACCTAGGAATGTGAAACCTAGGCTCTGATACCAACTTAACTGTCACGCCCCGAACAAGGCGGAAATATCGGGACGTACAGTCAGAGGCAAGCAGGAAAGAGAGAGAACTAATCTAAATACACAAGTGCTATGGAAAGGAAATACTAAATGATCATTAAACAACCAAACTGATACAATAATCTCAAATGCAACTTAATACAACTTGGAATAACAACCACTAAGACTCAACAACAACTGAAACTAAATGATCTCCAAACACAACAAACAATAAGTACACCGCTAACACACTAGAACTGATACACTCAAGACATCACTCCTGCCCTTCCCCGTCGGTAAGCGCGTCACCTGAGAAGCCTGGAAAGGGGGAAACAACGGGGTGTGAGCTAACGCTCAGTAGGAAATAACAGACATGTATAAGTGATTAACAGTTTAATTACATTTTTAAAATATCATGCTACAAACGATAATGCAATAAACAACGGTAATAACAAGATCTTGCAAGGTCAAGAAATACAATTGATAATGATTATCAAGGATAACAGATACAAGAATTTACTACAGGAGATATAACAATGAGATATGAGTAAGGAATTGGCCAACAAGCAAGTATTTTAAACATCTAACCAAGTATGATCAAGTAACAAGTAACAAGTACAAGATATTTTTGTCGTAGACGCCAACACTCAGGCAAGTACTTCGGTGCAATGCCCCACCTTGTCATTAACATCCCATGGGCTCACTAACTTTCGGGCGCTCTCCCCAGGACCAGACCGGGCCCTTATGATGCGATGGCATTGATTTACTGGGCCCAACGTCCCATCCGTCCAGACATTCAATCAATTTTAATGGCCAATTAATCAGAGGAATTTCTGCCATAAGTTCAGATTTAAAGGACTAACCTTGTCCTTGGATTCAAGAGTACAAAACACGGTCAAACTCATCTCCAAGAGATGTGCGGTCGTAACAGAACCGCTTGAAGGATATCTACGGTTCATACAGGACCGTACATACAAGAACTGGGCTGAAACTCAACCCGTGAGGGCAAGAAACGAACGGCTGACAGCAGGCCGCCCTAAGGTAAGAATAGTGCAATATAGGCCGCTCATGTCCAGAAGACATTAAGGCCCAAGAACGAAATATACGGTCCATACTGGGCCGTATAAAGATATGCGGTCACGATCGGCCCGCCTAAGAGGTTATGCGGTCACATGATAACCGCGCATGCCTCTATTTGATCCAAGACTTAAACCAGCGGTTTAAGCTCACAAAACAGGGTATGCTGGTGTTAACCAGGTTCTAATCATGATTATAATGATGTTCCAAGATGACGGTAAGACCGCCGGATAGAGTTTCCGGGGGTAAAACCGAGACTAGTACGCTAATCGGCCAATCGGCTTCGCATAAAGTGGGAAAGTTAAACATGCTGTTCTACTGTAGTACAGCAGCTAAACAGCAAGTTAACAGTCATATTAATCCTAATGCCAAGCTAATTTATCAGGGATTAGGTTATATATTAATCCAAGATGCCAAGAAAATAATTTAAGATGATAACGAGTTCGCGTAAGTCGCGTAGGCACGAATGACAAGCAATAATCAGAAATTTAGTTGCATATTTAAACAGTTATTAAATGGGTTTCTATTTCACTAATTGCCCTTAATGACATGCAAATGAATGCATTAGAACATAAATTAAGTCACTCTCTGTGGGGATAAACGGTTCTATATGGACCGTACAACTTACTGGGCATTCCGGGGCCGAACAGGGGTCACTCTGTGACACAGGGAGATGGACGGTTCCTCAGGGGCCGTCCATGAGTTTCTAATTATAAATTGTCATTTGAAACTAAAATGGATGCATCATAACAATTACTAAGTCAATTACTGGGTAGATAAACGGTTCTCGGTGAACCGCACAACTATCAGGCTTAACGGGGGCTAAACGGGGGCTGAACGGGGTTCAAACTGGCCTCAGGGAGTTGGGCGGCTCTCCCTGGGCCGCCCAAGTAGTTGGGCGGCTCTATATGGGCCGCCCAAGGGGTTGGGCGGTCCTGGAAGGGCCGCCCATCCCTGGGTTGTGCGGCCAGTAAAGGGCCGTATATGTATATGTGGTCCATTCTGGACCTTATATCCAGATATGTGGTTCCTTAGGAACCGTTCAACCTGGGATGAGTGGTTCTTGAAAAACCGTTTATATAAGGGCATGCTAGGGTCAAAATTGGTCAAAAGGTGGGCTGGAGTTGGACGGTCTATCGTAAGACCGCCCATCTCTGGGTCTACGCCGGTCATCCCTGCCGCGTCCGGTGAACGCCGGGAGCTAGGGTTTGGATAGGGTTACACTAAAATGATCATAACTAATGCAATTGGACTCCAAATAAGGGGATTTTGGTATCAGTGGAAAGCTAATACAAAACTCTACCTATCTGCAAGGTCAATTTCATGATCAATTATTGGAATCGAGATCTATTAAGGCAGGAACACAAGAAACCCTAATTCTGACATGCTGTGACTAAAACGTTAAATTCTCTCTACATACAGAATGAAATTTGGGGATTCTTGGCTCAAATGAAAGCTACTTCGATGGTGAATCAAACCATATAAGATATGGTTCATGAGGATTAAGATTAATACTTTGAAAGCATAAATCAATTCGGATGAACACATCAAGAACACATCAAACTAGGTCTAAAACATGCTGTTACTATAACTAGAAATTCTCTACACATGCTTCATTAAACATAGGGCTTTCTACGTTAAATGAAAGCTAAGATCATGCTTATCATATCATATAAGTTAATTTAAGTTTAGTCTGTTACACCTACCTCAATCGAAGATTGAAAACGGGGCTAGAAATGAAGAACGAACTAGAATACCCTTCAGAAAAGCCTCGACTGCTCTCTACACACCTGATAAAAATTGGGGCTTTCAGTCCCAATGGATAGATCTCGTCGAGAGGATCAATTTCCTATACTCATGATCAAGTTTTGGTTGAGAATGCCTACCTTAATTGAAGAAACAAGGGAGGAAGATGGAAGTCGACGGCCTGCCAACACACCTACAAAGATCGCCGGAATTCTCCCCAGATCTGGATCCTCTGCCGACACCACAGCAACCAAAAGAAAGAGGACTCGTAGAGCTTTCTATGTATAGCTCATAGGCCTTCTGGAGAGTTCTGTGCTGGGAGTATTCGGCCGTGGAAGAGACGTGTTAGAAACGGCACCGTGATTGTTGACTTGAGCAAACGCGGCCGAGAGCGCCGCCTAGGGTTAGGTTTTCGCTAAATTTATTGGGGGCTTTTGATCCTTAGATCCTCACCGTTCATTTGGCTCTGGTTTGAGCTCATTTGGTCGAGAATTGAGCCTTAATTTCGTGTTTTAATCCAAGGTTAGGTTTGGGTCAAAAAGTGTGCAATTAAGGGCTTAATCTCTAAATAGATCCCACCACGGATTTATAATGACCCAAAGCCAGAAGATAAAATTGCAATCTACATCGACCTTAACCTGTTTACTATTTTTCTGAATTTTTATAGAGTGGTCGAAATTATCATTATTCTATTTCTAAGGAATTAAATATTAATAAATCCGAATTTCAATTATTAAATCCATAAAAATGCAAATTCTTAATTAACAAGAGCTAAATAAATATATTAAATCTAATAAAATAATTCGGGGTCTTACAGTGAACATTTTTATCCTTTTTCAGATTTTTCAAAAAAATGATGCAGTACACTGATCTACATGAAGACAGGACCCATGGTACTAGGCGGAGGACCTGGTCTCAAAGACCATCTCACACATAGTAAGAACCTCCAGGCAGATTTCCCTGCCTTTTAGTAGCTTACCATTTGATGTACCAGGGTTATGCAAGACAATGCAACATAAAGCAGTCCTACATGCATTGAACAACTTCATTGACAGTCATGCAAGTGATGTATGCAGACATAAGACACATGCATTGACTGTGTGTACTAAATGACCTATTTAAAATCAGTGCAAGTTATGCATTTAACAACAAATATGCAATGCATTGACACAGAGTCTATATAGTGCATTAACTGTATATGCTAAAACTATTCAAATTCAGTTCAGCAATTGGCAAAAGAAGAGCATCAGATATATGCAGAGTAAAACTCAGTAGCTGAGTCTGGAATGCAGACTGATCAGCTAGACAAGAGAAGATCATACATCAAACAAGCAAATCAACATGAAATTCTCATTTTTCATACTCACAAATTCAGATGATGATATTTAAACATAGAGTTTTGGAACTGACCTGAATTGTGCTATCATGGGGTTTTCATTCTTGAGTGCCTTGGTTAACCCCTTTTATTTCTCCCACCAAGACACACCTGCAAGATAAAATCAAGTTGATCCTGCAGGAACCCAAGAAGTCTTGGGTCCTGAATTAACCCTCACAGGTGTTCTGAATGGTCTCTTAACAGAATTATCATCATAGCCCATCAACTTATGGCTTGACAAGGAATAACCAACTTGACCAGACTTACCATGATAACTAACAGAATTTAAGTTCCTTTTATGCACCTTATTGTAAGCATTAAATTCATGTGCATGAACATTAAAATTTCTGTTATATGCATGGGCATGAGATTGGTGTAAGTGAACATGATTTGTTCTGTTATTCGCATGGAAATTTTTCTTTTTATAACCAGCCGGCCAACAGTTACCAGCTCTGTGGCCTGGCTTTCCACAGTTGAAGCATGCAGAGTTTTTCTTTTTATCATCAAAGTTATTTCTAACAGAATCATAGAAAGCAGGGAATTTTACAAATTTAGAATTCAATCTATTTCCCTGAGCATGCCAGCAAATTTCAACCATGTGGCCCAATTTGCAACAATGAAAACATTGAATGTTCTTTTTATGAGATGCATAATTCTTAACATGGAACAGTTTATCATGCATTTTTCTAGTAGAAATGTCATCATATTTCATTAATCTGCATTCATGCATGATATGACCTTCTTTGTGACAGTAAAAACATTTTATTCTTCTCTTTTGATCATGAGAATGTTTCTTCATTTTAGAATTCCTAGCATGAATTCTATTAGATTTAAAATCATCATTTCTCATGACAAAACAATCAGCAATTTCATGACCAAACTTACCACAGTAAAAGCATTTTACATCCTTGACAGTAGCTTTGTTGGCCTGAAATTTTTCAGCATTTAAGTTCTTAATCTGACTTGTTTTCTTTTTCTGAATTTTCTTTTGTTTTTCCATTTTTTGCTTTTCTATCTGATTAGAAGGTAAACATGAAGGAGAAGCTGAAGTGCTAGCTAACTCAGAGCTACGCACAAAGGTTGCATACATTCTTTTTCTCTCTTCCTGTTTACTGCCTCCATCAGAGACTTTCTTCTTAGAAACAGCCTTTGGATTTTCTGTGTTTTTAAATGACTCTGACAGAGAATTGTTCAATTCAGTGATTTCATTTTTGAGAGAGGAAATGAGAATTTCAGAATCTGTGATCGTTTTATTAAGTAAGATATTAATGGCTTTGTAGCTCTCAATCTCTTCTATTAATGTCTCACTCTCTCACATTCATTTTCAATTGAACTCTTCCCTCTTTCAAGCATTAAGAGTCTCTCAGACATGGCAGAATTTAGAAGCTTCAGCTCTTCATTCTCCTTTCTTATTTGTTCATTCTGAACAAGTTTATCAGTTAGGTTTTGATCATTTCCTAATGAATTCAGCTTATCTTCCAGTTCAGAATTCTTATCTATGAGTTCCTGATTTTTATTTTCCAAAACAGAGATTTGTTCCTTACTCTTATCAACATTTGCTAAGCAGATTTCATGAGATTTTCTCAGTTCCTGACATTTTTCATAATGAACATTCGAATTAATCTGATCATATTTCTTTTTCAGCTTTCTATTTTTAGATTTCAAATGTTTACATCTATCAGACAATTCCTCATTTATTTCCTGCAATTCATCAATTGAAATCTCTTCGGATTCAGATTCAGAATTTACCTGGGATGAGGAATCTTCATTATCCCGGTTGGCCATCAAATAGCTATCATTCTGTTGGTTATGCGCAGAGATAACTTTGTCATATATCTCTTTTCCAGAATTGCACCTGAGAACAAAAGGATATATATCAGTATTGACAACAGATCTCAGGATATTGAGAATCATGGTATTTTCACGGTCCTTCACTCTGTCCTCTTTAGACCATTTGGTCTCATCATGAGGTAATTTGTGTGGGCCTTTAGATAGTAGACTCCACAGTTTGGGATCAATGGAGTCTACGTACACAGCTAGGCCTCCTAGCCAACTTTCAAAGTTAGAACCATCATAAACTGCAGGACGACCCATATGAACAAGTGGCAAACAGATTCAGCGCACTAAAACAAATCACACGAAATGCACTGAAACAAGATAATCAAAATAAAGCACAAGTCAATGAAGCAAAACACGATTTCAAGAGACCCACTCTGAAATGCACCAACAATTAGCAGGATCCTCTGCAGATTGTTAGATCTGTTCAGTCAGAGACCCGCTCTGATACCAAGTGTTGGGTTCGATGCAAGTATTCAGAGGGGGGGTGAATGAATATGTCCTTTAAAAATTCACCCAATTAAAATCTTATGCTCACTAAAAATGCTAGTTCGCAAACTAAACAATCTTGAAAGCTAATGGGCAGTTGCCGAACTAAACAAACACACAGTGAGATCACTAGAGTGCTAACAAAATATAGCTCAACTAGAATTTCGCTCTCTTGACAAATTAAAACACTCTAAGAAAACTAATTAACTCTTCTGCTCAACCAGAAGCCAAACACATGGAGCGCCCCTATGCATTCATCTAGTGGAAGCACAATAGAACAAAATCAAACCACAATGCACAAGGGATTTTTAGGTGGTTCGGTCCAGCAGACCTACATGCACCCCACACTCAAACCCAAGTGTGGATTCCGCTGACTCACAGCTTGAATAGTTGGGCATCACAGCTTGCCATACAACCGCTGGGCAACACAGCTTGCCGTCCGAGGAATCCTCCTCGCCCCGCTAAGCAACACAGCTTGCTGTCCAGTGGAATCCACCACTGCAACCGCTGACTAACTGCTTGAAGAAAGGATAAAATGGAAAATGAAAACAAGAACCAAACAGCACCGGAAAGCTGTAAACAGTGAATCACAAAATGTGGCTCTTAAAGAGCTGACTGGAGTGGATCTGATCCAACTTCCAGTGGGAACGATCTTCTATGCTTTTCTCTTCTCTCTCTCTTTCTTCTTCTTCACTTCACACTCTGCTCTCTCCCGATCTCTCACTCAATCTCTCTTTCTTTCTCTTTCTCTTCTTCACTCTCATTCTTTCTCTTTCTCTTCTTCACTCTCTTTCTTCTTCTCTTCTGCTGGATCGAAGTCTCTGTACTCTACTCTTCTGCTATTGCTGCTTCTACTTTTTATCAACCTTCAACTGAGGACGAAGGCTTCAATATATACTGCAGCAATTAGGGCAAGCGTGTGCCTTCCACATCTCCCGCCAAAGGACCTCAGTCCACGTGTCAGCATTTCAGCACAGTGCATCCACATGTCACGATCAGGGAACCTCGTCCTCCTTGGATCACGTGCCTTCCATTTGCCTCTTCGAAGGGTGCCTGTCAGACAGATAAGAACTTTATCAGGTTAAGTGTAAACATAGCAGTGTATAGACTTCGTTGTACACACTTGTGAAGTTGAATGCAAGACAAGGCTGTACAGACTTGATAAATAATGCAAGTTAGACGAATGTATAGACTTGCATTCATTAAGTAAATGGATGTACAGACTTTGTTCACGACGCATGCAAGCAACCCAATGTACAGACTTGATCAAGGCACAGGCGTTTGAGTGTATAGACTTCAAAGTGGAATGACGGTAAAGCCAACAGTGTACAGACTTCAAGAGAAACGACGGTAAAACCACCGATGTTTGTGCCTAAGGGGCACAACATTTTTCTCTCTGGATTTCATAAAATTTTATTTTGAAATCATCCAGGTGTTTCATAATCTCCTCATTTTCAATTTTCAGGTTATCATAGTCAATTTTCAGCAAATTCAATTCTTTAACCTTTGTTTTGAGTTTTTCATTTTCCTCTTTAACAGAAGTTTGATCCTGAATAACATTGTTCAATTTTCTCTTCATCATTTTGTATTCCTTGGTTTGACAATTGAAATTTTCTAATAGATCGGCATATTCATCTTCCAAGTCATCAATTGAACATTTTTCGAAGGAATTGCTTACATCTTCATCACTATTGGCCATAAGGCATAGCCCTTGTTCTTCATCATATGAGGTTTCTCCATTGATGTCTTCTTTTTCATCGCTCCATGTGCAAACCAAGGCCCGAGGCTTCTTTTTCTGTGCCTTAAAGTTCTTCCTCATCAACTCGGGGCAATCTCCTTTCATGTGACCTTGCTTTTTGCAATGAAAACAAGTAATTTTATCAGAATTTTTATTCTTATCAGATTTAAAGTTAGAATTCTTACCAGCCTGCTGTGGCCTTCTTTTCCTGAAGGTCTTACCTCTGGTTCTCAAGAACCTTTAGAACTGCCTGGTCAGCATGGCTTGTTGAGCATCATCTATATCATAAAAATTTTCATATTCTTCACTGCTCTCTTCACTACTCTGAGACACTTTGAGAGCTATTGTTTTGCCCTTCTTGTTTTCTTCCACACTCCTCTTGAGATTAATCTCATATGTCAATAATGATCCCATAAGCTCCATGACTGTCATAGTGGGCAGATCTCTGGACTCTTCTATCACGGTGGCTTTTGTGTGCCACGCAGGGGTTAGGGACCTAAGAATCTTCCGAACTAGATCACTTTCCTGAAATTCTTTTCCTAGTTCCTTAAGACTATTAGTGATCAGGGAGAACCTCACATACATCTCAGATTTACTTTTATCGTGCTTCATTTTAAACAATTCATAATCAGAGGTGAGCATGTTTACCTTAGTTGCTCTCACCTAGGACGTTCCTTCATAGATCAGCTCCAGCTTGTCCTACATCTTCTTGGTAGTTCTACAAGCTGGGATCCTTGAATATTCCTCTGGATGCACGGCACACTGCATGATGTTCAGAGCTATCCAGTTGACGGTTGACAATGGACTTTGTTCCCTGGTCCATGCGCTTTCATCTTCAGGGAGTTCAAATGGATCACTGGTGACCACTCTCCATAGCTCATGACTCTGAGCTCGCAAGAACACCTCCATCTTGTTCTTCCAATAAAAATAGTTAGTACCATCGAAAAATGGGGGTCTATTAATTGAATGCCCTTCAGCTATGAAGCTGCGAGCATTGCTAGTACTAGGTCTTCCCTGGTCATTGGACCACATTGTCGGAAACCTGCTCGGATACCAATTGATAGAATTAGAGTGATAGATCTAGAAGGGGGGATGAATAGATCTGCCCCCAAAACTTTAACCAAATTAAAATTCAAGTGCTAAACTATCGGTTTGTGCTAAAAGGAGAATCAATTCAAATACAAGCGCCAGATCAGATAAAGGATCAACAAGCTTATGTGTAGATGATATGGAAAAACATAGAACGCACACACAAAGATATCCACAGTGAGAACTCCCACTCAATAAACAAGCATACTAGCAACGACTAATATCGGTACGAGGCAGAGGTTTGATCCAAGGATCTCTTCACGCAAGGACCAGCAATGCTGATAGGCCTGACCTATCTTTCCAGCTGAGTCTTTTGATATACCAATTAGTTGAACTAAAACATGAATGATATCAAGCAAGCAAACCGCACATCAGACATGAAGATTTTTAGGTGGTTTGATTGCTATCCACAATCTACATCCACCCCTTACTCTGCAGAGTGAGGATTCCTTGCACAAAGCAAATCACATGCAGACTCAGTCCGCAAACAATGGCTGAACCACAACTTTCACCAAGGGAAACAAATCCCTTGAACCGATCATGCTCCCAGCAGAGATCAAACCTATTGCACAATGCAGTGACCAGAGGAACGATCCTCCCTTCTTCTGAATCCTCAGAAGGAACCGTCGGAGACAATTCTCCCTTCCTCTAACTACGCAGAGGGAACAACCCTGACAATAATCTCCCTTCTTTTAAAATCTCAAAAGGAACAGACACAAGCAACTTCGAATTGAAATGACAAAGACAAAAAATCTAAATTACAAAAGATTGCCGTAGAAATTCAAGAAAACTGATCGAGCTATAGCTTCAATTTGAAGCATTCTCCATCAGAGATGAAACATGCAGCTCTCAGGGATGCTCTTCTCTTTCAGAGGTGGAGTTCTCTCTTTTTCTTCTGAAGGAGCTTCCTCTCTTGAATTCGCAAGAAATGCAGCACCCTTCTTCTTTTCCGATCGACTGATATTTATAGCAGAGAAATCATCCTCAATGAAAAAGGAATTAATTCATAGCCAAAATAAACCATTGGTCCATGTGGCAAAGAGAATATTATGACACTTTTTATCCTTCCAGAACTCAACCACGTGGATTGAATGGCGCGCCAAATGGCTTCAGGTCACTGGCACATGATCCACTTGGATTCGAACGTTATTTGAGAGTAAAGTGAAGCTGTGTCGATGCAGCTACTTAATGCGTCGAGGCAGTGAAGATAAGAGGCTTTTGATCAGTTGCCTTGGAATGCATGGCCGTTGGTGCATCGAGGCAGCGCTTTGATGCTTCGACGTTGTTGACTTCTAATTACTGGCTCCGAGCTGAGTGCATCGATGCGCTCCTCTGTAGCATCAGTGCAGTGTGAAGATAGAACCATTTGGACAGTAGGCTTCGAATAATGGCCTTGATATGGTGCGTCATGACAGCTCTCTGTTGCTTCGACGTGGTGTGTGTCGAAAGGCTAGTTTGATTCTTGATGCGTTGGTGTAGCTCTCGATTGCATCGATGCAGAACTCTGAAGATCGCTTTTGTGGTTGTGACTGCGTCGAGGTAGTGGTGATCCTGCTTCAACCTTTTATGGTAATTATGATACTTGTAGTCTTGACCTTTTCTTCTTGAAGTTTCACCTTGTTTCAAAGTGAATTTACTCTGTCATTTCTCAGATCTTCCTCACTCTTTTTGACACAGCTCCAGCAGCCAGAACACCTGCAATTAAGACTTATCTAATTAGCTTAATGAGCCATATTGTATTGACATCATCAAAAAACACAAAATGCAATAGAAGCTTCGTCTCTAGCTTACTGTGGCAAAGGAGAAGCTACTCTCCAAGAAAGCAGCTAATCTGGGAGCAGCCAAGCATGCCCTCTAGATTTTAGACAGGGATATTTTCATCTTGTTTGAGTTTCCTATATCTTGTCTGAGTTTTATGTTTTATTGTCTTTTTCTTTTGATCATATACCTCTTGTTAGCAAGCTGTGAGGCTCAGCGGAGTAAGATGTGAGGCTCAGCGGAGTAAGCTGTGAGGCTCAGAGGGTGAGAGGATTTGTTCCTCCGGTTAGCAAGCTATAGGCTCAGTAGAGCAAGCTGTGAGGCTCAGCGAAGCAAGCTGTCTGGCTCAGCGGGTAAGAGGATTTGTTCCTCTTGTTAGCAAGCTGTGAGGCTCAGTGGAGCAAGCTATAAGGCTCAGTGGGTGAGAGGATATGTTCCTCTTGAAAGCAAGCTATGAGGCTCATCTGGTGTAGAGGATTTGTTCCTCATTTCAAGCTGTGTGTCAGCAGTTCCTTAAGAGGGGGTAATCTCTCTGCAAGCTGTAAGGCAGCGGTTTAGTGCATTTGCACTAGGGAAGCCTCACTTATTTGAGTGAGGGGTGGACGTAGGACTCTAGGTAGAGTCCAAACCACCTTAGAAATCATTGTCTTTGTGGTTTGCTTGTGTGGCTGTTTTACGCTAGATGCTTGATTAGGCATGATTTCCATATTTGTTATTGCATCTACCGTGCGAGATTCATCCATTGTGTGAAGGTCTATTTTATTCCGCTGTTATCATCGTAAAAAGGGGGCAGATCTATTCACCCCCCCTCTAGATCAGTCTTCTCTACACAACACGTGATATGTGAGCACACAACAACCCCATGGTTTACAATATGATTTCGACCATCTACCGAGGGGGCTAACATGTAGCCCTTGGACACCGTCCGTGCCCGCCCTTACATCTTCAAGTTATAATTCAAGCTACTTCCACTAGAAATATAAATGTAGGCCAATAATGTCAAGTTCAACAATAGTTTCATGATGGCAAAAACCAAGGTATGAACGTACCAAAGATGAGACCATGAGATCAAGGATGAATTAATTGGACATTATGTCACGAAAGAATTCTGACCGCATAACGGTACATTTCCATTGTTCTATAGTTCATTAATTAACTTATTGAATAAGATGTTGGGTTTCAGACAATCAGAAGATCATCCAAGAATAGAGTATAACCCACCCTTGGGTCAAACCACGGGTTGAGCAACATGTAGATAGAACGCGATCTCAAGAGGACCATTTTTATAAAGTAGCGGTAAAGTCATGACCGCTATCAAGATGGAGTCAACGCAGAACAAGGAATTGGTCGACGCAAGGATCAATTGGTAGAAAGCGATCGTCACAGGACCGCGATCAGGAAGTAGCGATCACCTGATGGCCGCGTTCAATCTAGTCCACAGAAAATGCAAGGTTCGCGAAGTGCTTTCTAGACCATTAGGTTTTTAGGGTACAACCAGCTCAACGTCCTAGTGGGAATCCCAGGTTCGCGGAGACTTACAGAGGTCTTGAAATAAGATCACCTAATCTGACAAAAGGAATATCCGACGGAGAGGATCTCAAGTCCAAGAGATGTTCCTATCAAGTGCAAGTGATCTAATAGCGTTGTACCGGAGTACGAGCTATATGTGAAGTAATAAAACATAAAAGAGATGATAAGGGAGTGTGCCAAAGCATAAATCGATGTGTAGGAACTTGCATGAACAAACCTTTAAAATACAAAGCTATAGAGTTTTTGGCATGAAACTACTTATATGAAAATAAACTTTAAAAGATGCCAACATGAAACAATATATAACAAGAATCATGGATATAACGAAATAACACGTACTTGTAACATGATTAAGAACCAGAAATAATTAAAGTAAGGCATAGTTGCTATCAGATATAATAGAGATGGAAGATGGTTTAACCTGGTTATAGAACCAAGAGAGCAGTCGGTCGAGGGCCGCTACGTAGCACCCCAGATAAAAATCATAGGGATTTACAATATCCTAGGGGAATAAATTTTTTTTTGAAGAGAAATAAGATGAAGGCCGAACATCATATAGACCCAATACTTAGAAGAGCACGCATAGGGTTTTTTGAACAAAAGGTAATGGGTGCCCCTGCTATGGGTGCCAATTTCATTGATGGGCGCCTCCACAAAGGGCGCCATTTTCATTGACTAGTCAAACCAGTAAATGGGCGCCCCCTTCACCAGGCGTAGATTAATGGGCGCCCCTGTATAGGGCGCCAATTCTTTACATTCCGTATAACTTTCCGCGAATCAACCCAGCGAGTAAAAGAAGAAAGGGAACTTATATAAGAGTTTCTTAAACAAAACATGGCAAGTGGCTGGCTTTTTGGAAGGTTTAAAATCTTTGCTTTCAAATGGCATTCGATCCCCTTAGGGTTTCCATACCCTATAAATAACCTCCTTAGTCAAACTGGCAGCCGTTGTTGCTGCTGCCGCCCCTACTGCCTTGGAGCTCCCTCTACGTGAAGAGCGCCTTCCTACTGCATCTTCTTCCTCCTACATGAAGAAGATATTCTCCCTGCAAACTCCTCCTTCCTCCTTTGCTGCTGCGGCTAGAACGAGGGGTCGTGGAACCATGTCATCTTCCAACCACCATTGTTTCCCATGAACCTTGTTCGTCATCCCTAAAGGTAGGTGTTCTCAAGATTAAGCCCAACTCGTAGTTAATATAAGGTGACATGCATGAGTAGCACTAGTATAAAATCCAACTCCTACATTACATAGTCTGTTACAATGGGTTTTTGAAGTTCTGATGCATATGTAAATGGTGCCCAACAGATTGCCATCAATTATTGGGCGACCAATCCATGGGCGCCCATTCTTGGATTAATGGGTGACTTCGTGCACAAGTGCCAATTCCTTTTGCTGTATTTAATAATCACCATGTTTAGAAAAATTATATCTATGAAATCTAACTGTAATATTCTTGCATGAGCACATTTTTAGACTTCTCATAATTTTCCCTATCTACCCATAATTTTAGTTCCATGAAAATCCTTGTACATGTCGTTTGGGTACTATTCATGTAGGGCAGTTAATTTGTTCGAACATTGTCTCTAAGAACGTACACACCAAATGCAAATTGTGGTTCACCAATTGAAATATGCTTGTACGCCTTTGTGGGAAGGCGTTTATTATGTGAAAAACTAGGTAAAACGTGAAATATATTGCAATACGGCAACCCTGAAATGGGCGCCCCTGTGAGGGGGCGCAACTTCTTTAAGAATTGGCACCTGTCTGGGTGCCATTACCAAAAAATTCTACTTTAGAATTTCCAAAAATTTGAATGGGCGCCTCCCTGAGAGGGCGCCCATTTCTGAAATCTTATTTTTTCGTTAGCTTAATTTTCTAAGATTAAAGAATGGGCGACCCTCTACATTGTAACCAATTATAGAATTACTGACCACCTGCAAGGGCGCCAATTCCCTGTGTTCCGACTTTTTCCTCGCGTGCTTTCCGGCCCATACCACGGGACCATTTTGGCACTATGTCTCAGTCCGTAGATACAGTCCCACGTTTCATGATGTTTCTCGCATACCCCACAACTCTCGTTGATGATTGAGCCCACCGCGGGATATTCCTTCCTTCGGACTGGCGATTTCATCATCGGGACCTCCGTAAGACTACGCGAAGCCTTGGATTCCCTCAAGGCCACCGAGTAGGTTGTACTATAAAATCCCTAGAACCCTTTTGATGTCACGTCCCTCTAAAGAAACGTGGCTATTCGGCCTCTCACATAAAGCATCCTAGCATCTGTAAGAAAATTTCCCAGAGTTTTGGAATGGGCACCCCTTCCAGAAGTCACCAATTGAATGGGCGCCCCTGACATGGGCGCCAATTCCTCTGCATGTCTCCTGTTCACAGAATGGGCGCCCTCTGCCAGGTCGCTAATTCTGTAATCTGTGGCAGCCCTAGAGGCACCAATTCCACCCAGATTCTCGACATGTCTTGTGTTTTGTACAATATTAATCAGGGTTCATACCTACATGATAATCTATCCTTGAACTCTATTCCATGAGATCTACCTTATGTTCCTACAATGGTTAAATCATTTAGAATTCTATATTGACTATAAACTAGAGTGGATGTCAAATAAATACCTGACTCAATGCTGGCGTTAATGGGGCCCGATCTGGTCCTGGGAGGAGCACCCGAAAGTACTTGTGCCCATGGGAGCTAGATTGATCACGGTGTGGCATTGCATCGAAGTACTTGTCGTTCTATAATAAGACATTCCACTCACTCACTCTCGTGACATTACTTGCGTGCTTGACGTGACTTGCGTGGCCCGGAATGGACAAGTACTTGCTTGATTGAAATAGCCAATTCTAGTAACATGTACTTGATATTTCATACATGAACAATGGTTCTTACTTTTCTTGAGAATTTTGTAAACACTTGATAGTACCTTATCGTTACCTTGAAATCATGCGATGTTCTTCTCTAAAGATCTTGATATCTTGCTCGTCCATCATGCATAGCTATACCTGCATTGCACACAACATGTAATTTACTTACAGATTGCTAGATCTTGAGATATAATTCCTACTGAGCATTCGCTCACCCAGTTTCATTCCAACATTTTTCAGGTAACCCAGATAGCAACAATCATACGGATAGAAATGAGACCGAGTGAAGAGAGTAGAGCTTCCAAACGCCGAGCCGTTGTCGAGTCGTGTCTAGTCGTGTCATGTCATGCCTTCTTAATCGAGTCAATGTCCTTGCACCTTTTGTTGTATGAGTTTAGTTGTGGAAACTTGTAAGGCTTGAAGCCTCATGATTAAAATTTTGGATGGTTCATATTATGGATTTGAATATCCCCACTATGGTATATTGATTTGATTTTGGAGTTTAATTATGGATATCATTATATTCGCTTGTCTTATGCGCAATCTATCTTTATGTTGAATCTCCTTACGCTTTGATTGACATGAATGATATAAACTCGTCACGCATACCGGGTTCCTTCCGCGCTCGGGATGTGATAATTTTTGTTGTATCAGAGCCTAGGATTTCAAATTCCTAGGAAACCCAAGTCCAAGGATAGGTTTACACCTTACATCCGGTGAGATGGGTAGAACCATGGGTTAAGTCTTATGTTGACGTCCAAGATTTATAATTAGAAACATGAAACTAATTTGATCAAGTCTTTTGTAGGATCATGGCCGCTGAAAGAGCACAATGACGCGAGATGCAGCGCACAGTGCAAGGTCTAACCCAGGTGCTACAATAGGTGGCGTAGGGCGGGGCCAACCGCAGAGCTGGTGATCTCCATCGGGGTTTCTGCAACATGAACCCACCAAGGTTCACGGGCTCGTCTGACCCCAAGGATGTTGAGAACTGGTTAAAGGAAATCGATAGAATTTTCCGTGTAATGCAATGCACGGATGAGGAAAAGGTTTTACTGGCCACATTCAAACTGGAGCGGGACGCTCGATGGTGGTGGGAATCCGTAGAAGCAACATTGCCTGGTGACTATGTCACATGTGCTGAATTTGTTGAGCACTACAACACCAAGTACTTTTTCGATCGCATCCAAGAGAAGAAGGCCGCATAGTTTGCCGCATTGAAATAATGAACCCTATCAGTGGTAGAGTATGAGGCCCAGTTTGCAAGACTGTCAAGGTATGCACCCCACTTGGTGTGTACGGAAAGGATGAAGGCTAGGAGGTTCCTCAATGGGCTTCGGTCCCAGTACATTACCTAACTTGCACCGATGGACATCCAAGGCTATTCAAAAATGGTCTGGCGTGCCCAGCTGCTAGAGGACACCACTGATTTATCTGATAAGATCCGAGGAAGGGACAAGAAGGAGCAAGTCACGAGTCCCAAAAATTTTAAAACATCATTTAACAAGAAGAGGTCTGACAATGGAGGGGGGTCCTCCAAAGAAAAGAAATTTAAGAAAAATGACAAACCATTCTCCATCACCGCACCTTCTAAGGAAGTTTGCATGCACTATGACAAGGCCGGCCATAAGGCTGAGGAATGCTAGAGGAGATTGGGAGCTTGTCTCCGATGCGGGAGCCGGGAGCATCGAATCCCTGATTGCCCATTGTTGAATGAGCAAACCACTAAAGATGAGAAGCGTATAGCAAAGAAACAAGGTCGTTTGCAAGCTCTCCAAGAGACGGAACCGACGGAAGGTGGAATTGTGGAAGGTACACTAACTGTTTGCTCTAAGACTGCTAAAGTTTTATTTTATATAGGAGCAACTTATTCATTTGTATCCAAGAAACTTGCTGCTTCATTTTCTAAGGCACATAAACTCTTAGACTTGATCATCTCTACTCCTCTTGGGAGCAAGTCCAAGATTACATATAAATACCCAAACTGTAAGGTTATGGTCAAAGGAAACAATCTACTTGCCAACCTGATATGCCTAGATATGAAGGGGTATGATGGCATACTAGGTGCCGACTGGTTATCCACACACCAAGTAACTGTAGATTGCGGAAATGGCAAGATAACTTTTATGGATTACCCATAGCTGCTTTGTATTAGCCCTCAGAATAGATCACCTCTTATCTCAGCCCTTCGAGGTAGCAAACTCTTAAGTAAAGGATGTGTGGCTTTCATAGCTTTTGTGACTACCACAGAAGTCAGGGAATCAAAACCAGAAGACATCCGTGTAGTTCGAGAGTTTATCGATGTCTTTCTAGAAGATTTACTCGGTGTACCCCTGGAAAGGGAAGTGTCATTCACAATTGTCCTTGTCCCTAGGGCTGGTCCTGTATCTAAGGCACCTTACAGAATGTCCCCTGCTAAACTGAAGGAGCTAAAAGAGCAGCTAATGGAGTTATTAAAGAAGGGTTTCATAAGGCTGGGGACTTCCCCATGGGGAGCACCCGTGCTATTCGTCAAGAACAAGAACGGATCGATGAGACTCTGTATCGATTATCAGTAGCTGAACCACCGCACTATCAAGAATAAATACCAGCTGCCGAGGATTGCCGAGCTATTCGATCAGATACATAGAGTAAAATACTTTTCTAAGATTGATCTCTGGTCGGGATATCACCAACTAAGGATAAAGGAGGAGGACATTCATAAAACTGCATTTCGGAGCAGGTATGAACATTATGAATTTATCGTTATACCTTTTGGACTAACAAATGCCCCTGCAGCTTTTATTCAGTTAATGAACAGTATCTTTAGGCCACATCTGGATCAATTCATTGTGGTCTTTATCGATGATATCTTAATTTATTCAAAATCTGAAGAAGACCATGAGGAACATTTAAGGATAACATTGCAGATATTAAGGGAGAATCAACTCTATGCCAAATTTAGTAAGTGTGAATTTTGGCTAGAAGAAGTATCCTTCTTGGGCCATATAGTCTCGAAAGAAGGGATTTCTGTGGACCCTGCAAAGGTTGAGGCTGTGAAGGATTGGGGATGACCAACAAATGCAACGGAGATTTGAAGTTTCTTGTGGCTAGCTGGTTACTACTGGCATTTCATCAATGACTTCTCCAAAATTGCTGTACCTCTCACTAGGCTGACTCATAGAGAAGTACCTTATGAGTGGAGTGAAGACTGCGAGAACAGTTTCAAAGTCTTGAAGGATCTCTTGACCACTGCTCCAGTCTTATCAATACCTATTGAAGGAGAGAAGTATGAGGTATATATCCATGCTTTTGGTATTGGCCTCGGGTGTGTATTAATGTAAAATGGAAGAGTCATTGCATACTCTTCCCGGAAATTAAAGAAGTATGAAGAGAACTATCCGGTGCATGATTTAGAGCTGGCCGCAGTAGTATTTACCTTAACGATCTTGAGACACTACCTCTACAGAGAATAATTTACAGTGTACTCCGATCACAAAAGTCTCAAGTATCTATTTTCCCTGAATGAGCTAAATATGAGGCACATGCGTTGGGGCTTGAATACCTCAAGGATTTCGACTTCACAATCCAATACCACCCTGGTAAAGGAAATTCTATGGCAGATGCCCTTAGTCGAAAACCGAGAGTAATTTTGGCCAATTGTATGATTCATGAATAGAAGTTGTTGGAGAAATTTTCCTAACTCAATGTAAGCACCGACAAGGAGAAGGGATGTATTACTCTGTCCCATATAAGTTGACATCCAGATTTACAATCTGAGATCAAGACGTTACAAGATGAAGACCCGATGCTAGTAGAGGTAAAAGACAAGCTAGAGGATCAACCCTACTTTATGCTGGCGTCTGATGGTAGATTGCTATTTCATGAAAGAACATGTGTACCGAACAGGCCCGAGTTGAAAAAGAAGGTTATTGAAGAAGCTCACCAATCAAGATACACAATTCACTCTGGAGCAACGAAGATGTACCAAGACTTGAAGAGAACCTTCTGGTGGCCTAATATGAAACGGGAGGTGGCGGACTTTGTATCTCGCTATCTGACATGCCAGCAGTTAAAGGTAGAACATCAGAAACCCGCCAGAAAATTGCATCCACTAGATATTCCCAAGTGGAAGTGGGAAGACATCGGCATGGACTTCATCATGGGCTTCCCTAAGTCTGGGGGCGGACATGATGGAATTTAGGTAATCATCGACCGTCTAACTAAATCGGCTCATTTCTTACCTATCAAAAGTCGATGGTCGGTTGATATCCTTGCTGCCATATATACCAAGGAGATCATTAGATTACATGGAGTTCCTGTGTCTCTCGTATCTGACCGAGACCCGCGCTTCACTTCCCATTTCAGGAACGGTCTACAACACTCCCTGGGGATGAAACTCAACTTTAGCACTGCCTTCCATCCCCAAACTGACGGTCAGACCTAGAGAACCAATCAGGTTGTTGAAGATATGTTAAGGGCATGTGTCATCGATTTCGACGGAAGCTAGCATGATCACTTGCCCCTAGCTGAATTTGCTTATAACAACAGCTATCAGGCCAGTATTCAGATGGCTCCATTCGAAGCACTTTATGGCAAGAGTTGTTGATCCCCTATATGCTGGGATGAAGTCAGCGAAAGACAAATACTAGGCCCGGATATGGTTAGAGACACGACTAAGAAGGTCCAACTCATTAGGGATAGACTCAAGATAGCTCAGTCCAGTCAAAATTCATATGCTAACAATAGAAGAAGAGAGCTGGAGTTCCAAGTTGGAGACCATATTTTTCTTAAAGTCTCTCCTAGTCGAGGCATTAGAAGGTTCGGTGTTAAGGGTAAGCTTACACCAAGGTTTATTGGTGAATTTGAAGTATTGGAAAGAGTGGGCGAGGTAACTTATCGCATTGCCTTGCCTCCACAACTATCAGAAGTGCATGATGTATTCCACATTTCCATGCCAAAGAAGTATGTGCACGATCCTTTCCATGTCATCAACCATGACTACTTAGTGATTTAGAAGGACCTTACCTATGAACAGAAGCCAATGAAGATCCTTGACCAAGAGGTCCGAGTTTTGAGAAACAAGACTATTCCTATTATTGGGTTTGTTGCGCTCCCTATTTGTCTTTGATAATGATTTTGATGATTACAATATATTGTGTGGTTTGCGTATGCATGGAAATTAAAGTATTGGGTGGTTTGCTCATATGTTGATTATCTTGTCATCCAGGTCTGAAATGCATGGTGGATATCATGAATGGGATTCATGCATAGTGTGCTTGACACTTTGGAGCTTACATGTGAAAAATTGTGTTTTTCAGTAAAATGTCAAATGGTTTGCTGGGTTGCTCTATATTATTGGTGGAAACACTAAGTTGGTCTTATTGAGTTATATGCATGTTATTGTGTGGGTCTGTTGAGATGAATGTTATTGCTTTAATGCTAATACTAGTGAGGATCATGGTCAAACTCAGGAGAATGGAATTCTTATATTGCTTTGTGCATGGCAGATTTAATTGACGTTTTATCTATGAAACATGGCTATTCATGCAGAGTTTTTTTTTTGATAACGAGGAATCTAGCAGAGTGGTACGGAGCGCTGAGCGATTATTGGGCCACCCGAGTTCGATTCTTACCCTACGCATCATGCCACCCCTTTTTTTGTACTGTCGCCATAAAACCCCGGGCTCACATCCCTCGAGGATTAAATGTGAGCCGAGTAAGCCCCCCCCCCCCAGGGCTCGATCTCGCGTCCCTCCTACGAAAAGGAGGACCTTTCCCACCGAGCCACTCGGGGTCCTCTATTCATGCAGAAATTTGATTAAGGATGGTTGCGAAACATGCACCCTTCTTCCTATGTTTTTGAGAATGAAACTGGGTTTGATTGCTCCTTCATTTAGCATGAAAGCATAGTAAAGACAGTTTATACTTGGCCTTGAAAAACTGGGTTCTCTACTGTCCTCATGCATTTTGATATTGATGATTTCATGTCAGTTATTCAAGCATTTTGACTGTATGGCTTCTATGCCTTCATAAGGTTAAACCATTCAATGAGGGCATGCTAACCATGGTGGAACTTGGGAGAATGACATTCTTATATTGATTAGTGAATGGCAAATTTAATCAACTTTTCAATTGTGAAACATGGTTTTTTAATGCAAAACCTTAATTAACTTTGTATGTGATCCATGCACTTTCTTCCCATATCTTTGTGATTGAATCTGGTTTCTATGTTGGTTCCTACACATGTTAATTCATGCACATACTAACTTGGAATGGTTGAGTACTCATGTATATGAATTAGGTTTCATGGCATTGTGTGAATCACTTGAATATGTGGCTGCACTTCAATGTATTAAGATGCAGGTTGAAGGATTTTTGCATATGACACAATGGCTATTCATATTGAGCTGGACTGAACTTCATATTCTTGGTCTAAACATTGAACACATGTGTGGCTTACTTAAATCTTTAATGTGAAATAATATATTTTGTGGTTCAAAGTTTTGTAGGTTCTTTAAGGTCCATAAACCTTGAAGTCATGGTAAGACCTTCTTATGAATTTGATTCATTGTGTCTTGATTGGGGTTAAGGCCCTTTCATGATTTTAGACTTATATTGACTACATTTCAATGTGGCTAGATTGGCTTTATTGCATATGACTACATGCTTATTTTTCATGATCATCTAGTGATAGTGGTTTGCATATCTTGTTTTGTTTTCTCCAAAATGAACCCAAGTTTGGGTGTTGGTTCTATGACTCTCCTTGCATGCTATTCTATTGAAAAATGGATGTTTTCATAGTGCCTCATGGATATTTTTCTTAGGCCTTTTGAGGAGGCTTAGTGCTCTACATGCTTTTCATAAATCCTATTTAAACAAGAATGATTGTTGGTTTTAATCCTCTTTAATGCATGACACTTGTCAGTGTTTGAATGGTGTTTTCAAAGCCCTCAAATGCATGTCATTTTCATTGGAATATCATGCTTTCAATGGGTTTGAAAGGTTTTACTTGCTTTGTACTACTTTAAGTAGTTTTCAGAATCTGCACTGAAAGTGTCGGCTCTCAGAGTCGACACTTGATGGGCCTGCTTGCTACCTCAACGCATCAAGTAGCAAGCAGCGTGGATTTGCTGTATACAGAATGGCTGGGAAAAAGTGTCAACCCTAGAACATCACACTTTTCTCTATGTGCTGGTTTTTGTCTGCAGGCAGAACACCATGACAGAAGTGTCGACTCTAAGAGTCGACACTTTGTCTGGTTCGTCCGGATCGTGTTTTCTGGATTGATTTCGAAATCTCCATTTTAAGATCCGTTTGGCTTGGGCTTTTACCATTATATCCTTAGGGTTTCTCCTATGGTTTGGGTGATGTTTTGAATGGTTTACCCTTGGGATTTCATGTCTTTTTAGGTCTTGTTTCCTTTGATATATAGTGGTTGTGATTTCCATTCGAAGGAATCAATCCTGAAGGAGCTAACATTTCTATCTTGTGTAGAAGAGAAACAGAGGAGCTCAAGAGGACTTCAACGCCATATTTGATCTACTTCTATTGAGATCTGAAGCTCATTGATGAAGAAGATAGCAAGTGGAATGAAGCGAGGAATCTGAAGATGTCAATATCATGAGCAACCGTCGACATCGACTTGGAGATTTAAGGAGTTTGCATAAGGGAAAATTTATATATCTGTCTCTTGGTTATTTGAGATGTTCTCCACGTTCTATTCTTAGTTTGCATGTCATTAAGGTCTTATCCTTTAGTTTAAACATCAGAATATTTGTGTGTGTGTACGGAGCTACGTCTCCATGTGAGTTCTTCATGCCGGTTGTGTTTCCCGATTGTGTGTGAGTGTGTGCTGTGGTGGCAGCATCTTGGAGCCTGGTCCCGTGTGTGTGACTTGCTGCGGAAGCAGCGTGTGTGGTGCTGGGGCTCGTCCCCATTTTACTACAGTTCGTAGCGTGGTAGTGAAGTCTCACGGGGTTCGGTGAGGGGTGGACGTAGGGAGCCTATCGTGGTCCCAAACCACCTAAAAATCTCTATGTTATTTATAGTGTGTCTGTGTGATTGTCCATTTCTCCAATCCCCGTTCATAGGCTATCTTATAGATTTTTCTTCACTGCACCATCGCACTTCGCTAGCTCTTCTATCCGTTATTAGTAATCGTTCATCGGTTGTTGCAGAGATTATCCATGTGAGATCGAAAAGATTGAGAGAACAAATTTATCTCAAACCTGTTTAGATTAATTAACATAGTTAATTTGAATTCCACTGTGTTTAGTTGAGTTTGTTTTTAAAATCCACCATCTTGATTGTGGGACAATTCAACTCCCCTTCTTGTCCACCATCTATTCTGGCCAACAATTGGTATCAGAGCCCAGTCTTTGATTTTTCTTCAGCGAACCTTATGGTCTAAGAGAAAAGATCTTATCATGATGGCTAGTGTGAATTTGGTTCCTGTCTTTGATGGTTTTGATTATATATCATGGCTTGGAAAACTTTGCATTTGGATTTCTAGTATTGATCCGAAGCTCATGAATTTAATCACTCATGGTCCTTACATTCTTCTGAAAATTGAGTCAAGGTGGACCGATGAGGATAAGAAAAAGAATTCTGATAATTTGTTTGTTTTGAATGCTCTTAAGGCTGCAGTGAACACTGATGTAATTCCTTTTGCTTCTTCTTGTAGTTCAGCCAAAGTGATCTTGGATGGGCTAAGTGAAGCCCAAGAAGAAAGCTAGAATAGTGAGTGCCTCCTGGCAAACAATGAAAATGAACGTCAAAGCGAGGAAAGTTCTAAGGTAAACTTCGATTCTGATGATGGAGATGAGCTTAGCTATGATGAATTGGTGAATGCTTATGATGAGTTGTTTGATAGATATGAAATATTAAAATCTGACAATAGAAAAATGAAAAAGAAACTTGATGATTCTTCTCATGTTAACTCTCCATGTGCTAAGTGTTCCGAAATTGAAAATACTTGTGTTGATAATTCTTCATGTGGAAAATGCATTGAGCTTGAAAAATTAGTTGAGTCTCACATGTTTGATGTTGAAGAACACAAAGAGATAATTGCAGACTTAGATATGAAAATAAATCCTTATTGGCTAAACTTTCAGAACTTTAACAAACAAATAAAGACAATGAGAATCTGAAAGAGTTGAATACTGTTATAACTGAGAAACTGCTCCTTCTTGAAAAAGGGAAAGCTACTCTGAATGTTGACAAATCTGAATAGCTGAAGGAGCTAAGACATGAGATAGAAAGGTTCAAGAACATGAATGATAAAACTGTTGAATTGAAAGAGGAGTTGAGAAATCTGAAGAATGATTTGTCTAAGTCTGTCGACTCTAATGAAACAATGAATCCAATGCCTAATGAAAAAGTGAGTTTTCAAAAGAACGAACATGAACACATTTCCATGAACGGAAACTCATTTGAAAAACTCCAAAATGAAAATAGTGCTTTACTAATTCAGATTTCCTTGCTTAAAAGTAGATTGAAAAATCTTGAAAAATTTGAAATAGGAAAATCTGTGAATATTGATGAATTAGATAAATTGCTTGAGTTAAGACAGGAAATAGAAAATCATAGAACTATAAATGTCATGTTGAATGAGAGAATCATTTCCTGTGAGGATGAGATAGTAAGCTATGAATTGCATGCTTCAACTCTTGAATCTGAAATTACTGATTTGAATGCATCCTTGTCCGCATTTCTCAAAGGGAAGGATAACCTGGATAAAATCTTGGAGACCAAAGTGAATTTCTAACGGGAAGGACTAGGATATGATCCCAGTAAAAAGAAATCCTTTGGTCTGAAAATGCAAACTTCATTTGTTAATGCATCATGCTCTTCAAACATTTCAAATTTCCATTCTATTGAAGAATCAAAGTCTAAATCTTCGACTCAATCAAGGACCAAGGAAACAAATCAACCCTCTAAACATCAAAATGGTCCTAAGAATCAATTGAAATATGATCACATGAGAAGAAGCTCAAATGTTAATTGTTATTATTGTGGGAAGCATGGTCATGTCATGAGTGATTGCTTTTCAATGAAAAATGATGAAAAATGGTCCATGAAAAGAAAATTTTCTTATTGCTATTATTGTGGTGAGAATGGTCATTCTATGGATGATTGTTCCACAATGAAATTTGATTATGATTGGTTTGCTAGGAGATATAGGAATTCATCTGTTTGTGTTAACACTAACCTCTCGGGACCCAAGATGGTTTGGGTACCTAAATGTCCAAAATGAGAATCTATTTTACAGGGGGCCTTGAGGCCAAGGAATGTTAATAAATAAAGGACTCTCAAGGTGACAAATAAAAATGGTTTGGCTTTGAAAGTCATTTTGTTTAGGTTCATTTTGAAAAATCTGAAAAAGTGAAATTTGAGTTTGGAGAAAAATGGTTAGATGACTTGAACACTTTTCCTTACATATCTTGTGAATTATTTTAGCTCTGAATGCTTAACATTTCACATATATAGTTTCATATACACACCTTTTCTTTCGTTTTGTAAATAATAATTCAGTTTTGAATGCTTTGGTCTGTGCATAAAGTCTTTCAAACTTTTACTCACATCCTGCAAATAATAGTTCATTTTTGCATACTTAGAACATACACTTAATTGCATCATATATATTGCACATATCATGCATATATTTGTATACTTGTAAATAAAGAAAGTCTTCGATTATCTGTCTATCTACATGCATATACTTGCATATACTTGACATATTTGTGTGCGTGAATGTCATGATTATCCGGTATGTCAAATGGGGATTGTAGAAGGTTGGATTTTATCCATTTGCAAGTCTTCCCCATGCTTGTTGGTGGTCTTTGGACCTATATTCTCAGCCAAATACCGATAATCAACTTGTGTGAATATTTTAGCTTGATGGATGTTTGAGTGTATATATCATATCACCCTTCCTTGAATACATCCTATGACTTTTTTCCCTTGCTAGATAAAACTGCATTGATTTAAACATGTAT
This sequence comes from Amorphophallus konjac, assembly GCA_022559845.1. NCBI lineage: Eukaryota > Viridiplantae > Streptophyta > Magnoliopsida > Alismatales > Araceae > Amorphophallus > Amorphophallus konjac. The sequence continues at coordinate 177,234,439 of CM040120.1, read as the reverse complement.
GTTACATGGCATATATTAAGGGGAAGGTTCATTTTATAACTGTGCATACACTTAGGGGGAGACATAACTGTGATGGGACTAATTAATTTCTTATATTGAATACAACTATCCACACAAATTACTCTTTTTGAGATAAATGATTCAATCTAATAAGGATTACAGTCTTTATATTCAACTCTTTAAAGGTTCTTGAATCTCTACATGGAAATCACATATCTCGTGAGGAAAAAGATGTTTGCCCCACCAAAAATCCGTATAAGTGGAATGTGGATCCGAGTAGCAGGGAATCTTCCCTAAAACAAAGGAGGAAACTCGCGTCGAAAAGTGAAGCAAATCCACTATTGAAAATAAGTGGGATTTGGCACCGAGTAGCCGGGAAGTGTCCCTGAGATAAAGGGTACAACTCACGCCGAAAGTGACATAGTCCGTAGTTAAGATAAGTGACAAAATTGAGTAACCAAAATATGCCCCTGAGATAAAGGGTATAACTCGCGTCAAAAGGTTAGTCACCTTTTTATGTTTAATCAGAAATTTGGGGTTATACGTAGCTACCAATATTCGAGCATTGTGTATGGAAGTGTATGGAGGATAGGTTCTTTCCTGTGTTCTTTAGAAAATCTGTTTATCCATATGATCTTGAAATTCATTGCTCAATTATCACATATTCACCTTAGGTTTAATTGTGTGAATGTACTTTATGAATCTGTCAACCTTCATGGTTTATGCAGTACCATCTTTTTGTAAGCACGACCCTCTTAGCATTGTTCATGCACATCATGCTCTATAATCAATTGCACTCTTCTTAAACATATCCCGAAGGGACTTGCTTGCTTCTATATCTTATTATCCGTGCTTGAGTGCTTGATCGTTTTTGTTCATATCATATTGCATCTCACATAGATGCATCTTTAGGTTATACTTGTAAATAACAGGTTACATAATCCCATTGTCAGTCAGTTTTTAACTATGACAATAGGGAGAGAATAATGTGCTCTTTAGCATATAATTTACATACAGTTTAGTTTTTTTTATATATACTCCGTGTGCATAGTTTGGTCATCTTGCATATAATTCTTAACAAAATTCAAAAATTGAGCATTTGCATATAATTTTGTCATCCTGAACACTGCACGACAAATGTCATCTCCTGCTTGGTGTTCATGGTTCATACACCTTCTGTCATGCCCCGAGAGCAGAAGATACCCGGAGATGTGTGACGAGTTTATATAAATCATGTCAATCAGAGTATTAGTGTATTCGACACAAAATCAAAGATGCGCAAAAGTAAAGATAACCCAATCCTTTTATTCCTTCATAAGAGTACTTCTATTACAATCCCTTAAAAATGCCAAAAGAAAAGTACAACGTTTGAATCTAAAAAATCTAGAAAAGACCAGACTAGTTGACTCTGGAGAAGTTCTAATCTCTTTCACTCTTGACCTTCCCCGTCCGTTTGGGTCTCGTCATCGGACTTACCTGAAAAGTAGGGAAAAACTGAGTGAGCGAACGCTCAGTAGGAAATTATATCTCAAGAACTAGCAATGGGTTTAAGTAATTACATCTTTCCACAAATGCAATAATCTATGCATGCTCGCGTAAAACGACAAGATAGAGAGTATAACAACAAGCTAACAAGGTGAACTATTCATGAACTTTCAAGTACTAGTATCAAGTAGAAGTCAAGATGTTCAAGCAAATATATTCATCATGTCATGTCGAAAGTTTTGGCTATCACGTCCAAGCAAAGAAGTATATAAATACCCTTTTTCGAGTCACGCAAGTCATGTCATGTCAAGTCAAGTACAAGATTTGTGGAATGTCCAATCAAGCTAGTCATGCACTTCGGTACAATGCCATACCGTGATCATTCAACTCGCATGGGCACAAGTACTTTTGGGTGCTCCTCCCAGGACCAGATCGGGCCCTAAATGCGCAGGCATTGATCATGTAATTTGACATCCACTTTTGTGTATAGCCAATAAGGAATTTCAAGAATAAAGCTTGTAGACACGTAAGATAAACTTTGATAGAATAGAGTCCAAAAAATATTGAACTTGACATAGTAAGATGATAATAACGGCATGTTCACGAACATCGATAAAACTAGGTGGAATTGGTTCCCTTGACCCGGGTACCATGACAAGTAAGAACAGGCACTCTTTATATAGAATTGAGGTCCACATGAATAGCACATCAACGGCATGATAACGTCATCCCATTAAGAAAATTCCCATGATATACACTTAGCATAACATGAGGGCCGGTATACCATGTTTCTATAAAGTGACATGGCAAAGATTGTGTAATGGGGTTTTAAGGTACAACTAGCTCAGTCGACCTTGAGGGAATCCAAGGCTCGAGGAGTCTTACGGAGGTCTCTATGACTAACTCGCTAGTCCAAAGGAACGGAATATCCAATGGAGAGCTTGTATGTCACCGAGAATTGAGGGTAATGCGATAAATCATCATGAAATATGGCACTATATTCACGGAATGGAAATATAGTGCCAGATAATATACTTATATATATAACCCTCGGTTAGCAGTAACAGTGGAAAATAGTAACCAGGAAAATAGCGACATAGGTAAAGTCGTTACTAATGAAATTAACGCCTTTTTTAGGGGCGTTTATTTACAATTTGACGACTGATACAGTAGGCGTCCATCATATTTCTTCTATTTTTGCAAAATTTCTAAATTCTGGAATTTTAATAGCACGCGCCTTAAACATGGGCGTTACTTTCAAATTCGTGCCCTAGTTCAGGGCGTTAGTTCTGTAAGACACGACCTTCATCAGGTCGTTAATTCAAGATGTTCCAGGATTAATAGGAACAGGGGTAATTTCAAGGATAATAAAATTTTAGAAAGAGGAATCACACTGTCAGGAAGAGAAAAATAGCAGGATTCAACAACTATGATCATGCATTAAATTAGAATCATGTTTTGATAGACATAAAAGTTTTAAACGTGGTTAATTTAATAACTAAATGAAATTGACGACTTAATGCAGGACGTCAAAACTGGAATTCGCGACCTGGTCATGGTCGTTTCATTTAAATTAGCACCCTTGATAGGGTCGCTTCTTTTAAAATCCACAGAAAACCCTTTTAAAAACTATAATAAAACTATATTCATGCATGTCATGATGGTATTATTATGGAATTAAACTAGTTTGGGCTACGTTCTTGAGAAAACCTACCTGATGAATGTTCTGGTGAAGGAACGTGAAGAAGAATGATACTCTGTTCTAAACAGAGTTCTTCCCAAGCTTATGGAAATAGCTTCCTTCTTGGAGGAAGAGATCATCTTGATGAAGAACCTCCCGTCCTTCAACTAGGCAGAAGAGTTACTACCTACGGTAGACTTCCTGCAGCAAAGACGATGAAGAACATCAATATTCTTCATGATTATGACCGAAGGCAAGGGAAGAAGAACAATACCTGTTCTTCACGCACGGCAGCAGCAGAGCTTTCCTTCGACCAAATAGCTTATTAGGGTTCGACAGGAAGGGTTATTTATAGGGTTTACAGAACCCAATAGGGTTGGAGTTTGATTAGAACATGCCTTTCCTTGATAGAGTCCTTTCCATGTTCGATTGAACACGTATTAATCCAAAAACTTACCCCGGATAATGTCTGGGTTCGAATGGGTCACAGATGGAATTAACGCCTTACGTTAAGGCGTTATTTTTAAATTGACGCCTTGAGTTGATGTCGTTTCTTATCAAAACAGCGCCCTTGAGGCGGGCGTCTCTTTCTCTTTCCTTATTTTTATTTTTAGCCGTTAAGATTTGATGCCCAAGAATGTAGGCGTCCATTTACAAATTAACGCCTTAGATAGAGGCGTTTCTTTTTGTATTAGCGCCTTTCCACGAGGCGTTATTTTCATTTGGTTTATTATTTACTCATTTAGGCTCTTTATCATTTATTTACTAAATCCTTTAATCTATTTTGCTCAATTTAGATTTATTTCTTCTATTTTACCAGGGTTGCTGCACCTTCCTCTAATGGTAGGTGAATTACTGGGTTCGTGCGCTAGTCAATCTCATTTCATATTTGCTTGTTCCTCGTCCCCCACTTTTTGATAATGTCAAAGGGGGAGACAATTTTTGGATGGCGACAATATTTTGTCATCATCAAAAAGGGGGAGATTGTTGGGTTCGCTGCGCTCCCTATTTATCTTTGATAATGGTTTTGATGATTACAATGTATTGTGTGGTTTGCGTATGCATGGAAGTCAAAATATTGGGTGGTTTGCTTATTTGTTGATTACCTTGTCTTGTAGGTCTGAAATGCATGGTGGATATCATGAATGAGATTCATGCATAATGTGCTTGACACATTGGAGCTTACATGTGAAAAATTGTGTTTTTCAGGAAAATGTCAAATGGTTTGTTGGGTTGCTCTGTATTATTGGTGGAAACACTAAGTTGGTCTTATTGAGTTATATGCATGTTTTTGTGTGGGTTTGTTGAGATGAATGTTATTGCTTTAATGCTAATACTAGTGAGGATCATGGCCAAACTCAAGAGAATGGAATTCTTATATTGTTTTGTGCATGGCAGATTGGAATTCTTATATTGCTTTGTGCATGGTAGATTTAACTGACATTTTATCTATGAAACATGGCTATTCATGCAGAAATTTGATTAAGGATGGTTGCAAAACATGCACCCTTCTTCCTATGTTTTTTAGAATGAAACTGGGTTTGATTGCTCCTTCATTTAGCATGAAAGAATAGTAAAGACAATTTATACTTGGCCTTGAAAAACTGGATTCTCTAGTGTCCTCATGCATTTTGATATTGAGGATTTCATGTCAGTTATTCAAGCATTTTGACTGTATAGCTTCTATGCCTTCATAAGGTTAAACCATTCAATGAGGGCATGCTAACCATTGTGGAACTTAGAAGAATGACATTCTTATATTGATTAGTGAATGGCAAATTTAATCAACTTTTCAATTGTGAAACATGGTTTCTTAATGCAAAACCTTGATTAACTTTGTATGTGATTCGTGCACTTTTCTTCCCATATCTTTGTGATTGAATCTGGTTTCTATGTTGGTTCCTACACATGTTAATTCATGCACATACCAACTTGGAATGGTTGAGTACTCATGTATATGAATTAGGCTGCATGGCAGTGTGTGAATCACTTGAATATGTGGCTGCACTTCAATATATTAATATGTAGGTTGAAGGATTTTTGCATATGACACAATGGCTATTCATATTGAGCTGCACTGAACTTCACATTCTTGGTCTGAACATTGAACACATGTGTGGCTTACTTAAATCTTTAATGTGAAATAACTTATTTTTGTGGTTCAAAGTTTTACAGGTTCTTTAAGGTCTACAAACCATGAAGTCATGGTAAGACCTTCTTATGAATTTGATTCATTGTGTCTTGATTGGGGTTAAGGCCCTTTCAAGGTTTTAGACTTATATTGACTGCATTTCAATGTGGCTAGATTGGCTTTATTGCATATGACTACATGCTTGTTTTTCATGATCATCTAGTGATAGTGGTTTGCTTATCTTGTTTCATTTTCTCCAAAATGAACCCTTGCATGCTATTCTATTGAAAAATGGGTGTTTTCATAGTGCCTCATACATATTTTTCTTGGGCCTCTTGAGGAGGCTTAGTGCTCTACATGCTTTTCATAAATCCTGTTTAAACAAGAATGATTGTTGGTTTTAATCCTCTTTAATGCATGACACTTGTTAGTGTTTGAATGGTGTTTTCAAAACCCTCAAATGCATGTCACTTTCATTGGCATATCATGCTTTCAATGGGTTTGAAAGGTTTTACTTGCTTTGAACTGCTTTAAGCAGTTTTCACAATCTGCACTGAAAGTGTCAACTCTCAGAGTTGAAACTTGATGGGCCTGCTTGCTGCCTCAACGCATCAGGTGGCAAGTGTCAACTCTGTGGGTAGACACTTGCTGTCCAGCAGTGTGGATTTGCTGTAGACAGAACGACTGGGAAAAAGTGTCGACTCCAAGAGTCGGCACTTTCCCCTGTGTGCTGGTTTTTGTCTGCTGGCAGAACACCAGGACAGAAGTGTCGACTCTAAGAGTCGACAATTTGTCTAGTTCGTCTGGATCATGTTTTCCGGATTGATTTCGAAATCCCCATTTTAAGATCCATTTGGCTTGGGCTTTTACCATTATATCCTTAGGGTTTCTCCTATGGTTTGGGTGTTGTTTTGAAGGCTTGACCCTTGGGCTTTCATGTCACGCCCCGAGCCTTTATTACAGCGGAAGACTAGCTCGAGAAACGCGAACAACCGGCATGGTAAGCCTCTTGCAAGCAAGAATGATCAGAGCGCAAGACAATCACACACATAAATGTAATTGCACAATATTTACTCAAACTTCAACTTATTTCATTAATAATCAAATCAAATATTCAATTACAATCACTATTTCAACTTCCTTCATCATACTAGACTCAAAAAAATAAGAAAATTACATAGACTCAATCTAAACAATGTAGACTTCCTAAGTCTTCACTCATTCTTCATTCACTCTCGGACCCGCTATTTGAATGTCTCCGAATCAGAATCCGACTCACTTCCATCTCCTGAAAAGATTAGAAATAGGTAATAAGCACACTTGCCCAGTAGGTATCTTCGCATCAACATGAAGGCACTATTTAAGTAATTAACATTTTAGCTCTAAAGAAATAAGGTAAAATCATGTGAATGCGATCAATCATGCGATTAAACCAAAGTAACACGATGATCATGTAAGATAGAATGAGCAAGTATGAACTATCAAGAATGTAACAAGAACATGACATGGCCCTTCATGAACAAGAATGTAACGAGAATGTACTAGCAATACCACGTAGTCATCACCCAAACATCTTTTGCTTATGAGCAAGTATTTGGTGAATTTCTGTGGAATATCATGTATCAAGCAAGAAAGTCATGTACAAGTATTTTCATGATGCCCATGGATCTTCACTTATTTATAGAAAAAGTACTCCCAGCGCAATGTGACGCCAGTAGCATCATACCCCATGGTTTATAATAGTATGTTTCCGACAATCAGTCGAGGGGACTAGCATAGAGCCCTTGAACACAATCAATACTCGATCTCATCTTCAAGTATAAATCAAGCTACTTCCTCGTTTCAAGCAATAAAGTATAGCCAATAATATAGCAAGTTCAAATAAGCTCATGATAACAATAGTTCAATGAATGAATGCGTCAATTAAGAAATGCGAGGTCAAGAATGACTTAAAATAAGGTTATGCTTATGGAAATAATTTGGCAGCATAACGGTACATTCCTTATTTTTCATAAATTAAATTAAGTATCTTGAACAATATGACAAGTCCTAGACCATCAATAGTCCATCTAGGAACTTTGGAATATCAACCCTTAGGTCAAATCTTGGGTTAAAACACTCAAGAACTGTGACGGTCAATTAATGGGCCGTTACATGATCGTGACGGTCTATCATTGATCCGTTAGAACAACTGAATACAGAAACAATAAAACGGACTCAGTAAATGTGACGGTCATATATTAGGCCGTTAGATGAGCATGACGGTCTAATATGGATCCGTTACATATTTAGAACCAGAAACTTCGATAGTGCTTTCTAACAATTGGGCTTTCATGGTACAACCTACTCGGCGTCCTAGTGGGAATCCCAGGCTCGCAGAGAATTACGGAGGCCTTGAAAGAAGATTTCCTAGTCCATTGGAAGGAATATCCAATAGAGAGGTCCTCAAGTTCAAGAATATGTGCCTATAGTGCCAAGTGTGAACTAATGGTCATATACCAGAATATATGCCATGTACTTAAAGAAATGACTCTATAAAAGAGAAAAGAATGTGTAACGATGTGAAACCATGATAAAGCTTCGTCAATACAATACTGAAAATCATAGTTTAAATTCAAAACTATATAGAGTTTAGGCAATGAAATTAGCATAACTTAAAATAACTCAAGATGCTTTAAACATGTAATTTTTTATTAAGATTCAATTAATAAACTTAAGGTCATGAAAACAGGTCAAAACATAGATAACTATGCTTATTTATAAGTAAGTTTGACTGTCCTCAGTCCTATCTTGGGTTGAGAGAAAACAGCACTCAGACGGTCGAAGACAGACGCGTTATACATCTGTGACGGTTTATCATGGGGCCGTTACAGTATTGTGATGCACTGACTTTGGTCCGTCAGAAACAACAGAGAAATTTAAATATAATAGAGGGTGTGACGGCTGTTCGTATGGCCGTTACAATAATGTGACGGTCTTACCTTAATCTGTCAGAGCTTCAGCTGACAAGATATAGAAGGTAAAAGACTGAAAATATGTCATGGCTGGAAGTCAAAATACATAGACTATTCCAGTCATGAGAAACGAAATATAGAGGCTATCTAGATGCATAGGTTGCAGTGATTTGAACAAGATAATATCTTTTATCTTTGATTAAGGCTCAAGACATGCATGTATGCATAGGTCAAACTAAAACATGAATTCATGGTCTAGAATGCATGAAATCAATCAAAATCAGAGGGCTTTTATCCCTAACATGATGTTCTTGCCATTCATGAGATGACCTACCTCTTTTCTGGACTTTAATCTTCGAATTTGTGACTGCAAGAAACGCCCTAATCCTTCCCTTCTTATGAATTTACAGCAACTTCACGTCGCTCTAACTCCTCAACCTCTTGACCTAAGGACGTGAAATTTTGAGGGTAAGAAGATGAAACTAAGGGGAACAAAAAGTTCTAAAGAATCAAACCCTAAATATCTCGTTTTGATGATCTAATTCCCTGATCTTCAATGGACCTTTGCTCAGATTCCTGGGTTGCTAAGGTCGTACTAGCAACTTTGGAAGCTTCAAACTTCTTGTGTAGTTGATCTCCTAGCATGAAAATTTGAGAGCTATAAGTCTAAAGTATTATAAAAAAAAGTTCTAAAGAACTTACCCGAAATTATGACTCCTTACCTTAATTCTACGCGAGCCAAAGTAGGGGTCGCGCAGATCAAAACTAGGTCCTATTTATAGGGTTTTGGCTAGGGTTTGAGGATTAGATTGATTCTAGAGTCGTTGTTAAAGCTTAGATCGACTTCTAAGAGTCCTTAACACCTCTACGAGTCTTCCCATCTCGATCCTTAAGAGATAAATTAGTAAAAATCTACTTCACGGAACTAATCAGAGCATAACGGTCGAAAGTAGACGCGTTACATGACTGTGGTGGTCGCACGATAGACCGCTACATCCCATGTGCTCAGAATTCAATAAAATTCAAACTATTTTGTTTGTTTATCCATATAATTATCTATAAAAATGGTATTTTTCGTGAATAGGCTAAATAACCTTCTAGAATATGGGTCAAACTTAATGGGCTTGGTCCATAAACCTATTGGGTTTCAATTAAATAGGCTGGACTAGTTATTTAACATAATTGGGCCTTATAATGATTTATTTTACCCAATATCTATTTATTACAGGAATTTTCTTGTCTCTGTATTTGCCGTTGTTGAGTTTATAACAGGCAGATTGACAGACTCAGGAAACACTAGGCAGAGTGGGATCTGCCTGAGAACATGGGTTGACCGAAGATCAAACGGTGGAGTTTGGACCAGAGATTTTTATGGATGGTAGATGGGAAGGTAAGGAACACGAGGATAAGTTTTTTTGTAATTTTTGGATGTGGTTTGATATGGAAAATGAATTTTATAGCTGGGGTGCGTCGGATCTGGACTGCAGGGGGCAGAATAGATTTAGGAAAATGCAGTGGTTTTTTGGATGGGAAATAAAATTCATAAAATCTCAAAAAAAAATTGGGGACGATGGCTTTGGTGGACAGAAACTCCAATCCAAATTTTAGCACAATCTGAAATCAGAAAGATGGTGAAAGGGGCGAAGAGATAGGTTGCAGGAACATTGATCTGCACAGAGACAGAATCTGTAGACCCGGAAGAATAAAAGGTAAACGAAGGTAAACAAGGGAGGAAAAATGTGAATTTTTTTTGTGGAGGCTGGGGTGGGCATGGGGAACTCACACTCCAAATTTCAACACGATCTGAGCTCCTGATTGAGAGTTAAAAATCGAGATTTAGACCTCTGTCCAGCAATGGACAGATCTACGACGGCGAGGCGGTGGCGATGCGATGGTGGCGGCGGCGGAGCTTCACACTCAGAGGAGGAGAGATCATTTGGAATCCACCAAGTTTTGTAGGGAATCCACCCTAGAAAGATAGCAAATCCAGTTGCAAAGGAGAGGGGAGAGAGGAGGGGCACCCTTGGGCTCTTGGAGTTTCTAATATTTTCTTCTCATTAAATCTTCATTAAACTCTCAAATGACACTATACACATCATTATATAGAGGATGGCAAGGGGTGGGGGGTTGGGAATTTCGTGGGAGAGGGGAAGAGGGAGAGGGGGTTCGCCCCCTTGACCAAGGGGAGAGGAGGGGGACCAAGGGGGGACAAGGAGCCACCAACATTTGAAAAAATAAGGGGAGGGGAGTCAAAGTATGGTTGGTGGCTGCCTACCCTTGGACCAAGGAAGGGGGGCGCCCCCTTCCAAGCCACCTTCCCTTCTTCCCATTCACACCTAGCACACTAAACCACTTGACTTGTTCACATTTAACCCCCTTTTGGCCCATTTAAGGGCCAAAACCCATTAACTCTAGCCCATTACCTATCCTAGCCCATTTGCCATATAGTAATACAATTGTCCAACATGGACTAAAATAGGGCCCAACATGGCCTAAAAAATGTGAAATAGAGATGATGGCTTGGCCGATGCGTCCACGTCCTCTGCGAGCTAACTGGGCCCCGGTGTGTCCTCGTCCACCGACGTGTATTGCGGCATGTGTCAACACCAATTCTCCCTGGGTGGGAGGAACTCGACCTCGTCGAGTAAGGGGTGCGGCTGCTAGTGTGGCTCCGGCGGATCTATCACCGACCAGGTAGCGCGGAGTATGCTCCACTCAAGTAATCGTCACCTGCTCATCTCATATATATTCGATATGCGCATGCTGCTGTGAGAATGAGGCTAGTGGTGGACACTCCGGGGTGGGGTCACTCTCAAAGGACGGAGACGGCTCAATGACTCACTAGGAATCACCGCTGGGTCCCTTTATGCGACTAGATCCGAGACATAGAACGGTAGACCCGATCCCAAATTCTGACAAGACTACAACGTATGCAATAGACCCGACTTGCCTCACACTCGAAGGGAGTGACATCGCGAGCTGACATGAGACCGACTCGACTCAATGCATGCAGACTCACTATGCACTCGACAATAAAAAAAAACACGGACTCACACATGACTCTAAACAAACCTACTGTTAGTCCGACCCATTAATATGCAACGGTGGACCAGGACATCAGAATATGTGCCAAGCATACACTCGAGGCAACCGGTGGTTGGCGGAATGGGGGACTCCTAGACTCCCTAACATGCACCAATCATATACTGGTGGCCCTTTACATTCGGAAGGTTTGGGAGGGCTAGGCGTGGAAGATTTGGGTGGGCTAGGAGAGCCGAAGGCTTCTACTTCCATACCCCAATGAACGGGCTCCTTGCGGAGTGTAGGTGGACTGGCCCGTGAGGTAGGTGTGTGAGAGGGGACTTCCCTAACAAGGTGGAATGGTGGTGGTGGGTCACGAGGCTCACTAAGGAAGCGAAGGGATCAAAGAATGTGTGACCCCTCGATATGGGTTCCCCCATGACACGTTACCAAGTTGGAAATTCTTGAAGGTATAAATGATTCACCTTCATGCATTGTGATCGATGGGATGACGGTCATATGTAGAGAATAAGGTTCCTCCCTCAGGAAAAGTGGAATGAAATCCGGCTCGGCCAACATGGGGAGGAATAAAAGAACCTCCGTGGTGACATGACCCATGGTGCACACAGAGGTAATGGACTCTAGGACCGGATGTGTGAAGCTACGATGATTGGGTTGGTCGAAGCCTCGGGCCAACATACACGTCAACGTCAATTGCCAGTCTAATCCCATAATAAGGTCATCTGATGTATCAACACGGTGACTAGACAAGAATGTTGTGTGGAATGAGTTGACAAGCACTATTTGTAGTGCGGGGTCCATGGATGGGTAGAAAAAGGCTTTAGGGATCAAGCCTTGCTTGAGCCAGCCAAAAAGTCGCTCGTCGATGATTAGCTTCCCCGGTAGAAGCATGGGTGGCTCCGACTAAGGTGGCTCCGAATAAAGATTGGAGGGTGAAGGTGGTGGCAAAGGAGCTCTCACGAGTGGGGAAGGAATGTTCTCCCTTAGGGGAAGGGGTCCTTGGGGTGGCACCGGGTTGGGAGGCTCGGGCAGGAGTCCGTCAATTTGAGTACACATCCCATACAACCGATCCGAGATGATTTTGAAGAGTTCGGCAACGGTGGGGGTTGGAGTAGGGGCATCATGGTGGACTCGCTCATGGTCTCTCTGCCTAATCCTGGGTTTAGGCTCATCGACATGCGGGGCTCTTTGCCTCCGACTATGACAATCCCGGTGGGAGGTGACTGGATGAGGAAGGTTGGAGGTGGTTGGGTGGGACTAGTTGGAGGGGACCGGGTGGGGAAGGTAGACCCTCCTAAGCTCCCTCTTCATGTCCCACCATGACTCGATGGGCCATTGCCTCCTAACTTCTCTTAAGCGTTCAATGTAGTCCCATTTTTTGGCGGCTTCATGAAGAAGCCGCTTCTTGGCAAAAGTGAATTGCACGGCCTCGGACATGGGGTAATAATCAAAGTATTTGTCCATAGTGGATTACCAATGTAGGTAGTCGCTCGGGACCTTGGAGCCATGAAAGTTCGAGGCCTCGGGCCTAATGAAGGAGATGGGATGATTTCCAAGCCCATGGGTGTGCCAACGGTCATATCGCCTGGGCGATGGGGGATCCATGGGAAATTGGGGAACTATAGGATGGCCATACCGACACTTGGTGACGAGACAAATGGACTAGACACGACCCTAAACACTAATGCAAGGTTGGAATGCAGACTCGACTACAAACCTAGACTCAACCCATATCCGATATGTGGCGGAGGTTTGATCCGAAGATCGCACTCACGCAAGTGTGCTACTTTCCCGATAGGCGTAACCTATCATTTTAGGAACACCTTTTGATATACCGAATAGAGGAATGTAAATGCAACACCTAGACTTAGACACTTTTTTCTCTTTTTTAAACGACGACTACCCTAGACTCAACCTTCCGCTCTAATACCAATTTGATGCGAGACGGACAGCGAACCTGGGACTCTAGCTCGTGGACGTCCCTAGGCAAGGGAAACGCGGGATCTGCGCGGTTGAGAAACCGGCAATGAATCGGGTAGTCAACTCTCTTTCGTGCCCGGATCGGGTCACGGGACGAGTTTTGCTCTCTCTCGCAGCAGTGATAAAAATATCGTGCTAGATTAACCTATCACTCATGCAGCGGCAATAGAATACATACAAAATAAGTAAAATTCGAAGACAGGAGCGAACACGATACCTCCACGCTACCGGGCATGGGGAAGATGACCCCGGCCAAACTTCGTACTCTCGGAATAGTAAATAATTAAATTACAGCAATGAATATTACTATCCACTCCACGTAGGGAGGTAAAGGCCTACAATGTGAGACCCGAGAGAGTAGCGGGTTTGGGTTGACGGGCATCGATTTGAACAGCTCCGGTGGTAACGCGTGCCAACGAACATGGGGCCCACGTCCTAGTCGGAGGACCGATCGGGGCGAGAGTGGTACCACTACGGTGGGGACTCCTAGAGGGACAATCCCTAGGAGGGAACGCGCTGGTTCGCCTCGTGGAAGGTGAGGCGGCCCGACTATGGACGTTGTAGCTTGCTACCCACGGATCTGTTATGTTGTTTTAGGGTTGCGCGATCCGACAAAAATGACTGTTGCAATCAACTCCGATCTCGGAATGTCTTGAAACTGGTGCCGTTGCAAAGCTAACTCGGAGATCTTCAACGCTCTATTGTTACATGAATTTTCATGTCTTCGTATTTGCCGTTATTGAATTTATAACATGCGGATTGACAGACTCAAGAAACACTGGGTAGAGTGGGATCTGCCTGAGAACATGGGTTGACCGAAGATCAAACGGTGGAGTTTGGACCTGAGATTTTTATGGATGGTAGATGGGAAGGTAAGGAACACGGGGATAATTTTTTTGTAATTTTTGGATGTGGTTTGATATGGAAAATGGGTTTTATAGCTGGGGTGGGTCGGATCTGAACTATAGGGGGCAGAACAGATTTAAGAAAATGCAGTGGTTTTTTGAATGGGAAATAAATTTCATAAAATCACAAAAAAAATTTGGGGATGATGGATTTGGTGGACCGAAACTCCAATCTAAATTTCAGCTCAATCTGAAATCAGAAAGGGGGTGAAAGGGGCGAAGAGATAGCTTGCTGGAACACAGATCTGCACAGAGACAGAATCTGTAGACCGGGAAGAATAAAAGGTAAACTAAGGTAAAAGAGGGCGGAAAAATGTGAATTTTTTTTGTGGAGGCTGGGGTGGACGTGGGGAACTCACCCTCCAAATTTTAACACGATCTGAGCTCCTAATTGAGAGCTAAAAATCGGGCTTTAGACCTCTTTCCAGTAATGGACAGATCTGCGACGGCGAGGCGGTGGCGGTGCGATGGCGGCTCGATGGCGACGACGGCGGAGCTTCACACTCAGAGGAGCAGAGATCACTTGGAATCCACCAAGTTTTGTAGGGAATCCACCCTAGAAATACAGCAAATCCAACTGCAAAGGAGAGGGGAGAGAGGAGGGGCACCCTTGGGCTCTTGGAGTTTCCAATCTTTTCTTCTCATTAAATCTTCATTAAACTCTCAAATGACACTATACACATCATTATATAAAGCATGGCAAGGGGTGGGGGGTTGGGAATTTCGTGGGAGAGGGGGTTCGCCCCCTTGACCAAGGGGAGAGGGGGGGGACCAAGGGGGGACAAGGAGCCACCAACATTTGAAAAAATAAGGGGAGGGGAGTCAAAGTATGGTAGGTGGCTGCCTACCCTTGGACCAAGGAAGGGGGGCGCCCCCTTCCAAGCCACCTTCCCTTCTTCCCATTCACACCTAGCACACTAAACCACTTGACTTGTTCACATTGAACCCCCTTTTGGCCCATTTAAGGGCCAAAACCCATTAACTCTAGCCCATTACCTATCCTAGCCCATTTGCCATATAGTAATACAATTGTCCAACATGGACTAAAATAGGGCCCGACATGGCCTAAAAAATGTGAAATAGAGATGATGGCTTAGCCAATGCGTCCACGTCCTCTGCGAGCTAACCGAGCCCTGGCGTGTCCTCGTCCACCGGCGTGTATTGTGGCGTATGTCCCCACCAGATTTCGATCCAAAGAATCCAGGATATTACAGTGAGCGAGTAATGACGGGACCTGAATTGGTACAGTAGTGTGTGGAGGTGGTACAACCGATTAGACAGAAATTGCAGGCAGCCCAAAGACGACAGAAAAGTTCTATAGATCGGCGAAGGCAATCTCTTACCTTTGAGGTGGGAGACCAGTTGTTCTTAAAGGTCTCCCCTATGAAAGGCGTGGTGCGATTCAGCAAGCATGGGAAGGTGAGTACTCGTTATATTGGGTTGTTTCTCATTGTGGAGCGTGTTCGCCCAACGGCATATCATTTGTAGCTACCTCCAAAGATGAATACAGTGCATGGTGTGTTCTATGTATCGATGCTACGAAAATACATGCCCGATGATTCTCATGTGTTGGAAGGCTCGGTGTGGCCTGAAGTGACGCCAGATCTATCTATCCCTGAGTACCCCATTCGCATTGAAGATCGGCGTGAGCAGCAATTAAGAAATAAGGTCATACCTTTAGTTAAGGTGGTCTGGCAATGCCATTCAGGAAATGAGGCAACCTGGGAGCGTGAAGATGAGATGCAACATTGATTCCCGTATTAGTTTGGGTAAGATCTCCCCTTAGACTGTTGTGATTTGATATAAATTTTGAGGATGATTTTTTTTTAAGGAGGGGAGGACTATAATGCCCTGAATTTCAGATTCCCACATAATAGGCGTAGGATCTATTTTTAGCGAATATTTTAAAAGATGTGGATTTTTGGGATATTATTTAAGGAATTATGGAATTTCTATTATTTTTTTTGAGTTTAATTGATGGAATTCATCATCTTCCATGTCGTCATACGACTTCTCTCAGTCTCACGAGGACTCCCTTCCTCGTGGCCTTCTTGAGGACCCACCTAGGGTCGCCCACCTGTAGGGAGGAGAGGGGAATGCCCCTCCACTCCCGACCGTTCTCGGCGAGGGTTCCCAACCCTCTCTTTCAAATCCGGCCAATCAGAATTCAGCCAATCTAATCCTCAATATGATGGCCCAGCTAGACCCTACCCAGCTCCATCTCATCCGGCAAGCTTTGCAGGGGGCTGATGCCCCGACCTCAATTCCTTCTCATGGCACGACTGCCGCTGCCATCACATCTCCCGTTGTTGGGACCACCTCTGTGGCTCCCATCTACCTCACTCCTACCCGTCCTCAGATCCTTCGCTATTCCAATGTGGAAATGGGCCAGGCTTCCACCTCGGCCCATCAGCAGCTCGATAAGGGAAAGTCTCAAATCCCCTCTGTTCCTTACCTTGATCCTTACGCCATAGTTTCTCCATCGCCGCAGGCCCTCGTAGCCCCGGTAGACTTTGTTAGGTTGCAACCAGGGGCCGCCCAACTGGCTCATGCGGATATGGGCCCTTCCTCGGCCCATTATCCATCTTACGTGCCGCCCCCTCAATCGGCTTATCCTTTGGCTACCTATCCAGGCATTACTCCTCCTGCTCCTTCTCCTCCCTCCCGAGAACGGGAGATTCTTGATAAATGGGCTGCTATGCAGCAACAAATCGATCTCCTCCATAAGCGGGTTGGCTCGCAATCTTTGGTTGACGTCCCTATTCCTAACTTCGGGGACATTCATTTTCCTTCCCAGTCCGAGCTCCCTGTGTACCGTAAATATGACGGGAATGGCAACCCGTTCATCCATGTCCGGGAGTTCCTATATGAGTCGGCGCAATTCCAGCGAGATGATCGTCTGATGGCTTATTTATTTCGACGATCATTAGAAGGGGTCGCCCTAGAGTGGTTTTATACGTTGCCCATGGAGGAGGCCGAGAACTTCAAAACCGTTAAAGAGAGGTTTATTCAAAGATTCCAAGACCGGGTCGGACCTGAGTATTCCTTCACTGACCTGGTAGCCGAGAAGATGAAGTCAGAGGAAGACTTTGTGACCTATGCAGACCGATGGAGGCAAATGGCCTCACGTGTGCTCGGGCAGATCCCGGAAGAAGAGAAAGTGAAGTTGTTGATCTCCAATGCCACGCCAACATTCCGGAATATCTTGGCGATGAATGACATTTCAAATATGCACCAGTTATACAGCAGAGCTCGGTTCATACAAACCCAGTTCAAGGACTGTCTCATCCATTCTTTGTTAGAGGCCCAGAAACCCAAAACTGCCAGAAAATCCCAGGGCCCCATCACTGAGGGAGTACAGATTAACGAGCAGGTCCAGGCTATTCAGTTCCCCCACCAGGCCGCTTCACCTCGCTTCCCACAGCCTCCGCGCAACCCCCAGTTCGCCACGCCTCAAGTCCCCCAGCCCGCTTTCCAAATCCCATAATACCCGCAACAAACACCACCGCCACCCCAACAGCCTCAGCGGCCACCACAATACAACAATGTCCCCCCACCCGCCGCCTATGGATCTGCTCGACCGAGTCAAAAAAGGGCCCATTACCCTCCTCTTCCTGAAACTTTGCCCGATATTTTCTCTACTTTGATGTATACCGGTGATCTTCAGTTGCCTCCTGAGCGTCCAAATTGGAATCCGGCCGCTGATCAGTCTCGATATTGCATATTCCATCGGCAGCCCGGGCACACGATAGAGCGGTGCTACCAGTTCAGAGACATGGTGTATGATTTGCATGAGGGCCAGAGGATCGACTGGACTCAGATGCACCAGCTGATTGAAGACATCAAGCAGAGGCAGAGACAGGCCAGGCCGTAGCAGGCGGCACCCCAGCAGCAGCAGCAACCGCAACCCCATCAGCAGCAGCAACAAGACCTTGGGATCCATCAGAATCCCATGCCAATGCATCAACCCGCTCCTCAGCAACAACAACAGCCGCCGGCACCAGCACAAGTAAACATTATGCAACACTCAGCCCCCAATGCTGGGTGGACTTTTGATGATGAAACCCCCGCGCACCTTTTGGCCTTCCACCACAATCATTGCCCTGCACTTGCTACCCCCTCCATCCTCAGGCCCGCCGTTCTGACCACTACATCACTCGTCATTCCCTCCGCATCACCCATCAGGCCCGTCACCGTCCCCTCCACGCCACCAGTCTTTGCACCACCACCCCCCAGACCCTCTATCATTACTCCTCCGTTTAACCCCTCGCCTATCTCCCCTTCACCAGGGCCTATTAGACCCACTTCCGCCATCCTCACCCCCATCTCTACACCTTCCACCTACCCCACTGGGCCAAGCGGGGGTCCATCTCAGGCCGTGTTGGCACCAAACTGTGCCCTTCGGAGTGGGCGTCCTTTCCAAAGAATGTTTCTTCCCTCTGGTGTGTCTGCACCCAACTTACAAGTTCCTTCCGCCACAGTTGAGACAGAAGAAGTAGACCCTATGCCGAGCACAAAATATGATTTATTGCAACATTTGGACCGGATGCCGGCCAAGATCTCAGTCTTGGAATTGATCAAAAGGTCGCCACTACACCAGGACACCTTGAAGACTTTTTTGCAGAAGGTCATGGTGAGTGAGGACGTGGCAGTGGATAGCTTGCCGTCGATTTTGGCAACAATTACCAAGGGGCCTTCCATTTCATTTTCTGAATCAGAACTAGCACCCCCTGAGGCACGGCAGATGCCATTATGCATTACCATTTCTCTGAACAAAATGGCCGTAGAATCTGCACTTGTGGACACGGGAGCGTCAATAAATGTATGTCCATTAAGTACCCTCCGTTCCTGCAACATCTCAGAAGACATGCTCAAGCCAACACCGACTACAATAGCAGCCTATGATAATTCCAGACGTGCTTGTCACGGGGTCGTGACTGTACAGGCCGAGCTAGGGCCTTTGGTTATGGACGTGGAATTTTATGTGCTAGACATAGATCCGATGTTCAAAGCTATTCTGGGTCATCCATGGCTAAACAGTTTAAATGTCGTCCCCTCAACCGCCCACCAATGTTTGAAGTTCCCCTTCCAAGGGCGGGTGGTCGAGGTAAAAAGTATTTCTACAGTCTAGAGTGTTGATGCGATAGAAACCAAGATTCTGCCTACGTTGTGGCCAAGTAATAGGACAGTTCTGTCAGTAATTGACTTGAATTATTCATGGGCATATGCGTCACGCAAGCCCGCCACTGCACCAGTCAATGTGAAAGTCAAGTCCAAGATGAGAGACTCCAAAGGGTGGCACATGATTCTAAAACTGGGCTACTAGCCGGGCCTGGGTCTCGGCGCACAATTACAGGGCCGGACCAACCCCGTTCCCAAAGGAAGGAAGATGGGCCGCCGAGGCCTCGGCTACCGTGAATCCTCAATGTCAGTACTTGGAGACTCTGGGCCATTAACATGGGACTACCGGCAACATTTTGTAAAAGGCCCGTTACAGCCTGGTACCTTGAAGAAATCGCCGTCCAGTCTTGAAGAAAAGGCAGATGAGGCATGTATTGTTGCTGATCCACCACCGCCTCTGCAAGGGCTAGTTGGTGATCTAGAAGATTTTTCTGATTGCGTTGGAAAGTTGTTTTGTGAAAAAGAAAGCCAGCCGAAGAAGAAGGAGACGCAGCTGGTGAAGCGTCCTCCGATGCCATTGGTCCGCCAGGGGCCACGGGAAATGGGGAGCTCTATCACTACTTATTCTATGTCCCCATCTCGTCTTGCCTCCTGGTTTCAACAATTGGGGTTTGTTCCCCGTTCTCCTCCAATCCTGGTCGATCCGTACTTCACGGAGAGACCTGAAATTTTATTCGTTCCATGTGCTTGCGGGTGCTGCCCGCCCATTGATCTGTCAACCCTGTTCACTCCTCCTCCCCCCGGAGCTCAGCTCCATGAGATGTGGTTTTCTTCCTCCGATCCGTTCTTTGATTGCATATTCCCTGAATTATTCCCCATGCAGCTGCCTCCTCCTCCGTCCTCCTCCTCCTCCTGCTACATGATCACCTCCGGCCGCCAAAACAAAATGCCAATTTCAAAACGGAGGTCTCAGTGGAAGATTACGCTACGTTTTGCTCAGATTCCCAGGGGCACGAGACCCCTGTTCCTTTTCCAGTAGATTTCCTTTCTCCTAGGGTAGATGTACAGTGTGCAGAGTCTCCTAGGATAGTCGAGTCAGTTAGGGTAGGATCCAGTTCGAATCTAGTCAGCCCATCCACATCTGTGGCGCACCCCGTGATGCGTCATCCCAAAACCATTCCCGATAGGTTTCTGCAAGATCTGGCTGAAAGATGCCACGCCCTTCTGAGATGCCCTGAATTTGTAGAGACCGTAATTATCTTGAGAGATGATGAGGGACTAGAAGGGGTATGGAGCAACGATGGATTAGGGGTGTATGAAGTTGTGAATGAGAAGGATCCAGCCGATAATGAGGAAGGTGAGGTGGATGACACTGCCGACTTGTACGCACAAGGCTTGAAGAAGTTTGACGAACATTCCTCGGCAGTGGATGAACCCACTAAGGAAATCAATCTTGGAACAGAAGAGGATCCCAGGCCCATACTTATTTCTGCCAACCTCCCTCCTCAGGTCGAAGAGGAGCTTATCAAAGTTTTGAGGGAGTACAGTGATTCTTTGCTTGGTCCTATGAGGACATGCCAGGTCTTGACCCCACGTTGGTTGAACATCGGTTGATTCTTAAACCAGGGGCAACACCCGTTAAGCAAAAAGCAAGACGATTCCACCCGCAGATGGCCTTGAGAATTAAGGAAGAGGTTGATAAATTGCATAAGGCCAGGTTCATTAGGGTTGTACTGTATCTGCAATGGGTGGCGAACATAGTCCCGGTGATGAAGAAAGATGGTAAAATTCGGATCTGTATTGACTTCAGGGACTTGAATAAGGCATGTCCGAAGGACGATTTTCCACTTCCTCACATCGATGTCTTAGTTGACAATACAGCTGGGTATGAAGCCCTCTCTTTCATGGATGGTTATTCTGGATATAACCAAATCCGTCTAGCTCCGGAGGATCAAGAGAAGACCTCGTTCACTACGCCTTGGGGCACGTACTGCTATGTTGTTATGCCATTTGGATTGAAAAATGCAGGTGCCACTTATCAAAGGGCGATGATGGCTATCTTCCACGACATGATGCACGTTTACTTGGAAGCCTATGTGGATGATATCTTGGTCAAATCGAGGTCTCAAGAGGAACACCCCGCCATTCTAGCCAAAGTGTTGCAAAGGGCTAGGGAGTATAAGTTAAAAATGAATCCAAAGAAATGTGTATTTGGAGTTGCATCAGGGAAACTGCTTGGGTTTATAGTTAGTAAACTGGGGATTCAGATCGATCCAAATAAAGCAAAGGCCGTTATGGAGATGCCACCGCCGAAGAACATTACCGAACTTTGAGGTCTGATTGGGCGTTTACAATTTATTAGGAGATTCATATCTCAGCACTCGTAAAGATGTCGCCCATTTTATGAATTGTTAAAGGCAGGCGTGGAATTTGAATGGAATGAACAATGCCAGAAGGCCTATGAGGAGCTTAAAGTTTACCTTTCTAATCCCCCGGTTCTACAACCACCCGTCCCTGGGAAACCCCTGATCTTGTATATTTCTGTTATTGAGGACTCCCTAGGAGCCGTCTTGGCACAGGTAGATGATGAAGGAAGGGAAAGGGCGGCATACTACCTCTCGAGGTTATTCAATCCTGCTGAATCCAAGTATACTACCATGGAAAAGACCTGTGCAGCGCTAGTGTGAGTAGCTCAGAAGCTTAAACACTATTTCCTTGCCCACGAGGTTTGGCTGATCTCTAGAATGGACCCCATTCGTTATCTCTTAGAAAAGCCTGTCCTTTCTAGCCGCCTAGCTCGCTGGCAGAGCTTTCTTTCCCAGTTCGACATCACCTTCATCGTCCAGAAAGTAATCAAGGGATATGCTATTTCCGAACACCTCGCTCATTCTCCTATCCCCCGTACTGATTCGATCCAAGACGAGTTCCCTGATGAACACTTGGCGGTAATCGCTCATCTTCCTTTTTGGTCTCTCCATTTCGACGGTGCTCTCAATTCCCAGGGCAGCGGAATCGGCGCCGTTCTCCTCACTCCGGAAGGAGTAACCATCCCTGTTGCTTATCAGCTCTCATTTCCTGCCACTAATAATATAGCTGAGTATGAGGCTCTCCTTGCTGGTCTAAAACACGCCTACCTCATGGGCACGCGATACCTTAACATCATAGAAGACTCTCAATTGGTGATGCGTCAAGTTCTGTCAACTTACCGCACCCGTGACCCTAAGCTTAAACCCTATCAAGATCTGGTCACACTCTTGGCTAGGCAATTCCGGAAGCTTATCTATATCCATACTCCTCGCTCTCAAAACATCTTGGCTGATGCACTTGCATCATTGGCTTCTTCTCTATCGTTCCCCCTCAGTCGTGCCACTGAGACCATTATGGTCCAGCGGCTAGATGTTCCTTCTCTTCAGGATCCCTAGTTCGACAGCCTTAGGAAGTCTGTAGAGAAGAAGACAGAAAGGGAAGAAGTGAAAGAAGTATCATTAACTGAGCTTGAAGAGATCATTGAAGAAGAAGAATTTCCGTGGTACTATGAAATCGAGCAATATTGCAGGGATGGTACATTTCCGGAGGCTGCGAATGCTGAACAGAGAAAGGCCATTAGAAGAGTCGCCGCAAGATACACAATTGTTGCAGGTGAGTTATATAGGCAAGCTCTGAATGGAGTTCTAATGAGGTGTCTAGATGACGATGAGGCTTGGAAGGTAGTAGAAGCCGCTCACTCCAGTGAATGTGGAGGGCATGTCAATGGACAGGCGTTGGCAAAGAAAATTCTTAGGCAGGGCTATTACTGGCCGACTCTAGAAGAAGATTGCTCCACCTATGTCCGTAGGTGTCTTCAGTGCTAGCTTCATGCCGACAAAATCCATGCTCCGGCTTTATCTCTTCATCCTCTTTCTGCTCCTTGGCCATTCTCCATGTGGGCCTTTGATATCATCGGACCCCTCGGTGACCCGAATTCCGCAGTCAAGCAAAAATCTTTCATTTTGATGGCTACGGAGTACTTCACCAAGTGGGCGGAAGCTGAAGCTTATGCAAAGATCAAAGCCACCACAGTATGCCGCTTTATTGTGAAGAACATCATCTCGCGGTTTGGAGTGCCAAGCGACATCGTCACCTACAACGGGCCTCAATTTGTATCACAAGAACTCCGGGACCTCTGTAAGAAATTCAATATAACTTTGCATCATTCATCACCATACTACCCTCAAGGTAATGGCCAGGCTGAGGCCACGAATAAAATCCTTCTTAAAATTATCAAAAAAACATGCGAGTCACATAAATTTGCTGATTGGGCCGACAAACTGGTAGAAGCTCTATGGGCTTATCGCACCTCCGTCCACACCCCTACGGGGCAAACTCCTTTTGTTCTCACCTATGGGATGAAGGCGGTACTCCCATATGAGATCTTGATCCCTTCCCTAAGAGTGCAGCTGGATAAAGAACTTAATCTCGATGAGCGTCGAGAGGCGTTGCTAGTCCAACTGGAACTCTTAGACGAGAAGAGGCTTACCGCGGCCAATCATGTTTCGGTATATCAAAAGCGTGTCTCGCGGTATTTTCAAAAGAAGGTCATTGAAAGAAAATTTCAAGTGGGTAATATGGTTTTGAAATGCAAATTCATCAGATCAGCAGGTCCTAGGTCTAAGCTGCAACCCAACTGGGAAGGGCCATTTGTAGTCAAGGAAGCTTATCCGGGTAACACGTATCGTCTAATCAACGCGGAGGGTGAGGAGTTGCCAAACCCGTGGAATGGGCTATACTTAAAACGTTTCTATCCATAGAGTCAAAATCAGCAACGGCTCGATGGCGGGGTACACCCCACCTGATCGTGAAAGGAAGACCTCGGTCCAGCATCTCACATACTACACAACCGCATGTGGTTCGGTTTTCTTCTATTTTGCACGACACCGTTTCTCCCTTGGCCATGCTTGGGAGAAAGTGAAGGTCCTTGTCTCTCCTCTCTCTCAGCTGAAAATAGGGGCAAGTGGTGAATCAGGGGGCGAGAACTGACCTGGATCCCCCTCTAAAAGAGATCTCAAATAGGGGCAGTCCGTTAAGACCTTATTCCGCAAAAAAAAGGGTAACAGAAAAGTAAGAAAAGGAAAAATGACAAAGGGGCAAAATCAAGAGTCAAAGCTGAAAGCACAAAGCTCGAAGCTCTCAAAATTTTGGAATTCCACAAATGATAAACTAGGCATGGCAAGAGTGGCAGTACAGTTTCCCCGCGGGATGTTATGAGCCCGGTCGTATGCGTGCCTAGAGCGGATGTAGGTTCGATGACGGATACAAAGCCCCGGCGCAACAGACCAAATTCTTTGAAAAGAGGGAGTGTCTTGGGAAGAACTCAAGCCCTAAAAACCTCTACACCTACCACCAGCTTCCCTACTGAATCTTTTTCAATCTTCCAAGGAATGAATCCCACCCCGGGTATGGCCTCGGCAGAGGCATCGTTGAGCAAGTTGACCCCGGCCACAGGCGGCCCCCTTTTTTCGCACACGCTAGATCTGGGAAACCCATAGTGAGACGGGAGGGTCCCCGTTGTTAAGCTTGAGCTAATTCCAAAACTCAAAAAAATCAAACATTTCAAAACTCAAAAAAAATCAAACATTTCAAAACTCAAAAAATCAAATATTCCAAAACTCAAAAAAATCAAATATTTCAAAACTCAAAAAATCAAATAGTTCGAAACTCAAAGAAATCGAATATTTCAAAATCTCAAAAAGATCTGGGTTTTTCCATCATATGCATCGCATACATTTCATTATTTTTCCCCTATGTTGATAGGGCTTACCCCCTTGACCAAAATCGAGGATTGGTCACTTTCTAAACTTGCTGCAGGCAAGGGGTTAAGCCTAAAATAGATTTGACCTATTTTTTTTTCTTTATTTATTTCATGTAACCACAGGGGTAGACAGAAGATTGAAGATACAGCCAAGCCATGGACGCGAGCAATACATCAGAGAAAGTCCAAACTCAAAATCAACTCAACCATCAAACTTATTCATTATCATATCAAACTCTAAATCATCCATCTCTATATCATCATGAAAAAGATCACTAAGTCCGCCGCTGGGCATCCCCGTGGGGACGTATCTCTCTCAGCCCCCTAAGGTAAGCCTGTCGTGTCTCTGGAGCCTCCTCAACCTCCGCCGGTAGGATGTGCACCCTGCTCACTTCCCGCATAATCAGCGCGCTCCTGACCGCCTGCTCGTCCTCCTCTGTCCCAATCCTCCTCTCTTGTAGCACGGGAAGGTGGGGTAGCATCGGTAGCACGGTCCGGGGTAATCCAACCTGTAGGTAGCACCGGTGTGGGTTGTACATCGCCAAGGCAGTGTCGCTCAGGAGCCTCATGTCCAAGCCTGCCCTCCTAGGTAGCCTGATGGTGGTGTCGTGAAGTAAGTCCGGACGCATCACAAATCTATCCAGGGGCAGCCTGTTGATGTACGGGCACCACTCGTCCCTGGTCTTCATCTCGGCCGTCCTGCACTCAACCTGTGGAGAGAACCTAAAGGCGCCTCCTATGAAGTAAAGGGGGTGGCTCCCGAAGATCCTGCTAACAGAAGTAGTATCCTCCCTCTGAATGAACTTCATCCTGACTCCCATCCAACACTCCAATAGAATCATAGAGCCAAAGAGAGGACCTCCTAGGGCTGCAGAGCTAAGACCCTCATACAAGTAGGCTAAGACAGCCTGGGAGATGGAAAGTCCCTGCCACAGGCCACTAATGGTGCTAAGCAAGGGGATCTCTAAGACATGGTCAGCCGAAGGGAAAAAAATGGCCCCGTACAGGCAGATGGATGCAGCTTTGGCTATGGCCTCGGTCCACCCACGCTTATTCTTGCAATCCTCCACTACCCACTGACTAAGAGGAAGGAGGTGAATATGACGAGGGCCTACAAAGGTATGAACATCTCTGCTATCTGGTATGAACCCTCCTAGGATGAGTTTTGGGTCTATAGGGGCAACGGCATGGCATATCAAGTCTTCCTCCCCTACCTTGGACCTAGGGAACCCGAAATAGGTCTCTACCTCCTCTAATAGGATAGTGGCCTCGAAGGATGGAAAGAAGAAGGTATGGGTCTGAGGATGCCATGTTTCTATCAAAGCTGAGATGTTGTGCCAATCTAAGGAAAGCTTCGGGTAGTTCTAGCCTAGAACTAGAAGGGAATGTAGGTGCCAAGATTTGAGAAGGTAAGTCACCCCTAGAGGCAATGCACGGATCATGGGAGCCACCCATTTCAAACCAGAATAGCGCCTCGGGCCCGGAAGGAGCTGAGAAGAAGAAAAGAGAGTGCGTAAGAGAGGAAGTATAAGTGAAGTTGAGGGAAAGAAATTGAATGAACTCATTATGAACTTACTTCTCTCATCGGAGTTGCGCTGAGATGCCGAGGAACTAAACTTAGCCGTTGGAGCACTTCCCGCTCCTTCTTTGCCTCTCTCGGCCCTTCAAGAGACCCTCCCTCCATAGAGCTTCCCTCTAGGGCCCTCTTCATGATGATTGGATGGAGAATTATAAGGGTTTTAGGGCTTAGGAGAGGAGGATTGTGAGAGATACGAATCTAGGTTTTTCCCCCTACTTATAGGGCTCGTTAGGAGGCCTAGGCCTCTTGAGATTGGGTTGGATAAGTCTAGGATGGGTTAAGATGAGGTTGGGATAAGTACGAGATGTTTTCCCCTCGGGTTAAGGACTCTCCAGGAGAGTCCCCTTTGGATT
Organism: Amorphophallus konjac; assembly: GCA_022559845.1. Lineage (NCBI taxonomy): Eukaryota > Viridiplantae > Streptophyta > Magnoliopsida > Alismatales > Araceae > Amorphophallus > Amorphophallus konjac. The sequence continues at coordinate 177,207,420 of CM040120.1, read as the reverse complement.
CGCAAGGTGCACCTTATAGACGGTCTTACGATAGACCGCCCATCCAATTGTGCGGCCCATTAGCAACCGTTTAATATCTGGAGGACTATTTTAAGCGGCCTCATATTGACCGTTCTTCCCATAGGATGGGCAATGGAAGACCGTTCATCATTCAGCATGGTCAACATTCAACCGGCAGATTCTTCTAGAGACGGTCCAGTATGAACCGTTCTTATCTATGAGTGGTCCCCTGAAAGCCGTTCATCTGATCTATAGACCTGTTGTCAACCTATTCAACTACTATGGCGCGCTCGTTTCTCACTCATTTGGCGTCACTCATCTCACTCAAGTCGGCGTGTACGTCACTCATCTACTCAAGTCGGCGTGTACGTCACTCATCTCACTCAAGTCGGCATGTGCGTCACTCATCTCACTCAAATCGGCGTGTTGCCCATCTGTCTCGCTCTCTCTAGTAATCAAGTCACATTAATTCATGCATACATACATTCACCCACAAAATCAAAAACAAAACATGCATATCATGTCACATCATGTACAAAAGTCGGGCCCAGTACAAAGTCAAGCCTCTCCCTCTCCCTGGCCCCCGTCACTGTCTCCACCGCCCTCATGCCTCTTCGGGGGAGGCATCACTGATGTCACCTCATCATGATGACGTCGCCGGCGCTGCTCGTCCTCCTCATTCCTCCGCTGATTGGAGGAACCCGTGAAGTAACTCCTGACGGAACCATGCGTACCGTGGCTGACGCTCGGGGTCCCGCTGCGTGAGCGCCGGCTAATGTCCTTATACGCTCGCAGCTCCCCGCGTAGCTCAGCCGCCTCAATCCGGCACCGCTCCGCCTCGGTCCGGTAACACTCTGCCTTGGCCCGGTGGTGATCCGCCTCGGTCGCACCGGCCCGGAGTCGCTCTAGCTCGGCCCGGAGAAGTGCCATCTCCAACGTGTCCGCCGGTCGGCTCCGCGCAGCCTCCTCCCGCACCCGGGCCACCTCCTCTCTAGCCGCTACCCGGCTCTGCTTCAGCTCTGCCTGGAGGTGGGTCAGCTCGGACGTCTGCATCCACATATCATTGTTAGTCAGTTGCATAAACATTTCATTCATAAGCATGATAAGCAAAGGGAAGTTTAGAGTTACGTACCCTCTCGGTGAGCGGCACCTCGGCCGCCTTGGCCCGCGTCACCATCCTGGCGAAGTCTGCGTCTCTCTCGGCCCGGTCGGCTGGAGTCCGGGTCATGGAGGAGGAAGGAGCGTCCGGTCCCGCCCTCTGAACTCCCTCGGCACGCTGCATCCAAATACTCCAGGTCAGTCACATGCATAATCATATAGAATTGCATAATTTAAAGAGTGTAAGGTTTAGAAGACTCACCAATAAGGCCAGGGCCTGCCGGGCCTCGTCTCGCTCCCTGATGGTTGAGTGCAGAAGTCCCTGCAACTCCGCCACTCGTCCTGCCGGGTCGATCTGCATTTAGAAGTCCATAAGTCAATACGTCAGTCATATAGGAATCATAAGCATAATATGGAGAGTTCAAGTTTAGAAGTCGTACCGGTCGGTGAGCACCCCGGAAAACCTGGTCCCGATAGTGCCGTGCCTACGCTGTGTAGTACGCGCTGTCGCTCTCGGCTCGGGCAGTCACTACTCACCCTCGTGCGATCCAGTCAGCGATCTGAGTGGCGTTCCTCGTTGCCCAATCGAACGCGTCACCGAGTCCTCGCGTCGTCCTCGTCACTCGCTCCCCCGCCTTCTCAGGCGCAGGAAACTCCACTGCTGGCTGATGGACCCCAATGGTCCTCATCACCAACCTAAAGTGTAGTGGCTCCACTACATTCATGCAGTGAAGCCACACGTCTCGCCCAGAGAAGGCAAGAGCCTCAGCCACCCACGGCTGGCCCTCCTGGCTCTCCCCCGTATAAGGTGTCCACTGTACCTGCATAGAATAGGAAGTCTCATCAGCATCATAGTTATGTCAGATTGCATTTAAATTAAAGAGTCTAAGTTCAGAAGCATACCGACGCATACGGTAGGGCGTCCAAATCATCCTGTAGCTCCCGGATCTGCCACCGGAGAGCTGCTGTCTCACGGGGTATCGTCCACCTCCTAGCGATGGGAAAGAGCCTAGGACGAGCCTCCTCCCCTCTACCCAGCCCACGTAGGTACACGTAGGCCCACACCTGCATCACAAAGCATCGTGTCAGCATCTAACAAGCACGAGGAGGTCATGTAATCAGATCTGAGGTGAGAGTCGTACCTGAAGTAAGGGGGAGAAGCCCCCGAGCATCGTCCGACGCGCCGTCGAACTGAGAGTGTCAAAGAGGAATGCAAGAACCGCTGCTCCCCATGCGTAGTCACCGACGTACGCTAGCTCCTCGAGGAACGGAAGAAAGCGGCAACTCATCACGTCCGCTCTGGTGGAGAAAAGGAGCCGGCCGAACAACAGCATCAAGAACCGTCGCAGAACTCGATCCGCCTCCGCTCCTGGTCCCGCAGCTACTCTCGGTCATACCAGCTCTACTAGCCGCTGCAGGTGCTCCTCTGGTCGCTCGCCGACCGCGACTCCAGCTCGCCGCAATCCTAGGCTGTCCTGCAGACCAGCCCGAGGGAGAAGAGTCGACTGCCTCTCGGGGCGCCGCAGCTCCAAGCCCAGCAATCCCCGAGCCATCCCCCAGTAGTCAAGAAAGGTGGTCCCGCTAACCGGTCGCCCATGCACGAGTAGGCCAGTGAGTCTGGCCACATCCTCCAACGTGGGGACCATATGGCCCCACAGAAAAAGGAACGTGCGACTAACTAGATCCCAGCGGTCATGCAAGGCGTAGAGCAGAGCTGTGTCAAACTGACACACCTCGATACTCAGAAAGGGGGCGAACCCCATGGCAGCTAACCGCTCCCTCTGGAAATCCGGCAGTGCGAGATACACTGCGCGGACCTGCAGCCAGGAGATGTGGGTCCTACGCTTACCCTGCATTTATTTTCATTCAGTGAGTTGTTTTAAGCACTTCATTTCATCAAATAAAACAAATAATCTAGTTCTATGGTTTGAGCTTCCTGGTACGGTCACCTTTGTGCCGTTTTAGAATTGGACGGTCTGAGTTAGACCGCATAGGTCTCTTGAAGATCAGCTTTCGAACGGCCAATTTCTGACCGTTCCTCGTTGGGGCGGTGGGTGTATCACCGCATGTCCTAGGTCGGTTTCTGGGTTTGGACGGCCACCCATGGGCCGTGTTTCAGTTGAGCGGTCCTTTGGGGACTGCATGGTTTGGTTTGTGCAGTCGGTGTTGACCGCCTGACTGTCATCTTCCCCGACGACGGCGACAGACCCCTCGCCGGCGGGAAGGCCGCCATGGCCCCCCTAACTGGCCCCTAAGCATCTAAAAACACCCCGAAAGGCCCCTAAGCTAGCATGCATTGAACGAAATTAATTTTAAACGAAAGAAAAAGGGGGGGCCTACCTCGGGGTCACGAGGTTTCTTGGCCGACCTCGCCAGTGCTTCTTCTCCGGCGGGGGCTTCTTCCTCGGCGGCGACCACGGCGAGCTCCTCCATAGTCACCTCCGGCGTTTCCTCTTCCCCGGCCGACGGTGGCGGTGGCAGTGGCGGCGGCGACCGCGGCGACGGCGAGCCTTCGCCGGTGGTCGACGGTCGTGCCGCTTGATGTTTTGTCCTCGTCATCGTGAAAGTAGGGGGGGCATTTTGAGATGGGGAGAGAGGGCTTGGGGGTTTGAGAGTGTGAGATAGGGAGATGGGAATGGGGTGTATGGCCCCCTTCGTCCCCTCCACTGTGGGTTATGGTGGAGGGAGGCGAAGGTGTTTCAGTTTTTTGAGGTTGCAGGGTTGAACGGTCTATCGTTAGACTGTGTATGGTTTGAGTGGTTAACGTATGACCGCACTTCCCCAGTGGCCGTTAGCTTTAAGTCGATTTGAATTCTAGGCATGAGCGGTCCATGATGGACCGTTCTTCATGAAGAGGTATTATGTCGACCGTTCGTCCCTCTTTTCAAATGCCAAGTGAGTACGGTTAAAAGAAGACCGTTCTGGTAAGTTATGCGTTGTAAGTATGGCCGTTTATCTTGGGGTGATGAATTTGAATCATGAATGTCAATATTTGTTTGAACATTGTGGCCTAACCATCTTATGCAGCATCACTTCATCCAGCCCCGCCGTTTCGCCTGCACAGGTAAGTCAGGTATGGCTTTCTATCCCTACATCCCTTATTGCATTATTATACGATACTATTACATATTATCTCGAGAACCATTGGTTATCTACGTGCTCCAGGGTCTGATGTTCCCCTTCAACAAAAACGATGATGATCCAGGTTCACGTACTTAATCTTCGGATAGGCCATTAGGTTGGGATGTCACGGGGAGGATGGTTCTATCCTGCACGGTGTGGTTGCAGACGGTATCTTGACTCTGATATTCCCAGCTTAGCAATATTATTCTCGAGTATTTTATATTTCCAAACTTTCTTTGCATTTTTTTTACGATTTCTTTTTATTTTAGCCCAGCATGCCTCATATGCATCTTTTTGAGCCTTCATGCCCCATGGTTTGCCTGAAGAATGTCCCGTCAGTAATGGTCAGCTGTGCGTTCAAATGCTCGAGTAAGAAGAACTAGTTCCACGCTGAGTTGGAAGGTTTTCTTTGGTCAATTCGCTTGGTTTGGTTAATTGAAAGGTCCCCGTCTAGAGTTTTAGCCTATTCCCTTTAATTTTGCCGCCTATTTTTCTTTTGTGGCCTACTCATTGGACCGCGGGATTGTGTCCCCCAGAGGTTGGTCTTGTTATTTTAGTTTAGTTCCTCCAAACGGGCGTTGCTTTTGGTTTAATCATCCCATACGTTTGATTCAAAGTTTTCCCGAAGATTCCTATCGCTTATTGATAGAAACGGGTGTCGTTTTACCTTAACGCCCGCTTTTCCGGTCCACTCCGCTGCATTTTCACTCCACCTCCATGTTCCATGTCACTTCCGCTTCACCTTCGCTCGCTCCCCTACAAGGAGGACGTTAAGGAGGGGCATCTGTTGACACCCGTTTTTTCACCGATAGGTTGAGTCGTTTTTCTTACTCAGTCGTGATGATGCCCTGAGTTGACCAACACTCGTTGGGGCTATTTTCAAGTGTATTTTGGGTTAGTTTTATGCGTAACCTCCCTCCTTGGTGGAGTCCATATCAATTCAGGGCTTAATGGAACTTGGTTTTGATTAATTGAACATGTTTATGAAACTCAAATGTTCAAGAGCATGAACGGTCCAACATCAGCCGTTCAATGCTAGGGCGGTTGTATACAGACCGTTCATACATTTTTGGTTGATTTCTGAGGATTTTCTGAATTTTCACCAACAGACTTTTGTGCGGCCCCATTAGGCCCATTCAACTTAATGAACGGGCTGATTCTAACCGCCTATATTTCAGAGTCCTACGCTTGACAGTTTTCTCAGATAATTATCCAATTATTTGAATTATCACCGACAAGGCTAGAACGGCTTGTTGTTGGCCGCGCTACATTTGAACGGTCTCCATGGAGCCGTCCATCTTTCAGAGTCCAACGGCGGGCGTTGCGGTCAGTTCGAGGGATAATTAGGTTTATTTTCTGATTATTTGAATTTCCACCGACGAGCTTGGACGGTCAAATGGTAACCGCCCAACTGTTGAGCGGTCTATTGTGAGACCGTTCATCCCGTCGATTGCTGAATTTTAACAGATTTTAATCCTTTTATCCATGGTTTTATCCCCAACTTCTTTTATCAATATCTCCGTGGATAATCAACCATTTTGGCTGCCGTTTCGACTGGATGAGAGATAGTAATATTATCTATGATTTATCTTCAATAATCTCGTCCCGGAAATGGCTCTAAACCCTAGTTTCGGGGCTGGCTTTCTAGGCTCTATAAATAGACCCTAAAGGCCGGACGTCGAAAGGGGGGGAGATTTTGATCGACGGCGAAGCCCTGCCACACTTTTGAGTGACCTAGCACCAAGGTGGGAGGCTCTCTACGTCCATACGAGCCTCCGGTCCAGGGAGTAGTTCATATTTTGAGTCGTTTGTGTTCGCTTATAGTTTTCGTCGTGTCCCTTGCATGCATTGCCTTCTCCCCACGTCCCCCTTCGTTTGCATCATCATGCACACCTCCACCCACATTTTTGTCACCCTAGGGGTTTAAAACTTCCCAGGTAATCCCCCTTTCCATTCGTTTATGTTCATTTCTTCTTATATTGACATTTACTACACCATTAAGTCCTAATCTAGGTATTATTTTCTGTGTCTTCACGTTGTTTTGTAGGTCAGCACTTCAACAGCACGAGGCCCATCCCCTCTGGCCGGCCGGAGAGGGTGGAGGTGAACCCCTTTAGCGACTTCTGGCGTGGTGGACTTGCGCAGTTTGTTACTGACCGTTCAAGAAGACGTGCGGCCCATTCTGCACCGCCCTTCTTCTTCCTGCGGTCCACGTCAAACCGTCCATCATCCAGGAGCGCTTTCTCCCGTGTGTTCTACAGCGCCCATAGGCGGCCTATCGTAAGACCGCGCATCCTTTAGGCGTTTCTACATCGACCGCACATCTCACCGGTGCTGCAGCTAGGCGAGTGTCTCCCCCCTATTTCCAAAGCATGGCATGTTCATCACGTCCGGCGCTTTGGTGGCAATCACGGTTACTATCACTTTCCTTTCTCCTCTTGTTGCTTTTCATTTATTCATTGTCTGGTTGATCCTTTCATAGCACACCATTCCATTTTAAGATAAAAGAGAAGGAAAAATATATCTACATGCGCGAACCTTAGTTTTGGATCACGTGAAGTAGAGTTAAAATGTCATCCTTTCAGGATATTTCTTTAGACTTAATTATTCCCCTTAGTGTCTTCTAACGTACCCCAAATTTTGGTCTTAGGAGATCCAGCGATCAAGGATTTAGGAAGCGAGGAAGTTGTTGTTTCTACGCAGGACACGCAAGAATGGGTGCTCTCTTCTGGCGACAAATTCACAGACTAGGAACTAACCCAGAGGTAGGTTTTCTCATGATCTGCTTGAACATCAAGATAGGAACAAAAGCCCTCTGTTTTCTCCTGATTTCATACCCCATGCTCAAAGAATTTCATGTTTTTCCATGACTGCGCAATAGGGTTTATACACTCATGTTGTCCAGATAATTTTAACTAAAAGATGAAAACTTTCCTTGATTACCTGTCCTTTTTTTACGCATTTTTCACATATTAGCATATTTTTGTTCCCATTTTATATATAGGATGCATCTCTATTTGCAATGAAATAGGCTCTGCAAGCCACACTTTTGCTTCTGTCTGAAGACGGACAGATAGCGGTCCTGTAGAGATCGCTACCTTTAAATAGCAGTCCCCGATAAACCGTGATCAGCACTGTTCACCCCAAACAGTGATTAAATTTAACCCTTTTATACCCTAATATATATAGGAGTTTTCATATTATAATTCGTGCTATTATGGTTCTATTGCATCAGGTTTTAAGGGGTTATGTTTTGTTGACATATCATGATTTCAATCCTATTTTCATTTTATGCTAATTTCATACGAAAACCATATAGTATTGTACTTAATGGTTTTTACGTTTGATGCAAGTTCCTACACTTTGATTTATGTTTTTGCACATTTCCTTCTCATCTCATCTCTTGTTGTTACTTGCACATAGTGCGTACTCCGGTACGTAAGCTATTAGTTCACTTGCACATGATAGGAAACCCTCTTGGACATTGAATGCCTCTCCATCGGATATTCCTTCTGTCGGACTAGGAATTCATGTTTCAAAGCCTCCGTAAGAGTTTGTGGGCCTGAGATTTACACTAGGACGCCGAGCTGGTTGTACCCTAAAAACCTAAAGTCAAGAAGAGCACTTGAGTTTTCAGCATTTTTCTACACTTTGTCTTTATCACGGCCAGGAAGTGTCCGCTACCTGACGATAGTGGTTGGCCAATGACCGCAACCTTGTTCAGTCAGCAGACTTCTGGCTGAGTTGGCCCCCTCCTTTTCTGCGTCGACTCCACTCTTGATCGCGGCCTGGACTTGACCGCTACCTCGTGATAGTGGCTGTCTCTGAACCGCATTCTGCCAGCATGTTCATTGTGTCGACCCAGTCTCCATCCTGAGTCGACTCACCTTCTTTGCACTGCCAGATAGCGGACCTCACTCGACTGCTGCTTCCTGATAGCAGTCCTGTCATAACTGCGTTCTGTCAAGTTTTTGTCCACCCGCGGTTTGACCCTAGGGTTGATCATATCTTGTTTCAGATGGCCTTATGACTATCTGACATCTAAAACCTTAATCAAGACACAAATGAACTATGGTAATTGATTAATATATCGTTATGCTGTCGGATTCCTTCCGTAGCATAACATTCTTATTAAATCATTCTTGACCTCTCATGATCATTTTGATACATTCATGCCTTGGTTTCTAGCATCTCAATTGTATTGTTGAACTTTACATTATTGGCCAACTTTATTATTTCTCGTGGAAGTAGCTTGATTTATACCTTGAAGATGCAAGGGCGGGCACGGATGGTGTCCCAGGGATCTAGTCTAGTCCCCTCGGCAGATGACGGGAAACATACTATTAACCATGGGGTATGATGATTACTAGTGTCGCATTGCATTGGGAGTACTTTTTTTATAAACGGGTGAAATCTACGATGGAATCTCATGAAATTATACATGCTTGCTTGTTACATGACTTTCTAGTGCATAGTCTTTTCAAGGTTATGAAAAGTACATTCTTGTTGTATGATAGTACATTCTCATTCTTGAAAGGCCGTATTATAATCTTGCTTGATCATGCTTTCATATCTCTATAGTTTATATCATGTTACTTGTTGTTATTATGGTTTATCGTATGTTTTTATCACACTCATTATCTTACCTTCTAGAGCTAAAATATTAATCATGTTGATACCTACTGGGCGAGTGCGCTCATTCCCTACTTTTCTATTCTTTCTAGGAAACTCTAGCGGGTTGGAATCGGACTAATCAAGTGGCGATTTTGAGAGTGAATGAAGACCAAGGGAGCCTAGAGTGTCATGAGTCTGTTTATGTTAATTAAAAGTCATGTCGATGTAATTTTTCACTTCATTGAGTTTAGTGAGTTATTGTGTTAGAAGAGAGTCAGTGTCAAGTGTCATCTTGTAAACTTTGAGTATTTGATTAAGAAAGTTGAGATTTTGATTATCTTGTGCATTCATTTTTTTGTGTGAATGTGTATAGCGCTCTGCTCATCTTGCTAGCTAGAGGCTTATTTTGTCGGCTGTTCATGTTCTCGATTATTTCCATTACATATCTTGGTGTGTGACAGTTAAGGTGGTATCAGAGCCTAGGCTTATTAACTCCTAGGAAAATGTCAAGTCATAGGTTAAAGTCCAAGGTTTAAGGATTTCCAACCTATGAACTAGGAAGTAATTTTTGAACACATGTTAGACTGGGTAGAGCCCGGGTTAAGCTAGATATCTAATCAGAATTAACTTCTAGGATTAAACCCTCATGAATTCCAAAGAAAATGAAATATTGATTATTTTCTCAGGAACCTTACATTCCAAATGGCCGCTAACCGTGTGAACTGGGAATCCATGCAGCAAACTGTTGCGGGTCTCACCTGGGCCCTTCAGACGGTAGCCCAAGCAGGGGCATGAGCTGGCACCGACAATTTACATCGGACCTTTCAGAGCATGAATCCTCCATGATTCTCGAGATCGTCCAATCTGGATGAGGCGGAGAACTGGATAGATGAAATGGACCAGATTTTTCATGTGATTCAATGCACGGACAAGGAGAAGGTCTTGCTAGCAGCCTTCCAACTAAACAAGGATGCCCGTACATGGTGGAAAGCAACTTCGGCTCATCCTCAAAATGCACAACTCACCTTGGAGGAGTTTCTTGAACTCTTCCGTGAGAAATATTTTTCGGAGCATGTCCGCGTGTGGAAAGTGGCGGAATTTGCCTCCTTTAGGCAAGGCATGATGTCCGTGGTCAAGTATGAACTACAATTCTCATGGCTAGCCCCTTATGCTCCACACCTTGTTAGTATGGAGTTGTTAAAGGCTAATCGATTCATGGACGGATTGAGGCCCGTCTTCGTCAAACAACTTGGCCCGCAAAATATCCGAACATATACGGAGATGGAGCAAAGGGCCCATTTATATGAAAGAACCCTCGAAAAGGTCAATAAATTCAAGGGCAAGGGAGAAGAATCTAGCCGCAGGCATGAGAAGAGAGGAAAGAAAGAAGAAAAGTTTAGCATCACTGGAACTTACAAATCCCGTGACAATAAGAAGAGGTCTCGCAACAGCAACGACAATGGTAATAGCAAAAACAAGAAGATTAAAGAAGAGGATAAGAAAGTCATGGCAGCTTGTACGTTCTATGAGAAGTTCGGTCATTCGGTCGAAGAATGCTAGGAGCGTCTCGGCGCTTGTCTACTCTGCGGTAGCCGGGAGCACAGAATGCCCGATTGCCCGCTTATGAGGGAACAACCCTCCAAAAATGATGGTGGGTGCAGGCAGTAGGCTTGACTAAATGCCGTAATAGAGGATGAAGCTACAAAGGAAAGTGATATGATCGAAGGTACCATCCAAATTTATTCACATCCTGCCTTTGTTTTATTTGATACCGGTGTTACACATTCTTTTATATCCACTGCTTTTGCTAAAACTTTACCGATTTCACCTATTCCTTTACATTCGGACCTAGCTATCACTACACCTTTAAGTTCTGGAACCGAACTCAAAACCTACTACCCTAATAGTGAAGTAACCATAGGAGGCCATAATCTTCCTGCAAATCTCGTATGCCTAGACATGGAAGGCTACGATGCTATCCTAGTTATAGACTAGCTATCAGAACACTATGCCGACATAAATTATCGCCATAAGAGAATCCCATTCTAAAAGTCTGACCTTCCAATGTTTTCTTTCCTTGGCATCAAATACAAGAAGCATCATGTTCTCATCTCTTCTCTTCATGCCTGCAAACTCATCTCGCAAGGTTGTGAAGCTTTCCTTACTTCCATGGTTATCACCGATTCCAAGGAACTCATTTTAGAAGAAATCCCTGTTGTAAGAGAATTTTCGGATGTCTTTCCTTCCGAATTACCCGGTTTACTGCTCAAAAGAGAGGTAAACTTCTCCATTGAACTTATCCCTAGAGTAGCACCGGTTTCAAATGCTCCTTACAGGATGTTCACCACGGAACTCAAGGAGTTGAAGAAGCAACTTCAAGAATTGTTGGAGAAGGGCTTTATTTGACCAAGCACATCTTCTTGGGGTGCTGTGGACGCTTAAAAGATGGCACTAAAAGCCAAGCAAAGATAGCTGAGGAAAAGATGAAAGAAAAGCCTTGAACAACAGGCTGCGTCGACATAGCTCGCTAGCTGCGTCGGCCCCCCTAAAGAACGAGACAGAAAGAGCCATATTGGCTCACTACCTGCATCGACGCATAATGCCAGTGGCGTCGACACAGACCTTAGAAGTCGACTGCTGAGCGCGTTGGACGACGAGATACGTTGACGCGAGACCCCAGCCGCATCGATACAACTGAAATTAGAGAACAAGATCTACCCCTGGTGACGGGCTGCATCGATACGGGGCCCCAAACACATTAATGCATCTGAATACGGATGAGAAAAAGAGTTGTCAGGTGTAACAGGCTACGTCGACACAGCCTACAAGCTGCGTCGACACACCCTCAAGTCTCGAAGAGGACCGTACCCAGCACGAACTTGATCATGGCACGTGGGCTGGCTTCTGTACGACGATGCTATCTTCCAGAAGGTGCGTGGAGGCCGTACAGGGCACGTGGATCGAAGCTCTCCAATGATTGGAGAATGTTCTTGACACCTTGCCTTGGGAAAGAAGAAAAGGCCCTGCGTTTCTGCTATAAAAGAGGTGCTCCACCCAGAAGAAAGCCTCCTCTGGCTTTCTCCGCTGGTTGCTATTAGAAGAAACCCCCCCATCCCCCCGATGGTGTTGTTCGAAGGCTTCCTCAGGGCGATCCCAGAGCTTTTCTGCTACTGCTCCAGTTTGTGAAGAGAAGAGAGAAAGAGAGGGAGAGAAAAGGTGTTGTATTGGGGAGGGGACGGAGTCAATGCTCCTCCCTCCCCCTTCTTTTCTTCTTTTCTCTGCTCTAAATGTTTTTTTTTCTTTTGTTTTCAGTCTGATTGTCTCCCAGACTGACACATTAGTTCTGATTTGATGTATTTCCTTATGCAATGTAGTGAATGAAATGAGTATTTTGATGTTTGAGTAATGTGCGTTGGTCTTGGTAAAGCTCCTTTCAGAACCCAACCCCATGATCGCATTGCAGTTCTGCTGTTTCTATTCATTTTCTCTGGGTGAAATGATGTTTTGCTTTAAGGATGATATGGATCAAGGGTCCACCCAATCATAATGGGTGGGATTTTTGAATCCAGTCTCCTTTTCCCTGGATGAGGGTCCCTAGTCGGACCTCATTCTGATCTCTGGCGCACTAGACTGTTCTTAGTGTGCCACTCTATTTCTCGTGGTAGACTCAAGACCCCATGGGCAATGTCAATTAAACAAGTCCCTTCCCCAGTGAGTCAGATGGGTCCGGATGATTTATCTCGATTTTGATTTCCCCCATGCTGTCGATTCATACGCTTGCTACTTGTTAGATGCACATCCTCACTCACTGCTTGAGGCATAAGATTTTCAGAGAGATAGCCATCTACCTCTTCACCCACGTCCATGGGTTGTAGAGACTCTGGCTTAGTCCCAAACTCATTGAAACCTGTTGCTCATCTGCTTTCACTTTTATGCTGCTGGCTCATCCAAGGGTTGTTGTGTGTTGCGTGCGAATCACCTTGGCTCCTATGCCAATCACACACGAGCACCATTCTGTTTGTGTGAATGCCTAATGAAGTGTTGCTTGGAAAATTCCACACACGCACTACTGCATCACTTCATTTATGCATGAGGATGGCAGCAAACCCCTTCTACATTTTCTCCACCTCTCATGCATTCCACTTATGCTACCGCTATGCATTTTATATTCTGCAGCACACCGATGTTCTGAATATCATGTTCTCATGCCTCCATCTGGGGCACGGGCTTGCTAGTCTTCCAAGCATGGTCCGTGACCTCATGCACCGGAGCAATAACATCTACTCTTTGATTTCATAGAAGCTTTTTTTTTCTAATTAAGGACCTACCATGGGGAAGGGATATATCATGGTTTTACACCGATCAAAGTTTCAAGTAACCACCCTTACATCCCCAGGGATTTGCTTCTTTATAGCATGATCTCTAGAGGATGTTTCCCCAAGGGGGTGGATATCAATGGCCATGGAGCCAGCAGTAGTACATGCACAGTTTGAAGCTGGAAACATAATCATCCTTGGGTCAGTGGAGCTCCCTTTGTAGGACAGTCCTCAGGGTTCTTCCTACCCAATTTTGGGATATAAAGTAGCCACCGTTGGCTTACACTGATTTGAGGGGCCATCTCGGAATATCTGTGGATGCGCTTCTTATTTTTCACCCCCCAAAGCTCTGGTCTAGGGGAGGTGCTGCCCAATTTTAATCAGAACTATGGACTTAATGAAAGACCAAACTAATGGCAAAAACTTGAACTGAGCAATTGATATAATGCTAAAACAAATGCATCAGATGCAAAGAATAAATGCTGGGAAGAACAAATCTGAACAAAATGTGACTAAATGAAGTTGCTGTTCTGGTAGCAGAAATAAAGAAAAGATAATTTGCTTCAAAGAAATAAGAAGAAGAAAGAAAAGAATAAACAAAACGAATGGGAATCAATGAACAAATCAAATAGATAAAAATTGCATGATCATATGCATTACGCATAAACCCCTTGCATGATTTTCTAAGCGCTATGCAATTTAGGACCCGCCATGGGATGAGTTGCCTCATAGAGTCGATTCCCTCTTGTCCTGGCTCTGTCAGCTGTCTAACTCATGAATCTGACCCAGGAGTCAACTCCAAGGGTTGACTCCCCCTAGCCTACCCACTGTCCAGTGATTGCATCCCACTGAGGAATTAAACCAAACACCTTCGCATCCCTCATGCGACTTATTTAACCCACATTGCTTCCCCTTCCTCATGCATTCCCTTAGCAGTGGGTACTTCATTAATGACCACACTTGCATTGGAGCATGTATGCATTATGCGTGTGAATTGAGCCATGTGCATAGACCTCATATGCATGCTTGTAACCCATGGTCAGTCAGCGATTTTTAGTCGACCATTTGTTGAATTTGATCGACCAATCCACAATTTCGATCGACAATGCATCAACGAACCCTGCATGTTGCCATGTGAACGTTTGCAAAAGCTTCCTTGCACTCCCTGCATAAACAATTCATGCATTGATGCATGCTATACACAAAGAGGAAACAAAAGAAGGAAAATTTGAAGAATAAAGAAAGAAATTAAAGGAAGAAAACCAAACGAATAAATCAAAGAAAGGAAAATAGAGTTTAACGCCTCCTGACCTTCCAAGATAAATCCATAACATGAAAAAAACAAAAAAATAACAAACAAATGAATGAATAGGGGATGTTTTGTTCCCTGACGCGAACTACGTAGACGCAACTCAGTCCTACGTCGACGCAGTGTCGATCCCTGCACGCACTCCTGCCATGTTTGCGCTGACGCTGGCTGCACATGGCGTCGACGTAGCAACCCTCTGGGTGAAACCCCAGCGTGCTGCGCCAATGTAGCCAGTGCCCCGCGTCGACGCGGCTTAGCCTGTACTAGCCTCCGCTTGGTCTGGTGCGTTGACGCGGGCTGGCTTTGCGCCGACGCGGTGGCCGTTTGGCCCTTTTGCGCGTTTAAGAAGTAAAAGGAATTAAAAGAAGTAAAAAGAATAACAAAAAGAAGTGATAATAACAAAAAAATAAATACTCATAAATAATAAATGATAAGCAAGACAATAAAACAATAATATTGATAGGCATAAACCTTGATAAAAATATGATGATGCATAGACAACAAAAAAAACTAATAGACATACAATAAAACAAAAAAATAAATGATAATGCTAATGCTCTTACCTCCTCTAGACCCTATGCAAAGGGGATATTAACAAGGCCTCTACGGGACATGCTTGAACCTTGGGATCATCACATCATGGTCACGCCTGATCCTGCTTTAGGGCCAACACCCCGCTACGTCTCACATCTCTATTGGGATCTACTCTCAAAAATCAAACTTGCCATATCTCCGACAGACATATGTTTATAAGTTGGGACTATCGTCTGGATATGAAATGGTAAATTAATGACCGTCTTTATTCAAAATGTTTACCCCTCAATGGGGGATGTTTTCACTAAAATACAGAATTTTTGTTACTTTCTGTAATGAATATCAGTTTTAGGCCCAAGGGCCCCTACTCCTGGCATTTAATCAAAGGTTTTCTCCACTCCGAGGGGATGCAATTAATGCCGTGACCTTTATGGCATGACGGGTTTTAGTCCCGATCCGCTACCCACATCGTCTGGTTAGTCAGACGGAGTGCACCCGTGATTTTAGACCCTCTCGATCTTGAAACCCGAATAAATTGTCACTTCGGTGACTGGCACGCCCACGCAGTTAATAAAACCGAATAAGTTAAGAATGAAAAGAACAAACAAATAAATAAAAAGGTGAGCAGGTATCCCGAAGTGCGTCCAACAGGTGCACCGGTTCTATTTGTCAGGAAGAAGGATGGATCCCTCAAGCTCTACATCGATTACCGGCAATTAAATCAACTCACAATTAAGAACAAATACCCATTTTCACGTATTGATGAGCTATTCGACCAGATCTCTAGAGCAGAATATTTCTCAAAAATAGACCTCAGATCTGGTTACCATCAGCTGAGGATTAAAGATGAAGACATTCACAAGACCACTTTCCATAGCAGATATGGGCACTATGAGTTCATGGTTATGCCGTTCGGGTTAACCAACGCCCCTACAGCTTTCATGAAATTACTGAACAACGTCTTTAGGCCTTATCTTGACCACTTTGTGATCGTTTTCATTGATGACATCCTTATCTATTCCAGGACACATGAGGAGCATAAAGAACACTTAAGGATAGCTTTGCAAGTACTTAGAGAACATCAACTCTATGCGAAGCTTAATAAATGTGAATTCTGGCTAAAGGAGGTTTCATTCCTTTGTCATATTTGTTGTATCCTAGGTTTTGATGATGTCTGATTATGACTTATTGATGAGTCTAATGTGGTTTTGATGATGTCAACATGCATCAAGTTCAGATCAAAGACAGACTTCAGCAGCTACAAAGCAAGTCAGATTTCAAGAAGGCAGAAGGGTCAAGTGAATCAATGGTATCAAAGATTGAGTGAAAGCAAGCAAGGTAGGTTGGGAAGGTGGCAGTTCAAGCATCCTAGATCAAGCTCCAAGGTGCAAAGGTCTTTTGGATGCACAGAAACCAAGAAATGCAAAAAGACTAGTCTATTAGTCAACAGTCAACTTATAAGGGAGAGAATAACCAAAATGAACAAAGCAGCGTTGACACAAGCTCCTTGATTGAGCAATGAGTGCGTCGATTCATTTGATCACTCGGAAGCTCAAATCAAGAGAAAGCATTAAGGCTGCGTCGAATCCCTTACTCACAAAAGGAAGAAAAGCCCAAACAGTTTTCAGCTGCGTTGACCTCACCTTACTGCTACGTCGACTCCAAATGAATTCCCAGCAATCATTGAAGCGGTCTTCAAATCTACATCGACCCTACGATCCTATTGCGTCGACTCTATCTCAACTCCATTAGCAGTAAGATAGGTGAGTATCACCCGCTGCGTCGACCTCACAGTTTCAGGGCGTCGACACCAAGGCTCCTCCCAGAAACAGTTATAAAGAGATTTCTCAAAGGATGCATTGACGCACCCTCGTAGCTGCGTCGACTCCATGAAGGTATGGCACGCCAGCAACTCAAAGAAGCTGTGAAGCTGCGTCGACTCTATTCCATCATTGTGTCGATGCATTAGAAGCTTTTCAAGCCTAAATCTGTCAAACTTTCAACGTTTCAAAGACCATACAGAGACCAAAAGTCAACGACGTAAACCTCCAAAAACATGCATTTCAAGGTCTAGAAAAGGCTCCTAGGACAGAGATCCTACCTTTTTGACATAGGACAGTCAGAACACCTTTTGTGAAGGAAGATCTATCAGGCATCAAATTTGGCAAAGGTCAGTTTTCAAGGTATCTTCCTTTTGCCATGAGCCAATGAGAATGAGTCTCTGAAAGTACCTAGGATAGAGGATTGTCCTTGTCTGTCCTAAGCCAATAAGAAGGCAGATTTCAAAAACAGGTTTCAGTCAAAGATCTCTTCTGCCATGGAGTCAATCAAAGCATAGATCTAAAAAGGGCTGAAGAAAAGAAATCTTCTATTCTCCTTGGACCAATCAGAGAAAGAAGTTCATTTCAAAGAACGACTGTTTATCTAACCAATCAAATTGATGATCTGATGGAAGGAAAAACATTCTACCATCCTTCTATATATATGAAGCTCTCTGCATGAAGAGAGGTGCTACTACCTTAGAGAAGAATAGAGCTGAAAGAGAAAAGAGCCAGAGAGAGCCTCTAGCAGAAAATTTGTGAGAAGAAAAAAGAAGTAGTGAGCAGCCCAGCTTCTGGTCCGACCTAGTCCAGAGTTGAAAAGAGGAAGAGAAGTGCAGTGGAGTGGCCTGGGCAAGCTAAGTGCATAAAGGAAAGAAAGAGAGCCTGAGTAGCCATGAGATCCAATTTCAGATCCATTACTACAGCTTTAAGACTCAGCTCTAAAGCTATAGTTACTTTTCCTCATTCTCTTTTGTGTTTTGTTTTTACACTTCGATCCATCCTTTAATGTGTTGTGCTACAATTGCAGTAGTGTGTCCAGTGCTCTGTTTAGAGACCGGAGGTGACTTTGGCTGAGTTCAGCCGTGTGTGTGTGTGGGGGGGGGGACTTTGTTCCTCTATTTTGTTGCATTTGCAGTGTGTGTGTTTTTATCTTTGGGGTTTATCCCCGTTGCTACAGTTGCAGCGTGAGGACCTTGTTCTCCTACGGAGCTTTCTCCTCGTTAAGCTATGTATTAATGGTTCTGGGGTTCATCCCCATCAAGCTTTGTTTCAGCAGAAGTTATTTGTCAGTGGTGTTCAAGCTGTTAGTCAGCAGGAAGCCTCATCGAGTTTTGGTGAATGGTGGATGTAGGTTTGCGAGTTTGCAGACTGAACCACCTTAAAAATCCCTATGTAGTGGGTTGTGATTTGTGTGATTGCTCCTTATCCTCTGTCCCCATTCATAAGTACTTGTTTATTTTAGATTTGCTTAGTTACCATTTTGTTTACACACTGCACGTACATACTCTGATTTGCTCGGTGAACACACGCATCCAAGTATTTGATTGCTATCCCGGGTACAGTCTATGAGCTCCAGTGTGCTCATCACTGTGAACACACTTACTCCTGGTAGATATTTAGCAGACCACTGCTTTGTGGTGTAGCAGAATTGTCTATCTGCTAATGTTTAAACTTGTCTCTTAATCATGGTTCATCTGATACTCAGTGAAGCCAAGCTTCACTCAAGTGTCTTTAAATGTTCATTGTTCAACTTCTCATTAAGTGATCGGATTGGAGTTTAATTGGGTGAAGTTTTGAAAGGATCTATTCAGCCCCCCCTCTAGATCCTATTGGCACACCTAATAGTTGGTATCAGTGCGGGCTCCCCAAGATGTGCTCCAACAACCTGGGGAGATTTGATGGGAATGTCCCTCGTGGCTTTGTAGCCGAGGGTCACTCCGTCATCCCCCATTCTTTGATGGAGCAAATTTTACATATTGGAAAAATCGGATGGAAGTTTTTCTTCGCGCCCAGGACCATTTAATCTAGTGAGTAGTCAGTCGGGGTCCTTTTGATCTGCCTATAGTCGAGGACGCCTAGACTGTTGACCAGATCAAAAAGTCCACGGTTAGCTGGAGTGCAATGAACGTTATGCAATGCGCTCTCCATCCTACAGAGTACTCTAGAGTATCAACTTGCAAGTCGACAAAAGAAATGTGGGATCGGCTTCAGTTGATCTATGAAGGAACGTCTGAGGTAAGGCCACCAAGGCCAACATGTTAATTTCTGATTATGAAATGTTCAAAATGAAACATGACGAGTCTATTTCTGATATGTATGCTAGACTCACCCAACTAACAAACTGTCTAAAATCCTTGGTAAAGAATATTCTGACAATGAACTAATCAAAAAAATTCTGAGATCTCTCACTCCAACGTGGCACACTAAGGCCACCATAATTAAAGACTCGAAAGATCTGCCACTTATGACTGTTGATGGGTTGATAGGTTCGCTCTTGACATATGAGCTCAACCTGAGAAGGAACGAGGAAGATCATAAGAAAAAGGAGTCAGTGGCTCTCAAAGTCTCCAAGAGCACTGATTAGTCCGGTGAGGACGATGGAGATGACTGCCTAGAAGGAAGCCTAGGTGATCATGCTCTGCTCACAAGGAAGTTTAAGAAATTCTTAAGGAGTAGAAATAAATTCTAGAAGAAGAGATGGTCACCTCAGGTAAACAGAGACTCCAGTCTTAAACCTTAACAATCTAAAAAATCTGATAAGTTGATTTTCTACCAATGCAGGGAACCGGGGCATGTTCGTGGAGAATGCCCAGAATTACTGAGGAAAGCTACCAAGGTCAAAGGGAAAAAGGCTAAAGCCATGATGTGCACATGGAGCCATGATGATGAAGAAGAAGAGGCTAGCACTTCAGACGAAGAAGAAGAAGAGAAGATTTGTCTGCAAATACATAGAATGATGATTTAAATGCACCAGAACTATGGAAAGCACCTGCTAGAGGTGTTACTAACCATCAAGGACCCAAGAAAGCTTGGGTACCTAAAAATTCCAAATGAGAATTTTTTGTTGCATGATGCCTTGGAGCTGAATAAAGGATGAGCAGGAAATGGAAGCTCAAGGCACGGGTTTGAAAATGAAATTTTGGTTCATGTTGGTATTACATTTAAGTTTCTCTTTCAATTGTGTAGGCAAAGCCTTTTCTGCTTTTAATAAATCTTGCATAGGTCAAAATCCTCCCTACGGTTGAAAGTGACAATCTGAACTGGATTATTCAGTTGATGTCTGATATGAATTCCCTGGTATATCAAAAGGTGTTCTTGGAATGATTGGCTAAGCCTATCAGGAAGGCAACATTTTGCATGAGTTGGATCTTCGAATCAATATCTCCACCTTGTACCAGAAATCAAAAATTTCAGACGATTAACTCATGAAGAGTTCGTCATTTTGATTGAATTAATGTGATGATGAATTTATTATTGATGGAATTGAAATGATGATGAGTTGTTGTTAATAACTTGCAAGTTTGTGGTTTAGCTTGTGTCTACTCCCAATTTTAGTAGGTATATGAATTTCCTATCTATCATTGTTAACCATTGCTTTTGATGATGTCTGTCATGGCTGCATATAATCTAACTCATCATTCATGTGCACATTTAACCTTCTGTTTGCATGTCCTAACTTCCATGAGCATGGGACTAAGGGGGGGTCTAAGAGTTTTCTTTCCAGTTTAGAATGCATTGCAAATATCTTGAGTCTGCATGTGTTATGGATATTGAGCATCATTTTGTGGTCTCATGCACTTTCATGCATATCCTGCTAAAGGGAAATTTGATAAATCTACTCTTCATGTTTAGCATGTGCTACACTCTCAATGCACCATCATATCATGACTTTGTAATATATTAAATGGTGACATGTGGAAGGGTAGGTTAAGCCTGTCCGAAAACTATCACCATGTGTGAGATGATATTCGGATCAAGTTCTCTGCCTGGTATCATGGGTCAAAAGTTCATATATGTCATAGGGAGCATACTCCCTTGTCAAATTTCACTAGAGTTCTTTGAAATCCATGCACAAGCTAAGGGGGAGTCAGCATAAAAGTCCAGCCTGCACATCTGCTTAATGCCCCATCTGAATTTTCAGCATCATCATCTTCACATTTGAATTGACCGCAAGTTCATAAGGGAAGGTTGATTTGCTATGACAAAGCTGAGATTGTGTGCCTCCTTCCTTTGTATGCCTCTTGAATGAAATGGATCTTTCAAGGAGAAGCCTAAGCTTCAAATAAAATGGAAAAGCATGTTTCAAATTGCTCTCTTGATGTGTAAACATGGTTTCGATTGTTATGATTGCAAAATGGTAAATCTACCATGATTCATATTTTATTAAAAAAAAGTTTACTGAATGCTTTTAGAATCTGGCAAGACCTTATGCCATCTAAACCTAAAATTCTTCTGAAGACCTTCCTGGCTGCAGAACAGGTCAACCCATTGCTTACTCAGGTAGACCCAATCATTTAAAAATTGATCTTGGTTGTATGCCCCCTATGCTCTGTCTACAGTGATGCGTCGACACATGTGGTGCCTGCGTCGATGCAGCAGTTCGTGTCATGCTCTTGTCCTCTTCCTAAATCCTCATCTTCAAATTGAACTGTGCTCACTCACGTTTATAACATCTGAGTTCACTACACATCCTCAGGGGGAGAGTTCACTATCTATTTCCATTCATCTACCCAAGTGCATTCTATGTATACATCAAATTTTGCATCATGCTTATAATTTGCTGTGTTCCATCTTGGGTCTGAGATGTCTTGAAATCTGAACCTCATTGGAACTCCTGAAGATCAGTCATCTATTTCTACATGCTTGGCTGCCTGATCCCTATTTCCTTGAATAAACTTGACTTCATAAGGGGTTTTTTGGTCTGTTTGCCAAGTTCATTTATCAGAGTATATCTTAAAAAGGAATATTCTTTTATGTAGGTCTATGATTGCCCAAGACATGAATACTGTTGGTTTAAGTTTAATGATTTATTGAGCTTTAAACCTAAATGGTCTTGAAAGTGGATGTATTCAACTTTAATGGACTTAAACCAGTTTTGCATGTTGTGTCCTGCTATGCCTTCTTAATTCTAAAAGTTTATTTTAAGTACAAAGGCATCTTTGTTTGAGGAACTTCATTTTAGTACTGTTCTTAAACATCAATCCAATCTGTAAATTCCTAAAGGGATGCACTTAATGTAAGCAATGACTTCAGTCACACTGAGTAACTGGGGATACTAGCATCTCATAAACATGTATCCTCATGTAAAAAGGGGTGTACTAAAATCAATGCCCTAAGGCAGAGCAATGGCAAAAGACTCACTCAGAAACCGAGTCCCTTCATCAATGAAGTGGAGTGGACGGAGTCATGAAGTTCCTTGCTACCTCTACTCTAAATGAAGCAGAATGGTGATCTACACTGAGTAACTGGGGATGCTGGCGTCTGATAAACGTGCATCCTCACGTCAAAAGGTGCATGCTACACTTGAGTGCTCTTGCAAAATGGAAAATAAGAAAACATTTGGAAAACAAGTGGTTTCAAAAGAAAAATCTCAAAAAGGTAGCACCCCATAGTTAAAATTAGAAACTTCATAAGGTGTTTAACCTTAATACTAATTGTAGTTTCTTTCAAAGGGGCTAATAGAATTGAATGAGTAGGATGAAAGGAGGTTAACTTGGTCTTTAATATGTAATATTGGTTTTTTCTATTAATTTTGAATACAAAATTTCAAAAGGAGGTTAACTTGGTCTTTAATATGTAATATTGGTTTTTTCTATTAATTTTGAATACAAAAATTTTCAATGTTCATAATTGAAAAACTCAGAATTCATTAGATTTAAACCAATCAAAAGATAAGGGCTTTATCATTAGAGTTCTATAACTGAAGACTCTTGAAAATTAACAACTCTACATTTATGAACTATGCTTCAGACTAAAGATTCACTATCGTAACAATTCTTTGAAATTTCCCTTCTGCATTTTCTGAAAAAAAATCTCCACTCTGTTAGCTTGCTTGATGAAGGGTTGCTTTCACACTGGCAGGTGTCGACTCCCAGAGTCGACCCTCTGCGGGTCTAGGTCTATCTAAGACCCTACTGCTCAGGTGTCGACCCAAAGGGTCGGCCCCTTTTGTCCAGACTACTATCTGGGCTCTCCTGGCTCTTGTCATAAAGACA
Organism: Amorphophallus konjac; assembly: GCA_022559845.1. NCBI lineage: Eukaryota > Viridiplantae > Streptophyta > Magnoliopsida > Alismatales > Araceae > Amorphophallus > Amorphophallus konjac. The sequence goes on along the minus strand of CM040120.1, from coordinate 177,184,388 downwards.
ACTGGCCTCCTTGTTGCAATTCTTTATTGACATCTATTTACTCTCCATTCAAAAGGCTTAGTATATATGTCTACATGTTGATTGCGATTCCTGTACCATCTGCAATGAAATCTCTTGGTTGCAAAAACACAAAATCTGCAAATTGTTTATGGCTTTGACTGTTAGTCTCTCCATAGTTGGTTCTACACTTCAACTTATCATTTGGTATCATCTCCTCCACTGGTAATTCATGCTTCATCATTTAGCAACAAATGGTATCAAGTGGTAGTTTTTGAATGCTTTAATCAATATCGATTCGACCCATCTTCTGGCTGCCAAAGCATGATCAATCTGATTTTGTGTGTGGCTTGATGTTTGTTTTCATGCAACACTATTCTTAATGATGTTTGACTTCATTGCGTGTTGAGTTGAAATGAAATTGAATCATTTGGTATCATGCATGCTCATCTTCTGACTTTGAAATTGGCTTTAATCTAAGCCCTCTTTGTTGATGACAAAGGGGGAGAGAATTATGGAGTCATTGATATTGGAGAAAATATGTGGAGTCTTTGACATTGAAAATAAATGGGAGAGTGTGCAAAAGGGGGAGAGAGCATTGAAGAACATTGAATCATTGAATCATGGAATCACGCCATCATGTTGAATCATATCATTGAATGATGTTTTTAATGACATCAATGACTCATAATTACCATCATCAAAAAGGGGGAGAATTGTTGTATCCCAGATTTTGATGATGTCTCATTATGACTGATTGATGAGTCTAATGTGGTTTTGATGATGTCAACATGCATCAAGTTCAGACCAAAGACAAACTTTAGCAACTACAAGGCAAGTCAGATTTCAAGAAGGCAGAAGGGTCAAGTGAATCAATGGTATTAAAGATTGAGTGAGAGCAAGCAAGGTAGGTAGGGAAGGTGGCAGTTCAAGCATCCTAGATCAAGCTCCAAGGTGCAAAGGTCTTTTGGATGCATAGAAACCAAGAAATGTAAAAAGACTAGCCTATTAGTCAATAGTCAACTTACAAGAGAGAGAAGAACCAAAATGAACAAAATGAACAAAGTAGCGTTGACACAAGCTCCTTGATTGAGCAAGGAGTGCGTCGATTCATCTAATCACTTAGAAGCTCAAATCAAGAGAAAGCATTAAGGCTGCGTCGACTCCACCATCAGGCTACGTCAACTCCCTTGCTCACAAAAGGAAGAAAAGCCATGACGGTTCTCAGTTGCGTTGACCTCACCTTACTGCTACGTCGACTCAAAATGAATTCCCAGCAAGCATTGAAGCGGTCTTCAAAGATGCGTCGACCCTACAATCCTACTACATCGACTCTATCTCTACTCCAGCAGCAGTCAGACAGGCGAGTATCACCAGCTGCGTCGACCTCACAGTCTCAGGGCGTCGACACCAAGGCTCCTTCTAGAAACTGTTATAAAGAGATTTCTCAAAGGATGCATCGATGCACTCCATGAAGGTCTAGCACGCCAGCAACTCAGAGAAGTTGTGAAGCTGCATCGACTCTATCCCATCATTGCGTCGATGCACTAGAAGTTTTTCAAGCCTAAATCTATCAAACCTGCAACATTTCAGAGATCATACAGAGACCAAAAGTCAGCGACGTAAACCTTCAAAAACATGTATTTCAAAGTCTGAAAAGGCTCCTAGGACAAAGATCCTACCTTTCTGTCATAGGATAGTCAGAACACCTTTTGTGAAGGTAGATCTATCAGGCATCAGATTTGGGAAAGGTCAGCTTTCAAGGTATCTCCCTTTTTCATGAGCCAATGAGAATGAGTCTCTGAAAAGTACCTAGGACAGAGGACTGTCCCTGTCTATCCTAAGCCAATAAGAAGGCAGATTTCAAAAAGGGGTTTTAGTCAAAGATCTCTTCTGGCATGGGGCCAATCAAAGCATAGATCTAAAAAGGGCTAAAGAACAGAAATCTTCTATTCTCCTTGGACCAATAAGAGAAAGAGGTTAATTTCAAAGAACCATTTTTTATCTGACCAATCAAATTGATGATATGTTGGAGGGAAAAACGTTCTACCATCCTTCTATATATATGAATCTCTCTACATGAAGAGAGGTGCTACTGCCTTAGAGAAGAATAGAGCTGAAAGAGAAAAGAGCCAGAGAGAGCCTCTAGCAGAAAATTTGTGAGAAGGAAAAAGAAGTAGTGAGCAGCCCAACTTCTGGTCCGACCCTATCCAGAGCTGAAAAGAGGAAGTGAAGTGTAGTGGAGTGGCCTGAGCGAGCTAAGTGCATAAAGGAAAGAAAGAGAGTCTGAGCAGCCATGAGATCCAATTTCAAATCCATTACTACAACTTCAAGACTCAACTCTGAAGCTATATTTGCTTTTCCTCATTCTCTTTTGTGTTTTGTTTTTACACTTCGATACATCCTTCATTGTGTTGTGCTGATGTTGCAGCAATGTGGCTGGTGCTCTGTTTAGAGACCGGAGTTGGCTTTGGTCGAGTTCAGCCGTGTGTGTGGGGGGGGGGGGAATTTGTTCCCATGTTTTGTTGCATTTGCAGCTTGCATGTTTGTGTCTTTGGGGTTTATCCCCATTACTTCAGTTGCAGCGTGAGGACCTTGTCCTCGTGAGAAGCTTTCTCCTCGTTAAGCTGTGTATCAGCGGTTCTAGGGTTCGTCCCCGTCAAGGTGTGTGTCAGCGGAAGTTGTGAATCAGCATGTGTCTGTGTGGGGTTCATCCCCGTCAAGCTGTGTGTCAGTAGAAGTTGTTAGTCAACGGTGTTCAAGCTGTTATTTAGTGGTATTCAAGTTGTTAGTCAGCGGGAAGTCTCACCGGGTTTTGGTGAGGGGTGGATGTAGGTCTATGGGTTTGTAGACTGAACCACCTTAAAAATCCCTATGTAGTGGGTTGTGATTTTTATGATTGCTCCTCATCCTCTGTCCCCATTCGCGGGTACTTGTTTATTTTAGATTTGCTTAGTTTCTTTTTTTTTTTGCGCACTACACACACATACTCTGATTTGCTCGGTGAACACACACATCCAAGTGTTTGATTGCTATCCCGAGTACAGTCTGTGTGCTGCAGTGTGCTCATCACTATGAACACACTTACTCCTGGTAGATGTTTAGCAGATCACTGCTTTCTGGTGTAGCAGAACCATCTATCTGCTAACGTTTAAACTTGTCTCTTAATCATTGTTCATCTGATACCCAGTGAAGCCAAGCTTCACTCAAGTTTCTTTAAATGTTCATTGTTCAGGTTCTCATTAAGTGATCGGATTGGAGTTTTAATTGGGTGAAGTTTTGAAAGGATCTATTCACCCCCCCCTCTAGATCTTATTGGCGCACCCAACAATATTATTTCAAAGAAAGGTATCTCTGTTGATCCTTCTAAAGTCGAAGCTGTCAAGAACTGCAGTAGGCCAACAACCGTGAAAGAGTTTTCTTGGTCTGGCTAGCTACTAAAGGTGGTTTATTAAGGATTTCTCTAAAATCGCCGTTCCTCTGACTAGGCTTACAAGGAAGGAGAATCCTTTTATATGGTCAAAGGATTATGAAGGGAGTTTCTTGACTCTCAAGGAACATCTTACCACTGTACCTATGTTAGCACTGCTAATTGAAGGTGGTGGTTTCGAGGTTTATACTGACGCATCAGGTGTTGGTCTTCGTTGTGTTCTTATGCAAGATGGTAGGGTAATCTATTATGCTTTGAGGTAGCTTAAGCGTCATGAGGAGAAGTATCCAGTGCATGATCTAGAACTAGCTGATGTTATCTTCACCTTAAAAATATGGAGATATTACATCTATGGAGAGAAATTCACGGTATTCTCAGACCACAAAAGTCTGAAGTATCTCTTCTCTTAGAAAGAGTTAAATATGAGGTAAAGAAGATGGCAAGAGTACCTTAAGGATTTTGACTTCTCTTTTCAATATCACCGAGGGAAGGCGAATGCTGTAGCAGATGCACTCAGTAGAAAACCAATGGCAGTTCTATCTAGCCTCAGGATGGGCATGACCAACCTCCTAGAAGACTTTGCCAAATTGAATATAGATATTGACATGGAGAATGAAGGTCGTATTATCGCCAATATCCGGTCACAACCCACATTAATAGAAGACATAGTGAAGTTGCAAGAGAATGACCCTATACTGGTTGAGATCAAAGCCAATATTGTCAACAAGTAAAAGCGGAACATCAAAAGTCCATTGGAAAACTACATCCCTTAGAAATTCCCGAGTAGAAGTGGGAGATCAAAGGGATGGATTTCATCACGGGATTGCCCAAAACAAGAGGCAGACATGATGGTATATGGGTGATAATTGACCGTCTGACAAAATCTGCACATTTCCTACCTATCAAAAGTCGATGGTCTGTGGATGTCCTGGCAACATTATATATAAAGGAAATTGTCTGACTACATGGAGTCCCTGTCAGAATTATATCTGACCGAGGCCCCCGCTTCACATCACAATTCTAGAAGGGTCTACAACATTCCTTGGGGACCCGATTAAATTTCAGCACTGCATTTCATCCACAAATAGATGGCCACACCGAAAGAACCAATCAAGTAGTTGAAGATATGCTCAGGGCTTGTCCAATAGACTTTGGTGGAAGTTGGCATGACCACTTGCCTCTAATTGAGTTCACCTACAACAATAGCTACCAAGCTAGTATTCAAATGGCACCGTTTGAGACACTATATGGAAGGAGTTGCCATTCACCAATTTGTTGGAATGAATTTGCAGAGAAACAACTTCTAGGCCCAGAACTTGTCAGGGATACAACCGAGAAGGTGCAACTTATCAGAGAAAGACTCCACATGGCACAGTCAAGGCAAAAGACATATGCTGATGTTAGAAGAAGAGACGTGAAATTTCAAGTGGGAGACCATGTGTTTCTTAAAGTTTTCCCAGGTCGTGGGATTCGAAGAGACATCAAAGGCAAGCTTACTCCGAGATTTATTGGCCCTTTTGAAATTCTTGAAAGGGTTGGAGAAGTCGCTTATCAGATAGCTTTGCCGCCACAATTATCTGGAGTGCATGACGTATTCCACGTCTCGATGCTAAAAAGGTACGTTCATGACCCATTTCATATAATAAGTCATGACAATCTGGTGGTACAGAAGGACCTAACGTACGAACAAAGGCCACTCAGAATACTTGATCGTGAGTTACGCCAGCTCTAAAACAAAACCATTCTCATGGTAAAAGTCCAATGGAATAAATGCTTAGAGCAAGAAGCTACATGGGAGACGGAGTAAGCAATGCGCAAAAGATTCCCTGAACTATTTGACTGTAAGTAATACGCCCTCCACAAACTCTTACAATGAATTTGGGGATCCAATTCTTTTTAAGTGGGGGAGGGTGTAGCACCCCTGGTAATTAGCTAGAATTTTCTAGAATTTTTAGAAACTAAATAGAATTATTTAAGCATTTAATAGGCTTAAAGACTTAAACAGGCTATTTAATGGATTATTTGGAAAAGGCCTTTAATTTCAAAGCCCACTTAGTAACTAAAGGGTTAAGCCCATTAAAAATAGGCCCCAAGTGTTGATTTTAAGTCCTTTATGCCCAAGCCCAGCCCTAGAGTCGTAATAGGGGATATTTCCCTAATTGAGATGGATAATTAGGTGATAAATGGAAGGGAGTTTGAATTAAATTCAAATTTCGGCAGGCCAAGCTGGTGGCGGTCAGTCGCGCGATCGCGTCCTGGTGATAGCGATCCAGACCCGACCGCTACTAGGTTCCGTAAACGGAAAGTGATAAACACGGAATAATCTAGATTTTTATCCACCAAATCACCATGGATCGATGTGATCTGGCAAGGAACCAATCTAGGACTCTTAAGGTATCGAAATGACACCCCATAGGACTCTTAATTTGATCTAAAACCCTAACCCTAGGCCTTTCCCTATAAATAGGACCCATATATGCTCTACGCGAACCCTAGTTTTGGATCACGTGAAGCAGAGGTGAAACAACATCTTTTCAGGTTATTCTTTAGACATAATTATTCTCCTTAGTGTCATCTAACGTACCCTAAATTTTGGTCTTAGGAGATCGAGCGATCAAGGATTTAGGATGTGAGGAAGTTGCTATTTCTACGCAGGATGCGCAGGAACGGGAGCTCTCTTTCAACGACAAATTCACAGACTAGGAACTAACCTAGAGGTAGGTTATATCTTGATCGGCTTGAACATCAAGATAGGAACAAAAGCCCTCTGTTTTCTCCTGATTTCATGTCCCATGCTCGAAGAATTTCATGGTTTTCCATGACTGTGCAATAGGGTTTATACACTCTTGCTGTCTAGATAATTTTAACTAAAAGCTGAAAACTTTCCTTGATCACATGTCCTTTTTTTACGCATTGTTCACATATTAGCATATTTTCCTTCCCATTTTTTATATAGGATGCATCTCTATTTGCCAAGAAATAGGCTCTACAAGTCAAACTTTTGCTTCTATCTAGAGATGGATAGATAGCGGTCCTGCAGAGACCGCTACCTTCAAATAGCGGTCACCGATAAATCGCGATCTGCATGTTCACCCTAAAAAGTGATTAGATTTAACCCTTTTATACCCTGATATATATATTGGAGTTTTCATATTATAATTCGTGCTATTATGGTTCTGTTGCATCAGGTTTTAAGGGGTTATATTTTGTTAACATATCATGCTTTCAAACCTATTTTCACTTTATGCTGATTTCATGCCAAAAGCATATAGTGTTGTACTTAAGGGTTTTTGCGTTTGATGCAAGTTCCTACACTTTGATTTATGTTTTAGCACGTTTCCTTCTCATCTCATCCCTTACTGTTACTTGCACATAGCGCGTACTCTGGTACGTAAGCTATTAGTTCACTTGCACATGATAGGAAACCCTCTTGGACATTGAATGCCTCTCCGTCGGATATTCCTTCTGCCAAACTAGGAATTCATATTTCAAGGCCTCCGTAAGACTTCGTGAGCCTGGGATTCCCACTAGGACGCTGAGCTGGTTGTACCCTAAAAACTCAAAGTCTAGAAGAGCACTTGAGTTTTCTACGTTTTTTTGCAATCTATCTTTATCGTGGCCAAGAAGCGACCGCTACTTGACGGTAGCAGTTGGCCAATGACCGTGACCTTGTTCAGTCAGCAGACTTCTGGATGAGTCGACCCCATCCTTTTTTGCATCGACTCCACTCTTGATCGCGGCCTAGACTTCACCGCTACTTTGTCATAGCGGCTGTGTCTCTGAACCGCGTTCTGCTAGTGTGTTCATTGTGTCGACCAAGTCTCTATCCTGAGTCAACTCACCTTCTATGCACTACCAGATAGAGGACCTCACACGACTGCTGCTTCCTGATAGCGATCCTGTCATAACCACATTCTGTCATCTTTCTGTCCACCCGAGGTTTGACCCTAAGGTTGATCATATCTTGTTTCAGATGGCCTTATGACTGTCTGGCATCTAAAACCTTAATCAAGACCCTAATGAACTATGGTAATTGATTAATGTATCGTTATGCTGTCGGATTCCTTCCGTAGCATAACATTCTTATTAAATCATTCTTGACCTCTCATGATAATTTTGATACGTTCATGCCTTGGTTTCTAGCATCTTAATTATATTGTTGAACCTTACTTTATTAGCAGACTTTATTATTTCTCGTGGAAGTAGCTTGATTTATAACTTGAAGATGTAAGGGTGGGCACGGACGGTGTCCAAGGGCTCCAGTCTAGTCCCCTCAACAGATGGTTGGAAACATACTATTAACCATGGGGTATGATGATTACTGGCATCACATTGCGCTGGGTGTACTTTTTTTATAAACTGGTGAAATCCACGAGGCAATCTCATGAAATTATACATGCTTGCTTGTTACATGATTTTCTAGTGCATAGCTTTTTCAATGTTATGAAAAGTACATTATTATTACATGATAGTACATTCTCGTTCTTGAAAGGCCATATTATAATCTTGCTTGATCATGCTCTCATATCTTTATAGTCTATATCTTGTTACTTGTTGTTATTATGGTTTATCGTATGTTTTTATCGCACTCTCGTTATCTTACCTTCTAGAGCTGAAATATTAATCATGTAAACATTGCCATCATGCTGATACGAAGATACCTACTGGGCGAGTGCACTCATTCCGTACTTTTTTAATCTTTCCAGGAAACTCTAGTGGGTCAGAATCGGACTACTCAAGTGGCAAGTCCAAGAGTGAATGAAGATCGAGGGAGCCTAGAGTGTCATGAGTCTATTTATGTTAGTTAAAAGTCATGTTGATGTAATTTTCCACTTTATTGAGTCTAGTGAGTTATTGTGTGAGAAGAGAGTCAGTGTCAAGTGTCATTTTGTAAACTTTGAGTATTTGATTAATAAAATTGATATTTTGATTATATCTTGTGCATTCATTCTTTTGTGTGAATGTGTATAGCACTCTGATCGGCTTGCTAGCTAGAGGCTTATTTTGCCAGCTGTTCATGTTCCTGATTATTTTCGCTGCATATCTCGGGACGCACCGTCTGACATGTCAGACAATAGTGAATGTCATGTCGGGACTAAAACCCGTCGTGCCGTAAAGGTCACGATGTTAATTACATCTCTCTGGAGGGGAGAAAACCCTTGATTAGTCGCCAGGAAAAGGGGCCATATGGCCTGAAGTTAGCATTAATGAAATGAGATAATGAAATTCGTGAACTGCATTAAAATGCCCTGTGATAGGGTGTAAACATTCGAATCATGTTGGTCGCTTATTGACCATTTCATGTCTGGACAGAAGTCCAAATTGAAAGCATGGCGAAGATGGAGATAAAACCCGTACAAATGTCCGCCAAGCGCGCGGCAAGTTTAATGTTTGGTAGGAGAGTGAAATTAGATCCCAGTGAAAATGGGTCAGATTTAGCGAACTATTGGCCCAGGGCAATGCCAGGTTATGGCCATATTGGGATGGTCCCCGAGGTCCAAAAACGACTTATCGGGACGTCATTTTTGTTCCCTTCATACCGGGTCTGGGGAAGCGAGGGGCTCCGGAGCAGCCATTATTATGCTTGTTGCTTTTTTGTTATTTAATCCTCTTTGAATGCATGCATGCATTTTTTTGTTTAACCATATGTTTATTGTTGTTCATTTATTATTATTATCACAATTTCCTTTGATTGCATCTCTCCCTTTTTTATTATTCTTTTGCCACCAATTATTTGTTCATTTGATATTAATACTTTTTTTGATTATTTATCACGTTGGATGTTGTTTCTAATTTTGCTTATTTTCTTTTTCAATTTTTTTTTTGAAATGAGAGGGGGCTATGATTCAGCGCAGAGGTGATTCGACGAGAGCGAGAGAGAGAGAGAGATGAGAAGAGGGTGAACCGGCAGGGAAGGGGTGATCCAGCTTGGGGTGAAAGAGAGAGATGAGAAGGGGGGTGATCTGGCGGGGAGGAGGTGATCCGGCGGGGAGGTGACCTTCACGTCGGATCGCTTGACCCCCGTCGAATCACTGTCCGAGTGAGGGCTTAGCCGCCGATTCAGGTTGAGCCAGGCATGGTGGATTCAGTTTGTTGGGGAGTCGATGTAGGGACGTGGGGGGAGGCGACCCACTGCACTGGTGCGCCGGCCAAGAAGCACGTCGCGTCGACTCAGGGTGATGGCTGAGTTGACGCAAGCTTTGACAGAATGCTCCACCTCTCCTCCTTTTTTCTCATTCAAATTTTGTTCATGTTGTGGGCTCATCGTATCAGATTGGAGGTATTAAAACCCTATCTTTTGGTGTACATTGATGCATGAGCTCTTCTTTGAGGAACCTATGCTATGTGTAGGGTCTATTATGCATTCATGACGCATGTAACTCAATGCAAAGGAAGAAATATGATATGCTCAATTTTATGGTCAACACATGAAGCTCCTCCTCCTTTTTAGTGCTATTCATGAAAAGGCAGCAGGGAATTTATATGCAATTTAATGTGTGCATGCGGTTTTGTTGGTGTCCAAAAGAGTTAAGCAAAAGTCTTTCTGCAAGCTTGATGCATACGTGAGAGTATGCCGGGATTGTGATGGATGTAAGACTCCACATGCACGAAGAGGAGATGTTCAATATGCACAAATGTTCAGGGACGCACAAAATTCTGCTCTCACCCACAGGTGTTCAATAGCAGCCCCCATGCGATTTTTGATACATGTGTGGAATTTGATTACATTTCTAATTTCATTCCTGGAACATATGTTTGTGCATAGTTCCTTCATCCTTTGTTCGTTTTCATTCTTCCCTTTTTTTATCCATACTCATGTGTCCAACACTATCTTTAACAGTCTTTATCATAGACCAGCTCTGTCATTCTTCTTTTTATTATTGTTGTTTCTTTTCTCTTCTTCAAGATTAAGACCATTTCAGCATTAGTTTTTAGTTTGTTAGCTATGGTTTTAATGGAATTTCGGCAGCATTTCCTTCGGACCCAGGATATGTAGGGTGTAAAAATAGAGACTCGCCGAGGGATCTGAGATGGCCTCAAAATCATTGGGTAAGCTAAGGACAGCTATCCTATAACTCGAACCGGGTGTGGAAGCGCCGAGGACTAACCTACAAGGGTCTCCGATGACCCATGGGCAGCAATATCTAAAACTTTGGGACATTAGTTTCGTATGTTGCCAACATTTGGCTGTTATTGCTCACTTCCTGAATGGGATTCCCTAGGCACAATACTATGAAGAAGCAAGTTCTTGGGGGCCCGGAGTGATCAGAAAATCTAGAGAAAACACAGTATTGCCTTGGTGTTGGGAGCTTAATGCATTCAGAACCGCTCTGTGGAAAAACATGGAGCTGTAAAAATAGTGATTCATGCAAACAACAATACAACACATATATCAACATGACCCCTCCAACGATTTTCTTTCATTCTCTATAAAAGGTGCCAGATGATGCACATGCATTACATAAGAGGAAAAAAGGGGGGGAAACAAAAGAGGAACAACAACATGAAAAGGAGTTACAACGAGGGGGATGGAGCATTGGCTCCTCTCCCCAAACCTCACCTCTTCTTCTCTCTTCTCTCCCTCACTCTTCTTCTTCTCTTCACTCTGCAGGCGCAGGTGCAAAGATGGGGCTCTCAGTTTGTAATACCCCAAAATTTTATATAAATTTTTCTGAGATTTTTCTGGAGATTAATACAATTAATTAGAATTTAAATAAATTTTTTGGGGGTTAAATAAGTTCTTATGGAAGCACTAATGATAACCAATTGACTTGGACCATTTAAATAAGCCTAAGAGTCCTAAAACCAAGCCCATAAGGTTTGGCCCATATTCTAGAAGCTTAAATTAGTATATTTACGAAATTTATGGGGATAATTACTCCTTATTAACAGATAAATAATAGAAAGAGTTTGAATTTAATCAAAATTCGGCGCCCAAGACCAAAAGCTATCTATCGCGCGATCGCTTGGGACAAGAAACTGTCCTGCCTGGACCGCTTTTAAGAATCCGAACGCGAGCAGTTTAGATCGCACAAAAACTCCATCTTCTTCAGTCTAACTCATCAGGGATTGATGCAATCTATTGGCTAGAAGACTCTAGAACGCCTTTATGATGGATTGGTGACCTAATAAGGACTCTAAGTTAGTACAAATCCTTAAAACCCTAGCTAAACCTATAAATAGACCCTAGAACCAACTACGCGACCCTTACTTTTGGCTCGCGTGGAACTAAGGTAAGGAGGACAAATTAGAGGTATGTTCTTTAGAATATTTTTTTCATCATACTAAGGTCTAACTACCCTCAAAATTTCATCTTAGGAGATCAAGCCACTAGGAAGATAGAGGCGTTCAAGGTTGCTAGTTCGGTACAACAATCTCAGGAAATTATGCGACCGGGCCATATTGATCAGCAAAATAGGAGCCTTAAATGAGGTAATTAGATAGGGGTTATTTAGAGTTATTTGTCCCTTTTAATACCATCTTTTTACTCTCAAAATTTTGTGGTCATAGGTGAAAAGGATCAAGAGTTAGAAGGCCATGATGTTGTTGTTCCAGTTCAGGAGGAGTAGAAAATAGGGTTAAATTCCAATCTAAAATTCGATAATTAAAGCCTAGTCCAGAGATAGGTTATCTCATGAACGGCTTAAACTTGATGTTAGGAATAAAAGCCCTCTGATTCCATTCATTTTCATGTACTGTACATAGAGAATTTTATGTTTTATTCGGACTGTGCATTTACAGTAATCTCCATGCATGAATCTTAGCCCCAATTGAGTTAAAAAGAAAATCTCTTGGCCATTATACACAAACCCATGCATATTCTTGACCTTTTCTCGTTCTATCGTATTTTACAGTATGTTCTTGTTGATTCCCATGCATAACATGCCCTAGATTAGTGTTTATTTTACTATTTTCTCGGTTTTCTGTCAAACAAACATAAACAGTCTATATGCGACCGCCAGAGATAGCTAAGCGGCCCCTCGATAGACCGCTTGACTCCTATAAACGGTCCACACCAGACCGCTTTTCGGTTCTGAGAACCAGCCCGAGCCTAACTGAATTTTGCCTAAGTATAACTCTATAATTATGGTATTTTTCATTCAAAATTATGTTAAACACCTTGTTTTAAAATGATCATGATTTTAAACTCTATTTTCATTATCATGTAATTTCATGCTTAAATGTTATAGTTTTGTAATTAAATATTTCCTCTTTTGTTTATGAAACATGATTCATAGTGGTGTTAGAACGTTATTTTGATCACTATTTTTACACGATCCACTCTTATCTCTGCAGACATTTTCTTAAGTACGTGGCATATACTCTAGTATGTGACCATTAGTTACACTTTGCACTTATAGGCACACTCTCTTGGACATATGAACCTCTCCGTCAAATATTCCTTCTGTCGGACTAGGGTATTATATTTCAAGGACTCCGTAAGACTCCGCGAGCCTGGGATTCCCACTATGACGTCGAGCTAGTGGTACCTTTAAAACCCAAATTATCTAGAAGGCACTTCTACCATTAATGTTTTCTGAATTATGAGTCACAAACGGTCCTAACTCGACCGCATAGCTCTGCTTAACGGTCCAGACTTGACCGCCTGATTCATGAAACGGTCTAGGAAATGACCGCTTATTTCCTGATTTTGTCTAACCCGAGGTTGACCATTGGGGTTGGTTTTCTTGAGTTCCTAGATGGTCTTAGGATTATCTGGAGTCCAACATATGCTTAACAAGTAATATTAAGATATGAAACTTAATGAATGTACCGTTATGCTACCGGAGTGCCATCGAAGTATAATATTCTTTTAATTGTTCCTTGATATCTCATGTCAGTTTTGGTACATTCTATACCTTGGTTACTTGGTCATGAGACTTATTATTTGGAATTAAATTATTGGCCGAAATTATTGTTATATCTCGTAGAAGTAGCTAGATTTATAACTTGAAGATGCAAGACCTGACACGGATTATGTCTAACAGCTCCATGCTAGTCCCCTCGACGGATTGTTAGAAACGTGCTATAAATCATGGGGTATGATGATACTGGCGTCGCATTACGCTGGGAGTACTTTCTTTTATAAATGAGTGAAAACCACGAGACTCGTTATCGAAATTACATGCTTGTTAATGACTTTCTAGTACATAGCCTTTACAAGGTTGTGTAAAGTACTTTCTAGATACTTACTCGTACAGTCTTATTCATGAAAGGCCAAATTTACATCTACATGATTAATCATGCTTGTTCATAGTCTATACTCGCTTACGTCTACTTGCTCAGTTATTTTATGATTCTTGGTTATCTTGATTTATATCACTTGTTTATCGCGTTCTTACTTTTTTTATCTTGATCCTAGTGCTAAGACATTAATCACTTAAATATTACCTTCATGTTGATACGAAGATACCTACTGGGCAAGTGTGCTCATACCTACTTTCTCAATTTTTCATGAAGTATCGGTGAATCGGAATCGGAATATACAAGTAGCGAGTCCGAGAGTGATTGAAGATCAAATGGATCGAGAGAAGACCTAGTTGTCAAGTGTTTAGTTGAGTCCTATTGTAATTTTCTATTTTCTTGAGTCTATGATGTAAGGATTTTTAAAGTCATGAATCTAATGTACTTGTGGTTACTAGTATGGAATAAAGTTAGAATTTGGAAAAAAATTACTTTTGCAATTACTTTTATGCGATTGTCTTGTGCTCTGATTTCTTGCTTACGAGAGGCTTACCATGTCGGCTGTTCACGTTCCGATATTCCTTCCGCTATATTAAAAGCTCGGGGCGTGACAGTTAAAGTGGTATCACAGCATAGGCTTAGAAGTGCTAGGAAAGATGTCATGTCATAGGTTAAGTCCAAGGTTTAAGGACCCATGCCTATGAAACAAAGAAAGAAAATTCCCCACCCATGAGAGAAATTGGGTAGAACCTGGGATGAGCTATTAATTAGAAATTATCTTTAGGATTAACCCATTAATTCCATTAGAATTAACAAATCCAGTACTCTTCTTAGGTACTTTACTCTTACAATGGCTCACCGTGTTGATTGGGGTGGAATGCAACAAATTGTTGCGGGTATCACTCAAGCCTTGCAAAATATGGCTCAAGCCGGCACTAGGGTAGGAGTTGGTGATCTACACCGCAATTTCTGGAGTTTAAACCCTCTATGATTTTTGGGTTCTTCTAACCCCGATGAGGTAGAAAACTAGATTTATGAAATGAACCGTATATTCGAGGTCATGCAATGTGCCGACCAAGAGAAGGTTCGTCTTGCTATGTTCCAGTTAAACAAAGACGCACGTACCTAGTGAAAGTTTATTTCGACACCGCCTGTAGACGCACTACACACATGGGATGGATTTCTGACTCTTTTTCGAGCCAAGTATTTCTCCGAGCATGTCAAGGAGAAGAAGGCGGCTGAATTCATGTCACTACGTCAAGGCACGATGACAGTGGCGGAATATGAGTTACAATTCTCTCGCCTGGCACCTTATGCTCAACATCTAGTGAGCACAGGTCTTCTTAAAGCAAATTGCTTTATGGACGGGTTGTGACTCATTTTCATCTAGCAACTTGGCCCACAAAATATTCAGACCTACGTAGAGATGGTCCAACGGGCACACTTATGTGAACGGACCTTCGAGAAGGTCGATAAACTCAAGGGCAAAGTGGAGGAGCCGAGCCGAAAGTCTGATCGGCGAGGTAAGAAGTAAGAAAAATTCAGCATTACCTATAACTCCTGGGATAACAAGAAGAGATCCCGGAATGGGGATGACAAGGATGATCATCGGAACAAGAAGATTAAAGAAGAAGATAAGCAAGTCATGGCGGCTTGCTCGTTCTGTGATAAATTCGATCATGCGGCCAAAGAATGTTGGAAGCGTTTGGGTGCATGCCTAAGATGTGGAAGTCGGGAGCACCGTATGCCTGACTGTCCTCTGATGAAAGAGCAATCACCTACAAGGAGCAATGGTGGACGAAAGCGGCAAGCTAGATTGAATGCCGTAATGGAGGATGAAACAACCAAAGAAGGGGAGCTCATTGAAGGTACAATTCATATTTATTCTCATCAGAATTTGTGTTATTTGATATAGGTGCTACTCATTCCTTTATTGCTAGTTCCTTTGCGAAAATATTGCCTATTTCACCTGTTCCCTTACCATCAGATTTAACCATAGTCACTCCTTTAGGGTCGAGAACGGAATTGAAAACCTATTTCCCCAATAGTGAAGTTACTGTAGAAGGGCATAATCTTCCCGCTAATCTCGTATTCCTTGATATGGAAGGCTACGATGCCATATTAGGAGTTGATTGGCTTGTAGACCATGATGCCTATAATTGTCGCAGTAAGATAAATTCACTTCAAAAACCAGGTCTCCCATGATTTTCCTTTCTTGGCATCAAATACCAGAAGCATCCCTCTCTCATTTCATCTCTTCACACTTGCAAACTCATTTCGCAAGGATGTGAAGCTTTTCTTGCCTCCGTAGTAGTTATCGAGTCTAAGGAAATTCAGACAGAAGAAATCCCCGTAGTTAGGGAATTTCTTAATATTTTTCCTTCCGAGTTACCTGGCTTACCGCCCGAAAGGGAGGTTAACTTCACCATTGAACTCACACCTGGAGCAGCACCAGTGTCAATAGCTCCTTACAGGATGTCCCCCACGGAATTGAAGGACCTAAAGAAGCAACTTCAGGGGCTGCTATAAAAAGGCTTCATTCAACCTAGCACATCCCCTTCGGGGTGCGCCAGTCTTATTTTTCAAGAAGAAGGATGGTTCCCTCAGATTATGCATTGCCTACTGGCAGTTGAATCAACTTACTATCAAAAACAAATATCCACTGCCGCATATTGATGAGCTATTTGACCAACTTTCTGGCATGGAATACTTCTCAAAGATCGATCTCAGGTCAGGCTATCATCAACTGAGGATCAAGGATGAAGACATTCACAAGACTACTTTCTGAAGCCGATACGGACATTATGAATTTGTTGTTATGCCATTCGGTTTAACTAATGCACCTGCGGCATTCATGCAACTAATGAATAATGTGTTCTGGCCTTATCTTGACCAATTTGTGGTCGTATTCATTGATGATATTCTCATCTATTCAAAGATAAAGGAGGAACACGAGGAACATCTAATGGTTGCCTTGCAAACCTTGCGGGAACACCAACTTTATGCTAAGTTAAACAAATGTGAATTTTGGCTTAAGGAAGTCTCTTTCCCTGGCCATATCATTTCTAAAGAAGGTATTGCAGTAGATCCTTCTAAGGTTGAAGCTGTTAAGAACTAGAGCCGATGGAACACCGTATCTGAAGTTTGAAGTTTCATTGGCCTGGCTGGTTATTATAGGTGATTTATCAAGGATTTCTCCAAAATCGCCGCTCCTTTAACAAGACTCATTAGGAAAGAATCTCCTTTCGAGTGGACAAAGGAATGTGAAGAAAATTTCTTAGCCCTTAAAGAGCATCTCACAACGGCACCTATACTGGCATTGCCCGTAGAAGGTGGCGGATTTGAAGTTTATACCGATGCATTTGGCGTTGGTCTAGGTTGTGTACTTATGTAAAAGGGCAAGGTGATTTGCTATGCTTCAAGACATTTAAAGCGACATGAGGAAAATTATCATGTTCATGACTTGGAACTGGCTGCTGTTATATTTGCCTTGAAGATTTGGCGTCACTACCTTTATGGAGAGATATTCACGGTCTATTCGAACCATAAGAGCTTGAAATATCTATTCTCTCAGAAAGAGCTAAATATGAGGTAAAGGCGTTGGTTGGAGTACCTTAAGGACTTTGATTTTGCTATCCAATATCATCCTAACATGGTGAATGCTGTTGCCGATGCGCTCAGCAGGAAATCGATGGAAAAGCTATCAAGTCTCATGAAAGGTATGACCAATCTTAACTCTAAATTTGCTCAGTAAAATTTAGATATTAATATGAAGAAGAAAGAGGATTGCTTTATAGCCAATATACGGACACAACCCACATTAATAGAAGATCTAGTCAAACTCCAAGATAATGACCCTGTGTTATTGGAGATCAAAGCTAATATGGAGTAATGGATGGATTTCTCTATTGCAAATAATGGAAGATTGTTATTCAGGGGACGAGTTTGTATACCGGATCATGTGAATACTAATAAATTGATCCTAGAAGAAGCTCATAAATCTAAGTACGCCATTCACCCTAGTGCTACCAAGATGTATCAAGACCTCAAAAGGAATTATTGGTGGCCCAATATAAAAAAGGAAGTAGCAGACTATGTGTCACGTTGCCTCACTTGTCAACAGATTAAGGCGGAACATCAAAGGCCTGCTGGAGAATTACATCCCTTGGAAATTCTACAATGGAAATGGGAGAGTATAGAGATAGATTTTATCATGGGACTGCCTAAATCAAGAGGTGGACATGCTGGAATATGAGTAATCATAGACCGTTTAACAAAATCGTCTCATTTTCTACCTATTAAAAGCCGATGGTCTGTGGATATCTTGTCTGCCTTATACATGAATAAGATTGTTAAGTTACATGGTGTCCCTGTCACTATTATTTTCGATCGAGACCCTCGATTTACTTCACAATTCTGGAAGGGTCTGTAACATTCTTTGGGGACCCGATTGAATTTCAGTACAGCATTTCATCCGCAAACTGATGGACAAACTAAAAGAACCAATCAAGTGGTAGAAGATATGATAAGAGCATGTGTTATAGACTTCGGTGGAAGCTGGCACAACCATTTACCTCTAGTGGAATTTGCCTACAATAATAGGTATCGAGCTAGCATTCAAATGGCACCATTTGAGGCACTATATGGGAGAAGCTATCGCTCACCTATTTTCTAGAGTGAAGTTGGGGAAAGATAACTCCCGGGTCCAGAATTGATAAGGGATACTACCAATAAAGTTAAGCTAATTCGAGAAAGACTCAAGATGGCCCAAGATAGACAGAAATCATATGCTGATAGTCGAAGGTGTGACCTGGAATTCCAAGTAGGCGACCATGTATTTCTCAAGGTCTCTCCAGGTCGAGGTATTCGAAGGTTCGGTATCAAAGGAAAGTTTACACCAAGATTCATTGGCCTTTTTGAAATTCTTGAAAGAGTAGGAGAGGTGGCTTATCGTCTAGCATTACCTCCACAGTTGGCAAGAGTTCATAATATATTCCATGTCTCTATGTTAAAGAAATATGTTTATGATTTGTTCCACGTTATCACTTAGGATAATCTAGAAGTCCAAAAGGATTTGACATACGAGCTAAAGCCAATCAAAATAATTGAACAAGAGGTACGTCAACTTCGGAATAAAACCATTCCCATGATCAAAGTCCAGTGGACCAAATCTTGCCCACATGAAGCAACATGGGAGACGGAAGAAGCCATGCGCAAGAGATTTCTCGATCTATTTGAATGTAAGTACACTCTCCCATAAAATCTATGTAATTAAATTTGGGGACCAAATTCTCTTAAGTGGGGGAGGGTGTAATACCCCAAAATTTTATATAAATTTTTCTGAGATTTTTTTAGAGATTAATGAAATTAATTAGAATTTAAATAGATTTTTAAGGGCTTAAATAAGTCCTTATGGAAGCACAAATGATAACCAATTGACTTGGCCCATTTAAATAAGCCTAAGAGATCTAAAACCAAGCCCATAAGGTTTGGCCCATATTCTAGAAGCTTAAATTAGTATATTTACAAAATTTATGGGGATAATTACTCCTTATTAACATATAAATAATAGAAAGAGTTTGAGTTTAATCAAAATTCAGCACCCAAGACCAAAAGTGGTCTATCACGCGACTGCTTGGGACAAGAAACTGTCCTGCCTGGATTGCTTTTAAGAATCCGAACGCGAGCAGTTTAGATCGCACAAAAACTCCATTTTCTTCAGTCTAAATCATTTGGGATTGATGCAATCTGTTGGCTAGAAGACGATATAACACCTTTATGATGGATTGGTGACCTAATAAGGACTCTAAGTTAGTACAAATCCTTAAAACTCTAGCTAAACCTATAAATAGACCCCAGAACCAACTACGCGACCCTTACTTTTGGCTCGCATGAAACTAAGGTAAGGAGGACGAATTAGAGGTATGTTCTTTAGAATATTTTTTTCATCATACTAAGGTCTAACTACCCTCCAAATTTCGTCTTAGGAGATCAAGCCACCAGGAAGATAGAGGCGTTCAAGGTTGCTAGTTCGGTACAACAATCTTAGGAAATTGTGTGACCGGGCCAGATTGATCAGCAAAATAGGAGCCCTAAACGAGGTAATTAGACAGGGGTTATTTAGAGTTATTTGTCCCTTTTAATACCATCTTTTTACTCTCAAAATTTTGTGGTCATAGGTGAAAAGGATCAAGAGTTAGAAGGCCACGAAGTTGTTGTTCCAATTCAGGAGGAGCAGAAAATAGGGTCAAATTGCAATCTTAAATTCGATAATTAAAGCATAGTCCAGAGATAGGTTATCTCATGAACGGCTTAAACTTGATGTTAGGAATAAAAGCCTTCTGATTCCATTCATTTTCATGTACTGTACATAGAGAATTTTATGTTTTATTCATACTGTGCATTTAGTGTAATCTCCATGCATGAATCATAGCCCTAATTGAGTTAAAAAGAAAATCTCTTGTCCATTATACATAAACCCATGCATATTCTTGACCTATTCTCATTCAATCATGGTTTACAGTATGTTCTCGTTGATTACCTTGCATAACATGCCCTAGATTAGTGTTTATTTTACTATTTTCTCAGTTTTCTGTTAAACAGATAGAAACGGTCTATATGTGACCGCCAGAGATAGCTAAGCGGCACCTCGATAGACCGCTAGACTCCTGTAACCGGTCCACACCAGACCCCTTTTCAGTTCTGAGAACCAGTCCGAGCCTAACTGAATTTTGCCTAAGCATAACTCTATAATTATGGTATTTTTCATTCAAAATTATGTTAAACACCCTGTTTTAGCATGAGCATGATTTTAAACTATATTATCATTATCATGTAATTTCATGCTTAAATGTTATAGTTTTGTAATTAAATATTTCCTCTTTTATTTTTGAAACATGATTTATGGTGGTATTAGAACGTTGTTTTGATCGATGTTTTCACACGATCCACTCTTATCTCTGCAGACATTTTCTTAAGTACATAGAATATACTCCGGTATGTGACCATTAGTTACACTTTGCACTTATAGGCACACTCTCATGGACTTATGAATCTCTCCGCTGGATATTCCTTCTGTCGGACTAGGGGATTATGTTTCAAGGCCTCCATAAGACTCCGCGAGCCTGGGATTCCCACTGGGACGCCGAGCTGGTGGTACCATTAAAACCCAAATTGTCTAGAAGGCACTTATACCATCAATGTTTTCTGAATTCTGAGTCACAAAAGGTCCTGACTCGACCGCATAGCTCTGCCTAACGGTCCAGTCTTGACCGCCTGATTCATGAAACGGTCCAGGAAACGACCACTTATTTCCTAATTTTGTCTAACCCGAGGTTGACACTTGGGGTAGGTTTTCTTGAGTTCCTTGATGGTCTTAGGATTATCTGGAGTCCAACATATGCTTAACAAGTAATATTAAGATATGAAACTTAATGAATGTACCGTTATGCTGCCGGAATACCGTCGGAGTATAATATTCTTTTAATTCTTCCTTGATATCACATGTCAGTTTTGGTACATTTTATAGCTTGGTTACTTGGTCACGAGACTTATTATTTGGAATTGAATTATTGGCCAAAATTATTGTTATATCTCGTGGAAGTATAGCAATTTATAACTTGAAGATGCAAGACTGGGCACGGATTGTGTCCAAGGGCTCCATGCTAGTACCCTCGACGGATTGTCATAAACATGCTATAAACCATAGGGTACGATGATACTGGCATTGCATTGCGCTGGGAGTACTTTCTTTTATAAATGAGTGAAAATCACGAGACTTGTTATCGAAATTACATGATTGTTAATGACTTTCGAGTACATAGCCTTTACAAGGTTGTGTAAAGTACTTTCTAGATACTTACTCGTACATTCTTGTTCATGAAAGGCCAAATTTACATCTACATGATTAATCTTGCTTGTCCATAGTCCATACTCGCTTACGTCTACTTGCTCAGTTATTTTATGATTCTTGGTTATCTTTGTTTATATCGCTTGTTTATCGCGTTCTTATTTTTTTTATCTTGATTCGAGAGCTAAGACATTAATCCCTTAAATATTACCTTCATGTTGATACGAAGATACCTACTGGGCAAGTGTGCTCATACCTACTTTCTCAATTTTTCAGGAAGTATCGGTGAATCGGATTCGGAATATACAAGTAGCGGGTTCGAGAGTAATTGAAGATGAAATGGATCGAGAGAAGACCTAGTTGTCAAGTGTCTAGTCGAGTCCTATTGTAATCTTCTATTTTGTTGAGTCTATGATGTAAGGATGTTGAAAGTTGGGAATCTAATGTACTTGTGGTTTCTAGTATGGAATAAAGTTAGAATTTGGAAAAAATTTACTTGTGCAATTACTTCTATGTGATTATCTTACGCTCTGATTTCTTACTTACGAGAGACTTACCATGCCGACTGTTCACGTTCCGATATTCCTTCTACTGTATTAAAAGATCGGGGCATGACATAGCTCCTCTTTTTTCTTCTACCTTTTTTTGATCTCTCTTCCAGCCTTTTTGTTCATTCGGACCTTGCGTCCCTTTTATAGGGGTGGATGTGAACATTGTTCAAGCTTCCCTCAGCTCCTCCCTCTTCTTCTCCCTTTTATTTTTGTTCTTCAAAGCTTTTGAGAGCCTGTGCATAGGGGGCAGGAGGTTGGCAGGCCTGTCTCCCTTGGATTGGCCGGCACAGGCCGATGGGACGTGCTGCGGTTGGTAGGGGCAGACTACTCCATGACACTTCTCAAGACTTGCCGCTTATAGGAAGATCCCTCCAGTCACGCTGGCATGCTGCCGCTCGAAGGCAGGCACAGGGGTTGCCATTTTGGGTGCCCAAGGCTTCTAACATTAAATGCTCAGGGGTCTGTCATTCGCGCTTTAGCCGCTGGTTAAAGGGAGGATCTTCTGTTGGATGGGGTCTCCGGATGAGGCCTCAACCCCTCTCTTTCTTCTCCTTCCTCTTTTCTTCTTCCCTTTTTGTTGCTTCACCATTGACACGATCCGA
Organism: Amorphophallus konjac; assembly: GCA_022559845.1. Classification (NCBI taxonomy): domain Eukaryota; kingdom Viridiplantae; phylum Streptophyta; class Magnoliopsida; order Alismatales; family Araceae; genus Amorphophallus; species Amorphophallus konjac. The sequence continues at coordinate 177,161,774 of CM040120.1, read as the reverse complement.
CGCGAAACAGAGCATCGCGACGGAATGAACAGTGCGAGAAGTGACGTTTCTCAATTACTGTTCATCCGTCTAAATGGAGTATTTCCCCTTTTTTTATTTCGTCCGTCAGATGAGCCGCATGGAGCCGCCAGTTTAGGGGGTTGGTGTGGCGCCGGATGGGGGGCGTTGATTCAAAAGGGGGCAAGCCACTGGATCACTTGATCAATTCCTCTTTTTTTTGCTTTTCTTTTGTTTTACCGTCGGTTCAAGGGCACACAAGGGTGCCGGATCAATGGGGGAGGAAGGGCCCCCCGTCAGTTCAAGAGGGAACCACCGAATCACTTATTTTCTCCCATTTTTCTTCTCTTACTTTTCGTGTACGTCTGCATGTGCATCGACACACACAGGGGGTTGCATCAACGCACCCTGCTGCTTGCCTTAGTGGGATGCCCGTGACTTCATGCGTGCGTCGACGCGCTTGATAGGGTGCATCGACGCACCCCTTCTTTTCTTCCTCCTTTCCCCTCGCTTGGTTTGGAGCGGCCTAACGCTTCTAATGGTGAATTTTAAGTGTCCACAGGGCCACCAATACCAATATGTTAATCTCTTACTATGAAATGTTCAAAATGAAACCCGACGAATCCATTTCTAAAATGTATGCTAGACTCACTCAATTAACAAACTATCTGAAATCTTTGGGTAAAGAGTACTCTGACAGTGAGCTTGTGAGAAAAATTCTAAGATCTCTCACACCAGCGTGGCATACAAAAGCCATGGTGATTGAAGACTCAAAAGACTTGTCTGCCATGACAGTTGATGGGTTAATAGGTTCGCTCATGACATATGAGCTCAACCTAAGAAGAAACGAAGAAGACAACAAGAAAAAGAAGCCATTGGCTCCCAAAGTTTTTGAGAGCACTGACGAGTCCGATGTGGACGAAAAGGATGACATTTTAGAAGCAAGCCTAGGTGATCATGCTCTGCTGACTAGGCAGTTTAAAATTTTTTTGAGAAGTAGAGGTAAATTCCAGAAGAAGAAATGGCATTCTCAGGTAAACAAAGTCTCCAACTTTAAAACTGATCCAATCAAAAAGTTTGACAAAGTTATATACTAATAGTGCAAAAAGCCCATGGATATGCGAGGAGAATGCCCCGAGCTACTCAAGAAGATGACCAAGGGCAAGGGAAAGAAACCCAAGGCAATGATCTGCACCTGGAGCGATGACGAGGAGGAAGATGAGAGCTCCTCTGCAAATGAAGATGAAGATAACCTCTGCTTGGTGGAAAATGAGAGTGAAGATTAGGTAAACACCCCTTTTGAGAACTTTTCAATTGAAGAATGGGAGGATGCTTATACTAACTTGTTTGAAAAATATGAGATCTATAAGAAAAAAAACAAGCAGTTGAAGAAGAAAACCAATGTCTTGTCTCATGAAAATCTAGTCAATAAAAATCTGGAAATCCTAAAAGCTGAGAATTATTGACACCCATTTTTGACCTACAAGTTGAGTTATTTCTCTTATTCATCTTCCATAATGCTCCGAATTACCCATTGTTTTGGAGTCTTCTTTCACAGTATTTTGAGCCCATATCTTGACCATTTCTCAAGCCCATTGAGCTTTGGAAGCTATTACCTTCAATTCCCCCCCTTTCGGGTCCGTTTTGGATAGTTCGGGCGACTGAAAGGGCATCCGCGCAAACGCTACACAGTTCTCTGAAGGTGGTGTCCTAGGAGACTACGTTCATTAGAACGCGGTCATCTAGGTGACGACCTTCTTAGTGAATAGTAAATTTTTTGTTTTTATTTTATTTTTATCTATCATGGTAGCGGTCTCCTAGGAGACCGCATTCTTTGGTATTTTTTAAATTTTTTTTATTTATATTTAAATATTAAGTGACGGTCTTCTTGGGACCGCCACCTTCAGGTAGCAGTCTCCTGAAGACCATCTTCTCGATTTTTGTCCCAGAAGCCTCCCGGACGCCTTGGCTCGACCGTTGAACCTTTTTTCTGATCCCACCAAGTGACAGTCCATGCAAGACTGCCATCTTCAAGTTGCGGCCTTGCGATAGACCACTATATCGTTGCAGAATTTGGATGATTCCGAACTCTATTTTCTTCGGACGAGGACTTTTTAGAGTCCTTGTTTGATCCATTTTCGAGGGAGATAGGCCTCCACCTCGGTTTCCATCCATCTAGGACTCTTATCCTTGCTATTATCTCGAGGTTTTATCAATCAAAACTTCTATTTTTGGGAGTTTATCTCCTAATTTCGAGCTAGGGTTTTCGCACTCTATAAATAGGCACCCAGTTTACAGTGCGTGAAAGAGGGCTCTTCTTCGATTCGAGGCGAAGCCATGCTGCATCTCCGACTCATATCTTCGACCCCAACCTCTCCAGGGAAGTTTTAGCTTCAATTTCCAACGTTCAGGGCTCCTTATTCTTGTTTCTTCTCGTAGTTCTTTGTCCTCCATTTTCTCAAATCATCACAGATTTCTGCATTTCTGCACTGCATGCAGTTTTTCCAATTTTGCGTCGCTTCTCTTTGTAATTATACTACGTGATAATTCCTTTTCTTCAATCATACACATTCATAATACACACACCTATCTTTTGCACCCGTTTACAGAGGTTTAAAATCTCCCCCCGATGTGTTCTCCCCCTTTCTTTCACACTAATTTATGCATCCAGTATAGATTCTACACTTCATTTTCTAATGGATTTTTATCCTTGTGTTTGAGCTTTGTTTTGTAGGAGAGCATGATTGAACGTGGGGCCCTCTTCTTCTAGCCGGCTGGAAGGCGAGGAGGTGTTATCCCACATCGTTTCCTGCACCCCATATCAAGCACGATCACGTCTTCTTCTTCTTCATCTTTCCAAGGTACGCGACGTCGTTGCATCTTTTTCCCACACCTTTTTGGCATTGTCAACCCTTGGTGGCGATCATGGTACGTTTTCTATTCTCATGGCCTCTTTCTTGTATGCTTTCATGCTCATGCATATATGTTCATTGTTTGGGCGGGTAGAAATAAACATCTATAACCTAGCTTTTTTGGCGATCACGGTGGGGCACCTAGTGTCCATCACGTTATTCATACTCTACTACAAGTTTGGTGTGTGTTTGTATATGTTTAGATAGCATTTTCTTCATTTTTCTGCTGTTCTGGATGTTTCTAGCTATGTTAGGAGGTAGCGTTCTCCCGGAGGCTGCCATATACAAGTAGCGGCCAGAGGAGGGTCGCCATCTGGCACCTAGCAAATAGCGGCCCTCTGGAGGCCGCCACCTTCTTCCTGGCAGGTCCGGGGCAGGCGTCAACTATGGTTTTTCCGTGCGTTTGTTTGAGTTGTCCTGGAGGTTTTTGTCTGTGTTTTTCTATACTTTCGCATCCATTCATCATATCCTTCATATTGTTCATGTTATTTGCATCATAGTGTCATGTTTTCATTCCATCATGTTCTTCGAGTTTTGTGCTAGAATCCTGCAAGCAGACACAAGGTAGATTCTCAAGTACTTTCTTGATTGATGATCTAATTTGCTTTTCGGGGTCTGATTGTGCCTTTTTCTGGTTCTATCTTGTTGTCCTTCGTATTATCTTCAATTTCATATATCATTTGCATCTATATTGTTCTGTTTCTATTATTTATTCTTCCATTGATTTTTTAGTTTTATGCTAGAATTCTGCATGCACTCCGATGCGCATAGGGCCATGCATTGCACTTTGTAGTTGCATTCCACCTTGGTAAGTCATCCTCTCACCTCCATATTCCTCGGAGTCGACTAGCTGATCTTATTCGGGACCTCCGTAAGTATAGTCGTGGATTCCCACACGGACGTCGAGCCAGTTGTACTTTTCTACCCTTAGGATTTGTATTTTGCATATGTGTGCGGGAGTTAACCTTAGTCAACCCAAAGTTTGGACCTATTCCCCGTTGTTGCATCCCTACGGTTTTGATGATGTCTCACACTATAAATCAATCTTCTATCTCTAGATTAATTCATGTTTCATCATGTTAATGAGTGATGTTCATATGGTTGTCAGATAATATGCTCTACTTGATTCTGTCTACACTCTATCTGCATAGTCTGAACAGTGGTGGGTCGACCCCTCCTTGCTAATGAGTCGACCCCTCAGTACATTAATCATCTTAGTCAGTCCATTCACTGGTCTTTCTATTCAAGTCCATACAACAGGACTGTAGCCTGTTTATCTGAAAGTCTATACATCCGGAAAGGGGCCATGTCTATACATTCTTCAGTTGAATTCATTCAAAGTCTAAACATCAGCTTGATTGAGTAAGTCTATAAAGCATGCCTTGTTGTTCATAGCCTTTAAAGTCTGTACATCGCCTTCAGACCTTCAAGTCTATGCACTCCATGCTCATTCAAGTCTATACGTCCACAGTGTAACTTCAAAGTCTGAACATTGTCTCACTCCGTCAAAGTCCATACATTCTTAGCTGAACCCCATGTCTATACAGTGGCCTCGAGCGTCTCAAGTATACACACTGTCTTCGGCCTCAAAGTCTGTACAGTCGCTGCACTGTACAAGTCGATACACTGGCAGCCCTGCAGAAGTCTATACATTGGTTCAAACATTCCAACTCTGTACAATGGTCCTTCGAACACTCCAAGTCTATACAGTCTGCTTTCACGATTCAGAGTCTATACATCGTTCCTCAAAGGCTAAGTGTATACACTACTCACCGTCTCACTAAGCGTCTCACTTGCTAGTCTATACATCACTGTTGGGCATCAAAGTCTGTACACTACTCACCGTCTCACTAAGCGTCTCACTTGCTAGTCTATACATCGCTGTTGGGCATCAAAGTCTGTACACTGCTCACCGTCTCACTCAGCGTCTCACTTGCTAGTCTATACATCGCTGTTGGGCATCAAAGTCTGTACACTGCATCGTCTCAACTTGCGTCTCACTGAGCATCCATTCACTGTAAAGTCTGTACAGACTTCATCGTCTTGAGAACGTCTCATGCCTTTACCAAAGTCTGTACATTGGCAGCCTTTTACTTACGTTGCACTTTGAAGTCTGTACATCGAGTGAAGTCTGTTTAAGTCTTTACATCGCATAGCTCTTCATATAGGAAGTCTCTACACTGCTTGCAAGTGTTCAAGCCTATACAGCCTGCATGCTTCAAAACGCCAAGTCCATACATTGGCTTTGGACTGAAGTCTATACATTGCTTTAGGCAGAGCGAGTCTGTACATCGCACAACTTTCATACTTTCATTCTATTGTGCATCCTCTTCAAAACGAAGTGTGTACACTCGTTGGCTAACTGTTGAAGTCTGTACACTCAGTTAACCTGCAAGTCTATACACTCTCTCGTTTGAAACACTTGCTTAACTGTTGTTTCAATGTCTACACATTCGATGCCTTCAAGCATTGTTCTCTTCAAAGTCTATACATCATCGTCTATACATTGAAGTCCATACAGTGCATACTGTTGCACTCAAGTCCATACACTGAGCTCGCTGAAAAACCTCAACTCTATACACTCTCACACTGTGACACACTTGCCTATTTGGCATCCCTAAGTCTATACACTCGAGGGCCTCATACACTTCACAGAAGTCCACACATTTCATCATTTGTGCTAATGCATTCTTCAGCTAGTCTATACACTGAGTTTGCTTGAAGTCTCACAAGTCTATACACTGAGTTTGCTTGAAGTCTCACAAGTCTATACACTCCCTCAGTGTACACACTTGCTTAATCTGATATCCTAAAGTCTATACATTCGTATCTGACTGAACTAACTAATCACAGTTCTTTGTCTCAGCCTGCAGGTGATACAGGTCAATGATTGGGCACGTGAACCAAGGATGATGCCTGGCACGTGATCCGAGAATGCTCTGGAAAGGGAGGGAACGAGACTCCCTCGTGTGAAGGCCTGAAACTTAGGTCGAAAGCCATATAAAAGGTGTTGTCTGCGATGAGATGGGGCGAACTGGAGAAAAAGCCTAAGAGAAGAATTCCTGAGCAGAAGAAGAAAAGAGAGAGAGCCTCCACGTTCCAGAAAGAAGATAGAGAGAAAAGATTAGAGAGCAGTCCTGTGAGAGAAAAGTCTGAGTGAGAGAGAAGAGTCTATTTGCTTCTTCGGAAGCTACATTTTGTGTTTGATTTTTCTGAAATGATTTGTGTTCATCGTTGGTCTTGTTTACATTTCTGTTTTTCCTTTTATTTCTTCATATATCTGATCTCGAGTTGTTACCCTCCAGTGTTTGGAGGAAGGGAGTGTTACTCCGGTTTCCCTCTGGGCTGCAGAGGAAGAGAGATCGTAGATCTCTAGTTTTGCTAGTGACGGGTTGTCATTAGCAGGTTCCCTCCGGGTTGAGGAAGGGAGAGCTATCTCCGGTTCTGCTCTAGCTAGTAGCTGGAACAGGTTTCAAGCTCTGTGGGTAGCAGAGTTTGGTTGAGGGATTTGTTTCCTTTGGTTATTCAAGCTGTGTGGCAGCACATTGTTCGCAGACTGAGTCTGCAGGTTTCTAGCATTGGCTAGTGGAATCCTTACTCTAGTTGGAGTGAGGGGTGGATGTAGATTGTGGACTACAATCGAAGCACCTTAAAATCTCTTGTCTCCTCTGTGGTTTGCTACAATCGTTGATGCTCTCTATCTGCTTGGCAATGTGCTTGTGTGTGGACGGCCTCTTCCAATCGCATCTTATTACTCTACTTTAGTTTCTCACTGCATTAGCTATTTTGTTTAGCTATATTCGGTAGGTTGATTTTTGAAGTAGTGATTTTCCGCTGAAGTTGTTCAAATCGGGAGTGATCTATTCATCCCCCCTTCTATATCACTCATGATGCGCTAACATTTGGTATCAGAGCAGGTTCGCATCATGTGGGCGAACGATCAGGGAAATGCTAATGGTCCTAGAAGCTTCATGGCTGAAGGTCAATCCATTAGTCGCCCTCCATTTTTTGATGGTAATAAATATCTATTTTGGAAGAACAGGATGGAAGTGTTTATCAGGGCTCAGAGCCACAAGCTGTGGAGAGTGATTACTGTTGGGCCGTATGATCTGCCACCGAACGAGGACGCGTGGACAGATGACCATGTCAAGCTATCTTCACTCAACTGGACGACGCTGAACATCATCCAGTGTGCTGTTCACCCAGAGGAATATGCTCGCATATCTACCTACAAGACTGCCAAACGAATGTGGGATGAGCTGCAGCTAATCTATGAAGGTACAACTCAAGTGAGAGCCTCAAAGATAAATGTCTACACCTCTGAGTATGAACTGTTTAAAATGAAACCAGAGGAGAATATTACTAAAATGTATGCTAGCTTATCTTTGATCACGAATACTCTTAAGGGGCTAGGGAAAGAGCTAGCTGAGGCAGACATTGTCAGGAAAATTCTGAGATCTCTATCCCCGGCATGGCACACTAAGGCCATTGTGATTGAAGAGTCAAAAGATCTGACTACCTTGACTGTGAATGAACTCATAGGATCCCTTATGACCTATGAGATGAATTTCAAAGGAGGCGGTGAAGGAAGTGATAGGAAGGCTAAGAATGTAGCTCTAAGGGCATCCTGCAACAAGGGTAGCAACAGCGGGAATAGCAGCAGTAGCCCCGAGTCCGAGTCCGAGCTTGATGGTTTTTCTGATCTCGACCAGGAGGAGCAGGCAATGCTCACTCGACAGTTAAGAAAATTTTTGAAGAAAAAGGGGAAAACCTTTAGGAGGAAGAAGCCATATTCCTTTGGCAAGAATGCTGAATCTAGCAATCATAAGGATAGAAATTCTAAGAGACTTACTTGTTTTCATTGTAACAGACAGGGACACATGAAAGGCGAGTGTCCAGATCTTCAGAAGAAGGGTCCCTACTTTCAGAGGAAGAACACAAAGGTGAAGAAGAAGAAAAAACCTCAGGCAATGGTCTGCACATGGAGCGAGGAAGAAGAAGATCCCGAAGACACTTCCTCAGAGGAATATGAAGAAGGAATTTGCCTAATGGCAAACAGCGAGGAAGAGGTAATAACTGTCTTTGAAAATTTCTCGATTGATGACTGGGAGGATGCTTATGGTGAATTGTTAGATAAGTTTAACTCTCTCAGTAAAGAGCATAGAGTTCTGAAAAGAAAACTTAATACCACTGTTGAAGAACAAACCCAGGTCTGTGAGGAAAATCAGAAACTAAAATTGCAACTAGAAGAAATGACCTCACTAAGAAAAGAAAATGATAAGCTCAAGGAAGAAAACCAGGACAGTCAAAATCAGCTGAATGAACTCAAAATACGAATTGAAGAAAGCTTAAATGAAAGTAGAGTGAACTCAGAAAAATACGAAGCTGTTAAGAAAGTCAATAGTGAACTTCTAAAAAATTCTGAGTCCCTTTAAAAGGAGCTGGAAGACAAACAGAAAGTCTTGGAAAAGTTTGTCCAAGGAAAATCCAGTCTGGATGCAATACTAGGGGCTAGGGTTAATTTCAATAAGGAGGGTCTAGGCTATGACCCATCTAACAAAAGACCCTTACAATTCAAAACCATTACCTTCTGCCCAGAGAAGGGAAAAGAAAAGCTGGACACACCATCCCGCTCAAACAGCAGTAAGGGAACTCAAGGTCAGAAGGAAAATTCTAAAAACAGTGATGATCAACATTTTAAAATGGGAATGAATTTTATGAAAAATTTCACTAAGCCCACAAGTCAGAACATAAATGATATATGGATCAAGCAAGGGGATCAGAAGAAAAGATGGAAGTACTACAATCAAATGGGTCCAAAGAGGACCTACTGGAGAAATGATCATCATCTTCAAAAATCTGCTGATCAACAAACTTACAGGAGATATTCTAGAAATGGCAAGCCTAATGAATGGAATAAAACTTACTTTTCCAGACCAGCCGGCTATAATTTCAATAAAACAGAAGTAAAGGTGCCAGAGAAAACAATGTTGAAGCAAATCTGGATTCCTAAACATTTGATCAGTGAATTGAACAATGTCTTTGGACCCAATTCATCTTGGGTTCCAAATCACTTTGCTTGACTTTGTTGTGTAGGTCGGCCTGGCAGCTGAAGACAACAAGTGGTACCTTGACAGTGGCTGCTCCAGGCACATGACAGGTGACCGATCCAAGTTCAGCAAGATAGAGATGAAGGTAGGGGGTCTGGTCAAGTTTGGAGGAAAGAACAAAGGTAAGATTATTGGAGTTGGTACAGTGGGTAAGTCTTCCACAAACTCCATTGAAAAAGTTCTACTTGTGGAAGGTCTTCAACACAACCTGATTAGCATTAGTCAGTTATGTGACAAGGGTCATAGGGTTGTATTTGATGATAATTCATGCATAATCGTTGAAATAAATTCTGATGTGGTTAAATTTGTAGCCAACAGGATTAATAATGTCTACATAGTAGACTTAGATGAGGAATCTGAATCTAATATTTGTTTCTCTGCCAATTCTGAAAATGATGTTTTTGAATGGCATAGACGTCTAGGTCATGCTAGCTTTACTACTTTAAATAAATTGGTCAATCATGATTTAGTTAGAGGCATGCCTAGAATTAAATTCAATTCGATATCAAAATCATGTGATGCCTGTGCTCTAGGCAAACAGACCAGAAACTCTTTTAAATTAAGATCTGAGCCATTGTCCTCTAGACCAATGGAACTTCTCCATATGGACCTTTTCGGTCCCACTAGAACTCAGAGTCTTAATGGAAACAGGTTTGGCTATGTCATCATAGATGACTTCTCTAGATATTCATGGATATTCTTCTTAGCAAATAAAAGTGATGCATTTCAAAAGTTTAATCTTTTTTTCAATAAGGTCAAACAAGAAGGAAAACACAAGATCTGTACTATTCAATCTGATCATGGAGGTGAGTTTGAAAACTCCATGTTTTCTGATCTTTGTGAAAGAGGGACTAACTCACAGGTTTTCTTCTCCCAGGACACCTGAACAGAATGGGATTGTGGAGAGAAGAAATAGAACTGTGGTGGAGATGGCCCGAACCATGCTGATTGAAAGTAAGTTACCTAGAAGGTTTTGGGCAGAAACGGCCAATACAGCAACTTACATAATCAACAGGGCCATGGTAAGACCCATTCACAAGAAAACACCCTATGAGCTTCTAAAAGGTAAGAAACCAAACTTGTTTCATTTCAGAATTTTTGGAGTAAAATATTTTATTCACAATAATGACAAGAAAGATTTAGACAAGTTTGAAGCTAAAAGCTCCCCTGGAATATTTTTGGGATATTCAGAAGTGTCTAGGGCATATAGAGTCTTCAACATAACAGACAAAAAGGTTGAAGAGTCTCCACACATTATTTTCAGTGAAAAGAAAGGTGTGTCTAACATTGAAAAATTTGACAGGGACTCCAATCATGATGGGGAATTCCTAGAAGACCAGGAAGAAGAGAAGACTCAGCCGAGTGGAACAACAAATCCCCTCAATCAGGAAGGGCCAAGAGAAACAGGTGAGTCTTCAACGAATGTTAGATTTCTTAAAGACCATCCGATAGATAATGTCATAGGCAATCCTGAAGATCCTCTTCGAACTAGGTCTCATTTTAGGAATGTGAATAATGAAGACTTAATTGCTTTAGTCTCACAAATTGAACCCAAATCAATAGAAGAGGCCTTGGCTGATCAAGCTTGGGTCAATGCCATGAGTGAGGAATTAGGCCAGTTCGAAAGAAATAATGTCTGGGAACTTGTTCCAAGACCAGATAATGTTAATATCATAGGAACTAAGTGGGTGTTCAAAAATAAAATGAATGAAGATGGAGTCATCTCAAGGAATAAGGCCAGATTAGTAGCCAAGGGCTACTGTCAGGAATTTGGTGTAGATTTCGATGAATCCTATGCACCTGTTGCTAGGATGGAGGCTATAAGACTGTTGCTTACTTTTGCATGCTCAAAGAACATAAAACTCCAATAAATGGATGTTAAAAGTGCTTTTTTTAATGGAGTCATTAAGGAAGAAGTTTTTGTTGAACAACCCCCTGGATTTCAATTTTCTCTTCAACCTGACCAAGTTTTCAGGTTAAACAAAGCCTTGTATGGTCTAAAGCAGGCTCCAAGAGCATGGTATGAAAGATTGACTGAATATCTGATCAGCAAGGGCTACAAAAGAGGTAAGGTTGATCAAACTCTATTTACCAAGGGTACAAATAGAGATCTCATCATAGTTCAGGTATATGTAGATGACATAGTATTTGGATCAATTAAGCATGAACTATGTGATGAATTTTCTAAAATGATGTCTGCTGAATTTGAAATGAGTTTGGTTGGTGAACTAAAATACTTTCTTGGCTTGCAGGTACAGCAGCTAGAGGATGGGTGCTTCATCAACCAGACCAAATACACATTGGAACTGTTCAAGAGGTTTGGTATGGAAAACCTAAAGCACATTACAACACCCATGGGTACCAATACCTCACTGGATGCAGATGAGACAGGTAAATAAGTAAATGCCAAACTTTATCGAGGTATGATTGGATCTCTTCTTTACTTGACAGCTTCTAGACCTGATATACAATTCAATGTAGGAATGTGTGCAAGGTATCAGTCTAGACCTACTGAATTACATTTAGCTGCAGTGAAAAGAATTTTCAGATATTTGTCAACTACTCATTCTCTTGGTTTATGGTTTCCTGCATCACACACATTTAACTTAGTTGCATACACAGATGCTGATTATGCAGGCTGTAAACTAGACAGGAAAAGCACTAGTGGTCATTGTGAAATTTTGGGTGGGTGTTTAGTGTCTTGGGGCTCCAAGAAACAACATTCTGTGGCCCTCTCCACTGCAGAAGCTGAATATGTAGCTGCAGGGAGTTGTGGAACACAAGTCATATGGATTAAACACCAGCTTCAGGACTACCAAGTAGACCTGGGGTGCACACCTATCTATTGTGATAACACAAGTGCCATTAATCTTATCAAAAATCATGTTTTGCATTCATGCACCAAACACATAGAGATAAGGCATCATTTCATAAGAGATGAGGTTTCTAAAAGCAATTTTGAACTGATTCATGTAGGCACAGATAATCAGATTGCTGACATCTTCACTAAACCTTTGGATAATGAAAAATTCGCAACACTGAGAAGAGAATTAGGCTTATACAAACTGTGAAGTCTGTTCTTTTTGTGAGGGGGAGTTCTGTCTATCTGTTGGTTAGCTTTCAGGACTGCTTTGAGTGAGGGGGAGCTGATTAAGCTGTGAGAGGAAGAGTTCTTTGACAGATTCAAAAAGTTTGACCAGATATGTGTCTTTGCTGAGTTTCATGATAGATCTAGTGTGGTTCTCTCAGACAGTAGAATGTCACTTAATTCTTAAGTCTATAAGTCAGTGATTCTAAAATCCAGTCAGAATCTTTCCTTTAGTATTCTTTCAGAGATCTGGATTAATTGTAAAAGGTATATCTTCCTACATTGTTAATAATTCTGGTTCAGGCCAAAACTTGTATGTCTTGATATCTGACCCAATCAGCTTGAAATCTAGACTTCAAGACTCACTTCAAGAAATAGTCCTTCTGGTATTGCTTTCAATCATTCTATCTCTTCAACACAAGGGCTTAACTGAACAAACATGTCTTGTCTTGGGCACTGAGAAACTGGGAGTTTCATCAATGGAATGAATATTTCTCCTATGTCATGAGGTGTCAAATGCTTAAAAATGAATGAGAAGACATGACAGAGCAATGGTGGCTTGCTGGTGAGTAACTGGGGACTCTGGCCTCTAATCAAGGTGTTTTCTCATGTCAAAAGCCACAGTTACTAACTCTGTTTCTTAATAAAAAAAGGAAGTAATGAGGTACTCACTCTGAGTAACTGGGGATTCAGGCCTCTAATCAAGGTGTCTCTCTAATGTCAAAAGAGTGAATCACCAACTTACTCATTGATCTTCTTGAAAATCATCTCAAAAAATTCCTTGTTGTGGTGCAACTAATGGATTGCTTGTCCTCAATACCTTGAGAACACCTCTCTGAATTTGTCTCTTGCTGTCTTGTAGAATAGTTGAATGCTCAGCTATATCAGGCCATACTTGTTAACTCCTGCTCTAAATCATACACTTTGTTTGCTGATAAACCTTTCTATCATCCTATGTCTCTATTGTGTACTGGGGTTTATAGAATCTTCACTTGAGTTTAGAACCTCACTTATTCTCTTAAGACCTACTCATGACTTTCCGCACTAAGCAGTTACTGCACTTCGTCCTCATGTTGCCAGCACTTTCATATATTCTGCCTTTCCTTTTGCTAATGTCAAAGGGGGAGAGAAGTTTAGCAATATCAGTAGATCAGATCATGAGTTTAGGGGGAGATTTGTTCTTGAGCCAAGGAAATAACTTGTCTTGTGAGGAAAAGAGCTGAGAGTGAGTTGTGGGGGAGTGGTTTTTGAGAAAGAAAGAATTCTGTAGTAGTATTTAATTTGTCTGTGCTTGCACTTGCTTTGAATTTGCTTTGTTTGTTGAAGTTGCAGTTAATTGCTTGATATGCCATGATATTGCTTGATTCATAGTGTTGCCATCATCAAAAAGGGGGAGATTGTTGCATCCCTATGGTTTTGATGATGTCTCACACTATAAATCAATCTTCTATCTCTAGATTAATTCATGTTTCATCATGTTAATGAGTGCTGTTCATATGGTTGTCAGATAATATGCTCTACTTGATTCTGTCTACACTCTGTCTGCATAGTCTGAACAGTGGTGGGTCGACCCCTCCTTGCTGATGAGTCGACCCCTCAGTACATTAATCATCTTAGTCAGTCCATTCACTGGTCTTTCTATTCAAGTCCATACAACAGGACTGTAGCCTGTTTATCTGAAAGTCTATACATCCGGAAAGGGGCCATGTCTATACATTCTTCCGTTGAATTCATTCAAAGTCTAAACATCGGCTTGATTGAGTAAGTCTGTACAGCATGCCTTGTTGTTCATAACCTTTAAAGTCTGTACATCGCCTTCAGACCTTCAAGTCTATACACTCCATGCTCATTCAAGTCTATACGTCCACAGTGTAACTTCAAAGTCTGAACATTGTCTCACTCCGTCAAAGTCCATACATTCTCAGCTGAACCCCATGTCTATACAGTGGCCTCGAGCGTCTCAAGTCTACACACTCTCTTCGGCCTCAAAGTCTGTACAGTCGCTGCACTATACAAGTCGATACACTGGCAGCCCTGCAGATGTCTATACATTGGTTCAAACATTCCAACTCTGTACAATGGTCCTTCGAACACTCCAAGTCTATACAGTCTGCTTTCACGATTCAGAGTCTAAACATCGTTCCTCAAAGGCTAAGTGTATACACTGCTCACCGTCTCACTAAGCGTCTCACTTGCTAGTCTATACATCGCTGTTGGGCATCAAAGTCTGTACACTGCTCACCGTCTCACTAAGCGTCTCACTTGCTAGTCTATACATCGCTGTTGGGCATCAAAGTCTGTACACTGCTCACCGTCTCACTCAGCGTCTCACTTGCTAGTCTATACATCGCTGTTGGGCATCAAAGTCTGTACACTGCATCGTCTCAACTTGCGTCTCACTGAGCATCCATTCACTGTAAAGTCTGTACAAACTTCATCGTCTTGAGAATGTCTCATGCCTTTACCAAAGTCTATACATTGGCAGCCTTTTACCTACGTTGCACTTTGAAGTCTGTACATCGAGTGAAGTCTGTTTAAGTCTTTACATCGCATAGCTCTTCATATAGGAAGTCCCTACACTGCTTGTAAGTGTTCAAGCCTATACAGCCTGCATTCTTCAAAACGCCAAGTCCATACATTGGCTTTGGACTGAAGTCTATACATTGCTTTAGGCAGAGCAAGTCTGTACATCGCACAACTTTCATACTTTCATTATATTGTGCATCCTCTTCAAAACGAAGTGTGTACACTCGTTGGCTAACTGTTGAAGTCTGTACACTCAGTTAACCTGCAAGTCTATACACTCTCATTTGAAACACTTGCTTAACTGCTGTTTCAATGTCTACACATTCGATGCCTTCAAGCATTGTTCTCTTCGAAGTCTATACATCATCTTCTATACATTGAAGTCCATATAGTGCATACTGTTGCACTTCAAGTCCATACACTGAGCTCGCTGAAATACCTCAACTTTATACACTCTCACACTGTGACACACTTGCCTATTTGGCATCCCTGAGTCTATACACTCGAGGGCCTCATACACTTCACAGAAGTCCACACATTTCATCCTTTGTGCTAATGCATTCTTCAGCTAGTCTATACACTGAGTTTGCTTGAAGTCTCACAAGTCTATACACTGAGTTTGCTTGAAGTCTCACAAGTCTATACACTCCCTCAGTGTACACACTTGCTTAATCTGATATCCTAAAGTCTATACATTCGTATCTGACTGAACTAACTAATCACAGTTCTTTGTCTCAGCCTGCAGGTGATACAGGTCAATGATTGGGCACGTGAACCAAGGATGATGCCTGGCACGTGATCCGATAATGTTCTGGAAAGGGAGGGAACGAGACTCCCTCGTGTGAAGGCCTGAAACTCAGGTCGAAAGCCATGTAAAAGGTGCTTTCTGCGATGAGATGGGGCGAACTGGAGAAAAAGCCTAAGAGAAGAATTCCTGAGCAGAAGAAGAAAAGAGAGAGAGCCTCCACGTTCCAGAAAGAAGATAGAGAGAAAAGATTAGAGAGCAGTCCTGTGAGAGAAAAGTCTGAGTGAGAGAGACGAGTCTATTTGCTTCTTCGGAAGCTACATTTTCTATTTGATTTTTCTGAAACGATTTGTGTTCATCGTTGGTCTTGTTTACATTTCTGTTTTTCCTTTTATTTCTTCATATATCTGATCTCGAGTTGTTACCCTCCAGTGTTTGGAGGAAGGGAGTGTTACTCCGGTTTCCCTCTGGGCTGCAGAGGAAGAGAGATCGTAGATCTCTAGTTTTGCTAGTGACGGGTTGTCATTAGCAGGTTCCCTCCGGGTTGGAGGAAGGGAGAGCTATCTCTGGTTCTGCTCTAGCTGGTAGCTGGAACAGGTTTCAAGCTCTGTGGGTAGCAGAGTTTGGTTGAGGGATTTGTTTCCTTTGGTTATTCAAGCTGTGTGGCAGCACATTGTTTGCAGACTGAGTCTGCAGGTTTCTAGCATTGGATAGTAGAATCCTTACTCTAGTTGGAGTGAGGGGTGGATGTAGATTGTGGACTACAATAGAACCATCTTAAAATCTCTTGTCTCCTCTGTGGTTTGCTGCAATCGTTGATGCTCTCTATCTGCTTGGCAATGTGCTTGTGTGTGGACGGCCTCTTCCAATCGCATCTTATTACTCTACTTTAGTTTCTCACTGCATTAGCTATTTTGTTTAGCTATATTCGGTAGGGTGATTTTTGAAGTAGTGATTTTTCGCTGAAGTTGTTCAAATCGGGAGTGATCTATTCATCCCCCCCCCCTTCTATATCACTCTTGCTGCGCTAACACCCGTAGCATTCAAATTTTGAGGGAATTGTTCTTAATTTAAATCATTAAAAGGTCCACCAAAAATTTGGAAAATAAAAATTTTCTCATCATATTAACTTGTTTGATCTTGGGTGAAACCTCCCTTATTGCTTTGTTTGTGTTGTTTGGGCCTATTCAAGCTCGTTTGTGGTGTTGTGTGATGCAATCTTTATCGGTCTTCCTCCATAGGTCTCTCTCTCTGTCTGTCTATCTTAGAGCCTGGTAGTGGTCCTCCCAGGGCCGCCTCCTTCTATTAGCGGTCATTAGACGACCGCCTTATGCCCTGCGAGTTTGCCCTCATCCCTAGCTATCGCCCTTGCTTCCCTGGCTGTATTTCCCTTGATATTTCTGTATTAAGTCTCCACTTTCCTCATGGAGCACACTTTAATCCCTTGTACCCTTCTTTCCAATCCTCCTACTCCCGCGTGGAATCCTCTTCCAGATGAGTAGTGATAAGCGGATCTAGAGGGGAGGGGTGAATAGATCAGCCCCTTCTTTGCAGAAATAATAAATAGATAAAACTGAAGAGTAGTAAGGCAAGAACAATCGCCAGCTAGTGAGCTAAATGCACGGAAGATATATCAATAGCATTCATACCCAAGCATCTAGTAACAAAGCAAGAGGGAAAACAAACCACAGCTACACAGGATTTTAAGGTGGTTCGGTCTCTATCCAGAGACCAACATCCACCCCTCACTCAATTGAGTGAGGCTTCACTAGTGCAAACGCACTACCGCTGATTCATAGCTTCCAATTGAGAGATGACTATCTCCAATCTGCTGCCAAACAGCTTGAGGGTACACAACCCAAGGCCACAGACCTATGAACACACAGTCCGTCTTCCTACACACAGGTAGGGAACAAAGTAGTAATATGAGTGTTGATAAGAACAAAATGGAAAGAAGATAGATAGACATGGTATGACAATAGAAATCAGGGGAAGAAGGAAAGTCCTGTCTGGGAGAAAACTGGACAATGCTTGGATGCTCTTCCTCTTCTTCTTGGGTCTTCACCACGAACACAAGAGGAACGGTGATCGATCTCCACAGCTTTCAAAGGGCGACTGAGGATGCTCTCTCCCTTGCGGTTCAAGCTCCAGAAAGAGAAGGAGATGAGTTATATCATAGCTTTCATGCCAGTGGCAAGAGGAAGGTGAGATCTCCACTCTCTTCTGTGCTCCTCTTCTCTGCCGCTATCCTTCCTTGTTCTTCTACTCTGCCTACTTGTGAAGTTCTCGAACCTTCTACACGTCCAAGTTTTGTCCAGCTTTATCCTCTCTAGAACTCCCCTGTGCAGGATGTCGTACTCGCATTCCCCATTTGATTCAGTGTTATTGTCTCTTCTGCCGTGCGCGCTAGTACGTGGGTAGGTTGATAAAAAAAATGGGAAAAAGGACCCACTCCTGGAAGATTCCTCTGCCACCCAATCAGTTCCTCTGCAAAAGTGGGCTTCCAGAAGGATTTTCAAGTGCAAGCGGATCCTCCAAGGCCGGTTGTGGATCTTGGAAAGTGGACTCTAATAGATTCAGATCCGTCTAGATGAGCTTGATGTTGTCGACACCTTCAGACAAAGTGTCGACACTTCTCATTAAAGTCTTGAAGAAACATGGCTTCTACACAAAACAGGTCGACACTTCGTTGGCCGCATGTCGACACAGGCGCCACACTCGCGTGCGGCTCGAGCCTCCGTGTCAGGGCATCAATATGAAGTGTCAGGGCATGTGCGCCAGACAGAGATGAAATCCACTATGTTGAACCGAGGGTGTCGACACTCTTTCATAGGGTGTCGACACACGGTGCCAAACTGAAGCTGCTTAAACGCGAGTTTCTTCTTGACGTGTCGACACGTCCAGATGACAGGTCGACACTTTGAGTTAACTTCTCCTGTACTTGTTCAAACCAGAAATTAAACCAAACTTGTTAGATAAATCACAAAGATCTAATAATGATTTATGGTTTGTTATCATCAAAACCAGGGGACATAACATTCTCCTTCTTTTTGATGATGACAACCATGAATCATTATTTAAAAACATTCATATGGCATTTAAGCATTTCAGTTGAAGAACATCAAACAAAAGAGGTTTTGCCATTCAATAAGAAGCCATTCTTATATACATCGACCAAAACGTCGTACAGACCCATTGATCAATCATAGTTTCATCAAACGAAAGATTTTCATTCAAGTGTTTATAGAAGTATGAATGAGGTTTGACTTTCTAAATTTCTAACACTAAATGAAACTAAGAAGATGCCAATGCCAGATGATGATTTTAGCACTCTCATCAGTCTTCATCTCTTCTCCCCCTTTGTCATCAGCAAGGAGGGGGTGAACGAGGTGGTTACTATGGTGGAGGCATGAAGCTTGAGCTTCGAAGAAATTGAAGTTTCTGAGATTCTGAGAGTTGTTGTTGCAAGTGGAGAACTGATGCAACAGAGTATGTACTTTCTGAGTCAGTTGCTCATCTCTTTCTTGCACAAACGGGTGAAGAGACTTGATGTTGTCATTTATAGCATCTAGCCAGTTGTGTAACATTTCACAGATGTATTCAGTCTGTGCTTTCTATTGGGTTCTTTGTAGTGAGACATAGGAGGATGTAGCTTCAGAGGGACGAGGATACCATTCATCACCTTTGTCTTCCAAAATAGGTTGAAGTTGAGCTTTGTGTAGACGAATCAATTCAAGAATTTTTGCTTCAACCATATCCATTTTTTTGTATACAACATCCATCTTTTCTTCAGCTCTGGTGGAGATGTTCACCATCGTGGCTGTGTCAGCACTAACTTTTTCTGCAATCTTGGTGGAGGCATCAAGGAGTTTTTTAGAGTCAATATGAACTTTTCCTTTCAGCCTAATTGATTCATCAATGACTCGTGCAGAATTGGCATGTACTGCTGATTCCAGATTAGTGGTGAGTTTTAAAAATTTTGCAGTCTCAGCGACCTTTTCTCTTATTGTGATAGTGTCAACAACCACTCTTTCTTCAATTCTATTAGAGGTATCAATGAGTGTTGCATATTTGAGATTCATATTGCTTTGATCTTCCCGAAAGTCATACGCATGCATAAGCATTTCTGTTGTCTTTTCTTGGGTTTCAATATGAACCTCTCTCAATCTTTTCATCATTATCCCTGCTTTTTCACAAACATGCATCAGTGAGTTCATAAAGGCATACAATTGCTCATCAGACTTGTGCTTATCTCTTACAAACTTCTCCCATCTGTTGTTCTGAGTTTGTTCATTGTGAACAAACCTTGCATCCAGTCTCTTAACCTTCATATCAAGCTACATAATTGAGGAATTTACATTTGCAAATTGAGTAGTAAGAAATCTAATCAGGGTTGGGTGAATACCCATAAGACCTTCAGTGGCAGCAGATTGTGGTCCTCTTGATGATGAGGCTTTTGTATGAAATTCAGGAGGTGCCTCTCTTTCAGCATATACTCTAGGTTCAAATGGAGAGTCTGAGGTAGAAGAATCCCAAATTGTGTTATGGGACCAAAATACATTTCCTATGGCACATCCTGCTACTACTGATCCTATTCATAGTGAGCATCCATATGGAACTATTCTTCATATTGTTCTATGTACTCCTCTACAACTTGCTGAGCTTGTTGCGCAGGTGTTGGTTGTACTGGTTCTGCTGGCTATGCTGGCTGGTCGGCCGGTTGTTGCTGCATAGGTGCAGCAGGAGGTTCAGTCTGGTGACCAGGCAAATCCCTTACAACTTTGTCTCCTTTCTTCTTGAAATGCATGTAGTTCTCAATAAACCTCAGGCAATATACATTACTCTGAAAGATTTTTTTCATCTTTTCATTTTCCAAAGAAATTCCAACTCTCTGAAAAATTGTTGTCAAGTGTGCAGCATAGGGCATATTTCTCCTTTGCCCTGTACAAATCCCCATGATATGTAGCATAGTTTATGGAAGATAGATTTGCAAATTATTGAACATGCAGAAAAAAATAAACCTCTGGGTTTCTATAATCCGACTTCTGCCACCCCCTTGTGAGGTAATGATGGTGGTGCACATATGGTGCAGTAGCCGTTGCAATGGGGGAAACCGGTTAGTGTCAAAAAAATTCTTAGGAATTTGAGCTTCATCATCAGGATTGCTGGGCTTTTCAGTCAAGATAACATATGTAGCAAATAATTATATTTGGAATTCATATTCCAACAACCCATCCCGGGGAATACGTAAAGCTTTGTGAAGAAGCTTTGTTGACTATTTGATCTTTACTCCCTTGACTTCAGTCCAGAGAGCCTTTTGGTTCTGATCATAATATAAGTTCTTGTAGAACTGTTGGACCATAAAAGGGTAGTAGACCCTGTGTCTAGACAAAAACTTCCTCCAATCTTGGAATTCTATAAGTGGAAGTATGATGGGGGCATCCCTTGTCCCTCCACATTTTTTCGAGGCTCAGATTGTTCGTCAGCATGCGCCATTATGTTCGTCATATTTTTCTGAGTCTAGTCATGTAAATTTTATATTTTATTTGAGTCATAAACTGTGTAATTTTTCCTTTATTTGAGTCCGGTACCTAGGTTAGTGAGTCATTTACCTAAGTTCTCTGTCACATGGTTGATTAGGTTGGCTATTAGCCCCAATTCAATGGGCTGGGCCCAGGGGTGCCCCTCCCTGGTCTGTCTGGTCATTGTGTCAATTGTCCAGGGTCATTATGGTCATGTGAAATGTCCTATATCTATAAATACCCCCCTCCCCTCTCTCATTTGTAACCTTTGATGATCAATGAAAATTTGAGTGAATTCCAAAATTTTGAGTGTTCCTTTGGAGTGAGAAGCTCTCCCTCTCCCCCTCCCCCCTCTCTCTCTCTAGAAGGGGGCAAACCCCTCCCTCTCTCCTTCCCTCCCCCAATTTCAAAAATCCCTCTCTCTCTTCCCCCATTCACTCCCATTAAAACCCCTCTCTCCTCCCCATACCCCATTTAACCCCACCATAACTCCCTCTCCCTTCCAAGGCAACCCTTGGCACTCCCCATACACCCCTTCACTTCCCCAAGCATCCTTACACCATTCCCAAGCCTAAAATTTAAATTTTCCATCCTCTCCCACCCCTTCTCCCCCACCTTGGTCGCCCCTCCCTGCCCCCTCACCTCCCTGGTCGCACACCATCCCCCTCATTCCTCCTTGGTCGACCACCCACTCCCCCTCTCTCTAGCTTTGGTCTGGCCGTACCAGCCCAACACCAACCCCTTCCACCTTCTCCCAGCCCTACCAAGACCTTCCCACTGCAGCCTCCAGCCTCCCATCGACCCAACACTATTTCCCCAACCTCCCTCTACCATCAGGCCCCACCTCCCCAGCTTCCACCTTCGCCCATCCCTCCATCTACATACCATCCCTCGCCCTACCCTGCACCAGTTCGCAGGCTGTAGATCAGGTCCTGGAAGCAGCGTCGTCACCAACCACTCCCGGTATCTTCTGGCATCATATCCTATATTGCTGGAAAGCTGGTCGAGTTGGCTTCGCAGGCGAGGTGGTATCACCATAGTCCAACGTCCCTGATACCCGGGAGAGCTTTTCTCCCCAGACTGTGCAAGATTACTCCGGCAGAGAACCAGAGCCTAAGTGTGAGCATGACCACAGCCACTTCCTTGCAGATCTCGATGTGATTCTTGGCTGGGGTCTTCTTCTCCAAGTCCTCTGTCATCCTCAAGAAGAAGAATGCCATTTGGATCTTGGAGCACTGCGTTCCATCATTTCTCCCTGGAGTGCGCAGGTTAGTCCAACTAAACCAGTTCGGACACCCTTTCACCTCTCGCCACCCCGTGCTCTACTCTGACCTCTCTTGGGGGGCATTTTAGTTTTTACTCGAAAAAGACTCAACCACGGACGCAACGACTCTAGTCCCACCTTCATCGGGGTCCGGGATAGCTCGTGGCGATCTCTCTTTCAAGCAGCTACATTCCTGGCTCAGGCAGACAATGCCAGAACCCCTCAGTTCCCAGACCAGTCCCGAGCACCACCGATCTCCGACCAGTCCGTAGCCCCAGCCACGAACTCCTGGGCCAACCCAGGTCATTTTGGCACTGGTCCCGCCGTCAGAAACATCCGGAGCAGGCCGTGAGGCCTCCGTCTTCAGCACCCTGTCGGCGGGGATCACTTCGGTAGGCCCAGCCCAACTCGCGGAACCCCGACCTGCAGCACCCCAACCCAACCTTCGGACATTCCGGGGCTCCTCCAGCGACCTGCCACTTTGGACCCGGATGACTCAACATCGGCCCCGCCCAATTCGGTGCATCGGAGACGTTCGTGGTACCCGATCGCCGACTTGCCGTCCTGCAGAACCAAACCAGGCATAAATTGGTCCGACTGGTCGACGTTTGTCATCCAAGCTCCCCACCCCACCTAGCCGGCTTACAGCCCCTCCCTGCATGGAGGTAGTTTTGGTTGTAATAGTTAATTCCCCCACCCCTTTATAAACCCCTCTACGAGGGAGTAGTGAATGTATTAGCAGGTCGTCAACTGAAGCATCATCAGCGCGGCGTGCGGGTAGCCATGTTTCCCCGCTCGCCTTCGTCTCCGGTCGGGATCGACGTTTTCACGCCGATCAGGTGAGCACCTGACCACACTTCTATGCTAGTTCACCCTTTGCTTAGCTTAGTATTGCTGCTAGCGGGCCGTCGATTGGTGAGTTGAGTGCACGATCTTGAATTCAACTACGCGAGTGACCACCCCGGAGTGAGGCGAGAGCTCCCTATATCCCACGCCCTTGGCGTGCTGGCCGCCTGTGAAATTGGGCATCCTTGGTCCATTGGGGTCCATCCCAAACTATCCATACCCCTGGAACAGCGAGGTCCCACCTCGGACCCTTCCCACCATCTCTGGTTTGCCTACAAGCAACCGTGAGCGTTACGCGAGTCGGTCCGCTAGACTGAGTCCACCGCCTTGTTGCTTGCTTACGGGTCTGGGTCCAAGGTGCCTCGGTCTAGTGACTACCATCCTAAAGGGACATGATCTCGCGCTGGTCCTGAGCTGGGAGGATGATCACCGGGTAGTGAACTGCAGAGAAAGGGAAACGAATCAGGGGGCCCAGGGATGGTTCCCTGGGGAAACCCTCCGATGCTTAAGTCAGTAGAGCAATGGTGGAAGGTATAGAGGGAGGTAGAAAGAGATGCGTGAGATTCCCCAACACCAAGATGGTGAAGTGGTTCCTACTCAGGGAGTATTAGGCCTATATCTGCCTTACTTGCCGCCGGAGGGAGTCCCTGGTTTATATAGTGAGCTCCCCTGATGAGTTCCATAAGTTGAGGAGTTTCAGGCGGGAGTTACGTCCTCATCATGGGATCGTTGCGTCCTCATCATGGGATCGTTACGTTCTCGTCGTGGGCTCTTCATGACCGTGGAGGATCGTGGCTCCCTTATCCCGCTGAACTCCTGCTCATGAAGGACTGTCAACGGCTGCATGGATAAATATTTGTCAATCGATCTGAGCATGAGAAGTGCCAGCCCTGTCTGGGCGATAGGCATAGCTCGGATGCAGTCAGATCAGAGTGGGCGCGGAGCGCTTGCCCTTCATCCCGATGAGGGATGGCTCGGGCGTGGGTCTTCCTCCGTTCTGTCGTTTGGGCCTTCCGAGCCTAAGGGCCGCTGAGGAAGGATGGGATCCCGAGTGATCTTTATTGGGCTTTTCTACCAAAGTGGGCCCTAGAGGGCTGTCACTTGGGTGAGCTAAGCCTCGTTCGGTCCTGATGGGCCTAGTTTGGCTACTCTTAATTGGGCTGCATAAATCCCCCTCTCCACATCCCATAGGTCGTGTCACCTCAAAGTAACTAAGGAAAAACGTTGAGCATCTTGTGGTCATCAAAATCCACATACCTTAGAAACAATATTCTTGTTGGATCACTCTCCTCATCCCTTACAGCTGGAGTAGTACTGGGCTACGGTGGATAAGGCTGTTGTTTTTCTTTCCCTTTTTATGCAGTAGACAGCTTCTTTCTCTTGACTGGTTGCCCTCGCGACTGTCCCTCTTTAGCCACAGTTTCCCTAGACGGTGCTCCTTTCCTTTTTCTTGAAGCAGCTGCAGCTGGTCTATCATGAATGCTTTTAGAGGGACCTTCCTTTCTTGTTTTCTACGCTACAGGAGCTTGAATAGGAGCCTCCTTGGGTGTTGCCGCATCTTTCCTTTTGCGCAGGTGACCGGAGGAGTCATGGCTTGAGCGGAGAGAGAGAGAAGGGAAGGGATGTTGGAGGGCTGCAATAGACAGTGGAGGCAGCTGGAGAACTAGGACTCACGTGCGGAGAGAGACGGAAGGAAGTGTCGACCTCCGTGGTGAGAACATGCAGACGCCCCATGGAAAGGTCTTGCGGAGAGAAATGGTTAGAATGGGTAAAGATAAAAACAAGATATTCACCGGCCAGTTAAAAAAGGTGAAGAAGAGATTTTTCTTTTTAAAAGAGCACCCTTTAGATAAGAAATTATTGAAATACCCCTGTTATTTATTTTTAAACGGTTTAAGGCCTATAAGCTCAATTTAGAAGAATAAAAGATTAAGAAAAAACCATTTTTGCAATAATAATAAGATTAAAATATTTAAATGAAGTCAAATGTGTTAACCAAGCCTATTAATCTTACTCATTAAGTTCATTAGGCATGATTGGGGGAAAATTAACCGAGTATTGAAAATAAACAAAATAACTTGTTTGAAGTAAGACCTAGAGGTAGCCCCCTTTTTTTTATTAAACAGCTTGATATAGCATTCATTTTTTGACACAAGGAAACACGTTGTTCAGACGCCAGAGTCCCTGGTTACTCACTGCAGCTTATCTTCCTATTCTTTTTGATTAGAGTTAGCAGTCTTCATCGTGACCAGATTGGCTACATTTCATTGATGCAGGATCTAGTTTCTCTAAAGATGATGCCATTGCTCTGGAATTATCGCAATATAGTTTTTGGAGGCGTATTCTCTAGTTGGCTTCAATTTAGGTGACTTGTTTAAGGACAATACAAGCTAATGATTCTTTAACCAAAGAAGCCCTTTTACAATTAATTTTCAGACGCTTAGGCCATGGTTATTATCAAAAACTTGATGAATGTTTTAACCCTATTATGAGTGCAAGGTGGGTGCAACTTAACACAATTATCAATCGAATTGAGGGTTATAAACATTAAACCATTTCCTTAACAGAGGTAGAGCAGAATGACTTAGCCAAGGTTGTATGAAAGAATTGAAACTTCCTCAACTCCCCCTAAATTAATGCCCGGTGACTAAGCAATGGTTCAGAAGCAAAAGATTTAATGAAAAAATGAAGAGGAATTTTCAATAGAGAAAGCAATGCTAAGGTAGGGTGAATTAACAGAATGACTCTCCATTGGACCACACACACACCAGAGTAGCTGAGCGGCAGTGTCGACACTTTGTATGAAGGTGTCGACCTGCTGATGGAAAACAGAAGCCAATTCTTTGAGCATTTCAAAGTAAGTGTCGGCACATCACCAGAGAGTGTCGACCTGTTCAATAGCCTTTTCTCAGCCAGTGTCTCTGATTGTTATCCTTCTTTGATTACTTCATTTCTAAAACAGTTCCATCAATTTTTGATACCAGTGCCTCTGACTTTCTAATTTCAGTCAATCATCAAAAAATTCACATGCTTGCTACCAATGAGAAGTGTTTTATTTGATGCTAAAGCTTAAAACATGCTCATGCACTAAAGATTAACCATGCAGATCTTAGTATGCAATTCTGACTCGTGGTACTTGGCGAAGGTCAGTCCTCACACATGGGGAGAGTTTCCAGACAGGCATAGCCTGTCTTTCCACAACTTGACATTTGACATACCATGAGGTCAAAAGATGATATTCAATGCAAAACATTCAATATGCACACAAGATAGTATATGCACATAAACTCCCCTTGAATGTGACCATCATTCATGTTGCAATTCAATCAATCAATAGACCATTTCAAGACAGATCATGTATGCTAGCAACCATCATAGCAAAGAGAAGTATTTTAAGCATCAAGAATAGTACAATAGCTCAAACCTGAGTTGTTTGAGGTCTGTAAAGACCTAGCTCTCTCCTTAAGGTTGAAAATCTGTCATTGCTTCAAGGTTTGGTGAGAATATCTACAATCTGATTTTCTGAATCAACAAAATGGAGCTCAAAATGGTTTTTAAGGACTTCATCCCTAATGAAATGATGCATAATCTCTATATGCTTAGTTCTAGAGTACAGGACTAGATTATTTGTAAGGTTTATAGCACTGGTGTTATCACACAAAATGGAGACACATCCAAGATCTATTAGATAATCTTGGAGTTGGTGTTTAATCCATAGCACTTGGGTGTCACAACTCTCTGCAGCAACATATTCTACCTCTGCAATGGAGAGGGCAACCGAGTGCTGTTTCTTGGAGGCCCAAGAAACCAAACACCCACTTAAAAATTGGCAATGGCCACTAGTGCTCTTGCGATCCAGTTTACATTTTGCATAGTCTGCATCTAAATATGAAATGAGTGAAAGCTCACAAGATGTAGGATACCATAATCCCAAATCTTGAGTCCCAGCAATGTATCTAAAGATACGCTTGACGGCAATCAAGTGGGACTCTCTAGCACTAGACTGAAATCTAGCACAAAGATAAACACTAAATTGAATGTCTGGTCTACATGCAGTTAAATAGAGTAATGAGCCGATCATACCTCTATACTTCTTTGCATCCATAGATGTACCTTGGTCATTTGCATCTAGTGAAGTAGCAGTCTCCATAGGAGTTCCTATTAGTTTGTAGTTGGTCAGATCAAATCTCTTCAGCAGCTCTTTCACGTATTTGGCTTGACTAATGAAACATCCTTCGTTGCTTTGATTTATCTGCAAGCCAAGAAAGAATTGAAGCTCACCCATAAGACTCATCTCAAACTCACTAGTCATGAGTTTAGCAAAATCCTCACACATTTGAGATTTTGTAGACCTAAACACTATATCATCTACATAAATCTAAAGCAACAAGATGTCCTTACCTTGTCTCTTAGTGAATAATGTCTGGTCTACATTACCTCTCGTGTAGCCTTGTTTGGTGAGGAATGAGCTTAGCCTATCATACCAAGCTCTAGGTGCCTGCTTCAAACCATATAGAGCCCTGTCCAACTTATAAACACGATCTTTAAAATAAGTACATTCAAAGCCATGGGGTTGTTCTACATACACTTCTTCTTTTATCAAACCATTCAAAAATGCACTTTTTACATCCATTTGCTATAGTTTGATTTTATGAGAACATGCAAATGCAAGTAAAATTCTAATGGCTTCCAGTCTGACTACAGGGGTAAAAGACTCTTCGAAATCTATAACAAATTCTTGATTATACCCCTGAGCCACTAATCTGGCTTTATTTCTAATTATCCTACCATCATCACTAAGTTTATTCCTAAAGACGCATTTAGTTCTTATGACAGATTTCTCTTGGGGCCTAGGAACTAGATGCCACACATTATTTCTTTCAAATTGGTTTAATTCATCATGCATGGAGTTTATCCAGTTTTCATCTTTTAAAGTCTATACAATATTTTTAGGTTCAGTTTGAGACACAAGTGCTAGTGGTTCAATTTCATCCATAATTTTAAAATGAGACCTAGTTCTAGGTGGGTCAAGTAGATTACCCAAGATATTTTCTAAAGGATGGTCTTTCAACACTCTTATTTCAGTCTGAGTGTTACCTCTATCTGCATCAGTGACCCGAGCATTGCTTGACTCTCCTTGGTCTTCATTTCCTTATGTCTCCTCATGTGGAAGTTCTTCTTTTCCTTTTGCTTTCAGAAATTCCCCATCATCATCTTTCCTGCAAGAATTTTCATCATTAGTCTCATCAAAAGTGATGTGAGGTGACTCTTCCACATATAAAGTCTTAAGATTATAAACTCTATAAGCTCTAGACCTATCTAAATATCCAAAAAATATGCCTTCTTCACTCTTGGGCTCAAAATTGTCTAAATCTCTTTTATCATTATTATGAAAAAAATATTTCGAACCAAATACTTTCATGTGTGAGAGAGAGGGATGTTTACCTTTGAGAAACTCATAAGGAGTCATTTTAGTGAATGGCCTTACCATTGAGCGGTTGATGATGTAACAAACTGTGTTTACCGCTTTTGCCCAAAACCTCCTTGGTAGTTACTTTTCAACAAGCATGGTCCTAGCCATTTCTATGAGACTTCTATTCCTCCTCTCGACCACCCCATTTTGCTCAGGGGCGATCTCGCGCTACTCCTGAGCGGGGAAGAGAATAACCACGTATGCTTGAAGCATGAATTGTAAGAAGGGAAACAAGTCAGAGGTGCCCAGGGATGGCTCCCCGGGCAAAACCCTCCGATGCTTAAGTCAGCAAGTATAGTAGAGCACTGGTATGCAGGGAAGAGATAGTGGGAAGATGGGGACGCGAGATCCCTCTCCACCAAAAGGTGAAGTGGTTCCTGCTCAAGGTTTTTGGCTTACCTCCTCACAGTAAGGCTCTTCCGGCTTAAATAATGGCTCATTGAGTGCATGATCCCTATAAGTTGAGGAGTTTCAGGGGGGGTTACGTCCTCCTTGTGGGTTCTTTATAGCACGTGGACTCCTGATCTCCCTTATCCCCTTGAGCTCCCAACTTTTAAAGGGCTCGTAATGGCCGTACAGATAAGCTTCCATTAGTTGGCCAGAGCATGAGGCACTGGCCCGGGAAATGCCTCCCGAGCGATGACTGCGTGGTTTTGGGCAGGGAATACTATGCTTCGAAGGAGCTTTCCCGATCAATATGATGCTCGGACTTCCCAACCCGAAGGCCGCCTAGGAAGTGCTTGATCCGAGTGAGTTATTAGGCTTGTACTGAGTGGGCCCTGGGCTATCACTCCAAGGAACTGGGCCACGTTGGGTCGGGTCGGACCTCCTTTTGCCTCTCCGTTCGGGCGGCAAGATTTTCCCCTCTCCACCTGTCCCCCTCCTACTCCCGAGCCAAAATTAGGCTCGGACGAGTAGCATTTGGGCCGAACTTTTTGTGGCTCTGGTTGGGTGGAGATCTTTCTCTGGCAGGGGCCATATGATGTGGCTTGTCCTGAAAATACGTCCGTCAAGATAATTCTGGCGCATTATTGTAAGAAGGCCCCTCTTCGGGAGATCGGAACGTCGCGCCGCTTCTGGCTGGGGGTTATAAGCATCGCACATTGCTTGCATCCCTTTATCTCCGGGGTTTAGGGTTTTGCCTTCTATTGCCTTCATATTTGAGGGGGGGGGCTCATGCGCCGTGCGAGCAGTTCGGAGGAGCAGAGAATCGTAGCGGCCATTGCAGAGCTAGAAGAGATTACCCCCGGCAGCGATCCGTCAGCTTCCTTCTCCTTCATAGTCCTTTGGTCTGGAGTCTTCCCCTTCTTCCTCCAGTTCTTCTATCTGTTCTATGGCGGACCAAAATCCTAAGGCTGAGGGGCGGTGGGAAGAACGGCCCCCAAGGGCTTTTTTGGCACCGTCGGAGCCTCTCCGTAGCGAGCTGAGGGAGGTTGATGTGAAGCGACTGGAGAATCAGTATAGGCTACCTTCGCGATTCTAGTTCTTCGCGCCTGAACCTCACGAGTCTAGTCTGGCCACTTGTTCCGGCTTCTTTTGTTCCTTTCTTCTATCCTGGAAATGCAGCTTTCGCCTACCACTTCTTTCCTTTGTTGCCGATTTGCTTCGTTCTATTGGCTGGCTCTAGTTCAGTTGGTCTCCAACTCCTATACCCTTATCTTCTCCTTCATTTTCCTCTGTGACCAGAGTGGGGTGAACACCTCGTTGGACCTTTTCCATTATTTTTTTGAGTTGAAGGAGAACCTTTACGCGGGAAACAGTTCTTCTTCATCCAGGCGAAGCGGAAAAGGAGTTGTGTTGATGTGAATCCACCTTGGGGGTGATAATCATAAGACCGAAGACCCCTCGGACGTAGCAAGCAAGCGATGCAACGGACCGGCAACTTCCCTCGAGCGGACTCACCCGCATAGCGCGCACCCGGGTCCGTAGGTGGACCGGCGATAGGGATGAGGGTCCGAGGTTGGACCTTGAGATTCCAGGGGGTTAGCTAGCTTAAGATTGAACCCCCAAGGGTCCCGGGATGCCCACTCTCCTAGGCGGCCAGCACACCGAGGGCGTGGGATATAATGGCTCTCTCGCAACTCGCCCGCGGTAGTCGCTCAATTATAAGTAAATTCGGGATCGGGCACTCTCTCACCGCCGACGGCACTAAGATGCAATAATAATTAAGCAAATGAAACTAGTAAAAAGAAGTGTTCAGTAGCTCACCTGGTCGGCGTGAAGACGCCGACCTCAGCCGAAGACGAGGGAGAGCGGGGAGAGGTGGGTACGCACCCGCACGCCGCGTCGATGACGCTTGACCTGAAAATTTATAGAGTACACCACTACTCCTCGCGCAGGAGGGTTGGACAAGGGGTTGGGGATAGTGTGATACAATCAAACACTACCTCCACGCTGAGAGGGGCAGTAAGCCAGACAGGCGGGAAGGGGAGAATCAATCTAGGAACCTAATGAAAGAAAAACAACGGTTCTGTCCGCCCTCTAGAACAGGGGACAGGCGGTCGAAGTCGGCGTCGCTGCGGCCTCTCCCAAACTCCGTTATCATCTAAACCAGTTGGAGATCCTTCGTAGTTGACCCATGATAACTTCCATTGTTTGGGGGAATTTCTAGACGGCGATGCTGGTCGGGGTAGAGGCGCAAACAGGGGCTCTGCTTGCTGGTTCTGGTAGCTTCTGCACCTCTACAGCTGGAAGACGAGGCTACCACGGACGCTCCTCAGCTCCGATTAAGACTTGGCTAGAGTCACTGGATTCTTTGTCGAGTCATCTACGAACGGAGACCCACGGGGGTTTCGGAGGAGGTCTGAGTAGATAGAAACAGCCCGAACAGTGATAGGATGTCTGTTCAGTCCCCAGGAGGAGCAGAACTGCGCACCCGGGGAAGAAAAATGAGAACTCTTAGCTTCGGATGCCGAATGGGGTTCCACTTCTTGATCCTGGAAGAAGACTTGTCGTAGAAGATCTCAGCCAAGCACTGCCTCTAGATCTTCAAGAGGATGGCTATGGTCGAACTTGATTTGGAGCTCTGGTTCTCTGCCTAAGTGGTTCTGCACAGTCGAGGAAGAATCGCTCTCACGGGCAGCTCGGGGCTTGGACGAAGATGAAACCACCTCAGCTGCGAAGTAGACTAGACGTAGATTCCAACGGTATATGGTATGCCTCCTGAAGCTTCACAATGACACCGTGGCCGCTGCTGCAAGTTGCTGGTACACTGTTGCCTATGAACTGGCCTGTGCAGAGTGGTGATAGGTGATGGGAAATGGGGGTAGATGGGAGGGGAAATGAGGTGGATGTGTGTGGGGCGAACCCTGGCTGTGAGGGGGGTCTGGGAGTGGTGATCCAAGGTGAGGGAGTGGCAAAATTGGGGTCTGGAAGGTGGTCTAGCAGGGGGAGGGAGGGAGAGCTGCGAATTTGGTTGGAAGGGAGAGAGGGAAAGGGTATTTGAAAATGGGTTTAAGGGTGGGATTAATTTCGGGTCTTGGGGATGGGAAGAGGTGTGTGGGGAAGGGAAAAAGATGCTTGGGGGAGTGGGGAATTTTCCCTTGGCAGATGTGAGAGGTGCTTGAGGAAGGGGGGTGGGTGGTTGGTGGTTGGAGGGTGGAGAGGGGATAGATGGAGGCTACCTTGGGGATGGGGTGGAGTAAAGAGAGGGGTTGTAGGGAGTTGGAGTGACTTTAAAAGAGGGGGAAGGGAGAGAGAAAGTGGTTGGGAGGGGAGGAGAGAGAAAGGGGTGCCCCCTCTTGGAGATAGAGAGAGAGTGAGAGAGAGAGGGGAATCCACCCCTTAGAGAGAGATGGAGAATCCACTCCAATTTCACTAGAACACTTAATTTTTTGATTGACCAAAAGATTACAAATGAGGGGGTGAAGGGGGGTATTTATAGGGACTAGACTTTTCACATGAGCATACTGACCCTGGCTAATGACTAAATGACCAGACAAGTCCAAGGGGGTGCGCCCCTGGGCTTAGCCCACTAGTTGGGCCCATTAGACTGCTTAATTAATTACATGACTCAAGACTTAGGTAAATGACCCTTATACCTAGGTACCATACTCAAATAAAGGAAAAATTACATAGTTTATGACTCAAATAAAATATGAAAGTTACATAGATTGACTCAAAAAAATGTGGAGAACACAATGGCGTAAACCGACGATCCATCAGAGCTTTGCAAAAAAGTGGAGGGGAAAGTGATGCCCCCATCATACCCCCTAGGTGGGGAGAACT
The DNA here is from genome assembly GCA_022559845.1 of Amorphophallus konjac. Classification (NCBI taxonomy): domain Eukaryota; kingdom Viridiplantae; phylum Streptophyta; class Magnoliopsida; order Alismatales; family Araceae; genus Amorphophallus; species Amorphophallus konjac. The sequence continues at coordinate 177,129,064 of CM040120.1, read as the reverse complement.
CGACCCCGTCGAGTATGGGTCCACCAGGGAAGTGGTACACCAAATGCACCTCCGGCTGAGCCACGATCTCCAAACTCAACCCCGCGTCCATGGCCGGGGGATGGCGCTTCAGCTTCACAAGGTGTCACTGACACACCCTCATGCTGGCAATGATACCTTGCTTGCCTAGTATTTCCTCCGTGTGCATACGTCAGGCTCTCAGGCTGATTTGTGGTAGCTCTCCGGGGGTGTCCCTCTTAAAGGAAGGTATAGGCTCAAAGCACTCACTAGGATCCACCGCGGTGCCCATATAGGGTGCCGGATCCGCCACGTGGGAAATGGGGTGAATCCAAAAACCCATCGGTAAGTCCAACCCGTAAGCCAGGTTGCCAAAGCCACTCGAAACTTGGCAAGGTCCAAGTCCTCGTGCCCTCAAATTGGAGGTGACCCTAGGGTAGAGCCACTCCAAAGTCATCATCGCCAAGTTGCCAACTTGGAATTCCAAGTGGCGCTCGTGACCTTTTGCCCGCTTCTTGTGATTCTCATCGCTCGTTGCTTGATGCTTGCTTGGATGCATATGACATGCACTATGATGCAGTGTAAGTGGGAAATGTGTGGTATGCAAAGGTGGCCCAGGACAACCACATATAGACCTATCGTGCATTGATGTTATGAAGACTTTGAATGATTTGGGAGGACCGGGGCATCCATAGGTGTCCCTCTTATGCGTGGGTGTGATGAATGCCGGAGGACCCGGACATCCATGAAGGCTCCTAGCATACATAAGACCAATGCTAAATTGGGGGGGACCGTTACACCCAAATAGGGACCACTCATGCTTCCTACTTGACATGTTGGTGATGTGAATGAATGGACCCGACTTTCTAATCATGCCAAGTAGTGTGTTGTGCCAAGACTTATGCACTCCTATCCCAAAGATGACTTCGATGTGTATGGGTGTGGGACGGCCTTTGAACTTCCATGTGAAAGGGTCGAAGGGATCTAGGAAGGTGGGCATTATGGAGAGGAGCTCCTCCTTGCTTCCTAGGCATATGTTGCCTACGGCGATGGTTCCCTTTGTGTGGCCCGAGTCTTGGAAGAGGTGAACTTGTTCCAACATGGTTGGTTAGGGTAGGGAAAGGTGGGTTGTGGGAAATGTGAGTGGGTCATATGGGTAACTAGGCTCCCATTGGAAGGGATCAAAGGGGTTGTGGATTCGGCTTCCTGGGCAGAAGTGCCCTATGTCCTCAAGGTCTTCATAAGGTGGGTCATCCTCATCTATTGGGATGATTGGGCCGGTGTAGTGAGTGTGTGGGTTGGCCAATGTCCTTGGGATCTCAATGGTAGGGGAGTGGACTGAGATGGGTTCTTCCACCATGGGGAGAAGTAAAAGGAGGTCACTAGTGTAGCAACCAGCAGTGCAAACCGAGGTGATAGACCCATCACATGGGTTGATGAGGTCAGGGCTCTTAGGACGGGCCAACCATAGGGTCAATAAGCAAGTTAGCTCAAGCTGCCATTGTAGGCCTTTGATGAGATCGTCAAAACCCTCTACCTCATAGTAGGTTTGGATCGTGGTGTGATAGGAGTGGATGGGCACGATTTGGGATTGGTATCCCAAGGGTGAGAGAGGTGGGGGTGAGCTAGGAATGGTGGGTCCTCATTTGAGCCATTAGAGTATGGACTCATTCATGGTGAGGGTGTATGGCTCTTGAGGATCTGGTCTAGGAGGGGTGGGTGAGATGCGTGACTCTTGGATTTTATTTATGGTGGGCGGTGGATCTGGATTGGCATCCATCTCTGCTTGGTTGGGTGTGTGGGCCATGGGTTCCTCTACCAAAGGGTTGGGATGGTCATTTGGGGTTGGGGTGGTGGTGGCCGACGCATGGTGCACCCGAGATGGTGAGCAAGGTTGAACTTGGGTTAGGTTTGGTAGGGGAAGTAGTGGAGGCCTTGGTTGGGGCTGGATTGGAGTAGGGAGAGGGAGATGTGTGGGTTGATGGGGTTTGGGGGAATTGGCCTTGGGAGGATTGTCCCTTTTGGGGGACATTGTAGGGGTAGTGGTGGCCGGGGTGGGAGCAGTTTCAACCACTATGGGCATCGAAGGATGCTTCTTAGTGGGGCATTGACTGGCGATATGCCCCAATTGGTGGCACCCATAGCATTCTGGTCGCACTCACCCGTGGTTGTCTCATTCACTTCTATCTCCATAGGGCCTTTTCCTTTTTGAGAAGGGGTAAGGTGAGGGGTGGAGGTGGGGGCCAAAAGGGCTTGAGTAAGGTGGGTCATGGAATTGGGTTTTGGTTGCATTGTGGGGAATTGGGGAATTGGAGTTTTGGGCTGGCCGGGTGGGGATGGTGGAGTTGAAGTGCTCCTTGGGCTTTGGTGATCCGTGTAGAAGGGAGAAGGTCGGGAAGTGTAGATTTTCTTAAGTTTGGCTTTCATGTTTTCCCGTGTGTTAATAGGCTCTTGCCTCATAACCTTCCTTAATCATTCAATGAGCAGCCACCTATCCTCGACATGGCGCACAAGCCGACTCTTGGCAAGGTAGATTCTCATGGGTTCAGTCATTGGAGTCTTCATAAAGTATTTGTCCATGTTTTCCTCCCACTCTAGATATGCACTAGGGTGGTACCCGTCAAAGATAAGGCCCTCAAATAGGACTATGTCCAAAGGGGTGTCAATCGGACCCTTGTGGAGGACCGAGTGGGACAGATGTGACCAATATGAAGTAGCCATGCTAGTTGGTAAGGTTGATGCACTGGGAGACTCTAAATGCACATGCGCGCCCTAGGACCAACTTGTGGAGAGACAAGTTCTGAACTTGCTCTGATACCACTTGATGTGAAACCACCTTCGGGGTGATAATCACAAGACCGAAGACCCCTCGGACCTAGCAAGCAAGCGATGCAACGGACCGGCAACTTCCCTCGAGTGGACTCACCCGCGTAGTGCGCACCCGGGTCCGTAGGTGGACCGGCGATGGGGTTGAGGGTCCAAGGTTGGACCTTGAGATTCCAAGGGTTGGCTAGCTTAAGATTGAACCCCCAAGGGTCCCGGGATGCCCACTCTCGCAGGCGGCCAGCACGCCGAGGGCATGGGATATAATGGCTCTCTCGCAACTCGCCCGCAGTAGTCGCTCAATTATAAGCAAATTCGGGATCGGGCACTCTCTCACCACGACGGCACAAAGATGGAATGCTAATTAAGCAAATGAAACCAGCAAAGAGAAGTGTTCAGTAGCTCACCTGGTCGGCGTGAAGACACTGACCCCAGCCGAAGAGGAGGGCGAGCGGGGAGGGGTGGGTACGCACCCGCACGCCGCGTCGATGCCGCTTGACCTGAAAATTTATAGAGTACACCACTAGTCCTCACACAGGAGGGTTGGAAAAGGGGTTGGGGATAATGTGATATAGTCAAACACTACCTCCGCGCAGGGAGGGGCAGTAAGCCGGACAGGCGGGAAGGGGAGAATCAATCTAGGAACTTAATGAAAGAAAAATAATGGTTCTGTCTGCCCTCTGGAATAGGGGACATGCGGTCAAAGTCGGCACTGCTGCGGCCTCTCCCAAACTCCGTTGTCATCAAAACCAGTTGGAGATCCTTCGTAGTTGACCCAGGAAGATGTCCAATTTTTGGGAGAATTTCTGGAAGGCGGTGCTGGTTGGGGCAGAGGCGCAAATAGGGGCTCTGCTTGCTGGTTCTAGTAGCTTCTGCACCCCTACAGCTGGAAGACAAGGCTACCACAGACGCTCCTCAGCTCCGATTCAGGCTTGGCCAGAGTCGCTGGATTTGTTGTCGAGTCCTCTTCGAACGGAGACCAACGGGGGTGCCGGAGGAGGTTTGAGTAGACAGAGACAGCATAAACAGTGATCGGGTGTCTGTTCAGTCCCAGGAGGAACAGAACTGCGCACCCGGGGAAGAAAAATGAGAACTCTTAGCTTCTGATGCCGAACGGGGTTCCGCTTCTTGATATTGGAAGTAGACTTGTCGTAGAAGATCTCAGCCAAGCGCCACCTCTAGATCCTCAAGAGGATGGCCATGGTCGAATTTGATCTGGAGCTCTGATTCTCTGCCTGAGTTGTTCTGCGCAGTCAAGTAAGAATCTCTCTCACGGGTAGCTCGATGCTTGGACGAAGATGAAACCACCTCGACGGCGAAGCTGACTGGACGATGATTCCAACGGTATATGGTACGCCTCCTAAAGCTTCACAATGACGCCGTGGCCACTGCTGCAAGTTGCTGGTACACTGTTGCCTGCGAACTGGCCTGTGCAGAGTGGTGATAGGTGATGGGAAATGGGGGTAGATGGGAGGGGAAATGAGGTGGATGTGTGTGGGGCAAACCCTGGCTATGAGGGGGGTCTGGGAGGGGTGATCCAAGGTGAGGGAGTGGCAAAATGGGGGCTGGAAGGTGGTCTAGTAGGGGGGGAGGGAGAGCTGCGAATTTGGTTGGAAGGGAGAGAGGGAAAGGGTATTTGAAAATGGGTTTAAGGGTGGGATTAATTTCTAGTCTTGGGGATGGGAAGAGGTGTGTGGGGAAGGGAAAAATATGCTTGGGGGAGTGGGGAATTTTCCCTTGCGAGATGAGGGAGGTGCTTGGGGAAGGGGGGTGGGTGGTTGGTGGTTCGAGGGTGGAGAGGGGATAGGTGGAGGCTACCTTGGGGATGGGGTGGAGTAAAGAGAGGGGTTGTGGGGAGTTGGAGTGACTTTAATGGAGGGGGAAGGGAGAGAGAAAGTGGTTGGGAGGGGAGGAGAGAGAAAGGGGTGCCCCCTCTTGGAGATAGAGTGAGAGAGAGGGGAATCCACCCCTTAGAGAGATGGACAATCCACTCCAATTTCACTAGAACACTTAATTTTTTGATTGACCAAAAGATACAAATGAGAGGGTGAAGGGGGGTATTTATAGGGACTTGACTTTTCACATGACCATACTGACCCTGGCTAATGACTAAATGACCAGACAAGTCCAAGGGGGTGCGCCCCTAGGCTTAGCCCACTAGTTGGGCCCATTAGACTGCTTAATTAATCACATGACTCAAGACTTAGGTAAATGACCCTTATACCTAGGTACCGGACTCAAATAAAGGAAAAATTATATAGTTTATGACTCAAATAAAATATGAAAATTACGTGGATGGACTCAAAAAAATGTGGAGAACACAATGGCGCAAACCGACGATCCATTAGAGCTTCGCAAAAAAGTGGCGGGGTAAGTGATGCCCCCATCATGTGTGTCCCTTTCCTTGAAGGATTCCTCTCACAAGGGGTGGAAGACCCAATACTTATGAGTGGGTGCGTCTGCGGTTGGTGTGTCCTAGGATTTCCCGACGGTGCCCAACTTTTACCCGAATGTTCCTTCGAAGCAAACATAGGTCTCCCCGGAGGTGGAGAGGGAGGCTGCTATCCTTCTGAAGAATCGCCGGTCGACTGCTGCGTTGGTGACCCCATCCAATATCGAGGAGTACCTTTCTCGAGCGCTGTTGTCGACAGGTAGGGGTTTCAGAGGCTTGTTCCCCCCCTTCTTTCTTTTATCGGGTAAGTGCCTTCCTTCTCACAATTTGCTCTCCTTCGTTCAGACCTGAGGCGAGCGGCTAAGGAGGAGGCACCGCCAGTCGAGTTGGAGGTTATTGACGTGGATGATACGCCAGCTCTGAGTGATCTTCAAGCTTCGGAGGGCTCATCCCACGCCCGGGATAAGGGGAAGCGGGCCGTCTAGGATGACGCTTTCGAGCACCGGGGGGTGAAGCGTAAGGATCCCGTGGCGAAGTTGCTAAGGTCTTCGATGCAGGCCTTGTCCGTCGAGAAGAAACGGGCGAGAAAGGTGGAGGTCGCCCGCCCGGCCGAGGAGGCTCCTCTGTTGGCTTCTCCTTCTATAGACCAAGAGGGGGCCAATGCCGAAGGGGTCATGGCCGACGTCAGGGCGCCGAGTGAGATCGAAGGGGCGCAAGACAGAGGGGTCCGGTCCGAGCTAGTCGAGGCTGGAGGGTCGCAGGATGAAGCGACTCAGTCGCAGCCAACCGAGACCGGGGAGGTATGCGTGTTGGTTTTAATGTGTCCCTTCTTTTGCAAGATGGGCTATGATGCCAACTATGATGAAAGTATGAGCAAATAGTGAAATCACTCAACCTATGAACATGTGAATCATGAACCTAGACAACCAGCACAAGCTCTAGCATGGGCATGCTATCTCAATCAAAAATAAGCTAAGCAAATAAAGAAAAACACACGCCGGAGTGTGGAGCAAGGGAATAAAGGAAAACACACCGTATAGGTGGAACAAGCAAAATAAAGAGGAGATATGATGAGAGAGAAAGCTAATGCCCAAACTAAGGAAAGACGTGATCGCCACTAAGGTAGACACAAGCCAAAGACCTGATGAATACCTTAGAATAAGAGGATGATGCACTCGCCCACGGGGGAGAGAAAACCAATCAGGAAACTATAGCTCCGTCAGATGTAACGGTCGAAGACTGATGCGCCACAAGAAGTGTGACGGCCCCACGATAGACCGTTACAAGATTCTAGCGCGTCTATGATAGACCGTCAGAGGTTGTGCAGAATAGAAGTTGGGAATATTTGATCTCCAAGCTTTCCAGCCTGCCAAGAAGCTTGGGCCTCATGCTATGGGCTCTGTAAACCTGCAAAAGACTGTAGAACATAAGAAAAATAACCCAGATTAGCCCTTGGACAAAGTAGTATCAATAAATCAAAGAAACTTAAGAACTTGCAAAAGGAAAGGGAAATACCAGGGAGGTTGGTTTTTTTTTAAACCCCTCTGCGGCGTTTTAAAAGATGGGAAGGATGTCTTAATGGATGCAGAAGATGGAAAACGTGGTAGAGGAAGAGGGACAATGCTATGATGCTTGGAAGAGGGAAAAGACACTAAGATGACAACTTGACTGAACTAAACCCTTGGAATCAATACTCCCTGGACTTTGGAAGCAGATGGACGTGAGAAGCACCTCTCCTTGGTTGGCTCTAGCTCCAGAATACGATAGCACTTTGACGCGAACTCCAGATGTCTCCCCCTCAAGCCATGAAGTCAAAGGTTCTATTTATAGACCCTCAAACTCTCAGGTCGAGTAAGAGATAATCCAGCTAGAAAGTAGGACGTTTCTTAGCGAACTCTTGAAAATAATACTCTCAAGAGTCCATAGAAACAAACAGAAGGTTCTGAGGATCAGATTTGGAAGAGAAATCCTCATATCAAACTCTTAATTTGGCCACGGAGTAGCAGAGAAAGAGTAGTTCTACTAGAACTCTCTGTTGAATGTAACGGTCTTACGATAAACCGCCACAGGAAAGTAACGTCCCAGGGATGGACCGTCACACAACCCTATCCACTGAAAGATAAGGCCAATGGGTGAAGCTTACGAACATAGGACTCTGGAGAATGTAACGGCCATGAGTAGGTGCGTCACAATGAATGTAACAGCCGCACGATAAACCGTCACACCCAACGGATAGGCTATGAGATAAGTTTGAAAGAAGCCTTTGACTTAAGGACTCTGGCATGATGTAACGGACCAAGGTAGATGCGTTAGAGGATTGTAACGCGCCATAAAAGGACCTTTAGAGACAATAGAGTGCAAATGAAATGAAGGTTTGCAAAGCTTCGTTCAGCGAAAAAGGATAAGGAACCAGACCCAACCAAGGAGACATGACCCATGAAAATAGACCTCAAATTGACCAAGAAGGCCCCATGAGGGTGAACAACTCGGAGCATCATATAAAATGAATAAGGAGATGACCCAACTTATTAGTCATAAAACGGTTGTCAACAGATGTCCTTCCTTAACGTCCTCTTTGCAGGGGAGGGAGAGGTGAAGCGAAAGCGAAATGAAACATGGAAATGAAGCGAAAATGGAGCGGAGCGGATTGAAAAAGTGGGCGTTAAGGCAAACGACACCCGTCCTCAACCAACAAGCGACAGGAATTTTCTCGAAAACTTCTAACCAATCACAAGGAAATGGCCAACCAAATGATGCATGTCTGGAGGAATTAACATATAAGGAAAGGAAAACATGGCCAGCAGCCGGAGCAACGGAAAGGAAAGAGACGAGCAACTAAACTCCCGACAGGAATCTTCAGCTAACCAGATCAAGCGAGTAGATCAAAGGAAACCTTCTAACTCAGAGTGGAATGATTCTCCTTACTTGAGATTATAGACAGAGCTATCCACCATGATCGAGACAACTTGGACAAATCAGGGCTCGTAAATGCTCAAAGATGCACATGATGCATGCTGGGCAAAAATAAAAAGAAATCATTAAAACAAATGCCAAGAAAGGATAAAATAGAAAACTACTCAAGAATAGTATTGCTAGACCAGAAAAATAAGGGTCAGGACACCATCTGCAACCACGGCGTACAAGACAGAACCATCGTCCCCAAGCTTTTCCAACCTAACGGCCTATCCAACGATTAAACATATGCGCTTAGATTATCATCATTTTTGTTTAAGGGGAACATAGGATCCTAGAACACATGAATGACCAGCCGGTTCTCGAGATAATATATATATATAACATATAGTAATACATTAAAGGATATAGGGATAAGGATACTATACCTGACTTACCTGCATGGCGAGCGGATGGCATGATAGCTTAAACTTTTGCAACAAAGGAGATTAGCCAATAACAATTAACCATAAGCATGGAATAACGCCTAACCATTCATTGTATTGAATTTCATTGATAAGATAAAGCATGGAAGCATAATTATCACTCAAGCATAAAATTTTGATAGATAGGGCATTATCATTCATCAAATAATTCAAAGCCTCTGATGATCTAAGAGAGGAGCACCACACTCATGTAACTATCCAAACTTGGCGCGTCACACAGTGTTGGTTCATATTTTTCAAAAATAGATAACTCAATTTCCTGACGGTCCAAGATCAACGCGTCAAAGACTTGTGGCGGTCTTACGATAGACCGTTACGGCTCCTGGGCGTTCAAAAAAAAACAAACCGAACGGTCGTTCCCTCTCTCATTCGCTCAAACGCCCAAAACACCCAAACAACGCCACCGAGACAAAGGAACCCCACCAAACACCCCCACCGACGAGCGATGGCCAGCGATGAGCTCCTCTGGTCGCCCATGGCAAGGGAGAAAGGAAAAAAGAAAGCCATCAAGCGTTTTCGGGCTCGAGTGGACCAAGAGAAAATTCCCCCGAGGGCGATCGAGAAACCGACGGTGGTGGCGGAAGAAATGGCGGAGGGGGACCCTCCCACGGCGGTGTAAGGAGAGGAAGATACCATGGAGGAGGCCGTTGGTGATGAAGAGGAAGCCAGGGGACCGGAAAAGAAGAAAAGAGGCCGCGACCATTAGGTAGGTCCCCAACCCCAAAACCTAATTTTCATGAGCGTGCATGTGTGTTTTTGGGGGGGAGAAATGGGTCTTAGGACCCTTAAAAAAACAATTGTAGGCCTCTTATGGCCATTTCTTGGAGCTAGGAAAACAGGGAGGGCGATACCCTAACGCAGAGAATGTAACGGTCGTTCCAGCGACCGTTACAGATCCTGACGCACCAGAACTGGAGCGTCAGAGTTCTGTAACGCACCACTATAGGACCGTCAGATCAACCAGAGACAAGAAAAGTTTTTTGCGGTTTTTCAATTATTTAGTTTTTTTGTCATTTTCATTCTTATTGATGTAAATGCCATGAAATTATAATGCAATGACTGACTTGTGCTCTAATTGTGCAGGGGAAAAGAAGAACGAGAATTTCATGGCTCTAAATCCGGGCGGTGTACCAGGCATTGCCCGAATTCCAGAAAGAGAGACTAGCTAGCATGGGATTTGCCGAGGTGTTGAGCATTGAAGTGACCCGGACCGACACGCCCCTGTTATATGCACTCCACGAGAGATGGGACCCCGTGAGCCGAGCTTTCATCTTCCCATGGGGCCACATGATCCCCACATTAGAAGATATAGCGAGGATTACAGGATTGCGAGTCCACGGAGCTGCCGTGACCAGGTGGACATATGGAGATTACAGAGTGCTAGCTCAGGAGCTACGGGGGTAAGATTTGATCAGACCAGGGCACACATCATCCCAGCTCTCGAGATCAAGACTGCAAGAGAGCGTGGGGTTGAGAGGAGCAGCTATAGTGATCGGTGAGCTACCCGAACAGCACATAGATCGGGTGATAGAGCAGGTACGCCCGTGAGTGGCGGCAGTGGCAGGACAGGAGGGAGACCGAGTCCTAAGGTGATTTATGATGTTGTTGTTCCGAAAGCTACTTTTTCTGACCCGAGCCGACGTGATCAGCTGTAGGCTGTTACCACTGCTACAGGACTTGGGCAAAGTGGGGAAATATGCATGGAGAGCGGCAGCGCTTGCCTTCTTATTCGAATCCTTGACCACGACCGACCGGCGGACGATGCTGGGTGGCTTCTCGTCTTTCCTATAGGTAAATGTTGAACTCTAAGTGCTTTCTATATGATTATGATTATGCAAATTATGCTGACTCTCGACCCTAAATGCAGATCTGGAGCTTCCTCTACCTCCCGGGGATCGGGCGAGGTACTCAGCCGCATCCTGAGCGGATCTCCATCGCGAGGCAGTGGGTGGTAGCGACGGACACGGGATCAATCAACAGGCTGACCTGGGCCATCCATGATGATCTTGACTCATTCCCACACACAGTAGTAAGGTCCAAACTTAAACTTTTCTTAAATGCTCCTAAATGTTTTTAAATGTTGCTAAATGTTTCTAAAATGCTGACATGGACTTAATTGCCTTTTCAGGTACGCTGGACACCATACTGGGATGAGGGCTACGAGGGACAGCTGATGTGAAATGAGATTGGGAGGGGGTGGCCTTCTTCTTCCTTCTGCCCGAAGTTGCGCTATAGCCTCCTAGCGCGTTCATGAAGAACGCGCTATATCATCCTAGCGCGTTCACAGGCAGCAGCAGAACGATGAACTTCGACTTTGGGGCGCCCGTGGATGACTTCGGGGGAGTGAATCACATGGGGAGGACACATAGGAGGGTGGGTATTACACGAGGGATCTTAAACAAACACATGAGAGGCCCTAAACAGAGATTAAACTAACCTAATACTAACTAGGATAACTTGGTGAAGGTGGATGCGGGGGTGGGCGACGAGGGGGAAAAGGTGGTGTGGCAGGGCGTGCTAGGACCATGAGGGGGCTTGGCTGGGGCCTCTCACCCGATCCCATCGCAGGACCGGTGCAACCGAGCTTCCTCTTGACCATAGCAGCGTCGTTGGCGATGGTGGAGGGCGGCGTTCATCGGTGGAGGAAGAACGAAGCCCCGGATGGGGCCTCACACCCGATCCCATCGCAGGACCGATGCATCCAGAACCTCGGTCATCCTCCAGAGAAGGTGAAAGGTAGAGGATCAGAAGAAGAGCATGGGCATCACACCCAGAGAGGGGAGGAGGGAGGGGGGATTCCAAAGATTGGGGGTGAGATAGCCATGCTATACTCAAACTCTTTCAAACATTCATTTTTTTCTCTATTGCTTAATCAAACAAGATGGGGTACATATATAGGGGGAAGGGGAAGACAAAATGACACTAAAACATTAATTACACTCATGAAAAATGGTGCACATTGAAGACTTTGGGAGTTCCAAGCGCCGGATAGTTGGACCGTCAGCAACTGCATTCTGTCTGAGATCGCGCTAGGGGAACCTAGCGCCTTCTTCAGGTCGCGCTACCCAAAGGTAGCGCGTTCATCAACAGCCCAGCAGCTTCCACGATCAACTTTGGCCTGGCAGCACGCTTTGATTTCCATCAAACCCCTCCACTTTGGAAGGTTTGTCCTCGAACCTAGAAGCTCAAGATCCCAGTCTGTGAGAACAGGCTGGTTCCCTAAGCTCTGATACCACTTGATGTGAAACGAGATTGGGAGGGGGTGGCCTTCTTCTTCCTTCTGCCCGAAGTCGTGCTATAGCCTCCTAGCACGTTCATGAAGAACGCGCTATATTGTCCTAGCGCGTTCACAGGCAGCAGCAGAATGATGAACTTCGACTTTGGGGCGCCCGTGGATGACTTCGGGGGAGTGAATCACATGGGGAGGACACATAGGAGGGTGGGTATTACACGAGGGATCTTAAACAAACACATGAGGGGCCCTAAACAGAGATTAAACTAACCTAATACTAACTAGGATAACTTGGTGAAGGTGGATGCGGGGGTGGGTGACAAGGGGGAAAAGGTGGCGTGGCAGGGCGTGCTAGGACCATGAGGGGGCTTGGCTGGGGCCTCTCACCCGATCCCATCGCAGGACCGGTGCAACCGAGCTTCCTCTTGACCATAGCAACATCGTTGGCGATGGTGGAGGGCGGCGTTCGTCGGTGGAGGAAGAACGAAGCCCCGGATGGGGCCTCACACCCGATCCCATCGCAGGACCGATGCATCCAGAACGTCGGTCGTCCTCCAGAGAAGGTGAAAGGTAGAGGATCAGAGGAAGAGCATGGGCATCGCACCCAGAGAGGGGAGGAGGGAGGGGGGATTCCAAAGATTGGGGGTGAGATAGCCATGCTATACTCAAACTCTTTCAAACATTCATTTTTTTCTCTATTGCTTAATCAAACAAGATGGGGTACATATATAGGGGGAAGGGGAAGACAAAACAACACAAAAAAATTAATTACACTCATGGAAAATGGTGCACATTGAAGACTTTGGGAGTTCCAAGCACCAGATAGTTGGACCGTCAGCAACTGCATTCTGTCTGAGATCGCGCTAGGGGAACCTAGCGCCTTCTTCAGGTCGCGCTACCCAAAGGTAGCGCGTTCATCAACGGCCCAGCAGCTTCCACGATCAGCTTTGGCCTGGCAGCACGCTTTGATTTCCATCAACAGTGATGGGTCAAGGCGTCCCTGGCATCTAGCGGGTGAGATATCTGGCTGCACTACATCAACGTGATCGAGCCGTTGCATTATCGCCTGATCCTGAGGACACGGGGACTTCATCAGTCAGAGGTGACGTTCCCCCGCAGAGATGATGAGCGCCCAGGTAAATCTTCAAAGGGCATTAGCGGAGATGTTGATTAGTGCGCCCAAAAAGTGAAATACGTGCATGATTGGAACAAGAGAGGTCGGGCCATAAAGGATCGAGCAGACAGCGATGAGGCTTACCTTAGGACCTATTCGCAGCGGTATGGCGACCAGGTGTTCAGAGGCACCCGACGACCGGTATGAATCCAAAACTCAGAACCCTTGTCTATTTCAATTAAATTAAACTCCTATATGCACTGACACTAACTTTCTAAATGCAGCTAGACCCACAGGGGCGGGTAGCCGAACTTGAGGGACTCCTTCATGCCACCATCCAGCAGCGGGATGAGTATCGGGTTGCCTTGGAGCTCTTGGCGAGTTTTCTGAGCTTGACTTAAAATGCATATGCCTAAAAATGCAAACCGATTAACAATGAATTCTAAATGCAGCGGGCTGAGGGAGCCCAAAGAGCAGGACCAGACGCTCCATCCTCCTCTTCCCAGCCAGTTGGCAGCCGATGAGAGCGGGATGCGGACTTCGCTCGAGCAGTAGCTCAGGCCGAGGAGGCCGAGGCCACCCTCGTAGAGCGGGTGAGCAAAAACATAAGTTTGCTTTGGACTTAGATGATTATGCTTATGAACATGACTGACAATGATAAAAATGCAAACAAGCAGGCAAGAGAGCTAGCCGCAGCGGTGGCCGAGGTAGAGAGAGCTCGAGGAGAGGTTGAGCAGCTCCGAGTAGAGATGGAGAGGTTGCGAGCGGAAGCGGCATCGGCGACTACACTGAGAGTGGAGCTAGAGAAATTGAGAACCGAGCTATCTGCCGACTCTCAGCGGTAGATCCTGGAGCTGAAGGCCGAGCTTCGGGCACTAGAGAGGGTGCTCCGATTAGTGGGAGGGAGAGCTACCCACAGTGTGTCGCAGAGCGGCACTCGGAGTGGGCGTCATGACTACTTGACAGGTTCCTCCGGTCAGCGGAGGAACGAGGAGGATGAGCGGCGTCGGCGAAGGCACCACGAGGAGGAGAGCGTCTCTATCACCCCACCGGCAAAGAGACCCGAGGGTGGAGGAGACAGCGGAGTCCAAGGGGATGGACCTGCCGGAGCATGACTTGTGTTTATTTCTTTTTCTTTTTGCCCTACTTGATCTACACTTGTACATGACTTATGAGAATGAAATGAAAATAAAATAAAACCTTTTGTTGTTGTTTTATTCTATTATGTGAAATGCATGAATGTGAAAATGCGTGAGTATGGATGTGAATGAATGGGCAGGGATAAGCCAGTCCTGACAGGGACATACTGAGCACATGTAGACCGTCAGGTCAAATTGAAGGGGAAGGAACAATACGAACCAAAACCTGCCCAGATGATGTAACGGTCTACCGTAGTACCATCAGAGAAACGTGATGGTCTAGGACTGATCCGTTAGAGAAACCCGAACTAAATCGGTAAATGCAGGAAATGTGACAGTCCAATGGAGGAGCGTCAGAGAATTCTGACGGTGTCAGCTTAGGCCATCAGATTGGTTAAAACAAGGGTGACAGATGGAAAAATGTGACGGTCCATGATAGGTGCGTCAGAGAACTCTGACGGTCCTACGATAAACCGTTACATCGTCTGTAGAATCCGAACAGGACTTTACCCGAGGGCATCCGAACTCGAGGGAAATATGACTTAAACCACCTTAGGACTCTCCTAAGCTTAGGATACGGCTACCCAACCAAAAAATCCTAACACTCCTTTACCAAAATCAAACTCTTTTAAGTAGAATCAAGCCCAAAAATCTCATCTTTACCAAATTCTCTGCTTCAAGTTCAGAAACTTCACCAAATCCATCAAAGAACACTATGAAGAGAAGTCTTGAAGTGATGGCCATGGGCGAGAGAGCTTATATCGGCCCAAAGGCGGCTAAAAAGGAACATGGGGAACACCAGAGATTAACTTCCATCCCCAAGCATCTCAGCTCAAACCCACTAAAGAGAGGTAAGTTCAAAATCAAAATCAAAATTTCTTCAATTTTCTGCACTTCCATGCTTCTCATGATCTTTCCTCTTGTTTCTCCTCTTTGTTCTCTTCTCTTCTAGCCCTTTCCTGGCCCAAGGTGTTACTCAAACCTAAAGTGGGTGGCTCCCATGATAAAAGAGCTTCCTTTAGAGGTCCTCTTCATCTTAAGAGCATGGCAACTTCAACCCTTAGTTGTTTTGGCCAAAAATTTTCAAAAATTGTCCTTGGATTGGGTGAGCATTTCAGCCCTCATAGAATTGTGGCATCCGCAAACACATACCTTCCTCTTTCCTTCCTTTGAAGCTACGGTCCTGTTAGAGGAGGTAGAGACCTACCTATCCCTTCCTAAGACTAAGGTAGGAGATGAAGGACTAGTGTGTCACACGGTGGAACCAATTGACCCATCCTTGATTCTAAGCGACTTCATACACAACCCGAAGGATGTGAGGACCATGATCAGCCCATGCCATATTCACTTGATACCCATGGCTCAATGGATAGTCTCTCATTGTAAGAACAAGTGGGAGAGACATGAAGCCATAGCTAAAGCCGTGTCGATTTGCTTGTGCGGGATCTTCCTCTTTTCCACCACCGACCACCTTCTAGATATCCAAAATCTTAGTATCATTAGTGGGCTGTGGCGGGGTTTGTCCATTTCTCAAGTGGTCCTTTCATACCTTTATGGAGGGCTTAGCTCAGCGTGCTTAGGAGGACCTTTATTCAGCTCAATGATACTCCTTGAGTGTTGGATGGGAGTGAGAATTAAGTTTCAACCCAAGGAAGACATATCTTTAGCTAGCCGTATCTTCGGGAGCCACCCTTTATTCTTCATTGGAGGAGCATTTGGGTTCACCTCGCAGGTTGAATGCCGGACGGCGAACCAGAAAACATGGGACGATTGGCGCCTCTTCCTCAACACCTTGCCCGTGGACAAATTCACCATGCAACCCTGAGTTATTCGGAGCACCACCCTCAGAATTCCATGGCGACCTGGCCTATATCTTCAGCTAGTGGGAGACACTACCATGGCGATCTACAACTCGCATCGATGCTACCTTCAGATCGGGCTACCTCGAACAGAGATTCCTACGCTATCATACTTCCATCCCCTTCTAGCTAGGAAGATGGGGACCGAGGAGGACGAGAGAGCAGTCCGAAGCGCGCTAGTGATGTGGGCGATCAACAAAATGCGCCCGTGGCAAGAAGAAGTGGAAGAAGATGACGGACAATGCCGCGCTTACGTGAAAGAAATCCGCAAGATCCGACCTTATGCGGACAGAAACTTGAATGTAGTTTGAACTTTTTATTGAAAGATTTTCTTTGGTATTACTAACAACCTGATGTTCACCGTGATTGAATGAAGACTTTGGTTTGATGAGATATAGATTTGATTTGCATCTTGTCCTATTTTACCTTGAAAATAGAGTTTCTGGTTCACGTAACGGTCCAACATAGGGCCGCCATAGAACTCTGACGGTCTCACGATAGACCGTCAGAAGGGTGATTCTCAGGAAAACTGAGTGTTTCACACTCTCTAGGATATGTAACGGTCTAAATGTAGGTCGTCAGAGAAAGATATGGTCTTATGTAGACGCGCTAGAGAGATTCATACGAGCTATAGAGTTTTGGCCTTTGAAAGAGTGGTGACGGTCGGATCTTCGTCCGTCAGAGGGATGTGACGGTCCATCCATAGATCGTCAGAGAACATGAACCTGTGGGCTTGGCGGTTCGAACTTTGGGCTTGATCATACGTTCTGCACATACTCAGATAAGCAAACAAGTTAGATCTGTTCTTAGACTCAACCCCTTGCCTAGTTAAAAAAAACCATTCTTGACGTTTGGTCACAGGGGTGGAGCCTTATTAAAATAGGCGAATAATAGGAATGAAATAATGCAATGCATGCAATGCATATGATGGTATTTTGGGGATTTTTTTGGAATATTTGATTTTTTTTGGATTTTGAAATATATGATTTTTTTTGGATTTTGAAATATATGATTTTTTTGATTTTGAAATATATGATTTTTTGGATTTTGAAATATATGATTTTTTTTGGATTTTGAAATATATGATTTTTTTTTGGATTTTGAAAGATATGATTTTTTTGGATTTTGAAAACCAGTGCCTGCCCCTTAAAAACGCGGGTCTTCCCTATTCCATTGAGAGTTCCCGAGGTTGGCGTGTAATAGAGGTGACAACCCCTGGCCAGGGCCTTAACCTGCGTGACTGTGCTTCTACCAAGGCCATACCTAGGGCACTTGTTTTAGTCCTGAAAAGGAAAATAGAATACGGGGATAAGCTTAGGCCAGGTATAGAAACTTTCAGGGCTCGAGTTCCTCTCTAGACGGCCCATTCAGAGATTCGGTCTGTTGCGCCGGGGCTTTGTGTCCGTCATCGAACCTTAATCCATTCTAGGCACGCATACGACCGGGCTCATGCATCCCGCGGAAAAACTATACTGCCACTCTTGCCATGCCTAGCCTTTTCATTTTTCTTCGGGGCTTTGGAATTATAACTGACAGACTTTCGAGATAGACTTTTGCTCTTGTCACGATGAATGCTCCTTTTCTTTGCTCTTTTCCTTTTCTCTTGTGGCGTCAGGTCATAACGGACTGCCCCTATTTGAGACCTCCTCTCGTCAGGGTACCTAGATTGGTCGTCGCCTCCTTATTTACTTCTTACCCTTGGATTCAGCCGAAGAAAGAAACAAACAGGGACTTTAACTTTCCCCAAGCATGGCCGAGGATAAACGGTGTCTACAAAGTGGGAAACCCGACCAGGGACGTCGTGTGGTGTGTGATTGCCGCGCTCGGGGTCCTCTATCAAGATGAAAGGGCAAGGACACCTTGTTACCGGGGTGGCAATAGTTTAGACTCTAAGGAAAGAAACACTTAAGATACAACCCATTCCAAGCGTGAGTGAGCTCCTCACCTTCTGCATTCACTAAGCGATAAGCATTCCCTAGATAGGCCTCTTTGACGACGAACGGCCCTTCCCAGTTAGGTTGCAATTTAGACCTAGGACCTGCAGACCGAATGAATTTACGTTTCAAAACCATATCACCCTTTTGAAATTTGCGTTCAATTACCTTCTTTTGAAAATAACGCGAAACTCTCTTTTGATAAACGGATACGTGATCGGCCGCATTCATCCTCTTCTCGTCTAAGAGTTCCAGCTGGACGAGCAACGCCTCTCGACGTTCATCGAGATTAAGTTCCTTATCGAGCTGTACCCTTAGGGAAGGGATCAGGATCTCATATGGGAGCACCGCCTCCATTCCATAGGTAAGAGCATAGGGGGTTTGCCCCGTGGGAGTACAGACGAATGTGCGGTAAGCCCAGAGAGCCTTCACTAATCGTTCTGGCCAATCAGAGAATTTGTGAGATTCGCATGTTTTCTTTATGATTTTGAGAAGGGTTTTGTTAGTGGCTTCGGCCTAGCCGTTGCCTTGCGGGTAATATGGAGATGAATGATGCAATGAAATGTTGAACTTCTTACATAAGTCCTTGAGCTCTTGAGAGATGAACTGGGGTCCGTTGTCGGTGACGATGCTGCTTGGCACCCCGAACCGCGAGACGATATTCTTCATGTTGAAGCGGCACACCGTGGTAGCTTTAATCTCTGCGTACCCTTCGGCTTCAGCCCACTTGGTGAAGTACTCAGTGGCGGTAAGGATGAAGGATTTTAGCTTGATCTGAGAATTGGGATCACCAAGCGGGCCGACAACATCGAACACCCACATAGAGAATGGCCAAGGAGCAGATAGAGGATGAAGAGATGAAGCTGGAGCGTGAATCTTATCAGCATGGAGTTGGCACTTAAGACACCTCCAGACATAGAGGGAGCAATCTTCCTTTAGAGTGGGCCAATAGTAGCCCTGCCTAAGGATTTTCTTTGCTAGAGCCTGGCCATTAACATGACCTCCACACTCACTAGAATGAGCTGCTTCGGCCACCTTCCAAGCTTCATCATTATCTAAGCATCTCATGAGCATCCCATTGGTAGCACGCCTGTATAGTTCACCTGCGATGATAGTATACCTGGAGGCGGCTCTTCTAATTGACTTATGCTGCTCGGCATTTTCCCCTTCCGAGAACGATCCATCTTTGCAAAATAACTCAATTTCATGGTACCAGGGTAACTCTTCCTCTTCCAAGATCTCTTCTAATTCCATCAAAGATACTTCCTTCAACTCTTCCTTCTCAGCCCTCGCCTCCACAGTCTTCCTAAGGTTAGCATACCAAGGATCCTGAAGAGAGGGTGCGTCCAATCTCTGAACGACGATAGTCTCAGTACTCCGACTGAGAGGGAAAGATAGAGAGGAAGCGAGGGATGCTAGAGCATCATCTAGAATGTTCTGAGACCGGGGAGTATGGATGCAGATCAACTTACGGAATTGCCTTGCTAAGAGCATGACTAAATCTTGATATGGCTTGAGCTTAGGGTCACGGGTGCGGTAAGAGGACAAAACTTGCCGCAGAATGAGCTGAGAGTCCCCTATGATATTCAAGTAACGTGCACCTAAAAGATAGGCGTGCTTCAATCCGGCTAGCAGAGCTTCATACTCGGTGATGTTGTTGGTAGTAGAAAATCAGAGTTGATAAGAGAAGGGAATCGTCACCCCTTCTGGAGTGAGCAGAATAGCGCCTATCCCTCAGCCCTGAGAATTGAGCGCACCATCGAAGTGCAAAGACCAAAATGGATGAATCGAAGCCCTGACACAGAGAGATGCTCATCAGGGAAATCATCCTGAATAGAATCTGTGCACGGAATGGGAAGATGGGCAAGATGCTCAGTGATGGCGTATCCTTTGACCGCCTTCTGAACGACGAACGTGATATCAAACTGAGATAGGAAGCTCTACCAGCGAGCTAACCTACTAGAAAGGGTGGGCTTTTCTAAGAGATAGCGGATCGGGTCCATTCTAGAGATTAACCTAACTGGGTGGGCTAGGAAGTAGTGTTTGAGCTTCTGAGCTACCCACACTAAGGCGGCACAAGTCTTCTCCATAGCGGTGTATTTGGTCTCAGCCGGGTTAAATAACCTGAAGAGATAATAAGCTGCCCGCTCTTTTCCTTCATCATCTACTTGTGCTAAAACTACCCCTAGGGAGTCCTAAATGACCGAAGTGTATAGAATTAGGGGTTTCCCAGGGACAGGAGGTTGCAAAACCGGGGGATTGGATAGATAGAACTTTAAGTCCTCGTAGTCCTTTTGACAATCTTGATTCCATTCGAACTTGACCCCTGCCTTTAGCAATTCATAAAACGGGCGGCACCTCTGAGAAGGTTGGGATATGAATCTTCTGATGAATTGCAATCTACCAATCAGTCCTCAAAGTTTCGTAATATTCTTAGGCAGAGGTATGTCCATGATGGCCTTTGCTTTATTAGGATCAATCTGGATCCCCCGTTTGCTAACTATAAAGCCTAGCAGCTTCCCTGAAGAGACCCCGAAAACACACTTCTTCGGATTCATTTTAAGCTTGTACTCCCTAGCTCTCTACAGCACCTTAGCCAGAATAAGGGGGTGTTCTTCCTTCGTTCTCGACTTCACCAAGATGTCATCTACGTAAGCTTCCATGCAGATATGCATCATATCATGGAAGATGGCCGTCATTGCCCTCTGATTGGTGGCACCTGGGTTCTTCAGGCCGAACGGCATAACCACGTAGCAATACGTGCCCCAGGGCGTGGTGAAGGAGGTTTTCTCTTGATCTTCCGGAGCGAGACGAATCTGATTGTAGCCTGAGTAACCATCCATGAATGATAAAGCTTCGTACCCAGCGGTGTTATCCACCAGGACATCTATGTGAGGTAGCGAAAAATCATCTTTGGGACATGCTTTATTAAGATCCCTGAAATCAATGCAAATACGCACATTTCCATCCTTCTTGATGACAGGGACTATGTTTACCACCCACTGAGGATATAAGACAACTCTAATGAATCTGGCCTTGTACAATTTATCGACCTCTTCTTTAATCTTCAAGGCCATGTGGGGGTGAAATCTTCTTGACCTTTGTTTTACGGGTGTTGCCCCTGGTTTAAGCACTAGTCGGTGTTCCACTAAAGAGGGGTCAAGACCCGGCATATCCTCATAAGACCAGACGAAAGAATCACTATACTCCCTTAGAACCTTGATTAGATCTTCTTCTACTTGCGTAGGGAGGCTAGCGGCAATAATAATGGGCCTTGAGTCTTCTTCAGTTCCCAAATTTATTTCCTTTGTAGGTTCATCTACTGCCGACGATGGCTCGTCGAACCTCTTTAAGCCTTGCGCATACAAATCGACAGTGTCATCTACGTTGATGTCCTCATCATCGATCGGGTCCTTTTCATCCAGGACTTCATATACACCTAGTCCGTCATCGCTCCACACCTCGTCTACTTCCTCATCACCTTCTATCACAATCGCCGTAGCGACAAACTCGGGCACTTCAAAAGAGCATGACATCGCTGAGCTAGATCTGGCAAAGAACCTATCAGGGATGGATTTGGAATGATGCGCAAGCGAGCGCGGCCCAGGCTCGGAAGGATTGAACGACCTAGAACATGACCCTACTTCTCTAGACCTCACTGACTCTACTTCCCTAGACTCGACGGACCCTACGCCTAACCTAGGAGAAAGGAAATCTAGTAGAAAGGAAGGAACATGGGACTTGTGCCCCTGGGAGGATGATGAAGACAAGATAGCGTAATCTTTCAACGAAATCTCCATTTCAAATTTGACGTTTTTTTTGGAGATCAGTGGAGATCATATAGTAGGATGGAGGAGATGGTGGAGGAGGGAGTGTGAGAAGAGAGGAATAGAGAAGATTGACGGGAGAATCAGATGAGGAAAAGATAAAATTCCGTCGGCAGGTCGTACTAGAATGGAGATATTGGACAAAGTGGAAGAATCATAATTGAAGGAGGATGGAGAATAAATTCCAGTGTATGGAACAATGCGCGCAGGCGGGAAGGAGATAAAGAAACAGTAATTGGAGAGCTCACTTTTCCCTGCGGATGGCATGATGGCTTCGGCTTCCACTGAACCAGCCGTACCTCCTGATTCTTCTTCTGACCATAACCATATGGCTCGCTGAACATTCTAGCAAATGACTGACTGAAATCTGGCATATCATCAACAGGCCCTTTTGGCAGCAGAGGCGGACTGGCAACTGTGCATGCTGTATCTTTCTTCTCTGACTGTGCTGGCTGTGGCTGAAGTGTTCCTGGCTGGATAAGGCCTTTAACAAAGTGTTGGCGATAGTCCCATGCAAGCGATCCTGAGTCTTCCATCATTGAAAGTGCAGACTCTCGGTAGCCGAGACCCCGTCTATTCATTTTTCTTCCTTTAGGAATGGGCTTAGTTCATCCTTGTAATTACGCGCCGAGGCCTCTCCCCGGTTGATAGCCCAATTTCAAAATGATGTCCCAACCCTTGGAATCTCGGATCTGGGGTTTTGCTTTGATATCAACATGTGTAGTGGCGGGCCTGCGAGGGGCATAAGCCCAAGGAAAGTTCAGATCCAATACCGAGATAACCGGCCGACTATTGGGCCATAGCGTAGGCAGAATCTTCTCTGAGATAGCTTTAACAAACTGGACCATGGATAAGCTTTTTACTTTAACCACCCTCCCTTGGAAAGGAAACTTAAGACATTGATGCACGGTGGATGGCACGGCACTGAGAGTATCGATCCACGGACGACCCAAGATAGCCTTAAACATAGGGTCAATATCCAGCACATAAAATTCAATGGGCATAGTGAGAGGCCCAAGCTCAGCTTGAATAGTAACAATCACGTGACATGCCCTTCGTGAGTTATCGTATGCAGCTATAGTTGTAGGGGTCGGTCGTAAAAGTTCCTTCGATAAGTTACATGCCCTATGTAATATCTCGGACCTTTCGGATCCTTCTTCGTGGGTTTTGGATCTGGTTTCTCTGAGTGTCTGGCTCTGTTGTGTCTGAAATTTCATTTCGGATATCTTTTGTGTTCGGGCCGACGTTATCCGGAGTTGTTTCGGAGGCCCGGAGTGCGTCCGCGGCTTTTTCGCGTGTGTTTTTCGATTCCCGGTGTGTGTTTCGGCAATTCCTTCGGAACCTCGTTGCGGGTGAACCGGGTCGTTCACCTAGGCGAAAGTGGTACCGTTACAATCGGTGCGTTCCGAGGATCGCGGAAATGTAATTTTTAATTTTTCAGTATTTTCTAGAATTTCTGGATTTTCTATAAATACCCTCTCTTTTCTCTCTCTCCCCCACCCTTCTTCTTCTTCCTATTCTTCTTCCTCCCACCGTGACCGCCCCCTCTTCCTCTCTCTCTCCCATTTCGACGCGGCGGGCCTCTCTCCGGCTGCAGACGGCGGCGGGGCGACGGCGCGACGACGAGGCGATCTCATGGGCGTGCGGTGCTCGTGGGAAGCGTGAAGGAGCGGGGTTTCTAAAAGCATTCTTCGTGGTTTGAGCTCGATTCGGTGGAGCTTTCGCTCCATTGAGGTAGGGGGACAAATCCCTATGCTCATCCCGTCATCTCCCATGATTTGTAGGCCGAATGGGAGCCGAGAGGGGTGCTTTTGAGTGGGTTAGGGCAAAATCATGTTTTGGGGAGAGTTCGCCTGATCTATGGATTTGAGCCGCGTTTCGGTGTTTTGATGGCCTAGAAGCATGCTAGGGGTCCCCAGGGGTCTTCCCCTTTGTTTCCCCCCTCTCCTATAGAGGCATGGGGGCGTGGTTGTGTTTTTGGAGTATTTCCCGTTGTTTCACCGTCGGACAGGTGTGACAGTCCTTCCAGTGACCGTCACACCATGTGACGCACCCAGGTGGGTGCGTCACAGCCTTGTTTTTAGCCAATTGGGGTCTATGGGCTATGACGGTCCCACGATAGATCGCCACAGACGCTGTGACGCGTCAGGGTTGGACCGACAGGGACGAGTCGACCGTTGGCTTTACCGTTGGTTTTGACCGATGGGGGTCAAGGCTTGTGACGCACCAGGACTGGCGTGTCACAGCCCTGTGATGCCCCTGTGTGGGTGCGTTAGAGCGAACACATTCCCACCCTATGACGCACCAAGGGTGGTCCGTTACAGCATGTGACGCCCCATGAGGTGTGCATCACAGTCATTTTTTGCTCGCCTCGTGACGCACCAGGCTGGGTGTGTCAGGCCCTATAATGCACCAAGGTAGGCGCGTTACAGTCGGTTTCATCTTGGCCTGTGATGCGCCAGGACGGGCGCGTCACAGACTGTGACGCACCAGGGTAGGCGCGTCACACGCCGTTTTGCACTAAGGGTCTGACGCCCCTGTGTTGGGCCGTCAGATGTCTGTGACGGTCCAGCCTTAGACCGTCAGAGCCTATGGCGCGTCTAGGGTAGACCGCCAGGCTCTGGACCGCTCCGGATGGGTTGCAGTCCCGTTTCTTCTCCGACTATGGTCACCGTGCGACAGTGCTGGTACGTTGAACAGTCCCCGTACGTCGTCGGACGCGGACGTGGTTTTTCGTTGACTTGAGAGTCTACTCCTTTAGTGACCGTCCACTAGTCGTAGCCCACCAGTACGTGTGTGCTGGTCTCACCTGGGAGTAGGTGTATGGGCTTACCCTGAGGATGGTTTTAGACTGGTTTTCGTTGGGCCCCACGTCTGGCAGCCAGAGTCCGGCTGAGGGGAAAATCGGTCAGAGGGCCAGACCAGGGACGCGCGGTCTGTGTGTGCACACGTGGTTGGGGGTGGTTGGACACACGCTAACGGGCGTGACCCCAACTAGTCACTTGTTTGTGGTTACTTGCACGGTGTCTCAGTTCCCGCTGGGCCAGAGGGAGACACCTGAGGCTCGGACTAAGACGTCAGTGGACGCATTCGGCCTTGCTTCTAGTGGGAGGTACTCCTGTCGAGTCGGGAGTGACAGACTGTCAGTCGTTGCGACTTTGACCTTCGGGTTTTGTCGTGTTGGCCGTAGCGTTTCGGTCGTTTCACCGTGGTACGTGTGTCGATCTTCGTGCCGTGAGATCGGTGTTTTATAGATGGCAGGGCTTCCCTTTCCGAGGTACTCGCTTACTGCCAGCGTAGTGGTTTCTCCGTTTGTAAGGTAGGGTTCGAGTGATCCGTATTGAGTCTTGTTCTGAGACTCATTCCCTACATGTTTTCACCATATTTCAGGTGAGGCGCGGCTTCAGGGGAGCACGTCTGAGGCTCAACCTGGTTCAGGTGCCCAGTGTTAGTGCCAGAGGTCAGAGCCGGGGTATGCCCCGTGTAGCTATACTTTTCTTTTTGTCTCTGTACTAGTTGTGGACTACTACTATTGTTATTTTGTTATCTTGTGGACCATGTATCATGTAAAATGTTAATTTATTCCATGCTTAATTCTATAATTCTATAATTTGATCATTTTATAAACTCCCTGAGCAGGAACCACTTCACCACCTTGGTGTAGGGGGATCTCCTGCACCTCTTTCTTCCTCCCTCCATATCTTCACCATTGCTCTACTGACTTAAGCATCGGGGGGTTTTCCCCAGGGAACCATCCCTGGGCCCCCTGATCCGTTTCCCTTTCTTTACAGTTCAATATTCGGTGATCATCCTCCCAGCTCAGGAACCGCGCGAGATCACGCCTCTTCATCTAGCGCCGTCTGTGAGAAACGACCAAAGAGCCAGTATGGTGTGAAAAAGTTCAGGGAGGAGGTCCGCCAGCGATAGGGGAAAGGCCATGGTGGCGGGAGAAGGCCCCTCTCAGGCCTCACAAAACCCTCCCTCCAACGCCAACACCCCAGCCGACGGACCACCCCCACCTCCCGTGGCGGTGGGGCTACCACCCAACAGTGGCGCTGACGCTTTCCAAGCCCTCAACACAAAACTGGACATCCTCGTGAAACTCATGAGGACCCAGGAGGCCAGAGAAGGAAGGTCACGTGCCCCTCCGGAGAGCCCTCCCCGCGAGGACGTGTCCCAGCACACCGCCGGAGACCGCTTCACCCTCCGAGGCCGGCAGATCATCCGTAACAGGTCAGGAGGACCTTCACAAGCCCCTCCTCCGGACCAAGAGGCCTCCTCCACTCCGAAAAGGGGGAAACCCGGGGCACGCCATCTGAACCCATTCATGTCCCGTGCGGTCGAACGATGCCTACCCTTCTTCAAGCTGTTAAGGGCGCCCAAAATGGCATCTGCTATGTTCGCATGGGACGAGGAATGCCAAAAGGCGTTCACTGAGCTTAAGGAGTTCCTGGCTTCGCCCCCGGTGCTGTCCAAGCCCGTTCCAGGTGAAGCCTTACATCTCTACCTTTCGGCGACTCCATCCACAGTTAGCTCGGTCCTAGTCAGAAATGACTCGAGAGTCGAGAGACCGGTCTACTACACCAGCAAGGTGCTCAACGAGGCTGAAAGAAGGTACCCCGCAGCCGAGAAACTCGTGCTAGTGTTGGTTACCTCGGCCAAGCGCCTCCGACTTTATTTCCAAGGGCATTCCATCACCGTGCTGACCGGCGAACCTTTGAAGAGGATCCTCACTCACCCTGAAGCCTCGGGATGCCTCGTCAAGTGGGCCATCATGCTCGGGGCCTACGATATATCATACCGGCCTCGCTCGGCTATCAAAGGATAGGCGCTCGCTGACTTCATCGCCGAGAGCACTATCCCGGCCAAAGAAAAATCTCCGTCCGCGCCCGTGCCAACCTGGGAACAGTTCGTCGACGGATCCTCCAATTCGGCCGGAAGCGGCACTGGAATCCTCCTGAAGTCCCCCGAAGGAGCAGAGCTACAGTGTAGTTCCCCAGAATTTATATATATAATTTTTGAACTTTAAAATAATTTTCTGGAAATTATAAAGGCTTAAATAAATTAATGAAGGTGTAATTGGATTAATAAGTCATTATAAGGCTCAATTAGGCTAATTAGTTAACCTAACCTATCTAATTATTATCCAAAAGGTTTATGGACCAAGCCCATCAAGTTTGGCCCATATTCTAGAAGGGTAATTAGCTTATTCACGTATTTTAAAGATAAATACTATTTATATAAGATAATTATGTGGATAAGCGAATAAAAGAGTTTTATTAAATTGAAACTCTATACACGTTGAATGTAACGGTCTATCGGGCGACCGCCACAGCCCTGTAACGCACCAGGCTGGATGCGTTACACTCTGTTAGTTCCGTGAAAGGATGAACGAGCAAAAAGATTAGAACTTTGGGATCTTATCTATAAGAGATCGACTTAGGGAAGCTTATAACATTACTAAGGACTCTTAGGGATTAGGTTCTGGCAAATTAAGGACTCTAGAATCGATCTAATCTTTAAAATCCTATAAATAGGACCTAGTTCTGAACTGAGCGACCATTACTTTTGGCTCGTGAAGAATCAAGGTAAGGAGTCATAATTTCGGGTAAGTTCTTTACGACCTTTTGTTTATAATATATTAGACTAATAGCTCTCCAAATTTCGTGCTAGGAGATAGAAGCTTCCAAAGTTGCTGATTCAACCTTAGCAACCTAGGAATCTGAACGCAAGTCCCCTGAAATTAGGACGTCTAAACGAGGTAATTAGAGTTCAATCCTTTAGAACTTTTTATTCCCAATAGTTTCATCTTCTTACCCTCAAAATTTAACATCCTTGGGTCAAGAGGCTGAGGAAATAGAGCAGATTGAAGTTGCTGATTTATCACAAGAAGTACAAGGGACTAAGGGTAGTACCTAGCATCAAATTCGAAGTTTAAAGGTTTTAGAAGAAGTAGGTTATCTCATGATTGGCAAAAACAACTTGTTAGGAATAAAATCCCTCTGGTTGTGCTTGATTTCATGCATTATAGACTAAGAATTTCATGATCTAATGGTTCTATACATTCATGCATCTCTATGCCCTAAATGGAACTTAAAAGATATTATCATGTCTATTCACTAAACCCATGCATATAGTTTTCCTATACTTCGTTATCATGACTAGGACAGTGGTAGTATTTTGATTTCCAGGTATGTTATGTTTTCATAAACCTTTACTTAGTTTACTGCCAGCAGATTCTCTGGCGCATCAACGTAAGATCGTCACGTGAATGTAACGGCCTTACGATAGACCGTCACACCCTGTTGTGCTTTTATTGTTCTATTGTCTCTGACGCACCCTAGCAGGAGCGTTACACCACTGTAACGGCCCCTCGATAAACCGTCACAAGTACTGTAACGCGTCTATCCTAGACCGTAAGACCCTTGTGTTCTGCCAGTCCAAGGTATAATAATAACCAGTTAAGTTTACTTATAAATAAGCTTAGATAGCTAAGATGGACCTGTTATCATGACTTCAAGTTTAGTTACTGATTCATGATCAAATTGCATGATTAATGTGTCTTAGGTTATTTTAAGTTATGTTAATTTCAGGTGCCAAAATTCTATAGTTTTGTATTTAAATCATGATTCTCCAAATGTTGTATTGACGGAGTTTTCTCATAGTTTCACATCGTTACACATTCTCTTTATCAATAGAGTCATTTCTTTAAGTATATGGCGCATATTCCGGTATGTTGTCCATTAGTTCACTTTGCACTATAGGAACATTATTCTTGGACATGAGGACCTCTCTATTGGATATTCCTTCCAATGGACTAGGAAATCTTGTTTCAAGGCCTCCGTAAATCTCTGCGAGCCTGGGATTCCCACTAGGACGCCGAGTTGGTTGTACCATTAAATCCCATTGATTAGATTACACTATCGATATTTTTGGTTATCAGTAATGTAACGGCTCTATGTTGGACCGTCAGGCACAAGTAACGGCCCAATATACGACCGTCACATTCAACTGAGTCCGATTTCTTGGTTCTGGATTCAGACTAATGTAACGGCCCAATACTGGAGCGTCACATCATGTAACAGCCCAGTACACGACTGTCACACTGCTTGAGTATTTTTAACCCAAGGTGGACCAAGGGTTGTTATTCCAAGGTTTCTAGATGGACTATTAATGATCTAGAACTTATCATATTGATCAAGAAACCTAATATAATGAATGGAAGATAAAGAATGTATCGTTATGCTGTCGATTTATTTCCATAAACATAACATTGCTTAAGTCATTCTTGAATTTTCATGATTCTTATTGAAGCATTCATTCATTGAATTATTATTATCATGAGCTTATTTGAACTCATTATATTCTTGGCCATACTTTATTGTTACATGCGTGGAAAAAACTTGATTTATACTTGAAGATGCGATCGAGCACTGATTGTGTTCAAGGGCTCTATGCTAGTCCCCTCGGCTGATTGTCGGAAACATACTATTATAAACCATGGGGTATGATGTTGCTGGCGTCGCATTGCGCTGGGAGTACTTTCTCTATAAATAAGTGAAAATCCACAATACAGCATGACATGACTTTCTTGCTTGATATTCCACAGAAATTCATGAAGTACTTACTCATCAGCAAAAGATACTAGAGTGATGATTATGTGGCTTGCTAGTACATTCTCTATACATTCTTGTTCATGAAAGGCCAATATCATGTCCTTGTTACATTCTTGCTAGTTCGTACTTGCTCTCATTCTAACTTACTTGATCGTCTTGTTACTTTAGTTTAATCGCGTGATTAATCACATTCGCATGATTTTTACCTTATTTTTTAGAGCTAAATTGTTAATTACTTTAATAGTGCCTTCATGTTGATGCGAAGATACCTACTGGGCAAGTGTGCTCATTACCTATTTCCAATCTTTTAGGGAGATGAAAGTGATTCGAATTCAGATTCGGGTTATACAAGTAGCGGGTCCGAGAGGGAATGAAAGTATTGTCAAGGTGAGAGTGAAGACTTAGGAAGTCTAAATTGTTTAGATTGAGTCTATGTAATTTTCCTATTTCTTGAGTCTAGTACATAATGGAAATTGAATTAGTGGTTGTACTTGAGTTAGTAATGAAATAAAGTTGAAGTTATATATATATATATATATATATATATATATATATATATATATGTATATATATATATATATATTGTGCAATTGCATTTGTGTGTGTGATTGTATTACGCTCTGGTCATTCTTGCTTGCAAGAGGCTTACCATGCCGGCTGGCCGCGCTCCCCGAGTTAGTCTTCCGCTGTAATAAAGGCTCGGGGCGTGACAGTTAAGTTGCTATCAGAGCCTAAGTCTCAGGACTTAGGAAGAAGAGTCATGTCATAGGAAAAGTCCAAGGTATAAGGACCCCTACCTATGAACTAAGGAAGAAATTTCTATACCCATGTGAGAATTGGGTAGAGCCCGGGATAAGATAATTAATTAGCTTTAAGATTGATTTTTCATTTCATGAGAAATAACAAGTTGTTATTTTTCTTTCAGGTACCTTATCTTACGAATGGCTCATCGTGTAGATTGGGATGGCATGCAACAAACAGTTGCCGACCTTACTCAGGCATTGCAAACCATAGCGCAAGGTGGTGCAGGGGCAAGGGCTGGTGACATACATCGCAATTTCTGGAGTTTAAATCCTCAGCGATTCTATGGTTCTTCTAATCCCGACGAGGCAGAGAACTGGATAGATGAAATGAACCGTATCTTTGATGTGACCCAATGCACCGATCAGGAGAAGGTGCGTCTCGCAACCTTTCAACTTAACAAAGATGCTCGCATATGGTGGAAGTCGGTTCCGGCACCTCCGGCCGATGCACCTCATACATGGGACGGTTTTCTTACCCTATTCCGTGCCAAGTACTTTTCTGAGCACGTAAAAGAGAGAAAGGCTATGGAGTTTTCCGCTCTTCGGCAAGGAATGATGACGGTTGCCGAATATGAACTATAATTCTCAAGGCTTGCACCTTACGCACCACATCTTATCAGCACCAATTTATTGAAGGCTAATCGGTTCATGGACGGGTTACGACTCGATTTCATTCAGTAGCTCGAGACCCAAAACATCCGTAATTATGCGGAAATGATTCAACGAGCATATTTATGTGAAAGGACCTTGGAGAAGGTCGAGAAATTAAAGGGGAAAGGAGAGGAGTCTAGCCGATGCTCAGATCGGTGTTATAAGAAAGTGAAATTCAGCATCACGGAGCCTTACCAGAGCCGTGATAGTAAGAAGAGATCCAGGAATGGGAATGGTGGAATTTCCCATAAGTAAAAGAAAGTCAAGGTGGAGAAGGAGAAGGTCGCCACGGCTTGCACATTTTGTGAAAAATTCGGCCATTCGGCTTAGGAGTGTTGGAAGCATCTTGGCGCTTGTTTACGTTGTGGAAGTAGGGATCATCGCATGCCGGAATGCCCCCTTATGAAGGACCAGTCATCTGGTAATGGACGCGGGAGGCATGCTCGCCTCAATGCTGTTCTAAAAGAAGAGGAAGCGCCTAGGGATGATGGGCTTATGGAAGGTACTCTTCAAATTTATTCTCGTCCTACATTTGCGCTATTTGATATGGGTGCCTCTCATTCTTTTATCTCTACTACTTTTGCTAAAACATTACTAATCGCATCAGTTCCCTTACCTTCAGATCTTGCTATTTCCACATCCTTAGGTTCTGGAACAAAGCTTACCGACTATTATCCTGATAGCGAATTGATAGTAGAAGGTCATAATCTCCCCGCAAACTTCGTATGCCTTGACATGAAAGGTTATGATGCCATTTTAGGGGTAGATTGGCTTGTAGATCATGATGCTTATATCAAGTGCCGAAATAGGATTATATCCTTTCGAAAGCGCGGTCTTCCAAGATTCTCTTTTCTTGGCATCAAGTACAAGAAGCATCCTACTATCATATCTTCTCTTCACGCTTGTAAACTTATCTCGCAAAGATGTGAAGCTTTTCTTGCTTCTGTCATTGTTACCGAATCCGAGATTATCTTAGCGGACATCCCTATTGTAAATGAGTTCCC
Organism: Amorphophallus konjac; assembly: GCA_022559845.1. Classification (NCBI taxonomy): domain Eukaryota; kingdom Viridiplantae; phylum Streptophyta; class Magnoliopsida; order Alismatales; family Araceae; genus Amorphophallus; species Amorphophallus konjac. Next base: position 177,097,275 of record CM040120.1, on the reverse strand, counting down.
CGATGTGTTTCCGTCCGAATTACCCAGTTTACCGCCCGAGAGAGAAGTGAACTTCACTATTGAACTCATCCCAGGAGCAGCACATGTTTCTATAGCCCCCTACAGGATGTCCCCCACAGAACGCAAGGAATTAAAAAGGCTGTTGCAGGAATTACTAGACAAAGGCTTCATCAGACCTAGCACATCCCCTTGGGGTGCGCCGGTTCTATTTGTCAAGAAGAAGGATGGTTCTCTCAGGCTATGCATTGATTACCGGTGACTAAATCAACTCACAATTAAAAATAAGTATCCGTTACCGCGTATTGATGAGCTCTTCGATCAACTTTCAGGAGCAGAATATTTCTTTAAGATATACCTCAGATCAAGTTATCATCAGCTTAGAATTAAAGAAGATGACATTTATAAATCGGCTTTTCGAAGTCATTATGGCCACTATGAATTCGTAGTGATGCCGTTTGGGTTAACTAATGCCCCAACAACATTCATGCAACTTATGAACAATGTCTTCCAGTCATATCTGGACCAGTTCATCGTCGTCTTCATTGACGATATCTTGATATATTCCAAGACAAAAGAGGAACATGAACAACATTTGAAAATAGCTTTACAAACACATAGAGCACACAAGCTTTATGCCAAACTAAATAAGTGTGATTTTTCCACGAGGAAGTCTCATTCCTAGGTCACATTATTTCAAAAGAAGGTATTGCTATGGATCCTTCTAAGGTAGAAGCTGTCAAGAATTTGAGTCGGCCAACGACTGTATCTGAAGTAAGAAGCTTTCTGGGTTTAGCATGTTATTATAGGAGATTCATTAAGGACTTCTCAAAAATTGCGGTTCCTTTAACTAGACTCACAAGAAAAGAAAACCCTTTTGTCTAGTCAAAGGACTGTGAAAAGAGCTTTTAAAATCTTAAGAATCATCTTACGATAACTCCTATTTTATCACTACCAATGGAGGGTGGTGGATTCGAAGTGTATACGGATGCGTCTGGCATTGGCTTAGGATGCGTTCTCATGCAGAATGGAAAAGTAATCTGTTATTCTTCAAGACAATTGAAATGTCACGAGAAAAACTATCACGTATATGATTTGGAATTGGTAGTGGTTATTTTTGCCTTGAAAATTTGGCGTCATTATCTTTATGGAGAAAAATTCACGGTCTACTCGGACCACAAAAGCTTGAAATATTTATTCTCTCAAAAGGAGCTTAACATGAGGAAGAGGAGGTGGTTAGAATATCTCAAAGACTTTGATTTTGCTATTCAATATCATCCTGGCAAGGCTAATGCTGTAGCAGATGCACTCAGCAGAAAACCAATGGGTATGCTATCAAGTCTTATGGTAAGTGTAACTAACCTTGTTCCTCAATTTGCTCAGTTGAACTTAGATATTGACATAAAGGAAGAAGATTGTTTCATTCCTAATATCCGAGCTCAACCTACATTGATAGAAGATCTGGTCAAGCTGCAAAATAATGATCCTATATTACTGGAAATTAAAACCAATATTGAACAAAGGCCGGATTTTTCTATTTCCAATGACGGAAGATTGTTATTTAAGGGCCGAACATGTGTACCAGATCATGAGGCTACGAAGAAACTAATCCTAGATGAAGCGCATAATTCCAAATACACAATTCATCCAGGATGAACAAAGATGTACCAAGATCTCAAAAGAAATTTCTTGTGGCCCAATATGAAGAGAGAGATAGCTAATTTCGTGTCCCGTTGTCTCACCTGCCACAAGTAAAAGCAGAACATTTTAGACTCGCAGGTAAATTACACCCCTTGAATATTCCCGAATGGAAATGGGAGAGTATAGGGATGGACTTTATTATGGGTTTACCCAAGACCAGAGGTGGACACGATGGAATATGGGTAATCATAGACCGATTGACTAAATCCGCACACTTCATACCAATAAAGAGTCGATGGTCTGTGGATATTCTAGCAGCATTATACATAAAGGAGATTGTCAAACTACATGGTGTCCCAGTCACTATTATACCTGATAGAGATCCTCGATTCACATCACAATTCTGGAAGGGTCTACAACATTCACTAGGGACTAGATTAAATTTCAGCACAACTTTTCATCCACAAACAGATGGTCAAACGGAAAGAACGAATCAGATAGTAGAAGATATGCTCAGGGCTTGTGCTATCGACTTTGGAGGTAGTTGGCATGATCACTTGCCTCTAGTAGAGTTTGCATATAACAATAGCTATCAGGCTAGCATACGAATGACACCTTTTGAAGCCTTATATGGAAAAAGCTGTCGATCACCAATATGTTGGAATGAAATAGGGGAAAAGTAATTTCTAGGCCCCGATCTCATTAGGGATTCTACAGAGAAGATCAAGCTCATTCAAGAAAGAATGAAAATGGCACAAGATAGGCAAAAGTCTTATACTGACACTCGAAGACGTGACTTGGAGTTTTAGGTAGGAGATCATGTATATTTAAAGGTTTCTCCAGGTCGTGGTATTCGAAGATTTGGCACTAAAGGAAAGCCAACTCCAAGATTCATTGGCCCATTTGAAATTCTTGAACGGATTGGTGAAGTGGCTTACAAACTGGCTTTACCTCCACAATTAGCAGGAGTTCATGACGTATTTCACGTCTCTATGCTGAAGAAGTATGTATATGATACTGACCATATTATCACTTATGACAATCTGGAGATTCAGAAGGATATGACGTTCGAGCAAACGCCAATAAAGATTCTGGAACGAGAACTGCGTCAAGTACGAAATAAAGTTATTCCTATGGTCAAGATTCAATGGAAGGAAACATGGCCATATGAAGCAACATGGGAAATCGAAACAGCCATACGAAAAAGATTTCCATAATTATTTAACTGTAAGTACACTCTCTGAAATCTATATATTAAATTTGGGGACCAAATTCTTCTAAGTGGGGGAGGGTGTAGTGCCCCAGAATTTATATATATAATTTTTGAATTTTAAAATAATTATCTGGAAATTATAAAGGCATAAATAAATTAATGAAGGGGTTATTGGATTAATAAGTCATTATAAGGCTCAATTAGGCTAATTAGTTAACCTAGCCTATCTAATTATTATCCAAAAGGTTTATGGACCAAGCCCATCAAATTTGGCCCATATTCTAGAAGGGTAATTAGCTTATTCACGTATTTTAAGGATAAATACTATTTATATAAGATAATTATGTGGATAAACGAATAAAAGAGTTTTATTAAATTGAAACTCTATACACGTTAAATGTAACGGTCTATCGGGCGACCGCCACAGCCCTATAACGCGCCAGGCTGGATGCATTACACTCTGTTAGTTCCGTGAAAGGAAGAACGAGCAAAAAGATTAGAACTTTAAGATCTTATCTATAAGAGATCGACATAGGGAAGCTTATAACATTACTAAGGACTCTTAAGGATTAGGTTCTGGTAAATTAAGAACTCTAGAATCGATCTAATCTTCAAAATCCTATAAATAAGACATAGTTCTGAATTGAGCGACCCTTACTTTTGACTCGTGAAGAATCAAGGTAAGGAGTCATAATTTCGGGTAAGTTCCTTACAACCTTTTGTTTATAATACATTAGACTAATAGCTCTCCAAATTTCGTGCTAGGAGATCAAGCAACCAAGGAGATAGAGGCTTCCAAAGTTGCTGATTCAACATTAGCAACCCAGGAATCTAAACGCAAGTCCCCTGAAATTAGGACATCTAAACAAGGTAATTAGAGTTCAATCCTTTAGAACTTTTTGTTCCCAATAGTTTCATCTTCTTACCCTCAAAATTTCACATCCTTAGGTCAAGAGGTTGAGGAAATAGAGCAGATTGAAGTTGCTGATTTATCACAAGAAGTACAAGGGATTAAGAGTAGCACCTAGCATCAAATTCGAAGTTCAAAGGTTTTAGAAGGGGTAGGTTATCTCATGATGGGCAAAAACAACTTGTTAGGAATAAAATCCCTCTAGTTGTACTTGATTTCATGCATTATAGACTAAGAATTTCATGATCTAATAGTTCTATACATTCATGCATCTCTTAGCCCTAAATGGAAATTAAAAGATATTATCCTGTCTATTCACTAAACACATGCATATAGTTGGCCTATACTTCGTTATCATGACTAGGACAGTGGTAGTATTTTGATTTCCAGACATGTTATGTTTTCATAAACTTTTACTTAGTTTACTGCCAGCAGATTCTCTAACGCACCAACGTAAGATCGTCACATGAATGTAACGGCCTTACGATAGACCGTCACACCCTATTGTGCTTTTATTGTTCTATTGTCTCTGACGTACCCTGTTAGGAGCGTTACACCACTGTAACGGCCCCTCGATAAACCGTCACAAGCATTGTAACGCGTCTATCCTAGACCGTCAGACCCCTGTGTTCTGCCAGTCCAAGGCAGAATAATAACCAGTTAAGTTTACTTATAAATAAGCTTAGATAGCTAAGATGGACATGTTATCATGACTTCAAGTTTAGTTACTGATTCATGATCAAATTGCATGATTAATGTGTCATAGGTTATTTTAAGTTATGTTAATTTCAGGTGCCAAAATTGTATAGTTTTGTATTTAAATCATGATTCTCCAAATGTTATATTGACAGAGTTTTCTCATGGTTTCACATCGCTACACATTCTCTTTATCAATAGAGTCATTTCTTTAAGTATATGACGCATATTCCGGTATGTTGTCCATTAGTTCACTTTGCACTATAGGAACATTATTCATGGACATGAGGACCTCTCTATTAGATATTCCTTCCAATGGACTAGGAAATCTTGTTTCAAGGCCTCCATAATTCTCTGCGAGCCTGGGATTCCCACTAGGACGCCGAGTTGGTTGTACCATTAAAGCCCATTGATTAGATTACACTATCGATGTTTTTCGTTATCAGTAATATAACGGCTCTATGTTGGACCGTCAGGCACAAGTAACGGCCCAATATACGACCGTCACATTCAACTGAGTCAGATTTCTTGGTTCTGGATTCAGACTAATGTAACGGCCTAATACTGGAGTGTCACATCATGTAACGGCCCAGTACACGACCATCACACTGCTTGAGTATTTTTAACCCAAGGTTGACCAAGGGTTGATATTCCAAGGTTTCTAGATGGACTATTAATGATCTAGAACTTATCATATTGATCAAGAAACCTAAAATAATGAATAGAAAATAAAGAATGTACCGTTATGCTGCCGATTTATTTTCATAAGCATAACCTTGCTTAAGTCATTCTTGATTTCTCATGATTCTTATTAAATCATTCATTCATTGAATTATTGTTATCATGAGCTTGTTGAACTTATTACATTCTTGGCCATACTTTATTGTTACATGCGTGGAAAAGGCTTGATTTATACTTGAAGATGCGATCGAGCACGGATTGTGTTCAAGGGCTCTATGCTAGTCTCCTCGGCTGATTGTCGGAAACATACTATTATAAACAATGGGGTATGATGCTACTGGCGTCGCATTGCGCTGGGAGTACTTTCTCTATAAATAAGTGAAAATCCACAATACAGCATGACATGACTTTCTTGCTTGATATTCTACAGAAATTCATGAAGTACTTACTCATCAGCAAAAGATACTAGAGTGATGATTATGTGGCTTGCTAGTACATTCTCTATACATTCTTGTTCATGAAAGGCCAATATCATGTCCTTGTTACATTCTTGCTAGTTCGTACTTGCTCTCATTCTAACTTATTTGATCGTCTTGTTACTTTGGTTTAATCGCGTGATTAATCACATTCGCATGATTCTTACCTTATTTTTTAGAGCTAAATTGTTAATTACTTTAATAGTGCCTTCATTTTGATGCGAAGATACCTACTGGGCAAGTGTGCTCATTACCTATTTCCAATCTTTTAGGGAGATGGAAGTGATTCGAATTCAGATTCGGGTTATACAAGTAGCGGGTCCGAGAGCGAATGAAAGTATTGTCAAGGTGAGAGTGAAGACTTAGGAAGTCTAAATTGTTTAGATTGAGTCTATGTAATTTTCCTATTTCTTGAGTCTAGTACATAATGGAAATTGAATTAGTGGTTGTACTTGAGTTAGTAATGAAATAAAGTTGAAGTTTGAATATATATATATTGTGCAATTACATTTGTGTGTGTGATTGTATTGCGCTCTGGTCATTCTTGCTTGCGAGAGGCTTACCATGCCGGCTATCCGCGCTCCCCAAGTTAGTCTTCCGCGGTAATAAAGGCTCGGGGCGTGACATACAGTATGCCTTGAAGTTCAACTTCCAGGCATCTAACAACGCTTCCGAGTATGAGGCCCTCATCTCGAGAGCCCGTATGGCCCGGCGGCTAGGGGGTCAGAACTCACACCGACTCCCAGCTGGTCGCTAGCCAGGTCAAGGGCGATTACAAAGCTAGAGAAGCACCGATGGTCAAATACCTCCAGCTGGTCAAAACCATGGCACAACAGTTCGAGAGTTTTGAGGTAGTCTGAATACCTCAGGAGGAAAACTCCCGAGCGGACGCCCTCTCTCAGCTGGCCTCCTCTCTTGACCCCGAGGGTACTCGATCGGTCCTTCTCAAAGAGCTAGAGCGACCGAGCATCGATTCGAAGCTCCTAGCTGTTGACTCGGCCTCCCCAAGCGACTGGCGTACCCCCTATCTGTCGTGGCTCCAAGACTCTCAGGAGCCTCCCGACCCTCGGGATGTCCGAAGATTGAAATACCAAGCTCAGAGATTCGTCACCCTGGACGGCACTCTTTACCTGAGATCCTTCTCTGGTCCCCTCCTGAAGTGCCTCAGCACTGATGAAGCCAACCGAGTGATTCAAGAGGTTCACGAAGGTCTGTACGGAGCGCATTTTGGAGGAAGGTCGCTCGCCAGGATCTTGCTACAGCAAGGTTATTGGTGGCCCACTCTGCAGCGCGACTGCTCGACTTACACACAACACTGTGACCGATGCCAGCGATTTGACCACTTGGTCCATTAGCAAGCAACGGAGCTCATCACCTTAGCCGAGCCATATCATTTCTCTTACTGGGGAATTGACATCCTTGGGCCGTTCCCTACGGCTCAGGCCCAGAAGAAGTTCGTCATCGTCGCCATCAACTATTTCACTAAGTGGGTCGAGGCCGAAGCCACCGCTAGGATCACCGAGACAGTCGTGTAGAGTTTCGTCTGGAAATCGATCATCTGTCGCTACGGCATCCCCCGGGTGATAGTGAGCGATAATGGCCGACAATTCGATTCTCGTTATTTTTGAGACAGATGTGCCGACCTTAATATTCGCAATCACTTCACTTCAGTCGCCCACCCTCAGGCTAACGGGCTGGTCAAAAATGCCAATAAGACTATCTTGAAAGGCATTAAGATAAGGCTCGGCAAAGCCAAGGGCAGCTGGCTCAAGGAATTGCCAAACGTACTTTGGTCGCACATAACGACTCCCAGAACAACAACCGGTGAAAGTCCCTTTTAGCTGGTGTACGGCACCGAGACCGTGATCCTGTTTGAGATTGGCAATCCCTCCCTCCGAGTCATCTGCTTCTCGTCCGAGGCAAACGACCAGAAACTGCTCGAAAACCTCGACCTAGCAAATGAAGTCCGAGAGATTGCCAGCATCCGAGCAACGGAATATCAACATCGCCTAACTCGATACTACAATGCCAAAGTCTGGGACAGACACTTTCAACCGGGAGACTTCGTTCTCAGGAAAGCTAAAGCCTCTCGACCACTTGAGGTGGCGGGCAAGCTATCCCCTAACTGGGAAGGCCCCTACCGAGTGGTCGAGACGCTCGGGAAAGGAGCATATCGGTTATCTACTATGGAAGGAGAACCCATCCCTCGGACATGGAACGCGACTACGCTACGCAAGTTCTACTTCTGAATACCGAACATCATGTAAGAAACATGGAATAAAACAAAAGTTTTTCTTTTCCATCATTCAAACAAATCACTGGTACATCAAGAAGGCCGAAGCCAAGAAAATACATGACAAAAAAGCAAAAAACCCATCTGGCGCCGCCATATTAGCCCATCACTCGGCTAACTCGGTTAACCTTACTGCGTCAAGCCACTGACTCCGCCTCGTGCAGAAACTGGCTCGGATAAAGGGTTGTCGACCCCGCTGGCTCGAGAAGCTTGGAACAAAGGTGACAGAGGGACAAGGAAGGAGAAGGCTACCTTCCAAGTTGACAGAGATGGAGGAAGGGGAAGAGGGAACGCATATGAAGGCATCCTCCCCGCCAATCTGCCAACTCTTTAGAAGGAAGAGAGTGCAGGCACCCTCCGATGAGTGAAAGAAATGATGAGAGGAGCAGAAGAGGGAAAAGAAACCAGCAGAGCTGGACGAGGAGGCAGGGAAAAGCCCGGAAAGGAGGGAGCTTACTTGGCTTCCTCCTCCCCTTCATGGAGCGAGCAGGAAGGGACGGGCGGCAGGGATGCCTGATGCTCACATCCGTCCACCATCTCCCCCCCCCCCCCGCAAGCGGCGTCGGAACTGATAAAAAGAAGACGACGTGCCTCCGCATGTCGAACCCTCTTTAAATCTATCCGCCGGCCGTCGAACCCTCTTTAAACCCGAAACAGCAAGAACTCTCTGCCCCCCGTCATCAGCAGCCTCATCTTCTGGAGCGTCTTCCATGCTTCAAATATAATGGCACAACGCTACGTGAAGAGAGAATGAGGAAAGACTGTCAAGGAAAACCCTAAGCGGTGGAGAGGAAGGGACGCCCTTCAGACCTTTTATAGGCGATGGGAGGCTATTTGCCTTAAATGATTCTCCCCTCAAAAACACGCCAAAGGGACCTCTCCCTACGAACGGTCACCTCAAACTTCTCGTTTCCGCCCCAGCGGGACACACGAAGCGGCCAAACATTCAAAGTATGTGAGAACGGAAAGACACCCTGTCAGACGCTCACCCAACCATCGGGCGAGATCCACGTAGAAAGTATCGGCACTTTCCAACTACTGCAGATACGCTGAACAAAATACGGCAATGATGATATGAAACAGTTAAGTCTTCATCATAATGCTACTGCCTTACTTTTTTCCTACACAACAAGGAAAGTTTTCCTTCGGAAAAGGAAAAGACATGCAAAAAGAGAAAGCAAAGCAGATACATTAGGCCTCTGGCCCACCCTGAAGTTCGGAATTGGAAGGCTCAGACGGTCTGCCCCCGGCACCCTCGGTGACGGCCGACCCTAGCACTGACCCCACCGGCGTGGGAACTACCTCGGTTGCATGCCCTCCGGAGGCATCCGGAGTTGGTGACCCCTCAGACGAAGAGCCCCCCTGATCTTCTTCCTCCGACGCAGAGGAATCGGAGGATGACAAGTCCGAGTCATAGGATTGCCTAGACGGGAAATCGATTATCTCGGACGCCTGCTCCTCGGCATAAGAGACGGCCCGGTCGTAGCCTTGCTTGAACCCCTTGCGGATGCCTCGGTGAAGTGCTAACTCGTAGTAGGGGAGGGTAGCCTCCTTAAGGTCGACCCGGTAGGCCTCCGAGCATTTGTACTGCTCGAGCGCCTCTGCCCCGGCCGATCCCACACTACCAGCGAGCTCGACCTTCTCCCGCTCCGCCTCGGCTAACCTCCGCTCGGCCTCAGCCGTCTGCTTTTCGGCCTCCGCCACCTACTTCTCCACCTCGGCCCAATCAGCCTCGACCTCCCGCTGAAGGCGCTCGGCTTCCTATGCTCGGTCCACCAGCTCGGCACGCTCGGCCTCCCACCAGCCATTTAGCTCGACGCGAGCAACGTGCTCCTCTTCAAGAAGCCTGCTCTTCCTCTCTAGCGATTCGCGGGCCCTAGATAGTTGCTCGGACAATGCCCGAGCCTCCACCTGGCTCGCCCGCGCCAGCTCCCTAACTGAGGAAATCTCACGCCGAAGCCCATCACGCTCCTCGGCGAGCCGAGCCATCTTCCTGTCAGACCCACCAAGGGTCCATGCCAGGTTCACCCGCTCTGACTCCAACCGAGCATAAGCTTCTGCCAGAGTGGCCCCCATCTGGGCCAGGACCAAGCTAGCCTCCATAACCGTCTCGAAGGCCATGGACGGGGAGTGCTGCCTATCTCCCCCCTTCACCTTCACAGTTATACCGTGACATATTTGATACAGAGGGCCCTGGATGCCGAGCCTCTCCAAGGCCGCCGGAATAGAGACCTCTTCGGTCGGCGTCCCACCGGACGGCCCATATCGAGCCGCGGCTTCGTTCGCCCCTTGTGCCTCGGTCAGTCGGGGCTGCGTCACCTTTTCTTGCGACCCCCCAGCCTGGACCGGTTCGACACCTGCACCGCCACCTGGAGCGTCACCCGCCTTAGTCAACGACCCAATCTCGGCCGTGGTCCCAGCGTCACCTGCCTCGTCTACGGCCCACTCGGCTCCTACCGAGGGGAGAGCCGGGCCAGCACCGCAGCCAATCGCAGAAGCAGCCTCGGCCCCCTCTGCTCCGGCCGAAGGGGGAGTCGAGCTAGCATCGTCGTCGACCGTAGGAGCAGCCCCAACCTCCTCGGCCCCCTCTTGCTCGGCGGGTGGGAGAGCTCGCCCAGTAGGGTCGGGCCCATCATGCTCGGCAGAGGGGTGAGCCGCGGTAAGGTCACCTTCGACTGTGAGAATGACCCCGGCCTTCTTGGCCCGCTTCCTGGCCTTCACGGCGGCCCGGATCATGCCCTCGACGGGATCCTTGCGCTTGGACCCCCGTGGCTCGGAAGATTCACCCCGGGCCGCCCCCTTGCCCTTATCTCTGGCTTGGGAGCGACCCGTGGAAGTAGCCGACTCATCGGCAGCCGAGTCATCACCGATATCGATCACCTCTGCGGCCTCCTCCAAAGCCGGTCGCCTGGTGTCTGCACAGAAGAAAGATATGATCAGGAAAGGGAGATGGTCTCAACATCCGGAGAAGAAACTGATTCACGACGACCGAACCTGCCGACTGCAGCCGTGCAAGAAGACATCGCTTGATGTTCTCCGGAGTAACCAGCTGCTCCGTGGACTGACGATGCTTCAGCAAAATGATTGCGTACTCCTCCACGTCCGGAGAAAACTCATCCTGCCTCGGAGGAATGTTCAGATGAAAATTGGGGATTATGGGACATTTCCAAGTCTCCTCCACCGAGAGAATCCCCACCCAGAAGAACTAAGTTTTCCACCCCTTATGCGAAGAATCCTTCGTAGCCAAGGAGATACAGCTCCTATTCCGCCTCGCTTGGATGAAATAGAAGCCCTTCCCGGCCGAGGGATGCGCCTTCAACTTAAAAAAATAGTGAAAGAGGTCCAAAGAAGGAGGAACTCCGCATTGATGGCAGAGGATGCGAAAGGCAGAAATAAGAAGATATGAGTTAGCTACCAACTGTACGGGTGCCAACTGAAAGAAATTGAGAAGTTTGAGAATAAAGGGCTTGAAGGGAAGGCGGAACCCACCCTTCCACGACAATAGAAAGGTGCAGATGTGGCCCGTACAAGAATCCAAGCTCGACTCGTGCGGGGCAGCCGCGGTGAAGAAAAACTTGTAGGGCACACGAAACTGGTTCTCCAGTCGTTTCACCTCTGCCTCCCCCAGTTCGCTGCAGTTTGGAGCTGCCGCCCTCACCGCAGGCTCTCCCTCCCACTCTTCGACATCCAGACGCTGATCCGCCATGGAATCCGGAGAGGGACTTGAAGAAAAATACTCCCGGGACCCCGAAGACTCTGGAGGAAGAGGAAGCTGTCAGACTGCCTCTGCAGTTATCTCCGCCAACTCCGCAAACGCCGCTGCAAGCCTCTGCTCTTCCGTCGTGTCTTCACGACGCATCAAAAGGCCCCAAAAGCAAGCACGAAGGAGAGCCAAACCCTAAAAACGGAGGGAGTCTAGAGCAACAGCAAGCGCACAACACCTATATTTCCACGCGGAAGGCGACGCGTCGTTCCGACCTCCGAGAAAAGGGGGCCCCTTCAGTTCAAATCTGTCAGGATCATCATTATTAAGGGCCCAGGTGACCACGACACGTGGCTTACTAACACCGCCAGATCTCCACCCACCTGAGCCACGCTGCTCTAAAGCCCTAAACAGCTACTCTTCCGAGCTTACTAAAGCTCGGGAGTAGGAGGGGGACAAGTGGAGAGGGGGATTTCTGTAGCCCATCTAAGAGCAGTTGAACTAGGTCCGTCAGGACCAAACGAGGCCCAGCTCATCCAAGTGACAGCCCCGCAGGGCCCACTTAGAATAAAAAGCCCAATAAGATTACTCGAGATCAAACCCTTCCTCGGCGGCCCTTAGGCTCGGAAGGCCCGAACGTCGGTCAGAACGGAGGAAGACCCATGCCCGAGTTATCCCCTCACCGGGATAGAGGCAAGCGCTCAGCGCCCACTCCGACCTATCTTCATCCGAGCTATGCCTATCGCCCGAACAGGGTTGGCACCCTTCATGCTTGGGTTTAACCGACGATTACTTATCCACGCTACCATTAAGAGCCCTTTATGAGCAGGAGTTTATAAGGATAAGGGACCCATGATCCCTCAAGGCCATAAAGATCCCACGATGAGGACGTAAAGAGCCCACGTTGAGGACGTAACCCCCGCCTAAAACCCCTTAGCTTACGGGACTCATGAGGCCAATGCACTATTTAAACCTGAGACTCCCTGCAATAAAAGGTAAGGGCAATACATGCCTAAACTCCCTGAGCAGGAACCACTTCACCACCTTGGTGTAGGGGGATCTCGTGCACCTCTTTCTTCCTCCATCCATATCTGCCACCATTGCTCTACTGACTTAAGTATCGGAGGATTTTCCCTAGGGAACCATCCCTAGGCCCCCTGATCCGTTTCCCTTTCTTTACAGTTCACTATTCGGTGATCATCCTCCCAGCTCAGGAACTGCGCGAGATCACGCTTCTTCACTTGTGTAGTCTCCACACCATCCTTTTAACCCTTCCGAGTCTTCAGACTCGTGGGTGGCGGTGCGAGTCTCGGGTTATTGGGCCTTCTCGGTAATCGGATTCTCGGGTCGTTACAGCTGGTATCAGAGCGCGGTTGTGGAATTATACGAGAATCATAAGTAATTGTAGTGGTCTGCTAGTCTACATCGATGATGTACAGTTGACACTGGCATCAGGCATCGTGTGTTTTGCTTAACCTTGCTGTTCCGTGTTTCCTATCTTTTACTTCAGGAGCGAGCATGGCATCGAGGTGGGGCACTCGCTCTCGGCAGGGGCAGTCGGCTAGAGGCCAGGAGATCCAGCAGGAGGTTCAGCAGGAGCAGAGTAGAGTGCCACCGGCGGCCACCGAGGCAGCGGATGCTACGAGGTTTCCGGGGGCCGAGGACTTCTTACGTGGCATGTACCAGCTTATGTCGCAGCAGTTCGGCGGAGAGGCTGGTGAGGGCTCGTCGACCAGGGGTGGGCCAAGACGAGCAGTGAGGGATTTCATGCAGTTTCATCAACCTTACTATGGCGGTCAGCTAGACCCAGATATGGCTCGGAGTTGGCTCGACGAGATGGAGCGGGTGTTCAGTTCCATGCGGTGTACTGCGGAGGACAAGGCGATGTTGGCCTACAACCAGTTGCAGGGTATGGCTCGGGAGTGGTGGTCTTCCGAGTGGAAGACATCTTTTCAGCTTCATCCACTTGAGCAAATTACGTGGAGTGACTTTGTCAGTGCTTTCTAGCGTACCAACTGTCTAGAGTATATTGCAGGACTTTGTCAGGACTTTGATGTGATTTTGGGCATGGATTGGCTCGAGGCACATCATGCTTTGGTGGATTATGGCTCGAAGAGAGTTTACTTTCGGTGACTTTATGGACCCACCTTTTATTTCCAAGGGTATCAGGTCTTCCTCTTCCCGCTTTCTTATTTCTGCGATTCGAGCTCATCGTTTACTTGGTGCGGGTTGTCAGGGTTTTCTCGCTTCTGTGGTCATCGCAGACCGGATGGAGCCGAATGTCGAGGACATCCCGGTGGTGTGCGAGTTTCTTGATGTTTTTCCAGAGGACTTACCTGGATTGCCTCCCCAGCGGGAGATTGATTTCGTGATCGAGATTGTGCCTGGTACGGGACTTTTGGCGAAGGCTCCCTACCGTATGGCCCCCGTTGAGTTGAGGGAGTTGAGGGTGCAGTTGCAGGAGTTGTTGGCCAAGGGGTACATTCGTCCTAGCTTTTCCCCTTGGGGTGCGCCCGTGTTGTTTGTGATGAAGAAAGATGGTAGTCTGAGGCTGTGCATTGACTACCGTCAGTTGAACGAGGTAACCGTTAAGAACAAGTATCGGTTGCCGCGGATTGATCACTTGTTCGACCAGCTTTAGTCTACGCAAGTGTTCTCGCGGATTGATTTGCGGTCCGGTTATTATCAGTTGTGGATTCGATAGTCTGATGTGGAGAAGACTGCGTTCAGCTCGAGATACGGGCATTATAAGTTCTTGGTGATGCCGTTCGGGCTCACCAATGCCCCCGCAACCTTCATGGATTTGATGCAGAGGGTGTTTCATCCTTACCTGGACCAGTTTGTGGTCGTGTTTATGGACGACATCCTTGTGTATTCGTGGTCTGCTGAGGAGCACGCGTACCATTTAGGTGTGTTGCTACAGACGTTGCGAGATCACCAGTTGTATGCGAAGCTCAGTAAGTGCGAGTTCTGGCTTCGTGAGGTGCACTTTTTGGGGCATGTGATTTCTAGTGATGGTATTTCTGTGGACCCCGCCAAGATCGAGGCAGTAATGCAGTGGTCAAGGCCAAGGTCTGTGACGGAGATCCGAAGTTTCTTGGGGCTTGCGGGCTATTATCGTCGGTTTATCCTGGATTTTTCTAGCGTTGCGGCCCCGATGACCAGGCTCACGCGGAAGGATGTGCCTTTCATCTAGTCTGATGAGTATGAGAAGAGTTTCAGGGAACTGAAGAGATTGCTCACCTCGACTCCGGTGTTGGTTTTACCTTCTGGATCAGGAGGTTTTGTGGTGTGTATAGATGCATCCGGGGTCGGATTGGGTGTTGTGTTGATGCAGCATGGTAGAGTGGTGGCGTATGCATCTCGGTAGTTGAAGCCCCACGAGGAGAACTACCCTACCCATGACCTGGAGTTGGTGGCTGTGATCTTCACACTGAAGACTTGGAGGCATTATCTGTACGGTGAGAAGTTCAAGGTGTTCACTGACCATCAGAGTTTGAGGTATGTGTTCACGCAGAGGGACCTTAACCTCAGGCAGAGGCGCTGGATGGAGTTTATGAAGAATTATGACTTCACCCTATCTTATCAGCCGAGCACGATGAATGTCGTCGCCGATGCTTTGAGTCAGAAGGTCGCGGTCAGTGCCCTGATGTTGAGGAAGTGGAGGCTCTGGGAACAAGTGCCCGAAATTTCGTTCAGGCTCAAGATTCCTCAGGAGCCAGGGTTAGCAGTGCTTGCGAGTCTGACTGTCACTCCTGCTATCCACCGTCAGGTGACAGAGGCTCAGCATGCGGACCCTGAGTTGCCCTAGATTTTGGCTATGGCTGATGTGGAGCTCGGTGATGATGGTGCGGTGAGGTTCCGTGGTAGGCTGTACGTCCCAGCCGAGGAGCTGGTTCGTCGTGCGGTGTTACGTGAGGCTCATGGGAGCTGGTACACCGTACACCCGGGTATGACAAAGATGTATCGGAACTTACGGAGGCAGTTCTGGTGGCCTGGCATGAAGAGAGATGTGGCCGAGTTTGTGGCCAGGTGCCTAACCTGTCAGCAGGTGAAGGCGAAGCATCAACGACCAAGAGGTACTCTTCAGCCCTTGGATGTTCCCGCATGGAAATGAGACCACGTGACCACTGATTTTGTGGTGGGATTGCCGAGGACTCCGAGTGGGCAGGACAGTATTTGGTTGTTGGTGGATAGGCTGACGAAGGTGACTCGGTTATTACCGGTCAAAGTCAGCTAGAGTGTGCCCAAGTTGGCTCATCTTTATGTGGAGCGGATCGTTCCGTTGCATGAGATTCCCATCTCCATTGTGTCAGATCGAGATCTGCGCTTCATGTCTGAATTCTGGAGGAGTTTTCAGCGAGCTCTTGGCACGGATTTAGCTTTTAGCTCAGCGTACCATCCTCAGTCAGATGGTCAGCCAGAGAGGACCATCCAAACTTTGGAGGATATGTTGAGATCCTACTACCTGGAGTGACAGGGGAGTTTGATTCACCACCTACTGTTGGTGGAGTTTGCCTACAACAACAACTATCATTCGAGCATCGACATGGCTCCTTATGAGGCGTTGTATGGGCATCCGTGTCAAACTCCACTGGATTGGTTCGAGGTTGGTGAGCGTGTTTTGATGGGACCAGAGTTGTTGTAGCAGTGTGTGGATGTTGTGCACCTGGTTCGTCAGAACATGTTGGCGGCCCAGAGTCGGCAGAAGAGCTATGCTGACCGGAGGAGGCAGCCTCTCACTTTCGCCGTTGGCGATCATGTGTTTTTGAGATTTTCTCCGATGAAAGAGGTGATGCGCTTTGGACGGCGTGGGAAGTAGAGTCCCCGCTATGTCGGTCCTTTCCTGATGTGACACAACCTAGGACTTAACAAGCAAGCACATTTGGCAATCAAGACGGACTGATAATGGCGGCCGCTCACCCGTCACTCACCCAAGACCCGGGGTAACTTGGAAATGCCAAGTGGAGGTTGTGTGGGCTGGGCCCTTGCTGGTAGAGGGCCAGCAAGGCCAAGGTTTGTTTCCCCAAGGGTATGGCTACCCAATTCAAGGGAGCCGACGAAGTGCCAAGGGCACGGGTTACACTCCTCACCCCACGGTGATCTCTTAAAGCGATGGTGCTTAAAGATCGGACTCTCACTTCTCAAAGCCAGCGAAGTTTATGAACTAATATTAGGGAGAAAAAGCACTAAATGGAGCTAGGAGTGGAGCACTTACTCGACCGGTTTGAAGAAACCGGTCCCGTTCGGAGACGTGGGCGAGCGGGGAAGCGTGGGTTCCCCACACGCCGCGCCGGGGTAGCTTGACCTGCTCAAATTGTTACAACACTACACCCCATGCAAGTGGGGGAATCGTGGGGAAGGGAAGATGATGATTACATCCAAACACTACCTCCTCACAGGGATGGGCCTTCAGCCGGCCAAGCGGGGAGGGAAATTCGAATTAGAAGTGATGAAAGGAAGCCGATGCCGAATCTGTCCACGTTCTGGAATCAGGGACCAGCAGTCGAAGAGCGCACCTCTGTGACCTCTCCTGATTTTTTCTGATGATGGGACCAATGGGGAAATCTTCATAATTGGATCATGATGACTTCAGAATTTTTTTGATTTCTTCTGGCGCCGATGCTGGTCTGGGTGGAGGCTCGAACAGGGTGGCAGATTCTCGGACTGATAGCTTCAGGTTTCCAACAGCAGGAAGAAGAGGATGCCCCAACAGCTCCCGGACTCAGAATCAAGAACCGCCAGAGTTTTTTGAACCGTGGACGAGTCCTCTTCTCAGCAGAACTGGCGGGGAAGCCAAACGATGTCAGAGAAGACCAGTGTACTCTGAACAATGGTGACAGGTTGGTGCAGACTGTGGGAAGCAGAACCACGTACCCGAGGGAGAAAATGTATAACTCTGGCCCACGGACGTTGATCGAAGTTATGCTTCTTTATTCTGAGAGTAGACAGGACGAGGAACAACTTTGCAGAAGAACTCTTGGCCTGATTCTTCCGAGGTTCGTCGTGGTAAAGCTTCTACTCCGGTTCAGGTGCTCAGCAGGGGTAGCTCTGCGCAGTTGTGGGAGAACGGATCTCCCGGACAGCATAGAGCTCGGATGGAGATGAAACCACCGCCGTTACGAAGAAGACTGGTAGACGCTTCCGTGGATACCTCTTGGGCCTTCAGATTCTCTGGGATGTGGTCAGGGTCACCTCTGCAAACTGATACTCTTCTGCTGCCTGCGAACTGAAAACTGGAGGTTGAAGATGATGGGGGGAAATGGGGTATATGGGGGGGGGGAAATGGAGGTGGATGAGTGTGGGGAGAACCCTGGCTGTGAGGGGGTCTAGGAGGGGGTGTTCTAAGGTGTGGGAGGGGAAGAATAGGGTCTGGAAGGGGGTCTACCAGGTGGTGGGAGGAGGAGCTACGAATTTGGGCTTGGAGGGAGAAGGGGGAAGGTGAGGGGGGCACAAGTGGGTGGAGGGAATGTGAGTTTGAATTTCCTTAAATGTATGGTGATCAATGGTGGTCTTGGGGATGGGAAGAGGTGCATTGGGAAGGTGGAGGGCTGGTTGGGGAAGGGGATGGGTAGTTGGGGGTTGGAGGGTGGGGTGTGGATTGGTGGAGGGTCTATTGGGACTAGGGGGAAGTAATGATGGCTTGTGGGAAGTTGTAGAGGAGTTAATGGAGGTAGGTGGGAGGGTGGAGGTGGTTGGGAGGGGAGGAGAGAGAAAATTTTTGAAATTGGGTGTGGTGGAGAGAGAAATGGGAGTGAAAGAGAGAAATTAAGAGAGGGATGGGTGGGGAATCTCTCCCCTAGGGTCTCTCACCCAAATAATGGAATCTCTCCACTAGATAAGAAGTTTGAACTCTCAAAATGGCAAGTTTTTCATTCATTGATTCATTACCTTGAAATGGGGGGAATGGAGCCCTATATATAGGCAACCCACATTTTACAATAAGACCCTGACAATTGACTCAATGACAAATAACCGAGGGGGTAGGGGGGAGCCCATGGGCCAAGCCCAATGAATTGGGCCCAATAGCTAACTAGACAACCTAATGACACTCAAACTTAGGGAAATAAACACAAGACCTACGAACATGACTCAAATAAAAGGGAAAATACATCAAATGACTCAAATAAAAATTACATAGGACTCAAAATTAAATAACTAGACCATGCCGGATGCCACCGGGGCGAGGAGACGAGCTGTGAACGTGGGCCTGGGAGGTGATGTCCCCATCATTTCCTCATCGTGGAGCGCATTGGTGAGGTAGCCTATCGGCTGCAGTTACCGTCTGAGTTGGCATCGGTGCATGACGTGTTTCATGTCTTGATGTTGCGAAAATATATGCACGATGACTCTCATGTGCTTGAGGATTCTGTGTGGCCCGAGGTGACTCCAGATCTTTCTCTCCCATAGTTTCCCATCTGCATTGAGGATAGGCGAGAGCAGCGCCTGCGGAACAAGGTCATCCCCTTGGTTAAGGTGGTGTGGCAGCGGCACTCTGGTGGTGAGGCTTCTTGGGAACGTGAGGACGAGATGCGTCAGCAGTTCTCTTATCTGTTTGAGTGAGTCTTCCTCTTCTTTCCCCTTGAGTTGTTCTCAATTTCGAGGATGAAATTCCTTAAGGGGGGAGGGTTGTAATATCCCGGACCTTTCAGATCCTTCTTCGTGGGTCCCGGATCTGATTTCTTGGAGTGTCCGGCTCCGTTGTGTCTGAATTTTCATTTTGGACATCTTTCGTGTTTGGGTCGGCGCGATCAGGAGTTGTTTCGGAGGCCCGGAGTGTGTCCGCAGCTTTTCCGCGTGTGTTTTCTGATTCCCGGTGTGTGTTTCGGTAATTCCTTCGGAACCTCGTTGCGGGTGAATTGGGTAGTTCACCTAGATGAAAGGGGTACCGTTGCGATCGGTGCGTTTCGAGGATCGCATAAATGTAATTTTTAATTTTTTGGTATTTTTTAGAATTTCCATATTTTCTATAAATACCCTCTCTTTTCTCCCTCTCCCCCACCCTTCTTCTTCTTCCTCTTCTTCTTCCTCCCACCGTGACTGCCCCCTCTTCCTCTCTCTCTCCCATTTCGACGCGGCGGGCCTCTCTCCGGCTGCAGATGGCGGCGGGGCGACGGCGCGGCGACGTGGGCGGCGGCGAGGCGATCTCGTCGGCATGCGGCGCTCGTGGGAAGCGTAAAGGAGCGAGGTTTCTAAAAGCGTTCTTCATGGTTTGAGCTCGATTCGGCAGAGCTTTCTCTCCATTGAGATAGGGGGATGAATCCCTATGCCCATCCCGTCATCCCCAGCGATTTGTAGGCCAAATGGGAGTCGAGAGGGGTGCTTTTGAGTGGGTTAGGGCAAAATCATGTTTTGGGGAGAGTTCACCCAATCTATGGATTTGAGCCGCGTTTCGGTGTTTTGATGGGCTAGAAGAATGCTAGGGGTCCCCAGGGGTCTTCCCCTTTGTTTCCCCCCTCTCCTATGGAGGCATGGGGGCGTGGTTGTGTTTTTGGGGTATTTCCCATTGTTTCTCCATCGGACCGGTGTGACGGTCCTTCCAGTGACCGTCACACCATGTGACGCACCCAGGTGGGTGCGTCACAGCCTTGTTTTTAGCCAATTGGGGTATGTGGGCTATGACGGTCCCACGATAGACTGCCACAAACGCTGTGACGCGCCTGGGTTAGACCGTCAGGGACGAGTCGACCGTTGGCTTTACCGTTGGTTTTGACCGTTGGGGGTCAAGGCCTGTGACGCACAAGGACTGGCGCGTCACAGCCTTGTGACGCCCCTGTATGGGTGCGTTAGAGAGCACGCATTCCCACCCTGTGACGCAGCAAGGGTGGTCCGTTACAGCATGTGACACCCCGTGAGGTGTGCGTCACAGCCATTTTCTGCTCACCTCGTGACGCACCAGGCTGGGTGCATCAGGCTCTGTAACACACCAAGGTAGGCGCGTTACAATCGGTTTCTTCTTGGCTTGTGACGCAACAGGGTGGGCGTGTCACAGACTATGACGTACCAGGGTAGCCGCGTCACACGCCGTTTTGCACTGAGGGTCTGACGCCTCTGTGTTGGGCCGTCAGATGTCTGTGACGGTCCAGCCTTAGACCGTCAGAGCCTGTGGCGCGTCTAGGGTAGACCACCAGGCTCTGGACCGCTCCGGATGGGTTGCAGTCCCGTTTCTTCTCCGACTGTGGTCACCGTGCGACGGTGCTGGTACATGGGACTGTCCCCGTACATCGTCGGATGCGGACGTGGTTTTCCATTGACTTCAGAGTCTACTCCTTTAGTGACCCTCCACTAGTCGTAGCCCACTAGTACACGTGTGCTTGTCTCACCTGGGAGTAGGTGTACGGGCTTACCCTGAGGACGATTTTAGACTAGTTTCCGTTGGACCCTACGTCTTGCAGCCAGAGTCCGGCTGAGGGGAAAACTGGTCAGAGGGCCAGAACAGGGACGCGCGGTCTGTGTGTGCACACGTGGTTGGGGGCGGTTGGACCCACGCTGACGGGTGTGACCCCAACTAGTCACTTGTTTATGGTTACTTGTACGGTGTCTCAATTCCCGCTGGGCCGGAGGGAGACACCTGAGGCGCGGACTAAGATGTTAGTGGACGCATTCGGCCTTGCTTCTAGTGGGAGGTACTCTTGTCGACTTGTGAGTGACAGACTGTCAGTCATTGCGACTTCGACCTTTGGGTTTTATTGTGTTGGCCGTGGTGTTTCGGTCATTTCACCGTAACACATGTGTCGGTCTTTGTGCTATGAGACCGGTGTTTTGTTGATGGCAGGGCTTCCCTTTCCAAGGTACTCGCTTACTACTAGTGTAGCGGTTTCTCCGTTTGCGAGGTAGGGTTCGAGTGATCCCTACTGAGTCTTGTTCTGAGACTCATTCCCTACGTGTTTTCACCATGTTTCAGGTGAGGCTCGGCTTCAGGGGAGCGCATTTGAGGCTCAGCGTGGTTTAGGTGCCCAGCGTTAGTGCCAGAGGTCAGAGCCGGGGTATGCCCCGTGTAGCTGTACTTTTCTTTTTGTCTCTATACTAGTTGTGGACTACTACTATTGTTATTTTGTTATCTTGTGGGCCATGTATCATGTAAAATATTAATTTATTCCCTGCTTAATTATATAACTGTATAATTTCTACAATTATTTGTGATACTTGTGTAGTCTCCACACCATCTTTTTAACCCTTCCGAGTCTTCAGACTCGTGGGTGGCGGTGCGAGTCTCTGGTTATCGGGCTTTCCCGGTAATCGGATTCTCTGGTCGTTACTCCCTAAGTGTGCTGAGTGGACATACATTGATAGATGCCCCTATATCAACTAGAGCCGCTGATGAGGACATCTCCTACCACTCCTCATTCTTTCGAGGGTCCCGTTGCTTGCCAGCTATGCGTCATCATGTTCGCGGCATTTTCTTAAATCATGACTTGTAATTTTTATATTTTCTTGAGTCATAGATTATGTAATTTCCCTTTTATTGAGTCTAGTAACTAGGTTAAAGAGTCATATACCTAGGTTAATTGTCATTAGAGTGGTTAATGAGTCAGTTGGGCCCAATTAAGTGGGCTAGGCCCATGGGCACCCCCCTTCCCCCTTGCTTTATTGTCATTAGTCAAAAACTCAGGGTCTTTTGTTAAATTGTGGGTTTCCTATAAATAGGACCCCAATCCCCCCCATTTGGAGCTAATGAAGTATTGAATATTTGAGCATAAGTGCACCCCTCTCTCTCTCTCTAGCTCTCTCATTCTCTCTCTCTCTCTCTCTAAATTTTGAAATTCACTCTCTCTCCTCCCTATTCACCTCTGTTTAAGACCCCTCCCCCTTCCCCATACCTCCCATTTACTCCCCCTCCAACCCCTAGGTGGAACCCCTTTCTCCTAGGCACCTCTCCCTCTTCCCAAGCAACCTTTCCCCTTCCCCACACAACCTTTCATTTTCCCAAGGGAGAATCCCTTCTCCCAAGCACCCCTTCCTCTCCCCAACACAACCCTTCCCATTCCCTAGGCCTCCATTCAACACCTCCATTAACCTTCCACCCAAGGCCCCTCCACAATCACCACAGAGTGTTCTGCCCCCTTGGTTCGCTGCCAGCAGGAGAAGCCCGACTTGCAGAGCCTGCTCCGGAGTGATCCGGCATCGTCTGGAGGTGCACCATACATCGCCGGAAAGGCCTGCGAGTCTTCTTCGCAACCGAGGTGGTCTTGCTGCGTTCCGACTTAGGAACAGTGCGTGGCGCCCGTTCTCGTCCGACTGCGCAACCAGGATCAGAATCCGGACCAGAGCCACAGTGCAGAAGCCCTCACGGACATATCCTTCAACCTCTGGAGGCGCCACTTGACCGAAAGCTGCTACCACAAGTCTTCCACCAGCACCAACAAGCGGCGTCCCGTTCGGCATCAGGAAGTGCCCTTTCCATTTTTTCTCCCCCGGGCGCGCAGACAGTCTGTTTATGTCCTGCCCAGGAAGTGCCTCACTCAACGGATGCCTCCTCACCGTCCCGACATCCTCTGGTGCTGTTCTTGGTTTCTGCTCGAAGAAGACTCATCCACGGACGTCCTCGACTTGGTCTCGCCTCATTCAAACTTCGGGAGTGATCGTGGCACCTTCGACAAGCAGCTGCAACATTCTGGACCAGTCTATACCAGAACGCTGAGTGCCTGCTCCAGGGTCCACTCCGACCAGTGGCGATGCTGGAACCGTCCACCAAAAATCACAGTCATACCTGGGTACGTCAGCAACATTTTGGCGCAAGTCTCATCAAGTTCTGAGTCCGGGAGAGCTCACAGCGGTGACTACATCGACCCCCTCTCTTGTTGTCCCAGACCCGGGCAGATTCGGCCGGGTGCTCCGTCGGCGCGATCGAGCCTATCTCCCCTCCTCGCCTGGCCGGCTTAGCGCCCCTCCCTGTGCGGAGGTAGTGTTTGATTGTAACAGTGAAATCCCCACCCCAAGTTCACCCTCCTGTGAGAGGTGTAGTGAATGTAACTAATTAAGCAGGATTCAAGCTTCATCGACGCAGTGTGCGGGGAACCCACACTTCCCCGCTCGCCCTCGTCTCCGGCCGGGATCGGTGTCTTCACACCGATCAGGTGAGCTTCGGTCCACTCTCCTCTGCTGGTTTATTATCATTGCTTAGTTTAGTATTATCCCTTGATGTGCCGTCGGCGGTGAGAGAGAGCTCGTTCCAACATTCCGTTTAGTCAAGTGCCACCGCGGGTGAGTTGTGAGTGTGACATTACATCCCACGCCCTCGGCATGCCAGCCGCCCTTGACATTGGGCATCCCTGGCCCATTGGGGTCTATCCCTAGCTGGTCAAATCCTTGGAGCCTCGAGGTCCAACTTCGGACCCTCACCACCATCGCCGGTCCACCTACGGACCCGAGTGGGCCAACGCGAGTGAGTCCGCTAGTGTGACGCTGCCAACTTGTTGTATTGCTTGCACATTTAAGTCCGAGGGGTTCATATTATATTGCTGCATTTTGGTGTCACATCAAATTGGTATCAGAGCAAGTTCTAGACTTGTCTCTACTAAGTCTTGTCCTAGGGCCATTGCATGCATCACCCTTGTCCTCCATCATGACTACCTCATACTTGGCATATTCGGCACTCTTAGGCCCATTAGAAGCCTTTGTGTTTGATGGAACCCGCCCTAGTATATATCTAGAGTGGGAGGACTCCATAGATCGACACTTTGGGAGGTTCACTCTATCAGGGCCTATACAAGTCAACTATGCCAAGAGTTTGCTCTGGCGCCAAGCTAGGAAAGAATGGGAGGACATTGTAGGTTTGAGAGAAGCCAAAGGGGAAGCACCCATTGAATCTTGGGATGAAATGAGGGCCAATCTTAGAAAGACCTATGCACCCCAATCCAAACCTCTTCAGCCAACTTATCTTCCACCTCCGACCCCAATTCCAACCCAAGAACTTCCCCGATCAAGCCCAACCCAAGCCTACACCTTTGAGGAGGAGGAGCCACAAAACTTACCCACTCCTCCTAGTCCGGGTCCTCATGAGCCGCACATTGTCACCATGAATGAGTCCATACTCCAATGGCTCAAGCGGGGCCCCACCATTCCTAGCTCACCACCCTACCATTCACCCTTGGGATATCAAGCCCACATTGTGCCCACCCAGTCTTCCCATGTCACACTTCAAACCTCCTATCTTGTGGAAGACTTAGGGGACTTAGTGGACTGCTTACAATGGCAAGTCCACCTGACCAATATGCTAGCCATAGGACCATTGGAGTCTAGCACCATCTTCCTAGCATACCCCACCACCAGTTCCATCACCTCCATCTACACTTGTGGCCATTATACGAGTGAAATCCTCCTCTTTCTCCCCAAGGATGAGAAACCCATCGTGGCCCACTCCCCACCCATTGAGGTTCCAATTGATTTGATTTGCCAACCCACTAGAGACCTTGGCCCAATTACCTTGGAGGAGGATGACTCACTATTTGGGAACCTTGAGGACATGGAGTTCCTCTCTCTAGGCAACCCATACAATGATCCCTTTGACCGCTTCCAATGGGAGTACGGATACCCATGTTGCCTAACCACCTCACCCACCACCCACCTTTTCCTACCATCACCCACTATGTTGGACCAAGCCCACCTCTCCCAAGACTCAGATTACACCATGATCGCCATGACATTGGGTAATATACACTTAGGGAGTGAGGAAGTGCCCCACTTCAGGATATCCACCTTCCTAGACCCCTTTGACCCATTCCGATGGAAGTCTAAAAGCCCACACATAGGAGACATCTTTTGTACAAAAGTGCATAAGTCTTGGCGTACATCACTACTTAGCATGATTCTTAAGTCGGGTCCACTCGTTCATATCACCCACATGCCAAGTAGGATGCATGATTGGTCTATATTCGGGTATAACGGCCCTACCTCATTCATCATTGATCATATGCATGGTAGGAGCATCTACGGATGTCCGGGCCCCCCGACATTCATCACCACTTTGTGTGATAGGTTCCCCTATAGATACCATGGCCCTCCAACCATTGTTATAAAGCCCATGCATGATAGGGCCACTTGTGGCTGCCCCGGCCCACCCAAGTTCATCAAGGTCCACATGGCATCACAACATGATAGGTCAATTTACGGTTGCCCCGGTCCACCTTTACACACCAAGCTTTTCACACCCACACCGCATCATAGTACATGGCATACGCATACACGCAAGCAATTTGTAATGAGCGGTGAGGTTCACAAAGAGCGGATAAGAGCTCGCGAGCGCCACTTGGAATTCCAAGTAGGCAATTTGGTGATGATGGCATCGGAGTAGCCCTACCTTAGGGTCACCTCCCATTCGAGGGCACGAGGACTTGGACCTTTTCCTGTTCCTAGTGACTTTGGCAATACAGCTTATGGATTGAATTTACCAATGGGGTATGGGATATTCCCCACTTCTCACGTGGCTGACCTGGCACCCTATATGGGCACCGCGGTGGATCCTAGTGAGTGCTTTGAGCCTATACCTTCCTTTGAGAGGGACACCTAGGAGAGCTCCCACAAAATAGCTTTGAGAGCCCGACGTGTGCACACGGAGGCAATACTAGGCAAGCAGGGTTCCATCGCCAGCAAGAGGGTGCGCCTGAGCCACCTTGAGAGGATGAAGAGCCGTCCCCTGGTCGCAGACACAGGGTTGAGTCTGGAGGTCGTGGTTCGCCCGGAGCTACTTTGGAGGACCGCTACCCCGGTGGACCCATACTCGACGGAGTCGAGTTCTCCGCACCCCGGGGGTATGATGAGGACATCTCCTACCACTCCTCATTCTTTCGAGGGTCCCGTTGCTTGCCAGCTATGCGTCATCATGTTCGCGGCATTTTCTTAAATCATGACTTGTAATTTTTATATTTTCTTGAGTCATAGATTATGTAATTTCCCTTTTATTGAGTCTAGTACCTAGGTTAAAGAGTCATATACCTAGGTTAATTGTCATTAGAGTGGTTAATGAGTCAGTTGGGCCCAATTAAGTGGGCTAGGCCCATGGGCACCCCCCTTCCCCCTTGCTTTATTGTCATTAGTCAAAAACTCAGGGTCTTTTGTTAAATTGTGGGTTTCCTATAAATAGGACCCCAATCCCCCCCATTTGGAGCTAATGAAGTATTGAATATTTGAGCATAAGTGCACCCCTCTCTCTCTCTCTAGCTCTCTCATTCTCTCTCTCTCTCTCTAAATTTCGAAATTCACTCTCTCTCCTCCCTATTCACCTCTGTTTAAGACCCCTCCCCCTTCCCCATACCTCCCATTTACTCCCCCTCCAACCCCTAGGTGGAACCCCTTTCTCCTAGGCACCTCTCCCTCTTCCCAAGCAACCTTTCCCCTTCCCCACACAACCTTTCATTTTCCCAAGGGAGAATCCCTTCTCCCAAGCACCCCTTCCTCTCCCCAACACAACCCTTCCCATTCCCTAGGCCTCCATTCAACACCTCCATTAACCTTCCACCCAAGGCCCCTCCACAATCACCACAGAGTGTTCTGCCCCCTTGGTTCGCTGCCAGCAGGAGAAGCCCGACTTGCAGAGCCTGCTCCGGAGTGATCCGGCATCGTCTGGAGGTGCACCATACATCGCCAGAAAGGCCTGCGAGTCTTCTTCGCAACCGAGGTGGTCTTGCTGCGTTCCGACTTAGGAACAGTGCGTGGCGCCCGTTCTCGTCCGACTGCGCAACCAGGATCAGAATCCGGACCAGAGCCACAGTGCAGAAGCCCTCACGGACACATCCTTCAACCTCTGGAGGCGCCACTTGACCGAAAGCTGCTACCACAAGTCTTCCACCAGCACCAACAAGCGGCGTCCCGTTCGGCATCAGGAAGTGCCCTTTCCATTTTTTCTCCCCCGGGCGCGCAGACAGTCTGTTTATGTCCTGCCCAGGAAGTGCCTCACTCAACGGATGCCTCCTCACCGTCCCGACATCCTCTGGTGCTGTTCTTGGTTTCTGCTCGAAGAAGACTCATCCACGGACGTCCTCGACTTGGTCTCGCCTCATTCAAACTTCGGGAGTGATCGTGGCACCTTCGACAAGCAGCTGCAACATCCTGGACCAGTCTGTACCAGAACGCTGAGTGCCTGCTCCAGGGTCCACTCCAACCAGTGGCGATGCTGGAACCGTCCACCAAAAATCACAGTCATACCTGGGTACGTCAGCAACATTTTGGCGCAAGTCTCATCAAGTTCTGAGTCCGGGAGAGCTCACAGCGGTGACTACATCGACCCCCTCTCTTGTTGTCCCAGACCCGGGCAGATTCGGCCGGGTGCTCCGTCGGCGCGATCGAGCCTATCTCCCCTCCTCGCCTGGCCGGCTTAGCGCCCCTCCCTGTGCGGAGGTAGTGTTTGATTGTAACAGTGAAATCCCCACCCCAAGTTCACCCTCCTGTGAGAGGTGTAGTGAATGTAACTAATTAAGCAGGATTCAAGCTTCATCGGCGCAGTGTGCGGGGAACCCACACTTCCCCGCTCGCCCTCGTCTCCGGCCGGGATCGGTGTCTTCACACCGATCAGGTGAGCTTCGGTCCACTCTCCTCTGCTGGTTTATTATCATTGCTTAGTTTAGTATTATCCCTTGATGTGCCGTCGGCGGTGAGAGAGAGCTCGTTCCAACATTCCGTTTAGTCAAGTGCCACCGCGGGTGAGTTGTGAGTGTGACATTACATCCCACGCCCTCGGCATGCCAGCCGCCCTTGACATTGGGCATCCCTGGCCCATTGGGGTCTATCCCTAGCTGGTCAAATCCTTGGAGCCTCGAGGTCCAACTTCGGACCCTCACCACCATCGCCGGTCCACCTACGGATCCGAGTGGGCCAACGCGAGTGAGTCCGCTAGTGTGACGCTGCCAACTTGTTGTATTGCTTGCACATTTAAGTCCGAGGGGTTCATATTATATTGCTGCATTTTGGTGTCACATCAGCCGCATCAATACTAACTTTGTTCAAGATTATTGTGATGCAAAGCGGCATTTACCGAGCTTCCGGAGGAGCTAGCTCAGTCTCAGAGAAGGTGATTGCCGGCCCTTTGGAAATAGTTGCCAGTGTTGTGGGTAAACTGTCGGCTGCCACATCTTCACTAACCATCACCTTTTGAAGAAAGTTCCTGAGAGCATCTTGGTGATGGGTAGATCTTTTTGATGAGCTCCAGCACGGATATCTTGGGGGGCACCTAATCCAAGTGATGCAGCAGATCGTATTGGGTACCTGGTAATGGCTCGGCTTCTTCCTGCTCAACAGCCGGTTGGGAAGACTGGGGATTTGAGGTAGGAGCAAAATTGTGATGAAACATACATTGGCTCCGTAGGGCACAGTTATAAGCTGCCGCGGCCTCGGATGGGCTCAGAATAAGTGACTTAATAGGCCCGGTGGGGTGAATGAACGGTGCAGAGGAGGGTGTGGAGGTAATAATGGGAGTGGGAATGGAGGTAATGGGTTGTGATGATAGAATAATGGGTGGAGGGTTAGTTGCGTGTATGGTGGTAGCGGGGGTGAGTGAAAGTGGGGTGGTAAGCGGAGGTGTAAGAGTGGAGGGTTAGATTGAGGCGTGGTGATAGCGGGGGTGAGTAACGGGCGAGAGACGGGTGGTGGGGTAGAAGCGGGTGAAAGGATGAGTGGTCTAGCAAGTGGAGGAGGGTTTTGGTGTGTGGGTGTAAGGATGGTGGGAGTGGAAGGAGTGCGGTAGTTGTGGTGGAGGGCCATGACTTGTGGTGTGGAGCCGTCATCGTCAAAGGACCACCCGGCATCGGGGGTCGGGGGTTGAACTACATTAACCTGAGCCGGTGCTGGCGGCTGAGGCTGTAGAGCGGAAGGATGGTTCGGCATTGGGTTCAATAAATCCCCAAATCTTGAACCGACTGATGTTGCTGTTGCGGCTACTACTGCGGCTGCGGTGCCTGTTGTTGCTACACTTGCTGCCTCGACGGTTGCCTTCTCTTTTCATTAATTTCTGTAATGGCCTTATGCATTTCGGCCCAATCAATCCTTTGCCCTTCATGGAGGTCATAGACCAAATCCCTGAACTGAAAACACCCTTCAATAGTATGTCCCGGTTGCCTGTGGAACATACAATACTTTGTCTGATTAACGGCCGGGTTCCAATTGGGCCGTTCCGGAGGGAGTTGTATAGCATTAATGGACATAAGAGCTGAGAAGATGTCTGTGAGGGTTTCTGGTAGAGGTGGGTACTGTGCTCTCTTCGGAGCTGGGCGCTTACTGTTGTTGTTGTAGCCGTTTGGTGGAGGGACATTATGGTATTGAGGAGGTTGTGGAGGTTGTTGCGGAGCGCAAAGGTGTTTTGCGGAGCGGCAAAGGTTGGTTGAAGATTTTGTGGAGTGGGTTGAAAGTTTTGTGGAGCGGGGTTTTGAGGAGCGCGGGGGTTTTACAGAAAGCGAAAAGGTGCTGCTTGGAAAGGGAAGGTAACGGCTTGAACTTGCTCGTTGGTCTGGACCCCCTCGGTGACCGGCCCTTGAGGTTTCTTGTGGTATTTAGGCTTTTGATTCTCAAAGAGCGAGTGTATGGGGGAGTCCTTGAATTGTGTTTGAATAAACCGCGCCCGGCTATAGAGTTGGTGCATATTAGCTATATCATTCATGGCCAGAATGTTACGGAAGGTCGGAGTAGCATTGCAGATGAGTAGCTTGACCTTCTCTTCCTCCGGAATGTGGCCTGGCACCCTGGCGGCCATCTGCCTCCATCTATCTGCATAAGTCGCAAACTCCTCATCCCATCTTCTCGGCCACCAAATCTATGAAGGAATATTCTGGGCCGACCCTATCTTGAAACCGTTGAATGAACTTGTCCTTCACTATCTTGAAGCTCTCGGCATCCTCTAGCGGCAGAGAATAGATCCATTCCAGTGCACCACCATCCAATGATCGGCGGAACAGATATGCCATAAGGCGACCATCATATTGGAACTACGTTGATTCATACAAGAAGTCCCTCACATGAATAAAGGGATTGTTGTTCCTGTCGTACTTGTGGTAATTGGGGAGCTCGGATTGCGGGGGAAAATGGATATTTTGAAAGCTGGGAACGGGGACGTCTGCCAAGGATTGTGAGCCAACCCGCTTCTGGAAGAAGTCAAGCTATTGTTGTATGGTGACCCATTTATCGAGTAATTCCTGCTCTCTAGACGGAGTAGGGATAGTGAAAGATGGAATTTGAGGAGCAGAGGGGTAAGCAGATGGAGGGGGCGGCCTATAAGAAGGGTATTGGGCCGAAGAATGACCCATGTTGGTGTGGACTTGGGATGACCCTTGCTGAGGGCGCATGAAATCATTCGGACCAACAAGAACCTGCGACACTGATGGGCCGGACATATGATGATCCGCTGAAAAAGAAGGAGGGACAACGGTCTTTCCCTTATCCGAGAATTGCTGGGCCGAACCAGAAGACTTGCCCGTTTCCAGACTAGAGAACCTGAGGATCCTAGGTTGGACCGAAGTGAGGTAGATTGGAACGGACTGGATGGCAGACCCATCGGCCCTAGACTGAACAATGGAAGGATTGGACTGACCTTTCATGGTGGTGGAAGGTGGAGCGTTGGACCCCTGCATGGCCTGATAGACGGCTTGAAGTTGGGCCGGATCTAATTGGGCCATCATTTGGAGGATGGAGTTAGCAGAGGGGGCAGGAAGGGACTGAGTGGATTGGGTGCCCTCCATAGGGATGGAGGACAGAGGAGGGATGTGCCCCTCTCCGGGATGGAAGGAGATAACTCTACAAGAATCCTCTAGAAGCCCTTGAGGAAGAGACTCCTCTTGGGAACGGGGCAGATCAAAGGAGGCCATGGCGGACTCGAAAAGAGGATTGGAATAGAACTTGGAGAAGGAATTGCCCCTAGGTGATGAAGCTTCTAGAGACCAGAAGCAACTCCACATGCAACAAAAGACCTTGACAAAAATGCAAACAACACAAATAAACACATAATGAGTGACTTTGAACTAGATGGTTTAGACAAAGATGTAAGTGAAAAAAGAATAACAACACTCAAGGTCAACCAAGTTATTTAGATGATGCAAAAAGATTCTTATGATTTTCTCATTTGGAACCTTAGTGACTTGATTAAAATGTACTCTCAACAATAGGATCCTAATAGGAAAAGGATATGTGGCTTGGTTTGACTCTAAATGTAATCACTCCTTCACTTATGCAACCCTAGACACGGGGTGGGAGGGGTACAACCAGCCCGATGTCCGTGTGGGAATCCACAGCTCACGGGGACTTATGGAGGTCCCTGGTGTGATTTCCTAGTCGGCCCCAAGGAATATGGAGACGAGAGGTCCACACACCAAGGTAGGATGATGCAATCTAAAGTATGAATATATGAATGGCCCTATGTGCACCAGGGTGCATGCAAATTCTAGCTAAAATCTAGCAATCAAATATGCACACAATGATATGAATATGTTAACCAACCAAGGAGGAGACCAAATAGCACCCAAGTATGAAAATCAGAGAAAAAACTACGGAAATAAATTGTACCTCGAGATGCGTACCTGTCTGAAGTATGTGACGGTCTAGAATACCTGCGCCAGAGTAGTGTGACGATCGAAGACCAGACTGTCAGAATAATGTAACGCGTGGACGCAGGACCGTCGGAGTAGCCAGAGAACCAAAAACATCAGAGAAATAAATGGAAAATCTGGGGAAAACCAGATCAACTTAGGGCAAACAAAGGACAGCATGTTTTTAATAGAGATTGAAAGCACGATTGGCACTAGATGTCCCACCGTGATCGCCAAAAAATTCTGTTGGTTTTAATGTGTCCCTTCTTTTGCAAGATGGGAAATGATGCTAACTATGATGAAAGTATGAGCAAATAGTGAAATCACTCAACCTATGAACATGTGAATCATGAACCTAGACAACCAGCACAAGCTCTAGCATGGGCATGCTATCTCAATCAAAACTAAGCTAAGCAAAAAAAGAAAAACACACGCCGAGGCATGGATCAAGGAAATAAAGGAAAACACACCGTATAGGTGGAACACGCAAAATAAAGAGGAGATATGATGAGAGAAAGCTAATGCCCAAACTAAGGAAAGACGTGATCGCCACTAAGGTACAAGCCAAAGACCTGATGAATACCTTAAAATAGGAGGATGATGCACCCGCCCACAGGAGAGAGAAAATGATGTGACACAACCCCTTGGACCTGAAAATTTGCAAGCAATCGAACCGAACGGCGGACCCACTCAAGTGAACTCACTCGCGTCGCGCACACCCGGGTCCGTAAGTGGACCGGCGATAGCGGTGAGGGTCCGAGGATGGACCTCGCCTTTCCGGAGGTTTGACTAGCTTGGGCTGTACCCCCTAAGGGTCTGGGATGCCCCAATTCCATGGGCGACCAGCACGCCAAGGGCGTGGGATGTAGTGGCTCTCTCTCAACTCGCTCCGCGGTGGCACTCAAATTGATGATATTTTGAGATCGGGCGCTCACTCACCGACCGACGGCACTAAGCAGCAATACTAAACAAGCAAAGCAATTCCAGTAGAGTAGGGCAACCCGAGGCTCACCTGATCGGTGTGAAGACACCGATCCCGGTCGGAGACGAGGGCGAGCGGGGAAGTGTGAGTTCCCCGCACACTGCGCCGATGAAGCTTGATCCCTGTTTAAATTATACAACCACTACGCCTCACACAGGAGGGTGGACTTGGGGTGGGGATATCAGATTACAATGCAAACACTACCTCCACGTAGGGAGGGGCGTTAAGCCAGCCAGGCGGGGAGGGGAGATTCGCTCGAATCGCGCTGACAGAGCACCCGGCCGAATCTGCCCGGGTCTGGGCAGCAAGATAGGGTGTCGATGTAGTTGCCTCTGTGAGCTCTCCCAGACATAGAACTTGATGAGACTTATGCCAAAATGTTTCTGATGTACCCAGGTACGACTGTGATTTTTTGTGGGCGGTCCGAAGTCGTCGCCGGCAGGGACGGGCTATGGAACAGGTCCCTTGCGTGCAGAAGCAGACTGTTCCCAGGGGCAGCAGCGGATGGCCAAAGTCACCACAGTGGCTCCCGAAGTCCGAATGAGGCGATACCAAGTCGAGGACGTCCGTGGATGAGTCTTCTTCGAGCAGCAACCAAGAACAGCACCAGAGGATGTCGGGGCGGTGAGGAGGAGTCTGTTGAGTGAGGCACTGTCGGGGCAGGACCTAAACAGACTGTCTGTGCGCCCGGGGGAGAAAAAATGGAAAAGGCACTTCCTGATGCCGAACGGGATGCCACTTGTTGGTGGTGGTGGAAGACTCGTGGCTGCAGCTCTCGGCCAAGTGGCGCCTCCAGAAGTTGAAAGATGTGGCCGTGGGAGCTTCTGCACTGCAGCTCAGGTCCAGGTTCTGGTCCTTGTTGCGCAGTTGGACGAGAAGGGGCACCACGAACTGTAGCAAAGTCGGAATGAGATGATTCCACCTTGCTTGTGAAGAAGACTCGCAGACCTTTCCGTCAATGTAGTCCATGCCCCCAGGAGCTCCGGTATGAGGTCGTGGGCGGCGCTACAACAGGGGGGGTGGTTCTGCAGAACTGCAGCTGCTCACTAGTATATAGAAAATGGGGTAGATGGGGTGGATGTGTGTGGGGGGCGACCCCGGGCTGTGTGGGGGTCTGGTATAGGGTGATCTAAGGTGTGGGAGGGTCAGAATGGGGGCTGGAAGATGGTCTAGCAGGTGGAGGAAGGGGGAGCTGCGAATTTGGGTTGGGATAGAGAGAGAGGGAGATCTCTCTCCTTTGGTTTGAATGAGAGGTTAATGGGGTTTAATGTTGCTTTGGGAAGGGGAAGGGTTGTGTTGGGGAGAGGAAGGGGTGCTTGGGAGAAGGGATTCTCCCTTGGGAAAATGAAAGGTTGTATGGGGAAGGGGAAAGGTTGCTTGGGAGGAGGGAGAGGTGCCTAGGAGAAAGGGATTCCACCTAGGGGTTGGAGGGGACTTAAATGGGAGGTATGGGGAAGGGGGAGGGGTCTTAATTAGAGGTGAATAGGGAGGAGAGAGAGTGAATTTTAAATTTGTGGTGGGGAGGAGAGAGAATGGGGTTCGCCCCCTTTAGAGAGAGAGAGAGAGAGCTAGAGAGAGAGAGAGAGAAGCACAAATCT
This sequence comes from Amorphophallus konjac, assembly GCA_022559845.1. Lineage (NCBI taxonomy): Eukaryota > Viridiplantae > Streptophyta > Magnoliopsida > Alismatales > Araceae > Amorphophallus > Amorphophallus konjac. The sequence goes on along the minus strand of CM040120.1, from coordinate 177,062,581 downwards.
TGTGGCAACTTTTTTTATCAAATATTCATTAGCTTACAAATGAGGGATTGGGGTCCTATTTATAGGAACCCCACAATTTAACTTAAGTCCCTAACTTTTGGACTTCTAACACTAAACCAAGGGGAAGGGGGTGCCCCTGGGCCTAGCCCATATAATTGGGCCCAATAACACACATAATGACTTAAGACTTAGGTAAATAGCTACCTAACCTAGGTATTGGACTCAAATAAAAGGAAAAGGACATGATAAGAAAATAAAAATTACATCATATGACTCGAAATAAAGTGGTGAACAAGATGTAGCATAGGTGGCGAGCATCGGGATCCTCGATCATATGAAAGTGCCGGTGATGTCCTCATCAGAAAACCAATCAAGAAACTGTAGCTCCGTCAGATGTAACGGTCAAAGACTGATGTGCCACAGGAAGTGTGACGGCCCCACAATAGACTGCTACAAGATTCTAACGCGCCTCTGATAGACCGTTAGAGGTTCTGCAGAATAGAAGTTGGGAATCTTTGATCTCCAAGCTTTCCAGCCGGCCAAGAAGCTTGGGCCTCGTGCTATGGGCTCTGTAAACCTACAAAAGAGTGTAGAACACAAGAAAAATAACCCAGATTAGCCCTTGGACAAAGTAGTATCAATAAATCAAAGAAACTTAAGAACATGCAAAAGGAAAGGGAAATACCGAGGAGGTTGGTTTTTTTTTAAACCCCTCTGGGGAGTTTTAAAAGATGGGAAGGATGTCTTAATGGTTATAGAAGATGGAAGAATGTGGTAGAGGAAGAGGGACAATGCTATGATGCTTGGAAGAGGGAAAAGACACTAAGATGACAACTTGACAGAACTAAACCCTCAGAATCAATACTCCATGGACTTTGGAAGCAGATGGACGTGAGAAGTAGCTCTCCTTGGTTGGCTCTAGCTCCAGGATGCGGCAACACTTCGACGCGAACTCCAGATGTCTCCCCCTCCAGCCATGAAGTCAAGGGTTCTATTTATAGACCCTCAAACTCTCAGGTCGAGTAAGAGATAATCCAGCTAGAAAGTAGGAAGTTTCTTAGCGAACTCTTGAAAATAATACTCCCAAGAGTCCATAGAAACAAACAGAAGGTTCTGAGGATCAGATTTGGAAGAGAAATCCTCAGATCTAACTCTTAATTTGGCCACGGAGTAGCAGAGAAAGAGTAGTTCTGCTAGAACTCTCTGTGGATGTAACGGTCTTACAATAAACCGCCACAGGAATGTAACGTCCCAGGGATGCACCGTCACACAACCCTATCCACTGAAAGATAAGGCCAACGAGCGAAGCTTACGAACATAGGACTCTGGAGAATGTAACGGCCATGAGTAGGTGCGTCACAATGAATGTAACGGCCGCACGATAAACTGTCACACCCAATGGATAGACTATGAGATAAGTTTGAAAGAAGCCTTTGACTCAAGGACTCTGGCATGATGTAACGGACCAAGGTAGATGCGTTAGAGGATTGTAACGTGCCATAAAAGGACCGTTAGAGACAATAGAGTGCAAATGAAATGAAGGTTTACAAAGCTTCGTTCAGCGAAAAAGGATAAAAAACCAGACCCAACCAAGGAGACATGACCCATGAAAATAGACCTCAAATTGACCAAGAAGGCCCCATAAGGGTGAACAACTCAGAGCATCATATAAAATGAATAAGGAGATGACCCAACTTATTGATCATAAAACGGGTGTCAATAATGCGGAGAGGCGGCCCAACCCGAGCCAACCGGTGGGGCCCCCGCGGCAGGGTTGCTCGGGGGAGGCGCCCCGATCCCGATCGCCTTGGAGATGGTCTCCCCTCCCTCGACCAGTGCCTTCAGCATCCGGGCCTCTCTATACTGGAGGTGCAACTCCATAGCTTCGGGAGCCATGCGTGGAGAACTCAGGAATGGTCCCCCCTCCATGCTTCTCTAGCGGATTATGGAGGGTGCTCTAGTCTTGGCCCAGCTAGGGGCTGAGGCGATGGATGCATATGCTCAGGCGGAGTCGGAGCAAGAGTCTCTTTCGTGGGCCAATGGTGTGCTTGATCGAAAGATCGAGCGTTTGACCCTCGAACTCGGGGACCTTCATTGGGAGGTGGCCATGCTCCGGGCATAGGTGCGTTCTAGCCAGGCAGAGGCTCGGTCGTTGGCTGAGTAGCTGGCCCAGGCCGGTCGTATGGTCGATCTGAAGAATGGCCTCTTAGAGGCGGAGCGCAGAGTTCAGGTCGAGCGCGATGAGGAATGGAAGGCCGAGCGTGAGGGACTCGAGGGCCGAGTCCGGGGGGCCGAGGATGCACGGAGCGAGGCCGAGAGGAGGTTGTCCGAGGCGGAACAGAGGACGGCTGAGCTTGAGAGCAAGGCGGAGCTGGCTAGGGTAGAAGTGCTTCAGCAATATAAATGCTCAAAGGCTTACCACGCAATTCTTCATAAGACCGGCTTCCCTTACTATGAGTCGGGCTATCGTCGGGGCCTTCAGAAGGGCTTCTTCCAGGGCTTCAATCAGGCCATCATAGAGGTGGAGGCCTAAGCGTCTGGGCTCATTTTCCCTACCGGGAAACGGTATGACTTGGACTGGGGTTCCACCGACTCCTCCCACCATACGTCGAGCGAAGAGGGGAGTCAGGGCGCCTCGGTCTCTTCCGAGCGATCGCCAACTCCAGCAGCCTCGGGAGGGCACACGACCGAGACAGTTCCCAGACAGGTGGGGTCAGTGCCTGGGTCAGCCATCGCCGAGAGTACCAGGGGCAGATCGTCTGGTGTCGAGGGCCCTCGTCTATCGAGCCTCGAGATGGGCCAGAGGCCTGATGTACCGGCTCTTTCTTTCTTTTTTCCTTATGTAGTTGTGAAAAACCTTTTTTGGAAAGTATAGTAGATGCGATATTAAGTGTTGAATTGACTGTTTCTTACCGCCCTTAGTGTGATTTGACTACCGTATCTGTAGTTGTTCGGGAAGGCGCCGATTTTCTCTACAGATATCGCATGTGCCGATCTGTCAGATATCTGACATGGCGCCAGCATCTTTCCGCTTTCCCATGCCGCCCTAAATGACTTGCCGCTTCGCGCGTCCCGCTTGGGGGATGTTGAGAAATGAGGTAACCAACTCAGGGAAGGCTCCTTTAGCGTGTTTTTAAGGGGAGAGTCATTTAAGGTAATAAGCTCCCCTTCGGCCTATAAAAGGTCCAAGGGGCGTCTCTTCTTTCTTCCATCACTTAAGGCCATCCCTGGCGGTTTCTTCTTCTTCCCTTTTCATGAAGTATTATGCTGTCGATCTTAGTGGGGCATGGAAGGCGCTTCAAAAGATGATGATGCGGACAGTAGTAGGAGGGAAGCTCTTGCTACTCCAGTTTAGAAGGGGGTTCGGCAGTCGGTGGATGGTTTGGAAGAGGGTTCGACATGCTGGAGCATGTTGCCTTCATGCCCTCGGTCCGCCGACGCTATCCTAAGGGGAGGGGGAGCTCTTCAAGCTTTCTTCTCACCTTAGCACGCTTCTCCCTCCTCTTCCATCCCCGCCGTTCATCTTTCTCTCTCTTCTTTCACTCTTTGGAGGGTGCCTTTATTCTTGCTCGCACCACTTGAGGGTGCTTGCTTTCTGTTTGGCTTCCGTCCTCATTCCAGAGAGTTGGCAGAGGAGGCCTTCTCGTGTTTTCCTACTTCCTCTTCCAATCCCTCTGGCACCTTTGTTCCGAGCTTCTCGAACCAACGGGGTCGGCTATCCTTTATCCGAGCCAATTTCTGCGCTAGGCAGAGTCAGTGGCTGGACATAGGAGTGCTCACCGAGTTAGTCAAGCGTTCTGCTCGCATCATGGTACCAGTGGATGTAATTTTTTGTTTGCTAATTTATATTGTATTGGCTGCGGCCTACTTGATGTACACCAGAGTTTAATGAAAAGAAAAGAATGGCATTTATTCTACATTGCTTACATGTGTGTGTTTGCTAGATGATCAAAAGTAGAACTTGCGTAGTGTTGTCGCATTCCATGTCCGAAGGATGGGTGCTCCTTCCATGGTGGACAATCGATACGCCCCTTTCCCGACCGTCTCGACCACTCAGTAGGGGCCTTCCTAGTTAGGGGCTAGCTTTCTCGCCACTTCCAGTGGTCGAGATGCTTCAGCCCTTCTCAGGATGAAGTCCCCTGGCTGGAAATGTCTGCCTCGGACTCTAGAGTTGTAGTATCGAGTGACGCACCGTTGGTATTCCGTTGCTCGGATGTTTGCAATCTCTCGGATCTCGTCCGCTAAGTTGAGGTTTTCCAGCAGTTTCTGCTCGTTTGCCTCAGGTTTGAAGTGGACGACTCGAAGAGAGGGGTTGTCGACCTCTAATGGAATCACGACTTCCGTGCCATATATTAGTTCCAAAGGTGTTTCACTGGTGGCCATTCTCGGAGTAGTTCGATGTGACCATAGTACGCTCGGTAATTCCTCGAGCCAGCTTCCCTTGGCCTTGTCGAGCATGGTTTTGATGCCTTTTAAGATAGTTTTGTTGGCATTCTCGACCAATCCGTTGGCTTGAGGGTGGGCTACCGAAGTGAAGTGATTGTGAATGTTTAGGTCGGCACATCTATCTCTGAAGTAACGAGAATCAAATTGCCGACCATTATCGCTCACAATCACTCGGGAGACAACGTAACGACAAATGATCGACTTCCAAATGAAACTCCATACAACCGATTCGGTGATCCTGGTGGTGGCCTCAGCCTCAATCCACTTGGTGAAGTAGTTGATGGTGACGATGACGTACTTCTTCTGAGCCCGAACCGTAGGCAATGGCCCCAAGATGTCAATCCCCCACCGAGCGAAGGGGTATGGCTAGGCAAGGGTGATGAGATCTACGATGGGCTGGTGGATCAGATGGTCGAAGCGCTGACATCGGTCGCATTTTTGTACATAGGTCGTGCAGTCGCACTGGAGAGTGGGCCACCAGTAACATTGCCGAAGCAAGATCTTGGCGAGCGATCTTCCTCCTTGGTGCATGCCGCAGATGCCTTCGTGTACTTCTTGAACCGCTCGGTTGGCTTTATCGATGCCGATGCACTTAAGGAGGGGACCGAAGAAGGATCTGCGGTACAAGGCATCGTACAGCATGATGAAATGCCGAGCTTGGTACTTAAGTTTCTGAGTCTCCCGAGGGCCGGGGGGCTCTTGAGAATCACGGAGCTAGGATATGTAGGGGGTCCGCCAGTCACTCGGGGATGCTGGATCAATGGTCATGAGCTCGGATTCGATTCTCGATCATTCGAGCTCTTCGAGGAAGACCGACCGAGTACCTTCGGGGTCGAGGGAGGAGGCCAGGCGAGAGAGGGCGTCCGCTCGGGAATTTTCCTCCCTAGCTATCCGAACTACCTCAATGCTCTCGAAGAGTTGGGCCATCCCTTTGACCATCTGGAGGTACTTGATCATTTGTCCTTCCCGAGCTTCGTAATCACCGTTAACCTGGCTAGCGACCAATTGGGAGTCGGTGTGGATCCTGACTCACTCGGCCCCCAATCGTCGAGCCATCCTGGCCCCCGAGATGAGAGCTTCGTACTCGGAGGCGTTGTTGGACGTCTGGAAGTTGAATTTCAAGGTGTACCGCAGCTCCGCCCCTTCGGGAGACTTGAGAAGGACACCGGCGCCACATCCTGCCGAGTTGGAGGACTCGTCGACGAACAGGTCCCAAGTGGGCCCGGGCGTAGGTGTAAGTGCCTCTTCAATAAGGACAGTGCTTTCGGCGATGAAGTCCGCGAGGGCCTATCCCTTGATGGCCGAGTGGGGGCGATACGAGATGTCGTAGGCCCCGAGCATGATGGCCCACTTGACTAGGCATCCCGAGGCTTTAGGGTGAAAGAGGATCTTCTTCAGGGGTTCGCCGGTCAATACAACGATGGAGTGCCCTTGAAAGTAGGGTCGGAGGCGCTTGGCCGAGGTAACCAATGCTATCACGAGTTTCTCGGTTGCGGGGTACCTTATTTCAGCCTTATTAAGCACCTTACTGGTGTAGTAGACCGGTCTCTCGACCCCCGCATCGTTCCTAACTAGGACCGAGCTCACTACGGAAGGGGTCGCTGAGAGGTAAAGGTGTAGAGCTTCACCCGGGACCGGCTTGGATAGCACCGGGGGCGAGGCCAAGAATTTATTGAGTTCTATGAATGCCTTCTGACATTCCTCATCCCAGGTGAACGTAGCAGATGCCATTTTAGGTCCCCTCAATAATTTGAAGAAGGTCAAGCATCGTTCAGCCGCTCGGGATAGGAAGCGATTGAGCGCAGCGATGCGCCCCATAAGGCGTTGGACATCCTTGATGCAGGTGGGTGGCCGCATGTTCAGGATGGCCTGAACCTTGTCGGGATTGGCCTCAATCCCACACTGAGTTACCAGGAAGTCTAGGAACTTCCCGGATCTGACTCTTAATGCACACTTAGCGAGGTTGAGCTTCATGTTGCACCTAAGGAGGGTGTCGAAGGTCTCGGCTAAATCGGCAAGATGATCTTCGGCCTTCGGCATTTTGATGAGCATATCATCAATATAGGCCTCGACGTTCCGACTGAGCTGTCCCTCAAAGATGTGGTTAATCAATCTCTGATATGTTGCTCCAGCATTTTTCAACCCGAACGGCATTCGGGTGTAGCAGTGTACGCCGAAGTCGGTGATGAAGGTAGTCTTCTTAATGTCCTCTGGGTCCATCCTGATCTAATGGTAACCAGAGTAGGCATCTAGGAAGCTGAGCAACTTGTTGCCGGAGGTTGAGTTGACCAGTTGATCGATGCTTGGCAGCAGGTAGCAATCTTTTGGGGTAGCCTTGTTGAGGTCGGTGAAGTCTACGAACATCCGCCATTTTCCCGAAACCTTTGGTACCTGGACGACGTTGGCGAGCCACGTAGGGTACAGGACTGGATGAAAAAGGCCAATCTTTTGCCCGTTGATGACTTGCTCTTTGATGACCGCTTGCTTCTCCGGGGCGTGCTTTCTCCTGCGTTGCTGGATAGGTTTCACCATTGGGTCGAGGTTGAGCTTGTGCATCACCATGTCTCCCAGGATCCGGGGGAGGTATCCGTCAGACCATGCAAAGACTTGGATGTACTGGGCAAGGAAATCTTTATATTTCTCTCGTTCCTCGGATGGTAGATCGGCTCCGATCTTGACTCCTAGAGTCGGGTCACCGTTGAGGAAGACCGTTAGCAACTCGCCGCCAGGCTCAGATGCTGCTGGTTCTTCCTCGGCTCCCTTTACTCCTTTATTTTTCCCTTCCGGCCTCGTGGCTTCGACCAAGATTATATAGCACCATCTAGCCAATGCCTGGTTATCCCGGACCTACCCCATGCCATGCTTGGTGGGGAACTTCATTTTTTGGTGAAAGGTAGAGGGCACCGCTTTTGTTCGACTGAGGATACCCCGGCCGAAGATGGCGTTATAGGCCGTCATTCCCTTAATCACGATGAAGTCCACCATAACCGTAACGGTTTTAGGTGTGGTGCCGATAGTAACTACCAGGCTCAAGGCCCCCTCGAGATAAGTTGCCTGGCCGTTGAACCCACAGAGGGGGGTTTGGATCGGGCGGAGTTTAGATGGATTTTCTCCCATCTTGAGAAAACATTCGTAGGATAATACATCAGGGGCACTACCATTGTCAACTAAGATCCTATCTACGTTACAATGGTTTATTGTAGCCGATACAACAAGAGCGTTGTCATGCGGGGTGGTTAACCCTTCCAGGTCTTGGTCGGAGAATACCAGGGCCTGCGGTTCCCTCGCATGCAGGGCCTTAGCGAGCTCGGTGGAGGCTCGGCTCGCCCGCTCGGCGTGACGCTTTCTTCCTCAGCTACTATCTCCCCCTGATGTTGCGCCCCCATCGATGACATTTATGTGGACTCCACGGGGGACATTGTCGATTTCTTCAGGGGCGCCTCGGTCTTCCTTTTGCTCGGACACGTATTGGGATAGGTGTCCCTGGCGGATGAGGCACTCGATCTCTTCTTGGAGTTGATGGCAATCACCGGTGTGATGCCCATGATCACTGTGGAACAGGCAATACTTGCGGTGATTGCGGTGCTTGGCCTTCATAGGCTCGGGTTGGTGGAGGAGACCCGAGCCTTTAATGTCTTCATAGATAACGTAGACGGGAGCGATCAAGGGGGTATACCGCTCATATTTTTGGGGAGGCTCCTTGCGGTCTTCATCCTGGTTCCACTTTTTTTCTTGGCCCGTGCCTTGCTCGGAAGGTCGCTTCTTGTCCCCATCCCGACCTGAGCCTGTCATGCCTCGACCGGCGCTGAGGACTTCCTCACACTCTGCGTGGCGCAGGGCCAGGGTCACTAGCTCGGCGAGGGAGGTGGGAGGATGGAGGACTAGCTCCCACCGGAGGTTCTCATCATGGGTACCCCCGGTTAGTGCGGTGATGGCCGAGGCAACATCTAGGCAGGGGATGCGTAGGGCTTTCAATTTGAATTGGTTGATATAAGCCCATAGCTTCTCCCCTTATTCCTACTTGAGGGCCAGTAATCCCACCACTGACCGGGGAGGACCGCTGCCGGCGAAGCTTTCCTTGAACACTCACCAGAACTGCTTGAAGTTGTGGATGCTGTCGGGGGCGAGGGCCCTGAACCAGGCCTGAGCACCCTGAACCAGAGTGGTCATGAATGCTCGGCACTTGATCACGTTAGACGCCCCATGCCATGTCATTAATGCGTCAAAGCTGTCGTAGTGATCGGTCGAGTCTCCCTGGCCGTCATACGATTTGAAGGTCAGAAGTGAGATCCTGGGGGAAATCTCGGCCTTCAAGATATAATCAGAGAACAGTGATCGCTCCTCGTCCTCCACAAGAGAGGTCTTCTGTAAAGCTCGAAGGGCACGCTCTTGCTCTGCGAAACGCCTCTTAAAGTCTCACGGTGGGAGAGACAGCTCTGGTTGAGTTGGCCCGAGGGGATGGGGGGGCGCACCTGCATGTTGTCCTGGCGCTCCTTGAGGGACTCGGTTTATGGGATCGGTCGGCGTGCTCCGGACTTCTCCCTCCTCGGGGTGGAGGAGGCTTTCTGCTCTAGGGGAGGGGCATGCGATGGTCCTCCTGACCGGTTGCGGATGAGCCGCCGCCCCCGGAGGGTAAAACGGCCTCCGACGGTTTGCTGGGTGGCATCTCCACGCGGGGGGCTTTTCCCGGGGGGATGCGACTTCTCTTCCCTGGCCGCCTGGGCCCTCATGAGATCCACGAGGACATCCAGTTTTACGTTGAGGGTTTGGAGGACGTCGGTGCTCCCATCGGGAAGTTGTTCCCCCACCACTGATGGAGGTATTTCATTGGCTTGGTTGTTCGACGGGGAATTCTCCTTGGAAAGGGAAGGTGCATCTTCGTCCGTCACCAAGGCCTTTCCCTTGTCATCGGTAGTTCTCCTACCGAAACTTCTTCGCACCATGATGGCTCTCTGTGCGTTTCCCACAGACGGCACCAGATGAAGAGGGGCGATCTCGCGCTACTCCTGAGCGGGGAAGAGAATAACCACGTATGCTTGAAGCATGAACTGCAAGAAGGGAAACAAGTCAGAGGTGCCCAGGGATGGCTTTCTGAGGAAAACCCTTCGATGCTTAAGTCAGAAAGTATAGTAGAGCACTGGTGCACAGGGAAGAGATAGTGGGAAGATGGGGGCGCAAGATCCCTCTCCACCAAGAGGTGATGTGGTTCCTGCTCAAGGTTTTTGGCTTACCTCCTCACAGTAAGGCTCTTCCGGCTTAAATAGTGGCTCTTTGAGTGCATGATCCCTGTAAGCTGATGAGTTTCAGGGGGGGTTACGTCCTCCTTGTGGGTTCTTTATAGCATGCAGACTCTTGATCTCCCTTATCCCCTTGAGCTCCCAGCTTTTAAAGAGCTCACAACGGCAATACAGATAAGCTTCCATCAGTTGGCCCGAGCATGAGGCACTGGCCCAGGAGATGCCTCTCGAGCGATGAGTGCGTGGTTTTGGGCAGGAAATACTAGGCTCTGAAGGAGCTTTCCCGATCGATCTAATGCTCAGACTTCCAACCCGAAGGCCGCCTAGGAAGTGCTTGATCCGAGTGAGTTATTAGGCTTGTACTGAGTGGGCCATAGGGCTATCACTCCAAGGAGCTGGGCCTCGTTGGGTCGGGTCGGACCTCGTTTGGCCTCTCCGTTCGAGCGGCAAGATTTTCCCCTCTCCAAGGAGTTCTTGGTGATGAAAACCTATGATTTATTCCTTCAGTCCTGCAAAGATTATCAAAATTAGCATTTTCAAATTCACGACCATGATCTGAAAGTATGTTGGAAATTTTTAAACTTACTGTCATGCTTTACTTGCATGTAGAGTGCCTGAAACTCATCAAAGGCGTCATTTTTATGTGCAAGGTAAAACAACCATGTGAATCTAGTAAAGTCATCTACTAAAACATAGCCATACCTTTTACCACTTAAGCTAGCTGTTTTGGTTGGACCAAACAAGTCCATGTGGCTTAGTTCAAGTGGTTTGCATGATAAGCTCCCAGTTCTGCTTTTAAATGACTTCCTAGTCTGTTTTCCTTATGCACTTGCATCACAAATTTTAGAGTTCTGTTTGAATTTTATTTCATGCAGTCCTTTTACAATTGAGTGCTTCACTAGTTTATGAAGTGCATTGTAGCTAGCATGACCTAGTCTATGATGCCACAAGCATGCTAAATCAGACTTAGGTGCAGCAAGATAAAGGTTTATGTGAGTAGGGTCATCTAGGTCAATCATATACACATTGTTGACTCTTTTGCCAAAAAAATTAGTTTCTTTTGAATTAGGGTGCAAGATCCTACATTCATTAGAGTCAAACACTACAATGTGACCTTTATCACATAGCTGACTTATGCTCAACATATTATATTCCAAACTGACAACTAGCAAGATATTTTCAATAGAGTAGGAGGGGTTCTTACCAACTTTACCTCTACCAATGATCTTTCCCTTGTTGTTCCCTCCAAACGTGACATGTCCAGCTTCCTTTTCTACCAAGAGGCAAAATTTGGTTCTATCCCCAGTCATGTGTCTTGAGCAGCCACTATCAAGGTGATGCGGGACAGACACGGGAACCGATTCTAAGTGATGCGGACCTCGGACTCTAAATGCATACACGACGAGCAACATACGAGCATGAGAGACACTAGACCCGACACTAAGAGCTCCTATGGGCTATATGTCGCTAACAGAAACGCAAGCTCACTCGTCGTCCCAAGCGAGGGAAATGCGGATCCGCGCGGTTGAGAAACCGGCAGAGTTAAGGGTAGTCCGACTCACTTCCGTGCTCGGATCGAGCCACGGGACGGGTCACTCTCTCGCTCACAGCGGTGACATGGACTCACGGGTTAGACTCCTACGCTCTCACAGCGGCATACGACCATATACTAAACTAGCAAATGAACGCCAAGGAGTTAAGACCATTACCTCCACGCTCCCAGCGTGGGGAAGACAACCCCGGCCAACTCCGGACTCCCGGTTAACAATTATTACAGCGGTATAATGGGTTTGACCCACTCCACGCAGAGAGGTAACAGGTCACATGTGGGGCCCGGGAGTCACGTTAATTGGGTTGACGGGCAGCATCTTGATGTCACTCCGGCAGTGCCAAAACCCGCGTTTAGTGCTGTCCGGATGGCGCGATCTACGTGTTCGTGGGGCCCACAGAACGCTCTGTCCTCCGGGTCTGATGGGGGTAGGTCCCGCTGTGATGGAGACCCCTGGTGGTGCACCTCCCTGGAAGGCGGTCGGGCGGGAACGCCGGTCGGAGGCCGATCGGCTTCGATCTCCAAGCTTTGGAGTTGCTGCCCACGGACTGGTTGTTTCTGTTTTGCAGCGCCCGATCCGTCCAGATTGGCTACTGCGATCACTCCCGACGTCGGATCGACACACAGGAGGTACCGTTGGAAAGCTCTCTCGAATTCCTTCGACCCTATGGGATTCATAAAAATTCACCAGATCTGTGCTTCTGATGGGCGATTTTAGAACCGACCTGCTCTCAGTCTCAGATCTGACTGGGTAGAAACTGAGTTTCCTAAGAGTTGGCATTGACCGCTGGGTAGACCTCCGATTCAGACCTCAAGCTCTTCATGAAAATTGTATAGGGGAGAAATAGGAAAACGGAAATAATTTTTATGATCGATTTAGTTGAGGTTTGGATGGGAAAAGCTATTTTATACTAGTGGGTGGTCGGATCTGGACTGAAGCAGACAGAACTGAAGGGGATCTGAAAATGATTTTTAGAAAATAGGTGGAGGCCTTTTTAAATTCCACGAAACTTCTTGGATGGAGGTGGTGGTGAGTAGAACCTCTATTAAATTTGGGGGTTCCATAAAAAATTAAAAGGAGGTCCGGAGATGGGAAACTCAGGGTGGCTGTGGATCTAGACTGAAAACAGGCATATCTGGAAGGAAAAGATGGACGAAAATGGAAAAATAGAAATTGGATTTTGGAAGCCCAACCAATTTTTTTGGGATGTGGGGGGAACCTCTGGAACTTACCCTGAAAGTTTTAGCTCCAGAAGAGTTCGTGGCTGGGAGCAGAAATTCGTGGAAAGGGGGATCTATCCTAGATGGACAGAACTCCGGCGAACACGACGGTGGTGCGATGGCGGCACGGTGGCAGCGGTGGCGGCGACGACGATCTGCGGAACTGATAGAGGAGGCTTCACACCTCAGAATCACAGCCTTCCCAGCTACTGAAGGGGGAGATAGGAGAGAGAGAGGGGGGCGCACAATGCTCCTTGGCACAAAATAGCATTTTCTTCTTCATTAATTCTAATCAAATGAAAATACAATCTATTTATATGAAATGGTAAAAGACACTAACTATCCCTAGATCTAGGGTTGGGGAGGAGTACAATAGGGAGTCCACAATTTATTTCTCCCATGTGGTTTGGAATCAGATAAAATAAAATTCAAAACCTATTAAACTAATGCAAAGGGGGGGACACCCCCTTGAATTAAGGAGAGATCTAGGAGATGCTCCCCCCCTTTGTCCCCTCCTTTGGTCCCACCTACTAGAAGCCCAGAATGGAAGGTTGACTGACCCCACATGGGCCCTAGGGTTGAGGTGGATCAATGGGAGGAGGGATGGGGGGCCCGTGGGACCCAGGGGTCCCATTTTACACAAAAAACCCTCCTTACAATTCAAATTACAATCCGAATAAAAACACGTTACACACAAATAAAGTCCTCATAAATATCATAAATACTAAGACTCAAGGGGGAGTCTCCAGACTGTCTCCAAGCCAGATGGACGCCGAAGTGGCTGGGTGGTGCTCCGCGTACGGTACCTGTGGCTCGCCGGTTCGTGCTTCTCGATAGCTCGGGTGTCCGCACCACAAGGTACCAACGATTGTGTACGGCTATAAGACACTCCTGCACAAGGATTTAAGTGACAATATTTGTAACCCAAGGAAAATTGGGTCCCAATAATCTTTTCATCTCAATAAAATAAGATAACATGTGCTTTGGAATCCAGACTTTCTTAGCATTCATGTTTTCCTTGCTTGGTTGGATGTTCTGATTCTTCTTCTCTTTGTTTACATTCCTTTTCCCTCTTTTAACCTCTTGAGCTTTTGAGGTTTTATGGATGTTGAAATAGGATTGATTCTTAGTCCATCCATTCCAATGATTGGGTTTATAGTAGGAGAAGTTGTAATAGTTCCTAGGGTATTGTGGTTGGCTAGTCCTGTAGAAGTATGGCTCATAACTACCCCTAGAGTATGTAGGTGTTGACCTGTATGAGGTGAAGTGTCAACCTGTCCCCTGTTCTGACCATCTATAACGGTCTCTATTTACTGACCGTGTCGACCTCCTGGCATGTGCGTGTCGACCTGTCTCCCGTTCAACCCATTTATAACGGTCTCTGGATGAGAGGCGTGTCGAGTCCCTGTAACCTGCGTGTCGACCTGCCGAAGCATACCTAGCAAATTGACGGGTGGTTGACCATGAGGGTGTCGACCTGTCCAGAGGGTAGTGCCGACCTGTGCCATTGTTCAAACTATTTCTACCCTTAGGATGTGCAGATCTGAACTTAGGTTGGTGTCGGCCTGTTTGGTGTTATTGGTGAACCTTTTTGGATTTTTCAGTGTTGTTCTTCATAGGCTCTCCCATTTTCTCTTTTCCTTTGTTTTTAGCTTTTTCTTGGTTTAGGCTAGGTGTTGTTTTAGAAGTTGATGCTTCAGAAGATGGGACAAAAGTTGTGGTTTTCATGCCAATTAACTTTTTCTCTGTGGGATTATATCCCAGCCCTTCCCTGTTGAAGTTCATCTTAGTCACAAGCAGAGCATTCAAGTTTTCACTCCCATCTATAAATTTCTCTAAAGATTTCTGTTTGTCATTTAAGTCCTTTTGGAGCTTTTCATTATCTATAAGAAGTTGTTAGTTGACTTGTTTTATGACATCAAATTTTTCATTGCACAATTTGTTATCTTTGACATAGTGTTGCATTTTTAGCTTCAACTCATCAATTTCATTTCTTATACTTTCATTTTCATCTTATAGATCCTTCATTTCTTTTCTTCCCTCTTCTAAGTTATCAATCATTTTCTTGAGATCTTCAATTTCAGATTCTAGGGAAGCAGTTTTTTCATTTAGGCCTTGATCATGCACAAAGGAGTCAATTTTCTTCTTTAAAGCTTTGTTTTATTTCTTATACAATTCACATTTATCAATTAACTCAAAGTAAGCTTCCTCCCAATCATCAGTAGAAAAGTGCTCAAATGTAGAGCTTACCTCAGTATCCTCGTCTCCTTTGGCCATTAAACATAGATCTTCTTTCTCCTCTTCAGTGGAGCTGTTTCATCTTCTTCCTCTTGTTCATCACTCCATGTGCAAATCATGGCATGTTTCTTCTTGCCCTTCCATTTGGACATTGTCTTCATAGCTCTTTCTGGACACTCAGACTTGATGTGTCTAGGTTTCCTGCAAGAATAGCAAACAAGTTTTTCAAATTTCTTAGGATTTTCAGGTCTTGGCCTGAAACCTCTCTTTACATGAGGCTTCCTCTTTGTGAAGCCTTTACCTTCCTTTCTTAAAAACTTTTTGAATTTTCTTGTTAACATGGCAACCTCATCCTCGTCAGAGTTGCTACTTGAAGGTTCTTCATCATCAGAAGTGTCCTTGATACTTGGCCCTGCTTTGAGAGCCAAAGGCTGCTTCTTACATACTTCAGACTCCTTGTTCTTCAGGTTCATCTCATAGGTCATCAGGGGACCCTATGAGCTCCACTACCTTGGTGGTGGCAAAGTCCTTTGATTCTTCAACCACTGTTGCCTTTGTATGCCAAGCAGGTGTTAAAGACCTGAGAATCTTTCTCATAATCTCCTGTTCAGAATAGCTCTTACCTAGCTCAGTCAAACTATTAGTGAGCATGGTTAGCCAAGCATACATATCTGAAATAGACTCATCAGACTTCATTATGAATTTTTCATATTGAGAAACCAGCATATTTACGTACCTGGGATGTCCCTTACTATATTATCTCAAGACGGTCCCACATTTCTTTTGCAGTGGCGCATGTTGACACTCTTGAGAAGTCTATTGGGTGAAGGGATATTACATTATGTGCTTGGCACCCCAGTTCAATGTTGATCTTCTAATCTGCTCCTTGGTCCATGTGTCTTCATCTTCAGGCAATTTAAACGGACCTTTGCTAATAACTCGCCAAACCTCATGATCCTGGGCACTGATGAAAACCTGCATATGGTTTTTTCAGTAAGGATAGTTTGTCCCAGTGAAAAAGGAAGGTCTATTTATGGAATGCCCTTCAGGCATAAGACTCTTTGCTACCATATTACTGATACGTACAGCGGAAAGTGAGATAGAAGGGGAGGATGAATAGCTCACTCCCAAAATTTGATAAACTAAAACATGATTTTATCAACCCCTCAAATAGCAATGAAGAAGACTTCAAAAATAGGCAACAGTGATGACTAAAGTAAGAAATGAGATCGAGAAGGCAACCCATAATGAAGTAATATGTCAAGTAGATGAAGAGCAGCACAACGTAAACAAGCAAAACCACAGTAGAGATAGGGAATTTTTTAGGTGGTTCGATTGCTACCCGCAATCTACGTCCACCCCTTACTCAGAAGAGTAAGGTTTCCTTGCAATGTTAAATCGCACACAACAGACTTAGTCTGCGACAACCGCTGCCAAACAGCTTGCCCTGAGGAACACCCTCCTCAGACTTCTGATCAACCAGAAGTGAAACACTGGAGAACCAATCTCCCTTCCTTTGCACGCAGCAAAGGGAACCGTGTGCAGTTACTCCCAAGTAACTCACACAACCAGAGGATAGAACCTCTCTTCCTCCAAGACAATGGAGGGAACTGGAGAATCTCTCCCTTCCTCTGAACAGTGGAGGGTAACAGAACGGAATGACAATAAAGGAAACTCGAAAACAAAAACCAATCGATGAACCGTAATTTTTTCTGAAAACAAAAGCAATATAGCTTCCTTAGAAGTAGAACTTCACATTCACAATCACTTCTCTCTCTCAGAAGTTTTTCTCTCAGATCTGGATGGAGTGGACTTTTTCTGATCTTCTCTCTTTTTCCACTGCTCTCACGCTGCTCTTCTTTTCTCACTATTCCATCCTTCTTCTCCCTCGAACCCTTTTTCCTCAGCACACACACACACACACACACACACACACACACATATATATATATATATATATGTCTGTTCTAGAAGCTTAGGCGTGTGGATACCACGTCTCCAGCTTGAAATGTTGGGGCACGTGTCGAAATGTTCTGGACCTTCATCTTCCTCGGATCACGTGCCATCCTAGTGAATGCACAGACAAACTGTCAGAGAAGAAACAGTCATTTTGTCACACGCTTTGCATAATTCAAATCAGTGTAATGAGTAAGAGGCCAGAAACTGCACTGAGTAGAAGTTCCCAACTCAACAGTTGTACTGACTTGCAACAAGGTGAACAAGAGTTTGCACCGAGTTGAAGTGAGCCAAAGTGAGAGATGCACTGACTTGAGAAGACGCATGACGTCATTAGCACAGATCATAGACTCTTATCATGCAACAGATATGCACAGACAAGAAGCAACAAAATGCAAAGATGTACTGACTTGATTTTTCCAGAGAGAAAAATTTGCACCGAGTCAAAGGAATAAGCATTGACTAAGACGGCCAAGAAAGGCACCGATGTGAAATGAAGTAAACGTTGCTCCAATCAACTTTAGCTGTCTATAGGACTTGCACCGAGTCTAATAGACCTGAAGGAAGAACTGCACCGACCTCGTTGCTACAGAGAAATGAATAGGCTAGACTATGCACTGAACATGATCTTGTTTTAAGCAAAGCATGCACCGAGTTGTGTTTCAAAGTCTTTGACTAACCAAGGTTTGCACCGACTAGGTGCAGATCAAATCTTGCACCGAGTTCTATTCCAAAGCCTTTGACTAACCAAGGTTTGCACCGACTAGGTGCAGATCAAATCTTGCACTGAGAATGGTAATGCAATAGAAGATGCACCGACTTCATGTTAATCAGAAGGTAAAAGTATTGCACCGAGTTGGTATATGCAGTCCAAGCAGGAGCTGCACCGGGATGGCAAAAAGAAGTACCAGACAAAGCTTGAAGCTTGCACCGAGATGCATTTGCACTGAGATGACAAAGATAGATACAAGTCAAAGCTTGCACCGATATGGATTCCCACTGAGATTAAGATACCAGATTAAACAATTCATTCCAGACAAGAATTGCATCGACCCGAAACTTGCACCGACATGAAAACATGAGGCACAAGAGGAAGACTATGCACTGGGTCAAAAGATAAGACTAAAGATATGCACAGACCTTAATCATGTTATAAACACATGCCTCCTTCATGCTTAGAAACAAGGAAATACACCGTATAAAGACAAATTGATCTATAGTTAAAACAATTGATTTATAGTGTGAGACATCATCAAAACCATAGGGATGCAACAATCTCCCCCTTTTTGATTATGGCAACACTATGAATCAAGGAATGTCAGGGCATTAAGCACAATCGAGAGCAAGCCAATCATGCAGACAAACCAGAGAGCCTTTTCTAGAAGCACATCTTCTGAACCTCTTCTCTCTCCAAATTCGCTCTCCCCACTGCTCACTCTCAGATGACCTCTTCACAGTAGCATGACCTCTTTCAGATGTTCTCAGATGTTGCATGACCTCTGACTCCTCAGATGTTGCATGACCTCTCTCTCCCCCTTTGACATCATCAAAAGGAAATGAAAGATATAGGAAATTGCTGGAGACATGAGGGAGAAGTACAGTGGCTTCTTGGTGTAGAAAGACTCAAGAGCATATCTTATCAGAATAAGTGAGGTGCTAAACTCAAGAGAAGATTCTTGAACCCTGGTAATCAATAGAGAAGTAGAATGAGAGGAAAGTGTATCCACATACATGGTATATGATGTAGAGCAGGGATGAACAAGTATGGCAATACATTGCTGAACAAAACAACAATACTCAGTAGACTACAAGACACAAAAGCAGAGAAGGTGTTCTCATGGTATTGAAGACAAGCATTCCAGTAATTTGTACTAAGATAAGGGATATTATAGAGATTTTCAATAAGATCAATGAGTAAGTTGGTAAATCACACTTTTGACATTAGGGAGACACCTTGATCAGAGGCCTGAATCCCCAGTTACTCAATGTGAGTACCTCATTACCTCCCCTTTTTAGAGAACAGAGTTAGTAACTGTGGCTTTTTACGTGAGGAAACACCTTGATCAGAGGCCAGAGTCCCCAGTTACGCACCACCTTGTCACCATTGCTCTGTGATGATCAGAAGCACAAATTTGTTTTGCAGAGATTGCTCTTCCCCTTTTTTTTGAATTTGACACCTCATGACATGGGAATTACTTCACTTCATTGATGAAGCTCCCAATTTCTCAATGATCAATATGTTTATTTGGTTGATCCCTTATATTGTGGACAATACCAGAAGGACTGTTTCTTTGAAATGAATCTTGAAGTCTAGATTTCGAGTTGTTCTGGATAGATGTCAAGACATACAGATGTTAGCCTGAACCGGAATCATTTACAATGTAGGAAGATATACTTCGAACACTTAATCCAAATCTCTGATGGACTACTAGAGGAAAGATTCTAGCAGGACTTTAATAACACAGACTTATAGACTTAAGAGATGAGTGAGATTCTACTGTCTGAGAGAGAACCGCACTCATTCAATCATGAGAACCAGCAATGACACACATCTATTCAATCTTTTGAATCAGTCAAAATTCACTAACTGCCCAGTTCCCCCTCAAATGATGCACTAAAGGAATTTAATCAGCAGACTCTCAGGACTCCCCCTCACTGATAGGACAGGCTTCTCATACAAACTCTTGCGAAGATAAAACAATTCAATATCAGGAGATTAGCAATTAAGATAATTTAAATAAGCCTAATTCTTCTCCTTAATGTGGTGAAATTGTCATTGTCCAGAGGCTTGGTGAAGATATCAGCAATTTGATTAGCAGTGCCTACATGAAACAGTTCAAAAGTGTTTTTAGAAACCTCATCTCTTATGAAATGATGCCTTATTTCTATGTGTTTGGTGCGGGAATGCAAGATAGGATTCTTGGCTTGATTGATGGCACTGGTATTATCACAGTAAATGGGTGTGCACCCCAGGTCTACTTGATAGTCCTAAAGCTGGTGTTTTATCTAAATGACCTGTGTACCATAACTCCCTGTAGCCACGTACTCAGCCTCTGCAGTGGAGAGGGCCACAGAATGTTGTTTCTTGGAACCCCAAGATACTAAACACCCACCAAGAAATTCACAGTGACCACTGGTACTTTTTTTATTTAGTTTACACCCGACATAATCTGCATCTGTGTATGCAACTAAATCTAGTGTGTGTGATGCAGGAAACCATAAACCAAGGGTGTATGTAGCAGACAGATATCTGAAAATTCTTTTCACTGCAGCTAAATGCAGTTCAGTGGGTCTAGATTGATACCTTGCACACATTCCTACACTGAACTGTATATCAGGTCTTGAAGCTATCAAATAAAGTAGAGATCCAATCATACCTCAATAGAGCTTGGCATCTACTTCTTTACCTGTCTCATCTGCATCCAATGAGGTATTGGTACCCATTGGTGTTGTAATGTGCTTCAAGTTGGTCATGCCAAACCTGTTGAGAATGTCCAATGTGTACTTGGTCTGGTTGATGAAGCATCCATCCTCTAACTGTTGTACCTGCAAGCCAAGAAAATACTTTAATTCACCTACCAAACTCATTTCAAATTCAGCAGACATCAATTTAAAACATTCATGACATAGTTCAGAGCTAGTTGACCCAAAGACAATATTATCTACATATACCTAAACTATGATGAGGTCTTTATTTGAGCTCTTGGAAAATAATGTTTGATCCACCTTACCTCTGTGGTAGCCCTTGCTGATTAGAAATTCTGTCAGTCTTTCATACCATGCTCGAGGAGCCTGCTTTAGACCGTACATGGCTTTATTCAATCTGTAAACTTGGTCAGGTTTAGTGGAGAATTGAAAACCGAGCGACTGTTCAACAAAAACTTCTTCTTTGATAACTCCATTTAAAAATGCACTCTTCACATCCATTTGTTGGAGTTTTATATTCTTGGAGCATGCAAATGCTAACAATATTCTTATAGCTTCCATCCTAGCAACAGGTGCATAGGACTCATCGAAGTCAACTCCAAATTCCTGACAGTAGCCCTTGGCTACTAGTCTAGCTTTATTTCTAGAAATGATTCCATCTTCATTCATTTTATTCTTAAACACCCACTTAGTTCCTATGACATTAGAGTTTTCTGGTCTTGGAACTAGCTCCCAGACATTATTTCTTTCAAACTGACCTAACTCCTCACACATAGCATTAACCCATGATTGATCACTTAAGGCCTCTTCTACTGATTTGGGTTCAATTTGAGAGACCAAAGCAATTAGCTCTTGATTATGAACATTTCTAAAGTGAGACCTAGTTCTAAGAGGATCTCCAAGATTGCCTAGGATGTTATCTATTGGGTGATCTTTAAGGTATCTAACATTTATTGAAGACTCACGTGTTTCAGCTGGCCCTACCTAGTTGGGAGCATCTGATGTTTCATTCGGCTGAACCTCCTCTTCTTCTTTATCTTCCAGGAATTCTCCATCGTGCTTGGAAACCCTGTCAGCATCTTCAATGTTAGTGGCATCTTTTGCTTCACCAAAAATGATATGTGAAGATTCTTCAACTTTCTGATCAGTTATGTTAAAGGCCCTATATGCTCTTGACACTTCAGAGTATCCTAAAAATATTCCAGGACAGCATTTAGCATCAAACTTATCTAAACCTTTCTTGTCATTATTATGGATAAAGCATTTAGCACCAAAAATCCTGAAATGAGCCAAGTTTGGTTTCTTACCTTTCAATAGCTCATAGGGGGTTTTCTTGTGAATTGGTCTTACCATGGCCCTGTTGATTGTATAAGTTGTTGTATTGGCCGCCTCTGCCCAAAACTTTCTTGGTAGTTGACTCTCAATCAGCATGGTTCGGGCCATCTCCACAATGGTTCGATTTCTTCTCTCCATAATTCCATTATGCTCTGGTGTCCTAGGAGAAGAAAACTTGTGTGTTAGTCCTTCACTTTCACAAAGGTCAGAAAACATGGAGTTTTCAAATTCACCTCCATGGTCAGATTGAATTGAACAAATCTTATGTTTTCCTTCTTGTTTGACCTTGTTGAAAAATTGTTTGAATTTTTGAAAAGCATCATTTTTGTTGGCTAAGAAAAAGATCCATGAAAATCTAGAGTTGTCATCAATGATCACATAACCAAACCTACTACCATTGAGACTCCGAGTTCTAGTAGGACCGAAGAGATCCATATGAAGAAGTTCCATTGGTCTAGAAGGCAATGGCTCAGATCTTAGTTTGAAGGACTTCCTGGTCTGTTTGCCTAAAGTACAGGCATCACAGATTTTTGAGATTGAACTAAACTTGATTTTAGGCATGCCTCTGACTAAATCATGCTTGATCAATTTATTCAAAGTAGAAAAGCTAGGATGGCCTAAACATCTATGCCAATCAAAAGCATCACTTTCAGAATTAGCAGATAAGCAGAGATTAGATTCAGACTCAACATCTAAGTCTATCATGTAGACATTATTGGTCCTGTTTGCTACAAACTTAACATGATCAGGATTTATTTCAAAGATTTTGCATGAGTTGTTGTCAAACATAACCCTGTGACCCTTGTCACATAATTGACTAATGCTAATCAGATTGTGTTGAAGACCTTCCACAAGTAAGACTTTCTCAATAGAGTTAGTGGAGGACTTACCAACTGTGCCAACCCTAATGATCTTACCTCTGTTCTTTCCTCCGAACTTGACCAGACCCCCTACCTTCATTTCTAACTTGCTGAACTTGGATCTGTCTCCTGTCATGTGCCTAGAGCAGCCACTATCAAGGTACCATTTGTTGTTCTCAGCTGCCAGGCAGACCTACACAAACGAAATCAAGCAAAGTGGTTTGGAACCCAAAATAAGTTGGGTCCAAAGACATCATTCAAATCTTTAAGCAGATGTTTAGGAATCCAGAGTTGTTTGAACTTATTTTTCTCTTGCATCTTAACTTCGGGTCTATTGAAATTGTGACCTGAATTATGTCCAGCTGGTCTGGAGAAGTGAAATCTATTCCAGTTATTAGGCTTCTCATCCCTGGGGTATCTTCTGTGCGCTTGTTGATTAATAAATTTTTGAGGGTGAGTGTTATTTCTCCAGTAACTGCAGTTCGGACCCATTCTTTTATAGTAGTTCCAGCTTTTATTCTGATACATTTGCCCAGTCCAGCTACCACTTCTGTTCTGGTGAATGGGCTTAGAGAAATTCTTCACAAAGTTCATTCCTGTTTTAGATTGTCGTCCAGCATTGTTTGTTGAATTTTCCTTTGGACGTTGAATGTTTTGATTGCTGTTTGAGGTGGATGGTGTGTCCAGCTTTTCTTTTCCCTTCTCTGGGAAGAAGGTAGTGGTCTTGAACTGAAAGGGTCACTTGTTAGTTGGATTATAGCCTAAACCCTCCTTGTTGAAATTAACCCTTGTTCCCAGTATAGAATCCAGATTTATTTTTCCTTGAACAAATTTTTCTAAGACCTTTTGTTTGTCTTCCAGCTTTCTTTGCATAGACTCACAATTTTTTAAAAGTTCAATGTTCACTTTCTTCACAGCTTCATACTTTTCTGTTATCACACTATTTTCATTCAGACTTTCTTCAAATTTAATCTTGAGTTCATTGAGCTGTGTGTGAACTTCCTAGTTCTCTGATTTGTGCTTTTCATTTTCCTTTTTCAGAGACGTCATTTCTTCTAATTGTTCTTTTAATTTCTGATTTTCCTCACTGATTTGAGTTTGTTCTTCAATATGCTCCTTACTGAGTGAATTGAACTTATCTAACAGTTCAGCATAAGCAACTTCCCAATCATCAATAGAATAATTCTCAATGATATTTGTTACCTCCTCTTCGTTGTTTGCCATCAGGTAAATTCCTTCTTCATCCTCCTCTGAGGAATTGGCTTCCGGATCTTCTTCCTCATCGCTCCATGTGCAGACCATCGCTTGTGGCTTCTTCTTCTGCACCTTCGAGCTCTTCTTCTGAAAGTCGGGACCCTTCTTCTGAAGATCATGGCAGTCCCCTTTCATATGTCCAGGTTTCCTGCAATGAAAACATATAATTTTCTTGGTGCTCCTATTCTTATCATTGCTGGAATCAAAGTTATTACCAGAGGGGTATGACCTCTTCCTTCTGAAGGTCTTTCCCCCAGTCCTTAAGAATTTCCTGAATTGTCGAGTGAGCATTGCTTGCTCCTCCTGGTCGAGGTTTGACAGTCCGTCAGACTCGCAACTACTACTCCCGCTGCTGCTACTTCCCATGCTGCGGGACACCTTGAGGGCAATGTTCTTGTCCTTCCTGTCGGTTCCTTCACCATTCCTTTTGAAATTCATTTCATACGTCATTAGGGATCCTATAAGTTTAGTGACTGTCATTGTCGACAGATCCCTAGACTCTTCTATCACAATGGCCTTAGTGTGCCATGTCGGGGTTAGAGATCTAAGTATCTTCCTGACTATATCTCTCTCAGCTATCTCTTTCCCAAACCCCTTAAGACTATTCGTGATCAGAGACAATCTGGCATACATCTCAGTTATGGTCTCCTTTGATTTCATCTTAAACATCTCATATTCAGAGGTAAGGAGATTTACCTTCGTTGCTTTCACTTGAGCTATACCTTCATAGATTAGACCCAACTCGTCCCACATTTTCTTGGCCGTCTTGCAAGCTGAGATGCGGGCGTATTCGTTTGTATGTACTGCATATTGGATGATGTTCAGGGCCGTCCAGTTGAGTGACGAGAGCTTGACTTGATCATCTGTCCATGCGTCCTCGTTCGGTGGCAGATCGTATGGACCTGTGGTGATCACCCTCCACAGCTTGTGGCTCTGTGCCCTGATGAATACTTCCATCCTATTTTTCCAGAAAATATAATTGTTACCATCAAAGAATGGAGGGCGGCTGATAGATTGTCCCTCAGCCATGAAGCTTCAAGGACCATTAGTATTACCCTAGCCATTGGCCCACATGATGAAAACCTGCTCTGATACCAATTGATACGTACAGCGGAAAGTGAGATAGAAGGGGGGGATGAATAGCTCACTCCCAAAATTCGATAAACTCAAACATGATTTATCAACGCCTCAAATAGCAGTGAAGAAGACTTCAAAAATAGGCAACAGTGATGACTAAAGTAAGAAATGAGATCGAGAAGGCAACTCACAATGAAGCAATATGTCAAGTAGATGAAGAGCAGCACAATGTAAACAAGCAAAACCACAGTAGGGACATGGAATTTTTTAGGTGGTTCGATTGCTACCCGCAATCTACGTCCACCCCTTACTCAGAAGAGTAAGGTTTCCTTGCAATGTTAAATTGCACACAGCAGACTCAGTCTGCGACAACCGCTGCCAAACAGCTTGCCCTGAGGAACACCCTCCTCAGACTTCTGATCAACCAAAAGTGAAACACTGGAGAACCAATCTCCCTTCCTTTGCACGCAGCAAAGGGAACCCTGTGCAGTTACTCCCAAGTAACTCACACAACCAGAGGATCGAACCTCTGTTCCTCCAAGACAATGGAGGGAACTGAAGAATCTCTCCCTTCCTCCGAACAGTGGAGGGTAACAGAATGGAATGACAATAAAGGAAACTCGAAAACAAAAACCAATCGATCAACCGCAATTTTCTTTGAAAACAAAAGCAATATAGCTTCCTTAGAAGCAGAACTTCACATTCACAATCACTTCTCTCTCTCTTAGAAGTTTTTCTCTCAGATCTGGATGGAATGGGCTTTTTCTGATCTTCTCTCTTTTTCCACTACTCTCATGCTGCTCTTCTTTTCTCACTGTTCCATCCTTCTTCTCCCTTGAACCCTTTTTCCTCAACACATATATATATATATGTCTGTTCCAGAAGCTTAGGCGTGTGGATACCACGTCTCCCGCTTGAATTGTTGGGGCACGTGTCAAAATGTTCTGGACCTTCATCTTCCTCGGATCACGTGCCATCCTGGTAAATGCACAGACAAACTGTCAGAGAAGAAATAGTCATTTTGTCACACGCTTAGCATAATTTGAATCAGTGTAATGAGTAAGAGGCCAGAAACTGCACTGAGTAGAAGTTCCCAACTCAACAGTTGTACTGACTTGCAACAAGGTGAACAAGAGTTTGCACCGAGTTGAAGTGAGCCAAAGTGAGAGATGCACTGACTTGAGAAGACGCATGACATCATTAGCACAAACCATATACTCTGATCGTGCAATAGATATGCATGGACAAGAAGCAACAAAATGCAAAGATGTACTGACTTGATTTTGCCAGAGAGAAAAATTTTCACCGAGTCAAAGGACTAAGCATCGACTAAGACGGGCAAGAAAGGCACCGATGTGAAATGAAGCAAATGTTGCACCAATCCACTTTAGATGTCTACAGGACTTGCACCGAGTCTAATAGACCTAAAGCAAGAACTGCACCGACCTCGTTGCTACATAGAATTGAATAGGCTAGACTATGCACTGAACATGATCTTATTTTAAGCAAAGCATGCACCGAGTTGTGTTCCAAAGCTTTTGACTAACCAAGGTTTGCACCGACTAGGTGCAGATCAAATCTTGCACAGAGTTCTGTTCTAAAGCCTTTGACTAACCAAGGTTTGCACCGACTAGGTGCAGATCAAATCTTGCACCGAGAATGGTAATGCAATAGAAGATGCACCGACTTCATGTTATTCAGAAGGTAAAAGTATTGCACCGAGTCGATATATGCAGTCCAAGTAGGAGCTGCACCGAGATGGCGTAAAGAAGTACAAGACAAAGCTTGAAGCTTGCACTGAGATGCATTTGCACTGAGATGACAAATATAGATACAAGTCAAAGCTTGCACCGAGATGGATTCCCACTGAGATTAAGAGACCAGATTAAACAATTCATTCCAGACAAGAATTGCATCGACCCAAAACTTGCACCGACATGAAAACATGAGGCACAAGAGGAAGACTATGCACTGAGTCAAAATAGAAGACTAAAGATATGCACAGACCTTAATCATGCTATAAACACAGACCTCCTTCATGCTTAGAAACAAGGAAATACACCGTATAAGGACAAATTGATCTATAGTTAAAACAATTGATTTATAGTGTGACACATCATCAAAACTGTAGGGATGCAACAATCACCACTTCTCTCAAGGTCGTTAGACCATATACAGAGAGACTAGCTCTGATACCACGTGATGAGTAGTGATAGGCGGATCTAGAGGGGAGGGGTGAATAGATCAGCCCCTTCTTTGCGGAAATAATAAATAGATAAAACTGAAGAGCAGTAAAGCAAGAATAATCGCCAGCTAGTGAGCTACATGCACGAAAGATATATCAATAGCGTTCCTACCCAAGCATCTAGCGACAAAGAAAGAGAGAAAACAAACCATAAATATGTAGGTTTTTAAGGTGGTTCGATCTCTATCCAGAGACCTACGTTCACCCCTCACTCAACTGAGTGAGGCTTCACTAGTGCAAATGCACTACCGCTGATTCACAGCTTTCAACTGAGAGATGACTCTCTCCAATCCGCTACCAAACAGCTTGAGGGTACACAACCCAAGGCCACGGACCTGTGAACACACAGTCCATCTTCCTACACGCAGGTAGGGAACCAAGTAGTAATATGAGTGTTGATAAGAACAAAATGGAAAGAAGATAGATAGATAGGGTATGACAATAGAAATTAGGGGAAGAAGGAAAGTCCTATCTGTGAGAAAACTGGACAACGCCTGGATGCTCTTCCTCTTCTTCTTGGGTCTGCACCACGAACACAAGAGGAACGGTGGTCGATCTTCACAGCTTTCAAAGGGCGACTGAGGATGCTGTCTCCCTTGCGGTTCAAGCTCCGGAAAGAGAAGGAGATGAGATATATCATAGCTTTCATGCTAGCGGCAAGAGGAAGGCGAGATCTCCACTCTCTTATGTGCTCCTCTTCTCAGTCGCTATCCTTCCTTGTTCCTCTACTCTACCTGCTTGTGAAGTGCTCGAACCTTTTGCACCTCCAAGTTATCTCCAGTCTTATCCTCTCCGGAACTCCCCTGCGCAGGATGTCGTACTCGCATTCCCCATTTGCTTCAGTGTTATTGTCTCTTCTACCGTGTGTGCTAGTACGTGGGTAGGTAGAGAACCAAAATTGGAAAAAGGACCCACTCCTAGAAGATTCCTCTGCCACCCAATCAGTTCCTCTACAAAAGTGGGTGTTGGCCTAGAATAGATGGCGGACAAGAACAGGGGTTGAATTGTCCTCCAGCCGAGATGATGGATTTTAAAAACTAAACTAATTAATTATAGTCGAAATAAAGTTACCTTCGTTAATTAGCCTAAACTCAAGTGAGATTAACATGATCTCTCGACCTGTTCGATCTCACACGAGTATACAATGCAAAGAACAAGTTAACTACAACTAAGCACGGATATCCAACCAACAAATGATGAACAAATACTGATAGCAAAATGCAGAGGTAGTGAAGTGTGAAGGTGCAGTGAATAAAAATCTATCCAATAAACATGTGAACGCGGGTAGGAGAAATGGACAAACGCACAGCCATCCACAATGAACACAGAGATTTTTAGGTGGTTCGGGACCACGACGGGCTCCCTACGTCCACCCCTCACCGAAACCCAGTGAGGCTTCACTAACACGATACGAGATGTAGCAAACACGGGGACGAAGCCCCAAACACCACACAACCACACTGCTTCCACATCTATACACACACACCATCGGGGAACACACCCCGGACACAAAACCACACGGAGATGCAGCTCCATCTACACTCACAAACTCGGGGGAACTTACCCCACAATAGATCCACACACTCGGAGACACAGCTCTACCCACACACAATAATATTCCAAGTTTGATGCAATAAAAGGATATACAATGACCTCCCAAAATATTAATCTATGCTCAAATAAAAGGATGGAAATGACAGATTAAAGATTCCCCTTTAAATCCACAGTGAAGCCCATCCATAAAGTGGTAGGGTGCACTGGAGTGTTTTATCTGCGGAGTGGAAGCTGGCTAAAACTATAGGAGACGCACAAGGAAGATGGTTCAGCGACTACGACCAAAACTGGATCAGATCGACAAATATGGGCTCGTTGATAGCGTTCTCCTCTTCTTCCTCTTCCTCCTCCAAGTGAATGCATCACCCCTTTCTCCTTTCCCTGCAAGATGATGAAAGCGTTAAGCACAAAGGTGTTGTCGTCGAAGTAGATCGCAGGTTACATATACCAGCAAGAAGCAGTAACAAAAGACTAGAAAGCCCATGCCAAAAAGTCATCAAAATAGCACTCATTTGATGGGAGAAACCCTAAGGGTGATAGGGTAAAAAGTCCAAGCAAAATGGACATGAAAATGGGCATTTTGCAAACAAACTGGCAAACCCGATATAGGTCGCCAGGGACAAGTGTCGACTCAAGGAGTCGACTCTTGTTCACGGGTGATCTTGGCCAAAAACAAAAAAATTGAACCCACGTTGATAGAGTCGACTCTTAGAGTCGACTCTTTTCAGCAAAGGTTCTGTTTTCACTCAAAACCTAGACTACCCTGAAAGTGTCGACTTCTTGAGTCGACACTTTTCAGCGAGTGTTCTGCCTTCTTCAATAACCAACCCAGAACACCAAGAGTCGACTCTTGTAGAGTAAAAATAGAAAATGGCCATAACAGTCCAATGCAATCTGAAACCACATCAGGGGCACTTCAACCCAATTTTAGAAAATGATTTATCCAAGTGAAAAACATGTATATTAGGGAGATAAAAACTTCAATTAAAATTGGTTTCATTTGAGAGAATGAAGAATGATCTAAGCACACTGCAACCCCAAGACTAACATGAAGAACATATATAAAGACACATGCAAACCCAATTCATGAAGAGAGCTTCAACACCTATCTACCCAACATGAAATGAATTCAAACATGAATTCTTACCATTGATCCAATGCATTTGAAGGAACTAACTTCATGACATTTCTTCACATGAGATTTCTTTATCAACCTGCAATCAATTGTACTGAATTGCATCTATATATACAGGGGATTCACAAATGTCCAGACCATATACTCCATAAAATCACATGACATGTTTGATTTAATCAAGCCACATATAAGTTCCATGATCAGACCAAAACTACCTTGATCAGTCCAGGAACTTCCAAGTTCAGTCCAATGAAAATTGAGCCCATTCTACATACAGACAGTGAGTCAATTGAGAACCCATTCAACTTGTTATTAGAAACATGAAATACAACCACCTATGAGGATGATAGAAGAACTTTCAGTTCATTCAGTGCACAAGCTCTCAATACATAATAGGTTCATGCATGGAAACCCATTTTCAAAATACCAGCAGCTTATTTCAAGCAAATCTTGACTACCTTGGTATGAATTCACATACGAATTGTAAATGCAATCCAAGGTAAACTAATCTTGCACAGTCCATTGACAACATAGTTCAAAGACCAAGGATGTGAGAACGCTAATATGCCCACACTAAAGTTTTGTCATGAGTCACTCAACCTATATTTGGAACAATCAAGTTTTATCCGTAAACAAAATGACTCCCACATGACAAGCTCATTTTTAAAACACATCAACCAAACCACTCATGAATTCAGAATTCAGTTGAGAAGTTTCATGTTCAGTCCAAAAACAATTTAACCCAATACACTCCAATGCATACCAATAATATGCATGAAAGCCTAGTCATGATTTCACCCATGAGAAACGTCATGTATGAAGTGCATTAAGAGAGACCCATGGTGACGTCTATGCACATGAGCAAATGAATGCATTATTCACCATGCATTTCATACCTACAAAACAAGATAACAACAGTGAGCTCCACTACACCAAAATGATCAATGAGCATTTTCACAATGCTTGCACACAATATATTGTTATCATCATAACTAACACAAAGGACAAAGATGGAGTGCAGCGAACCCAATAGTGGGCTTCCAGAAGGATTTTCAAGTGCGAGCAGATCCTCCAAGACTGGTTGCGGATCTTGGAAAGCAGACTCTGACAAATTCAGATCCGTTCTGGACGAGCTTGATGGCGTCGACACCTTCAGACAAAGTGTCGACACTTTTCATTGAAGTCTTGAAGAAACATGGCTTCTACACATAACAGGTCGACACTTCGTTGGCCGCATGTCGACACGGGCGCCACACTCGCATGTGGCTCGAGCCTCCATGTCGGGGCATCAATATGAAGTGTCGGGGCATGTGCGCCAAACAGAGATGAAATCCACTGTGCTGAACCGAGGGTGTCGACACTCTTTCACAGGGTGTCGACACACAGTGCCAAACAGAACCCAAACAGAAGCTGCTTAAACTCGAGTTTCTTCTTGACGTGTCGACACGTCCAGATGACAGGTCGACACTTTGAGTGAACTTCTCCTGTACTTGTTCAAACTAGAAATTAAACCAAACTTGTTAGATATATCACAAAGATCTAATAATGATTTATTGTTTGCTATCATCAAAACCAGGGGACATAACACTTCCCACGCCGGCCCATCTCCTCGTGGTCCCTCTGATCCTTTGGAAGAGCAAGCTAATCTCATAGCCCATCTCTCATACCTTGTTCGCCAAAGGGACCCGGCCCAAGCCCAAAAACTCATTGCAAACCATCTTAATGGGCCTTCTTCCCTTAATGGGCCTACTTTTCTTAATGGGCCTCCTTCTTCTGCTTATGCTGCTAGCCCAGTTGGTCCTAATGTTCATATTCCCTCCAGACCTGCATATCCTTCCACTCCCGGAATGGGCTTCCCTTCTCCTCAACCCGGATCCTTTTATCCGGCCTATTATCATAATCATGGTCTAAATTCAGAATTTCTTGCTCAAGTTAGCCCACTTTCTTCTCGATCTCTCCCTACCCAAGAGATGATTGCCCAAACCCAACACCAACTTGATGAGTTGCAACGTCGGATTGATCCCAAACCCTCCTTGAGTGTCCCATTCGCATTTCAGAATCTCCGACTTCCACCTCCTTCGTAAATTTCCACATATCGTCGTTATGGTGGAGTCGGTGACCCGTATGTGCACATTAAGGAGTTTATTTATGAGTCAGCCCAGTTTCGACATGACCAACGCTTGATGGCTTATCTATTTGGTGTGTCACTAGAAAGCCCGGCTCGGGATTGGTTCTTTACATTGCCGCAAGACCAAGTTGTGAATTTCCAAGCTATCCAAGATAAGTTCATTCAGTAGTATCAAGACCAGGTTGGGCCCAGGTACTCTATTATGGATTTGGACCATGAGAAGATGAAGCCCGACGAGGAGTTCTCCACCTCTACTGACCACTGGGATCGCCTCACCGCGCAAGTCTCAGGGCACATTTCGGAGGGAGAGCAGATCAATATGCTTATATCCAATGCAACACCTGAGTATCAGTTCGTATTAGCCCTAAATGACGTTACCTTCTGGCAACAGCTTTACAGCTGAGCCCACTTCGTTCGCCAACAACTCCATAATTCCCTTGACCCCGAGTCTCCTTCACCTTCTACGCCCACATACACCCCGTCATCCACATATCCTTCCATGAGTCAACCTTCTGCTTCCACATATCAACCATCCACGAGTCGGCCATACGCCTCTACATATCAACCCTCCATGAGTCAACCTTCCGCCATCCACAAGCAGCCTTCCGCCTCCTCATACCCGCATGTGTCTCCACCCCCTCTGGTCAAGGGACCACCACATCCCAAGCAAGTGGATGCCGTCCACATACCACCTTGTACCATCTCTCATGCCTCCTCACCAAGTCTCTCCACAAGTCGCCATGCGCCATTACCTACACAAACTCCACTTCCTTCTTCACAACCCTCTCCACCATCTCAAACCCCTCGGCATCCACCTTGCCTGAAGCGGGCCCATTACCCTCCGTTGTCGGAGTGTTTTACTGATATTTTCAGGGATTTGATGGCCACTCACGCGTTGCAGCTTCCTCCGATTGTGCCTTATCGACCCGCGATCAGGAATGTGCTTCAATTCTATGATTTTCATCGCCAGTAGGGGCATTTGGTTGAGGATTTGCCCTTCATTCCGGGACCATGTTTACGGCCTGAAAGACAAGAAAAGGATCGACTGGCCTGCAATTCATAAGATTGTCTTATATCTCCACAGCAAGTAGCAGCAACAAGAAGCGCCTCCCAGGCAGTCGTCTCCATCGTTACAAGACTCGGGGCATGTAACACCCTCAAATATAGTTAAGTTGTACTCTATATCACCGAGGCGTCTTTTGAAGTATCGGCTTAGTTCTTGAAAAGAACTCCGAAGTTAAGCGTGCTTAATGGGGAGTAGTACTGGGATAGGTGGCCTCCTGGGAAGTCTCCCATTCTGGAGCCGATCACTATTAGAAAGGGACAAAACTGTGAGGCCAGTAGGCCAAAGCGGACAATACCTCGACGGTATAGAGTACGGGGCCTGATAGAATGATATCAGAGTTATACCCTAGCCGAAAGTGTGGGAACTAAGTGCCATGCAGGGCAAAGTGCTACGCTGTTGGAGCCACCTCTTGAACCCGTAATGGGATAAAGTGTTACATAGAGGGAGCCACCTCTTGAGCTTGTAGGGGCCACCTCTAGAGTCCTACCAGCCTGAGGGTTTGATTGTGTGCTATATGTGCCCAGCGACGAGGACGTCGCCTATATAAGAGGGGTAGATTGTAACACCCTCAAATATAGCTAAGTTGTACTCTATATCACTGAGATGTCTTTTGAAGTATCGGCTCAGTTCTTGAAAAGAACTCCGAAGTTATGCGTGCTTAATGGAGAGTAGTACTGGGATGGGTGACCTCCGGGGAAGTCCCCTATTCTGGAGCCGATCACTATTAGATAGGGACAAAACTGTGAGGTTAGTAGGCCAAAGCGGACAATACCTCGACGGTATAAGTACAGGGCCTGACAAGGCACCCCCGTGATCCTTCATTTAGTGTTGCACCCGTTCCCTCACCTAGGCCATCACATACCTCATTGCCATCACCTCCTCCTTCACCTTTACTCTCACCTACACCTCCTCCTTCACCTTTGCCTCCACCTGAGCCTATCATTGCCACATCACCTTTGCCGTCACTTGACGTCACCATCCCCATTGAAGCCTCCATGCCTTCTAAACCTTCACCTCCACCATCCAAGCCTTCTCCACCCATTTTTACACCTACTTCCACCCCACGGAGCGGTTGTGCATTACCTTTGGTGCCCCTTGGGTCTGGTCCTCGGGGAAAAGATGAGCCAAGTCAAGGCAGTTCGATGCTAGTTGTGCAGTTCAAGCTTCA
The DNA here is from genome assembly GCA_022559845.1 of Amorphophallus konjac. Classification (NCBI taxonomy): domain Eukaryota; kingdom Viridiplantae; phylum Streptophyta; class Magnoliopsida; order Alismatales; family Araceae; genus Amorphophallus; species Amorphophallus konjac. The sequence continues at coordinate 177,028,686 of CM040120.1, read as the reverse complement.
AGACTTTATCTGCCAGATGCCAATCCGTGTTTTGACCTTCGGTTCTTTTGGGGATGATGAGCCTACACTTCCCATGACAGTTTTCAAGAAGAGTTCCCTCGTCTTGGTGCCAGTTTCTTCAAAAGTGAGACCGGTGACAATCTCATTGCTTGTCGGAGGGTCTGTTATTGATGCTGCTATTTCTTCTCACTCTGTTGCCATTCGGTTCACTAGCCAAGAAGGGTTCTCTACCCGGATCATGCTAACTCATACGGCTGCCAAAAGATTGATGAATTCTATGTTCAAGGGGCAATTGGCCGTATTCTCAGTATTTTCCAAGGACATTCTGCATATTTTATGCAATCTCCCTCGGTTCATTAGCAAGTCGGCTGTAACGCCCCGAGCTTTTATTACAGCGGAAGTAATATTGGAACGTGAACAGCCGGCATGGTAAGCCTCTCGCAAGCAAGAAATCAGAGCGCAAGACAATCACATAAAAGTAATTACACAGGTATATTTTTCCAAAGTTCTAACTTTATTTCATACCAGTAACCACAAAGTACATTAGATTCATGACTTAAACATCCTTACATCATAGACCCAAGAAAATACAAAATTACAATAAGACTCGACTAGACATTTGACAACTATGTCTTCTCTCGATCTGTTTGACTTTCAATCACTCTCGGACCTGCTACTTGTATATTTCGAACCCGATTCACTAGTATTTCCTGAAATAGACAAGAAAATAGGTATGAGCACACTTGTAACGTCTTAGCTCTAGAATCAAGATAAAAATAAGAATGCAATAAACAAGCGATACAAACCAAGATAACCAAGAATCATGAAATAACTGAGCAAGTAGATGTGAGTATAGACCATTAATTCAAGCAAGATTAATTATGTAGATGTAAATTCGGCCTTTCATGAATAAGAATGTACGAGCATGTAACTAGAAAGTGCTTTACACAACCTTGTAAAGACTATGCATTAACAAGCATGTACATTTCATAACGAGCCTCGTGAATTTCTCTCACTTATAAGAGAAAGTACTCCCAGCGCAATGTGACGCCAGTATCATCGTACCCCATGGTTTATAGCACATTTCCGACCATCGATCGTGGGGACTAGCATGGAGCCCTTGGACACAATCTGTGTCCGATCTTGTATCTTCAAGTTATAAATCCGGCTACTTTCATGAGATATAACAATAATGTCGGCCAATAATTTGATTCCAAATAACAAGTTAAATGATCGAGTAACCAAGGTATAGAACATACCAAAATTTGATATGAGTTCAAAGAATGATTTAAAGAGAACATTATACTCCGGCAGCAATCCGGCAGCATAACGGTACTTTCATTAGGTTCCATATTTTAATATTAATTTGTTAAACATATGTTTGAGACTCTAGATAATCTTAAGACCATCTAGGAACTCAAGAAAACCAACCTCAAAGGTCAAACCTCAGGTTAGACTAAATCAGAGAATAAGCGGTCGTTTCCTAGACCGTTTCACTTAGAAAGCGGTCAGAGTCTAGACCGTTTAGTAAAATAGAGTCGACAGATGAAAACTTGCTGGAGCCTTGCGGTCTAGTGAAGGGTCGATTAGTATCCTTTAGCGGTCTAGTGAATGGCCGCTATCAGAATCAGACGGTCATCCAGAGGGCTGCTAAGGTCCAGAACACAACAAATGTCGGTAAAGTGCTTTCTAGATATTTTGGGTTTTGATGGTACAACCAGCTCGACATCCTAGTTGGAATCCCAGGCTCGCAGAGTCTTACGGAGGCCTTGAAGCAAGATCACCTAGTCGGTGGAAGGAATATCCAACGGAGAGGATCACAAGTCCAAGAGAGTGTGCCTATAAGTGCAAAGTGTAACTAATGGTCACATACCAGAGTATATGCCATATACTTAAGAAAATGACTCATGAGATAGAAGAGATCGTGATAACACAACGATAAATTCAAAACTAGACAAGTCATGAACCATATGAAATTTAAATGTAATTATAAAAGTATATGGTTTTGGCATGAAATTAACTTAAGTTTTAAAATAAGTTCCAAGTGCATAAAGAACATGAAATCTACTCGGAAGCACAGTTAATATACCCCCATATATGAAGTCAATACTTAAAATGGGGTCTGGACCTACCAAACAAGGCTTATCATAAGATAATTAAGGCTGTTCTACATCATGTTTCGGGTTAACACTAACACAGAACTTAGGGATATAAATGGTCTCGTGATGGCCGTTTCACTGGGATAAGCGGTCTATCGTTGGGCCACTTAGGAAAGTCAGGTGGTCTGGAAAGGGACCATTTATGCATGTCTACTATAAATAACAATTAAACAAAAATATGTGAAAATCTAGGGCCAAGAAATGCATAATAAAACATGGCAACGGGTAGATATGGCCTGATAACACCATGTCAAGATATGGAGATGCATGGGTTGGGTGAAATAAACCAACAATTATCATTTTCTTGTTTAAAGGTCAGGTTCATGCATGCTATGATAACCCAAGATGCATAGTCAAGATAAAACATCAAATACTCCGTGTAGAAAACATGAAATTGACTACAAGAAGAAGGCTTTTATTCCTAACGCTGAGTTTAATCCATTCATGAGATAACCTACTTCTGGTAGTGCTCCTAGACTTTGAATTTCTGACTGGAAATTGATCCTAGTTCCTGCATGTCCTCTGCTAAGTCAGCAACTTCCCGTCCTTCTATCTCCCGATTTTCTTGACCTAAGTCCACGAAATTTTGAGGGTAAGAAGAGGGTACTAAAAGGAACAAATAGTTCTAAAGAACATCTATCTAATTACCTCGTTTAGGGCTTCTATTTTGCTGATCAATCTGGCACGGTCGCATAAGTTCTTGGGTTGCTTGTACTGAACTAGCGTCTTTGTAGGCCTCAATCTTCCTGATGGCTTGATTTCCTAAGATGAAATTTGGAGGGCAGTTAGACCTTGGTATTATAAACAAAATATTCTAAAGAACATACCTCTGATTCTTCCTCCTTACCTTAGTTCCATGTAAGCCAAAAGTAAGGGTCGCGCAGGTTGGTTCTGGGTCTATTTATAGGTTTTAGTAGGGTTTCATGAATTAGGACGAACTTAGAGTCCAATTTAGGTTTTCAATTCGATCCTCTAGCATACTAGACTCTTCTAACTAAGGGATAACATCGATCCTAGGTGATTAGGATGCCAAAGTTCTCATCCTTTCATGCCTTCTTCCGTTCACGGAATCTGAAATCCCTAGCGGTCTAGTATTAGACTGTTTTCTTTCCATGCGGTCTCCCGATAGACCGTTTGTGACTTTGGGCACCGAGTTTGAATCATTTCAAACTCTTGGTCATATATCCGTTGATTTATCCTCTAATTAGTATATTTATCCTTTAAATTTTGTGAATATCCTATTTTAAGCTTCTAGAATGTGGGCCAAGACTAGTGGGCTTGGTTTTAGACCTTTTGGGCTTATTTAAAAGACCAAGTTAATTAATAAATATTGGGCATTATTATTTGGTTTCAAATTAACCCAAATTCTTTTAATAATCCATTTATCTCTTAGAAAATCTTAGAAATTCTAAATAAATTCTATAAAATTCTAAATTATCATATACAAAATTTTGGGGTATGACACTGGCCACGTCAACGCCGCACATTACTCTCCCTCAGTTTTATCCTTCCCCTCTATTAAGGAGTTATGCCTCAAGCCTGATTGCCGAGTGAAGTTGCCAAACCTCATGCTTTTGGTGCCAAGTGACAAGACTCCATGGTTGTCTGATATTCATCAGGAGTTAGTTGTTCAAAAATGTCCACTTGATGTTAGCACCGAGTGTCTAGGGGCAACTGCCCCGATGAAGCTGCATATTCACAACCGGGCTAGGCCGTCTGCCAGATGGGCCTACTATTTGAGAAGATATTTCAAGTCAAGAAGCCCGAAGGTTTGAGTCCGTACCAGGCGGGGCCGTGTTCAAGAAGTTTCTGCAAAGAAGAGGCGGCGATGCAAGTATAAAGGCCGCATGTTCTGCACTCAAGGGGTCACTCCTTCTTCTTGCCCTTCTTTTCAATCATCCTTTCTTCTACTAAGCTCCCACCCTTGGGTGGTGTACCTTCCTTCTCCTAATCTTAGTTCTATGATTTTATCCTCCCTTCCCGAGTCCATGAACCCCCATTCTTCTCCTTCCCATCCGGATCCTCCGAGTTTTCCTTATTCCTTCGATTCTGGGCCTCGGCCAATGTCCTCCTTTCTTCCCGATTTTGGGACGTCTTCTGATTCTTCTCCTCCAGAATTTTTGGATTCTGCTCTTGATTCTTCTCCGACCCTGTCGGATGACCCCTATTTTTCCTCTCCGACCTTGTCGGATGATTACAATTCTTCTTCTTCAATCTTGTCAGATGATTACTATTCTCCTTCTCCGACCACGTCGGATGATCATTCTTCTTCCTCACTTTTGCCACAATCCTCTCATTATTTTTTTATTCTTTCTTCCTCACCATTCCGGGGTCGTCACCCTTTATCTTGTTGTTTTTGAGACTTTAGCCCACCTTGATCTCAATTGATCTATATTTATTATGTATCCGGTTCCTTCTTATCAGGGTCTTTGTGCCCTAGCGAGGGAGTTCTAGCCCTCGTCTCTCTTCCTTTTTATCCTTCTTCGTCCAGTGTGGTGTCTGCTACTCCTCCATGTCGAGGAATCTTGAAACTTTACTATCCTTGTGTTGCTCAAAGCTTGTGTTGCTCAAAACTTTACTATCCTATTTTTGTCCTATCAAGCAAGGAATACAAAGCTTGTGTTGCTCAAAGCTCAATGATCAAGATCGCTTCAGGATGATGATTTTCACTTCACAAATTTGCAAGGTATCTTTATTTTGTGCAAGAACATGCTATTATTTCTATCACTATTATTCCTGCGCATGGTTATAATGTTGTTTCCTAAACATGGTTGAGTGGCTTTAGGAAGTTTGTTTAGTTAAGTGTCGAAATGAGTTCGCTTCTACAGCGTTCTTAGGCTGGTGATAGCTCCGCAGTGGGAGTCCAGTTTCTTTCCCCGATTGTTAAGGGTGTCCCTTTTGAGCATGGCTTTCCATACACTTCATGGCGAGCCATAGCCGATCCCTCAGAGGCACACCGTTGCTGCTTTGGCCATACTTTAGATATGCACGAAGGTCTTTTCTTTTCTTTGCTCGGCCAAGTGTAGGGATAAGAGATTGATGGATAAGATGCCCAACCTAGGTGTCACGTCTCAAACCAATAGCAATGGAATGCATTGCTCGGAACGTGGCAGCGAACAGTCATGAATAATCATAGCAAAGCATAAAACATAAATACAAGGCCAGATAATATTGTCAAAAATATAATTCTTATAAATATCAAAAGGGCAAAAATACATATCTAGACTCATCTTGCGATAATAAAGGAAAGACTCCAAGGTACAGGGCTAGACCAAAGAAAAGAAAAAGACACTAATACTAATCCGCTAGAGTACTCATCACTCTTGCCCTTCCCCATCTGATTGGTTGTCTTCATCTTTATTGCCTTAAAAATGTTAAGAGAAACTAGGTGAGCAAAAACGCTCAGTAGGAATTACATCTCTATAACCAGACTTGCTTAAAGTGATTATGCTTTTCAACAATGTACTATAATCATGCATGAATAAATGCGAGTCAATGTAAAGAATATAGCAATATGACAGGCATGAAATAACTAGCACGAAAAGTTGAATCGAGTTGCAAGATATATCAAGCATGGGGTTTTCACATCATGTCACGAGATATTGGTTATTGATTGTCAAGTAAATACCCTTTCTTGGGTAGGGGTTAATGATTATCAAGCACTCAAGTCAGTTCAAGAATTACCTAATGAGCCAATAGTCTTTCCTCATATGTTTCTCGATGATACCTTATACCTCATGAGCCAGTGGTCTTTTCTCATGTGTTTATTCATTATTTATTTAGTATGCCGCATGGGCCAGTGGTCTTCACTGATGGGCTTGTTTATAGCTCATTTCAGTATACTGCATGAGCCAGTGGTCGTTCCTCATGGGTCTATTCATTATTTATGTAGTGTGCCGCATGAGTCAGTGGTCTTCCCTCATGGGCTATCAATAATTCATTTTACCTCATGAGTCAGTGGTCTTCCTCATGGGTTTATCATTAGTTTTGGACTTTCGTCCTACTAGACATAACAATCATGCAGCCGAAGGCCCAATAATCACTAGACGTTATTTAGCGTAAAAGTTCAAGGGAATTAATGGAAGATCAAACCACAAAGTGTAGCAATCTGGGTAAATTGGTGTCCACTCAGGATGCCATGAATTTAAGAATTCGCGTCGACTATATGGACGCTTGGCGACGACTGTCCCCAACGGCAATTCTGGGCAGTGTCTAGGTTCTCACAAAAACCCATCAGGGCGTTCTATGATGGCTAGGAGATGGCTTGGAGACCATAACAAGTTTAAGGGTTTTGAGGGTACAACCAGCCCAGTGATCGAAGAGGGAATCCTTCGATGTCGGGGTCCTACGGAGAACTTAGAGAAAGAATTTCCAATCTGAGAGGAATTCCCGACGGAGGATCCTTCTAACTCCAAGAAATAGGGTGTATCGCGTATGAAATAATAAAATAGGGACTATGTCACGGCCTTAAGAGCATAGTGTCAGGCGACCCGCGGTATGGATTAAAAATAGTGAGGAAATAGAAAGACAGGAAATTCACATCCGTATGAGAAGGCGCTAATTCTAGAATCCGTGTCTCTTTGAAAAGACTCCAATTTTAGGATTAACCAAATTAAAATAAAGTTATTTCAAATTAGCTTCCTTATAAAGAGGCAGGAGTTCTTTAATACACGTCCACGATAAAGACATGAATTTAATCTATTAAATAGGCATAAAATAATTAGAAAATGCATAATAATAAGGCCGCCTGTAATAGTTTGTTATTAGATACTTTTACAAGAAAAAAAAGACCATGTACAAAGATTATAATAGTCCAACCATAGTAAACTATCTACGGTAATTATAAGTTTACGATTTTAGCAGGTTACTGTTCATTATGTGATAATTAAGAGAAATTTACAAAGATCACCGATATATATATATATATATTGTAATTTTTTTACTAATTTTGATCATAAAATATAATTTTTCTAAGATTTAAATATAATTTGTTGAAATTAAAATAAGAGACTAATGCAACATACGTTAAATAAAATAAAATAAAATAGTGACTATTCATATGGTCACTCGTTCCTAAGAGTTTGAATTTTTTTTAACAAAGAAAGGGCATCGTTTGAACCGATTTGCAGAAGTAAGAGGGACATGAAAGATATTAATATATTTCAAGCAGTGCAATTGTTATATGAAAAAGAATGGGCGACTGTGTGCATGGGCGCCCATTCTCTTGTTTATGAATAACACAACAATCCTTTAAACTTCATATTCTTTGATGTATACATGTCGGAATCACGCAATCTATATACCAAATTGAAGAGCACGAAAAACTTAACCTAACATGATGTTCAAAAAATAATTTGCCTGAGAGGAGGCCTATCTTAGCATGTAAAAAGGAGATACCATCCCCACGACCTCGCTCCCTACCCCAGTAACATCCCCGTAAAATTTCATGGCCAAAGGCCACCCCGACGCCCACGAACAAGCCATTAAAGCAAAACGCTATAACTATCGTGCTACAATGCCGAATGAAGATTCACTGTGTAACTTTAATAACCCATCTAATTAGGTAATTAAAGTATTAACTAGTTAATATTGCTATGTAAGGGTGTAACACCCCGGTTAAATAATAAAATATAAAAGTAAAATTTTGAAATATGTATTGGAATCAAAGCTATTTCCTAGCTATTTAACGACTTCAATAATTTTCTTAATTAAATATTATTATTTATTTTTGAAAGTGGCCAACTTATATCAATAAAAAGAAATAATTATTTTTCTACAATCCACATAAAAAGAATTTCATGTTCCAAGATTGAATTTTCTACAACGATTTGAATTTAATAGGTTAAATTAAATTAATTGAATTTCACCCGTAGGTCAAAGTTTCGACTAATTTCTAAATATATGAAAAAAATTACATTCTTGTAGAGAATGAAGTGAGTAACAATAATGTCAACTGGGCCGACCCCTAATAAAAATTTGATTAGGCTGAATTGAGGAATTAATAGCTAAATTCGTTATTTTAATATGTCAATCTTAAACGACCAAATCTGAGCCCATTTCTCAGCCAATCAAGCCCAAACCAGGACCATTTGATAAGTCTACTCTAAGAGATCGTTTTGCCCCTGAAACCCTAGACTCTAGAGCCTTCCAGCGGCGGCGGCGACGCATATTTGGTCAAAGGACCGAAATTTTAGGCGCTTTTCTTTCTTTGGACTCTTGAGTCCAATTTGATCCCTAGAATGACCCATAGGCTCAATAAATAGAGGGCTTTCGCAGCCATAGACCTCATTTTATTTTTCCAACAGGTGGCGCAAGCAATCGTGGTCGATCGAGGGCGAATTAGGGCGAGAACGTGGACGTGTTCGCGATTAGGGTTTTCTTGGCATCGTCTCCTTTTCGATCCAAATCGGTAGGTTTCCCTCAGGCCCAACCTAATTAAACAATGTCAACATGTAGATCTCGTTGTCACCTTTCATTTGAATCTATTTTGCCGAATTTTAGCCATCTATATTATGCGTATTCATGATTTTATGAAGTACATGTGATTAGGGTTTCCTACTTTCATCATTTCTGTGGATTTATATAGACTAATCGAAGTCCAATCTTTTAATTGGCCTTGCTATGTTGTGCGTTTTTAAGCTACTGTCTTTTAATAGTGAATCGCCAAATTTTTATGCCATATCCATGTTTTAAATCATGCTTTATTATACCGGTGTCATGTTCTTCGTGATTTGGGGCTCGGGTTAGTAGAAACGTCCTAACAGGAACCGCTCAGCACTGAACGGCCTCACGATAGATCGCAAGTATGAAGTCAGCGGTCGTGGCTTGACCGTTTATCTTGTTTTGGCGTTGACACCCCCTGGCCATGCACGGCCCCCGATAGACCGCGGGGTCTGGATTAGCGGCCCTGTACCTGACCGTCTATGATCCGAGCGGCCCTGTGAATGACCGTTTCTTGACTTTTGTCTTTTAGAGAACGCAGCTTGAGAACGGCCCTGCAAATGACCTCTAAGAAACAATAGCGGCCCATTCCCTGACCGTCTATTTTCAACAAATCAGGTTTTATTATCTATGTTCACTTTGATTAGACATCATGTATAGGGTAAGAACACACCTAACAAATGTATTACATGGAACAATATAAGGTCTATTTCATTTACTAATTATGACTGCTAAATTTTTACCCTTCCTTTCATGTTCATATCTTTTCGCCCTCTTAATGTCAATTATAACATTAAATTGTAATTCAATTGCCATGTTCTATTCTTATGAATTTATAAAATGATCTACTAGAACTGTCTGACAGTCACTTCACTCTGGTGATGCTGACTGACCGCTATACATTTGGTTTCCGTGATTTCAATTAGCCCTCAATTATTATAATAGTTGGGACTCTCCGTCGAATATTCCTTCCGTCGGACTAGGACCTCTATTATGAGACCTCTGTAAGCCCCCGCGAGCCTGGGATTCCCACTTGGACGCCGGGCGGGTTGTACCCACAAGCCTGAATCTTTTTCACTCGATCGAATCAGGTAATTTTGCTTAATCTCGGAATCGGGACTGTTCTGATGATGGCGGCCCTTTTGAGACCATTTATGACAGTAAGCGGCCCAGTCATGACCGCATGACTGTTTGAACGCCCTCCTACAACCGTGTTGATCTCCTGGGCTCTGAGTTAGCGTGGTCTTTAGTGGACCGTTTTATCCCATAAGCGGCCCTCCCAGGACCGGTTGTGTGATGGGGCGGCCCCAATCGAGACCGTTTTACTTTGACTTTGGCCCAATGACCCTCTTTTCTCTAAACGGCCCATCCTGGACCATCTTTTCCAGATAGCGGCCCAATCCGGACCGTCTAGTCCCGATCACGGCCCACCTTGGACCGTTTTATACTCGTTCGCTCTGGGTTTGGATCTTTGACCTAGCTAGCCTTTTAGCGGTTCAGAGTAGACCATTTAGATTATGCACGCGGTCCTGATTAGACTGTGTACCGTCCTAGCGGTCCTTTGCTGACCGTTTCACGTTCCAGTTTTTTAAAAATTTATGTTTCATGGTTTTGATATGTGTAAGCTACACTAGCCTAACTAGGCTATTGTACCTCAAATTTTTGACCTATTGTTAGGTCTATTGTCAACATGTATCCATTCAAGAGTCATTTCTTTAAATGACTAATTCCTCTCGATTAATGAGCTTATTGTTGGAATCTCAAGAAAATCAATATTCTTACACATTCTACCTTGATTACATGATCTTGATCTTAGAACTCTTGGCCATTTGCAATCGTGGATGTCTAGATTTCGTGGGATCTATGATCCAAACAAATCAATGTCAAGGCAATCATATTTAAGGGCCCAGTCTGGTCCTAGGAGGAGCACCCGAAAAGTACTTGATCCCCGGGGAGGTGAATGACTAGGTGTGGCATTTGGCATCGAGTACTATCTAGCGTGTTGAGTCGACGACATTCCACACTCTTGTGATACTTGTTATACTTGCTTGAAAGCATGAAGTGCGTGCGTGACATGACATGACTTGACTCGACTCGACTTGACTTGAAATGGCAATTTATTAGGAAGTTCTTGTTAATAGTGCTTGACGTCTCGATGTGCAATACTCCTTTCCTATTATCTATCGTTATCTTCTGATCGTGTTGATTACTTAGTTGCTTTAATTGAGTTCTCGCATTATTTATACATTCCTGAAAAATGATTAATTGCTTAAATTTTGCCTGATGATAGAGTATAATTCCTACTGAGCTTCTTGCTCACCCCCCCTTATTTCCATCCTTTTCAGGTAATGCGGTAGATGGAATGCTTGCAATTGGGATCGGGCCAGCATGATCGAGTGAACCTGGAACTTAGAGACCGAGTCTTTTTATTTTCTTGAGTCTAGTTGTACCGTGGTCTTGCTATCTTATCTTCTTTATTTCTTTTATTGAGTCCACATTGTATTTAAATTTCCAGATATCAATAAATCATATATTTTCTCAAATTAATGGCCTCCATGAGTTGAATATTATTTATTTGTGTTTAATTATTTTCTGCTCTATTTATCATGACTGTTTCGATGCCACATTCTGAGCATCGCTTCCCGCTGCTATCGGTTCGGGGCGTGACAGAAGTGGTATCAGAGCTTCAGTTGTTTAAGTCCTAGGTTCTTGTCTTTAAGTATATGTTACTTTAAGCAATAGGTCGTGCAATCCTTGCCATCCCTTGTCACCTTGTGAGATTGGATAGTGCTTCGGGCTAAAGAATAAAATATGTATAAGATTGCGTAGCGCGATGCGTAAGGGTAATAAAATTTTTAACCTTCTAATTATTTTGTAGATATTTCAGCTCCTTTTGCCATGAAAGCGAGAGGGTACACGAGTAAGCTAAAATCTAGTTCCATTAAAAGGTGACGAGTCCGTCGTAAAGAAATTCTAAGTAATAAGAAGAAAATGAATAATCTTTTACAAATGAAATATTTTCACTGTCACAAATTTGGTCATCTAATCAAGGAGTGCTGGCGAAGGAGCGGAGCATGTCTTCGTTGCAAAAATAAAGATCATGTAATGGCGAATTGCCCTAAGCTACTTCCACAAGTAAATTGGAACTGATTTCTATCAAATGAAAAATTTTATATAAGGTATCGTTCTCCCTTATCTTTACCTATAGTTAAAATTCTTTTACATTCCATTAGTTGTATGATTACCATGTTATTTTACGAGTAGCTAATGGCGATTGATGAATTTGGGGACCAAATTCCTTGAAGTGGGGGAGGATGTAACACCCCGGTTAAATAATAAAATATAAAAGGTAAAATTTTGAAATATATATTGGAATTAAAGATATTTCCTTGCTATTTAACGACTTCAATAATTTTCTTAATTAAAGAATATTATTTATTTTTGAAAGTGGCCAACTTATATCAATAAAAAGAAATAATTATTTTTCTACAATCAGCATTAAAAGAATTTCATGTTCCAAGATGCAATCGAATTTTCTACGATGATTTGAATTTAATAGGTTAAATTAAATTAATTGAATTTCACCCGTAGGCCAAAGTTTCGACTAATTTCTAAAAATATGGAAAAAAATTATATTCTTGTAGAGAACGAAGTGATTAATAATAATGTCAACTGGGCCGACCCTTAATAAAAATTTGATTAGGCTAAATTAAGGAAGTAATATCTAAATTCGTTATTTTAATAGGTCAATCTTAAACGATTAAATTCAAGTCAATTTCTCAACCAATCGAGCCCAAACCAGGCCCATTTCATAGGTCTAGACCGTTTTGCACCTGAATCCATAGACTCTAGAGCCTTCCAGCGGCGGCGCGGATTTGGTCAAAGGACCGAAATTTTAGGCGCTTTTCTTTCCTTGGACTCTTGAGTCCAATTCGATCCCTAGAACGACCCATAGGCTCAATAAATAGAGGGCTTTCGCAGCCATAGATCTCCTTTTTTTCCAACAGGTGGTGCAAGCAATCGTGGTCGATCGAGGGCGAATTAGGGCAAGAACGTGGACGTGTTCGCGATTAGGGTTTTCTTGGCACGTCTCCTTTTCGATCCAAATCGGTAGGTTTCTCTCAGGCCCAACCTAATTAAACATGTAGATCTCGTTCTCACCTTTCATTTGAATTTATTTTGCCCAATTTTAGCCATCTATATCATGTGTATTCATGATTTTTTGAAGTACATGTTGTTGGCCTAGAGAGATGGCGGACAAGAAGGGGGGTTGAATTGTCCCCTTGCCGAGATGGTAGAATTTAAAAACTTTCTTAACAGATGTAGAATTAACAACGTTGATTAACAAAAACTACAAGTGAGATTAAGATGTTCTCTCAAACTTCCCGATCTCACACGGATAGTTAATGCAATTAATCAGGGAAATTACGCTCGACATGGATAGCGGAGGTAGCAGTGTGTGACAGTGTAGTGAGTTAAAAACCTTTATAAGTTAAAAACTAATTTTTAATTACTAAAAATGGTGTGACTAACCTTTTGACATGAGATATGCCCTTTGTTTCAAGGGTAATTCCCAGTTACTCAGTTTCGTCACTTTTTGTGATGTGGATGAGACCATTTTCGACGCAAGTTGTACCCTTTGTCTTAGGGGCACTTCCCGACTACTAGGTAGCAAATCACACTTATTTTCATATGGATTAGTTTCTCCTTTCGACGCGAGTTTCCTCCTTTATTTCAGGGGAGATTCCTGGCTACTCGGATCACGTTCCACTTATACGATTTTTGAAGGGGTAAACAGCTTTTTCCTCACGAGACATGTGATATCTATGTAAAGAATCAATATTCCTCAAAAGTGTAGAGTAGAAAATAGTAATCCTTAATAGATTGAATCATTATCTCAAAAATGTACATTTTATGTGGGTGGTTGTATTGAATGTAAAAGATGAATTAGTCTTATCATAGTAATATCTCCCCTTAAATGTATGCACGGTTATAAACAAAAATCTCCCCCTTAATATATGCCATGTTACAAACATATCTGAATCAATGTAATTTCATTTAGCAAGGGATGAGTCATAAAAAGATATCAAGAAGTGGTTGTATAAAGTATATGCATTCAACGAGAGATTTTTCAATGACTTCAAGCAGATTGATTATCGGTACTTGGCGGAGAACGTAGGTCCGAAGATCACCATCACGCGTAGTGAAAGCTTCCGGTTGGACATAATCCAACCTTCCACAATCGCCATTTGATAAACCGAATAACCATGGCATTCAAGCACACGAATATGAAGTATATGCATTTATATGCATGAATTGAAAAGATAATGAAAATTATTCCTATACACAAATAAGCAAGCATTTGTGCAACTGTATGTAAAATTCTCATATGAGTGTAAACTCATGTATGCAATTGTATAGAGCAAATGCAAATGTATGCAAGGATGTGTATGATATGTGCGACATGTTCCATGCAACTAAGGATGTGTTCTATGTATGCACAAGTAAGTTGTTATTTGCAAAAAGTAATAGTATGAAAGACTCTATGCACAGACCGAGGCATTCAAACCTGAATTGTTATTTGCAAAAACAATGGAAGGTGTGTATGAAGAGCTGTATATGTGCAATGTAAAGCATTCAAAACCAAATTTATTCACAAGATGTTCAACAAAAATCATTCAAGTCAACTACTCATCAAAATTGAAAGATCTCAACATTTCAAAAGTTGACAAGAGTCAGTGAAACATAAATGTAACTTTTTAATTGCAAACTTTTTCTTCCAAACAAAATTTTTACCTTTGCAGTTTTTGAAGGAGAACCAGAGCAATGTGATCTTCAAAACAAAACTAATTTACTTTTTCACCTTGAGATCCCTTTATTTATTGACATTTTCCTTGTTCTTAAGGCGCCCCTGCAAAATAAGTTCTCATTTTGGTGATTTAGGTATCCAAGCCATCTTGGGTCCCGAGGGGTTAGTCCTAGCATGAACAAATGATTTTCTATATTACCTAGCATGCCAATCATCATCCAATCTCATAGTAGAACAGTCATTCATAGAATGACCATTCACACCACAATAAAAATAATTAGAGAATTTTATTTTCATAAACCAATTGTCATCGTTTTTCATTAAACCACAGTTATCCATCTTGTGTCCACGTTCATCACAGTAATGACACGAAAAATTTCTTTTCATGGACCACTCATCATCACTTTTCTTAGTGAAGCAATTTTCAAAAACATGGCCATTTAAACCACAGTAGAAGCAATGCATGTTGTGCTTCCTCTCTATGAATTTGTCATGATTTTTGGGGCCATCAACATTTTTCAATCTTAACTTTAATGCTTCATCATCATCAAGTTTCATCAAAAAGCAATCGTACATGTCATGACCATAGTTCCCACAGTAAAAACATGAAACATTTCTTTATTTTCTTGATGCATGAGCATGTTTAACAAATGAATGTTTTTCATGCAAACAAGAATGAACAATAACATTTTTTTCTTTTGAATTTTCATTGTCATACAGGCACATGGACTCATTCAAATTCTTGATCTCATCTTCCAATGATGAGATATGCAAGTTAGATTCTGCAAATTCTTTTTCACACAGTGCAAGCTTCTCATTTAACAGAGAATTGATAATTTTAAAGCTTGCAATTTCTTGTTCCAAAACATGAAGATTTTCAGAATTGTCAACAACAACTTGTTTTCCCTTTTCAAAAGTGTTGTGTTTTTCAATCAATACATTGTTTTTATTCTTTAATTCCTCAATTTCTTCAGCAAGTCTTGCATTTTGAACAAGTTCATCAAGTAAAAATTGATCACTCTCTGAACAATTCAGTTTACCTCTTGGTTCTTTTTTAATGTTTTCAAGTTCTGAAAGTTTAGCCATGAGGGTTTTATTTTCAATTTTCAGAATCGAGATTGTTTCTTTATGCATATCGACTTCAAGCAACAGGCTTTCAGTCAACTTCCTAAGCTCAGAACATTCAATACATGGTGAGTTAACATCACAAGCATTTTCAATTTCAAATCACTTTGCACATGAAGAATTAACATGTGAAACATTATCAAGTTTCTTTTTCATTTTTCTATTTTCATATTTTAGTGCTTTGTATCTATCAGCTAGTTCATCGTAAGCATCCATTAACTCATTATAGCTAAGTTCATCCTCTTCTTCGGAATCAGAGTTAAAATTTACCTTGGAATTTTTCTCGCTTTGGCACTCATTTTCTTTGTTTGCCACGAGGCAGTCACCGTCGTTATAGCTTTCTTTTTGGGCTTCGATCAGCCCATCCCAAATTTCTCTGGCCGTCCGACAAGACAAAACAAATGGAAATTGATTAGTGTCCAAGGCAGCCTTAAGAGCATTCAAAACAAACAAATTATCCGAATTCATTTTCTTATGTTCATCGGTCCCCCTTAATTCATTTTTGGGTAAGACATGTGGACCATGAGAGATTAATTTCATGAGTTTCGGATCAAACCCAGTAATCCAAACACAAAATTTTCCTAGCCATGAAGCATAATCAAAACCATTGAAAACAGGAATAGAATTCAAGCTTGCCATCATGAAAATGATCTTTACTCCTAGACCGTGAGGTCCGCTTAAAAAATCAGAGACTGGGCTCTGATACCAATTGTTGGCCTAGAGAGATGGTGGACAACAAGGGGGGTTGAATTGTCCCCTTGCCGAGATTGCGGAATTTAAAAACTTTCTTAACAGATGTAGAATTAACAACGTTGATTAAAAAAAATTACAAGTGAGATTAAGAGGTTCTCTCAAACTTCCTGATCTCACACGGATAGTTAATGTAACTAATCAGGGAAATTACGCTCAACACGGATAATGGAGGTAGCAGTGTGTGACAGTGTAGTGAGTTAAAAACCTTTATAATGTACCTGTGAAGGGAGATAGAAGAAATGATAATCACACAGGCAATCACATACAACACAAGGCTTTTAAGGTGGTTCGGGACCACGATGGGCTCCCTACGTCCACCCCTCACCCAACCGGGTGAGGCTTCACTCCACGCTACGAAATGTAGCAACACGGGGACGAACCCCAACCACACACACTACTTCCGCAGCAATATCCACACACGGGGACAAGCCCCAAAACGCTGCCACTGCAGCACACACACACACAACGTCGGGGATCACACCCCGCGCTAGAATCCCACACGGAGACGCAGCTCCGTACACACACACAGTAATATTCAAGGTTTAAGAAACTGAAGGATGGATAATAAACGCGTACACAAGATTTAAATCAAGAAAATCAACATTAGCAAATGGATAAAAGATATAGAACTTTTCCCTTTCGTTTTCCAATAGGTGTATGAAAATCTCCCTTGAAGTTCAGGTTGGAGGAAGTCGAATCCGCAGGGTGTCGGAGCAGTCGTTTGTCTTCCTTGAGAGCCCAAGTTGTACTCCTTTAGATTCCACGCTCCAAGCACTCCACCAATTACCAAGAATAGATGTGTCCTTCAAGGTCGTTCCCTATCCTCCTTGTTCTTCTTCTTATGAAAGAATAGATAGAGTTAATAAGCCAAAACTTTAAGCTAATCTCAAACAAGAATATGAAAATGAATGATTTAGATGTCCCCTTAATCTTCACACAACTCGAAAATAAAATAGAAGAATGCTTTGGAACGATAAGAGCATGAGAGAAGAGATCAGCCCCCTTGTAGAGATGCGCCAAAGCAAGCAATGGTGAAGAGCTGCAGCGGCTGGCCTCCAGCTTCGAGCTTGGGGTTGTGAGACGCAGTCCTTGGTGGCGTAGTCTTCCTTCTCTAGCAGATGCAAGTAGCTTCTCGACGTTCTTCCTCTCTCTCTTTCTTCTTTCCTACAAGCAGATGGAGAATGTTAGCACAAGGGGATGGCCTCTTCCGATGGACATCGTAACCCTCATATACAAGAGGGAAACTCAACACAAAAGACATAATAGCCCATGCTAAAGCCCTTCAAAACAATACCCAATAGATCGGTCAAACCCTAGGGGTGTTGGGGTAAAAAGTCCCAAGCAATCGGATCATCAAATGGGGTTTTTGAAATCAATCCGAAGAACTCGATCCGGACGAACCTGGGAAAGTGTCGACTCTTAGAGTCGACACTTTTCTCAACCCATCCTGTCCCGTTTATAAAAACAGGATCCAGGACAAAAGTGTCGACTCACAGAGTCGACACTTTTTGTCACACGTTCTGCCTGAAGATAAAAAGTCAATTTACAGGACAAAAGTGTCGACTCACAGAGTCAACAATTTTTGTCAGCACAAAAGTGTCGACTCACAGAGTCGACACTTTTTATCAGCATTTCACAGAAACTACTGACATAAGTGTCGACTCCTAGAGTCGACACTTTTACTGACAAAAGTGAAAACTCAATAAAACTCAATTGAAACTCCATAAAACATCATCCAAACATTTAAAACAAATAATTATGCATTAAAACAAGGTATTGGCATACCTTAAACCACATTCCATCCAGATTCTCAAGAACACAAACACCCATTTGAAATCTCAAGACTTTCATGAAAAACACCATGTTAAAAAGTAGTTTTCTTACCAAGAATGATGTGCACTTATACAGCAAACATGACCCAAATGAAAACCTCCTTATGAATATACATTAAGCACATTGAAAGCTTTGACACTCCAAGAACCATGTGCAATAAGCCACATACTAACCACCAAAACCTTAAGTAGAAATGCAGTGAATTAAGCATGTATTTTCTATACATGAATCTCAAACCAAGGTTGGTGTGAACATGATAAACAAGCATGATCTTTGTAACACCCATTTTTTCTAATTCAATATCGGAAGGATATTACCATGCATTCATTGTGATAATCAAGATGTCTAGCATCAATATCAATCCTGCAAAAGGCACAATAGAATCAAGTTCAGTTTTCCGCAATCCAAAAATCAATTCCAACGCAAAACTGAACTTTTACACCCCATTAATACAAGGAGTCAAGTCTATGCATATAAGAGACAAGTCTAAGCATATGTAGAATAGGTAGATGCATGTAAGGGTTAAGTCTGAGCTAATCAAGCACAATTCACCCCAAACACCAAATTCAGTTGATATCAAATGGAACTTAATCTATTCACTTCAAATACCATCCAATCAATTCAAAGGCCCTACACCCTCTTTGAAAACATGATTCTTCATAGAAATTATATGATCAAGAGAGCTTTGCTAATTTAGATATTGTACTGCATCCATATGTGAATCAAATCTTACATGTATTCCTGATGCAATCCAAAGCATAAAGAGCGACCTGAGTTCAATCAAAACTCACATGGATTTCATGAGCTTTCAATAGCAACTCAAGCTAATTTGATTCAATATCAAACCATTTCACTTTCAACTCAAGGAAGCCCATTTTCTACACAAGTCTAACATATCAAATATGATTCAAACAAGCTACAACTGAATTCTATTTCAGACCAGAATACAAAGTTCATTCCAAGAACTTTGAGTCAATTCAAATTAAACAAAACATAGATTTAGTTCAATTAAACCAAGTCCATTCCATGAGTGAGTGAGGTCGACACTCCTCAGAACAATTGTGCATCAGTTAATGTTCTTCACTGAGCATCCAAACCTACAAAACAAGATAACAACCGTAAGCTCCATGTTATCAAAATGATCAATGAGTATTTTCCACCATACTCACACACACAATATATTGTTATCATCAAAACCATTATCAAGGATAAAGATGGGGAGCGCACAGAACCCAGTAATCTCCCCCTTTTTGATGATGACAATATATTGTGGTTACTCAAATTTCTCTCCCCCTTTGGCATTATTAAAAAGATGGGGGAGTCAAGAGTAACTGTGAAGTTTACAAAAATGAGTGAGGCCAGAGCGCACAAACCCAGCAATTAACTTCCCATGTAGGGAAGATATGGAGACCAAAACCAAGCAGGAATTTGAAATTTTATGTGCAATTTTTTTGTAGGTTTTTGCTATTTGTGTGACTAATTGTGCACAGGTATTATAAGGAAACTATATGCAAAATCTGAAGACTAAGTTATGAACAAAGTGTATTATGCTTAAAAAGCACATTATTCTTCCCAATTGTCAAGAATAAAAACGAACTGACAATGGGTTATTTAACCTGATATCTACAAGTATAACTTATAGATGCAAACTATTGAATGAGATATGATATGATCAAAGCGGATCAAGTATTCAGGCACTCAAGCATGCATAGTTAAGTATAGACTCATGCAAGTCCCTTCGGGACGGGTGTAAGGATAATATAATTGATCATTGAGCATAAAGTGCATTAACAATAATAAGAAGGTCGTGCTTACATAAATAAAGTACTACATTAACTATGAAAGATGACTGATTCATAACCGACATTGAAACAATCAAACCCAAGGTGCATATGTGAAGATTGAGCAATGAAGTTTAAATCAATATGGAAAATAAGATTTTCTAAAGAACACTAAAAAGAACTTCTCATCCATACACTTTCATACACAATGCTCGAATATTGGTAGCTACGTATGACCCCAATTTGTAATTACTAAAAATGGTGTGACTAACCTTTTAACATGAGTCATGCCCTTTGTTTCAGGGGTAATTCCCGGTTACTCAGTTTTGTCACTTTTTATGATGTGGATGAGACACTTTTCGACGCGAGTTGTACCCTTTGTCTCAGGGGCACTTCCCGGTTACTAGGTGGCAAATCACACTTATTTTCATATGGATTAGTTTCTCCTTTCGACATGAATTTACTCCTTTATTTCAGGGGGATTCCCGACTACTCGGATCCATGTTCCACTTATACACTTTTTGAAGGGGTAAACATCTTTTTCCTCACGAGACATGTGATTTCTATGTAGAGAATCAATAGTCCTCAAAAGTGTAGAGTAGAAAATAGTAATCCTTATTAGATTGAATCATTATCTTAAAAAGGTGCATTTTGTGTGGGTGGTTGTATTGAATGTAAATGATGAATTAGTCTTATCATAGTAATGTCTCACCCTAAATGTATGCACGGTTATAAACAAAAATCTCCCCCTTAATATATGCCATGTTACAAACATGTCTTAATCAATGTAATTTCATTTAGCAAGGGATGAGTCATAAACAGATATCAAGAAGTGGTTGTATAAAGTATATACATGCATTCAACGAGAGATTTTCCAATGACTTCAAGCAGATTGATTATCGGTACTTGGCGGAGAACGTAGGTCCGAAGACCACCATCACGCGTAGTGAAAGCTTCCGGTTGGACATAATCCAACCTTCCACAATCACCATTTGATATACCGAATAACCATGGCATTCAAGCACATGAATATGAAGTATATCCATTTATATGCATGAATTGAAAAGATAATAAAAATTATTCCTATACACAAATAAGCACATTTGTTCAACTGTATGTAAAATTCTCATATGAGTGCAAACTCATGTATGCAACTGTATAGAGCAAATGCAAATGTATGCAAGGATGTGTATGATATGTGCGACATGTTTCATGCAACTAAGTATGTGTTCTATGTATGCACAAGTGAGTTGTTATTTGCAAAAAGTAAGAGTATGAAAGACTCTATGCACAGACCGAGGCATTCAAACCTGAATTGTTATTTGCAAAAACAATGGAAGGTGTGTATGAAGAGCTGTATATGTGCAATGTAAAGCATTCAAAACCAAATTTATTCACAAGATGTTCAACAAAAATCATTCAAGTCAACTACTCATCAAAATTGAAAGATCTCAACATTTCAAAAGTTGACAAGAGTCAGTGAAATAGAAATGTAACTTTTTCATTGCAAACTTTTTCTTCCAAACAAAAATTTTACCTTTGTAGTTTTTCAAGGAGAACCAGAGCAATGTGATCTTCAAAACAAAACTAATTTACTTTCTCACCTTGAGATGCATTTTTTAATGGCATTTTCCTTGTTCTCAAGGCGTCCCTGCAAAATAAGTTCTCATTTTGGTGATTTAGGTACCCAAGCCATCTTGGGTCCCGAGGGATTAGTCCTACCATGAACAAATGATTTTCTATATTACCTAGCATGCCAATCATCATCCAATCTCATAGTAGAACAGTCATCCATAGAATGACCATTCACACCACAATAAAAAAAATTAGAGAATTTTCTTTTCATAAATCAATTGTCAGCATTTTTCATTAAACCACAGTTATCCATCTTGTGTCCACGTTCACCACAATAATGACACGAAAAATTTCTTTTCATGGACCACTCATCATCACTTTTCTTAGTGAAGTAATTTTCAAAAACATGGCCATTTAAACCACAGTAGAAGCAATACATGTTGTGGTTCCTCTCTATGAATTTGTCATGATTTTTGGGACCATCAACATTTTTCAATCTTGACTTTAATTCTTCATCATCATCAAGTTTCATCAAAAAGCAATCGTACATGTCATGACCATAGTTCCCACAGTAAAAACACGAAACATTTCTTTGTTTTCTTGATGCATGAGCATGTTTAACAAATGAACGTTTTTCATGCAAACAAGAATGAACAACAACATTTTTTCCTTTTGAGTTTTCATTGTCATACATGCACATGGACTCATTCAAATTCTTGATCGCATCTTCCAATAATGAGATATGCAAGTTAGATTCTGCAAATTCTTTTTCACACAGTGCAAGCTTCTCATTTAACAGAGAATTGACAGTTTTAAAGCTTGTAATTTCTTATTCTAAAACATGAAGATTTTTAAAATTGTCAACAACAACTTGTTTTCCCTTTTCAAAAGTGTTGAGTTTTTCAATCAATACATTGTTTTGATTCTTTAATTCCTCAATTTCTTCAGCAAGTCTTGCATTTTGAACAAGTTCATTAAGTAAAAATTGACCACACTCTGAACAATTTAGTTTACCTCTTGGTTCTTTTTTAATGTTTTCACGTTCTAAAAGTTTAGCCATGAGGGTTTTATTTTCAATTTTCATAATTGAGATTGTTTCTTTATGCATATCGACTTCAAGCAACAGGCTTTCAGTCAACTTCCTAAGCTCAGAACATTCAGTACATGGTGAGTTAACATCACAAGCATTTTCAATTTCAAAGCACTTTGCACATGAAGAATTAACATGTGAAACATTATAAGGTTTCTTTTTTATTTTTCTATTTTCAGATTTTAGTGCTTTGTATTTGTCAGCTAGTTCATCGTAAGCATCCATTAACTCATCATAGCTAAGTTCATCCTCTTCCTCGGAATTAGAGTAGGAATTTTCCTTGGAATTTTCCTCGCTTTGGCACTCATTTTCTTTGTTTGCCACGAGGCAGTCACCGTCGTTGTAGCTTTCTTTTTGGGCTTCGATCAGCCCGTCCCAAATTTCTTTGGCCGTCCTACAAGACAAAACAAATGGAAATTGATTAGTGTCCAAGGCAGCCTTAAGAGCATTCAAAACAAACAAATTATCCGAATTCATTTTCTTATGTTCATCGGTCCACCTTAATTCATTTGTGGGTAAGACATGTGCACCATGAGAGATTAATTTCATGAGTTTCGGATCAAACCCAGTAATCTAAACATAAAATTTTCCTAGCCATGAAGCATAATCAAAAACATTGAAAATAGGAATAGAATTCAAGCTAGCCATCATGAAAATGATCTTTACTCCTAGACCGTGAGGTCCGCCTAAAAAATCAGAGACTGGGCTCTGATACCAATTGTTGGCCCAGAGAGATGGCGGACAAGAAGGGGGGTTGAATTGTCCCCTTGCCGAGATGGGAGAATTTAAAAACTTTCTTAACAGATGTAGAATTAACAACGTTGATTAACAAAAACTACAAGTGAGATTAAGAGGTTCTCTCAAACTTCCCGATCTCACACGGATAGTTAATGCAACTAATCAGGGAAATTACGCTCAACACGGATAATGGAGGTAGCAGTGTGTGACAGTGTAGTGAGTTAAAAACCTTCATAATGTACCTGTGAAGGGA
Source organism: Amorphophallus konjac (assembly GCA_022559845.1). Classification (NCBI taxonomy): domain Eukaryota; kingdom Viridiplantae; phylum Streptophyta; class Magnoliopsida; order Alismatales; family Araceae; genus Amorphophallus; species Amorphophallus konjac. The sequence continues at coordinate 177,005,129 of CM040120.1, read as the reverse complement.
GATAGAAGAAATGGTAATCACACATGCAATCACATACAACACAAGGCTTTTAAGGTGGTTCGGGACCACGATGGGCTCCCTACGTCCACCCCTCACCCAACCGGGTGAGGCTTCACTCCACGCTACGAAATGTAGCAACACGGGGATGAACCCCAACCATACATGCTGCTTCCGCAGCAATATCCACACACGGGGACAAGCCCCAAAACGCTGCCACTGTAGCACACACACACACAACGTCGGGGATCACACCCCGCGCTAGAATCCCACACGGAGATGCAGCTCCGTACACACACACAATAATATTCAAGGTTTGAGAAACTGAAGGATGGACAATAAACGCGTACACAAGATTTAAATCAAGAAAACCAACATTAGCAAATAGATAAAAGATATAGAACTTTTCCCTTTCGTTTTCCAATAGGTGTATGAAAATCTCCCTTGAAGTTCAGGTCGGAGGAAGTCGAATCCGCAGGGTGTCGGAGCAGTCGTTTGTCTTCCTTGAGAGTCCAAGGTGTACTCCTTTAGATTCCACGCTCCAAGCACTCCACCAATTACCAAGAACAGATGCGTCCTTCAAGGCCGTTCCATCTCCTCCTTGTTCTTCTTCTCCTAGAAGAATAGATAGAGTTAATAAGCCCAAACTTCAAGCTAATCTCAAACAAGAATATGAAAATGAATGATTTAGATGTCCCCTTAATCTTCACACAACTTGAAAATAAAATAGAAGAATACTTTGGAACGATAAGAGCATGAGAGAAGAGATCAGCCCCCTTGTAGAGATGCGCCCAAGCAAGCAATGGTGAAGAGCTGCAGCGGCTGGCCTCCAGCTTCGAGCTTGGGGTTGTGAGACGTAGTCCTTGGTGGCGTAGTCTTCCTTCTCTAGCAGATGCAAGCACCTTCTCGACGTTCTTCCTCTCTCTCTTTCTTCTTTCCTGCAAGCAGATGGAGAATGTTAGCACAAGGGGATGGCCTCTTCCGATGGACATCGTAACCCTCATATACAAGAGGGAACCTCAACACAAAAGACATAATAGCCCATGTTAAAGCCCTTCAAAACAACACCTAATAGATAGGTCAAACCCTAGGGGTGTTCGGGTAAAAAGTCCCAAGCAATTGGATCATCAAATGGGGTTTTCGAAATCAATCCGAAAAACTCGATCCGGACGAACCAGAGAAAGTGTCGACTCTTAGAGTCGACACTTTTCTCAACCCTAATATCATGCCCCGTTTATAAAAACATGATCTAGGATAAAAGTGTCAACTCACAGAGTCGACACTTTTTGTCACACGTTCTGCCAGAAGACAAAAAGTCAATCTACATGACAAAAGTGTCGACTCACAGAGTCGACACTTTTTGTTAGCATTTCAGAAATCAACGTAGACAGAACCTACTGAAATAAATGTCGACTCCTAGAGTCGACACTTTTACTGACAAAAGTAAAAACTCAATAAAACTCAATTGAAACTCCATAAAACCTCATCCAAACATTTAGAACAAATAATTGTGCATTAAAACAAGGTATTGGCATACCTTAAATCACATTCCATCAAGATTCTCAAGAACACAAACACCCATTTGAAATCTCAAGACTTTCATGAAAAACACCATGTTAAAAAGTAGTTTTCTTACCAAGAATGATGTGCACTTATACAGCAAACATGACCCAAATGAAAACCTCCTTATGAATATACATTAAGCACATTGAAAGCTTTAACACTCCAAGAACCATGTGGAATAAGCCACATGCTAACCACCAAAACCTTAAGTAGAAATGCAGTGAATTAAGCATGTATTTTCTATACATGAATCTCAAACCAAGGTTGGTGTGAACATCATAAACAAGCATGATCTTTGTAACACCCATTTTTCCTAATTCAATATCGGAAGGATATTACCATGCATTCATTGTGATAATCAAGATGTCTAGCAGCAATATCAATCCTGCAAAAGGCACAATAGAATCAAGTTCAGTTTTCCTCAATCCAAAAATCAATTCCAACGCAAAACTGAACTTTCACACCCCATTAATACAAGGAGTCAAGTCTATGCATATAAGAGACAAGTCTAAGCATATGTAGAATAGGTAGATGCATGTAAGGGCAAAGTCTGAGCTAATCAAGCACAGTTCACAACACCAAATTCAGTTGATATCAAATGGAACTTAATCTGTTCACTTCAAATACCATCCAATCAATTCAAAGGCCCTACACCCTCTTTGAAAACATGATTCTTCATAGAAATTATATGATCAAGAGAGCTTTGCTAATTAAGATATTGTAATGCATCCATATGTGAATCAAATCTTACATGTATTCCTGATGCAATCCAAAGCATAAAGAGCGACCTGAGTTTAATCAAAACTCACATGGATTTCATGAGCTTTCAATAGCAAGTCAAGCTAATTTGATTCAATATCAAACCATTTCACTTTCAACTCAAGGAAGCCCATTTTCTACACAAGTCTAACATATCAAATATGATTCAAACAAGCTGCAACTGAATTCTATTTCAGACCAGAATACAAAGTTCATTCCAAGAACTTTGAGTCAATTCAAATTAAATAAAACATAGATTCAGTCCAATTAAACCAGGTCCATTCCATGAGTGAGTGAGGTCGACACTCCTCAGAATAATTGTGCATCAGTTAATGTTCTTCACCAAGCATCCAACCCTACAAAACAAGATAATAGCCATAAGCTCCATGTTATCAAAATGATCAATGAGTATTTTCCACCATACTCACACACACAATATATTATTATCATCAAGACCATTATCAAGGATAAAGAGGGGGAGCGCACAGAACCCAACACATGTGATAAGGGTTTCCTACTTTCATCATTTTCGTTGATTTACATAGACTAATCAAAGTCCAATCTTTTAATTGGCCATGCTATGTTGTGCGTTTTTAAGCTATCTGTCTTTTAATAGTGAATCGCCCAATTTTTATGCCATATCCATGTTTTAAATCATGCTTTATTATACCGGTGGCATGTTCTTCGTGATTTGGGGCTCGGGTTAGTAGAAACGTCCTAACAGGAACCGCTCAGCACTGAACGGCCTCACGATTAACCGCTAGTATGAAGTCGGCGGTCGTGGCTTGACCGTTTATCTTGTTTTGGTGTTGACACCCCCTGGCCATGCACGGCCCCCGATAGACCGCGGGGTCTGGATTAGCGGCCCTGTACTTGACCGTCTATGATCCGAGCGGCCCTGTGAATGACCGTTTCTAGACTTTTGTCTTTTAGAGAACGCAGCTTGAGAACGGCCCTGCGAATGACCGCTAAGAAACAATAGCGGCCCATTCCCTGACCATCTATTTTGAACAGATTAGGTTTTATTATCTATGTTCACTTTGATTAGACATCATGTATAGGGTAAGAACACACCTAACAAATGTATTACATGGAACAATATAAGGCCTATTTCATTTACTAATCATGACTGCTAAATTTTTACCCTTCCTTTCATGTTCATATCTTTTCTCCCTCTTAATGTCAATTATAACATTAAATTGTAATTTAATTTCCATGTTCTATTCTTATGAAATTATAAAATGGTCTACTAGGATTGTCTGACAGTCAGTTCACTGCGGTGATGCTGACTGACCGCTATACATTTGTTTTCCGTGATTTCAATTAGCCCTCAATTCTTGTAATAGTTGAGACTCTCCGCCGGATATTCCTTCCGTCGGACTAGGACCGCTATTATCAGACCTCCGTAAGCCCCCGCGAGTCTGGGATTCCCACTAGGACGCCGGGCGGGTTGTACCCACAAGCCTGAACCTTTTTGACTCGATCAAATCGTGTATTTTTGCTTAATCTCGGAATCGGGATTGTTCTAATGATGGCGGCCCTTTTGAGACCGTTTATGATAGTAAGCGGCCCAGTCATGACCGCCTGACTATTTGAACGGCCCTCCTACGACCGTGTCGATCTCCTGGGCTCTGAGTTAGCGCGGTCTTTAGTGGACCGTTTTATCCCATAAGCGGCCCTCCCAGGACCGTTTGTGTGATGGGGTGGCCCCAATCGAGACCGTTTTTCTTTGACTTTGGCCCAATGACCCTCTTTTCTCTATACGGCCTATCCTAGACCATCCATTGCGGATAGCGGCCCAGTCCGGACCGTCTAGTCCAGATCACGGCCCACCTTGGACCGTTTTATACTCGTTCGCTCTGGGTTTGGATCTTTGACCCAGCTAGCCTTTTAGCGGTTCTGAGTAGACCGTTTAGATTATGCACGCGGTCCTTATGAGACCGTGTACCGTCATAGCGGTCCTTTGCTGACCGTTTCACGTTCCAGTTTTTCAAAAATTTATGTTTCATGGTTCTGATATGCGTAAGCTACTCTAGCATAACTAGGCTATTGTACCTCGAATTTTTGACCTATTGTTAGGCCTATTGTCAACATGTATCCATTCAAGAGTCTTTTCTTTAAATGACTAATTCCCCTCGATTAATGAGCTTGTTGTTGGAATCTCAAGAAAATCAATATTCTTACACATTCTACCTTGATTACATGAGTTTGATCTTGGAACTCTTGGCCATTTGCATTTGTGGATGTCTAGATTCCGTGGGATCTATGATCCAAACAAATCAATGTCAATGCAATCATATTTGAGGGCCCAGTCTGGTCCTTGGAGGAGCACCCGAAAAGTACTTGATCCCCGGGGAGGTGAATGACTAGGTGTGGCATTTGACATCGAGTACTATCTAGCGTGTTGAGTCTACGACATTCCACACTCTCGTGATACTTGTTATACTTGCTTGAAAGCATGAAGTGCTTGCGTGACATGACATGACTTGACTCGACTCGACTTGACTTGAAATGGCCATTTATTGGGAAGTTCTCGTTAATAGTGCTTGACGTCTCGACGTGCAATACTCCTTTCCTTTTATCTATCGTTATCGTTTGATCGTGTTGATTACTTAGTTGCTTTAATTGAGTTCTCGCATTATTTATACATTCCTGGAAAATGATTAATTGCTTAGATTTTGCCTGATGATAGAGTATAATTCCTATTGAGCTTCTTGCTCACCCCCTCTTATTTCCATCCTTTTCAGGTAATGCGGTAGATGGAATGCTTGCAATTGGGATCGGGCCAGCGTGATCGAGTGAACCTGGAACTTAGAGACCGAGTCTTTTTATTTTCTTGAGTCTAGTTGTACCGTGGTCTTGCTATCTTATCTTCTTTATTTCTTTTATTGAGTCCACATTGTATTTAAATTTCCAGATATTAATAAATCATATATTTTCTCAAATGAATGGCCTCCATGAGTTGAATATTATTTATTTGTGTTTAATTATTTTCTGCTCTATTTATCATGACTGTTTCGCTGGCACGTTCCGAGCATCGCTTCCCGCTGCTATCGATTCGGGACGTGACAAAGGGCATGAAAATTTAGAGAAAAATATAGGGATTCCAGTCATATAAACTTTGTCATTTTTAGATATATGGTTACACGGATATTAAATTTTTAGCATGTGGTGCTTATTAGTTAGCTGAGATAGCTAGCCATGCAACTACGTCCATCCGTCCATACAGAAAATGGGAAAAACCTCATGCAGGGAATTAACAGAATCACGATGCATGGAAATTAATGTGCAGGTGTTTCATAGGGTTTGGTCTGGGTTAGAGAAAACCTATTGGATGATGGAAGAAGACAAACGACGCTCCTTCAAGTTCAGATGGCAGGAGGAAGAGGAAGCATCAGAGGACGTCGATGCACAAGAAAACCCTCTCCTTCGAACGCAGTAGCTGTAGGTAGCTCTGCTTTGTCCGCGGGGTCTATTTATAAAGAGTCCTAGTGCGATCCTAGTATCCTAATTGGCTTTGAATTCTATAAATCCTACTACGTACAGGTATCCTAATTGATTTAAGCTTCCTCCAGATAGCCCTCAACCTTCCCTATTGACTGCCGCTCTCCACGTTTGACCAGAGAACCCTGATGCACCCTATGCACAAGTCATCATAATACCCAACGTAAGAAGCTTCCCAAACAGAATAGGGCCTTGTTTTTGTTTTTTTTCCACGTTTGAGTAATGGGGGCCTATTATAAAACGTAAGCACACACACATTCTTTGTTTCATAACAAGGTCTTAGCAATTGTTTTTTTTGTTTTAATGCAACCCTATTTAACACATATTCTAAACCCCTTAATAAAAGAGAAGCCCATTATACTTATATACGTATGTGTGTCCTCAAAGCCCACTATATATTTATTTATCCACCAAGCCCACCAGCTTATTGGAATTAAAGGCTTTTAGGTTAATTTGGGTTGGTTTATATATATATTTGTAAAATTTATCATTTCAATTTTCTTATGGATTTTATTTTTCATAATTTATTAGGGTGCTACACTCTCCCCCACTTAAAAGAATTTGGTCCCCAAATTCACTATGACCGTAATTACCAACAATGTGCTAGAAAGGTAATGAATGGAATATACTCTTCTAATAGAGTGAATTACGACTAGCTTAAGGTTAAGGGGTACCTCTCACTACTCCATCGGTAGATTCGTTCAGAGCTTGAAACCTTCCTTGATGTTGTGCCCCATCGTGGTCTTTAGCCTGAGGAGGTTGATCCTTTGGAAAAGAACAACTTGCTACCTTGTGGTCCTTGCTTCCACAACGAATGCATACACATAATTTCCACCAACATTCCTTTGACCGATGATTTCTTTTCCCATAATATTTACACTTCTTTTGTGTCACATCCTGAACATCATGTCTATCTCCTCCCTTTATTTTCTTTCCATTAGAAGACCCATTACTATAATTAGGTCTCTTCTTACCATTCTCGGTCCTTCTTGCTAACTCCTTCTTTTCTCTCCGAGCCTTGACTCTTTCCATCATCTCCAAGACATCCTCTAATAATTGAGCTCTTTTAACCATCTCCGGATAAGATTGTATATCCATTGGCGCCAACTGAGGAATAAGCTGATGTCTTAACCTATTCACAAATCTTTTAGCCTTCATTCTCTCTGTCATAATTAGATGAGGCACATAACGAGACAACCTTGAGAATTGGGCCTCATACTTAGATACGGACATACTCCTTTGTTTCAATGATGCGAATTCCACAACCTTCCTTTCTTTAATTCTCTTGGGAAAATATTTATCATTAAAGTATGCTAAGAATTATGCCCATGATACTTGATTATCGGGCAAGGTTGCTTCTACGGACTCCCACCATCCCCTAGCATCCTTTTCAAGCTAAAACGTAGCCAATAGGACCTTATCTTGGTCCGAACATTCCATTATCCGGAATATCCTTTCAACCTTCTTTACCCAATGTTCCGCCTTGTCTGGGTTGATGATCCATTAAACCCAGGGGAATTCAGTCCTTGAAATTTCTTGTGCAATTCTCCTGCACCATGATTCACTCCACCTTGAGCCACTTGTTGGAGAGCGTGAGTCAAACCTTGAACCATGTCACGCTATTGATTTTGCTCGGTTGCCATCTGGCTAGAGACTTGATTCTACAATACAAGCCAAGAATTAATTACTTATCTTTTTTTTTGTTGAATTAGCACATTTTAATTGGAGAGTGAATACATTTTAACACTTAACCAAAGGCTCTACCCAATCTCACTAGGTGACCAGAAGGAACGATAGGATTATATGACCTAATACTCAAGGGAACCTATACCCATGGACAAGAACCTAGGGTTTAAACAACCAAGGCTCGGATACCACTTCTGTCACGCCCCGAACCGATAGCAGCGGAACGCATTGCTCGGAATGTGGCATCGAATAGTCATGAATAATCATAGCAAACCATAAAACATAAATACAAGGCCAGACAATATTGTCAAAATTATAATTCTTATAAATATCAAAAGGGCAAAAATACATATCTAGACTCATCTTGCGATAATAAATATCAAAAGGCCAGACCCAAGAAAAGAAAATGACACTAACACCAATCCGCTAGAGTACTCATCACTCTTGCTCTTCCCCATCTGATTGGTTGTCTTCATCTTTATTAATAGAAATTGGGTGAGCAAAAATGCTCAGTAGAAATTACATCTTTATAACCAGACTTGCTTAAAGTGATTAATATTTTCAACAATGTACTATAATCATGCATGAATAAATGCGAGTCAATGTAAAGAATATAGCAATAGGACAGACATGAAATAACTAACACAAAAAGTTGAATCGAGTTGCAAGATATATCAAGCATGGGGTTTCCACATCATGTCACGAGATATTGGTTATTGATTGTCAAGTAAATACCCTTTCTTGGGTAGGGGTTAATGATTATCAAGCACTCAAGTCAGTTCAAGAATTACCTAATGAGCCAGTAGTCTTTCCTCATAGGTTTGTCAATGATACCTTACACCGCATGAGCCAGTGATCTTTTCTCATGTGTTTATTCATTATTTATTCAGTATGCCGCATGAGCCAGTGGTCTTCCCTCAGGGGCTTGTTTATAGCTCGTTTTAGTATACCACATGAGCCAATGGTCTTTCCTCATGGGTATATTCATTATTTATGCAGTGTGCCACATGAGCCAGTGGGTTTCCCGCATGGGCTATCAATAGTTCGTTTTACCTCATGAGCCAGTGATCTTCCTCATGGGTTTATCATTAGTTTAGGACTTCCGTCCTACTAGACATAACAATCATGTGGCCGAAGGCCCAATTATCACTAGATGTTATTTAGCGGAAAAGTTCAAGGGAATTAATGAAAAATCAAACCACAAAGTGCAGTAATCTGAGTAAATTGGCATCCACTTGGGATGCCGTGAATTTAAGAATTCACGTCAACTATATGGACGCTTGGCGACAACTGTCCCAGACGGCAATTCTGAGCAGTGTCTAGGTTCTCACAAAAACCCATCCGGGCATTCTATGATGGCTAGGAGAAGGCTCGGATACCATAACAAGTTTAAGGGTATCGAGGGTACAACCAGCCCAGTGATCGAAGAGGGAATCCTTCGATGTCGGGGTCTTACAGAGGCCTTAGAGAAAGAATTTTCAGTTTGGCGAGAGGAATTCCCGACGGAGGGTCCTTCTAACTCCAAGAAATAGGGTGTATCACGTATGAAATAATAAAATAGGGACTTTGTCACGGCCTTGAGACCATAGTGCCAGGCGACCCACGGTATGGGTCAAAAATAGTGAGAAAATAGAAAGACAGGAAATTCGCTTCAGTATGAGAATGCGCTAATTCTAGAATCCACGTCTCTTTGAAAAGATGCCAATTTTAGGATTAACCAAATTAAAATAAAGTTATTTCAAATTAGCGTCCTTATAAAGAGGCGCAAGTTCTTTAATACGCGTCCATGATAACGACGCGAATTTAATTTATTAAATAAGCATAAAATAATTAGAAAAGACGTAATAATAAGGCCGCCTGTAATAGTTTGTTATTATATACATTTACATAAAAAAAAAGACCATGTATAAAGATTATAATAGTCCCACCATAATAAACTATCTATGGTAATTATAAGTTTACGGTTTAGTAAGTTACTGTTCATTACAGTGATGAACAGTAGTATACTACAAATAAAAGGAGATTTTTAGAACTAAATACATGATAATTAAGAGAAATTTATAAAGATCACGAATATATATATATATATATATTGTAATTTTTTACTAATTTTGATCACAAAATATGAATTTTCTAAGATTTAAATATAATTTATTGAAATTAAAATGAGCGACTAATGCAACATACGTTAAATAAAATAAAATAAATTAGTGACTATTCATATGGTCGCACATTTCTAAGAGTTTGAAATTTTTTTAACTAAGAAAGGGCATCGTTTGAACCGATTTGCAGAAGTAAGAGGGACATGAAAGATATTAATAGATTTTAAGTGGTGTAACTGTTATATGAAAAAGAATCGGTGACTATGTGCATGGATGCCTATTCTCTTGTTTATGAATAGCACAACACTCTTTTAAAGTTCAGATTCTTTGATGTATACATGTCGGAATCACGCAATCTATATATCAAATTGAAGAGTACGAAAAACTCTACCTAGCAAGATGTTCAAATAAAAAAATTGCCTGAGAGGAGGCCTATCTTAGGATGTGAAAAAGGAGATACCATCCCCTTGACATCGCTTCCTACCCCAACAACATCCCCGTAAAATTTCATGACCAAAGGCCACCCCGACGCCCACGAACAAGTCATTAAAACAAAACGCAATAACTATCGTGCTACAGTGCCGAATGAAGATTCACCGTGTAACTTTAATAACCCATCTAATTAGGTAACACTACAAGAAAAATCGCGGATAGCGACCGACATATTCGGTCGCTATTCAGTCGTAGATCGGTCGCAAATCTGCATTGCGACCGAACAGACACTATCTAGCGACCGAATATGTCGGTCGCTATATCATAGTCGCTATATAGCGACCGACATAATTCGGTCGCAGTATCAGTCGTTACCAGAGACCGATTATAATCGGTCGCCTGACCGGTCGCTAATACTTCGGTCGCCATTCAGTCTCTATTCGGTCGCTACAATTGTTGTATTTTAAAAAATAAAATTAACCTATCGGATTAAGTCGGTCTCAATTCGGTCGCTATTCGGTCTCGAATTATTTTTTAAAATTAACCTATCGGATTTATTCGGTCTCAATTCGGTCGCCAGTCGGTCTCTAAATTTGTTTTATTTTTAAAAATAAAATAAACCTATCGGATTTATTCGGTGGCTAGTCGGTCGCTAATAGGTCGCCAAGTATAATTATTTAATAAAAGAAATATAACGTATAGTCGCTATTCGGTCGCAATTCAGTCTCAATGCGGTCGCTAATTTTGCATTATTTTTTTTTTAAAAATTTATTTAAACTGATAAATAAATTACCTGATAAATAACAAATTCATAACATAAATATAAAATCAACTACACAGACAACAATATCGACAAATCTCAAATTCATCACATACAAACACCTGATAAATAACAATTTCATAAAACAATAATAAATCAACTACACGGATCACAATCTCCACGAACCTCAAATTACACACAATTAAAATAAAATCACAAATTAATCATACATCCATAATAATAAAATGACAACATACACAACTAAAATAAAATCACAAATCCTCCACATATGTCTCATCCTGGTCGTCGTCTCGTCCAACATCATCCTGGTCGTCGTCTCGTCCAACATCTCGCGACGGATGATCCTGTATATCATTTAAAAAAATTATAATCAAATCCTTAATAAAGAAATCAAGCATTAACAAGACTTAATAAAGAAATCAAGCATTAACAAGAGTATGCCAATAGTTTAAGCCAGCTCATTTTCATATATATAAATACACACACACAATATAAGTTCAAATTTCATCTTGTATTTTAAAAATGAAGTTTGAGCGCCGAGCTCAAACCGGGCATCCGATTTGGATTCCGTCAGTTCTGACAAGTCACTTTCATCTCCCCGGTCGTATTGGAATGATCGGCACGGCCATCCGACCGGTATTTCGAATTTTAGACCCCCGGACCCGTCCTAACAGTTCATTTGAACTAAGTGTATTTTAAAAATGAAGTTTGAGCGCCGAGCTCAAACCGGGCATCCGATTTGGATTCCGTCAGTTCTGACAAGTCACTTTCATCTCCCCGGTCGTATTGGAATGATCGGCACGGCCATCCGACCGGTATTTCGAATTTTAGAACCAAATGCCCCGTCCTAACAGTTCATTTGAACTAAGTGTATTTTAAAAATGAAGTTTGAGCGCCGAGCTCAAACCGGGCATCCGATTTGGATTCCGTCAGTTCTGACAAGTCACTTTCATCTCCCCGGTCGTATTGGAATGACCGGCACGGCCATCCGACCGGTATTTCAGATTTTAGACCCCCGGACCCGTCCTAACAGTTCATTTGAAATAAGTGTATTTTAAAAATGAAGTTTGAGCGCCGAGCTCAAACCGGGCATCCGATTTGGATTCCGTCAGTTCTGACAAGTCACTTTCATCTCCCCGGTCGTATTGGAATGATCGGCACGGCCATCCGACCGGTATTTCGAATTTTAGACCCCCGGACCCGTCCTAACAGTTCATTTGAACTAAGTGTATTTTAAAAATGAAGTTTGAGCGCCGAGCTCAAACCGGGCATCCGATTTGGATTCCGTCAGTTCTGACAAGTCACTTTCATCTCCCCGGTCGTATTGGAATGATCGGCACGACCATCCGACCGGTATTTCAGATTTTAGAACCAAATGCCCCGTCCTAACAGTTCATTTGAACTAAGTGTATTTTAAAAATGAAGTTTGAGCGCCGAGCTCAAACCGGGCATCCGATTTGGATTCCGTCAGTTCTGACAAGTCACTTTCATCTCCCCGGTCGTATTGGAATGACCGGCACGGCCATCCGACCGGTATTTCAGATTTTAGACCCCCGGACCCGTCCTAACAGTTCATTTGAAATAAGTGTATTTTAAAAATGAAGTTTGAGCGCCGAGCTCAAACCGGGCATCCGATTTGGATTCCGTCAGTTCTGACAAGTCACTTTCATCTCCCCGGTCGTATTGGAATGATCGGCACGGCCATCCGACCGGTATTTCAGATTTTAGAACCAAATGCCCCATCCTAACAGTTCATTTGAACTAAGTGTATTTTAAAAATGAAGTTTGAGCGCCGAGCTCAAACCGGGCATCCGATTTGGATTCCGTCAGTTCTGACAAGTCACTTTCATCTCCCCACTGAAAATGAACTTCTTGTAACTTATGACCTATGCTCCTTTGTATGAACTGCCCTTCCTTTGCTTAGAGGTGCTGTTCCTGGCTTCCTGCCATGACAGTTACCAGACTTTGGGGAGATCTTTTCACCTAAATTGGCATATTTTATTCATGTCTACATGTTACTTTCCTTATATTATTCTAGCTTTATGAATATTTATAGATCTGTATCCTCCCCCACTCAAGTGAATAGAATTTATACATATCTTTTCACTTTCAGTTCTAACCAAAATCTCTATACACCTATGGAAAATCCTGCAGAACAGTCTGCCTGTTGATTCTAATATCCAGAGGATAGGTGTAAGATGATATTTAGAGTTAAGAAAATGATATTTTCCCCTCCTCAATCTAAATTCTTATATTTTGTAAGATGATATTTAGAGTTAACAAATAGAAAATCAATCAAATAAAATACTTACCGGAGGCTGCTGTGCAGGAGGTGCAGGAGGTGCTCTACTACTATCAATTCCCAAGGATGTGAGCATCTGGGAGACGGTCTGAGCGACGATGGTTGAGATATTCTGAGAGATATTCTGAGAGACGGTCTCGTTGACGATCTGCCTAAACATATCTGGAGTCATGGTCGGGGCGGCACTGGAAGAACCATCTGGGGCTGCTGGTGTGGTAAATGGAGAGGTCGCATGTGAGACCGAACTCGAGCATGATGATAACACCCTAGTCGTGCCCAAGCTATGTCCAAAACCATAAACATGTCCTTTCTTGGGTGCCCCAGATGCTGCAACCCAAATGGCAGGATCCAACTCTGGACGCTGACTGTCATCCCCGTACCTCTCATCCATTCGTCTACTATATGAGTCCTGCAAAAACCAAAAAAAAAACAAAACCAAATTATTCTACAATTTAATCTTAAATGAAAACTATTAATGTATACACTTACCGCTACCTCCCGAGCTTTCTCACTAATGTAAGCATTTGTCCCTTTCTTCTTATGAGTTCGATCAAAAAGTTCATGAAATTGAGCTGGCCGCTTTAACTGTGCTTCCTGTTATTCAAATAAATCACAGTTTCATAATAGAAACAAAAAATTTATATATGTAGAAGTGTACTTACTAATCTCGCTTTATGTGTTGCAAAGGAGACAGAGCCACCCGTGTGTAAATTCGCTTCAGGATGCGCTGCTCTGTTTTGCTTTGCTTTGTTTGAATTGGCATTCCATTTCTCCGCTTCCCAAATGTTGCACAGCTCTGTCCAATACTCCTTTCTCATCCACACAGGCCCATGCTCCTTCCATATGTTCTTATCAGTACTTGCACATGCTTTTTTTGCATATCTTCGGGCATTGTACATAAGATGTTTGAAATTATCTCTTGCAGTAGCTGTCCATGCAAATCTAGCACGTAACTCATCTGAATGTTCTGTGAATCGATGATTCCTCTATATATTAACAACAACAAAAATTTATATGTTACATAACAAAGTGGGTTAAAATAATAATTGAAAATGACTTAATATGATAAAATAAGATAAATACCAAGAACATAGAGAACAATAAATCCTGAACACCCATCGGAAAATCAGCAAAGCGATGGATGGGGCCTGGAAAATGTGCTTGAATTGTCTTTGTAATAAATTGTGATGCTTGGGCTGGCTCTATTTTATTCCTGAAATTAAAAATATTAATACCACAATGACGAATAAATAACAAAAATAATGCATTACGTACCCTTCATTTATCCACACTGCCCGCATCGTCTCATTACAACAGCCCTCCCCCTCATGATGACTCGCCTCGTCATCAGCACGTACTATACGAATTAAATAGTATAAATAAAACAAACTATCAAAAAAACATAAATATGCAAATGAACATACCTGACTCAGCTGGGGGAGGTGTAGATCCACTCGCCATGTGTGATGGCGGTGCATAGGCCGTCAATGTACCCGTTGTCAGTGGTAACGGTGCAGAGGCCGTGGGTCCTGTAAGGATAAGAATCAGATAACACAAAAACATAAAGAATTATTTTAAACAAATACTCAAATGAATTATACATGAAAGTATACATACCTACTACCGGTGGTAGCGGTGCATCCCTCGGTGGTAACGGTGCAGAGGTCGTGGGTCCTGTGAAAATAAGAATCAGATAACACAAAAACATAAAGAATTATTTTCAACAAATACTACAATGCATTATACATGAAAGTATACATACCTACTACCGGTGGTAGCGGTGCAGAGGTCGGTCGTAACGGTGTAGAGGTCGTGGGTCCTGTGAAAATAATAATCAGATAACACAAATACATAATGAATTATTTTCAACAAATACTACAATGCATTATGAAGGGAAAGTATACATACCTACTACCGGTGGTAGCGGTGCAGAGGTCGGTGGTATATGTGCAGAGGTCGTGGGTCCTGTGAAAATAAGAATCAGATAACACAAAAACATAAAGAATTATTTTCAACAAATACTACAATGCATTATACATGAAAGTATACATACCTACTACCGGTGGTAGCGGTGCAGAGGTCGGTCGTAACGGTGTAGAGGTCGTGGGTCCTGTGAAAATAATAATTTCTCATCTTGTGGCACATTCTCCATTTCTTCTTCACATGCATGACGTCGATGTTATGTCGTATAAGAAGAGTTGACCAATAAGGCAATTCCCAGAAGATACTTTTTTTGACCCAATTGTGATCCTTCCCAAATCCAGGGAGTTGTCTTGTGCTGCTCGACAATTGTGCTATATCTGGTAAGTTCTGTACACGTGCTGCTAAATGTGGACCAGACAACCGTTCAAAATCAGCTTCTTCCAATTCAATTCTGTTCTTTAAGAATGCATCTTTTTGCCTTCTAAACGGATGGTCCCTTGGTAGAAATCGTCGATGACAATCAAACCAGCATGACTTGCCACCATGCTTAAGTACAAATGATTTGGAACTGTCCATACAGTAAGGACATGCTAGTTTTCCATGAGTGCTCCAGCTAGATAACATTCCATATGCAGGAAAGTCGCTTATTGTCCACATCAATGCAGCCTTCATAGTGAAATTTTGTTTTCTGCATGCATCATAGGTAGTAACCCCATCAGTCCATAACAACTTCAACTCATCAATCAACGGCCTGAGATATATGTCTAATTTTTTCCCAGGACTTTTTGGACCAGGGATCAATAATGATAGAAATAAATGCTCTCGTTTCATGCACATATTTGGCGGAATATTATATGGTGTCACGAAAACTGGCCAGCAAGAGTAGGAAGTCACTGAACCTCCAAATGGATTGAATCCATCAGTACATAAACCCAGCCTTACATTACGCGACTCTTTTGAGAAAGTAGGGTGAGCACGGTTAAAGTGACTCCAAGCTTCGGCATCTGCAGGATGACTGATTACATTATGTTGTCGACGTACTCTTTCCGCATGCCATCTCATATGTTGAGCTATCTTTGGTGCCATATACATTCTCTGCAATCTCGGTGCAATAGGAAAATACCGCAATGACATATATGGTATATCTTTTTGCTTTGAATTGTCCCCTTTCTTAGGCTTGAATCTATCATGACCACATATGGAACATGATACCTTACTTATATCCAAGCCCTAAGTCAGTGACCATCTTCTTTGCACGATAAAAATTTTCAGGTAATTTCTCATCTTGTGGCAACATACTTTTGATAATCAGTAACAAACGATCAAAACAAATCTCACTGATGTGAAATTCAGATTTCAAGTTCAATAATTGTGACACCGCAGACAGTCGAGAGTGATTTTGACATCCAGTCCACAATGGCTCATCAGCATCTTTGAGTAGCTGATAAAATCTTTCAGCTGTCTTGTTTGGCGGTTCTTCATTATGTACATGCTCCTCGTGAACATTGAATCCTGGACCAGCAGCATCTATGACCATATCAACATATGAACTTCCACTTCCAACATTGGCAGGCTCGTAGGTCGACCACAATGTTTCACCATGACATATCCAGTTTGTATAATCTTTAACAAACCCCTTTCTGTATAAATGACGTTGTACATCCCATGTTGTCAGCCACTTCAAATTCTTACAGACTACACAAGGACATCGGATACGACCCTCACAATCTACAGCTTCAATAGAATTTCTCAAAGCAAACTGAATGAATCTCTCAACTCCATTTTTAAATTCTATAGACACCACCTGATCAACTACTCTACGGTACATCCATGAACGATCTTCAGACATTTTCCCTATGCGAATGAAATGTAAACACACAAAACTTTAACATGTTTAACAAAATAAAAAGTACAACCCTTACCTCACATCGTCCATGTCTGCCATTTTAAATAGGACGGAAATATCATTTAGATCTTCACTTTTTAACCCATCTGTGAAGGTTTGATCGCACGATTAATTACTATATGTGTTGTGTTGTTTGCTAAAAATTTCGGCAGCATCTCCCCACACCTCTCCGATATACCACAAAATATTTATTGATTAAGAAATTTTCTTAAACACTTACTAATAAGTGGTTAAGAAAATAATCAAAATCAATAAAGGTATATCAGAGAGGAGTGAGAAGACGCAGCCAAAATTTTTAACAAACAACACAAACACATATAGTAATTAACCACCTAAGTGCGATCAAACATTCACAGACTGTCCAAACGGGACAATTCAAGACTTTGAGTTAGATATACACATTCTCATCATTCAAAATGAGAACGTGCATATCAATCCCAAAGTCTTGAACGGGTAGGTTGATTGGCACGGGCTTAACACGCTCTCCTAAGATGCGTGCAATGTTAGGTTGCACCCACGCATCTCAGCTCACATACAACACCCAACTAATTAAATATTGACAAGATAATAACACAATCTAAAAACATAGCAGTAACATGTGAAATTGGCAATACATGTACACAATGAAAACATGAATTTTATTTTAACATCCAACATAAAGACAACACTTTCACTAGCTATTTAGCAGAAATAAAATATAGCATGATACTTTTTAGCTTAAAGACAACACTGTCACTAGCTATGCAGAAATCAAGTAAAGAAATTGATAGTATCGTCACTGAATAAGACAATAATAAAACACACTTTACTTTTCATCCAACACTATCCAAACAGTACTCTTAGCTAATGACATGTTTTAGATATTCTAAAATTAAGAAACTGAGCTACAATTCTAAAATGTCAATGTTTCTCTAATACTCATGTCATGTAAATTTAAACATATCAATAATTTATGAGGTTGTCAACCACGACTGCTAATCTTTTTTTTTTTTTGAAAATCTACAAGATGACTAGTAGCTTCCATTGACAGATTCCCCATTTTAAAAAGGCGCGGGTTTACATGATTTGCAACGTCTCGACAGTCCTCAACTATTGTGCCTAGAAGATATTATCTCGTAGGGGTATGTCTAAAATTATTGCAAATTCTGATGAAATGGCCCACATCTGGGTATTATGGAAAGACCATCTGCATGTTTCTCTGGTTACTAGAGATGATCAGCAAATTACTCTTCTCATGGGTCTTAATGGTCAAGTCCCTTTTCACTTAACTGCAGTATATGCAAAATGCAATGTGATTGAGAGAAAGGGTCTTTGGACTTCTTTAATTAACGTCCACTCTAACATTTCTGGTCCTTGGATGGTGGCAGGAGACTTCAACTACATTACTGATACAAAGGAAAAAATTGGTGGTAATGATCCTAATTCGATTGCAATGACTGATTTTAAGGACTGTATATCAAATTGTGCACTTTTGGATACTGGTTTCAAAGGATCTTCCTACACTTGGCATAACAATCAATCAGGAAGCAGGGGTATTTGGGCCAGACTGGATAGAATTCTAACCAATTCTGATTGGATGGCTCATTATGCCTTCTCCGTTGAACATCTTTCCAGGGAAGTCTCAGATCATGCCCCTCTACTTGTGTTGCAGACTCCCCAGATTAAAAGGAAAACCAGATTCTGT
Source organism: Amorphophallus konjac (assembly GCA_022559845.1). Taxonomy (NCBI): domain Eukaryota; kingdom Viridiplantae; phylum Streptophyta; class Magnoliopsida; order Alismatales; family Araceae; genus Amorphophallus; species Amorphophallus konjac. The sequence continues at coordinate 176,986,490 of CM040120.1, read as the reverse complement.
TTCCAAAAAATGTGGACTTATCATGACCATCTTCTTGCTGATGTTAAAAAGTGTTGGGATACTAGTCCTTTAGCTTCTTCACCTACCTTAACCCTTTATCTTAAGCTCAAGAGTCTCAGGCAAATGCTTAAAGTTTGGAATTATCAAGTCTTTGGTAATATTCATAATAATGTGGCAAAAGCGGAGGATGATGTTATTAAGGCAGAACACGCTTATGACACCCAGCCTTCCACTACAAATCAGACTGCCCTGGATGAGGCTAAACTTGTTCTGTCCAAAATGTTGCTTCAGGAGGAATGCTTTTGGAGACAGAAATCTAGAGTCCGATGGCTCACTGAAGGGGATAGAAATACCAGATTCTTTCACTCTACCACTTTAGCTAAGAGGAAAAAAATGTGCATATCTCAACTTCAAAACTCTGCAGGCCTTCTCACTTCGGACCCTGGGGAAATGACTTCAATTGCTGTGACACATTTTCAGGAAGCCTTCTCTTCCCAACATCATTTAGCAGATAGTACTGTTCTTGACTGTATTCCCTCTCTGGTTGATCAGTTAGACACTGACACCCTCTGCTCAATCCCTACTGCCGCAGAAATCCAAGACTTATGTCTTCAGGCTATCCCAAGATAGTGCACCGGGCCCTGACGGATTCACAGGTGCATTTTACCAATTTGCTTGGGGGATAATTGCCTCCACTGTGATAAGAGCTGTGCAGGAATTCTTTACTTCCCATGAAGACTTACCCAGATCTGTCACTGCTACCCTGGTTGCTCTCATTCCAAAACAAACAAATGCTACCAGAATTTCTGAGTTTAGACCTATTAGCCTGTGCAACTTCTTTTACAAAATTATTGCCTCTATCATTAATACTAGGCTTGCCAGCATTCTTCCTAAGATCATATCTCCTGAACAATCTGCATTTGTCAAAGGCAGAAATATTATTGAGAATATTGCTTTGGCCCAGGAACTTACCAATGAAATTGGCATGAAAATAAGGGGCTCTAATGTGATGATAAAGATTGATATGGCTAAGGCTTATGATAGGCTTGAATGGGATTTTCTCTTCAATGTTCTTAACAGGTTTGGATTTAATGACCAGTTCATCAGGCTTATTAGAAAAATGGTGCACAATAACTGGTTTTCTATTCTTATAAATGGTACCCCTGCTGGATTCTTCAAATCTTCAAGAGGGGTGCGTCAAGGTGATCCAATTGCTCCCTCACTATTTATCATTGCAGAAGAGGTACTCAGTAGATCTCTGACAAAAGCCTTCCAATGTGGCCTCATAGAATGGTATGCTAGTCCTAGACATTGCCCGAATATTTCACATCTTTTGTTTGCGGATGATACCATCATTTTTTGCAATGGCAATCTTATTTCAATAAGGAATCTCCTTAAGATACTACAAGATTATGAAAGAGCTTCAGGGCAGTCAATAAACACAGGTAAAAGTGGTTTTTTCATACACTCCAGGAATAATAACTCTACTGCCAGGAAAATTCAGGATGTCACTGGTTTTGTTAAACACTCCTTCCCTCATAAGTATCTTGGTTTTCCCCTGATCAAAGGAAGATGCAAGAAAATTCACTACACTGGTATTCTACACAATATTCAGAGGAGGATTTCAGGTTGGAAATGTGGGATGCTCTCCTAGGGAGCAAAACTAGTCCTTATCAAGCATGTCCTGATCTCATTGCCCATATACTTTCTTACATCTTCTTCACTGCATATTGGAACTCACCAAGCTATTGAAAAATCACTTGCCAATTTCTTCTGGGGTTCATCTGATCATGGTCACAGGAAGCACTGGAGAAAATGGAACAAAATCTGCACTCCTATCTCTTAAGGTGGACTGGGTATTATATCACTAAGGAATATGGAAACTCCCTTAAGTGTTAAAATGTTGTGGCAAGCTCTTCATTCAAATTCATTATGGGCCGAGTATTTCAGAGCCAAATATATTAGGAACTGTCCTCTCATCCAGGTTCAGTTTACAAATATGAAGGGTTTTGAAAGGAGAAGGTGGATCACTGCAAAAAATTTAATTATTCAGCATAAGAGGGTCATTATTGGAGATGGCAGCAGGACAAGCTTCTGGTATGACAGATGGATAGGCCAACACACCCTTGCTGATTTTGCATTGGCTGATAACACCATCAACCCTATGCTCTCTGTTCGGGACTTTATTGTACAGATGAATTCAGAAGACACAAATTGGCCTAACAGGTTTTTTACTGAAGAAATTAGCACTGCTTTGAAGCATGTTAAACTCAATCAGGAACATGACCTACCTGCTTGGAGCCTTTCTTCTTCGGGGAACTGTTCAGTCTCATCCACCCAAAAGGCTATTAGCAGGAACCAAGAGACTCAGACTTTCAATCAGTGGACTAGCATTTGGTCACCATGGCTGCCTTCCAAGATCTCCATTCATCTGTGGAAAATTATCAACAAGTGTCTTCCTCTGGATTGCAACATTCAGAAGATAGGGATTCCAATTTGTTCAAAATGCTGCTGCTGCAAGACCCCACAGACTGAAAATTATAACCACTTATTTATTTTCGGTGATTGGGCTTCTTACATATGGACATATTTCAGATCTAAGGGGTTGCAAATTGAAGAAAATTCAGCTACCTCAATGATACTCAACAATTTATGCTCCACTCAGAAAAAATCAATGTTTGGCCTATTTGGTCTAGCTGCTGTCGGAGTTAGTATGTGGGAGATTTGGTGTGCTAGAAATTCAGACAAATATGATGACTCCAAAACTTCCTGCCAGGGTCTCCTCCACAAAATCAGATACAAAGTCAAAGAAATATGTCAGATTTCCTCACTACCCGAAGCCAATCAGGAACATATCAGAATTCTGGATGCTCTAGGAATTCAATTTGCTAAACCAAAGCAGCTTAGAGCTATAGCCATTAAATGGTTTTGCCCTCCTTGGCCTTCTTTAAAACTAAATACTGATGGAGCATCTAAAGCCAATGGTGAATCTGGTGGAGGTGGGGTCATAAGAGATCACCTTGGAAATGTCATCCTAGCTTTCAGCCACTACTATGGATTCTCAAATAGCATCATTGCTGAGGCCCCTGCCCTATTAGATGGAATGAAGTATATCAAAATCACTGGTTCCACAGCAGCAATAATTGAATGTGACTCTCAAACTATTGTCAATATTATCAAAAGGAAAGCCACCTGCCCTTGGTCGATATTGTCCTATGTCAGGGAGATATGGAGCCTCCTTAATCCTGCAGATACCATTAATCACATCTTTAGAGAAGGGAACACTGTGGCTGATTCCTTAGCTTCTTTAGCTTGTAAGTTGAAATGTAATGCATCCTATTCCTCCTCTGAGCTTCCTACTCTCATTAGAGGTGCTGTTAGGCTTGATAAACTGGGTATGCCCAGTGTCCGCTTGATGTAATTTATCTTTACAATTGCTTTTACTCAATAAAATACCCACTGGTGGTTAGGTGGTAGAGTTCTTCTCTCAACCTTTCCACTAGGCAGGGCTTTCACATAAAAAAAAAAGAAGATAGTGAAACCCTTCAGTTTCAGAATGCTATAGGCAGTCTCCATGCATGCATGTGGAAATGACAATGTCTATAAAGCAAATTAAACCTTAAGTCAAAGTTTTGAATTCTTCAGCTAAAATCAATATGTAACTTCTACAGTCCACTGATAGTTTGCAGAGAGTTGAGTTGTTTGAACAAAGATTTATTGTTTTATGAATTTGGCACGTAAACTGTCGGGAGACATGTAATCACCTCTGCACGTGGATTGTGCTAGCTTTCACAGAAAAATTCCACACCTAAGTACATAACCATGCATGACTATGCATAAATCTTTGAAGTCGATTCTGCTGGTTCGGGTGCCGGAGGGGGTGACACAGAGAGAGAGGGATCAGAGAGAGAGAGGGTGCCAGGTGGAACCTTTAATGTTGTAGTCGGCGAGGGTGCGGCCGTCCTCCAGATGCTTCCCGGCGAAGATGAGATGCTGCTGGTTCGGGGAAATGCCCTCCTTGCCCTGGATCTTAGCCTTCACGTTGTCGATCGTGTCCGAGGAGTCGACCTCCAAGGTGAACTGTGCTTTGACCGCAGGGGGAGGGGGGGCTCCGGCGGAGGGGGGCTCGGGCGGGAGGCCGCAGGGGGAGGGGGGCTCGGGCGGAGGTTGGCTCGGGCGGGAGGCCGCAGGGGGAGGGGGGGCTCCGGCGGAGGGGGGCTCGGGCGGGAGGCCGCAGGGGGAGGGGGGCTCGGGCGGGAGGCCGCAGGGGGAGGGGGGGCTCCGGCGGAGGGGGGCGGAGGCCGCAGGGGGAGGGGGGCTCGGGCGGGAGGCCGCAGGGGGAGGGGGGCTCCGGCGGAGGGGGGCGGAGGCCGCAGGGGGAGGGGGGGCTCCGGCGGAAGGGGGCTCGGGCGGGAGGCCGCAGGGGGAGGGGGGCTCTGGCGGGAGGCCGCAGGGGGAGGGGGGGCTCCGGCGGAGGGGGGCTCGGGCGGGAGGGGCGTGGGGGGGCTAGGGCGGAGAGGGGGCCGCAGGGGGAGGGGGCTCGGGCGGGGGCTCGGGCGGGAGGGCTCGGGCGGGAGGGGGGGCTCGGGCGGGCGGGGGCCGCAGTGGGGAGTATAACGGGATCAGCGACTGATTGGAGACCGAAGTAAATTCGGTCGCAAGAACAGCGACCGATTGGAGACCGAACTAAATTCGGTCGCCAAAACGGTCTCACATATGCGACCGATTATTTCGGTCGCCGAATTGGTCTCTATTTGGGACCGACTAGCGACCGATTTAATCGGTCTCTAAGTCGGTCGCTATAGCCACTTTTTCTTGTAGTGTAATTAAAGTATTAACTAGTTAATATTACTATGTAAGGACATGAAAATTTAGAGAAAAATATAGGGATTCCAATCATATATACTTTGTGATTTTTAGATATGTGGTTACATGGATATGAAATTTTAACCATGCGGTGTTTATTAGTTAGCTAAGATAGCTAGCCATGCAACTACGTCTGTCCGTCCATACAGAAAATGGGAAAAACCTCATGCAGGGAATTAATAGAATCACGATGCATGGAAATTAATGTGCAGGTGTTTCATAGGGTTTGGTCTGGGTTAGAGAAAACCTACTGGATGTTCAAAGAAGACAGACGACGCTCCTTCAAGTTTAGAACGCAGGAGGAAGAGGGAGCATCAGAGGACGTCGATGCACAAGAAAACCCTCTCCTTCGAACGTAGCAGCAGCATGTAGCTCTGATTTGTCCGCGGGGTCTATTTATGAAGATCTACAATCTTAAGAGTCCTAGTGTGATCCTAGTATCCTAATTGGTTTTGAATTCTATAAATCCTACTATGTATAGGATCCTAATTGATTCAAGCTTCCTCCAGATGGCCCTCAACCTTCCCTATTGACGGCCGCTCTCCACGTTTGACCAGAGAACCCTGATGCTCCCCATGCACAAGTCATCCTAATCCCCTACGTAAGAAGCTTCCCAAACGCAACAGGGCCTTGTTTTTTTTTTTTCACGTATCAGTATTGGGGGCCTATTATAAAACGTAAGCACACACACATTCTTTGTTTCGTAACAAGGTCTTAGCAATTGTTTTTTTTTTGTTTTAATGCAAACCTATTTAACACATATTCTAAACCCTGTAATAAAAGAGAAGCCCATTATACTAATATATGCATGTGTGTCCTCAAAGCCCACTATGTATTTATTTATCCACCAAGCCCATTAGTTTACTGGAATTAAAGGCTTTAAGGTTAATTTGGGTTGGGTTTATATATATATTTGTAAAATTTATCATTTCAATTTTTCTATGGATTTGATTTTTCATAATTTATTAGGGTGCTACACCCTCCCCCACTTAAAAGAATTTGATCCCTAAATTCACTATGACCGTAATTACCAACAATGTGCTAGAAAGGTAATGAATGGAATATACTCTTCTAATAGAGTGAATAAGGACTAGCTTAAGGTTAAGGGGTACCTCTCACTACTCCATCGGCAAGTTCGTTCAGAGCTTGAAACTTTCCTTGACGTCGTGCCCCATCGTGGTTGGAGAGGGGGATTCCTGTAGCCCACTCAAAGAGCATACCTAACTAGGCCCAACACGGCCCAACGAGGCAAGCTCGCCCAAGTGACAGCCCACAGGGCCCACTCGAAAAAGTCCAATAAAATAATGCTCGAGGAAACAACTCTCCTAGGCGGCCCCAAGACTCGGAGAGCCCGAGCCTCGGTCAGGTCACAGGAAGACCCGCGCACGAGCTACCCCTCTGCCCGAAGGGGGGAAGCGCCAGCCGGTCTATCCGACCCATCTCCTCACCGAGCTAGGCCTATCGCCCGATAGGGCCGGCCCCCTTAAGCTCGGGACGACCGATGAAATGTTAATCATTGCAGCCGTTAGAGTCCACAGCGGGCCAAACGCTAAGAAGTCAAGGAGCTCCGATTTTCCCGCAAGGATAACGCCCCCATGATGAGGCCATCAAAGCCCACGACGAGGACGTAACCTCCACCGGAGACCTCTCAGCTTGCAGGACTCCAGAAGGCGGCGCACTATAAAAACCTGGGATACCCTCCGGCGAAAGGAAAGTCAAGAAGGGTATGATTCCACCCCTAAACTCCTGAGCAAGGACCACTTCACCCCATCGGTGGAGAGGGATCTCGCGCCCTCATCTCCCCCTCCCTATCGCTGCTCCCACCATTGCTCTACTGACTTGAGCGTCGGAGGATCTTGCCCCAGGGAATCCCCCTGGGCCCTCTGACCCGTTTCCCTGTCTTGCAGTTCATCATCTTGGTGATTACCAGCCAGCTCAGGAACCAGCGCGAGATTTCACCTCTTCATCTAGCGCCGTCTGTGGGAAACGCACGAAGAGCCAGCATGGTGCGGAGGAGCTCAGGGAGGAGGTCCGCCGGCGAGAGGGGTAAGGCCGTGGTAGCGGCAGGGGATGGCCCTTCCAGGGCCTCACAGAACCCTCCCTCCAACGCCAGCATCCCCGCTGACGGACCACCACCACCCCCCCCCCCCCGCGACAACGGGGCTACCCCCCTACGGTGGTGCCGAAGCCTTCCAGGCCCTCAACGCCAGACTGGATGTCCTCGTGGACCTCATGAAGACCCAGGCGGCCAGGGATGCAAGGTCCCGCGCCCCGTCAGGGAGCCCCCCCCGCAGGAGTACATCCCAGCACACAGCTGGGGGACCGCTTCACCCTCCGCGGCCAGCAGCTCATCCGTAACAGGGTCGGAGGACCCTCGCAAGCTCCGCCTCCGGAGCAAGAGGCCTCCTCCACACCAAGGAAAGGAAGGCGGGGGACGCAACGGCCCGATCCGGAGGCCAACGCCCCCGGAGACCGCCAAGGCACCCCCCTAGCCTCGCGGCACGACAGCAACCGGAGCTATCCCTCCGGCTGCGAGACTTCGAAAGGCGCTTCGCTGAGCAGGAGCGCGCCCTTCGCGCCCTGCAGAAGGCCTCTTCCCCGGAAGACGAGGAAAAATCCCCGTTCTCCGAGTATATCTTGAAGGCGGAGGTATCTCCCAGAGCCCCCATACTAACCTTCAAGCGCTACGACGGCCAAGGCGACCCGGCCGATCATTACCATAGCTTCGACGTCCTGATGACTCTGCACGGAGCGTCGGACCCCATCAAGTGCCGAGCCTTCGTGACCACTCTGGTCCAGGGTGCTCAAGCATGGTTCTGGGCCCTCGCCCCCGGATCCATCCGAGACTTCAAGCAGTTCGGGCGAGTCTTCAAGGAGAGCTTCGCCGGGAGTGCCCCCCCAAGGTCGGTGGCGGGGCTCTTGTCCCTCAAATAGGCGCAAGGGGAAAGGCTCCGGGCTTACGTCCACCGGTTTAAATCGGAAGCCCTCCGAATCCCCCGCCTGGATGTGGCCTCGACCACAACCGCCCTGACCGGGGGTACCCGGGATGAGAATCTCCGCCGCGAACTCGTCCTCCACCCTCCCTCGACCCTTGCCGAGCTAGTGACTCTGGCTCTGCGCCACGCCGAGTGCGAGGAAGTGCTCAGCGCTTGTCGAGACGCAACCGGCTCGGGTCGGGAGGGGGACAAGAAGCGGGGTCCCGAGCCAAATCCTGGCTCGGGAAAGAAGCGGGATCGAGATGGAGAGCGCAAGCGGAAGTACAAGCGGTACACCCCATTAACCGCCCCGGTCTATGAAATCTATGAAGACGTCAAAGACTCAGGACTTCTCCGTCGGCCCGAGCCGATGAGGTCGAGGAACCGCAAGCGAGACAGACATTGTCTATTCCACGGCGATCACGGGCACCGCACCGGTGATTGCCACCAGCTCCAAGACGAGATCGAGCGCCTCGTCCGCCTGGGGCATCTGGCTTGGTTCACTGCAGAGCGCAGAGAAGACCAAGGCACCGCAGAGGAGATTGACAACGCCCCCTGAGGGGTCCACATCAACGTCATCTCTGGAGGAACAGCATCAGGAGGCGACAGCAGCCGTGGAAGGAAGCGTCATGCCGAGCGGGCGAGCCGAGCCCCAGGGCCACCCGAGGCCCCGCCCCAGGTCATAATCTTCTCCGATCAAGACCTGGAAGGGCTGAGCACCCCGCACGATGACGCCCTCGTAATCTCGGCCACTATCAACCATTGTAACGTAGATCGGATTCTTGTGGACAATGGAAGTGCCCCTGATGTGTTGTCTTATGACTGTTTCCTCAAAATGGGAGAGAGTCCATCCAAACTCCGCCCGATCCGGATGCCCCTCTGTGGGTTCAATGGCCTGGCCACTCTCCCCGAGGGAGCCCTGAGCTTGCCGGTTACCCTCGGCACCCCACCCAAAACCGTTACGATCATGGTAGACTTCATGGTGATCAAAGGGATGATAGCGTACAACGCCATTTTCGGCCGGGGAATCCTCAGCCGGATCATGGCAGTACCATCTACCTATCACCAAAAAATGAAGTTCCCCACCAAAAACGGGGTAGGGGAAATCCGAGGTAACCAGGCCATGGCCCGAAGGTGCTACAACATCTCGGTGGAGGCCACGCGGCCGGACGGGAATAATAAGGGCCCCCGGAAAGTCGAGGAGAAGTCCGCAGCTACTAAGCCAGGAGGCGAGTTGCTGACGATCTTCCTAAACGACGACCCGACCCTAGGAGTAAGGATCGGAGCCGACTTACCACTCGAGGAACAGCAGCAATATAAGAATTTTCTTTCTGAGTACATCCGAGTATTCGCTTGGTCCGACGATCAGCTCCCTGGGATACCTGAGGAGACCGTGCTGCACCGACTCAACCTCAACCCCACCGTGAAGCCCGTGCAGCAGCGCCGAAGGAAGCACGCACCAGAGAAACAGACGATCATCAAGGCGCAGGTCACCAAGGGGCAAGAGACTGGTCTTTTTAGACCGGTCCTGTACCCGACGTGGCTAGCCAATGTCGTCCTGGTACCAAAGGCTTCCAGCGAGTGGCGGATGTGCGTGGACTTCACCGACTTGAATAAGGCGACCCCTAAAGACTGCTATCCCTTGCCCAGCATCGACCAACTGGTCGACTCGACTTCGGGCAATGAGATACTCAGCTTCCTAGACGCCTATTCGGGTTACCATCAGATCAGGATGAACCCTGAAGACATCGAGAAGACCGCCTTCATCACCGACTACGGCGTGTACTGCTATACCCGGATGCCTTTCGGGTTGAAGAATGCCGGAGCCACATACCAAAGACTGGTCAACCACATGTTTGAGGAACAGCTAGGTCGGAACGTCGAGGCCTACATTGACGACATGCTCGTCATGACCCCCAAGGCCCAGGACCACTTCACCGACCTCGCCGAAGCCTTCGGCGTCCTCCTGAAGTACAATATGAAGCTCAATCCTGCCAAGTGCACATTCGGAGTAAGATCCGGGAAGTTCCTGGGTTTTCTGGTCACTCAGCGTGGGATCGAAGCTAACCCTGACAAGGTCCAGGCCATCCTGGACATGCGCCCGCCCGCCTGCATCAAGGACGTCCAACGTCTGACCGGGCGTGTCGCCGCTCTCAGCCGTTTCCTGTCCCGTGCGGCCGAACGATGCTTGCCCTTCTTTAAACTATTGAAGGGGCCCAAGTGGGCATCTGCTACGTTCGCATGGGATGAGGAATGCCAGAAAGAGTTCGCTCTCGGCGACGTCATCAACGGTCAGCTCGGTCCTGGTCAGAAATGACTCGGGGATCGAAAGGCCAGTCTACTATACCAGCAAAGTGCTTAGCGAGGCCGAGAGGAGGTACCCCGCAACCGAGAAGCTCGTGCTAGCGCTGGTTACCTCCGCAAAACGCCTCCGACCCTACTTCCAAGGGCACCCCATCACCGTTCTAACTGGCGAGCCGTTGAAGAAGATCTTGGCCCACCCCGAGGCCTCAGGGCGACTCGTCAAGTGGGCCCTTATGCTTGGGGCCTACGACATCTCGTATCACGCGCGCGCAGCTATAAAAGGTCAGGCGCTCGCCGATTTCATCGCCGAGAGCACTGTCCCGGCCGAAGGGAGGTTACTGACCATGCCCGGGCCAACCTGGGAACTCTACGTCGACGGTTCTTCCAACTCGGTCGGTAGCGGTGTTGGGATCCTCCTAAGATCCCCCGAAGGAGTGGAGCTGCAGTACACCTTGAAATTTAACTTCCAGGCGTCCAACAACGCTTCCGAGTACGAGGCCCTTATATCAGGAGCACGTATGGCCCGGCGGCTGGGGGCTGAGCGAGTCAGGATCCACACCGACTCTCAGCTGGTCACGAGCCAGGTCAACGGCGAGTACGAAGCTTGAGAGGCACCCATGATCAAATACCTCCAGTTGGTCAGGAGCTTGGCCCAACGATTCGAGGGATTCCAGGTAGTCCGAATAGCCCGGGAAGAAAACTCCCAAGCGAACGCCCTCTCTCGATTGGCCTCCTCCTTAGACCCAGAAGGTACCCGATCGGTCCTCCTCGAAGAGCTAGAGCGCTCGTGCATTGACTCGAAGCTCCTCGCTGTTGACTCGGCCGTCCCGAACGACTGGCGCACCCCCTACCTGTCTTGGCTTCGAGACTCCCAAGAGCCCTCCGACCCTCGGGAAGCACGCCGAATGAAGTACCAAGCCCGGCGCTTCGTCGTCCTGGACGACACACTCTACTGAAGGTCCTTCGCCGGCCCTCTCCTGAAGTGCCTCGGCCCCGACGACGCCAGCCGAGCCATTCAAGAGGTTCATGAAGGCCTGTGCGGAGCGCACTCAGGGGCAAGGTCACTGCCCAGAATCCTGTTACGACAGGGGTACTGGTGGCCCACCCTGCAGCGCGATTGCTCGGCCTATGCTCAACAGTGCGACCGATGCCAGCGGTTCGACCACTTGGTCCATCGGCCGGCCATAGAACTCGTCACCCTCGCCGAGCCCTATCCCTTCGCTCAGTGGGGGATCGACATTCTCGGACCATTCCCCACGGCTCAGCCCCAGAAAAAGTTCATCGTCGTCGCCATCGACTACTTCACTAAATGGATCGAGGCCGAAGCCACTGCAAGGATCACCGAGACAGTAGTCTGGAGTTTCGTCTGGAAATCGATCATTTGTCGCTTCGGCATCCCCCGAGTGATAGTGAGTGATAACGGTCGGCAATTCGATTCTCGATATTTCCGAGACAGATGCGCCGACCTAGACATCTGCAACCACTTCACTTCGGTCGCCCACCCTCAGGCCAACGGGCTGGTCGAAAATGCCAACAAGACTATCTTGAAAGGCATAAAGACCAGACCCGGCAAAGTCAATGGAAGTTGGCTCGAGGAATTGCCTAGCGTACTATGGTTACACCGAACAACTCCCAGGACGGCAACCAGTGAAAGCCCTTTTCAGTTGGTGTACGGCACCGAGGCCGTCATTCCATTAGAGATCGCCAACCCGTCTCTCCGAGTCATCCGCTACTCGACCAAGGAAAACAACCAAAAGTTACTCGAGAACCTCGACCTAGCAGATGAACTCTGGGACATTGCCAGCATCCGAGCGACGGAATACCAGCGACGCCTCACTCGATACTACAACGCCAGAGTCCGAAGCAGGCACTTCCGACCGGGAGACTTCGTCCTCAGGAAAGCTGAAGCCTCTCGACCACTAGAGGCGGCGGACAAGCTGTCCCCTAACTGGGAAGGCCCCTACTGAGTGGTCGAGACGCTCGGGAAAGGTGCGTACAGGTTAGTAACAATGGAAGGGGAACCCATTCCTCGGACATGGAACGCAGCCGCACTACGCAAATTCTATTTTTGAAATTGTACAGCAAGATGGACGGAATAAATCCCTTTTCTTTTCATTCCAAACTATTGATACATCAGAAAGGCAAAGGCCAGTACATTGCATGACAAAAAGTAAGAAAATCCATCTAACACCGCTGCAAGGGGTCATCGCTCGGTTGACTCGATCTCGATCTCCTCACGTCCAGCCACTGACTCTGCCTCGCGTAGAAACTGGATCGGACAAGAGGGGGCCGATCCAGTTGGCTCAGATGACCCCTGACAAAGGTGACAGAGGGACTGCAGAGAAGACATCCACCTTCTAAAGTCGGAGAAGGCTACCTTCCAAGTTGATGGAGGCTAGGGAGAAGGAGCACCATGAAGCCCTTCTTTTTCAACCCGCCAACTCCTTGGAAGGGAACAGAGAGCAAGCAGCCTCCGAAGAGTGAAAGAAATGAAGCGCAGAAGAGGGAAAAAGAGGCTGCAGACGGAGGAAGGCTTCGGTGAGGAGGGAGCTTGATGCGCCTCCCCCCCCCATGCAGAGGGGGAGTGGCGGCAGGCTTCCCTGATACCCCCATCCGTCCTCCGCCTCGGTTCCCGCCAGGAAGCCATGCCGGAACTGAGAAAGGGCAAGAGCCGTGCCCTCCGACTGCAACGGCACAATGCAGAGTGAAGAGGAAGGAGTGAGGAAAGACTGTTAGAGAAAATCTCAAGCAGTAAAGAGGAAAGGGCGCCTTTCGGTCCTTCTTATAGGCCAAAGGAGGCTACACGCCTTGAATGACCCCCCCCTTGGAAACACGCCAAAGGATTTCTCCCCTGAACAGTCACGTCCAACTCCTCGTTTCCCGCCCTAGCGGGATTCACGAAGCGGCCTGACATTCAAAGCATGAGGGGACGGAAGGACGCCCCGTCAGAAGCCTACCAAAACAGCATGCGAAAACCACGCAGGACATATCGGCACTTTCCAACTACTTCAGATACGCCAACCAAATCACGGCAAGGATGGCGATCAAACAAGTAAGTCATTCATTGTCTCATAAAGAGGAAACTCTCTAAAGGAGAAAAGAGAGACAAACAAGAGAAAGGGGCAAAATAAGGTAAAATACATCAGGCCTCGGGCCCACTTTGGCGCTCGGAAATAGCGGAAGTAGGCGTGTTACGCCCAGCACCTTCGGTGACGGCCAACCCGGGCACTGACCTCGCTTTTGCGAGAACTGTCTCGGTCGCGAGCCCTCCCGAGGCGTCCGAAGTTGGTGACCCCGCCGAGGGAGACCCCCCTGGATCCTCCCCGCTCGACGCAGAGGAACTAGAAACCGACTCATCCGAGTCATAAGCCTGGCCCATAGGGAACTCGATCCCGGAGTCTCGATCGAAGGCGTAGTCCACCGCCCGGCGATAACCTTGCTTAAACCCCTTTCGGGCGCCACGGCGAAGCGCTACCTCATAATATGGCAGGGCGGCTCTCTCCAGGTCGGCTGAGTAAGCGTCCGAGCTTCTATATCGCTCGACCGCCTCCGCCTCGATCTGCTCCGTCCTTCCAACGAGCTCGACTCGAGCCCGCTCCGCCTCGGCCGCACGCTCCTCTGCTCCCGCTAGGCTTTCCTCTGCAGCAACCATCCTTCGTTCGGCCTCGCTCGACCACCTCTCCGCCCGGACTCGGTCTGCCTCAGCCACGGAATGAAGGCGCTCCACTACCTCCGCCCGGTCCAGTAACTCGGCCCGTTCGAGCTCCCAGCGGCCGTCCAGCTCGAGGTGACGCAGACGCTCCTCTTCCAAGAGTTTGCTTTTCCTCTCGAGCGATGTGGACGAACTTTTCGCTCGGCTCGTTGCGTTTGGTTTCGGCTGGGCTGGTGGCGTTGGTCTGTTAAGTGCGTGGGCGCGCCAGTCACCGAGGTGACAATTTATTCGGGCTCTGAAGAGCCCATGGTGCGCTCGATCTGACTTCGTCAGGCGATTGTGTGGTTCGTGTCGGGACCGAATCCCGTCGCACCATCAAGGTTACGACGTCATTTACATCCCCCATACGAGGGAATACCCTTGATTAATTGCTAAAATTAGGGGCCCCGCGGTTGAAAAGAATAATAATGATTGCGAGAGAGAGATAGGGGCAGATCACACTGGGAGTCGTGCTCAGACCACAAATCGTCGGCCGTGTTGGTCATTCGTGGACCTTTTCATGTTCGGACACCGGTCCGTGATGGGAACGCGACGGGAAAAATCGGGACGAGTCCGTTCAAATGTATGCCGAGCGCCCGGCAATTTCAATGATAACTCGAAAGGCGTCCGGAACGAGAAACAAATCCGATTCGGTCGGGATGTCGGCCCGAGGCTAGGTCGGGGCCGGACCATGTCGGGATGATTCCCAAGATCCGAGCTCGGCCTGAGAGGGCGACATTGTTGTTCCTTTTGCCCCGGGTCCCGGGGAGAGATGGGGCTGCGGTGTGGGCCCTAGCATTTTTTTTATCTGGGATTCTCTTGATTATGTGCATCTCTTTTCTCTATTGCCTATTACTTCTTTATGCTTTTGCTCCGGATGATTTCTCTTCTTTTATTCATTATTGTCATTATTTTCTTATTATTACTATTTTGATTATCCTTTATTACCCCCCCCACCTCCTTAATCATTATTAATGTTGTATGTTCAGAGTCCTTTAATTAGCATAATTTTCGTTAATTTATTTGCTATTGTTAATGCCCTTATCATGCTATATATATATGTGTGTGTGTGTGTGTGTGTGTGTGTGTGTGTGTGTGTGTGTGTGTGTAGTGTACCGGCGAAGGGAATAGGGTGTACCGCTGGGAGACCCTAAGGGGAGTGTGCCGGCGAAGGGTGGAAAAGGTGTACCGCTGAGGGAAAGAGTGTACCGCTAAAGGGTGTGCCACTGGGGCAATCAGGGGTGTACCGCTGGGGGTTCAAGGGGCATGCCGCTGAGGGAAAGAGGTGTGCCACTGGGTGCTAAAAGGGCGTACCGCTAGGAGGCAACAAGGGCGTACCACTGAGGGAAAGAGGTGTACCGATGAAGGGGTGTTGGAGGATAGAGGTAGTGTGCCAGAGAAGAGGCTTTGAAGCGTGCCGCTGAAGGCTGGGAGGAGTGTGCCGGCGAAGGGATTGGATGAGCATGCCACTGGAAGATGACTAGAGTGCACCGTTGAAGGGCCAATCAGGGCGTGATGGTGGAGGTTCAATCAGTCTTCAATTCTTTATTTTAAGGCTTTTCTTTTCTTCTTGTTTTAATTTTTATGCAGTTTTATATAAACCTCTCCCTTGTTTTGTTCTGTTCGGCCTCTCTGCCATAAGTCGGAAGTTCGGCCTGTCGTGGCGTTGATCAGTTCGGTTTTTATCATGGTACCGACAGTGGCTTGATTAGTTGGAAGGCTTCATCATTAATTATTCTGTTCGTTTGTTGCCTCCTTTTGCCTCATTTAATCATGTTGTTATTTTCTGACAAAAATTCGGCAGCATCTCCCCTTGACCCGGGGCGTAAGGGAGATAAAGGGAACGCGCCCACATGGAGTGGCGGAACCCGACAACTGGAGGTGGGCGCCCGAGGACAGTAACACCTTTATGGGGCCTCGAAAAACCCGGAGAAAATTGTGAACGGAGGGCTTCTAGTACTAGGCAGAATGGGCTGGGGGTTGGCGGCGGAGAGCGTACCGCTGGGGGGCCAGAAAGTGTGTCGCTGAGGGCCTAAGGGGTGTACCGGACAAAGGCAACGGGGTGTGCCGCTGAGGGCCAAAAGGGGTGTGCCGCTGAGGGCCAGAAGGGCGTACCGGCCAAGGGTCAACGGGGTGTGCCGTTGAAGGCCAAAAGGTGTGCCGGCCAAGGGCTGGAGAGTTGCATCGCTGGAGGATTAAAAGAGCTAAGTGTGTGGGCTGGGAGACCTACAGGCTATTCAGGGAAAGAAGGGGAATTCAAGGCCGAGGAAGGGCTGCTGGAAATGAGTGAAGGACCCACAAGGCCAGGCTTCAAAGGGGAGGCATCACCTTGATACGGTGACTCGAAAGAAACCGGAGAAGCGGAGAAAACGGACAACACGCTGCATGCATTGTGAGGGCGGGAGTAAACCATCAGACATAGTAGGAAAGACCCAAGAAAGGTGACTTTTCATTCATGGGAAGCAAAGGGGCCGAGGCCCTACGTATACATTGACGGACATACCCGAGCCAAGGTCTTGGGCAAGAAAGAAAACCCGAAAGCAAAAGAAAGGGAAGAGGAAAGCAAGGAAAACCATGGAAAGGAAGATGTTGGGGCTGAAGTGGGGACGATCGTCCACCCCCCCCTTTCTCCAACACTTCCCCTCGTTACATCAAGCCCTTCTTCTCTCTTACTCTCTCTTCTTCCCGGTGGCCGTCGGAGGGAGCTCACGCCGGAACGCCTCTTCTTCCCTTTCTCTCTTCTCCTCTGGTCTCTTCTTTCTTCTCTGTGGGTGTGTCTCTGTCTGCCTCTGTCTCCTTCTTCTCTTTCTCCTCTGTTCGTCCAGTTGAAGCGGGAGTCCCTTTATACTCCCTGCCGCCGGAGCCTTAAGCACAACCGTCGAAGGCGGGAAGCAGCTCCGTCATGATGATCAAGCTTGACAGTTCCGTCCTGGGTGTCAGGGGACTAGCCTGCGTGGCCCAGTCATTGGTCGACACCTCGGATCGGCCACTGCGCGCCGAAGATGCGTAGGGCATGGGCACCACGTCGCTCGGCCGTTGAAAGTGCCTCACGCTGTGCCGTTGGCGGGCTGCACAAGCGTGTCGCAGGAGAGCCAAAAAGGCGTGCCGCTGGTGCCTCCTGAGGGCGTGCCGCTGAAGCCCATTGGGGCGTGCCGCTGAAGGCCCATTGGGGCGTGCAGCTGAAGGCCCCTGGGGGCGCGCCGCTGAAGCCAATTGGGGCGTGCCGCTGAAGGCCATTGGGGGCGTGCCGCTGAAGGCCTTGGGGCGTGCCGTTGAAGGCCCTTGGGGTGTGCCGCTGAAGGCCATTGGGGGCATGCCGCTGAAGGCCATTGGGGGCGTGCCGCTGAAGGCCTTGGGGCGTGCCGTTGAAGGCCATTGGGGCGTGCCGCTGAAGGCCTTGGGGCATGCCGTTGAAGGCCATTGAGGTGTACCGCTGAAGGCCTTGGGGCGTGCCGTTGAAGGCTATTAGGGCGTACCGCTGAAGGCCTTGGGGCGTGCCGTTGAAGGCCATTGGGGGCGTGCCGCTGAAGGCCTTGGGGGCGTGCCGTTGAAGGCTAAAATTGGGCATGTTTCTGACCCCGTTCTGAGCCCGTTATGGACACGAGTCGTGGCCTGTTTGGATCTTCTCGAGGCTCACGGCTTGTGGGCCTTTTTGTGCTTGGTTTCTCTTCTCTGTTGTGACCCCTGGAGGCGACTTCACGACAATATCTCCCAGGGCTTATTTACTCGGGCCGTTGTTGATACTGGGCTGAGTAGGATATCATGGGTGTGCAATTTTTGGTGTCCACAAATGCCCCCCACTCACGGGTAGCGCGGGCGAAGGATGAGCCGGGCGATGCTCGTGGGTGTACTTGCCTCTTTTCTCTTTGTCGGTGCCGACGGGGTGTCGAGAACCGACCTGGTTTGTTGTTTGTTGGTCCCTTTGTTAGTGCTGACGGGGTGTCGGGAACTGAAGCAGCACATTGGTCCCTTCATCAGTGCCGGCGGGGTGTCGGAAACTGAAGCGGCATATTGGTCCCTTCATCAGTGCCGGCGGGGCATCGGGAATTGAAGCAGCATATTGGTCTCTTCGTTTCTTCATCAGCATCGACAGGGAGTCGGGGGCTGACCTGGCTTGTTGATCTCTTTGTCTCTTCGTCAGTGCCGACGGGGAGTCGGGGGCTGACCTGGTTTGTTGTCTCTTAGTCTCTTCGTAGTGCCGACAGGGTGTCGGGAGCTGACCTGGTTTGTTGATCTCTTGGTCTCTTCGTCAGTGCCGACAGGGTGTCGGGAACTGACCTGCTTTGTTGTCTCTTAGTCTCTTCATCAGTGCCGACGAGGAGTCGGGACCTGACCTGGTTTGTTGGTCTCTTGGTCTCTTTGTCAGTGCCGACAGGGATAGCACGTTGGTCTCTTCATCAGTACCGACGGGGTGCCAGGAACTGAAGTAGTATGTTGGTCTCTTCATCAGTGCCGACGGGGTGCCGGGAACTGAAGCAGCGTGTTCGTCTCTTTGTATCTTCGTCAATGCCGACAGGATGCCGGGAGCTGACCTGATTTGTTGTCTCTTAGTCTCTTCATCAGTGCCGACAGGGTGTCGGGAACTGACCTGGTTTGTTGGTCTCTTCGTCTCTTCGTCAGTGCCGACAGGATGCCGGGAGCTGACCTAGTTTGTTGGTCTCTTTGTCTCTTCGTCAGTGCCGACAGGATGCCGGGAGCTGACCTGGTTTGTTGTCTCTTCTGTTCTTTTCTTTCTCTCTTTTTTTTTGAACCACATTACCGATACAAGCGCCCTTTCGGGTTTTCGCCGGTACCGGCCCCCTCTTGCTTTTGCCCACGCGCCCTTTCGGGTTTTCACGTGGCGGGATACCCAATTTTTCCTGTAGCGCCCTTTCGGGTTTTCGCCACAGTCGGGTTGTTGCCATTTTTACCCTTGTCCCCATGTAGGGGAAAGTCCGGCGGGGTATCTCTATTTTTAACCCCATTTTCTTTTCTTCCTCTTTTTTTTTAAACTATCGAGTGATACGCGAGTGTCGGCTAGGGCATGAAGCCTTGCGCCAGAAGGTAAGGCTTATTCGTTGGCAAGAAGAAAATGCCAGCGCAACGGGGGAATTCGTGCCGATTCGGACGTAAGGTCCGTAATGGCAATATTGTGCGGAGTGAGTGGCTAGGGCACGAGGCCTTGCGCCGGAAAGGGACTTATTCGTTGGCAAGAAGACAATGCCAGCGCAACAGGAGAATTCGTGCCGATTCAGACGTAGGGTCCGTAATGGCAATATTGTATGATGGGAGCTGGCTGAGGCACGAAGCTACGTGCGCGAGAAGGCCTTGGCAGGGTAGTGGTGCCCTGGCAAGGGTAGGTTTGCAGGGGTAGAGTCGTTTTTGCTTGTGTGGACGCCCGTACGACCAGGATTGTGGGGATGGAATGTTTCCCGGAGACACCTATTGTTGCACGTCGTTGACTCGCATACCCACGCGTATGAGTAGATGCGTATATAAATACTTGCACACATATATACATATATATATGTATTTATTTAATATTATATATGTATATATATATTTCATTTCTCTCTCTTTTTATTTTCTCTTCTTGTTCCTTTTCTTCTTCATCCCCTCCTTTCTTTTTTTTTATGTTCTTCTCCCCCCTTTTATTCATCCCCCCTTCTTTTTTTTTCGTTTTTTTTATTTCCCTTCCCCCCCTTTTTTCTTTCTTCTTTCCCTTTTTTATCTTCTCTTCTTTTTTTGAACCACCCCCGTTCGAACCCCCCCTTCCCTCTTCCCTCTCTTCGGCAGACGAAACGCCCCCCCCCTTCCTCGTCTTCTTCTTCCTCCGACCCCGGACGCCACCGTGAGCGCCACCGCCGTCGTCGCCATTGCCGTGGTGAGGGCACCACAGTGGAGCCCCCTCCCCCTTTTTCTTCTCTCTTATCCCCCCTCTCCGTCTCTTTCCTCTCCCTCTCGTTCTCTTCCCCTTTTCTTTTCTCCACCGTGGACGGCGGCTGGGGCCCTCGCCCCCTCCGTCTTCATCTCTCTATCTTTTCCTCCTTCCTCTAGTTCTCTTCCCCTCCCCCCCTTTTCTTCTCCGTCTACGGTGCCGTGGGTGGCCGGATGTGCCGCTGGGAGCGGGCGTGGCCCTTCGGGTTGGGATGGTGCCAGGGAAGAGGTCGGCCTAGGTGCCGGGGAAGGCCCCTTAGGGCGTGCCGGGGGAGAAGGCAGAGGCGTGTGCCGGCAGAGCATTCCAAGGGCGTGCCGGCGAAGGGCCTTCTGGGCGTGCCGGCGAACGGGGCTGAGTGTGCCGGGGGAGCCCTCATGGGGGCTTATCGGCGAAGTGGGGTCCTGAGCGTGTCGGGGAAGGGCACCTAGCAGCGTGCCGGCGAAGGCGGCCACGGGGTGTACCGGGCAGGTCGCCCGGGAGCGTGCCGGTGAAGGCAGTTCGCCACGGGGCGTACCGGGGAAGCCCGTTGTTAGGGCGTGCCGGGGAAGGCAGTCCGTAGTGTGTACCGGGCAGGGCGCCTCGAAGCGTGTCGGCGAAGGCTGCTTGGGGCGTGTCAGCTAGGGCAGCTTCGGGCGTGCCGGTGAAGGGGGCACTAGGGTGTGCCGGTGAGGGCACTGCAGGGCGTGCCGGGGAAGCTTGAAGGGCTGTGCCGGCGAAGGGGGCACTAGGGTGTGCCGGTGAGGGCCCGTAGGGGGAGCTGTACCGGCAAAGGGGCCAATGGGGAATTTTAGCCAGGGAAGAAGACTCCCTTGACCGGCGGACTTCTGGTGTTGCCTCTCGGGGCCCACCATGACTATGTTGGGGCCGTCACTCCTTGTGGACCCGCACCCTTGTTTTCCCTTACGCCTCTGGCCTAGGGGAAACTCTACCGAAATTTCGTCAGAAATTGGCAATATCTTATTCATTTGACCAGTAGTGAAGCTTCTTTACAGTCTTTCATTTCGTTTTGCGTGCAGCTTATTCTGATCTTTGATTTGTGTATCTTTGCAGACAAATGGCTGCCCCAAGTGGCTCTTCTGCCCCTACCGCTGCTGTTGGTGCTGACCTCATTCCGCGGGGTCCCGTGCCAGCGGCCACGTGGCTCAATGTGGAGGACCTGGACCGTGAACATGCGGAAATAGCTGCCTTGGCGGAGTCATCGGGGTCCGACAGTGAGATCATGGACTTCAGCCGGCTTGTCAGAGTTGAGAGCGGCTTCACATTTGATCGGGCCACCGAGGAGTTCCGGAAGGACTTCCCGAAGGATAGGCACCTCATTCGATTCCTGAAGCATCTGCGCTCCCGAGATGGGCGAGACTTCCGCACGATAAAGGCCGTCGAGCGGGCCATCCTACATGCCCGGGACAGTCTGTTATACAACGTCCCCAGGAGCATTCCGATGTATCTGGTGGGAGAAGCCCGGGAGTGGAAGCCGGTCCTGGGGATTGAAGGAGTGCTTCCAGCCGAAGACAAACTGGTGCGAGCGCCTCAGTTCGTTCCAGCCAAATGGGATATGTCTGCCGGCAAGGTGCACAGTGAGTCGCCCCGCTTTGGCTTATTCTTGGCTCCCCTCAAATGGGGCTATAGGGAGGAGCCGTTTATATTGGACTGCTTGGCCATAAGGTTCAAGTATGAATTATCACTGGGCAGGTTCGGGGAGCTGAAGCTTCAAGACGCCCACAATTTTCGGGAAGGGGCAGTGGAGTTCACTGAATATGTACTATTCAACTATGCTCCGTTGCTGGTCCGGGTTGGCATTTATCACAGTGTATACGCCTCTCGGTATGGCTATCCCATCTCCAAGGGCCTCTGTTGTGGCATGATAGAAGTGTTCAGCGCGGAGACCAACACTTTCTACACGGCGGAGGGCGAGGCTTCCCTGGACTTGTGGAGTCTCAGCCAGTTGAGCGGCTTGCCCATTGACGGGGAGCCTTATGAAGAAGTGTGCCTCCCTGACTTGATCAAGGACGAGACCAATGGGGATGGCTATTATTCTCTCAGGTATTCGTACCGGTATCTCATGAAGGCATACCGAGAATTATACCAGCTGTCACATGGTGGGAGGCAGCCCGCCCGTGGGGATAGAAAGAGGGTGCGCATGGCCCTGTGGTTGGAATACTTCTATGACGGGCTGAAACAATATGAAGAGTTTCCCCGTGTCGGCACCGCTGTTGCTCGCAAGAAGCGTGCGAAGCCCAAGCTTGGTGTGAAGATCCCCTCCAAGGGGCGTCGGAGCGGGCCTAATCCGATGGGTGTCGACCCGCTAACTCACTGCGCCGCCTATCTCACGTACTGGCTATGTTCGTTTGCCATGCCGTACGGGGATGAGACGGTTATTCGGCCAGACGCCATCTATCCAGCATGTCAGATGGTGTGGGGCGTCAAGCTTTCCTTGTGCCCGACGACCCTCTGCTTGATTTACAAGGCCCTGGGAGACATCAGCACCCATCAGTTTCCGAGGTAGGCCCGGTATGTGTGCCCACTACATTTCTTCAACGCGTGGGTTTGTTCGTTGTTCCCCGAGTTCACCCCGCGAGCTCTCCAGGATTGGGGGCTGATGTCGAGGATGCTGGAGTTTACCAGTGCAGAGCCAGCTTCTACCTCCATGCGGATGTTTGATATTCGGGGCCGGTTGACAACTGTTCCCCGAGATGCGGCTGGCACTATTCATTTCTGGACGTTGGCCGCGCACTCTAGCCCTCTGGTGAACAATAAGAGGGAGTGCAAGGACGATCAGGTGGAGAAGTACGTCCACCCCATCAGCCAAGAGAATGTGGTCCGCCCGCTGCTGGAACCGGAGCTGAGGGACTGGGCGCTATCCATTCGCCCAAGCGTGCTGGTGTTCAGGAAGGGGGATAATGTGCTGCTGGAACCGTATTATCCCTTCCGGTTTGGTCGCAACTTCGGGTATGACCAGCATATCCCTGTTTATCATGCACAGTTCGGCTTGCCTTCGCGGAACATACGGGGAAGTTCAGTTGCTGAACATGCTAAGAGCTGGTGGGACTTTTTCCACCGGGCGGACACTGCCTCTTTCAGGGTGCCGGCCCCGGGTCGCATTCCTCGAGTGACCCAAGACTACATAAAGTGGTGGAACGCCCAGACGGCCTTCTATCGGTTGCATAAGACCGACTGCTGGGATGGGGCCGAGAGGAGGTTCCTTAGTCGGCAATCGGTGCCAGTACTTGATATTGAGCCAGATCATCTTCTTCGGTTCAAGAACAGGCAGGAGAAAGAGGTAGCGGCATACATGGCTGCTCGTCGGGAAGCCCGGGACGCGAGGCCGACGCCGAAAGTGGAGTTGCCTCAGGTGGCGAAGGACGACTACAAGAAGACATTGCGGGATCTTTGCCGGATAGGGAGTGATCGTCTGGAGCTCATTAATTACCCGCTCCCCATGGAGGAGGAGGCCACCCCCGCAAAGAGCTGGCGTCTAGAGATGGACCTGATCTGCCCATACCGCACATTTATGAGGCGGGAGGAGAGGAAGCCCGAGAATTATAAGGACACCACATGGCTGTATGTTCTGCTGCGGGTGAATGGGCTGAAGATCGAAGATCAGACGGCCGCCATCCTGGGCAAGCGCCTGCACATCCCGTATTATTATGCCGACGGGTGGGGCATAGACCACTTCAATCTTTTCTGCCACCTCTCCTCAAAGAAGCACGCAGATCTGGGTAGCCTCACAGACCGGTGCCAGAAGGTCGAAGATGTATGCTGGCTGGTCCGAGAGGCGGCGCGTCGGGACAAGGAGCCGTCCCTGAGCTACTGGCCGATAACACTTCGGTTGTACACCGGTCCTCACGGTATTTAACCTTTCCGACTTCTTCTATTCTCGTGGTCGTGTCCTTGGCAGGTTTATCGGGTGCTAACCATGCGTGTATATGTATTTATTCTTCTTACCCGACCATCCCGATAGCACCCAGATGGTGACATACCGTAATCTTCTTCGATACGTCCAGAAGCCCGCCTACTTTGAAGCCGCACTGCCGGCTCCGACTACAGCTCCTCTGCCCAAGGCAGCGAAGAGGCCCCGGGCAAAATCGCCTGTGAAGAAGGTGGTGGATGCCGCGAAGGCGGCTAAGCAGCGGGACACAAAGCGGAGAAAAACAGAGGCGGCCAGGGCCCCGATCGCCATTCCTCCGGCGCCATGGGTCCCATCTTTTGAGGAGTTCGAAGTCGCCCGACCCGAGCCAAGCCAACCTACCGGTCAGTACCTTCGATCATCAGCGTGTCTTTTAAGTCTTTCTCTTTTTTGTATTTTCATTTTGGAGCAAAGCCCTGACACCTGACTATTTCTTTTGTCTCAGCCCCTGTGGAAGAGCCCATGCCCGCACCTATTCCTGACGCGGGGGAGCCAGTTCCTGTGCCTGCCCCTGTCACGGGTGAAGCCGCAATCGTAGCAAAGGCGACCTCGGCGGCGGCTCCGGCTTCCTCACCGCAGGCCAAGGGAAGGTCCCGAGCAAAGTCGCCTGTTAAGAAGGCGTTGGCTGCTGCCAAGGTGGCCGGGCAACAAGCGGCGAAGCGGAGACGGGCAGAGGGGCCCCCGGTCCCAGCGGCCGCCTCTCCGGTGGCCCCTATCTTGTCCTTTGAAGAATTCGAGGTCACTCGGACTGAGCCGAGTCACCATGCCGGTGGGGTTCAACGGTCACCGACGTCACCCGAGATTGATTTGCCTCCTGGGCCATCCTTGGATGGGCGCACGGCGACAATGCGCTTCTTTCTTACAGGCGACATGGAGGAACCGGCGCCTATGCTGACCCCGAGCGAGAGCGAGGCCGCGGTCCCCGAGGCAGCGGTCTCCGAGGTCGCGTCGCCCATCAAAGAGGCCATCCGCGAGCCACCTCCTGTTGCAGCAGCTGAAGGGGGTATTTACCTTTGTTGGCCTAATTGACTTCTTTTATCTTTTGGGAGCCGATTAGGTTTGATATAACCCGTGTTTTCTTCTGCGTGACAGGCACGGTAGAGGCAGTCGCGGGGCTATTCGGGCCCCGCCTGCAACTCCCGACGATGAGTCTATATGTGAGGAGGAGGCTGAAGTCCAGCGTACCGGCCTCATCTAGCCCGAGGGAGGGTGCGCCGGCCATTGACCTCGAAGTGGAGGCCCCTTTGCCAGCAAGGGGAGAGCCTGCGGCGGTCGAGTCATCGTCGGGCGAAGAGGTAGACTACAATTACTCCTCCGATGAAGCGGCTGCTGACGAGGGCGTGTCCGGGGCATCGCAGCCGTCCGAGCCAGCCTTCAGGGCCCCCTTACTTGCTGGCTCCCCGAGCTTTATGGGGAAGACTGCTGTAAGTGTGAGCTTGCTTGGGCCGGCTCCTTCCTCTCCTTCGTGGTTACCTAATGATCTTTTCTTGTCAATTCCGGGTTTCAGGGGCTTAACTTGCCGGAGGCTGTGGAAAAGGGTACCCCGGTTGCGCCAATCGACCGTCAGGTGGGGGTCGATGTGGGCTCGGGCAAACTAGCCCTTCTATTCGAGGCTCTTCAGCAAGAGTCGGCCGCAGGGACTTCAAGTGTTTCTGAAGCGGCGGACGAGCCTCTGGAGGAAGGAGAGATTGCGCCCGAAGGCCGCGTCTTCACGGTGGCCGAGGTAAGCGGGGCTTTATGGCTCTTCCCACTTCTCGTCATCGCATAATTTATTCCCGGCGACGGGCGGCTAACCGTATTTCATGTGGGCAGGTGGCGCCGACGGCCGGAAGGATGCTTGGCCGCTCTCGCAAGGCGATCACCAAGCGGAGGCCGATTACCGGTCAGCCACCAGCAGGGGGACCGACTCTGGCATCTGTTCCGGAGGTGGAGACTCTTGCCGTGCTCGTGCAGGCGGGAGGCGTCCCTCACCTACTGGTTCCACTTCCACCTCTTCCGAGGCTGCCGGCCCAGATGGAGGACCCTTTCTTGAGACAAATATTCGCGGGGCTCCGTGCACATTTGGAGGGATCCCACACGCGAGGGAAAAGTCCGTGGGCGATGGCGTCGGGTCCGGCTTTACTCGAAGCCCCTCCTTCAGCCGAAGCAGCCGTACCGGCACCCCTGCCCATTGAGGCAGTGGCAGAAGCGAACCAAGCAGAGGCAGAGGAGGCAGGAGAACACCGAGTGATGGCGGCGACAAGTGCTTCGGCGATGAACTTGGCCATTTCCTTAGCGGTGGTTGGCCAGGAATCTTCTGTCGAGCCACGCCGGCCAGGCGTCTTGACTCTTGCTCTTCCATCTTCTTCGGCCGCGGTGGACACTGATTTGTGGGCGGAGATGGACAGCACCGTGGAATTTACTCCCCCAGCCGTGCCTTCGGTCAGTCACACCTCGTCAGAGGCGCCCGTCCATCAAATGCTGGTAACGCTGCGGACGATGCTATTTGCCGACCTTTCCTTATCATACCGGGAGGTACACACCATAGTGACGCAGCTGACCGGGGCTTTACAAGTGCTGGGCTGTCCACTGGAGGAGTGGTCGCGACGAGTCTTGTTGCTATTAAAGTATATCAAACGTCGCGAGTTTCTCGAGACCCAGGCTCCCGACGCGCGCGCCGCGCTAGACGCCCAAGCGGACGAGTATTTGCAGGTCTTGGAGGCACGGCGCCATGATGAAGAGCGCCATGGGAAGGCCTTGGAGAAAGGCCAGGGCAGCGTCCGCTCCCTCAAGAGTCGGATCGAGAAGCTAGAGGGCTACCTTGCTGCGGCTAGGGTTGACCTTGCCGAGGCTGAGAAGGTGGTCGAGAGTGAGAGCGAAGCTCTCGCCGTCGCCCAAGTTGAAACGGTGTCCGTGGAAGCTGAACTCGCCCGTCTTGAGGAATTGAGGGGCTGGTTACGTGATATGATGAACTTCCCTTGCGTCGGGATCCTCCCCCTCGAGGACATCTTCAGGGGTGTTGGCTGAGCGTCGCCTCCCTTAGCTCTCTCCTTTTTGTAACACAGGGGTATGCCCCGAAGCATATGTAATCTGATCCTTCTTTAAATAGAACAGAACAGTTACAGTTTCACGTGTTCTTCGTGTATGCATTCATCCCAGAGGGACCTCTCTTCCCCTTTTTTTTTTCTTCTGTGTATATTGTTTTCTTCTTCCTCTTCCCTCCCCTCCTCTTTTTTTGTGCTGAGACACATTGGCAGGGTGTGAATCTTCGCGAGGATTCGCTTTGGGAGAACCAGGCAGGAACCCATGTCAGGGCACAGGAGAGTGCTCGCCTTCCCAGGGGGAGGACGAGGGGACCACTCCACCATACCGAACGGGCGACTCCCTAGTTTCGCCGCAATATTGGAAGCGCGTGCTGGCCTCACGCGGGGGGCCTCGGTCAGAGACCGGGTTTCTCGTCGTCCAGAGGGGCCGGAGAGAAGAGTTTGTTTAGTCAATGACCCGGACGGGGGGTCCGAGCCAAAGGGGTACTCACCGCCCGGGGAGGACGGAGAGAAGAGTTTGTTTAGTCAATGACCCGGACGGGAGGTCCGAGCCAAAGGGGTACTCACCGCCCGGGGAGGACGGAGAGAAGAGTTTGTCTAGTCAATGACCCGGACGAGAGGTCCGAGCCAAAGGGGTACTCACCGCCCGGGGAGGACGGAGAGAAGAGTTTGTCTAGTCAATGACCCGGACGGGAGGTCCGAGCCAAAGGAGTATTCACCGCCCGGGGAGGACGGAGAGAAGAGTTTGTTTAGTCAATTTCTTTTAGTACTTCCGTGGCTGCGGGGCGACGGCTAGAAATGCGAGGAGTTCCCCCTTTCTCGGCTTCCACTCTTCCCTTGCTCTTGTATCTTTCCCCCCCTTTTTTTTTACTTCTTTTTTTTTCTTCTCTTCTTTTTCTTTTCTCCTCTTTCTTTCTTTTTTTTTCTCTTCTATTTTTTTTTCCTCTTTTCCTCTTCTTCTCTTCTTTTTTTTTCTTCTCTTCTTCTCTCTTTTTTTTTCTTTTCTCCTTTTTTTTTCTCTTTTTTTTCTCTTTTCCTCTTCTTCTCTTCTTTTTTTTCTCTTCTCTTCTTCTCTTTTTTCTTTTCTCCTTTTTTTCTCTTCTCTTTTTTTTCTCTTTTTTTTTTTACCTTCCTCTTCCCCTTTTTCTCGCCTTTTTTTGAAAACCATGGATATTAGTCAAATTGTTTGGGCATCAATCACGCAAATCCGCCCAAAATAGTGCGGAGGGTTATATTATTGATTGAACGGGGGCGCCGGAGCGTGGTACAGTCTCAAGTGCCTTCCATTAAGAGGCGGGAACTGAACTTCCCTGCGATGGTTGACGATTACATAGGCCCCACCTTCGTAGACTTTTTGGACTACGTAGGGTCCGAGCCAGTTCTCATTCAGCTTACCCTTAGGGTTGGCAGCCATGAGGTCTCTTCTCTTGACCATGACGAGGTCACCCTTTTTGAATTCGCGTTCCTTGACAAGCTTGTCAAAGGCGCGTGCAATCCGGGCCTGATAGATCTGAATGTTCTGTTGGGCCTGGAGCCGCTTTCCTTCTAGACTGGAGAGTTCATCAAGCCTTCGTTCCACGTTGGTTTGCCCTTCAAGGACAAGGCCACGCTGAATGGCGACCCTGAGGGACGGTATCTCCAGTTCAACGGGGACGATTGCCTCCGAGCCATATACGAGAGAAAAGGGCGAGCAGCCTGTTGGAGTCTTGTATACAGTTCGGTACGCCCAAAGCGCCTCGTACATTCTTTCTTCCCAGTCCCTTTTGTTAGAGCTGACCGTCTTGGCCAGGAGAGTACAAAGCGTCTTATTAAAAGCTTCGGCCAGCCCATTAGCCTGTGGGTTGTAAGGAGTCGATGTCCTCCAATCAATTTTATATTTTTCTGCCAGCCGGTAGACCTTCTGGTTGCGGAAGTGGCTGCCGTTGTCTGACACAACTCGGTCGGGGGCGCCAAACCGGAATATGATATTACGGCGGACAAACCTGACCACGATCTCTCCGGTGACCTCCCGTAAGGCGACAGCCTCTGCCCAGCGGGAGAAGTAGTCGGTTGCCGCCAAAATGTACTTGCAACCTGTGGAAGATGCAGGTAAGGGACCCACGACGTCCGTTCCCCACTGGGCGAACGGCCAACTGGGCGCGGTTGGGTGTAACTGCACGGGGGGCCTTCTGGGTATGGTGGCATGCTTCTGACATTTTTGACACGACTTAGCATATTTGCAGCAGTCGTCGAACATTGCAGGCCAATAATAGCCAAGCTTCTTTATTTCAATCTTCATTTTCGGCCCGGCCTGGTGTGCGCCAGCTGTCCCGGCGTGGACCTCCTTCATGACCCTCCAGGCTTCTTCAATGGACAAGCATCGGAGGAGTAATTTCTGCTTGGCGTCGGCCACCATTCGGAATAATATTCCATTTCGGAGCTCATAAGAGTCCTTAATTCTGATCAGCCTGAGCTTCTCTTCTCTCTTCTTGGGCAGCTGCTGGTACTTGAACCACTGCATCAGGGGGTCTCTCCAGTCGGGTAGGCCGACGGCTTCTGCTGTGGTGACTTCTAGCTCTTCTTCTTCTGGTTCCTCTTCTATCATGCTGGGCATCTGGCGCTGATTTATTACTTGGATACTGAGAGATCCATCTGGAGGCACTGCCAGTGAGCTCGCCAGTTTTGCCAGGGCGTCGGCTTGTGCATTCTCCCCTCTGGCGACATGGCCTATCTCAAGGAGGTAGAACCGCTCCATGAGTCTCTTCGCCTTAGTGTGATAAGGGAGCAACTCAGGTTTTCGGACATCAAACTGTCCCTGGACCTGCTTGACGACCAGCAGCGAGTCGCCGAATACTTGGAGCATTTTGATCTCCATTTGGAGGGCCACCTGAAGGCCGATGATCAGAGCTTCATACTCTGCTTCATTATTTGTGCAGGGCTTGGTAATGCAGCAGGAAGTGTGCATCACTTCTCCGTCTGGCGATTTGAGGACGATGCCGGCTCCGGCCCGTACCTTGGCGTGTCCGGACGGGGTCGCTTCTGTTCTCGAAGCCCCGTCAAAGTATAGCTGCCAGATAGCTTGTTGGACATGATCCACCTCCAATGTCTCATCTTCGGGTAGCTCGGTGGCCAACGGGGAGCCTTCGGGCACGGGGTGTGCTGCGAAGAAATCCGCGACGGCTTGTCCCTTAACGGCCTTCTGCGGCACGTAGGTGATATCAAACTCCATGAGCAGCACGGCCCACTTGCCAAGGCGCCCCTTCGGGACAGGCTGGAGGAGGATGTGCTTGATAGGGTCAGCTCTGGATATTAGACTTACTTCATGGGACAGCATGTAATGCCTCATCTTCTTGACTGCGAAGACCAAAGCAAGGCAGACTTTCTCTATCGGAGTGTACTTGGCCTCCGCTCCCACCAATCTCCGGCTGAGGTAGTAGAGCGCCTGCTCCTTTCCCTCATCATTATTCTGGGCAAGCATTGCCCCCAGTGAATATTCGGTAGCCGCTATGTAGAGAATAAGCGGTCTGCCTTTGACAGGTGCCCCCAGGACTGGCGGGGTCTTCAGGTATTCTTTTAGCTGGTCGGGGTGCATTTTTAATCATCAGTCTGTGAAAGGGTTGGCAACGCCCCGACAGGTTGGAGATGAACCTGCGGATATAGGCTAGACGGCCCTGTAGGGACCTCAGCTCTCCCAGACTCTTCGGAGGGGGCAACTCCTGAATGGCTTTTATCTTGAAGGGGTCAATCTCGATCCCTCTATGCTGGACAATAAAGCCGAGGAACTTACCACTGGACACGCCAAATGCGCACTTCATAGGGTTCATCTTCAGCCCATACAGCCGGAGCCTTTGAAAGACGACCCTGAGGTCGCTCAGATGTTCAGCTCTCTTCTTAGTCTTGACAACTAGATCATCAATGTAGCATTCGACCTTGCTATATAGCAGCTCGTCGAAGATCTTGGTCATTGCCCGCTGATATGTAGCACCAGCATTCTTGAGGCCGAAGGGCATCCTCTTGTAGTGGAATATCCCCTTGGGTGATCTGAAAGCCGTGTGAATCCGGTCGTGGTCGGCTATCCAAATTTGGTTATAGCCGGACGATCCATCCATAAAAGACAGGGCCTCGTGGCCGGTGGTTGCATCAATCATCACTTCGGTGATAGGCACCGGGAAGTCATCTTTTGGGCAGGCTTTATTCAGGTCGCGGAAATCCACGCAAATCCTGATCTGTCCATTCTTCTTCTTCACCGGCACAATGTTGGCCAGCCAAGTGGTGTACTGGTTCTCCGCCACGAAGTCGACATCTATGAGCTTGTCGACCTCCTTGCAGATCTGGCTGATCAATTCCGGCCTCATACGCCGGGGAGACTGCTTCACTGGTTCCACTGTGGGATCAATGGCCAAGATGTGCTGAGTCACCTCGGGGCTGAGCCCAGGCATTTCTTTATAATTCCAGGCAAAGCAATCCCGAATTCTTGCAGCAACTTTGTGTATTGTTCTCTCTCCTGTAGGGGCATAAGAGCACTCAGAAAGGTCGGCCTGGGGTCACCTTCTGTGCCAAGGTTGATCTCAATCAATTCGTCGACTGTGGCCTGGCCGCGATTTTCAATTTCCGGCGGGGCTGGCGACAAATCGACGAAGTCTTGATCTTCATTGTCTTCGGGCTCGAGGACGCCATCCCCCTCTTCTTGTTCCTCATGAAGGGGCGCGGGGGCTGCATCTGTCGCGCATTCCTCCTGGACCGTAGCTGCCGGGTCCGCGGGGTCCGCTGGTGCAGAAAGGCACAAGGCCACCTCGGGATCTTCTGTATAATCATCGTAGACAGCTCCGGCGGGGGCCGGGGCAGCCGCATCTTCAGGCGCCTGGTACTGGATGGATAGTGTATAGGCTCCTCTTCTGGGGCTGTCCGCCACGTGGGGGCGTGGTGGGGCTACCACATAGTCTCCCATTCTGAGCTCGTCCCTGTCAATGAGGTTTTGAGCAATGTCTTTGAAGACATAGCAGTCTTCGATGGCGTGGCCCAGTATCTGGTGGTAGGGACAAAACAGTGGGTCCCCACTTCTTCGGGTGTCCTGCGGCCTCTTGGACCGTGGGAGGGAGACCTTGCTGTAGTGGCAGGCCCAGTCAAAAATACCCCGAGTCTTCTCTCTTGGGAAAGAGTAGGGCTTTTGCAGCTTCTCTTGGAGTGTCAGGCCTTGCCTGGTTGGCCGTCCGGTTAATGGGCTTGCCGTGTCTCTTGTCTCCCTTCTTGACCAGACGGGGACATCGGGACTGGTGTCTCGGGGTCGAGACATATAGCCACCCCACGGGCGGAGAGAGCCCTGGATGAGGTCGGCAACTAGCGAGGTCAACTCAGCCAGCCGTGCTTTTAACATCTCGATCTCCCGTTGCTGCCTATGGTACAAGGCGTACATGACGGGGTCATATCGAGGGGAATTTGGGGCATGACCCATGCTTCTGCTTCTTGCTTCGCCAGCAGGCCGAAGTGAGGGCGCCTCGGCGGTGTGCTCTTGCGAGGCTAGCCTATCGGAGAGAGAGGGGGTTTTCCTCGTGCAGCAACGGCGGAGAGGGTTCCAAAGGAACACTTCTTCGTCTTGTGCCTCCTCAGCCGGAGGCCTGGGATATACTTCTTGGTGGGCTTCCCGCAAATCTACAGCTTCCGCGGGGTCGTCGCCGGACAAGGTCGAAACCGATATCACATCAGTTTCGTAATAATCTTCTGGTGAGAAGCCCAGACCGGGGTGCTTGGTGGTTTGCAGCAACCGTCGATTCAGGTTTGGTGGGTTCCACATTCTTTCGAACATTTCCTTCCGGCTGGAGGGTTGATAGGGGGGAATCTTTTGCTTTCTGACCATTCTGGCTGCCTGGTCGGTCATATGGGGAAGTCCCACAATGGGGACGTGCGGGTCATGCAACTCGTCAGGAAACCGGCAATCATCGTCTTCCATGACTGGCTTTTCCCCGGCAACATAAAAGATGGTGGATGGCCCCTCCGGGTTAGGCACTTCAAAGGTCCTCAGCCGCTCGGCCGCTTGACAGTCAATCTCTGTAATGGGCTTGATGATCCCTGGCGGGACCCTGACATCCTCCAGCAGGTCTTCGAGGCAAGGCGTCCCCGGTGTAGAGTAGATAGGGAGAGGGGCTCCCTTAAATACCCCCCCCCTCTTGTGCAATGAATGGTACATGTGGGGGAGCCACATAACCTGGGGGCGGCGGAGGAAACCAACTGCCCGACTCCACTTTCTTCTTCCCTTTGTCTTGGGCGGCTTGGGGGGCCTGCTTCGCCTTCTCTAGATATAGATTGGCATTTGACAAGTGACACTCAAACACCTCGAACGGGTGGAGGTTGGCGAAAATTCTGACTTCCTTTCCTTCACAGGGGTACTTGATGCATTGATGCAGGGTGGAGGGCACCACTTTATTCTGGTGTAGCCAGGGCCGACCAAGCAACGCCTTATAGGAGGTGTTGGAGTTGATGACGTGGAACTGGACCTTGGTGGTGAAGTCATCAAAGGTCAGGCTGAACTCTACGACCCCCATGGGCACCTCACGTTTCTGGTTAAAACCAGCAATCTTGACATTTCTGACTTCAACCAGGTGTACATCGAAATAATGCTTTTGGTACACCCGGTATGGGAGTATATTCACTGCTGCCCCCAGGTCGATCAGGACCCTGTTGATGGGCTGGCCGTTCAGCTGCCCTTTCATGTAGAGGGGCCTGTTATGGCTGCAGGTCGGCAGGAGCATGTCGTCTTCTGTGAAAGCCACAGCTACTTCAGGTGAGGTTTCAGCCAGGCAAGCTTTAAGGTGCGCTGGCGTCTGGAGTGCGGCAATGATGGCTTGCCGTGTTTCTTCGTCCAAAGACAGCATCTCCCACAC
Organism: Amorphophallus konjac; assembly: GCA_022559845.1. NCBI lineage: Eukaryota > Viridiplantae > Streptophyta > Magnoliopsida > Alismatales > Araceae > Amorphophallus > Amorphophallus konjac. Next base: position 176,952,953 of record CM040120.1, on the reverse strand, counting down.
GGTGAACCGGGTCGGGATCTTCTTGAGGTGTCTGACTATTCGGTCGGTAGCCCGCACCTTGAGTAATTTCATCTCTTCGGGCTTGCTGCGCCTGCCCCCTCCCTGGAGCTGGGGTGTCAGGTCAGAGGATGCCAGCTTTGTGGGCTCCGTTGCAGCCTGTTGAGCCGGCGAGGCCTGCTGGGCTTCCTCTGCCCCCCGCATGAATTCGGCGAGGTTTGGGATATCACTGTTGTCCGCTTCTGGCTGAGGAAGATTTGCCGCCAGTAGAGCTTGAGAGCTGCTTACTTTTTCGGTCGAAGGAGACCCCTGGGAGCGCGCCTTCCCGCCTGCTCGGGCTAACAGGAATTCGGCGAATGAAGGGGTGCCTCGGCTCCTAGCCCCTACGGGGTAGAGACCCGTCGGAGGAGGGATCTCGGTGCCTCGGACTTCAGGGTCGGGGACCTGGTATGGTTGTTCCCCCGTGAGCATGATGTTGAGGTTATCCTGAGGAGGGCGCCCCCACTTCCTTCCCGACCTGGTGGCATGTTGGGAAGTGGAGACTTCAGCTTGATTCGCTTCCGGCGGCTCATGGGGTGGCTCTTCTTCTGTTTCCTCCAGGGAAAGGGCAGTGTCGAATAAAGCCGAGAGAGTGTTGCAGGCGATGACGACCTCCTTCTTCTTCTTGCCCCTGGGTCTTCTCTTCTTCATCTTCTTTCCTGCTGCGGTGGATGGCTGCTCTTGGGGAAGTTCAGCCCAGAGGGGAGGCTCTTTCTCTGCTTCAGCTTCTGCCCCTGGAGCCAATTCGAGTGATTTGAACTCCTCCCATGGGACGTACTCCTTCAGCTCCACGGGCTGGATTTCGAGCTGCTCATAATCTTCAAGCCCATCAATAATAGCCTGCAGTCTTTCAACCTCTGGGCTGGTCTTCTTGTGCATCCGCAGCGGGACAGAGCTCTTTTTATTGTGAGTGGGTCGCCTCATGACTAGCCGGGGGGGCCGTGTCGTGGCGAACTGGGCTTGCTGGGGGCGGTGCAGGCCGGGGTGTTGCGTCCCTCAGACGAACTCCGGGGCTGGGTCGAGGGACGTGTGCTCTTCTAATCTTTCTAGTTGCAGTCTGCCAACCTCCTTGCTCCTGAGCCGGGGTCATGATGAAGGTCTCATAAGTGGCGCGGGCGCAGGCCTCCGCCCACTCCTCAGGCAACTCCAGGTATAGCGAGACCATGTTGACAGTGGGGGTTGTGCTGGGCAACTCATGCGGTTGCGGGGGGTCTACTCTATGCTCCCCCATGTCCAGCTCCCCATTCTTGATTAAGGACTCAATAACATCCTTGAAGACATAGCAGTCTTCAATGGTATGTCCGAGCACTCGGTGGTACGGGCAGAAGCGCGGGTCGTCCTTTCTCTTTAGGTCGTCGGGCCTTTTCAGCTCTGGCAGTGTCACGTCCCGAGCGCGGAAGGTACCCGGAGATGCGCGATGAGTTTATATCAATCATGTCAATCAGAGTAGTAGTGTATTCGACACAAAGACAGAGTGCGCAAATATAAAGATAACCCAATCCATTAATTCCTTTAATAAGAATATGTCTATTACAAACCCTTGCAAATACTAGACTCAATAAAATAAAAATACAACGCTTGACTCAAGAAAAATAGAGAAAAGACAGGACTAATTGACGCTTGAGGAGCTCTAACTCTTTCACTCTTGACTTTCCCGATCAGATTGAATTCTCTCATCGTCGGACTTACCTGAAAAGTAGGGAAACACTGAGTGAGCGAACGCTCAGTAGGAAATTATATCTCAAGAACTAGCAATGGGTTTAAGTAATTACATTTTTCCATGAATGCACTATAGTTATGCATGCTCGCAAAACGACAAGATAGAGAGAGTGGATAACAATAAGATAGCAGGAAGAACTAGTCATGAACTTTCAAGAACTTATCAGGCAGATATCAAGACTTTCAAGCAAGTGTATTCATTATGTCATGTTGGAATTTGGCTATTATGTTTCAAGCAAGCGAGTATACAATTACCCTTTCTCAGGCCACGCAAGTCACGTAATATCAAGTCAAGTACAAGTACAAGATTTGTGAAATGTTCAATGAAGCTAGTCATGCACTTCGGTATAATGCCAATACCGTGATCAATCAACTCCCATGGGCACAAGTACTTTCGGGTGCTCCTCCCAGGACCAGATCGGGCCCTATATGCGCAGGCATTAATCATGTATTTTTAATATCCACTTTTGTATATAGCCAATTTGGAATTTCAAAGATAAAGCTTGTAGACACGTAGGATAGACTTTGATAGAATAGAGTCCAAAATATGACACTTGACATAGATAGGCGATAATAACGGTACAATCACGATTATCGATAAAAACTACGTGGAATTGGTTCCCTAACTTGGGTACCATGACAAACAAGTATGGACATTCTTTATATAGAATTGAGGTCCACAAGAACATCAAGTTTAATATAGAATTGGGGTTTACAAGAACATCATAACAATGTCATGCTTTACCCCGTTCATTAAGATAATTCTCATATCATACACATGGCATGACATGAGGGCCGGTATACCATGTTTCTATAGAGTGACATGGCAAAGATTGTGTAATGGGTTTTTATGGTACAACCAGCTCAGTCGGCCTTGAGGGAATCCAAAGCTCGAGGAGTCTTACGGAGGTCTCTATGACTAACTCGCTAGTCCAAAGGAACGGAGTGTCCAATGGAGAGCTTGTATGTCAATGAGAGTTAGTGGGTAAACAATAAAATATCATGAAACATGGGACTATATTCACGGACTGGAATATAGTGCCGATACATATAGATATATATATATATATATAGATATGAAACCCTCGGTTAACAGTAACAGTGAAAAATAGTGTCACAGGAAAATAGCGACTTAATCTAAGTCATTACTTATCAAATTAACGCCTTCTATAGCGGCATTTATTTATAAATTTGACGACTTGTACATCAGTCGTCCCTTCAATATTTCTATTCTACAGAAAATCAATATTCTGGAATTTTAACACAAACGTGCCCTGGACAGGGGCGTTACTTTTCAATTAGCGCCCTGGTCTGGGGCGTCAGTTCAGTAGGAGACGACCTAGACAAGGTCGTGAATTCAAGAATTTACCGATTTTCAGACAATAAAATTTCAGGAAAAAGGATACATGATCATGACAGGAAAAATAGCAGGATTTCACAGGTATACTCATGCAATATATTAGATTCATGGTTACATAGATATTAAATTTTAAACGTGGGTATTTATTAATTACATGCAATTGACGACTTCTGGGCAGGGCGTCAAAACAATAATTAGCGCCCTAGTGTGGGTCGCTTCTTTAAATTAGCGCCCTTGTCAAGGGCGTTTCTTTTTGAAATTACATAGAAAACATCTGAAACCACAATAAAACTATATGCATGCACGACCGATGATATTGTTAAGATCTTAAGCTAGTTTGGGCTACGATCTTGAGAAAACCTACCTTGATTAATACTAACTGGTGAACGGATGAAGGTTTGGAGGAGAAAACGATGCTCTGTTCGTAACAGAGTCTTCTTGATCACCGGAAGAAGAAGAACTTCACGTCCTTTAATCTATATGATAGCCCTTTCTCGATGCAGGCAACCTACAGGAGAATAAGATGAAGAAAAATTAACATTCTTCATGAGTTGATCGAAAGTAGAGGCAGGAAGAAGAACATAAACCTGTTCTTCACGCACAGCAGCAGAGCAAAACTTCCTTCGACCAAATAGCTTTTAGGGTTCGATGGACAAGGTTATTTATAGGATTTTGGGGATCCTAATAGGGTTAGAGTTGTATTGGAAGTAATACTTCCATGATAGAGTCATTACCCTACTCCATCTTCCTCGTAGTTATCCAGAAACTTGCTCTGGATAGTCTCCTGGGTCGAACGAAACTCGAACAGAATTCACGCCTTAGGCTAGGTCGTGTGTTTTAATTGACGACGTTGTCGTAGTCGTTTCTTATTAAAAACGCGCCCAAGGTGAGGGCGTTTCCTTTCCATTCCTTAATTTTATTTCCCGTCGTTTGAAATTTGACGCCCTCTTGTGTAGGCGTCCTTTTTAAATTAACGCCTTAGACAGAGGCATTTCCTTTTGAATCAGCGCCTTGATAAAAGGCGTTATTTTCCTCTTGATTAATGATTTACTTATTTAGGCTCTTCATCATCTATTTACTTATCTTTTATTTTAATTTGATTTATTTAAAAATCTTATTTTTTCCAGGGTTGCTACATCCTCTCCCACTTAAAAGAATTTGGTCCCCAAATTCCATAGTATATATATATATATGGAGAGTGTAGCGTATATACCTTAAAATAATTCTGGAAATTGCTTCCTCATGAATTCCTCGGTCTCCCATGTGGCTTCATGATCGGAGCTCTTATTCCATTGTACTTTTAGCATGGGAATAACCTTATTCCTTAGAGTGCGTACTTCACGATCTAGTATCTTTATGGGCTTCTGTTCATATGTGTGATCCTTCTGGATAACTAAGTCTCCATGTTCAATAATATGTGATGGATCGTGTACATACTTCTTCAACATAGATATGTGGAACACATTATGTACCTCGGACAATTGAGGAGGCAATGCGATGCGATAAGCCACCTCGCCAACTCTTTCCAGTATCTCAAAAGGTCCAATGAATCTTGGTGTAAGCTTGCCCTTAACACCAAATCTCCGTATGCCACGTCCCGGCGATATCTTGAGAAATACATGATCTCCGATTTGGAACTCAAGATCTCTCCTTCTCGTGTCGGCATAAGCATTTTGCCTAGACTGAGCAACTTGCAGTCTTTCTCGAATCAATTGTATTCTTTCAGTGGTAACCCTTCCCATGTCTGGACCTAATAATTGTTTTTCTCCAACTTCGTCCCAGCATAAGGGTGATCTGCAACTCCTTCCGTATAAAGCTTCGAAAGGTGCCATTTGTATACTTGCCTGGTAGCTATTATTGTATGCAAATTCCACCAACGGTAAGTGATCATGCCAGCTTCCATCGAAATCAATGATGCAAGCTCTGAGCATATCTTCAACCACCTGATTAGTTCTCTCGGTCTGACCATCCGTTTGAGGATGAAAAGCTGTACTAAAGTTAAGCCTTGTTCCCAACGAATGTTGTAGTCCCTTCCAAAAATGAGAAGTAAAACGGGGATCTCTGTCAGACACGATTGAAACATGAATACCATGTAATCTGACTATTTCCTTGATGTATAATGCGGCCAAAACATCAACTGACTATCGACTCTTTATTGGCAAGAAATGCGCCGATTTAGTCAATCGGTCAATAATAACCCATATTCCATCATGTCCTCCTTTTGATTTAGATAAACCCATGATGAAATCCATACTAATATTCTCCCACTTCCATTTGGGAATATCTAGAGGATGTAATTTTCCAGCAGGCTTTTGGTGTTCCGCCTTGACCTGTTGGCAAGTGAGACAACGTGCTACATAGTCTGCTATTTCCCTTTTCATGTTGGGCCACCAAAAATTCCTCTTCACATCTTGGTACATTTTGGTCGATCCAGGATGAATCGTGTACCTTGATCTATGAGCTTCAACTAAGATCTTCTTCTTTAACTCGGGACAATCCGGTATGCAAGTTCTATTCATGAACATTAATCTTCATTCACAAGTTATTTGGAAATCAGATTGTCCTTCCAGTTTGCCTTTGATCTTTATTAATATTGGGTCATTATCTTGAAGTGCTTGTATTTCAGCTAATAGGTCTGGATGAATGCTTATATGAGATAATGTGACACATTGAAAGTCTGTTTCCATGCTTATATTGAGTTCAGAGAATTGCTCCAGCAATTTCCATTCTTGAATCATACAATTGGCTAACAGTGCTCTCGGCTTTCGACTAAGGGCATCTGCTACATGGTTACCATTTCCGGGATGATATTGTATATTGAAGTCGAAGTCCTTGAGATATTCTAGCCAACGTCTTTGCCTCATATTTAGTTCCTTTTGTGAAAAGAGATACTTGAGACTCTTGTGATCAGAGTATACAGTAAACTGTACTCCATAAAGATAATGTCTCCATATTTTGAGTGCAAATACCACCGCGGCCAATTCTAAGTCATGGACGGGGTAGTTCTCTTCATGCTTCTTCAATTGACGAGAAGAATAAGCTATAACCTTTCCTTGTTGCATTAGAACACATCCGAGGCCAATGCCAGAAGCATCAGTGTATACCTCGAATTTCTCTCCTTCCATTGGTAACGCTAAGACCGGAGCTGCAGTTAGATGATCCTTGAGATTTTGGAAGCTTCTTTCGCATTCCTCACTCCATTCATAACGGATCTCCTTGCGAGTTAACCTTGTAAGCGGCATGGCGATCTTAGAGAAATCCTTGATGAATCGCCTGTAATAGCCGGCAAGACCTAAGAAACTTCGGATCTCGCTAGCATTGGTCGGTCTTTCCCAATTCTTCACAGCTTCAACCTTTGATGGATCTACAGATAATCCATCCTTTGATATCACATGTCCGAGAAAAGTTACTTCTTCAAGCCAGAACTCACACTTGCTGAGCTTGGCATATAATCGGTTTGTCCTTAATATTTGTAATGTAATCCTCAAATGCTCCTCATGCTCTTCCTTAGTCTTGGAATATATTAATATATCATCAATAAAAACCACCACGAATTGATCTAAATAAGGTCTGAATATACTATTCATTAACTGCATAAAGGCAGCAGGGGCATTTGTTAGTCCAAAAGGCATAACAACAAACTCATAATGGCCATACCTGCTTCTGAATGTGGTCTTATGAATGTCATCATTCTTGATCCTTAGTTGGTGATATCCTGACCTGAGATCAATCTTTGAAAAATACTTGGATCCAGATATTTGATCAAATAACTCATCGATTCTCGGCAGTGGATACTTGTTCGTGATAGTGAGATGATTCAACTGTCGATAGTCGATACATAACCTCATGGATCCATCCTTCTTCTTCACAAATAGTACAGGCGCTCCCCACGGGGAAGTACTCGGTCTAATGAATCCTTTCTTAAGAAGTTCCATCAATTGCTCCTTTAACTCCTTGAGTTCGGCAGGGGACATCCTATAAGGTACCTTAGAAACAGGTCCAGCACCAGGGACCAAGTCGATGGTGAAGGCCACTTCTCTCTGTGGGGGTAATCCAGGCAAATCTTCCGGAAACACATCCGGAAATTCTTGCACAACTGGGATATCTTCTATCTTAGTTTCCTTAGCCTCCTTAATCCTGACAAATGCAAGGAAAGATACACATCCTTTCCTGATTAGCTTGCTTGCTCGGAGAGCCGAAATAAAAGGTGACTCGCTCCGACTCTTAGGGCTAGAATAGACTAGTTCTGGAAAGTCCTTGAAAGTAACCTTGCTATTGCGGCAATCGACTGTTGCCTGGTATTTGGATAACCAATCCGCTCCTAGTATGACATCATACTCCTTTAGATCTAAACATATGAGATCGATAGAAAGATTTATTCCTTTTACCAAGACTTCACAGTTTTGATAATGGTGGGTAATATAGGTTTCGTTTCCGAGAGGAGTAGATAAAATTATTTTCATCCATTCCGGTTCCATAGGTAGTGGGTTAGCAAACTTCTTGGAAATAAAAGAATGTGATGCACCCGTATCAAATAAGACATGTGCATACTTGGAAGAAACTTTTAGTGTACCTTCTACTAGTCCGCCTTCTTCTTCTTCGGTCTCCTTAATTGCGTGAAGACGAGCGTTCTTGGTTACCGGGCGCTTTCCGTCACCAGTTTGATCATTAAGTAATGGGCAATCGGGAATCCGATGCTCACGGCTCCCGCAACGGAGACATGCTCCAAGTTTCCTCCAGCACTCTTCGGCTTTATGACCAGCCTTGTCACAATGCTTGCATATTATATTCGAAGGTGTAGTAGTGATAGAGAAGGGCTTGGTCTTCTTAAATTTTTGGTCTTGAGAAGAAGTACCTCCAGTGCTAGGCCTCTTCTTGAAGTTGGGTTTAAAGGAACCCGAACTTGTAACTTGTTCCTTCTTATCCTTCCCACGGATTCTATCTGATAGCTCCGTGGCATCTTCTAACAATTGAGCTCGGCGTACTATCTCTGAGTAGACCTGAATATCCATTGGCGCCAGCTGGGTAATATATTGGGGCCTGAGCCCATTAAGGAACCTCCTAGCTTTCATCTTCTCGGTGCTAACTAAGTGCTTAGCATACCGAGACAATCTAGAGAATTGTGCCTCGTACTCCGCCACCGATAATGACCGTTGCTTGAGTGCGGCAAATTCGGTAGCTTTCTTTTCTTGGACTCGGTCTGAAAAATATTTATTGTTGAAATGTTCCACAAATTCTTCCCAAGTAATTTGGTCTTGATTTATAGTAGCTTCGACTGACTCCCACCAGCATCGGGCATCCCTTTCTAGTTGGAAAGCATCTAATAAGTCTTTATCTTGATCCGTGCATTACATAACACGGAATATACGCTCCGTCTCCCTGATCCAGTGCTCTGCGTCATCCGGATCAGTAGAACCCATGAATTTGGGAGGGTTCATGTTCTTGAAGACTTGGTGGAGACTTCCGGCTCGTTGTGCACCTCCCTGTGCTACTTGTTGCAGCACTTGGGTCATGCCTTGGAGTGTACGCTGCATGTTGCGCCACTGAGCACGTTTGGCAGCCATTATCCTACAATTACAATAACTATGTTAGTATATACTCGCGTTAAGGGCTTTTAAGTTTTTATGTTAACTCAACCCTTGGTTCTACCCAATCTCACTGGTTAAAGGTTTGAACCTATCCTTGGACTTGGGTTTTTCTAGGAATTGAATACCCTAGGCTCTGATACCACAAAAACTGTCACGCCCCGAGCGCAGAAGGTACCCGGAGATGCGTGACGAGTTTATATCAATCATGTCAATCAGAGTAGTAGTGTATTCGACACAAAGACAGAGTGCGCAAATATAAAGATAACCCAATCCATTAATTCCTTTAATAAGAATATGTCTATTACAAACCCTTGCAAATACTAGACTCAATAAAATAAAAATACAACGCTTGACTCAAGAAAAATAGAGAAAAGACAGGACTAATTGACGCTTGAGGAGCTCTAACTCTTTCACTCTTGACTTTCCCGATCAGATTGAATTCCCTCATCGTCGGACTTACCTGAAAAGTAGGGAAACACTGAGTGAGCGAATGCTCAGTAGGAAATTATATCTCAAGAACTAGCAATGGGTTTAAGTAATTATATTTTTCCATGAATGCACTATAGCTATGCATGCTCGCAAAATGACAAGATAGAGAGAGTGGATAACAATAAGATAGCAGGAAGAACTAGTCATGAACTTTCAAGAACTTATCAGGCAGATATCAAGACTTTCAAGCAAGTGTATTCATTATGTCATGTTGGAATTTGGCTATTATGTTTCAAGCAAGCGAGTATACAATTACCCTTTCTCGGGCCACGCAAGTCACGTAATATCAAGTCAAGTATAAGTACAAGATTTGTGGAATGTTCAATCAAGCTAGTCATGCACTTCGGTATAATGCCAATACCATGATCAATCAACTCCCATGGGCACAAGTACTTTCGGGTGCTCCTCCCAGGACCAGATCGGGCCCTATATGCGCAGGCATTAATCATGTATTTTTAACATCCACTTTTGTATATAGCCAATATGGAATTTCAAGGATAAAGCTTGTAGACACGTAGGATAGACTTTGATAGAATAGAGTCCAAAATATGACACTTGACATAGATAGGCGATAATAACGATACAATCACGATTATCGATAAAAACTAGGTGGAATTGGTTCCCTAACTTGGGTACCATGACAAACAAGTATGTACATTCTTTATATAGAATTGAGGTCCACAAGAACATCAAGTTTAATATAGAATTGGGGTTTACAAGAACATCATAACAATGTCATGCTTTACCCCGTTCATTAAGATAATTCTCATATCATACACATGGCATGACATGAGGGCCGGTATACCATATTTCTATAGAGTGACATGACAAAGATTGTGTAATGGATTTTTGTGGTACAACCAGCTCAGTCGGCCTTGAGGGAATCCAAGGCTCGAGGAGTCTTACGGAGGTCTCTATGACTAACTCGCTAGTCCAAAGGAACGGAGTGTCCAATGGAGAGCTTGTATGTCAATGAGAGTTAGTAGGTAAACGATAAAACATCATGAAACATGGGATTATATTCACGGACTGGAATATAGTGCCGATACATATATATATATATATATATATACATATGAAACCCTCGGTTAACAGTAACAGTGAAAAATAGTGTCACAGGAAAATAGCGACTTAATCTAAGTCATTACTTATCAAATTAACGCCTTCTATAGGGGCGTTTATTTACAAATTTGACGACTTGTACATCAGTCGTCCCTTCAATATTTCTATTCTGCAGAAAATCAATATTCTGGAATTTTAACACAAACGCACCCTGGATAGGGGCATTACTTTTCAATTAGTGCCCTGGTCTGGGGCGTCAGTTCAGTAGGAGACGACCTAGACAAGGTTGTGAATTCAAGAATTTATCGATTTTCTGACAATAAAATTTCAGGAAAAAGGATACATGATCATGACAGGAAAAATAGCAGGATTTCATAGGTATACTCATGCAATATATTAGATTCATGGTTACATAGATATTAAATTTTAAACGTGGGTATTTATTAATTACATGCAATTGACGACTTCTGGGCAGGGCGTCAAAACAATAATTAGCGCCCTAGTGTGGGTCGCTTCTTTAAATTAGCGCCCTTGTCAAGGGCGTTTCTTTTTGAAATTACATAGAAAACATCTGAAATCACAATAAAACTATATGCATGCACGTCCGATGATATTATTAAGATCTTAAGCTAGTTTGGGCTACGATCTTGAGAAAACCTACCTTGATTAAGACTAACTGGTGAACGGATGAAGGTTTGGAGGAGAAAACGATGCTCTGTTCGTAACAGAGTCTTCTTGATCACCGGAAGAAGAAGAACTTCATGTCCTTTAATCTATATGAGAGCCCTTTCTCGATGCAGGCAACCTACAGGAGAATAAGATGAAGAAAAATTAACATTCTTTATGAATTGATCGAAAGCAGAGGCAGGAAGAAGAACATAAACCTGTTCTTCACGCACAGCAGCAGAGCAAAACTTCCTTCGACCAAATAGCTTTTAGGGTTCGATGGACAAGGTTATTTATAGGATTTTGGGGATCCTAATAGGGTTAGAGTTGTATTGGAAGTAATACTTCCATGATAGAGTCATTACCCTACTCCATCTTCCTCGTAGTTATCCAGAAACTTGCTCTGAATAGTCTCCTGGGTCGAACGAAACTCGAACTGAATTCACGCCTGAGCCTAGGTCGTGTGTTTTAATTGACGACGTTGTCGTAGTCGTTTCTTATTAAAAACGCGCCCAAGGTGAGGGCGTTTCCTTTCCTTTCCTTAATTTTATTTCCCGTCGTTTGAAATTTGACGCCCTCTTGTATAGGCGTCCTTTTTAAATTAACGCCTTAGACAGAGGCATTTCCTTTTGAATCAGCGCCTTGATAAAAGGTGTTATTTTCCTCTTGATTAATGATTTACTCATTTAGGCTCTTCGTCATCTATTTACTTATCTTTTATTTTAATTTGATTTATTTAAAAATCTTATTTTTTCCAGGGTTGCTACATCCTCCCCCACTTAAAAGAATTTGGTCCCCAAATTCCATAGTATATATATATATGTGGAGAGTGTAGAGTATATACCTTAAAATAATTCTGAAAATTGCGTCCTCATGAATTCCTCGGTCTCCCATGTGGCTTCATGATCGGAGCTCTTATTCCATTGTACTTTTAGCATGGGAATAACCTTATTCCTTAGAGTGCGTACTTCATGATCTAGTATCTTTATGGGCTTCTGTTCATATGTGAGATCCTTCTGGATAACTAAGTCTCCATGTTCAATAGTATGTGATGGATCGTGTACATACTTCTTCAACATAGATATGTGGAACACATTATGTACCTCGGACAATTGAGGAGGCAATGCGATGCGATAAGCCACCTCGCCAACTCTTTCCAATATCTCAAAAGGTCCAATGAATCTTGGTGTAAGCTTGCCCCTTAACACCAAATCTCCGTATGCCACATCCCGGCGATATCTTGAGAAATACATGATCTCCGATTTGGAACTCAAGATCTCTCCTTCTCGTGTCGGCATAAGCCTTTTGCCTAGACTGAGCAACTTGCAGTCTTTCTCGAATCAATTGTATTTCTTTCAGTGGTAACCCTTACCATGTCTGGACCTAATAATTGTTTTTCTCCAACTTCGTCCCAGCATAAGGGTGATCTGCAACTCCTTCCGTATAAAGCTTCGAAAGGTGCCATTTGTATACTTGCCTGGTAGCTATTATTATATGCAAATTCCACCAACAGCAAGTGATCATGCCAGCTTCCATCGAAATCAATGATGCAAGCTCTGAGCATATCTTCAACCACCTGATTAGTTCTCTCGGTCTGACCATCCGTTTGAGGATGAAAAGCTGTACTAAAGTTAAGCCTTGTTCCCAACGAATGTTGTAGTCCCTTCCAAAAATGAGAAGTAAAACGGGGATCTCTGTCAGACACGATTGAAACAGGAATATCATGTAATCTGGCTATTTCCTTGATGTATAATGCGGCCAAAACATCAACTGACCATCGACTCTTTATTGGCAAGAAATGCGCCGATTTAGTCAATCGGTCAATAATAACCCATATTCCATCTTGTCCTCCTTTTGATTTAGATAAACCCATGATGAAATCCATACTAATATTCTCCCACTTCCATTTGGGAATATCTAGAGGATGTAATTTTCCAGCAGGCTTTTGGTGTTCCGCCTTGACCTGTTGGCAAGTGAGACAACGTGCTACATAGTCTGCTATTTCCCTTTTCATGTTGGGCCACCAAAAATTCCTCTTCACATCTTGGTACATTTTGGTCGATCCAGGATGAATCGTGTACCTTGATCTATGAGCTTCATCTAAGATCTTCTTCTTTAACTCGGGACAATCCGGTATGCAAGTTCTATTCCTGAACATTCCTTCACAAGTTATTTGGAAATCAGATTGTCCTTCCAGTTTGCCTTTGATCTCTACTAATATTGGGTCATTATCTTGAAGTGCTTGTATTTCAGCTAATAGGTCTGGATGAATGCTTATATGAGATAATGTGACACATTAAAAGTCTGTGTCCATGCTTATATTGAGTTCAGAGAATTGCTCCAGCAATTTCCATTCTTGAATCATACAATTGGCTAACAGTGCTCTCGGCTTTCGACTAAGGGCATCTGCTACATGGTTACCCTTTCCGGGATGATATTGTATATTGAAGTCGAAGTCCTTGAGATATTCTAGCCAACGTCTTTGCCTCATATTTAGTTCCTTTTGTGAAAAGAGATACTTGAGACTCTTGTGATCAGAGTATACAATAAACTGTACTCCATAAAGATAATGTCTCCATATTTTGAGTGCAAATACCACCGCGGCCAATTCTAAGTCATGGACGGGGTAGTTCTCTTCATGCTTCTTCAATTGACGAGAAGAATAAGCTATAACCTTTCCTTGTTGCATTAGAACACATCCGAGGCCAATGCCAGAAGCATCAGTGTATACCTCGAATTTCTCTCCTTCCATTGGTAACGCTAAGACCGGAGCTGCAGTTAGATGATCCTTGAGATTTTGGAAGCTTCTTTCGTATTCCTCACTCCATTCATAACGGATCTCCTTGCGAGTTAACCTTGTAAGCGGCACGGCGATCTTAGAGAAATCCTTGATGAATCGCTTGTAATAGCCGGCAAGACCTAAGAAACTTCGGATCTCGCTAGCATTGGTCGGTCTTTCCCAATTCTTCACAGCTTCAACCTTTGATGGATCTACAGATAATCCATCCTTTGATATCACATGTCCGAGAAAAGTTACTTCTTCAAGCCAGAACTCACACTTGCTGAGCTTGGCATATAATCGGTTTGTCCTTAATATTTGTAATGTAATCCTCAAATGCTCCTCATGCTCTTCCTTAGTCTTGGAATATATTAATATATCATCAATAAAAACCACCACGAATTGATCTAAATAAGGTCTGAATATACTATTCATTAACTGCATAAAGGCAGCAGGGGCATTTGTTAGTCCAAAAGGCATAACAACAAACTCATAATGGCCATACCTGCTTCTGAATGCGGTCTTATGAATGTCATCATCCTTGATCCTTAGTTGGTGATATCCTGACCTGAGATCAATCTTTGAAAAATACTTGGATCCAGATATTTGATCAAATAACTCATCGATTCTCGGCAGTGGATACTTGTTCTTGATAGTGAGATGATTCAACTGTCGATAGTCGATACATAACCTCATGGATCCATCCTTCTTCTTCACAAATAGTACAGGCGCTCCCCACGGGGAAGTACTCGGTCTAATGAATCCTTTCTTAAGAAGTTCCATCAATTGCTCCTTTAACTCCTTGAGTTCGGCAGGGGACATCCTATAAGGTACCTTAAAAATAGGTCCAGCACCAGGGACCAAGTCGATGGTGAAGGCCACTTCTCTCTGTGGGGGTAATCTAGGCAAATCTTCCGGAAACACATCCGGAAATTCTTGCACAACTGGGATATCTTCTATCTTAGTTTCCTTAGCCTCCTTAATCGTGACAAATGCAAGGAAAGATACACATCCATTCTTGATTAGCTTGCTTGCTCGGAGAGCCGAAATAAAAGGTGACTTGCTCCGACTCTTAGGGCTAGAATAGACTAGTTCTGGAAAGTCCTTGAAAGTAACCTTGCTATTGTGGCAATCGACTGTTGCCTGGTATTTGGATAACCAATCTGCTCCTAGTATGACATCATACTCCTTTAGATCTAAACATATGAGATCGATAGGAAGATTTCTTCCTTTTACCAAGACTTCACAGTTTTGATAATGGTGAGTAATATAGGTTTCGTTTCCGAGAGGAGTAGATAAAATTATTTTCATCCATTCCGGTTCCATAGGTAGTGGGTTAGCAAACTTCTTGGAAATAAAAGAATGTGATGCACCCGTATCAAATAAGACATGTGCATACTTGGAACAAACTTTCAGGGTACCTTCTACTAGTCCGCCTTCTTCTTCTTTGGTCTCCTTAATTGCGTGAAGACGAGCGTTCTTGGTTACCGGGCGCTTTCCGTCACCGGTTTGATCATTAAGTAATGGGCAATCGGGAATCCGATGCTCACGGCTCCCGCAACGGAGACATGCTCCAAGTTTCCTCCAGCACTCTTCGGCTTTATGACCAGCCTTGTCACAATGCTTGCATATTATATTCGAAGGTGTAGTAGTGATAGAGAAGGGCTTGGTCTTCTTAAATTTTTGGTCTAGAGAAGAAGTACCTCCAGTGCTAGGCCTCTTCTTGAAGTTGGGTTTAAAGGAACCCGAACTTGTAACTTGTTCCTTCTTATCCTTCCCACGGATTCTATCTGATAGCTCCGTGGCATCTTCTAACAATTGAGCTCAGCGTACTATCTCTGAGTAGACCTGAATATCCATTGGCGCCAGCTGGGTAATATATTGGGGCCTGAGCCCATTAAGGAACCTCCTAGCGTTCATCTTCTCGGTGCTAACTAAGTGCTTAGCATACCGAGACAATCTAGAGAATTGTGCCTCGTACTCCGCCACCGATAATGATCGTTGCTTGAGTGCGGCAAATTCGGTAGCTTTCTTTTCTTGGACTCGGTCTGAAAAATATTTATTGTTGAAATGTTCCACAAATTCTTCCCAAGTAATTTGGTCTTGATTTATTGTAGCTTCGACTGACTCCCACCAGCATCGGGCATCCCATTCTAGTTGCAAAGAATCTAATAAGACTTTATCTTGATCCGTGCATTGCATAACACAGAATATACGCTCCGTCTCCCTGATCCAGTGCTCTGCGTCATCCGGATCAGTAGAACCTATGAATTTGGGAGGGTTCATGTTCTTGAAGACTTGGTGGAGACTTCCGGCTCGTTGTGCACCTCCCTGTGCTACTTGTTGCAGCACTTGGGTCATGCCTTGGAGTGTACGCTGCATGTTGCGCCACTGAGCACGTTCGGTAGCCATTATCCTACAATTACAATAACTATGTTAGTATATACTCGCGTTAAGGGCTTTTAAGTTTTTATGTTAACTCAACCCTTGATTCTACCCAATCTCACTGGTTAAAGGTTTGAACCTATCCTTGGACTTGGGTTTTCCTAGGAATTGAATACCCTAGGCTCTGATACCATAAAAACTGTCACGCCCCGAGCGCGGAAGGTACCCGGAGATGCGCGACGAGTTTATATCAATCATGTCAATCAGAGTAGTAGTGTATTCGACACAAAGACAGCGTGCGCAAATATAAAGATAACCCAATCCATTAATTCCTTTAATAAGAATATGTTAATGACAAACCCTTGCAAATACTAGACTCAATAAAATAAAAATACAACGCTTGACTCAAGAAAAATAGAGAAAAGACAGGACTAATTGACGCTTGAGGAGCTCTAACTCTTTCACTCTTGACTTTCCCGATCAGATTGAATTCCCTCATCGTCGGACTTACCTGAAAAGTAGGAAACACTGAGTGAGCGAACGCTCAGTAGGAAATTATATCTCAAGAACTAGCAATGGGTTTAAGTAATTACATTTTTCCATGAATGCACTATAGCTATGCATGCTCGCAAAACAACAAGATAGAGAGAGTGGATAACAATAAGATAGCGGGAAGAACTAGTCATGAACTTTCAAGAACTTATCAGGCAGATATCAAGACTTTCAAGCAAGTGTATTCATTATGTCATATTGGAATTTGGCTATTATGTTTCAAGCAAGCGAGTATACAATTACCCTTTCTCGGGCCACGCAAGTCATGTAATATCAAGTCAAGTACAAGTACAAGATTTGTGGAATGTTCAATCAAGCTAGTCATGCACTTCAGTATAATGCCAATACCGTGATCAATCAACTCCCATGGGCACAAGTACTTTCGGGTGCTCCTCCCAGGACCAGATCGGGCCCTATATGCGCAAGCATTAATCATGTATTTTTAATATCCACTTTTGTATATAGCCAATATGGAATTTCAAGGATAAAACTTGTAGACACGTAGGATAGACTTTGATAGAATAGAGTCCAAAATATGACACTTGACATAGATAGGCGATAATAATGGTACAATCACGATTACCGATAAAAAGTAGGTGGAATTAGTTCCCTAACTTGGGTACCATGACAAACAAGTATGGACATTCTTTATATAGAATTGAGATCCACAAGAACATCAAGTTTAATATAGAATTGGGGTTTACAAGAACAGCATAACAATTGATATAGAATTGGGGTTTACAAGAAATCATAACAATGTCATGCTTACCCCGTTCATTAAGATAATTCTCATATCATACGCATGGCATGACATGAGGGCCGGTATACCATGTTTCTATAGAGTGACATGACAAAGATTGTGTAATGGGTTTTTATGGTACAACCAGCTCAGTTGGCCTTGAGGGAATCCAAGGCTCGAGGAGTCTTACGGAGGTCTCTATGACTAACTCGCTAGTCCAAAGGAACGGAGTGTCCAATGGAGAGCTTGTTTGTCAATGAGA
This sequence comes from Amorphophallus konjac, assembly GCA_022559845.1. Classification (NCBI taxonomy): domain Eukaryota; kingdom Viridiplantae; phylum Streptophyta; class Magnoliopsida; order Alismatales; family Araceae; genus Amorphophallus; species Amorphophallus konjac. Next base: position 176,935,316 of record CM040120.1, on the reverse strand, counting down.
GTTAGTGGGTAAACGATAAAACATCATGAAACATGGGACTATATTCACGGACTGGAATATAGTGCCGATACATATAGATATATATATATATATATATACATATGAAACCCTCGGTTAACAGTAACAGTGAAAAATAGTGTCACAGGAAAATAGCGACTTAATCTAAGTCATTACTTATCAAATTAACGCCTTCTATAGGGGCGTTTATTTACAAATTTGACGACTTGTACATCAGTCGTCCCTTCAATATTTCTATTCTGCAGAAAATCAATATTCTGGAATTTTAACACAAACGCGCCCTGGACAGGGGCGTTACTTTTCAATTAGCGCCCTGGTCTGGGGCGTCAGTTCAGTAGGAGACAACCTAGACAAGGTCGTGAATTCAAGAATTTACCGATTTTCAGACAATAAAATTTCAGGAAAAAGGATACATGATCATGACAGGAAAAATAGCAGGATTTCACAGGTATACTCATGCAATATATTAGATTCATGGTTACATAGATATTAAATTTTAAACGTGGGTATTTATTAATTACATGCAATTGACGACTTCTGGGCAAGGCGTCAAAACAATAATTAGCGCCCTAGTGTGGGTCACTTCTTTAAATTAGCGCCCTTGTCAAGGGCATTTCTTTTTGAAATTACATAGAAAACATCTGAAACCACAATAAAACTATATGCATGCACGACCGATGATATTATTAAGATCTTAAGCTAGTTTGAGCTACGATCTTGAGAAAACCTACCTTGATTAAGACTAACTGGTGAACGGATGAAGGTTTGGAGGAGAAAACGATGCTCTGTTCGTAACAGAGTCTTCTTGATCACCGGAAGAAGAAGAACTTCACGTCCTTTAATCTATATGAGAGCCCTTTCTCGATGCAGGCAACCTACAGGAGAATAAGATGAAGAAAAATTAACATTCTTCATGAGTTGATCGAAAGCAGAGGCAGGAAGAAGAACATAAACCTGTTCTTCACGCACAGCAGCAGAGCAAAACTTCCTTCGACCAAATAGCTTTTAGGGTTCGATGGACAAGGTCATTTATAGGATTTTGGGGATCCTAATAGGGTTAGAGTTGTATTGGAAGTAATACTTCCATGATAGAGTCATTACCCTACTCCATCTTCCTCGTAGTTATCCGGAAACTTGCTCTGGATAGTCTCCTGGGTCGAACGAAACTCGAACTGAATTCACGCCTTAAGCTAGGTCGTGTGTTTTAATTGACGACGTTGTCGTAGTCGTTTCTTATTAAAAACGCGCCCAAGGTGAGGGCGTTTCCTTTCCTTTCCTTAATTTTATTTCCCGTCGTTTGAAATTTGACGCCCTCTTGTGTAGGCGTCCTTTTTAAATTAACGCCTTAGACAGAGGCATTTCCTTTTGAATCAGCGCCTTGATAAAAGGCGTTATTTTCCTCTTGATTAATGATTTACTCATTTAGGCTCTTCGTCATCTATTTACTTATCTTTTATTTTAATTTGATTTATTTAAAAATCTTATTTTTTTCTAGGGTTGCTACAGGTAGTGTGATTTTGTTGTAGCTGGTTGCCCATTCGAACAGAAGCTTAGACTTGTCCCGGGCAAAGGAATACAACTTATTTCTCATCTTCTCCCTTAGTGAGGGGCCTTCCCGCCGTTCTGTGGCTCTGGGCGGAGGAAGGTCGGCAGCCCCCTTGGCTTTCTCTTTCTGTTTTTCAAAAGCCTGGAAATCTAATGTGTGCACCTCAGGGGGAGCTGGCTTCTTCTCGGCCTGCCTGGCTCTTTGGCTTGACATGGCCGGGGTGGAGGAGTATCGGGCCAAAAATGCCTCGATCTCCGCTACCACATTGTTGAGGCGGTCAAATGTCTTGACCTCGGTGCCGATCATCCTTTCCAGGATATCTTTCTGCAAGTTCTGTTTGCAGATCTGCACCGCATCCTCCTGGTGTGGGGGACGCCTGCACCTCATGCTGATGTTCCTCCATCTCTTAATATAGTCGAGGGCCGACTCGTCATTCTTCTGTCTTGTGGCATAAAGTTCGGCCACGGTGACCTCTCGTTATGCAACATAGAATCTTTCTTTGAACTTCTTTTGCATGTCGGGCCAGTCGGCGACAGACCCGGGTGGCAGGCCGGAGTACCACTCAAAGGCAAGCCCGGTGAGTGTCGAGCCGAAGAACTTCAGGAGGTAGGCCTCATCAGCAGCCAAGTCCCCCATGACATTCACATAATAAGCAATGTGCTCCCTGGGGGATTCTTGCCCGTTGAACTTTTCGAACTTGGGTGGCTTGGTGCCGCCGACCGGTAACTTCTTCGCAGCATGGTGAGCCGGGTAGGGCACCCGGTAGATGTCGAACGGCGTCTGATCCCCGTCACCTCTCTCGGCCAGTTTCATGTCTATCATCTATTCCAGCATCAACCGGCTAACCGTTGCCGGGTCGACCGGACTCGGATAAAAATGGGCGGGCTGTGCGCTCGGGGTAGCCAGCACGGTCGCCTGGGGGGCCATGAGGGACCCTTGGGAAAGCAAGGCCTGTGGCGGGACTGGTGCGGTGCAGTGTGCCTGCTGCAGTGACGCGTCTCCGAGAGGGTTGAAGGTTGCTGGAAGGGCTGCTTCTGAAAATTGCCCCATGTCCCTAGGCGCTTCGGGTAAAACCTCGGTCTGCCAGGACGTCGGGGGCGGTGTGCTCCCTTCATTCAATTGCTTTTTGAGGGATTCAATTTCCTGCTGGAACCGCTGCATCATGAGCAGCATTGCCGGGTCAACCGTGGGGAGGCTGGGCATGCCCCCTATCTCCTCGGCCGGGGCGTCCTCGGATGATGTCGAGGGTCCGCCACTCGTGTCACCGGTGGTGACCACATTGGCCGTGAGGGCCGAGAGGGGCTCTTCAGGTAAGGTCCCTTCGGCTCCTGTGGGTGCCACGCCGCCTGCCGCTTTCCCCCTTCTCGTGAGGGGTCCCGGCCTGACGGCGATTCTGGCCACTTCTTCCGGATCGTTGGGCAAGGCCCCGTACCGACCGTGAACTTCTGCCATGTTGCAGGTGAATATTTGCCATCTCTTGTTCTTGCTTCTCTTTGTCTCTCTCCTGGATGATCCTCCTGGGAACACCAGTCTGTCGAAGACCGATCGTCGGGGCGGCGTTTCCTCCCGTACAGGGGACTGGCGCGGCTCCTCCGAGCGATTCCTCGACTCCGCGCTGGGTGCGGGTCGGGCTCCTTCTTCTGGGAAAGCAGAGGCCATTGCCCCCAGCAGTCTCTGGCGGCCGGCGGGGGTGTTGCCCGGGCCTCGGAGGTAATTCCTTATAGCCTGCTCGATCCCTTCCCACTCCTGGTCAGGGAGAGCAGCCTGCGGTTGCATGTCGATAATAGTGGCAGGGGGAGAATAGGCCTTGAGTGCTGGGCGGGCAGTATTGTGTCGGCACCCTCGGGGACGACGGTGGACATTCTCGGACGGCACCGGGATGACGGGTGCCGGTCGGAGAGTTGGGGTCATCACCTCGACCCTGCCATCTCGTCGGGCCCTCCTCGGGCGGGAAGTGCTGGGCCCTGCCTGGGCGGGTGCAGTGGGCTGGGCCTCCTTGGGTACCCAGACTTGCTTCAGTTTGGCCGGCCTGTGAGCCGGCACCTTTTTCGGTGCCGCCGCTGGGGTTGCGGGCGTGGCCCTCTCTTTCAGCTTCTCCAGTCCTTGGAAAGAGTTGCGGACTGGGAAAGTCGGGACGATACGGTCCGGTGTCACTTGGGACCTCTGCCCGTCCAGACGGACTTGGAGGGCCCCAACAGTCATGGACTTTCCAGAGTTGGACGAGCGGCGCCCCGAGCCGGCGCTGGTATTGCTCCTCCGGAGCCTTCTTCGGTGGGATGCTGACCCTTGGTGGGAAGGGCCGGTAGTTTGGTGCACGTGGTGCACGTTGCAGCTCAGCGTCGTTGTGGGGACGTTGTTGTTGTTCTTGGCCGTAGCTCGGCCGACAGCAGCTTCGACGGCCCCCGGAGCAGGAGCGTTGATCTGGGACTCCTCGGGCGCCTTCACCTCAAGAACGTTGACAAAGGCCACCCCCAAGAAGTTGGGGAAGCCTACGATGGGAGGGAAGCTCCCGAAGTTGAGGGGGACCACCAGGTAACCCCCTCGGACGTGGTTCTCGACGGGCTGAGGGCCGCAAGTGACAGCCATGGTTGGCACCATGATGCAATTCTCTCTCTTTTATTTGAGAAAGTAACGCAATTAGTATTACAAGAAGGGGGCCGCGGGGCCCCTAATTTCGGCAAAGAGATGAAGGGTGGATCGGTCCCACTGGGCGTGCCAGAACTATGGACTCACTTTTCGCTCGGCTCGTTGCGTTTGGTTTCGGCTGGGCTGGTGGCGTTGGTCTGTTAAGTGCGTGGGCGTGCCAGTCACCGAGGTGACAATTTATTCGGGCTCCGAAGAGCCCATGGTGTGCTCGATCTGACTTCGTCAGGCGATTGTGTGGTTCGTGTCGGGACCGAATCCCGTCGCACCATCAAGGTTACAACGTCATTTACATCCCCCATACGAGGGAATACCCTTGATTAATTGCCGAAATTAGGGGCCCCGCGACCGAAAAGAATAATACTGATTGCGAGAGAGAGATAGGGGCAGATCACACTGGGAGTCGTGCTCAGACCACAAATCGTCGGCCGTGTTGGTCATTCGTGGACCTTTTCATGTTCGGACACCGGTCCGTGATGGGAAGGCGACGGGAAAAATCGGGACGAGTCCATTCAAATGTATGCCGAGCGCCCGGCAATTTCAATGATAACTCAGAAGGCGTCTGGAACGAGAAACAAATCCGATTCGGTCGGGATGTCGGCCCGAGGCTAGGTCGGGGCCGGACCATGTCGGGATGATTCCCAAGATCCGAGCCCGGCCTGAGAGGGCGGCATTGTTGTTCCTTTTTCCCCGGGTCCCGGGGAGAGATGGGGCTGCGGTGTGGGCCCTAGCATTTTTTTTTATCTGGGATTCTCTTGATTAAGTGCATCTCTTTTCTCTATTGCCTATTACTTCTTTATGCTTTTGCTCCGGATGATTTCTCTTCTTTTATTCATTATTATCATTATTTTCTTATTATTACTATTTTGATTATCCTTTATTACCCCCCCCACCTCCTTAATCATTATTAATGTTGTATGTTCAGAGTCCTTTAATTAGCATAATTTTCGTTAATTTATTTGCTATTGTTAATGCCCTTATCATGCTCTCTCTCTCTCTCTCTCTCTCTATATATATATATATATATATATATATATATATATATATGTGTGTGTGTGTGTGTGTGTGTGTGTGTGTGTGTGTGTGTGTAGTGTACCGGCGAAGGGAATAGGGTGTACTGCTGGGAGACCCTAAGGGGAGTGTGCCGGCGACGGGTGGAAAAGGTGTACCGCTGAGGGAAAGAGTGTACCGCTAAAGGGTGTGCCACTGGGGCAATCAGGGGTGTACCGCTGGGGGTTCAAGGGGCGTGCCGCTGAGGGAAAGAGGTGTGCCGCTGGGTGCTAAAAGGGCGTACCGCTGGGAGGCAACAAGGGCGTACCGCTGAGGGAAAGAGGTGTACCGATGAAGGGGTGTTGGAGGATAGAGGTAGTGTGCCGGAGAAGAGGCTTTGAAGCGTGCCGCTGAAGGCTGGGAGGAGTGTGCCGGCGAAGGGATTGGATGAGCATGCCACTGGAAGATGACTAGAGTGCACCGTTGAAGGGCCAATCAGGGCGTGATGGTGGAGGTTCAATCAGTCTTCAATTCTTTATTTTAAGGCTTTTCTTTTCTTCTTGTTTTAATTTTTATGCAGTTTTATATAAACCTCTCCCTTGTTTTGTTCTGTTCGGCCTCTCTGCCATAAGTCGGAAGTTCGGCCTGTCGTGGCGTTGATCAGTTCGGTTTTTATCATGGTACCGGCAGTGGCTTGATTAGTTAGAAGGCTTCATCATTAATTATTTTGTTCGTTTGTTGCCTCCTTTTGCCTCATTTAATCATGTTGTTATTTTCTGACAAAAATTCGGCAGCATCTCCCCTTGACCCGGGGCGTAAGGGAGATAAAGGGAACGCGCCCACATGGAGTGGCGGAACCCGACAACTGGAGGTGGACGCCCGAGGGCAGCAACACCTTTATGGGGCCTCGGAAAACCGTAGAAAACCATGAACGGAGGGCTTCTAGTACTAGGCAGAATGGGCTGGGGGTTGGCGGCGGAGAGCGTACCGCTGGGGGGCCAGAAAGTGTGTCGCTGAGGGCCTAAGGGGTATACCGGCCAAAGGCAACGGGGTGTGCCGCTGAGGGCCAAAAGGGGTGTGCCGCTGAGGGCCAGAACGGCGTACCGGCCAAGGGTCAACGGGGTGTGCCGTTGAAGGCCAAAAGGTGTGCCGGCCAAGGGCTGGAGAGTTGCATCGCTGGAGGATTAAAAGAGCTAAGTGTGTGGGCTGGGAGACCTACAGGCTATTCAGGGAAAGAAGGGGATTTCAAGGCCGAGGAAGGGCTGCTGGAAATGAGTGAAGGACCCACAAGGCCAGGCTTCAAAGGGGAGGCATCACCTTGATACGGTGACTCGAAAGAAATCAGAGAAGCGGAGAAAACGGACAACACACTGCATGCATTGTGAGGGCGGGAGTAAACCATCAGACATAGTAGGAAAGACCCAAGAAAGGTGACTTTTCATTCATGGGAAGCAAAGGGGCCGAGGCCCTACGTATACATTGACGGACATGCCCGAGCCAAGGTCACGGGCAAGAAAGAAAACCCGAAAGCAAAAGAAAGGGAAGAGGAAAGCAAGGAAATCCATGGAAAGGAAGATGTTGGGGCTGAAGTGGGGACGATCGTCCACCCCCCCCCCTTTCTCTAACACTTCCCCCCGTTACATCAAGCCCTTCTTCTCTCTTACTCTCTCTTCTTCCCGGTGGCCGTCGGAGGGAGCTCACGCCGGAATGCCTCTTCTTCCCTTTCTCTCTTCTCCTCTGGTCTCTTCTTTCTTCTCTGTGGGTGTGTCTCTGTCTGCCTCTGTCTCCTTCTTCTCTTTCTCCTCTGTTCGTCCAGTTGAAGCGGGAGTCCCTTTATACTCCCTGCCGCCGGAGCCTTGAGCACGACCGTCGAAGGCGGGAAGCAGCTCGTCATGATGATCAAGCTTGACTCTTCCGTCCTGGGTGTCAGGGGACTAGCCTGCCTGGCCCAGTCATTGGTCGACACCTCGGATCGGCCACTGCGCGCCGAAGATGTGTAGGGCATGGGCACCACGTCGCTTGGCCGTTGAAAGTGCCTCACGCTGTGCCGTTGGCGGGCTGCACAAGCGTGCCGCAGGAGAGCCAAAAAGGAGTGCCGCTGGAGCCTCCTGAGGGCATGCCGCTGGAGCCTCCTGAGGGCGTGCCGCTGAAGGCCCATTGGGGTGTGCCGCTGAAGGCCCCTGGGGGTGCGCCGCTGAAGCCAATTGGGGCGTGCCGCTGAAGGCCATTGGGGGCGTGCCGCTGAAGGCCTTGGGGCGTGCCGTTGAAGGCCATTGGGGCGTGCCGCTGAAGGCCTTGGGGCGTGCCGTTGAAGGCCATTGGGGCGTACCGCTGAAGGCCTTGGGGCGTGCCGTTGAAGGCCATTGGGGCGTACTGCTGAAGGCCTTGGGGCGTGCCGTTGAAGGCCATTGGGGGCGTGCCGCTGAAGGCCTTGGGGGCGTGCCGTTGAAGGCTAAAATTGGGCATGTTTCTGACCCCGTTCTGAGCCCGTTATGGACACGAGTCGTGTCCTGTTTGGCTCTTCTCGAGGCTCACGGCTTGTGGGCCTTTTTGTGCTTGGTTTCTCTTCTCTGTTGTGACCCCTGGAGGCGACTTCACGACAATCTCTCACGGGGCTTATTTACTCGGGCCGTTGTTGATACTGGGCTGAGTAGGATATCATGGGTGTGCAATTTTTGGTGTCCACAAGCGACCCCCGGGCCTTAGCCAACTGCTCAATCAGCGCCTCGGCTTCTAGCCGGCTCGCCCGTGCCGAGTCCCTGAAGGCGGAGAATTCCCGTCGGAGCCCCTCATGTTCCTCGCTGAGGCGGGCCAGTTTCCTCTCGCACCCCCCGAGGGTCCAGGCAAGATTCGACCGCTCCGCCTCCGCCCGAACGTACGTCTCCGTCATTAAGGCTGCCGTCCGAGCTATGACTAGGCCGCCCTCCATAAGGACATCGAGGATTCCGGCGGGGGAATAGCGCTTGTCTCCCCCCCTCGTCTTCGCGGCAACCTCTCGGCAAACCCAATAGAGGTCGCCCGAAACACCGAGTCTTCCCAAGGCCTCCGACATGGAGATCCGCTCCCCACCGGACGCCCCGCCAGAAGGTTCGGGTCGAACAACGGGGCCGACCGCCCCGCACGCCGCGGTCGGTTGGGGTTGCGACGCCTCTCCGGGCGAACCCCCAACCTCGACCGACGCCGCAGGATCGGCCGCACCAGGAACTTCAAGCACTTGGGGCTGCGACGCCCTCGCGGGCGAACCCTCATCCCTAGCCGTCTCGGCCCGTGCCTCGTGGCCCGAGACATCACCGACCTCGACCGGTCTCCTGGTCTCGGCGACGGCCACTTCGGCACCGATCCCCTCCATCCCCGGGGAGGGGAGTACCGACCTATCTCCACCCTCTGAGGGGCCCCTGGTCTCCTCGGCCCCCTCTCGCCTGGTAGGTGGGGGAGCCAGCCCTGAAGGGTCGGCCCCATCTTGCCCCCGAGAGGGGAGCGCCGCTGAGCCTGAATCACCCCCGGCGGCGATAGGATGGCCGACCTTCTTGGCCCGTTTCTTGGCCTTCGCGGCTTCCCGCAATCTCCCTTCTAGGGGGTCCTTGCGCTTCACCCCGCCAGACCGCAAAGATCCCTCGGAGGCCGCCCCCTTGCCCTTATCCTGGGCTTGGGACCAACCCGCGGGAGCAACAGGTTCATCGGCCGCCGAATCATCCCCAAAATCGACGACCTCGGTGACCTCTTCCAAGGGCTCCCGCCGAATGTCTTCAATGAAGAAGAGGATTCGGTTAGGAAACGAAAAGTCGACCCTCCGACCCCACAACAGAGTCCGAAGAATGGCACCTGATGGCCTGAGCTGTGTAAGCAGATACCGCTCCACGTTCTCCAGCGTCACCAGCTCCTCAGTCGACCGGCGATTTGTCAACAAGCGAGCGGCGTACTCCTCCACATCGGCGGGGAACTCCTCCTGCCGCGGGGGGAGATTCAGATGGAAGTTGGACATAACCTGGCACCTCCAGGACTCGTCCACCGCTTCCGCGTTCACCCAGAAAAATTACCTCTTCCACCCTTTGTGCGAAGAATCCTTCGCCGCCAGCGGAATACAACTTCGATTCCTGAGCGCCTGGATAAAAAAGAAGCCTTTCCCCGCCGACGGATGTGCCTTCAGCTTGAAGAAATAGTGAAAGAGATCCAGCGACGGGGGAACCCCCTGCAGGCGGCAGAGGATCCGAAAGGCAGAAAGCAGGAGATACGAGTTGGCCACCAGCTGAACAGGCGCCAACACGAAAAAAAATGAGGAGCTTCAAGATGAAAGGCTCGAAGGGGAGGCAGAATCCGCTCTTCCACGCCAGGAGAAAAGTACAAATATGGCCCGTGCGGCTGTCCAAGCTCGTCTCATACGGGGCAGCGGCTACGAAGCTATACCGGAGAGGCAGGCGAAACCGATGCTCCAGTTTCTTCACGTCGGCCTCCCCCAACTCGCTGCGATTGGGGACGGGCTCCCGCCTCACCTGCTCAATTTTCGAGCGCAGACCCGCCATCGAGCTGGAAGAAGAACCTTCGCTAGAGCTCGAAGACTCCAGAGGAGGAGGAAGCCGCCGGATCGCCTCCGCGGTTACGCGCGCCAACTCCTCAAATGGCCCCGCAAGGGCTTGCTCCTCCGCTGTATCTTCACGGCACATCAAGGAGCCCCAGAAGCAGAGAAATGGAGGAAAGGCCGACAACCCTGAAAAGACTGGGAGGAACGAGTAGCGCCCTACGCCTATAAACCCTCACGGGAGGCGGCGCGCTGTTTCAACCTCCGAGAAAAAGGGGGCCCTTTCATTTCAAAATCCGTCAGGATCATTATGACTATGGGCCCAGGCGACCACTACACGTGGCATCATCACGCCAACAGGATTCCACCCACCCGAGCCACGCCGGTCCAAAGCCTCAAAAGAACTACTCAACCGAGCCTCCTTGGCTCGGGAGTAGGAGGGGGACAAGTGGAGAGGGGGATTCCTGCAGCCCACTCAAAGAGCAGACCCAACTAGGCCCAACACGGCCCAACGAGGCAACCTCGCCCAAGTGATAGCCCACAGGGCCCACTCGGAAAAGCCCAATAAAACAATGCTCGAGGAAATAACTCTCCTAGGCGGCCCCAAGGCTCGGAGAGCCCGAGCCTCGGTCAGGTCACAGGAAGACCCGCGCACGAGCTACCCCTCCGCCCGAAGGGGGGAAGCGCCAGCCGGTCTATCCGACCCATCTCCTCACCGAGCTAGGCCTATCGCCCGATAGGGCCGGCCCCCTTAAGCTCGGGACGACCGATGAAATGTTAATCATTGCAGCCGTTAGAGTCCACAGCGGGCCAAATGCTAAGAAGTCCAGGAGCTCCGGTTTTCCCGCGAGGATAACGCCCCCATGATGAGGCCATCAAAGCCCACGACAAGGACGTAACCTCCATCGGAGACCTCTCAACTTGCAGGACTCCAGAAGGCGACGCACTATAAAAACCTGGGATACCCTCCGGCGAAAGGCAAGTCAAGAAGGGTATGATTCCACCCCCAAACTCCTGAGCAAGGACCACTTCACCCCATCGGTGGTGAGGGATCTCGCGCCCTCATCTCCCCCTCCCTATCGCTGCTCCCACCATTGCTCTACTGACTTGAGCGTCGGAGGATCTTGCCCCAGGGAATCCCCCTGGGCCCTCTGACCCGTTTCCCTGTCTTGCAGTTCATCATCTTGGTGATTACCAGCCAGCTCAGGAACCAGCGCGAGATTTCGCCTCTTCAGTGGTCTTTAGCCTGCGGAGGTTGATCCTTTAGAAAAGAACAACTTGCTACCTTGTGGTGCTTGTTTCCACAACTAAGGCATACACATAATTTCCACCAACATTCTTTTGACAGATGATTTCTTTTCCCACAATGTTTACACTTCTTTTGTGGCACATCCTGAACATCCTGTCTATCTCCTCCCTTTATTTGCATTCCATTAGAAGACTCATTACTATCATTAGGTCTCTTCTTACCATTCTCGGTCCTTCTTGCTAACTCCTTCTTTTCTATCCAAGCCTTGACTCTTTCCATCATCTCCAAGGCATCCTATAATAATTGAGCTCTTTTAACCATCTCCGGATAAGATTGTATATCCATTGGCGCCAACTGAGGAATAAGCTGATGTCTTAACCTATTCATAAATCTTTTAGCCTTCATTCTCTCTGTCATAATTAGATGAGGCACATAACGAGACAACCTTGAGAATTGGGCCTCATACTCAAATACGGACATACTCCTTTGTTTCAATGATGTGAATTCCACAACCTTCCTTTCTTTAATTCTCTTGAGAAAATATTTATCATTAAAATATGCTAAGAATTATGCCCATGATACTTGATTATCGGGCAAGGTTGCTTCTACGGACTCCCACCATCCCCTAGCATCCTTTTCAAGCTAAAACGTAGCCAATATGACCTTATCTTGGTCCGAACATTGCATTATCTGGAATATCCTTTCAACCTCCTTTACCCAATGTTCCGCCTTGTCTGGGTTGGTGGATCCATTAAACCTAGGGGGATTCAGTCCTAGAAAATTCCTATGTAATTTTCCTGCATCACGATTCACTCCACCTTGAGCCACTTGTTGGAGGGCTTGAGTCAAACCTTAAACCATCTCACGCCATTGATTTTGCTCAGTTGCCATCTGGCTAGAGACTTGATTCTACAAAACAAGCCAAGAATTAATTACTTATCTCTTCTTCTCTTTTTGAATTAGCACATTTTAATTGGAGAGTGAATACATTTTAACACTTAACCCATGGCTCTATCCAATCTCACCAGGTGACCAGAAGGAACGATAGGGATTATACGACCTAATACTCAAGGGAACCTATACCTATGGACAATAACCTAGGGTTTAAATAACCTAGGCTCTGATACCACTTCTGTCACGCCCCGAACCGATAGTAGCAGAATGCATTGCGCGAAACCTGGCAGCGAATAGTCATGAATAATCAGAGCAAACCATAAAACATAAATACAAGGCCAGACAATATTGTCAAAAATATAATTCTTATAAATATCAAAAGGGCAAAAATACAATCTAGACTCATCTTGCGATAATAAAAGAAAGACTCCAAGGTACAGGGCTAGACCCAAGAAAAGAAAAAGACACTAACGCCAATCCGCTAGAGTACTCATCACTCTTGCCCTTCCCCATCTGATTGGTTGTCTTCATTTTTATTAAGAGAAACTGGGTGAGCAAAAATGCTCAGTAGGAATTACATGTCTATAACTAGACTTGCTTAAAGTGATTAATCTTTTCAGCAATGTATAATCATGCATGAATAAATGCGAGTCAATATAAAGAATATAGCAATAGGATAGGCATGAAATAACTAGCACGAAAAGTTGAATAGAGTTGCAAGATATATCAATCATGGGGTTTCCACATCATGTCACGAGATATTGGTTATTGATTGTCAAGTAAATACCCTTTCTTGGGAAGGGGTTAATGATGATCAAGCACTCAAGTCAGTTCAAGAATTACCTAATGAGCCAGTATTCTTTCCTCATAGGTTTGTCAATGATATCTTATACCTCATGAGCCAGTGGTCTTTTCTCATGTGTTTATTCATTATTTATTCAGTATGCCACATGAGCATGTGGTCTTCCCTCATGGGCTTGTTTATAGCTCATTTCAGTATACCACATGAGCCAGTGGTCTTTCCTCACGGGTCTATTCATTATTTATGCAGTGTGCCGCATGAGCCAGTGGTCTTCCCTCATGGGCTATCAATAGTTCATTTTACCTCATGAGCCAGTGGTCTTCCTCATGGGTTTATCATTAGTTTAGTACTTCCGTCCTACTGGACATAACAATCATGCGGCCGAAGGCCCAATAATCACTAGACGTTATTTAGCAGACAAGTTCAAGGGAATTAATGGAAGATCAAACCACAAAGTGTAGGAATCTGGGTAAATTAGCGTCCACTTAGGATGCCGTAAATTTAAGAATTCACGTCGACTATATGGACGCTTGGCGACGACTGTCCTAGACGGCAATTCTGGGCAGTCTCTAGGTTCTCACAGAAACCCATCAGAGCGTTCTATGCTGGCTAGGAGACCATAACAAGTTTAAGGGTTTTGAGGCTACGACCAGCCCAATGATCGAAGAGGGAATCCTTCGATGTCGGGGTCTTACGGAGGCCTTAGAGAAAAGAATTTTCAATCCGGCGAGAGGAATTCCTCACGAAGGATCCTTCTAACTCCAAGAAATAGGGTGTATCGCGTATCAAATAATAAAATACGGACTATGTCATGGCCTTGACACCATAGTGCCAGGCGACCCGCGGTATTGGTCAAAAATAGTGAGAAAACAGAAAGATAGGAAATTCGCGTCCGTATGAGAATGTGCTAATTCTAGAATCCGCGTCTCATTGAAAAGACGCCAATTTACAATTAACCAAATTAAAATAAAGTTATTTCATATTAGCATCCTTATAAAGAGGCGCTAGTTCTTTAATACGCATCCATGCTAAAGACGCGAATTTAATTTATTAAATAAGTATAAAATAATTAGAAAAGACGTAATAATAAGGCCGCCTGTAATAGTTTGTTATTATATACTTTTACATAAAAAAAAGACCATGTACAAAAATTATAATAGTCCAACCATAGTAAACTATCTACGGTAACTATAAGTTTACGGTTTTAGCAGGTTACTGTTCATGAAGGTGATGAACAGTAGTATTCTACAAATAAATGGAGATGTTTAGAACTAAATACATGATAATTAAGAGAAAATTGCAAAGATCATGAATACATTTATATATATTGTAATTTTTTTACTAATTTTGATAATAAAATATGAATTTTCTAAGATTTAAATATAATTTGTTGAAATTAAAATTTGAGACTAATGCAACATATGCTAAATAAAATAAAATAAAATAGTGACAATTCATATGGTCGCATGTTCCTAAGAGTTTGAAATTTTTTTAAAAAAGAAAGGGCATCGTTTGAACCGATTTGCAGAAGTAAGAGGGACATGAAAGATATTAATAGATTTTAAGTGATGTAACTATTATATGAAAAAGAATGGGCGACTGCGCGTGGGCGCCCATTCTCTTGTTTATGAATAGCACAACACTTCTTTAAACTTCAGATTCTTTGATGTATACATGTTGGAATCACGCAATCTATATTCCAAAATGAAGAGCACGAAAAACTCTAGATGTTCAAAAAAAAATTGCTTGAGAGGAGGTCTATCTTAGGATGTGAAAAAGGAGATACCATCCCCACGACCTCGCTCCTTGCCCCAGCAACATCCCTAGAAAATTTCATTGCCAAAGGTCACCCCGACACCCACGGACAAGCCGTTAAAGCAAAACGCTATAACTATCGTGCTATAGTGCCGAATGCAGATTCAATGTGTAACTTTAATAACCCATCTAATTAGGTAATTAAAGTATTAACTAGTTAATATTACTATGTAAGGGCGTGAAAATTTAGAGAAAAATGTAGGGATTCCAATCATATATACTTTGTCTTTTTTAGATATGTGGTTACATGGATATGATATTTTTAGCACGTGGTGCTTATTAGTTAGCTAAGATAGCTAGCCACGCAACTGCGTTCGTCGTCCATACAGAAAATGGGAAAAAACCTCATGCAGGGAATTAACAGAATCACGATGCATGGAAATTAATGTGCAGGTGTATCATAGGGTTTGATCTGGGTTAGAAAAAACCTATTGGATGATGGAAGAAGACAGACGACGCTCCCTCAAGTTTAGAACGCAGGAGGAAGAGGAAGCATCAGAGGATGTCGATGCACAAGAAAACCCTCTCCTTCGAACGCAGTAGCAGCAGGTAGCTCTGCTTTGTCCGCGGGGTCTATTTATAAAGATCTACAATCTTAAGAGTCCTAGTGCGATCCTAGTATCCTAATTGGCTTTGAATTCTATAAATCCTACTATGTACGGGTATCCTAATTGATTTAAGCTTCCTCCAGATAGCCCTCAACCTTCTCTATTGATGGTCGCTCTCCACGTTTGACCAAAGAACCTTGATGCACCCTATGCACAAGTCATCTTAATCCCCTACGTAAGAAGCTTCCCAAATGCAACAGGGCCTTGTTTTTGTTTTTTTTCCACGTTTGAGTAATGGGGGCCTATTATAAAACGTAAGCACACACACATTATTTGTTTCGTAAAAAGGTCTTGGCAATTGTTTTTTTTTGTTTTAATGCAAACCTATTTAATACATATTCTAAACCCCTTAATAAAAGAGAAGCCCATTATACTTATATATGTATGTGTGTCCTCAAAGCACACTATGTATTTATTTATCCTCCAAGCCCATTAGCTTATTGGAATTAAAGGCTTTAAGGTTAATTTGGGTTGGGTTTATATATATATTTGTAAAATTTATCATTTCAATTTTTCTATGGATTTTATTTTTTATAATTTATTAGGGTGCTACACTAGATGCTCCTTAATACGAGAGAGGTCTCAAATAGGGACAGTCTTGACCCTCAAAAGTGAACTTTCATGCAATATCTAGCCAGTGAGGGCTGTCAAATATAAATATATGAAAATCAATGCAAAATTATGGAATCAAAGGCATGGCATGAGTGGCAGTACAGTTCCCCGCGGGACGTCGTGAGCCCGGTCGCATACGTGCCTGATCAATAGGTCCCAAAATCTAAGGCACAAAGTCCCGGCGCAACAGACTATATCTTTGAGGGGTAATGCCCTGGAAGGAAGTTGAGTCCTGATATTTCCCATCCTGCATGAATGCTTATCTCCAGTTTTCTTCTGCTTCTCCCTCTTAGACTGGGTTGTATCCCGGATATGGCCTTAGTAGGGGCACTGTTATTAGAGGCGGTTGGTTGTGGTGAGTCACCCTCACATGCACGCCCTGCTCAAAGGGGAGCTCTTAGCAAGAAGGGGAGGAGCGACGACCGCTGGCATGTAGTTTATCCCATTTGTGGGTGCGGCAGTTAGACTTGTCAAATAAAAAAATTCTAAAAAATCAAATATTGTCAAAAATTCAAAAAAAATAAGATATTGTCAAAAATCCAAAAAAATCAAATATGTCAAAATCTAAAAAAATATCAAAAAATTGTCAACAAAATCCAAAAAAATGGGTATTTGTTCCTTTGTCATTTCTATCTATTTGTTTTGAGAATAGATATAGTATGTTTCCTCAGTGTGCAGGTTACAGGTACTCAAGCTTTCCTCACTTCATATTTTGCTCTATTTGGTTCCTGTCCACATCTTGTAGTATGTTCCTCATTTCTTCAATCTATACTCTCGATCTTTCTGAAGCTCATGTCCTTCTCAGCTTTTCCGCTTTATCATGTCTCCATGAGAGAGCTTTGCCTCACGATTATGAACCTAGTGGTTCTGCTTCATTTTGATCTAGGGCTTTGGTTGAAGAGCGTATTTGTTATGTTGTTGTCGTCTCCAGTATTATTGTAGTCCCTCTATGTCATCACACGTGTTATCTTTTGTCCCTCCGTGTCATCCCAACATATTGTCTTTTGTCACATATGTTGTCTCTTGTCCCGCCATGTGGTTTTTGTCTCCTGTATTGTTGTTGTCCCTCCGTGTCATCCCACACATGTCTTTTTTCTCCCATGGTTGTTGACCCACGCGTCTTTGTCCCACCATGCTCTTGTCCCACCATGTCATGTCATCTCATGTCTCACTGTGTGTTGTCCCACCACGTCGTGTTATCTTGTCCCACCGTGCCTTCAATCCTACGCACGCTTGCTGTTTGTTCTTGTGGTGTTTGTTATACGTTTTGTTCATCCTTGTAATATTATGTTAAATTCATTTTCACTATGTTTCATTCATATTTGTCTTGTTATATTATGTTCATCTTTATATTCATGTTGTTTTGGTTGTCTTATACAAAAAATCTAAAAAAAATGCAGTTTCGCTTGCGCATGTAAGTTAGGTATGCCACTCTATCCCTTCTCATTGTTGCATTACTATATGGTATTCTACGTTATTATAGCCTCTCAAGGACCGGTTGGTTGTCCGTGTGTTCTGGGATCTGATGTTCCCCTTTAATAAAGACGATGTTGATCTGGAGCATATGGTTAATCGTTGGATAAGTCGTTAGTTTGAGTCGGGTGGGGGACGATGGACTCTGTCTCGCACACCGTGGTTACAAGAAGACTCTTGACCCTGTCTTGTTTGATCTAGCAATATTATCCTTGAGTACTTTCTATTTTATGCTTTTCTTTGTATTCATTTTGATGATTTCTTTATTTTAGCCCAGCATACTGATCATGTCATTTTTGAGCACTCACGCCTCGAAATCTTTCAAGGTCTTCTCCTCAGCAACGGTTAATTGCACTCCAATTCTCTTAGATAAGAGATCCTCATTTCACTCTGAATTTGAATGTTTGCCCTGATCTATCAGCTTAGTATGGTTGGTCAGCGTGATTCCTGTCTGGATTTTATCTCAGTTCTACTTTCCCTTTTCCAGCCTTTTAGCTGTGGCTCTTTTCGATACCCCCATTGGCTCTAGATTGTGTCCCCTAATGAGGTTGGTTGTGTTTCCTTTTCCTCCCTTAGTTTAGTTCTCCAGACATGTCTCATCTGCGTCATCCATTCCTCATGGTTAGTTCGGTATTATCGGGAGAATTCCTATCACTTGTTGGTTGTGACAGGTGTCTTTTGCCTTGATGCCTGCTTTTCAGTTCTCTCTGCTTCATCTCTATTTCACGTCACTTTCACTTTCGCTCCATCTCCTTTCCATTCCGCCTTCGTGCCGCTTTTGCTCACTCCCTTGCAAAGCAGACATCAAGGAGGGGCATCTGTTGACAGCCGTTTTCGACCTACAAGTTGAGTTATTTCTCTTATTCATTTTCCATAATGCTCCAAATTATCCATTGTTTTGGAGCCTTCTATCACCGTATTTTGAGCCCATTTCTTGACCATTTCTCGAGCCCATTGAGCTTTGGAAGCTATTACATTCGATTCCCCCACTTTCGGGTCCGTTTCCGACAATTCGGGCTACCGAACGGGTATCCGTGCAAACCCTACGTAGTTCTCTAAAGGTGATCTCCTAGGAGACCGCGTTCATTAGAAAGTAGTCATTTAGCTGACCGCCTTCTCAGTGAACAGTATTTTTTATTTTTATTTTATTTTTATCCGTAATGGTAGCGGTCTCCTAGGAGACCGCCTTCATGAGAAGGCGGTCACCTAGGTGACGGAGTTCTTCCTGTTTCTTTTCTTAAAAAATATTTTATTTTTTATTTATATTTAAATATTAAATGGCGGTCATCTTGGGACCGCCACCTTCAGGTAGCGGTCTCCTGGAGACCGTCTTCTCGATTTTTGTCCCAGAAGCCTCCCGGACGCCCCGACTCGGCCATTGAACCTTTTTCCTGATCCCACCAAGTGACGGTCCATGCAAGACCGCCATATTCAAGTTGCGGCCTTGTGATAGACTGCTATCTCGTTGTAGAATTTGGATGATTCCGAACTCCATTTTCTTCGGTCGAGGACTCTTTGGAGTCCTTGTTTGATCCATTTTCGAGGGAGATAGGCCTCCACCTCGGTTTCCATCCATCTAGGACTCCTATCCTTGCTATTACCTCGAGGTTTTATCAATCAAAACTCCTATTTTTGGGTGTTTATCTCCTAATTTCGAGCTAGGGTTTCTGCACTCTATAAATAGGCACCCAGTTCGCAGTGCGCGAAAGGGGGCTCTTGTTTGGTTCGAGGCGAAGACATGCTACATCTTCGACTCATCTCTTCGACCCCAACCTCTCCAGTGAAGTATTAGCTTCAGTTTTCAACGTTCATGGCTCCTTATTCTTGTTTCTTCCCGTAGTTCTTTGTCCTCCATTTTCTCAAATCATCATAGATTTCTGCATTTCTGCAGTACATGCACTTTTTCCAATTTTACGTCACTTCTCCCTACAGTTATACTGCGTGATAATTCATTTTCTTCATTCATACACATTCACGATACACACACCTATCTTTTGCACCCGTTTACAGGGGTTAAAAACCTCCCCCCGATGCCTTCTTCCCCTTTCTTTCACACTAATTTATGCATCCGGGACAGATTCTACACTTTATTTTCAGATGGGTTCTTATCCTTGTGTTTGAGCTTTGAACGTGAGGCCTCTTCTTCTAGCTGGCTGGAAGGTGAGGAGGTGTTATCCCACATCATTTCCCACACCCCATATCAAGCGTGATCACGTTTTCTTCTTCTTCATCTTTCCAAGGTACGCGGTGCTATTACATCTTTTTCCCTTACCTTTTTGGCGTTGTCAACCCTTGGTGGTGATCACGGTACATTTTCTATTCTCATCACCCCTTTTGTCTTTTCATACTTTCATGTTCATGCTCATGAATATATTATTGCTTAGTTCGGGGCGAGTAGATATAAACATCTACAAGAATGAAAAACTAAGAAAACAAATCAATGAATCCAAGTCTAACTTCTCAGAACTGGAAAACATAAAAGAAGAAAATGAGAATCTTATAAAATAGTTAGATGAAGTTAAAATGAGATGCTAGCAAAGTGCAAAAGAAAACCAACTCAGCCTTGAGAAATCTTCAGCCATAAAAGCTGTAAATGCTGAAATGTAGAGAAATCTTGAAAAAGCTGAAAGTGACTTGAAAGACAAACAGTCTGTCCTAGAAAAATTGGTTCAAGGAAAGTCCAATCTGGACGTTGTCTTAGGAACCCGAGTGAATTTCAGAAGAGAAGGGATGGGGTTCAACCCTACTAAGAAAAAGGCACTTGAGCTGAAAACTATTTTGTTCTGCCCTGATAAAGGAACTGAAAAACTAATAATGGAAGAACAAGTCAAGAAGGATGTTCCCAAACTCAGAACCAATAAAATTCAGAACAATCAAGGCAAGGGACAAAGTATCAAGAATAGAGGAAGCAAGAACATGACCAATCAATAGTCTGGTTACAAGAAACATGTTGAATCCCCAGGTTGACACACTGGACAACCAGGTTGACATACTCTTACTCAATCAAGGCCGGCTAGGCAACTAGGTCGACACACTAGGCAGCATAGTCGACACAACTCAGCATTTGAATTCTAGCAGAATTCAGCCTGTCCTGCCTAAAAAAAATAAAACAAAATAAGAAAACATCAACCAAACTCAAGAAGATACGTTCCGTTTGTTTCTGCCCACTGTAGGCCAAACAGGAACCAGTTCGGGCCTAATTTGAAAAAGAACAATAATCTCCACTCTAATTAGAACAAGAACAACTTGTTCAACTATAAGTGGAACAATGAAAGAAGCTTCAACTTTCAATCAAGCATGGGTGTCCACCATACCCAACTCAACAAATTCAGAAACCAAAAAGCAAGACCACAATCTGATCCATACTTTATGAATTCTGCAAAACCGGACTGTCTCACATGCAATAAATTTGGACACACCAACACTCATTGTTCCTTGAACCAAAAGAAGCAACATGTTAAGCAAATTTGGATTCCAAAATCTCTGTTGCATGCTTTCAACAATGTATGTGAACCCAAAATTGATTGGGTTCCAAAACTCTTTGCTTGATCTATCCTCTGCAGGAATGCCTGACAGCCTACCACAATCGATGGTACTTGGACAACGGCTACTCGAGGCACATGATAGGAGACAAGAAAAAGTTCAGTAAACTGATCAAGAAAGAGGGATGATAGGTGAGATTCGGAGGCAAAGATAAAGGCAAGATCATTGGCACAGGAACACTTGGTAAGAAATCTTCCAATCTCATTGAGAATGTCATGCTAGTAGAAGGCCTTAAGCACAATCTGCTCAGCATAAGTCAACTTTGTGACAAAGGTCACAAGGTGTTGTTCGATGCCAATGAGTGCAAAATCTTTGAACAAAATTCTGATGCTGTAAAGGTTGTTGGTCATAGATTAAATAATGTCTACATTGTGGACCTTGATTGCTCATTTTCTAAAAATCTTTGTCTGTCTGTTAGTCAGCCCAATGATGCATGGTTGTGGCATAGAAGGCTGGGGCATGTCAGTTATAGTGTTATGCATAAATTGTCCAAGCATGAAATGATAAGGGGTACCTAACTTATCTTTCAAAAAGAACACTAAAGTTTGTGAAGCATGCTGATGCGGGACGGACACGCGACCTGGGACTCTAGCTCGCGATCGTCCCTAAGCGAGGGAAGACGTGGGACCGTGCGCGGTTGAGAAACCGACAGTGAGTCTCGGGTATCGAACTTTTTCGCGTTAACTCGGATTGAGTCACGGGACGGTACACTCACTCACTCTCGTAGTGGTGATAAAGTATGATCGGGCTAGAAACCTAACACTCTCAGCGGCATTCAAAAATATACGAGGTAAGTAAAATGCGATAAAGAGAGGGGGCAAGTTCACCTCCACGCGCCGGGCATGGGGAAGACATTCTCGGCCAGTTACGGTAACTCCCGGTAACAATAGTAAAAATTTAATTACAACAGTGAATTTTATTGCCCACTCCACGCAGGGAGGTAAAGGGCTACAAGTGGGGCCCGGGAGGACCGACCCTGGGTTGACGGGTAGCAATCTAGAGGTGCGTTCAGGTTGAACTCGGCCTGCTGGTCCGACTCGATCCTACGCTGACTCGGTACTGCGCCAACTCAGTTCTGACTCGCTGGACAGCAAGGTGCAGTTTCCAAAGGAACGTCACCCTCCTGAGGTCTTCTGAAGGCGCCGCTTGGCTGGGACGGTGGCGGGATGTCCCTGATCGACTCCCTGAAGTGGCGGTTCCATAAGTTGACTTTTGATAATTTTTCACGAATTATTCCCGGACTGTAATTTCAGACCTGCACAGGGAACAGATCTGCACGTCTCGGCTGCAAGAATTATGGTGCTCAGATCCGGAGGCCGATCGAGGCGTGGCTAGTACCGTTGGAAAGAGCACTCACAGAACTACAACATATATTGTTTCCCTTTCGATCCAGAGAAGGGATTAGAAATGAAAAACTCTGCAAACTATGGGTTTTCCTGTGTATTAGGTTACTGACACTCAAGATAGAAAGGGATCTTCCTGAAATTGACCTTTGATCGAGGTGTAAATGATTTTTCTAGGGAGTACAAAAATTATGGTATGTAGGGCGGAACGTGAGGAACACTGAGTAATTTTTGTAGATTTTCTATAAATTTCTAAGAGGGTGGGAAGAATACGAATAGGTGACATTGTCCTGGAGATCTACAAAAGGGTAAATTACTGAGAGGACAAACAAAAATATGGGAAAAATATCAAAATAAGGCCAAATGGCACGAAATTTGAACTGGAGATTAGGAGAGACAGGAGAAACAAACCCTACAAATTAGGGCTCGAACAAACGACAAGAAAAGAAGATAAAATTTCAGAGATGAGGTTCTATCCAGATCTGGACAGAACTACAGTGTTGATGGCGGCGGCACGACGGCGGTGCGATGGCGGCGGCGGTAGAAGTTGAACTCAGAGGATGAGAGGAGGAGGTAGAAAGGGTCTCACACCCTGGATTGCTGGAGGAAGAAGAAGAACCAGTGGGGGAGAGGGGCGCACCCTCCAAGGGGGATTCCAACCAATTTTCTAAAATTTCACTTCATTAATTCCTATAAAATGTGAATTACATCTATTTGTATGAAATGAAAAAAGACTCAAAATAACCCTAGATCTAGAATTGGGAGGGGTGAAAGATGGAGTTCAAATGTTTTTATCCCATGTGGTTTGGAGCCACAATTAAATACATTAAAGGGGAGGGGCGCCCCCTTGACTAGGTGGGTTGGCATCTTGGACTTTTTAGTCCATTTGTCTCCCTTCGAAAGTCCAAGCATCTAGAAGCCACCTAGGATGGTTGACCAGCCCCACATGGACCCAAATGGCTTAGGTGAACCAATGGGCAAGGAGTGAGGGCCACCTTACTGGACCTACTGACATTTGCATAAAAATCCAAATAATCCTAGGGAATGACACACTGGCTTATAAAGCCTTATAATTGCGCGTATACTTTCCCAAGGATATAAAAATAAACTAAAGGACACAAATGTAAATTAAAATGTTAGTGCTCTTGCTCTGATGTCCCCATCAACTGATGCGGGACGGACACGGGGACCGACTCTAAGTGATGCGGACCTCGGACTCAAAGTGCGGACGCGACCAGCAACATATGAGTAGGAACGACTCTTCGACCCGACACTAAGAGTTCCTATGGGCTATACGTCGCTAATAGAAACGCAAGCTCACTCGTCGTCCCAAGCGAGGGGAAACACGGATCCGCGCGGTTGAGAAACCGGCAGAGTCAAGGGTGGTCGACTCACTTCCGTGCTCGGATCGAGCTACGGGACGGGTCACTCTCTCGCTCACAGCGGTGACATGAACTCACAGGCTAGAACCCTAACACACTCACAGAGGCATATGACCGTATACTAGTTATGCAAGCGTAATGCCAAGAAGTTAAGACCGTACCTCCACGCACCCGGCGTGGGGAAGACAACCCCGGCCAAATCCGTACTCCCGATTAACAAATTTTTACAGTGGTACAAAGTTTTGACCCACTCCACGTAGGGAGATAATGGGTCGCATGTGGGGCTCGGGAGTAGCGGGAATTGGGTTGATGGGCAGTATCTTGATGTCGCTCCGATGGTGCCGAAACCCGTGTTTTGGTACTGTCCGGACGGCGCGATCTGCGGATACGTGGGGCCCACGTGCTGCTCAGTCCTCCGGACCTGGCGGGGTGGGTCCCGCTGTGATGGTGACACCAGGCGGCGGGCTCCCCTGGACGGCGGTCGGGCTGGAACACCGGTCGGAGGCCGATCGGCTCCGATCTCCAAGTCTTGGAGTGGCTGCCCACGGACCTGCTACTTCTATTTTGCCGCGCGTGATCCGGCGAGGTCTGTCGCTGCGATCAGCACCGACGTTGGATCGACGCACAAGAGGTACCGTTGGAAAGCTCTCTTGAAGTCCTTTGACCCAATGTAACTCCCGAGAATTCATTGGAACTGTACTTTTGTTGGTTGATTTATGAACCGGACTGATCTCTGTTTCAGATCTGGTCGGAAAGGAATGAACTTTCCTGAGAGTTGGCGTTGACCGCATAGTAGACCTCTGATTCAGACCTTGAGTTCTTCATTAAAGTTGTAGAGGGGAGAGAGAGGAAAACGGAAATAATTTTTATGAAGGGTTGTATGGAGGTTTCGATTTTTTGGGGATTTGTTTACTGACTGGGGGTCGGATCTGGATAGTGGTAGGTAGAACTGAGTTGGGATCTGAAGCGAATTTTTAGAAAATATGAACGTGAACCTAAATTCACAAGAAAATTTGTGGACGTGGTATTAGGTGGAAAGAACCTCCAATAAAAATTTCAAGCCATTTGTATCACTGGAAGGTGGGTTCGAGAATGACCTATTTGGGATCTGGAAATCTGGACAGACTGCAGGCAGATCTGAAGAAAGGTGGAGAACGAAAATGGAAAAATGGGAAATAAAAACTAGAAGCTCCACCAATTTTTCTAGGATGTGGTGATGACCCCTGGAACTCACCCTAAAAGTTTGGGCTCAATAAGATCTCGAGGCTGGGAGCAGAAGTTCGTAGAAGAAGGGGCTATTCTGGATGGACAGAACTCCGGCGATGATGGCGGTGGTGCGACAGCGGCACGATGACGGCAGCGGCGGCAACGACGAACTCACGAATTGATAGAAGAGGCTTCACACCACAAGATCATAGCCTTCCCAGCTGCAGAAGGGGGAGAGAGGAGAGAGAGAGAGGGGCGGCCCTTGCCTTGTGGAAGAAATTCCAATATTTTCTTTGCATTAATTCTACTCAAAATAGAAATACAAGGTTCTTAAAGAAAATACAAAAAGACTAGTTCTATCCCTAGATCTAGGTTTGGGGAGGGGTAAAAGAGGGAGTTCAAATTTATTTCTCCCATGTGATTTGGAACAAATAAAAAAAAGATTTCAAACCTATTACACTATATTAAATAGGGGGCGCCCCCTTGACTTCATGGCCTCCTTCTTGGACTTTTTTATTCCCTGTCCCCCCCCTTGGTCCAACTCTTCTAGAAGCCCACCATGGAGGGTTGACTGACCCCACATGGGCCCAAGAGATGAGGTGGATCAATGGGAGAAGGGATGGGGGGGCCCGCGGGACCCAGGTGGTCCCAAATTACAAATAAACCCCTATTATAATCCGAATAAACACACATTAAATACAAATGAAATCCTAGTAAATACTATAATTACCGAGACTCAAGGGGGAGTCTCCAGACTGCCTCCGAGCCAGATGAAAGCCAATGTAGCCCGAGTGATGCTCCGCGTACTGTACCGACGGCTCGCCGGTTCGTGTCTCTCGATCGCTCTGGTGTCCGCACCAATTCTCCCCGGGTGGGAGAAACTCGACCCTGTCGAGTAAGGGTCAGCATCACTCTAGTAGCGCTCCAGTAGGTCCGGATCTATCCGCTGCAACTCTCCATGGGTGATCCAAGTATCCTCGGTGGCTGGTCGCCCTCTCCAACGCACTAGGTAGCGCGGGTAGGATCCACTCTTGGTAACTATCACCTGCTTATCCAGTATATGATCTATATGCTCTCGCTGTCGTGGAAATGTGGCTGGTGGTGGACACTCAGGTGTGGGATCACTCTCAATGGGGGGAGATGGCTCAAAAGGCTCACTAGGGATCACCACTGGGTCCCTATATGCAACTAGATCTGACACATTGAATGTTGAGCTTATATCATATTTCTCGGGTAGGTCCACAACATACGCATTGGATCCAACGCGTTTCAACACTCTAAATGGACCGGCTCTGCGAGCTTGCAGTTTCTTTACAGTTCCAGAGGGAAACCGTTTAGGTCTTACCCTGATCATGACATATTCACCCTCTTGGAACTCACGGTGGTGTCGATGGACATCGGCTAACTCCTTATACCGTGCATTGCTGGCCTTAATGTGACGACGAATGTCGTCATGTAAACTCCTAACATGCCTAGCAAAAGATTCGGCAGACTCAAACGCTCGTGCATGAATGGGCATGGGAACAAGATCCACTGGCTTCCTAGGCCTACGACCTGTGACAATCTCGAATGGACTCATACCGGTAGACCTATTAACCAAATCATTATATGCAAATTCTGCCAGTGGTAATATAAGATCCCAATCCCCTACACGGTCCCCGACAAGACACCTCAAAAGGTCACCTAGACTCCTATTGACCACCTCGGTCTGACCATCTGTCTGGGGATGGTATGCAGTGGAAATTTTGAGGTGAGTACCCAACATATGCCACAGTGTCTTCCAGAAATAACTGGTGAATCTAACATCATGGTCAGACACTATGGTACGAGACAACCCAAACTTGCACACCACATGAGTAAGGAATAGGCGGGCTACCCTTGAAGCATCCGAAGTCTTCAAGCAGGGAATGAAAAGGGCCATCTTCGAGAACCGGTCAACTACCACATAGACCGAGTCATGCTTCCTAGAAGTACGTGGCAATCCCAAGATAAAATCCATGCTAACATCATGCCACGGGACATCAGGCACGGGAAGAGGCGTATAAAGGCCCGAGCTTTGCTTCTTCATTTTGGCCGTAGCACATGTACGGCACTGAGCCACAATATGAGCAACATCACGCTTCAAGCTCGGCCAATAAAATCTATGCTCAACAGTCTCGATAGTCTTGTTCCGACCAAAGTGGCCGGCTAGACCTCCCGCATGTAGTTTCCAGACTAAGAAGTCTCGAACCAAAGTTCGGGGAACACGAAGTCTGCCTCCTCGAAAGAGGTAACCCTCCTGAAGCACATAATCACCAAGGTCTCTCGAGGGCCCAACCTGGAGAGTGGTATAAGTCTGACCGAAGTCAGGACAGTCACCATAGGCCTCTCTCATCTTCTCTAACCCTATGACCTCGGCACTCATGGTGGTCAGCAGACACGCACGCCAACTCAAGGCATCAGCCACCTTGTTCTCCACTCTAGCCTTATGTTTAAGCACAAATGTGTACTGCTGGAGATACTCAACCCATCGGCTGTGACGCGCATTAAGCTTCTTTTGGGAATGGAGGAACCTCAAGGCCTCGTGATCAGAGTACAAGACAAACTCCTGATGTAAAAGATGGTGCCTCCAATGCCTAACAGCATGAACAACTGCGTAGAATTCCTTATCATAAGTGGAGTATCGCAGTTTCGCGTCATTCAGCTTCTCACTGAAATATGCGACCGGGTGGGCCTCCTGACTCAACACTCCTCCTATCCCAACACCCGACGCATCACAAGAGACCTCAAACACCTTCAAGAAATCTGGCAATCGAAGGATCAGTGTCTGGGTCATGCGCTCCTTGATGTCCTTGAAGGCAGCAGCTGCGGCCTTCGTCCATACAACCGTGCCCTTCTGAATACAGTCCGTGGTCGGGGCAGTGACAGAGCTAAATCCATAGATGAAACGACGATAGAACGTCACGAGGCCATGAAAGCTGCAGACATCTGGACCGTACGGGGTTCCGGCCACTCAACAATGGCCCAGACCTTCTCCGGATCGGCGAAGACCCTAGTACTAGACACAATAAAACCCAAGAAGATAAGCTGAGGTGTCATGAAGGCACACTTCTGTGGGTTCGCAAACAACTGGTCTCGCCTCAAAAGCAGACAGACCTGCCGTAGATGGTCCAAGTGGTCCCCTTTGGTGCGACTATATATAAGGATATCATCAAAATACACAGCCACAAAGACTCCAATGAATGGTCGAAGGACCTGAGTCATGAGTCGCATAAAGGTGCTAGGGACATTGGTCAACCCAAAGGGCATAACCAACCACTCATATAGACCATCCTTGATCTTAAATGCGGTCTTCCACTCATCACCTGGCCTAATCCTCACCTGGTGGTAGCCACTCTTAAGATCGATCTTCGAGAAGATAGTGGCACCGGCCATCATATCTAGCATATCATCTAGGCGGGGAATAGGGAACCTGTACTTCATGGTGATTTTGTTGATGGCACGACTATCAATGCATATTCTCCACGTGCCATCCTTCTTTGGGGCGAGTAATGCGGGAACAGCATACGGACTCATGCTGTCCCAAACAGACCCTCTGTGCATCAACTCATCGACCTGCCGTTTTAGCTCGGCATGTTCCGTGGGACTCATGCGATAATGAGGAAGATTGGGCAATGAGGAGCTCGGAATCAGGTCGATGGCATGCTGAATATCCCGCATGGGTGGGAGTCTCTCGGGAAGCTCCTCGGGAAAGATATCAGCGAACTCCTGCAGAATAGGAATGACATCGGGTGGGAGTTCACCCTCGGACTGTGGCTCCACCTCTCGGACCGTAATAGCAAATACAGGGCAGCCCCTACTAGCCTCTCGCTCCATTTCTTGGGAGCTAATCATCATCAACCTCCTAGTCGAGGGCTCGCCTGTGCCAGAGGTAACGATCATAGCTCGGGCTGGGGATGAGGTACTGGGCCCTGGGACGAAAGGCTCTGGAGTACTAGGACCAGTAGGACCCCTAACTGAAGGCTTCTTGGGCTGAGAGGGGCTGAGGATAATCCACTGGCCATCATGGTCGAAGGTACAGGTGTTCGACCGGCCATGGAGTGTGGCATCCCAGTCAAATAACCACGGCCTACCAAGAATGATATTGCCCACCTCCATGGGGAGGACATCACACCAGATCTCGTCACGGTAGGCATGGAACTACAGTGGGACCAAACACCGCAGTCTGATCGGAATGGAGGTGGAATCCACCCAAGATACTCGATAGGGGCAAGGGTGGTCCACGGGAGTAAGACAAAGATGTGAGACAGCGCCCGTCGAGATGGCATTGATACAACTCCCACTATCGATAATCACCTTACACACTTGCCCCCCCAGCCTACAGTATGTATGAAAGATGGTGGTCCGACGCCAATCATCACTGGCCTATGGCTGGGTGAGAATACACCTGACGACCCCCAAGTGGGTATCGTCCGAATGCTGGGCATCCTCGCCATCACCTTCAATCTCATAGTATTCGCCAGGTTGCTCCTGATCTACACACTTGCCCCCCCAGCCTACAGTATGTATGAAAGATGGTGGTCCGACGCCAATCATCACTGGCCTGTGGCTGGGTGAGAATACACCTAACGACCCCCAAGTGGATATCGTCCGAATGCTGGGCATCCTCGCCATCACCTTCAATCTCATAGTATTCGTCAGGTTGCTCCTGATCTGCTTCATAGCTGACTAATACAAGATCTGAAGAGGTGGCATCCCCTGCCTGTGTGTCCCCAATGATAAGAGACTGACGAGTGGGACAATGGTTGGCGAAGTGGCCAAACCCATTGCAGCGATAACACTGCTATCGTGATCCACTAGGCTCCCCGATCAAGGGTCCTTTCCCTTTATCCTCCCGACGGATAGGAGGTGTAGGCAATAACGGACGAGCAACGGGTGCGGGTGCCGGTGGACGGACCGTGGGTGCCGTGGGTTGGGGACGAGGAGGGATATCCCTTGTAGGTGGAGGGCGAGGCCTAGGAGCGAATGGCTCGGGACGAGTGGGCTCCTGAGGTTGAGCCATGGGGGCCCTAGGATATGTGCCTGAAGAGCCACGGGGCTCGACACTACGAATGGGAAAGGGGCCCAACCGATGAGTAGGCTCAAACTCGGCCTCGAATTGCTCCAATTCAAGAGCAACCTGATACGCCTGTTCCAAAGTGGTCACATTGCAGCGAAAAAGTTCATATTGGTAGTTCGGCCGCAGACCTCTTCGAAAGCGCGATATGGTCATGGTGCTCTCTTCCGTAACTCCACACCGCAAGTAATACTCATCAAACTCGGCGGTGTACTCAGTCACGGATCGGCTCCCTTAGAAGAGACTTTGCCATTTGTCTATGAGACGCTGGTGGTATGTGGCAGGAAGGTATTTCTGCCTCAACTTCATTTTCATATCATCTCAAGTACCGATCGGGGGTTGATGTCGCTGCACTAATAGGCTCTGCATATTGATCCAATATGTTTGGGCCTGCCCATGCAACTTCATCTTAGCATACCGAACTCTTCGGTGGTCTGTCATCTCAAACCACTCGAAGTACCGGTCCATGCCGGCCTCCCATTCTAAATAGACCCGTCAAATAGGGGAGGGTCCGCACGCACGCTCCTAAGAACACGGTCGTCGTCATCATCACGATTCCGTCGTTGGTTCCGACGATCATGACCGTAACCCACTTGTTCATTATCAGATGCATAATCATCCACCTAGGGCACTTGTTGCCTCCTATCATTTGCCCCTTGAGCCCTGGAGCAACAGGTTGCTGAACCGGCACTTGTTGGCCATTTGTCGGCGCGGGTTGCGCCGCCACTGGGGCCCTCGCAAGGACGGCAATCATCCCTACAAGACCCTGAATGGACTGGTCCGATGCTTCGGCCCGATCCTCAAGGGCTTTCATTCTCCCTTCTATATGCGTTCCTACGCCGTCTAGACGTGTACTAAGACCATCCATACGCGTATCGAGACGATCCATGAGGGATTGGGAATCCGCCATAGGTGGTGGTGGCGAGTATTGGGTGCCTCGACGGGTGGGCATGCAAAGACACACGGACTAGGAGACATAGACTAATGCACCTAGACTTAGCCAATATCTGGTACGTGGCGGAGGGTCGACCCGAAGCTCTCCTCGCGTAAGTGTGCGGCCTTCCCGATAGGCATAGCCTAACGTTCGGACAACACATTTTAATATACCGGATTATCGGAATGAAATGCAATTTTAAAACACTTTTTTTTGTTTTGAAAATAATGATGATCCTAGACTCGACTTAGACCGTGCAAGACTCATGCAACCACTACCCTAGACTCAACTCGCTCTGATACCAAACTGATGCGGGACGGACACGGGGACCGACTCTAAGTGATGCAGACCTCGGACTCTAAGTGCGGACGCGACCAGCAACATACGAGTAGGAATGACACTTCGGCCCGACACTAAGAGTTCCTATGGGCTATACGTCGCTAACAAAAACGTAAGCCCACTCGTCGTCCCAAGCGAGGGGAAACGCGGATCTGCGCGGTTGAGAAACCGGCAGAGTCAAGGGTGGTCGACTCACTTCAGTGCTCGGATCGAGCTACGGGACGGTTCACTCTCTCGCTCACAACGGTGACATGAACTAACGGGCTAGAACACTAACGCACTCACAGCGGCATATGACCATATACTAGCTAAGCAAGCGTAATGCCAAGAAGTTAAGACCGTACCTCCACGCACCCGGCATGGGGAAGACAACCCCGGCCAAATCCGTACTCCCGATTAACAAATTTTTACAGCGGTACAAAGTTTTGACCCACTCCACGCAGGGAGATAATGGGTCACATGTGGGGCCCGGGAGTAGCGGGAATTGGGTTGACGGGCAGCATCTTGATGTCACTCCGACGGTGCCGAAACCTACGTTTTGGTGCTGTCCGGACAGCGCGATCTGCGGGTACGTGGGGCCCACGTCCTGCTCAGTCCTCCGAACCTGGCGGGGTGGGTCCCTCTATATGGTGACACCAGGTGGCATGCTCCCTTGGACGGCGGCCCGGCTGGAACACCGGTCGGAGGTCGATCGGCTCCGATCTCCAAGTCTTGGAGTGGCTGCCCACAGACCTGCTGCTTCTATTTTGTCGCGCGCGATCCGGCAAGGTCTGTTGCTGCGATCAGCACCGACGTCGGATCGACGCACAAGAGGTACCGTTGGAAAGCTCTCTCGAATTCCTTTGACCCTCTGTGACTCCAGAAAATTCGTTGGAACTGTAATTTTGTTGGCCGATTTATGAACCGGACTGATCTCTGTTTCAGATCTGGCCGGACAGGAATGAACTTTCCTAAGAGTTGGCATTGACCGCATAGTAGAACTCCGATTCAGACCTTAAACCCTTCATAAAAGTTGTAGAAGGGAGAGAGAGGAAAACGGCAATAATTTTTATGAAGGTTTTTCTGGAGGTTTCTATTTGTTTGAGATTTATTTACTGACTAGGGGTCGGATCTGGACAGTGGCAGGCAGAACTGAGTTGGGATCTAGAGCGAATTTTTAGAAAATTTGAACGTAAACCTAAATTCACAATAAAATTTGTGGACGTGGTATTAGGTTGAAAGAACCTCCAATAAAAATTTCAAGCCATTTGGTTCACTAGAAGGTTGGTTCAAGAATGACCTATTTGGAATCTGGAAATATCTACAGACTGCAGGCAGATCTGAAGAAAGGTGGAGAACGAAAATGGAAAAATGGGAAATAAAAACTAGAAGCTCCACCAATTTTTCTAGGTCGTGGTGATGACCCCTGGAACTTATCTTGAAAGTTTGGGCTCAAGAAGATCTCGGAGCTGGAAGCAGAAATTTGTTGAAGAAGGGGCTGTCCTAGATGGACAGAACTTCCGCGACGATGGCGGTGGTGCGACGGCAACACGATGGCGGCGGCGGCGGCAACGACGAACTCACGAACTAATAGAAGAGGCTTCACAGCTCAAGGTCACAACCTTCCCAGTTGCAGAAGGGGGAGAGAGGAGAGAGAGAGAGAGGGGCGGCCCTTGCCTTGTGGAAGAAATTCTAATATTTTCTTTGCATTAATTCCACTCAAAATAGAAATACAAGGTTCTTATAGAAAATACAAAAAGACTAGTTATATCCATAGATCTAGGGTTGGGGAGGGGTAAAAGAGGGAGTTCAAATTTATTTCTCCCATGTGATTTGGAACAAATAAAAAAAAGATTTCAAACCTATTAAACTATATTAAATAGGGGGCGCCCCCTTGACTTCATGGCCTCCTTCTTGGACTTTTTTATTCCTTGTCCCCCCCTTGGTCCAACTCTTCTAGAATCCCACCATGGAGGGTTGACTGACCCCACATGGGCCCAAGAGATGAGGTGGATCAATGGGAGAAGGGATGGGGGGCCCGCGGGACCCAGGTGGTCCCAAATTACAAATAAACCCTGTTACAGTCCGAATTACAATCCGAATAAACACACATTACACACAAATGAAATCCTAGTAAATACTATAAATACCGAGACTCAAAGGGGAGTCTCCAGATTGTCTCCGAGCCAGATGGAAGCCGATGTAGCCCGAGTGGTGCTCCGCGTACGGTACCAATGGCTCGTCGGTTCGTGCCTCTCGATCGCTCTGGTGTCCGCACCATCAATTCTCCCCAGGTGGGAAGAACTCGACCCCGTCGAGTAAGGGGTGCGGCTGCTCGAGTAGCTCCGACGGATGCGTCACCGAACCTGGAAGCGTAGAGTACGCTCCACTCCAAGTAATCGACACCTGCTCATCCCGTATAGATTCGATATGCACACGCTGCTGGGGAGGAGGCTAGAGGTGGACACTCCGGGGTGGGGCCACTCTCAAAGGAGGGAAGGCGGCTTGAAAACTCACTAGGAATCACCGCTTGTCCCTTATGTGACTAGATCCGATATGTGAAGTAGAACCGATCCCAAAGTTCGACAAGTCTCGCACTCGAAAGGGACTAACAACGTGAGCGTACAAAGACCGACTCGACTCAACGTATGCACAGACACACGATAGACAAACGAAACAAAGACTCACAAAGACCCTATACAAACCTAATGTTAGTCAGACTCGTACATGGGTGACGGCGGATCAGGACACGCGAATATGTGGCATGCATGCATGTTATGCAACCGGTGGTTGGTGGCATGAGGGAACACCTAGACGTCAAAGTATGACCCAGTCATGCATGGACGGCCCTTTGGATTTGGGAGACTTGAGAGGGCTAGGAGAACCGGGTATAGGTGTATCGAGAATGGGTTTGGTGGGTATAGATGACCCGGCCGTGGGGTAGGGGTATGGTAGTGGACTCTCTCGAAGAAGTGAAGTAAATATGGTGAATCAAGGGGCCCACTTGGGAATGGGTCAAAGGGATCAAAGAAGGTATGACCCCTTGTGGTGTGTTCCCACAAGTCACGGTCCCACGCATGGAAGTCTTGAAGGTGTAGATGGTCACCTTGATGCAGTGTGGTAGGTGGGACGGTGATCATATGTAGGAAGTATAGTTCCTCCCTCGGGCGAAAGGGTATGAAGTCGGGTTTGGCCGACATGGGGAGGAATAAGAGGATCTCCGTGGTGACACAACCCATAGTGCACAGGGAGGTAATGGACCCTAAGGCCGGATGGGTGAAGCTAAGACTAGCGGGTTGGTCGAAGTCTCGGGCCAATGAGTGCATCAACTTTCATTGCGAGTCTAATCCCACAATAAGGTCATCCAAAGTATCAACATGGTGACTAGACCAAAAGGTAGTGTGGTAGGAGTTGACGGGTACTAGTGGTAGGGTGGGGTCCATGGATGGATATGAAGGCGGGGCCAAGCCATGTTTGAGCCAGCTAAGAAGTGGCTCGGCTATGAAAGGCGTACCCGTTAAAAATACGGGTGGCTCGGTATGAAGTTGCTCCAAATGAGATGGTTCCGAATAAAGATCGAAAGTAGGTGGCAATGGAGCTCTAGGGAAGGGGTTCCCCGACTGAGGTGGGGAAGGCCGTGGTGTAGGCGGTCCGACCGGATTGGGACTCGGCTGGAAGGTAGATGCTTGCCGAAGGGCAGCATACCGAGAAAACCGAGACTCAAATGGTTCGACCTCTAGAGCGACCTTATAAGACTGCACTAGAGAGAACGCGTCACGGCTAAGACATTCAATTTGGAAGTGGAGCCGCAAACCTCTCCGGAACTGAAAGGTAATCATGGTGCTCTCCTCTCCAACTCCATATTCCAACCGGTACTTATCATAGTCCCGAATGTATTCGGACACAGACCTATCGCCTTGGATGGGTCAGCATGGGTTGGACATAGTTGCCAAAGGATAGGAACAGATCCCTAGGAATAGATATGCAAGGTAATTTTTTTTGTTTTATAAGCAAAATGCTATGCCAACTAATGCAAGCACCTAGACACAACTTAGAATGCGATGCAAATGCAAAGTTGGAATGCACTAACTAATGCACACTAAGGACCCTAGACTTAAACCAAGACTCGATATGTGGCGGAGTTAAGCGATCCGAAGATCACTCGCGCAAGTGTGCGGCTTTCGCGATAGGCGTAGCCTAACGTTCGGACAACACCTTATGATATACCGATTAATGGTATGCAAATGTGACACTTAGACCGACTTAAACGACTCTTTTTTTGTTTGGAGTTTTGCAAATGACTACCCTAGACTCAACTGGCTCTCTGATACCAAATTGATGCGAGATGGACACGTGACCTGGGACTCTAGCTCGCGATCGTCCCTAAGCGAGGGAAGACGTGGGACCGTGTGCGGTTGAGAAATCGGCAGTGAGTCTCGGGTATCGGACTTTTCCGCGTTAACTCGGATTGAGTCACGGGACGGTACACTCACTCACTCTCGCAGCGGTGATAAAGTATGATCGGGCTAGAAACCTAACACTCGCAGCGGCATTCAAAAATATACGAGGTAAGCAAAATGCGATAAAGAGAGGGGGCGAGTTTACGTCCACGCTCCGGGCGTGGGGAAGACGTTCCCGGCCAGTTACGGTAACTCCCGGTAACAATAGTAAAAATTTAAATACAACAGTGAATTTTATTACCCACTCCACGCAGGAAGGTAAAGGGCTACAAGTGGGGCCCGAGAGGACCGACCTTGGGTTGACGGGTAGCAATCTGGAGGTACGTTCAGGTCGAACTCGGCCTGCTGGTCTGACTCGGTCATGCGCTGACTCGGTACTGCGCCAACTCGGTTCTGACTCGCTGGACAGTAAGGCGCGGTTTCCAAAGGAACGTCTCCCTCTTGAGGTCTTCTGAAGGCGCCGCTTGGCTGGGACGGTGGCGGGATGTCCCTGATCGACTCCCTGAAGTGGCGGTTCCAGAAGTTGACTTTTGATAATTTTTCATGAATTATTCCCGGACTGTAATTTTAGACTTGCACAGGGAACAGATCTGCACGTCTCGGCTGCAAGAATTATGGTGCTCAGATTCGGAGGCCGATCGAGGCATGGCTGGTACCGTTGGAAAGAGCACTCACAGAACTACAACATATATTATTTTTCAATCGATCCAGAGAAGGGATTGGAAATGAAAACCTCTGCAAACTATGGGTTTTCCAATGGATCAGGTTACTGACACTCAAGATAGAAAGGGATCTTCCTGAAACTGACCTTTGACCGAGGTGTAAATGATTTTTCCAGAGACTACAAAAATTATGAGAGGTAGGGGGGAACGTGAGGAACATTGAGTAATTTTTGTGGATTTTCTAGAAATTTCTAAGGGGGTGGGAAGAATACGAATAGGTGACACTATCCCGCAGATCTGTAAAAGGGCATATTACTGAGAGGAGAAACAAAAATTTGAGAAAATATCAAACTAAGGCCAAATGGCACGAAATTTGAACTGGAGATTAGGGGAGATAGGGGAAACAAACCCTCCAAAGTAGGGCTCGAATAGATGACATGAAAAAAAGATAAAATTTTGGAGATGAGGTTCTGTCCTGATTTGGACAGAACTCCGGTGTTGATGGCGGCGTTGCGACGGTGGTGCGATGGCGGCAGAAGTTGAACTCAGAGGTAGAAAGGGTCTCACACCCTGGATTGCTGGAGGAAGAAGAAGAACCGGAGGGGGAGAGGGGAGAGGGGCGCACCCTCCAAGGGGGGATTCCAACCAATTTTCTAAAATTTCACTTCATTAATTCTAATAAAATGTGAATTACATCTATTTGTATGAAATGAAAAAAGACTCAAAATAACCCTAGATCTAGAATTGTGAGGGGTAAAAGAGGGAGTTCAAATGTTTTTATCCCATGTGATTTGGAACCACAATTAAATACATTAAAGGGGAGGGGCGCCCCCTTGACTAGGTGGGTTGGCATCTTGGACTTTTTAGTCCATTTGTCTCCCTTTGAAAGTCCAAGCATCTAGAAGCCACCTAGGATGGTTGACCAGCCCCACATGGACCCAAATGGCTTAGGTGGACCAATGGGGAAGGAGTGAGGGCCCCCTTACTAGACCTACTGACATTTTGCACAAAAATCCAAATAATCCTAGGGAATGACACATTGGCTTATAAAGCCTTACAATTGCACGTATACTTTCCCAAGGATATAAAAATAAACTAAAGGACACAAATGTAAATTAAAATGTCAGTGCTCTTGCTCTGATATCCCCATCACATGCTCCCTAGGAAAGCATACACGAAAATCCTTTAAACTTGGAAATGAACCATTGTCGTCCATGCCATTTGAATTTCTGCACATGGATTTATTTGGGCCAACTAGAACCGCCAGCCACAATGGAAAGAAATTTGGTTATGTTTTAGTTGATGACTTTACTCGCTTCACATGGATCTTTTTCTTAACCCATAAAAATAATGCCTTCTCTGAATTTCAAAAGTTCTTCAAAAAAGTAAAACAAGAAGGTAAGCTTAGAATTTCTACCATCTTATCTCATCATGGAGGAGAGTTTGAAAACTATTCATTTTCAGAATTCTGCAATCAAGAAGGACTAATCCATAGATTTTTCTCTCCTAGGACCCCAGAACAAAATGGCATTATAGAAAGAAAGATCCGGACAATTGTGGAGATTACCCGAATAATGCTGAATGAAAGTCAGCTGTCAAGGAAATTCTGGGCTGAAGCAGCAAACACGGCATGTTATATCATAAACAGGGCCATGGTAAGGCCAAAAAGTAATAAAACCCCCTATGAAATGCTGAAAGGTAAGAAACCCAACTTGGCTTACTTTAAA
Source organism: Amorphophallus konjac (assembly GCA_022559845.1). NCBI lineage: Eukaryota > Viridiplantae > Streptophyta > Magnoliopsida > Alismatales > Araceae > Amorphophallus > Amorphophallus konjac. The sequence goes on along the minus strand of CM040120.1, from coordinate 176,897,480 downwards.
GCATTTGGGTCAAAATGTTATATTCATAACAATGATAAATCTGACCTTGACAAATTTGAAGCCAAGAGTGACAATGGAATATTTTCAGGGTATTCTGAAACGTCTAGAGCATACGGGGTTTTCAATGCAACAAATCAAACTATGGAATAAACTCCACATGTAGTGTTTGCTGAAAAATCTGATAAATCTGACATTGATGACAGGGAAAAAGAGGATGATGCTGAAGAATTTCTAGAGTCCAAGGAGGAACCATGGCAAAGTTGCCAACCGCAACTTGGAGAATAGGAAACAGGTCGGTCGACCAAAAATTCAATTTAGTCGACCTTGCTCGGTGAGTCTTCTATCATCATCAGAACCCTAAAAGACCATCTCGTCCAAAACTTAATTGGAAACCTCCATGACCCCCCTAGGACCAGATCCTATCATAGAGATGTAAATAATGAAGGCCTCACTACATTGGTATCCCAAATTGAACCCAAAAATATTGAAGAAGTCTTATGGGATGAACACTGGATTAATGCCATCCATGTGGAGCTTAGTCAGTTTGAAAGGAACAAGGTATGGAATCTAGTTCCCAGACCCGCAGACCAATCTGTCATTGGGACTAGATGGGTATTTAGGAATAAATTGAATAAAGATGGGGTCATAACTAGAAATAAAGCTAGGTTGGTAGCCAAAGGGTACAATCAGAAGCTAGGAATTGATTTTGAAGAATCATCTGTTGATGTAGCCAGAATAGAAGCCATCATAATTTTTTTGGCATTTGCATGCTCACTAGGCATAAAACTTCAACAAATGGATGTCAAAAGTGCTTTTGTAAATGGCTTAATAAAAGAAGAAGTGTTTGTAGAATAGCCTCCTGGTATCGAGCATGATGATTTTTCTAACCATGTATATAAGTTGAACAAGGCACTATATTGATTAAAGAAGGGCCTTAGAGCCTAGTATGACCAACTCAGTGCCCATCTGACAAGCATGGGCTACAACAGAGGCAAGGTTGAACAAACTCTCTTTACAAAAGTTTTGAATTGTCACATCATTATAGTGCAGATATATGTAGATGACATAGTGTTTGGATCGACTGATCCCAATCTGTGTAAGTAGTTTGCTAAATTGATGACCAAGGAATTTGAAATGAGCCTCATGGGTGAACTCCATTTTTTTCTTGGACTGCAAGTCACATAGACTAAGGATGACATTTTCATAAACCAGTCCAAGTACACATTGGAGATTGTGAAGAAATTTAGGATGAAGGATGTCAAACACATATTCACGCCTATGGGAACAAGTGCATCACTAGACGTAGATGAAACAGGTAAACCGGTAGATCCCAAGATATACCGAGGTATGATCGGGTCTCTCTTATACCTCACTGCATCTAGGCCTGACATACAATTCAGTGTGTTCTTGTGTGCAAGATTTCAAGCCAATCCTAAAGAATCTCATCTGATTACTGTAAAAAGAATCTTAAGATATGTTGCTAGCACACATGATCTAGGGCTATGGTATCCAGCATCATGCTGCTTTGAATTAATTTCATATACTGATGTTTATTATGATGGGTTTAAGCTTGATAGAAAAGGCACTAGTATCTATTGCCAATATTTGTGTGGGTGTCCAGTTTCTTGGGCTTCCAAGAAGCATCACTCGGTGGCCCTATCACTACAGAGGTAGAATATGTCGCTGCTGGGAGCTGTGGGACCCAAGTGTTGTGGATAAAAGACCAAATTCAAGACTACAGTGTAGATATTGGATGCACACCCATATTGTGTGATAATACAAGTACCATCAACTTAACAAAGAACCCCATCCAGCATTCAAGAACAAAACACAGAGAAATAAGACATCACTTCCTTAGAGATGAGGTAAGCAAAAAGAATTTTGAATTGCAATTCATTGAAACTGAAAGGCAAATTGTAGTCATTTTTACAAAACCTCTGAACAATGAAAGATTTTCTACTCTGAGGAGAGAGTTGGGTTTGTGTAGACCTCCTACTTCTTGATCATTTCTCGTTTAGGTCGGGTGAGTGCTAGGAGTCATTGGTTGTTCTTGTCAGGGGGAGTCCAATGTGCCTATCTAGTCTCTTATGAGTCTGTGATGTTTGTGTGTGATTGACTCATTGGTATATAAAATAGTGACTTATGGAAGGGTAGACTAAGTATGTCTGAAAGCCTTCACTATACGTGAGAAGATACTCCGCTAGGTACCACGGGTCCTCACATACAGTGATCAAGAGTCCATAATTTGAGGGAGAGTCAGTAGAACTTCTATGAGACAGGTTCTGTCACGCCCCGAGCGCGAAAGATACCCGGAGATGCGCGACGTGTCTATATCAATCATATCAATCAGAGTGGTCGTGTATTCGACGCAAAGACAGAGATGCGCAAAATAGCAAGATAACCCAATCCTTTATTTCATAATGGATAGACTATTACAAATCCAATACTCTGTTTAATTAAAAAGGAAAAGAATACATATTTGACTCAAGAAACTATAGGAAAGACTAGACGACACTTGAGCAGCTCTATCACTTTCACTCTTGAACATTCCCATCCGATTGACTTCCATCGTCGTCGGACTTACCTGAAAAGTACAAAGGGACAAACGGAATGAGCGAACGCTCAGTAGGAAATTATATCTCAAGTACTAGCAAGGGGTTTAAGTAATTACATCTTTCATGAATGCAATAAAGCTATGCATGCTCGCATAAAACGACAAGATAGAGAGAATGTAATATCAAGAAATAAGATGAACTTAATCATGAACTTCCAACAAGATGACAAGTGTATTCAAGGTATTCAAGCAAGCACATTTAACAAGTCATGTCAAGAACTTTGGCTATCATGTATCAAGCAAGTAAATTACCCTTTTTCGGGCCACGCATTTCATGTAAAGTCAAGTACGATTCAAGTACAAGATGTGTGTGGAATGTCCAATCAAGCAAGTCAAGTACTCGGTATAATGCCAGATACCTTATCATTTTAACTCCCATGGGCACAAGTACTTTCGGGTGCTCCTCCCAGGACCAGATCGGGCCCTATATGCACAGGCATTTATCATGTATTTTTGACATCTACTCTTGTTTATATAGCCAATATAGAGTTTCAATATTCAAGCTTGTAGACATGTATGACAACTTTGACAGAATAGAGTCCAAAAATATGACAAAGGACATAGATTGGCGATAATAACGGTAAAATCACGATATCAATAAAACTAGGTAGAATATGGTTCCCTTAACTTAGGTCCCATGACAAATCAATATGGACATTCTTTATATAGAATTGAGATCCACATAAACATTAGATCAAGCAAGATACCCTCATTCTTATCATAGAATTGAGGTTTACAAGAACGACATGATATGGCATGATATCATCATCCCATTAAGAATTTCTTATGATATACTCTTTGTATAATCATAAGGGCCGGTATACCATGTTTCTTTAGATTGACATGGCAAGGATCGTGTAATGGGTTTTTAGGGTACAACCAGCTCAGTCGGCCTTGAGGGAATCCAAGGCTACGAGGAGTCTTACGGAGGTCTCTATGACTAACTCGCTAGTCCAAAGGAACGGAATGTCCAATGGAGAGCTTGTATGTCAATGAGAGTTGAGTGTGATCGATGAAACAACGTGAAACGTGGGACTATACTCACGGAGTGGAGAATAGTGCCGATATATATATTATATAACATATGAAATCATCGGTTAACAAAAACAGGGAAAAATCAGTTTTACAGTAAAATAACGACTTAGGTCAAGTCGTTTCTCAAGTAATTAACGCATAACAGAAGGGCGTTTACATATTTCTATTTTACAGAATTTTCAATAATTTTATTAATTCATGAAAAACACGCCCTAGTCAGGGGCGTTTTTCAGGTAAGTAACGCCTAACATAAGGGCGTTTACATATGTTCCGTTTTGCAGAATTTCATTATTTCAATAATTTATATAAAACGCGCCCTGGACAGGGGCGTTTCTTCAGAGTTGACGACTATAGAAGCAGGCGTCTCATTATTTAAATATTTGACAGAATATAAATAATTTCCAGGATTTATTTAAAACACGCCCTGGAAAGGGGCGTTACTGTTTTAATTTTATTTTACAGGATAGACATAGTTCAGGAATTTACAGAAAACGCGTCCTAGAAAGGGGCGTTTCTTTTCAATTTACGCCCTGTGATGGGGCGTTAACAGGTGTAAAACGACGTTGTCAAGGTCGTGAATTCAAGGAATTTACAATATTTCAACAAATAAATTTCCAAGACAGGAGACATGATCATGACAAGAAAATTAGCAGGAATTTACAGGTAGAGTCATGCAAGATATTAGAATCGATATTTCATATTTATTGAATTTTAAACAGGATCAATTATTGATTACATGCGATTGTTCATGAAATTAACGCCTGTATACAAGGCGTATACTTTTAATTAACGACCACTGTGATGGTCGTTTCTTTTAAAGTAGCGCCCTATTCAAGGGCGTTTCTTGAAAAATTTACAGAAAACGTATGCAAACTGTATAAATATATCATGCATGGTGCTTCTTATATTTATTTTTAGTTTGGGCTACGAGACTTGAGAAAATCCTACCTTAGTATGGTCTGGATGAAGGACCTTCGTTCTTCACTTTGTCAACTCACTGTAGATCCTATGGAAGAAGAACTGCAGTCATAAGTTTCTTCATCACACATAATCAGAGGAGAAGAAAGAGGAAGAACAGTACTTTGTTCTTCACGTATGCGGCTTCCCTAACCTGTATAGAAGAGAAAGAGATGAAGAGTCAGTAACTCTTCATATGATAGAAAGAAAAGAACGTTCAGTTCTTTACTCACCGTAGCAGACGATCGATCAAATAGGTTTAGGGTTCGTTCGATCAAGACTATTTATAGGATTTAGGAGTCCTAACAAAAGAAGTGTTTGATGGAGGGTAACATATCCCTAATAGAGTCCTTACTCTAATAGACACTTACTAGATTAGGTTAATCTTTCCCTGGATAAGCTCTGGGTTCGAACGGGTCACGAACTGAATTAACGCCTTTGGTCAGGGCGTTTATTCTTAAATTAACGACCTTGTTCAGGTCGTTTCTTAAGAAACGTCTTGTATAAGGGCGTTCCTTGTTTTTGAAACACGCCTAAGACATGGGCGTTTATTTTACTTGCCTATTTGGTCGCGTGAGAGTTGACGACCACATGCGTGGGCGTCCTTTCTTTAGTCACGCCGTATGTAGAGGCGTTTATTTTTAAATTAACGCCTTACTCAGAGGCGTTATTTTTAATTTGCTTTATTTTGTCTGTATTACTTCTGTACTATGTATGTTTTTATTTCAATATTCATTTATCAGGGTTGCTACACCCTCCCCCACTTAAAAAGAATTTGGTCCCCAAATTCAATATATATAATTATACACGTGGAGAGTGTATATACCTCTTAGAATAACTCGGGAAATCGTTTCTTCATAGATTCCTCGGTCTCCCATGTCGCTTCGCGTTCGGGATTCTTATTCCATTGCACCTTGAGCATGGGAATAACCTTATTCCTTAGAGCTCGTATTTCTCGATCTAAGATCTTCATAGGCTTCTGTTCATAGGTGAGATCTTTCTGGATCACCAGATCTCTATGTTCAATAATATGAGATGGATCGTGCACATACTTCTTCAACATGGATATGTGAAATACATTATGTACCTCGGACAATTGAGGAGGCAATGCGATGCGATAAGCAACCTCGCCAACTCTTTCAAGTACCTCAAATGGTCCGATGAATCTTGGCGTAAGCTTGCCCTTAACACCAAATCTTCGTATGCCACGTCCAGGCGATATCTTGAGAAATACATGATCTCCGATTTGGAATTCAAGATCTCTCCTTCTTGTATCAGCATAAGCTTTTTGTCTCGTCTGAGCAACTTGCAATCTTTCTCTGATTACTTGTATCTTCTCAGTTGTATCCCTTACCATGTCTGGACCTAGCAGTTGTTTTTCTCCAACTTCGTTCCAGCATATGGGTGATCTGCAACTCCTTCCGTATAAGGCTTCGAAAGGTGCCATTTGGATACTAGCTTGGTAGCTATTATTATATGTAAATTCCACTAGTGGTAAATGATCGTGCCAGCATCCTCCAAAGTCAATGATGCATGCTCTAAGCATATCCTCAATAACCTGGTTAGTTCTCTCGGTCTGACCATCCGTTTGTGGGTGGAAAGCAGTACTAAAGTTGAGCCTTGTTCCTAACGAATGTTGTAATCCCTTCCAAAAATGAGAAGTAAAACGGGGATCTCTGTCAGACACGATTGAGACAGGAATTCCATGTATCCTGACTATTTCCTTGATGTACAGTGCAGCTAGCACATCAATTGACCATCGGCTTTTTATTGGCAAGAAATGCGCCGATTTAGTTAATCGGTCAATGATAACCCAGATTCCATCATGTCCTCCTTTAGATTTAGACAAACCCATGATGAAGTCCATACCAATATCCTCCCACTTCCACTTAGGAATATCTAGAGGGTGTAGTTTTCCAGCAGGCATTTGGTGTTCCGCCTTGACCTGTTGGCATGTAAGACAGCGTGATACATAGTCCGCTATTTCTCTTTTCATATTGGGCCACCAAAAGTTCCTCTTTACATCTTGGTACATTTTAGTTGATCCAGGATGAATAGTGTACCTTGATCGGTGAGCTTCATCTAAGATCTTCTTCTTTAATTCCGGACAATCAGGTATACAAGTTCTACCTTTGAATAATAATCTTCCATCAGAAGTTAGTTGAAAATCAGATTGTCCTTCTAATCTGCCCTTGATTTCCACTAATATAGGATCATCACCCTGAAGTGCTTGTATCTCAGATAATAAATCTGACTGTATGCTTACATGAGATAATGTAACAAATTTGGATTCCGTGTCCAAGCTTATATTGAGCTCGGAGAATTGTTCAAGTAACCTCCATTCTTGTATCATACAATTGGCTATCATTGCTCTCGGCTTTCGACTAAGGGCATCAGCAACATAATTACCCTTTCCGGGATGGTATTGTATATTGAAGTCGAAGTCTTTGAGATATTCTAGCCAGCGTCTTTGTCTCATGTTTAGCTCCTTTTGTGAGAATAGATATTTGAGACTCTTGTGATCGGAGTAGACAGTGAACTGTACTCCATAGAGATAGTGTCTCCATATCTTTAGGGCAAATACTACCGCGGCCAGTTCTAAGTCATGGACGGGGTAATTCTCCTCATGCTTCTTCAGTTGACGTGAAGAGTATGCTATGACCTTTCCTTGTTGCATTAGGACACATCCGAGGCCAATGCCAGAAGCATCAGTGTAGACCTCGAATTTCTCCCCTTCTATTGGTAGAGCTAACACCGGAGCTGTAGTGAGATGATCTTTAAGAGTTTGGAAACTTCTTTCACATTCCTCACTCCATTCATATCGGATCTCCTTACGAGTTAACCTTGTAAGGGGCACGGCGATCTTAGAGAAATCTTTGATGAATCGCCGATAATAGCCTGCAAGACCTAAGAAACTTCTGATCTCGCTTGCATTAGTGGGTCTTTCCCAGTTTCTTACAGCTTCAACCTTTGACGGATCTACAGATAAACCGTCCTTGGATATGACATGTCCGAGAAAAGCCACTTCTTCAAGCCAGAACTCGCATTTGCTGAGTTTAGCATATAATTGATTTGTTCTCAAGACTTGCAATGCAATCCTCAAATGCTCTTCATGTTCTTCCTTAGTCTTAGAATATATCAATATATCATCAATGAAGACTACTATGAATTGATCCAAGTAAGGCCTGAATATGCTATTCATTAACTGCATAAAGGCAGCAGGGGCATTTGTTAGTCCAAAAGGCATAACAACAAATTCGTAATGGCCATACCTGCTTCTGAATGCGGTCTTGTGAATGTCATCATCCTTGATTCTTAACTGATGATATCCCGACCTGAGATCAATCTTGGAAAAATATTTGGATCCTGAAATCTGATCAAATAATTCATCGATTCTCGGCAGTGGATACTTGTTCTTGATAGTAAGATGATTCAACTGTCGATAGTCGATACACAATCTCATGGATCCATCCTTCTTCTTTACAAATAAGACTGGTGCTCCCCACGGGGAAGTACTTGGTCTAATAAACCCTTTTTGGATTAGTTCCATCAACTGCTCCTTCAACTCCTTGAGTTCAGCAGGGGACATTCTATATGGTGCCTTTGAAACAGGACCAGCACCAGGGACTAGGTCAATGGTGAAGGCCACTTCTCTTTGAGGGGGTAATTCCGGCAAATCTTCTGGAAATACGTCTGGGAATTCTCGCACTACCTGAACGTCTTCTATCTTGGTTTTCTTAGCTTCTTTAACAGTGACAAAAGCATGGAAGGATACACATCCCTTCCTGACGAGCTTGCTTGCTCGAAGAGCCGAAATAAGAGGGGATTTGCTTCGACTCTTAGGACTAGTATAAGTCAGTTCTGGAAATTCTTTGAAAACGATCTTGCTATTACGGCAATCAACCGTTGCCTGGTACTTAGATAACCAATCTGCTCCTAGTATAACATCATATTCTTTTAGATCTAAACAGATAAGATCAATAGGAAAATTCTTTCCTCGAACCAATACCTCACAGTTCTGGTAATGATGCGTGATATCCGTCTCATTTCCGAGAGGAGTAGACAACACTATTTTCATCCATTCCGGTTCTAGAGGTAACGGGTCAGCAAACTTCTTAGAAACAATAGAATGCGATGCACCCGTATCAAATAAGACATGTGCATATTTGGAACAAATTTTCAATGTACCTTCCACTAATCCGCCTTCTTCTTCAGGTTCGGTCTCATGTATTGCATGAAGACGAGCATTCTTTGTCACCGGGCGTTTACCATTGCCGGCTTGGTCGTTCATTAATGGACACTCGGGAATCCGATGCTCACGGCTTCCACAACGGAGACAAGCTCCTAATTTCCTCCAGCATTCTTCCGTCTTGTGACCAGCCTTGTCACAATGCTTGCAGACTGTATTCGAAGGGGTAGTGGTGATAGAGAAAGGCTTGGTCTTCTTGAATTTCTGATCTTGAGAGGAAGAACCTCCATTATTGGGCCTCTTCTTAAAGTTGGGTTTGAAAGAACCTGAACCCGTGACTTGTTCCTTCTTGTCTTTTCCACGGATCCTATCAGATAGTTCCGTGGCATCTTCAAGTAATTGAGCTCGGCGCACTATTTCAGAATAAATTTGGATGTCCATAGGCGCCAATTGAGTAATATAGTGGGGCCTAAGCCCATTAAGAAATCTACGGGCTTTCATCTTCTCCGTGCTAATAAGATGCTTAGCATATCTAGATAACCTGGAGAACTGAGCTTCATAATCTGCTAATGATAAGGATCGTTGCTTTAATGCAGCGAATTCGGCAGCCTTCTTTTCTTGGACTCGGTCCGAGAAATATTTAGCATTGAAGTATTCCACGAATTCTTCCCATGTTACTTGAGTAGGATCGATGGTTGCTTCAATAGACTCCCACCAGCATCTAGCATCTTTCTCTAACTGGAATGTAGCTAATAGCACTTTGTCCTGGTCTGTGCATTGCATGACACGGAATATGCGTTCGGTTTCCCGAACCCAATGCTCGGCATCGTCCGGATCGGTCGATCCCATAAACTTCGGGGGATTCATATTCTTAAAGGCTTGGTGTAAGCTTCCAGCTCGTGGAGCACCACCTTGTGCTACCTGTTGTAGCACTTGGGTCATCCCTTGAAGGGTACGCTGCATGTTGCGCCATTGAGCACGTTCGGCAGCCATTATCCTACAATTACAATAACTATATTAGTACGTGATCGTATTTAAAGACTCGTATACTATGTTAAATCTAACCCTTGGTTCTACCCAATCTCACTGGTTTAAAGGTTCAACTTATCCTTGGACTTGAGTTTTTCCTAGGAATTGAATACCTTAGGCTCTGATACCACAAAGACTGTCACGCCCCGAGCGCGGAAGATACCCGGAGATGCGCGACGTGTCTATATCAATCATATCAATCAGAGTGGTCGTGTATTCGACGCAAAGACAGAGATGCGCAAAATAGTAAGATAACCCAATCCTTTATTTCATAATGGATAGACTATTACAAATCCAATACTCTGTTTAATTAAAAAGGAAAAGAATACATATTTGACTCAAGAAACTATAGGAAAGACTAGACGACACTTGAGCAGCTCTATCACTTTCACTCTTGAACATTCCCATCCGATTGACTTCCATCGTCGTCGGACTTACCTGAAAAGTACAAAGGGACAAACGGAATGAGCGAACGCTCAGTAGGAAATTATATCTCAAGTACTAGCAAGGGGTTTAAGTAATTACATCTTTCATGAATGCAATAAAGCTATGCATGCTCGCATAAAACGACAAGATAGAGAGAATGTAATATCAAGAAATAAGATGAACTTAATCATGAACTTCCAACAAGATGACAAGTGTATTCAAGGTATTCAAGCAAGCACGTTTAACAAGTCATGTCAAGAACTTTGGCTATCCTGTATCAAGCAAGTAAATTACCCTTTTTCGGGCCACACATTTCATGTAAAGTCAAGTACGATTCAAGTATAAGATGTGTGTGGAATGTCCAATCAAGCAAGTCAAGTACTCGGTATAATGCCAGATACCTTATCATTTTAACTCCCATGGGCACAAGTACTTTCGGGTGCTCCTCCCAGGACCAGATCGGGCCCTATATGCACAGACATTTATCATGTATTTTTGACATCCACTCTTGTTTATATAGCCAATATAGAGTTTCAATATTCAAGCTTGTAGACATGTATGACAACTTTGACAGAATATAGTCCAAAAATATGACAAAGAACATAGATTGGCGATAATAACGGTAAAATCACGATATCAATAAAACTAGGTAGAATATGGTTCCCTTAACTTAGGTCCCATGACAAATCAATATGGACATTCTTTATATAGAATTGAGATCCACATAAACATTAGATCAAGCAAGATACCCTCATTCTTATCATAGAATTGAGGTTTACAAGAACGACATGATATGGCATGATATCATCATCCCATTAAGAATTTCTTATGATATACTCTTTGTATAATCATAAGGGCCGGTATACCATGTTTCTTTAGATTGACATGGCAAGGATCGTGTAATGGGTTTTTAGGGTACAACCAGCTCAGTCGGCCTTGAGGGAATCCAAGGCTACGAGGAGTCTTACGGAGGTCTCTATGACTAACTCGCTAGTCCAAAGGAACGGAATGTCCAATGGAGAGCTTGTATGTCAATGAGAGTTGAGTGTGATCGATGAAACAACGTGAAACGTGGGACTATACTCACGGAGTGGAGAATAGTGCCGATATATATATTATATAACATATGAAATCATCGGTTAACAAAAACAGGGAAAAATCAATTTTACAGTAAAATAACGACTTAGGTCAAGTCGTTTCTCAAGTAATTAACGCCTAACAGAAGGGCGTTTACATATTTCTATTTTACAGAATTTTCAATAATTTTATTAATTCATGAAAAACACGCCCTAGTCAGGGGCATTTTTCAGGTAAGTAACGCCTAACATAAGGGCGTTTACATATGTTCCGTTTTACAGAATTTCATTATTTCAATAATTTATATAAAACGCGCCCTGGACAGGGGCGTTTCTTCAGAGTTGACGACTATAGAAGCAGGCGTCTCATTATTTAAATATTTGACAGAATATAAATAATTTCCAGGATTTATTTAAAACACGCCCTGGAAAGGGGCGTTACTGTTTTAATTTTATTTTACAGGATAGACATAGTTCAGGAATTTACAGAAAACGCGCCCTAGAAAGGGGCGTTTCTTTTCAATTTACGCCCTGTGATGGGGCGTTAACAGGTGTAAAACGACGTTGTCAAGGTCGTGAATTCAAGGAATTTACAATATTTCAACAAATAAATTTCCAAGACAGGAGACATGATCATGACAAGAAAATTAGCAGGAATTTACAGGTAGAGTCATGCAAGATATTAGAATCGATATTTCATATTTATTGAATTTTAAACAGGATCAATTATTGATTACATGCGATTGTTCATGAAATTAACGCCTGTATACAAGGCATATACTTTTAATTAACGACCACTGTGATGGTCGTTTCTTTTAAAGTAGCGCCCTATTCAAGGGCGTTTCTTGAAAAATTTACAGAAAACGTATGCAAACTGTATAAATATATCATGCATGGTGCTTCTTATATTTATTTTTAGTTTGGGCTACGAGACTTGAGAAAATCCTACCTTAGTATGGTCTGGATGAAGGACCTTCGTTCTTCACTTTGTCAACTCACTGTAGATCCTATGGAAGAAGAACTGCAGTCATAAGTTTCTTCATCACACATAATCAGAGGAGAAGAAAGAGGAAGAACAGTACTTTGTTCTTCACGTATGCGGCTTCCCTAACCTGTATAGAAGAGAAAGAGATGAAGAGTCAGTAACTCTTCATATGATAGAAAGAAAAGAACGTTCAGTTCTTTACTCACCGTAGCAGACGATCGATCAAATAGGTTTAGGGTTCGTTCGATCAAGACTATTTATAGGATTTAGGAGTCCTAACAAAAGAAGTGTTTGATGGAGGGTAACATATCCCTAATAGAGTCCTTACTCTAATAGACACTTACTAGATTAGGTTAATCTTTCCCTGGATAAGCTCTGGGTTCGAACGGGTCACGAACTGAATTAACGCCTTTGGTCAGGGCGTTTATTCTTAAATTAACGACCTTGTTCAGGTCGTTTCTTAAGAAACGCCTTGTATAAGGGCGTTCCTTATTTTTGAAACACGCCTAAGACATGGGCGTTTATTTTACTTGCCTATTTGGTCGCGTGAGAGTTGACGACCACATGCGTGGGCGTCCTTTCTTTAGTCACGCCGTATGTAGAGGCGTTTATTTTTAAATTAACGCCTTACTCAGAGGCGTTATTTTTAATTTGCTTTATTTTGTCTGTATTACTTCTGTACTATGTATGTTTTTATTTCAATATTCATTTATCAGGGTTGCTACAGGTTCATTACAAGATCTGCTGCATGTGAAGGTTAATTGAGCCGACCTACATGTTTATCGAGTCGACCTGCTCCTTTGTAATTGTAATCCTCCATTTTGTCTCTGAACACTTCAGAAGTTTGCTCAACTATGTGCTTCATTCTCCTACAAAATTCATTGTATGATATGCTTGAATTCAAGGGGAGATTCACATCTAATAGTTGATCTTAAATGACTGGCACTCCTGAAATAACAATTCTCCAGCTTTAGGCATCATGGTTGCTTAAATAAATTGAGGCTTTAAGGTTAATAACTCCATGAGGTCTGAAACTAGCAAGTTAAAGGAAGATCTCCTCAGGCTTACTCTTGCTAAAGCATCAAGTGTGTTGAATCCTAATATTCATGTAGTCTGATTATGAGAATTCAGTAACACTTTTGGTCGATGAACTTCGCATTAAGTATTGTTTACAAATTATCATGCTATCTTAGTCCATAGAAGGCACTCAACGCAGAGCAATGGTAGAGACTTACTGAGTAACTGGGCACATTTCACCTAAGGCGTGAGGTGGTTCGTGTCAAAAGGTAGTGTCCTAACTAACTCTGCTCTGATTTCATCCAATTAAAAAAAAATTGCAAATCTATACAGAGCAATGGCTTCAGTCTGCTGAGAAACTGCACCCCTTCACCAATGAAGTGATGTAGGTTAAGGCATGAGGTGGCAAGCTATCGCTGGCCTAAATGAGGCAGAATAGTTAACTGCACTGAGTAACTGGGGAAGTGGTGAGGACACACGCCACTGCACACGCCGGAGTACGAGGAGTACACAGGTGACCCTTTGGCTCGGGGAGGACATGGATGCTTAGATCGAGCTATTTATCTTTATTTCATGCTTTCAGGCCTTGTTGGGCCCATTTTTAGTCCCTGTGTGGACAATTAGTTAGTTGTTTCTTTACTGGACCATTATTGTTAGAGGATTAATGGGCTAGAGCTAAGTGGGATTGGACTTGGGTCAAAGAGGGAGGGCTGTCTCTTTCCTCTTACCCACCTCCTCCTTGGGTCAAAGAAGGAGGTTGTCCCTTTCCCCCTTTGTAGAAGCTGTGCCCCCCCCCCCTCCTTGTTCAAAGAAGGAGGGCCACCCCCTTCCTTGACCTCCTCCTTGATTCAAGGAGGTGAACCCTCCCCCTCCCACGCTATGGCCGCCCCCTTCTTCCACCTCCCCTCCCCTCCCTTGTTAGATTAGGGTTTCCCATCCCCTATATATAATCCCTTGTGAACAAATTTTAAGAATAATGAAGGATTATTGAGAGAAAAATTGTTGAGAGAGAGATTCGCTTCTTGCTCCTTGGGTGTGATGCTTAAGAACCCTAGGTCCTCCGATGGGATCTAGTTGGCGTGTGACTCGACCTTAGTTTTGATACATTCCTTGTTGGATCTGGGCCTAGTGATTTTATCAGGGTTACTTCTGCAAGTCACGGCCATTCCAGTGCTGGTTTCACCCAGATCGGAGTTTTGGATCTCCAAAAACAATTCTTTCGGTGAAGCCGTGCGCTGCTGCCTGTCCCTATGAGACAGATCTCCTCCTCCTTCTTACGAAATTCCTCCAGGTCTCGTCTCAATGCCTTTTGTCCTGAGGCTTGGGGGGATCATACCACTTTTTACCTTCTTTGCGACGCTGCTGATCCCGCGCCATTCTGACGTCTGTGCTGGGAATAGCGACGTGTTTGGTGGGACTACGCAGGGCAACCTGTGCAGATCCTGCCCAGAACCTACGGTACCTTGTGGGAGATCCCACTTGTTCCTCCCTCCTGATCTGACCAAGCCCTTTGGTCAAGACCTTCCTCTAGGCATCCCTGGCGTTCCCCAGCAAGTGGCACTGCGTTCCCACACCGAAACACCTGTTTCCTAATTTTCTCGTTATGCTGTGCAGTTCTTCACGTGTAGAACTGGAGCTGCCTTTCAGATGCCACCACGCAAAGACATGAGCAGATCTAGATGCGCTGTTCGTTCGAGTCATTCTTCATCCAGTCCACCACATGCTCCAACAGACGGCACCCCGTTCTGACTCCGGATCAAGCCGTAACACCTCCTGCAAGTTGACTGCGCAAGCTGGCCAGGGCGGGCAGAACCGACCGGTGGTCAACCATCTCGTCCAGCCAATTGCGGCTCGCCTCCTCACCTCCGTCGAGTACTTCCCATCAGCCCGTGCTCCTACAACCTCGAGTTTAGTACTTGTAGCCTGTTATCTCCCTGCGAGGAGTGGGCATCATTACTTGGGTTATACTATTATTCTTTACCGTGTATCGGGGTTGTCGGACTCGGCCGTGGTTTCTTCCCCACGTGCCAGTCATGGAGGTACATGCGACGTTCCTTTTCCCAGCATTTGCTTATTTAGTATGCTTTCATATATGTCGTGCTTGTGCGAATAGGGCCCCTAGCCAGTTACGAATCATCGTGGTTGAGAGTTGTGAGTACCCGTTCCATAGCCCCAGTTGAGCGCCGAGCCCGAACTGGATCACCCTAGGCGACAGTGGTTCCTTAATCGCTACGATTCCATGCTTCCCTCACAAGGACGATTGTTGGGCTGGAGAGTTTCGTATTGAGAGACGCCTCCACCCGAAGGAACGCCACGGAGGTCAGCCGCCCGGCTTACCTTTAGCGTGCAAGTGCTGGCCGCACTTCGAGTAGGTCATAGGTCATAGCCCATTTGTGTCCTATCCCGCATCATGAAGGTTGCATCTAACCAATGTGATTACTCACGTAAAAAGGTGTCAGTTCAACCTGACTGCCATCCTAAAATAAAGTGCATTCTGAATTATTCTGAAAAACCAGAGGTGCCTGATTGGGCACACTCTCATTGCATCACATTGTTTGTTTTCAATACTAGTGGTAGTTAATCCTGAAAGGTTACTAGCCTACATGAGGAAGGCTAAACGATCGATGAATATCAAAATCTTTAGTATGCAAATATGCTTTAGTTCTAGTAATCCTATGTGTAGCCACTCCTGTTGCTTGCATAGTTTCTACAACCTCTGAAGTTCTTCACTTTAAATCACTCAATCAATAAGATCAAAACCATGCAATGCTATTTTGGAGGAAGGTGTCTGAATTTGGAATCAGTTCAGACAACCATGAGGTCTGCATTGGGTTTGAATCCCCTCACCTAACTCTCATTTCAGTCTACTGAACTTTCCTGCAAATTCCTCCTAGTATTTTGATGATGTCAAAGGGGGAGAAGTCTGATGAGTCATATTTGGAGAGGTTTGATGAGTCACAAGTTGCAGAGTCAGAAAGTCGTAGTGTGATCGGTCTGAAGTTAGGTTGTCCCTGCCTGCTGCATATCTTGATGAAACTCTTAATGATTCCTTCATAAATTCAAATCTTGATGCGTCTGATAATAAATTGCTTCTTCAATACAAGGTGCTTTATGCTTATGCTATTCATGTTAAAAATATGTTGTTTACCAAAACCTTGTCCTGAACTCATATAACAAAAATGTGAGCACAATGACTCATAGTTGCCACCATCAAAAAGGGAGAGAATGTTGTGTACATTGTGTTTTGATGATGTCTTACTATAAGTCATTAGCTAGTTAATTTGAAAAAATATGAAACATCATCTTTATTGGCTGAATGTGAAGAAAGTAACTAAGTCTTCATGAGGGCGTCGACATGCATTCTCACACGAAGAAGAAGAGCCAGAATAGCTCAAGCTGCGTCGACCCAAGTGTTCCTGTGCGTCGACGCATCACACCAGTTATACTGGAATTTTCTACAAGGATACATCGACTCCAGACACATAATATTCCAGAATGCGTTGACTCAGGACGGCCTCCTGAAGCAGATTGAAGTGTACATAAGCAAGTGTGTTGATGCAAACACCTCAATGCGTCGACGCAGCTTCAGCTCCAGCACCTGTTAAATGGGCAGTACTCTTCAGTTGCGTTGACACTATTTTCACAGTATGTCGACACAGGGCTCACTCACAGAAGCTACTTCGAATGCATTTTTACAAGGGTGCGTTGACATCCCCTTCGAGTTGCGTCGACGCACACTAACTTAGCTCGCAGCAACCCAAGCGGATGGGAGGTTGCATCGACACACACCTCAAGCTACGTCGACGCATACTCGTTCAACCTTTAGCCTCGCTCGTAGCAGTGCAAGCAGACTAGAAGCTAGTCGACGCAGGGCACTAGGTGCGTTGACGCATACGAAGGATTTTCGTTTGATTGAAGCTCTTCCTTTCAAACACGCAAAGCTTTCAAAGTCAATGACGCAAGCTCCCATAACACGCACCTCAAGGTTCGAAAAAGGTCCTAGGACAGAGATCTATCCTTTTCATCTTGAGACAGTCAGAATATCTTTTTGTGAGAAGGATTTGTCAGATAATAGATTTGGGGAAAGTCACTTTTCATGGTGTCCTCCTTTCTATAATCAACCAATCAGATTTCATCTCTGAAAAGTTCCTAGGATAGAGATCCGTCCTTTTTGTCATAAGCCAATAAGAAAGCAAGACTGGAAAAGGTCTTTGGCAAAGAATCGTATTTTATTTTGAACCTATCAAAATGCCGATCCAAAGGAGGAAACCCTCTATTCTTCTCCTCTATAAATGTGAAGCTCCCTTCTGAAGAAGCTACTACTATAACCCATAGCCATTGATAGACGGCCTGAGCTTTCAGAAGAAAAATAGAGAGGAAGAAAAGAAGAGAGATTAGCTGCCCAGAAACTGGTCTGAGCCAGTCTAGTAAGGTTGTAGTTTCAGACCGAAGTTTACATCTTGGTTCATAGCTTCTTTCATTCTACAGAAGTTACATCTTAGTTTCTTTGTCTTGAGTTCTTCAGTGATTTTTCGATACTCTGTCTTATAGAACGGACCTCGTTTTAGCTGCTATGTAGCCGTGTGGGTTCGAGGAGCTTGCTCCTCTTTCAAGCTATGTGTCAGCTGTTGTAGCGGAGTAGCTCCGCGTGTGTATGTGTGTGTGCTCTTTGGCCAAGTGTGGAATCCTCACTGGGTTGGTGAGGGGCGGACGTAGGACTGCTAGATAGCGGCCGAACCACCTTAAAAATTCCTATGTTGTGGTTTGCTGTGGCATACTCCATTTCCTCTACCTCCTTCAAAGGTGCTGTGACTCAATCAGTGCTTTTCACATCCTTATATTTCAAACATTTCATGTGTTAACCTGTAAGTGGTTAAGAATTGAGTGTGAGGATCTATTCACCCCCCCTCTAGATCCTCTCATACCACTCATCAGGTGCTCCTCCTAGTGGCATAGCCAAGGTTTTCCGTTAGTTCGATTGTCCCCCGACTGTGACATCGGGGTTTTATTTTCATGCCATTAGGAGTAGCTTATAGAGCCATGGTTCCATCGGCTACAGTGTTTGTTATTTTCGTTACGGCTGCCCCTCCCGCCGTTAGTGTTGCTGCTACTGCTCCTGTTACTGTCGTTGTTGTTCTTGCTAGCGTTGTTGTTTACCACCGTTGTTTTGTGGTAGGGTTACGTGGGACCCCTACTGAGCCAATGAGATGAGGCTCACCCCTATCTTTTCAAGTGTTGCGATTCCTCCTCGAGGTTCGGAGGTACAGCGTGGAGGTTCGTAGTTGCCAGCTCGTCGGGCCAAGTGTGCACTCGGCGTTAGAGTATGTTTCTTTCCCTATAGACTGTACTTTGTTAGACTGAACTCAGTAGTTAGTTATTTAATAAAAATATAATTTTATTTCTTGTTATTTTAATTATTAATTATATAGTTGTTGCCTACATTATTTTAAATTTTAATGTATCTCCACACTCCTTTATAACCCTTCCGAGCCCTCCTACTCGTGGGTGGCGGGCCAGTATTTGAATGGTATCGGGTTGTTCCTGGTATCCAGATTTTGGGTCATTACTGTCTGGCTCTTTAATTCGAGGCTGCGCTTATTTCTTGGGAAATTAAAGTCTAGATGGGACGAACCATTTGTGGTTCTCAAAGTCTGTGAGCATGGTGCTGCCAAAATTTTAGATCCTAAAAATGGTCAAATTTTCACCATCAATGGTCAATGTCTTAAACCCTTTGAGAATATATTTTTTATATTTGTTATTTGTTTGTTTATTTATTCATGTGTTAAGGGGTTTTATTTAAGCGCGTGGATGTGCGAGTCACAAAGTGACGAGTTTATTGTGCGCACCGTCTGACTGATCAGATGAAGGTGAGTATCGTGTCGGGACCTGAAACCCGCCATACCATAAAAGCTACGACGTTAATTACGCCTTTTCGAAAGAAGGACAACCCTTGATTAATCACCAAAAATAGAGGGACCCCTGGGGCCGAATAACTTGAAGGGAAATGTGATTTGGAAGACATTTATTAAATAAAATGAAACTTGATCATGCAATCAAGCAAAGAGTGAGATGATATTTATTTGGGTGGATCGCTTCCCGGTACGAGGCAGAGAACTTAGATCCAAAGATCACCTCACGCTTAGTGATAGCTTCTAGCCGGACTTAATCCGACCTTCTGTAAATCACCATTTTATATACTGGAGAATCAAGGCATGCAGTCATACAGGATATACGTACCTATACATGTATGTGTATACGTGAGCGAACATGTGTAGGTAAATTAGCGTATAGGAGTTTGTTTTCTTATTTAGAATTGCGCATCGAAGTTAGCTTCCGATAGAATGCGTAAGTTGCATGCCACCACGAGCTTATGTGTCATTTGAACATTCAGTATTGTTTGATCGAAGATATGCTATAGTTGTATTATTCGACTATTTACTTGTTTGTTCATTCGTCACATTCTGGGAGATTTCGGCAGCACCTTCCCCGTCTCGAAGTGTATTTGAGAAGGTATAAGGGACTCATCCATGAAGTGTCGAGACAGTCCCTTGACTGACGATTGTGCCTAAGTGGTAGTCCCACGCCCCATGATAGGTGGAGGAGCCCGAGGGCCAACCCTCTGGGAAATCTCGGTCACCCATGAGGTTGTCAATCCATGCTTGCCTTTTTATTGTAGAACCATATTTATCATTGCAGTGCATGCATATGGGTTCGTAAATGGAACCAGCATGACTGCACTCAAAGGGGTTTGCATATCATCGGGACAATGTATGCCATAGGAGGGCATTTATTATTTGGTTATCCTTTTTATCAGGTACTTTGGTCTCACAATTCGACATGAATAGCCGTGGAGCCATTACCACCATATGGGATGAGAATCGAGCGACAAGTCGGGGAAAACACGATGCAGAGTAGGAAACGAAACTTTGATTTCTAAGAGTATTTCGACAGCATCTCCCCCTGCCCCAGAACATGTTGGGGGAGAGAGAAGGCCCATCCACAGTAGTTTGAGATAGACTCCGTAAGAGACAGGCATGTCAGAACGACAACCCAGACCCTATAACGGGTGCTAGATCTCCGAGGACTCGCCTACTAAGAGAGACCCTTGTCACCCGAGGGTTATAAATCACATCATGTCGGCTGTATTAACCCATTTCGATGCCATAGCATATACATAGGGGCTCTAGGAGCACCGGTATAACCATGGGTCGGTGGGTGTAGAGATGTCGGGCATTGTTAGCCAATGAGGCGGTTTGTTATTCACTCGGGGAGTGATCAAAAAAACTGGAGCATATGGGAACAGACAAAATGAAAACAAATGCAGATACCGATAGCTAATCAAAATGGGGAAAAGTTATGAACTGATGGCAATGGGATTGAGGAAATTCCATGAATTGGCGGCCAAGAAATGGGGTGAATGCTCATGATCCGGCGGCCATGAAAGGGGGGCTGCCCCTTTGATCCAGCGGCCAACAAATGGGATGAATGCCCTTGTGATCCGGCAGCTAATGCAATGGAGAGTGGTCCCTTATGATTCGGCGGCCGAAGGACATGGGGAGGGAGAGCCTTTGTAACTACCTAAGATCTGGATACCGAGAAATACTCGATACCAATCAAATCCTGGCCCGCCACCCACGAGCCGGAGGGCTCGGAAGGGTTAGAAGGAGTGTGGAGGTACATTGAAGTTTGAAATAAAGTAGACAACAATTGTATAATTAACACTTTATATGATAGAAATAAATTGCATTTTTAATTAACAAATTAAACTACATAGTCCAGTCCAATAAAGTACAGTCTACAGGGAAAAGGAACATACTCTAATGCCAAGTGAACACTCGGCCCGGCAAGCTGGCAACTACAGACCTCCGCGCTGCACCTTCGAACCTCAAGGTGGAATCGCTACACCTGAAAAGCAGGGGTTAGCCTCATCTCATTAGCTCAGTAGGGGTCCTGCAGAACCCTACCATAAAACAACGGGGGTAACGAACAGCGCTAACGGAACAATAGCAACAACAGGAGTAGCAACGGCAACAACGATAATTACGAGAGGAACAGCCGTAACACAGTAAGAGATGAAACCACGACTCGAAGATACTCCTAATGGTATAGAAAGCACGCCCTGATATCATAGTCGGGGAACTACTGAACAGACAGAAAACCCTAGCCATAATGCCAGAAGAAATACCACGACAGCTTTGTCGTGAAGGCCCGCCCTCACAGGTGACGACCAACCCAAGACCACATGGTCCGGGAGAAACAGTCACGACCTCGCAGTCATGAACCCTACACCGTCTAGGGAGAAAGCCTTGGTAATCCTATCGGAAGCCCTAGACCTCTACATCAGGAAACATGCGAGAACTACACGTAAAACCACATCTCGCAGACAAGAAACCAAACATCGAGTCACGAGAATCCCATGTCACGTGATGGGAGTACCTGCCCACAAGAAGCAAAGCCGGATGTGTCCACTGACGACTTAGTCCGTGCCTCAGGTGTCTCCCTCACCCCAGGCGAAACTGAGACACTGTACTAGTAACCACACAACAAGGGTCTAGTCGGGGTCATGCTTGTCAGCACGCGTCCGAAGTCCCCGACCATGTGTGCACACACTGACTGACTGCACTTCCTCAAGCCCTCTAGCTTGTTTTCCTCCCAGCCCAAACTCGAGCCACTATAGTGGGAGGCCCTACGGTGAACCAGCCTAAAAATAGTCTCTCTTGGGGTAGCTCTCCACATACTCCCTGGTAGGTAAGCATAGACGTGCCCAGGCAAGCTACGGCTAATGGGGGATCACTAAATGTGAACACTCTTCGTAGAGAGGAAACACAGAAGGTCACGCACGCACCCATTACGAGTAACACGGAGTACCAGGTAGCTCAAGTCCACCACACTCTGGACAGTCTACTAGACCCACTAAATCCAACGGTCCTTGAGTCACGAGACTCGGGTCAAGACCGTCGTACAACACGGCATCATGCCTTCAATCTGCCCTACCACTAGGGTCAGAAACCACGGTCGAATACTCTTTACGGCGGCTCATAACTATTGAGTTCAATCCCTTTAAAAAGGGAAGCTATAAAGCCTCCAGCCTCTAGGCTGGGTCATAAGATTCATAATTCATAGGTCATACGCATGGCCAACACGAAAACCACTTTCTGAGGAAGCTAACGACGTGCGGGAATAGCCCTCTGCACGTATACCAATACACGATGAGTCAATCTAGCGAATACACGGAAGCCCAGAACACATGGGGTCATCCGGACCCTCTAAACCTATGGGCACACTAATCGAGGTAACACGGTATCTATAGACATCCAAAAACATGGTCATGGTACCCACGAGGTGTCCGGAACATCCACGGGCCCATAGGTCGACCAATGGGTCACAACTGGGTCGACCGGGGGCCAAAATGGGCTGAACCACTGCATTTCGGTCGACCAACAAGTTCGGTCGACCGAACTGGGCAGTTCGGTCAACTAAACTGGGCAGATCGCCCAGTTCATGGCGAACGCCGTCTGTCGACCAAACCCAAATGGTCGATCGATTGAAAATGACAGAGACTCGCCCGGACTAAACCTCGGGGTCTAGTTTCCGTGCCCACTCGATCCCAATCGAGGGGGAAAACAACAAGGACCATTCCCCGGATCCTGAAAAATGAATTGCACAAAAGAAAACGGCAAAACATTGCCCTATCCGGCGAAAATCGTCGCATGCCCTAAAACATGATTTTAACCCCCCCGATGTGAAATAAACCCACTCACGGCTCACCTTGGCCTATAAGACATGAGGAAATGAACCACATGGGTTAGAGAACCATCCCCCTACCTCCACCGAAGATTTCCCGCGCTGAGATCGCCGTTTCCTCGCGAAATGTCTCATGAAACGATGTCGGGTTCACGAAACCACGAACGAGCCTTGCCGCGCCTCCACTGCCTCGATCCTTATTCCATGCTCGACCACTCGCCACCCACGTCACCTCCACCTCGCCCTCCTCCGCCTCCGTTGGCCACCTAGAGAAGAGGTGGAGAGAAGAGAGAACGTGAGAAGAGAGAGGGAGAGAATGAGAGTTGTAAGGAGAGAGAGAGGGGTGGGTTGGTTTGAATAGAAAACCAATTCAGAATTTCAAAAATCTTAAAAATAAAAAATTAGGAAAAAATTATTCCCACGATCCTCGAAAAATGCACAACGCGCCTACAACATCCTGGAGCCCGACAACACATCGGTCTACCCTACACAGGGTTCCGAAGGCTCGACAGCTAAAAACCTGATTAAATCACAAAACATGTTTCAGGACTCATAAAGAGCTCCGAAACCCACAGATTCTGATCCAAAAAAAATCTGGGGTGTCACGGTCTTCCCCTCCTTACAAAAATTTCATCCTCAAAATTGAGGCAACCACCAAGGCACAGGGGAAGAACAACTTATCCAGTTGGTAATGCTCCTAGAGCTGCATCCAAAACCTCGATCCTCGTAAAACCACCAATCCTGAGGGACACAGCCAGACTATTACCACGAGCAGAAACATCTCGATCCAAAACCCAACACGTACCCATTCTCAGAGCAAGCACAACACAAGGACACAAGTTTGGCATCACCTCAATTACAACGAAGATCCAACCACGGCATCGCTGCTAGCATCTCGCTCATCGAAGAGACGTAATCCGCATCACTAGAAACAACCACCAATAAAATCACATGCTCGGCAGACCAATCAAACATCAGCTGTCACGCCTCGAGATATGCAGCAAAGGAAGTTTGGGAACGTGAACAGTCGGCATGGTAAGCCTCACGTTAGCAAGACAATTAGAGTGCTAAACATTCATATACATAAGAGTGAACACAAGGTAATATAGTCAAAATTTCACTTTATTGAATAATAATAAATCATGGGTTACATCAACACTTGACTCCTTTCACTAGACTCAATAAAAGATAAAAGTACATAGTTGGCTCATGACTAATCATATGGACTCATGTCTATGTATTCTCTCGATCTTTAATCACTCTCGGACTCGTCACTTGAGTAGTCCGAATCCCCGTTAGAATTTCCTGAAAAGATTGGAAAGTAGAGAATGAGCACACTTACCTAGTAGGTATCTTCGTATCAACATGAAGGCAAGTTTAAGTAATTAACAATTAGCTTTAGGAAGTGAGGTAAATGTAATACAATAAAATTCACGATAAAACCAAGGTAATAACACGGATATCAAGATATAGTTCGCAGAGATGTGAGTATTCACGTAGAATGAGAACATGATCAAGCAAGAATATGAAGTGGCCTTTCATGTAACGAGAATGTACTATAATGTAACGCGAATACACTTTTCATAACCATAAAGGTAATGCACTAGAAAGTCATGTAACAAGACTGTACAATTTCATGATCAGCCTCAAGGCTTTCACTCGTCTATAAAAAAAATACTCCCGGTGCAATGCGATGTCAGTGTTCATCATACCCCATGGTTTACAGCATGTTTCTAGCTATCTGCCAAGGGGGCTAGTGTCGAGCCCTTGGACACTGTCCGTGTCCGCTCTTGCATCTTCAAGTTATAAATCAAGCTACTTCCACGAGAAATAAATGCAGGACAATAATGTAAAGTTCAAACAATAAGCTTATGACAACAAATATCAAGGTAAGAATGCACCAATTATGAGCATGTGAGTTCAAGGTCGAGTTAAGAACAAGGTCATGCCACGGAAGGAATCCGACAGCATAATGGTACATTCATAAATTTTTAAAAATCATTAATAACTTATTATATAAGATGTTGGGCTCCAGATAATCCATAGACCATCTAGGAACATAAGAAAACTCACCTTTGGGTCAAACCTCAGGTTAAGCACAGTTGGGAAGAAAGCGGTCGTTCTGGGACCGTTTCTAAGAGGTTACATTCTAGCCAGGACCGCTATCTTGAAATGGCGGTCAAGTAAAGACCGTTTCCTCACAGAGTCGATGCTAGAACAAGAAGAGTCGATGTAGTAGAGTAATCTGGCATAATGCGGTCACGGGAAGTCCGCTACTTAACATAAGCGGTCGCCGGATGGCCGTAACTAGCCGGGGTACAGGAAAAACGCCGGTATCATAAGTGCTTTAAAGTCCATTGGGCTTTTAGGGTACAACTGGCTTGGCGTCCTATTGGGAATCCCAGGCTCACGAAGACTTACGGAGGCCTTGAAACAAGATCACCTAGTCCAATGGAAAGAATATCTAACGGAGAGGATCACAAGTCCAAGAGAGTGTGCCTATCAAGTGCAAGTGTAACTAATAGCATCGTACCGGGATACGTGCTATGTGTTAGAGATGTATGCCCTTCAAGCCAATCACAAGTGTTGTGATGGTGACATTTCTTGTACAATTTCATTCAATATACTAATGGCATTTTCTTCATTATATTTTTAGCACGTTATAGTATGTTTGTTGTAATATGATGAAGTCCTTGAATATCAGCTATGATGATTGGATCATAATGAGATTGTGATAATGAGAACAGTCATCTAGATGTTTATATTCTAAATGTTCCTGGTCGTAGGATCTTCAAGAAGGGACATTGAAGATCCGGATAGACCGGTGCACGTGGTACTCACTCATGTGATGAGGGTGGTCGATCTCATAATCACCGGTGTGGTGACATCAAGGTACACGTGCAGGTGCTTGTTAGTGGAATGAGTTCACTGAACTGACCCGATCTAGAATTCCTGAATGGTAATCATGATGACTGTCAATCAGGAGATTCTAGTGCCACAGTAGCATAGTTGGATCTTTGACCTGAGTCACTAAAGAGGTTTTGCGTGGACTCCACTGAGCGTTTGATTGCTGACTTATGAACTTCAATCTTGTGGTTCTTAATAGTTAGCTATTCGGACTCAGTGGGATTCATGTGAAAACACTTTGGTGGACAACAAGGGATCATTCACTCTCTGCATGGATCAAGAGAGAGAGAATGCTCTATGGACATGTACTTAGAAATTCCTGGCCAGGGTATGGGGGTTCACTGAGAAAAGGAGTTTTCTAGTGAGCTGTACTTAAGAGTACATGGGTCCATAAGATCAGGATGCTTTAGGGTTTGACAATTTGACCGTACCCTAATTCTGATTGGAGCATTGTATGAATGAGAATCTATAACTGTGTGGAATCTGATGAGGGAAAGGTTCAATATGGGTTGCATCCCTCCCAAAGTCATTTGGGATCACGAGGTGTTGCTTGGTGCCGCTCGTGGTCGGAAAGCCTGTTAAATCCATTGAGAGTTAATGGATTATAATTAATTAAGTTAAGAAGAGTTCTTAGCTTAATGGGCCTGAAAATCAAACAGACTATTGGGCCTAGAGGGTCACACACAATAGAGTAGTGGATAAGACGGATAAGGACGGTAATTATAGACAGTTTCTGGGTTTTTGTGAAAAATGTCAGAGTCTATAAATACACGTTGAGGAGAGAAACCCTGGCCAAGCACTAGGGTTTCTCCCCAGGCCGCCCCCTTCTCTCTCTCTCTCCTCCCTGAGCTGGGCGCGCCCCTCTCTCTCTCCTCCTCCGTAGGCGGTGGATAGTGGTGCTGAGGAGTGGCCGACTTGTGGAGATCGAGAAGGAGACTCCGTCCGTTCCTGCTACTCGTGTGGATACATCTAGAGGTCGGACACTTGGACGGCTAGCAGCCCGACGAGCCTCTACTCGATCGTCTTCGGGCATCTGGGAATTGATCAATCCCGCAAAGGTATAGAACTGTTCTTCCTTGGTGGTTTCTCGGTGGATCGTTTCTTGATTTTGATCGCCAGCAACGATACGACTCTTAGGGTTTCGTTGTTTCCGCTGCTCCTCTGATCGAAACCTTACAGTGGTATCAGAGCCAGGTTGCTGGTCTGATCAAAATCAGGACTATTATATTATTTTTTCATCCTTCACGTTCATGCTTAGGGCTCAATTTAGGATGTTCGATTGAGTCTCTCACGGATGAGTTTTTGGTCAATTGATCCCATGAATTGTTCATGGTATTAAGAGGATCAAAACGCACATTTTGGTGCGTTGATTGACCCTATGGTGAGGGCGAATCGAACATGTCTTCGGGGCCGCAGTCGCCGTTCGTACAGGGAGAGGGAGGCCGATTGAGGCCGTTAATCTCCGATTGTAGATGTCCATGGGGCTGGCAAGAGTTGCTGGACGATTCCCCATGGCGTCCCACGGCGTCCGGGTGCGTGCGGCGGCCGGATGGGGCGGCTCCAGCGAGGTTCGCGGCGAACAGGGCGGAACGGCCCCGTGATGATCGCGGGTGCCTCCTCCGGCCACGGCGTCTGGGGCGGTGGCCGGCGGACGTGCCGGCGGGACCCCAGGGGTCGTTTGCGGTGGTCTGGGGCGGCGGACGGGCCCCCTGCGGCGAGCACCGGGGGGCTAGGGTTTTACCCCAACCCCCTCCCCTTCGCGATCGGGCGGGGGAGACGACCCCCTCGTGGGTCTCCCGCGGGCAGATCCGGCCCGCGCCCCGATCCGCGCCCGATAAGCCCCCCTATTTTTTTTGAATTTTATTCATTTTAAAATGTTTAAAATGCATTTAATGTCAGAAAAATTCTGGGAAAATTCTAAAAAATATTTTAATGTGATTCTAAAATTGTTTTAGCGATCTATTAACTTATTTTTCATTATTGGCCCTTGGTTAATTAGTTAATGGGAATTTTAAAATGGTTTTAAGTATTTCCTATTATCTAATTAATTAATGTTAATTACTATAAGGATGTGATTCTTATGAGGTTAATTAACAGTATATTATTGTTGAGCCCATGTAGTGAATGTCTATGACTATTGTCTAAAGTTGTTTAGACTTGATTGTTTTAACTAAATTGTTTAGTTAATTAATGTTGCGTAATTTCAAAACTAATTATTATTATTTTGAAATCAACGTTATATCTCGCTGTAATTATATGATAATTACTTTATGATGCAAGTGATGTGTCATGTGTGTGGATGGATGGTCATGGACTTAGATATCATGTGATGGTATGGTTTGTGGTGAATGGATCATGATGTGATTATTGGGGCCTGCGTGCCTCCTTCTCTCTCTCTCTTATTAATACGGGTTGTACATTCTATCTCCCACCTGTGTTGTACTCCCCTTGGCTAGTTCAAGGTTTCTTATTATTATCTGATGTATATTTATGGGCATGCGTGCCCAAATTTCAAATTTACTTGTAATTATAAGAAGCGGATGGAGACTAAGAAGGAGGCCGACTACGGTGGCTCGGGAGATTCTTCACATCCAGTGGGAGCATTGGATGCTCCAAGTCTTTGAGAATTTACCATGTTGTGTGTACATTACCAACTGGCTCTGGTAATGTTGCTAGGTTTAAAGTCCATGATCATCCATCGGTGTTATAGCATATATTTGATATATGTGGTAGTGCTACTAATTATATATATATACATAATTTTAGAGTATATTCGATACTCCTAATTATTATTATATATATATAGCACCTATATTGATGAGATCAAAATATTCAAATCCCCTTCAATCAAATATTAGGTCGATAAGCGTGAGACATTAAGAATGTTCCACGTAGCCTTCTGTTGTTATAGTCAAAGTGAGCCGTCCTTAGACTGTGGGAGTTTGTTGTGCTACCACAAGACTGTCACAGCAAGGGGACGGAGACTTAGGCTAGGGCTTGGGCCGAACCTTGGGATGGGGGCTGGCATGACTTTGTTGTGCTACCACAAGAGTTATGTCATAAATCCACTCTCATAACGTAACAACGGGTTGGACCTAACCAACGCTCGTGGTTTGTTGGCCTACCACAAGATCACGAAGCGTTTGGAGGCTAAATTACTGGGAGTTACAAGGAGTTGTAATTGGCAAGAGTTGCCTACCCATTAAGTATGGGGTAGTTTGTTGTGCTACCACAAAACTACTTCCATAATGTTAATGGGATCCTAGTACCCACTAGGACACAGTCGTTGTGTCCCGTCTTTGCATATTAGGGGTTATGCAAAATCGTCGAAAATTAGTGGGAGTATTAAGTTAGCATAAAAGTCCATGTCTTAATTTAATATCATGAATATCTGCAATGTTGTTCTAAATTCTGTTATTTCCTCTTATAGATCGCAATGACGAACCACCCATTGAGAGGCATATTGGATGCCAACAGGCTGACTGGTCCAAATTATGTCGATTGGCTCAGGAATCTGAGAATTGTTCTCACGGCTGAGAAAATAGCCTATGTCCTTGAGCAGCCTGTTCCTCCTGTTCCTGCTGATGATGCCGATGAGGCTGAGGTGATTCTTTATGAGAAGCATAAGGAAGATGCCACTCTGGCCCAATGTTATATGCTAGCCTCCATGACTAATGAGTTACAAAGGCAGCATGAAAAGATGGATGCTAGATCCATCCTATTCCATCTGGAGGAGCTCTTTGGAGCTCAGAGTAGAACAGAGAGATATGAGATATCTAAGAATCTGTTCGGGGCCAAAATGTCTGAGGGAACATCTGTGCAGACACATGTTCTCAAAATGATAGAGTTGATTGAGAGGCTGAAAGAATTAGGTTTTGAAATGAACAAGGATTTGTGCATTGACCTAATCTTGCAGTCTCTCCCATGTTCATTCTCCCAGTTCATAGTAAATTTCAACATGAATAAGATAGAGTGCTCTCTAGCAGAGCTTCTTAATATGTTGAAGACAGCTGAGGGGACAATGAGCAATGGGAAATCTTCTGTGCTACTTTTTGGTAAGACCAACAAGAAGAGAAGGAATCAATATGTTTTTAAGAAAAACAAGAAGAAAAAGCAGGATAAGCAGGGAAAGACTGTCAAGAAGGATGAGGCTAAGAAGGACAAGGGACAATGTTTCCACTGCCATAAGGATGGTCATTGGAAGAGG
This sequence comes from Amorphophallus konjac, assembly GCA_022559845.1. Classification (NCBI taxonomy): domain Eukaryota; kingdom Viridiplantae; phylum Streptophyta; class Magnoliopsida; order Alismatales; family Araceae; genus Amorphophallus; species Amorphophallus konjac. The sequence goes on along the minus strand of CM040120.1, from coordinate 176,867,294 downwards.
AACTGTAAGTTGTATCTTGCAGAAAAGGCAAAACAGAAGATTGGAGAAGCTTCAGGTATGTTCATGATTGTTGACCTAAACTTGTCTTATAGATCTACATCGTGGGTATTAGATACTGAATGTGCATCTCATATCTGCAATGACTTGCAGGTGCTGACAAGCAGTAGGCAATTGAACAAAGGCGAGGTTGACTTGCGACTGGGAAATGGAGCAAAGGTTGCTGCACTCGCGGTCGGGAAGGTGAACCTCCAGATGCCTACATGAGTTACACTAGAGCTTATAGACTGTTATTATGTTCCTTCTATAATAAAGAACATTATTTCCATTTCTTGCTTAAATAAATATGGATTTGTTGTAAGTTTTGGAAACAATGGTTGTTCTTTATTATTAAATGGTGAATTGTTTGCCAGTGGGAGCTTAATGAATGGTTTGTATATTTTAGATGTGACATCTCCTGTGATGTGTGTGGACAGACCTCTTAAGAGAAAAAGAGGCAATGTGAATCAAGCTTATCTTTGGCATTGTAAGCTTGGTCATATCAATGAGAAAAGATTGAAAAAGTTGTGTAAGAATGGATACCTTGATCCATTTGATTATGAATCATTCACGACTTGTGAATCTTGCCTCGTGGGTAAGATGACCAAGTCTCCATTTTCTGGACATGAAGAAAGAGGAAATGAGTTGTTAGAACTCATACACTCTGATGTGTGTGGACCTATGTCCATACATGCCAAAGGAGGTTATTCATACTTCATTACATTCACTGATGATTTCTCAAGATTTGGATACGTGTACTTAATGAAGTACAAATATGAAGCTTTTGAGAAATTTGTCGAGTTTAAGAATGAAGTAGAGAAACAAACCGGGAAAAGTATTAAAACTCTTTGATCAGATCGAGGGGGTGAATACTTGAGTACGGATTTCACACAGTTTTTAAGGGATAATGGAATATTGTCTCAGTGGACTCCTCCTTATACACCTCAACTGAATGGTGTAACAGAAAGGAGGAATCGTACCCTATTAGATATAGTACGGTCCATGATGTGTTTTGCTGGTTTACCCTTGTCCCTCTAAGGTTATGCCTTGGAGACTGCTGCACACTTGTTGAACAAAGTCCCATCGAAGTCTGTCGACTCCACTCCATATGAGATATGGAAAGGAAAGAAGCCAAATCTTAAGTACTTTAAGGTTTGGGGTTGCCCTGCCCATGTAAAGAAACATGACTCTGATAAACTGGGATCTAAGACTGAGAAGTGCAGGTTTGTGGGATATCCTAAGGAAACTTATGGATATTATTTCTACCAGCCTAGTAATCAAAGAGTGTTTGTAGCTAAACATGCTGTATTCCTTGAGGAAGAGTATATCCTTGAAGGAAACAGTGGGAGCTTGGTAGAACTAGAAGAAGTTCTAGAACCACAACCTGTCAGTGTACCTTCTCAAGATCCAGTACAAATTGACCCACAAACAGTGCGTAGGTCAGGCCGGATACCTGTTCAACCAGATAGATATGTAGGACATATTTCTGGTAAGGTATCACATAATGAGGATGATGATCCTAAGACCTACGAGGAGGCAATGAGTGTCATTGACTCTAGGAAATGGCAAGAGGCCATGATATCTGAAATGGATTCCATGTACTCCAACCAGGTTTGGAACTTGGTGGATCCACCTCAGGGTATTGTAGCTATTGGATGCAAGTGGATCTTTAAAAGAAAGATTGGAGTAGATGGAAAGGTTGATACCTATAAGGCAAGGCTTGTAGCGAAGGGATATCGTCAAAGGCAAGGGATTGACTATGACGAAACCTTCTCTCCTGTAGCCATGCTAAAATCCATTAGAATTTTACTTGCCATTGCTGCACACTATGATTATGAAATCTGGCAGATGGATGTGAAGACGGCATTCCTCAATGGAAACCTTGAGGAAGAAGTGTACATGACATAGCCTGAGGGATTCACATCCAAAGAGTATCCAGATAGAGTGTGCAGACTTCAGAGGTCCATATATGGACTAAAGCAAGCATCCCGCAGTTGTAACATAAGGTTTGATGAAGCAATTAAATCTTATGACTTCGTTAAGAACGAAGATGAGCCATGTGTGTAAAGAAGACAAATGGCAGTGCAATCACCTTTTTGGTACTGTATGTGGATGACATACTACTCATTGGGAATGATGTAGGTATGTTATCGTCAGTCAAAGCCTGGCTATCAAAGTATTTCTCCATGAAGGATTTGGGAGAAGCATCCTATGTGTTGGGGATTAGGATCTATAGAGATAGATCAAAGAGGATGCTAGGCTTGTCCCAATCGATGTACATAGACACCATTGTCAAAAGGTTTGGTATGGAAGACTCCAAAAGAGGTCTAATACCGATTAGACATGGAGTTTACCTCTCTAAGGAGATGTCCCCTAAAACTCCAGAAGAGAGGGAGTACATGAGTAGGGTTCCCTATGCCTCTTCCATAGGGTCCATCATGTACGCGATGTTATGTACTAGGCCTGATATAGCTTATGCTCTAAGTGTTACGAGCAGGTATCAAGCGGATCCAGGTGAACAACACTGGATAGCTGTGAAATGTATCCTTAAGTACTTGAGAAGGACTAAGGATCTATTTCTGGTTTATGGAGGAGAGGACTTGAAACTGAGAGGATACACTGACTCTAGTTTCCAGTCTGACAAAGATGACAACAAGTCAACCTCTGGGTTCATTTTTACTCTCAATGGTGGGGCAGTGAGTTGGAAGAGTTCCAAACAAGAAACCACTGCTGATTCAACAACCAAGGCCGAGTACATAGCTGCTGCCGAGGCGTCAAAGGAGGCGGTCTGGATGAAGAAGTTCATCGATGGATTGGGAGTTGTCCCAAGCATCTCTGATCCTGTCCCCATGTTTTGTGACAACAATGGGGCAATTGCGCAAGCAAAGGAGCTGAGGTCTCATCAGAAGTCCAAACATATTCTGCGGCGTTATCACTTGATCAGAGAGATTATAGCTAGAGGAGATGTGATAGTAGACAGAGTATCTTTTGCTGATAATATTGTAGATCCATTGACTAAGCCTTTATCTCAAAGTGTGTTTGAGCATCACCTTGGGCTGATGGGGATCAAGCATGTGGGTGATTGGCTTTAGTACAAGTGGGAGATTGTTAGAGATGTATGCCCTTCAAGTCAATCACAAGTGTTGTGATGGTGACATTTCTTGTACAATTTCATTCAATATACTAATGGCATTTTCTTCATTATATTCTTAGCACGTATAGTATGTTTGTTGTAATATGATGAAGTCCTTGAATATGAGCTATGATGATTGGATCATAATGAGATTGTGATAATGAGAACAGTCATCTAGATGTTTATATTCTAAATGTTCCTGGTCGTAGGATCTTCAAGAAGGGACATTGAAGATCCGGATAGACCAGTGCACGTGGTACTCACTCATGTGATGAGGGTGGTCGATCTCATAATCACCGGTGTAGTGACATCAAGGTACACGTGCAGGTGCTCGTTAGTGGAATGAGTTCACTGAACTGACCCGATCTAGAATTCCTGAATGGTAATCATGCTGACTGTCAATCAGGAGATTCTAGTGCCACAATAGCATAGTTGGATCTTTGACCTGAGTCACTAAAGTGGTTTTGCGTGGACTCCACTGAGCGTTTGATTGCTGACTTATGAACTTCAATCTTGTGGTTCTTAATAGTTAGCTATTCGGACTCAGTGGGATTCATGTGAAAACACTTTGGTGGACAACAAGGGATCATTCACTCTCTGCATGGATCAAGAGAGAGAGAATGCTCTATGGACATGTACTTAGAAATCCCTGGCCAGGGTATGGGGGTTCACTGAGAAAAGGAGTTTTCTAGTGAACTGTACTTAAGAGTACAAGGGTCCATAAGATCAAGATGCTTTAGGGTTTGATAGTTTGACCGTACCCTAATTCTGATTGGAGCATTGTATGAATGAGGATCTATAACTGTGTGGAATCTGATGAGGGAAAGGTTCAATATGGGTTGCATCCCTCCCAAAGTCATTTGGGATCACGAGGTGTTGCTTGGTGCCGTTCGTGGTCGAAAAGCCTGTTAAATCCATTGAGAGTTAATGGATTATAATTAATTAAGTTAAGAAGAGTTCTTAGCTTAATGGGCCTGAAAACCAAATAGACTATTGGGCCTAGAGGGTCACACACAATAGAGTAGTGGATAAGACGGATAAGGACGGTAATTATAGACAATTTCTGGGTTTTTGTGAAAAATGCCAGAGTCTATAAATACACGTTGAGGAGAGAAACCATGGCCAAGCACTAGGGTTTCTCCCCTGGCCACCCCCTTCTCTCTCTCTCTCCTCCCTGACCTGGTCGCACCCCTCTCTCTCTCCTCCTCCGTAGGCGGTGGATGGTGGTGCTGAGGAGTGGCCGACTTGTGGAGATCGAGAAGGAGACTCCGTCCGTTCCTGCTGCTCGTGTGGATACATCTAGAGGCCGGACACTTGGACGGCTAGCAGCCCGACGAGCCTCTACTCAATCATCTTCGGGCATCTGGGAATTGATTAATCCCGCAAAGGTATAGAACTGTTCTTCCTTGGTGGGTTCTTGGTAGATCGTTTCTTGATTTTGATCGCCAGCAACGATACGACTCTTAGGGTTTCGTTGTTTCCGCTGCTCCTCTGATCGAAACCTTACACTATGTACTTAAGAAAGACTTAGAGATGAGAGTGAATCATGAGTAAACAACGATCAAACATCATTGAAACAAGTTTTCATAAACCATGTGAAGTTAGCTTTAATACAAAATTATATGACTTTGGCATGAAATTAACATAGGATTAAAATAAGCTTATGAAACATGTAAGACATGTAATCTATCATAGTTGGAACATAATATAACCAAAATAATGAATCTAGGGTCATAATTAGGAATAGGACCTAATAACTCAGGCTTAACATATGTTAAATAAGGCTAATCTACGTTCTGTTTAGAGTTAATAGGCTGTAGAAAATAGAAAACATAAGGAGGTCTAGAATGAACCGCTTCCTTGAAGTAGCGGTCTGTTGGGGACCGCTATTTGATGATATCTGTCTCCGTGAGTCCATTTTTTTGCCTGTAACAGACAGAAGTAGAAATCGATGCATAGGGCCAAAACAGGGATAATAATTACAGAAAACACGCTAAACAGATAAACATGACATGTTCAAAAACGATTAAATCATGGAGATGCATGGGTTGCATGGATTAAGCCAAAGTTATCATCTTTTCTATTAAGGGCTGGAATCATGTATGCAAAATTAACCTAACTACGTAGTCATGATAAAACATGAAATTCTCAATGTAGAAAGCATGAAAATGCACAAGCTTAGAGGGCTTTTGTTCCCAACTTGATGTTTAAGCGTTCATGAGATAACCTACCTCTGGGAATACTCTTAGAGTGCGAATTTCTGACTGGAAGATGGTGCAAGTTCCTGCGAATCCTGCGTAGAAACAGTAGCTTCTTGCCTTTCTATCTCCTTAACCTCTTGACCTAAATCCAAGAAATTTGGAGGGAAGTAAGAAGACATAAAAGGGAACAAATAATTCGAAAGGATCAACCTGAAAATATCTTGTTTAGGTGTCACGCCTTGAGATTAATGCAGCAAAAATAATCAGGAACATGAACAGCCGACATGGTAAGCCTCTTGCAAGCAATATAATTAGAGGGCCAGATAATCACAAAAAGTAATTGCACAAGTAATTCCTCAAAGAAAATTCAAACTTTATTCCATAACTATCACCAATTTACATAAGACCACTTCTTGACAACTTTCATCACTATGACTCAAGAAAAATCAAAAATTACAATAGGACTAGACTAAACACTTTGATCATCTATGGCTTCTCTCATCTTAAAACCTTCATTCACTCTCGGACCCGCTACTTGTATATTCTGAATCCGATTCACTAGTACTTCCTAAAACATTGAAAAAGTAGGTAGTGAGCACACTTGCCCAGTATGTATCTTCGTATCAACATGATGTCAATGTTTAAGTGATTAACAGTTTAGCTCTAGAGAATAAGATAAATCATTCAGGTACGATGAGACACGTATATAACCAAAGTAACAGGATACGACCAAGTGTGAGATATGTGATGTGACACAATGATGCAGCAAGTGGCTAAGGTTCCTTGGACTTAAGTCGAACACAATCACAAGATTCGAGCAAACTTTGAAGACGCCGTCTCACCGTGCGCACCCGTTACCCGTGGTGACTCGATGATGCCGAGTCGAGGTGGTGGAGAAAGACCCTTGCTGGTAGAGGGCCAGCACAACTAAGGTTCACCCTCCCGAAGGTATGATGCCCACAATCAAGGGCGGCCGGGTGCCTTGGGGGCACTAGGTCACTCATTCACTATTGCCACGGCGACCACACAAGAGTCGGTGGGTCCGGGAACAAGCACTCTCTTACCGACCAGCGGACAAGTTGTACGGATATGAAATGAACAGAAGTAAATGGAGCAAGGGCAGAAGCTCACCTGGTTGGTTTGAAGAAACTAACCCCGGTCGGAGACGATGGGCGAGCGGGGAAGTGTGGGTTCCCCGCACACTACGCCGGTGAAGCTTGAACCCTGTTTAGATAATTACACTCACTACACCTCTCGCAGGAGGGTGGACTTGGGGTGGGGAACTTAGAGTTATAATTCAAACACTACCTCCGCGCAGGGAGGGGCGATAAGCCGGCCAGGCGGGAAGGGGAGAGTCGCCGAAAACTCGAGCGGAGAAGCCGATGTTGAATCTACCTGCACTCTGCGACGAATGACTGACAGTCACTGTTGAGGTCGTAACTTCTAGTCCGGAATTCTGCTGATGATGAGACTAGAGGGAAAATCTTCATAACTGGAGCTAGGATGCCTCAGAATTTTGTAGAATTCTTATGATGTCGTTGCTGGCCGCGACGGAGGTTCGAACAGGGCGATAGAATCTGGGACTGGCAGCTTCAGGTTCTTGGTAGCAGGTTGCAGAGGCTGCCCCGATAGCTCCCGGACTCCGATTCACGAACCGCTGGAGTTTCTGGAACCGTGGATGAGCCCTCTTCCCAGAAAAACTGACGGGGAAGCCGTCTAATGTCGGAGAGGATTGGGGGACGCAGAATAGTGAAGAATGGTCGTTGCAGACTGTGGGAGGCAGGCCCACGCAGCCGAGGGGGAAAAATGGTAACTTTGGCCTCCGGATGCCGAACGTGGTTCTGCTTCTTGATTCTGATATAGGACTGGAGGAGGAAGAACTTTGTAGAAGGGATCTTGGCCTGAATCTTCCTCCGTTTGTCGTGGTGCAGCTTCTAAGCGGGTTCAGGTGCTCTGCAGAGGGAGTCCTGCGCAGTCGGGGTAGAATGGTTCTTCCGGACAGCTCAGACCTCGGATTGAGACGAAACTACCTCGCCTGCGAAGACGACTGGGAGAGCTTTCCGTCGATGTAGGCCACGCCCCCAGGAGCTCTGGGATGAGATCGTGGACAGCACTGCAACAGGCGGATGTTCTGCAAGTCTTCAGCTGTATGCAAACGAGAAGAGAGAAAAGGGTGGGGGGTGGTTTTCTTTGGTGGAGGGGTGAGGGAGATGGATGCTTTGGTGGAGGGGAGTGGTTTGGGAGGTGGGGGGGGTGGTGAGGTGGAGGCCAGGGGCGGAGCTAGCAGGGAGAGGGGCTGGATGCGCAAATGGCCAAGGGGGAGGTGGTGGGGTGATGGGGGCGCAAGTAGCTTGGGGAAATGGGGAGGGTTCTCTTTGATTTGGGTGGAGGGTTAATGGAGGTGTTTAATGGAGGCCTAGGGAAGGGGAGGGGTTGCCTTGGGGAGGGGAAGAGTTGCTTGGGAAGTGGGGATTCCTCTTGGGAAGATGGAAGGTTGTATGGGGAAGGGGAAGGGTTGCTTGGGAGGAGGGAGAGGTGCCTAGGAGAAGGGGCTTCCACCTAGGGGTTGGAGGGGGATTAAATGGGAGGTATGGGGAAGGGGGAGGGGTCTTAATTAGAGGTGAATAGGGAGGAGAGAGAGTGAATTTTGAAATTTAGAGAGAGAGGGGAGGAGAGAGAGAGGGGTTCGCCCCCTTTAGAGAGAGAGAGAGAGAGCTAGAGAGGGAGAGGGCTAGAGAGAGAGAGAGGCACAAATCTTGTGGCAAACTTTTTTTTATATCAAATCTTCATTACCTTCAACTGGTGGGATTGGGGTCCTATTTATAGGAATCCCACAATTCAACATAAGTCCCTGACTTTTGGACTAATGACAACTAACCAAGGGGGAAAGGGGCGCCCCTGGGCCAAGCCCATATAACTGGGCCCATTAATCAATCTAACTGACATAATGATAATAAACTTAGGTTGATGACTCATTAACCTAGGGACTTGACTCAAATAAAAAAAAAATTACAATGATATGACTCCAGAAAAATATGAAAATTACATAACTCGACTCAAGAAATCAAGACGAACACAATGGCGATCAGCGGGACCCATGGAGAAATGGGAAGTGGTAAGCGATGTCCCCATCATACTCCCGGGGTGCAGAGAACTCGACTCTATCGAGTAAGGGTCCACCCTGCTGCGGTACTGCTCCGATAGGTCAGGATCCAGCTGCTGGAGATCCTCCCGAATCACCCAGGCGTCAACCGAAGGTGGTCGTCCCTTCCACCTAACCAGATATCGCTCATACACCTTGCTCCGTGTGGTAGTGATCTGTTCATCTAATATCCGCTCCACTTGATCACGCAGGTTTCTTTGGCTAGATGGAGCTCTTGTTGGTGTGGGGGCTCTCTCAAGGGGTGGGATAGGCTGGATCTCCTCACTGGGTGTCACCGTGGGGCCCTTGTAGGGCACCAGGTGACGTGACACCACCTTGGGGTGATGACCACAAGACAATATGACCCTTGGACCTAAGGTTGCAAGCAAGCAAATTGGCGATGATACCACTCGAGCGGCTCACTCGCTTGGTGCACACTTGTGCCCGTGGGTAACTAAACGATAATGGAGAGAGTCCGGGGTGGGACAATGATGCTCCGGTGCTTGGCAAGCTTGGGGAGAACACCAATTGGGAAAGGGATGCCCACTCACGGGCGGCCATCACACCATGGGTGTGGGTTGAAATGGCTCGCTCACAACTCGCCCGCGATGGACACTCACGTGTTCGGCAATTTGGGCCGGGCCCTCGCTCTCCGTCCGACGCAGCAAAGCAAGAATACTAAGCTAAGCAAGTGATATTGACCAGAAAGGAAAGGGAGACCGAGGCTCACCTAGCCGGCGTGAAGATGCCAACTCCGGCTGAAGACGGGGGCGAGCGGGGAGGCAAGGGTTTGCGCCCGTAAGCCGCGTCGGTGTCGCTTCAAATCTACGAAAATATTATTACATGAACTACACCTCTCACAGGAGGGGGGCTCTTGGGGTAGGGGTTAGACTTATTACAACCAAGATTACCTCCACGCAGGGAGGGGCCTTCAGCCGGCCAAGCGGGGTGGGGAAATTATGAAGAGAACGCCGACTCTCCAAGCTTCGCCGGTTCTGCCACTCTTCAGTTTTGCTGAACAGGTTGTTGATGAAGGTGCTGCCACGGACTCAACCGAGCTTCAAATTTGATGAAACCGATGCCAAAAGTTCCCCAACTGGCCGAGGATGATGCTTGAATTTTTTGGGAAGCTCTGGAACTCGGGGCTGATCGGACCGGCGATTGGAGCAGGATAGCAACACTCTGCCTCTGACCGATGCAGAACTGATACAGTGGATTGCAGAAGGCACTGCGGTCGATCCCGAACTCCAAATCCAACGAAACTGGTGCTGACGCGATCGTGATCGGAGTAGCTTCAAGCCGAAATTGACGGGGCCACAATCCGAGGTCAGAGAGGAGAATGGTGGCTGGAGAAGTGAAGACAGGTCGAACCTGGACCTGCAGGGGGCAGACTGCACACTCCGGCGAAGAAATTCAGAACAAATAGCTCAGGCGGGCGATTGGCGTCGTTCCTTCTGCTACTGATGGAGGACTAGACGAAGAAGAATTTTGTAGAAGGAAGCGTGATCGAATTCCTCCAAGGTTGGCCGCTGAACGGCTTCCAAGATCGCTCTGGCCTTCAGTCTGGGACAGATTGCGCAGTCGTTGAAGTTGCGCAGTCGTTGAAGATGACGTTCCTCCGGACAGCTCCGAACTCGGATGCAGGCAAGAGTACCACCGTTGGAAAGAAGACTTGGAGATGATTCCAGCAATATAAGATATGCCACCGGGAGCCTTCAGGGGAAGTCGTGGCTGCTACTGTAAATCACTACTTTTCTGAAACTTGCAACAGGGACAGAATAGGTGGAGGAGAGGGTGTGGGGAAGGGCATGAACAAGGGGTTATTTGGTGGATGGGGAAGGGGGGGTGCGACCTTGGGTGGTTAGGGAGGTGGGGAGATGAAAGGGCACAGCCCAAGGGAGAGGGAAATTCAAAATTTGGCCTAGGGAAGGGCTCTTTCAGTCTTGGGGAGAGGGAGGGTTGCTTGGGAGAGTGGAAAGGTGCCTAGGAGAAGGGGTTTCCACCTAGGGGTTGGAGGGGGAATTGAATGAGTGCATGGGGAAGGGGAAGGGGAAGGGGCCTTAATGAGGGGTGAATGGGGAGGAGAGAGAATAAATTTTGAAATTGGGGTGGGGAGGAGAGAGAGAGGGGGCACAACCCACTTAGAGAGAGTGATAGTAAGAGAGAGAGAGAGGGAGATATTGAGAGGGAACTAGACGGTGTGAAAATTTTTTGGATTCAATATTCAAGCATAATTGTTACAAATGAGAGAGGGGTGGGGCTATTTATAGACCCCAAACTTTTCCTAAGACCAAACTGACCCTGACAAACTAACTAATGACCAAACAGTCCAAGGGAGGGGCGCCCCTGGGCCTAGCCCAATGAATTGGGCCCATTAACCTATCAAACCAACATAATGACTTCAAGACTTAGGAAAATGACTTTCTAACCTAGGTACATGACTCAATAAAGGGAAAATTACATGTTTAAGACTCAAATAAAAATAAGAAAATTACATGACTCGACTCACAAACACATGAGGAACATAATGGCGTACACCGACGATCAATCCGAGCTTCAGAAAATGTGGAGGGGCAAGGGATGTCCCCATCATACCCCCGGGGTGGGGAAAACTCGACCCTGTCAAGTATGGGTCCACCGGGGAAGTAGCATCCCAAACGCAGTTCCGGGCGAACCTTGTTCTCCAAACTCGACCCATGTCCATAGCTGAGGAACGGTGCTTCCACTCGACAAAGTGTGTGACGACCCAGAGTTCAGGATACCGATATACCGATAACATCGGTATACCGACACCAAGAACTGGGGAGGCCACCCAAGAGGCTGATGAGGCCCCTGAAGGGTTAGTGGGGGGTTAGCTGAGGAATATGCATAATTAATTGCGAATTGGGGCGCGCAATACAAATAAGTATTTAAGATTTAAACACAAGTGCGGAAGCAGTTTAAAATAACCAGAGTGATATATATATAACTAGTCCAGAGTCACAAACACCAGTCCTCAAGGTACAACTACGCGGGGCATACCCCGGCAAAAGCACAACACAAGCCTCAAAAAGGCAGCTCGTGCTCAGCTGGCAGCTAAGGAACGGTCCCGAAACAGCACGCTAAACTCCGGGAGATGTCGGGCGCGGCTCACCTGAAAGGAGAAGGGTGAGTCACAGCCAGACTCAGTAGGGGTCACGCGGATCCCTACCTCGCACTAAACAAGCGAACATGCATAAATAACCGCAATTTAAAGCATGCATTTAAATAAATACACAGGCAATGGCATGAATATCTAATCACAAGAAAGCTGTAAACTCTATCTAAGCAAGTATAACAGCTAACACATGCCGCTACTAATTAAATGCAAGCGATTGAAGCTAAAACTACCAATTAGAATGAGCTGCAACTAATCCAAGCAACAAGGAAGGACAACCACTGGAGCAGAAACCAGAAGCGTCCACTGACGGCTTACACTGCGTCTCAAGCACTCGCAGTCGACAAGCGACAAGCTAAGCGCGTAAACAGTACCAGACCAAGTGACCAGTCGGAGTGACACCCGTCGGCGTCAGTCCACAGTCTCCGACCACGTGTGCACACACTGACTCTAGCCTGAGCCAGGCCCTCTAACTAGTTTTCTCCCTTGGCAGGACGCTACCATTGGCTGGGAGCCCACGAAACTAGCTTACAAACCGTGAATGGGAAATATACCCCTCCGCCATCCTCAAGCGGGTCGGTACTCAACAGACCTTAGGGCAACAACAGTGGCTCCATTGCCTGGAAAGAAAAGCTACTCTATTGGCACATAAAACACGCCACAATATAGTAAAACAATACAACTATGTCATGAATATAGAACGGAACGCATAAGCAATGGGCTGGGAATATATTGCAGCCATCAGGGAAGTGGCGGTCAAGGACCCACGCGCCACATGCAAACGACGGTCGGGGGTCGGCGCGTTACTTCAAGAATGACGCTCCAGTCCCCATCCGTCACTCCCTTCAGGATTCCAGCTCAAGAGGCACCAAAGGGCATGTAACGGTGGGGGCCCTGCGCGTTACTTCGAAGCGACGCGTGGGGTCACCGCCGTCACATCCACCCGAGGCTCAAACCACCTATCAGCGTTCTAAATGGTAGCAGGCGAAGTAACGCCCCGGTCTAGGCGCGCCGGACCGAAACGACGGTCGGCCGACTGGCCGCCGGGCGCACCGCCTGACCAAAATCACGGAAACAGTTGATGAGTAACGGATGGGAGCCCCACCGTTACTCTCCAAGTAACGCACCCCCAATGGGCCGTTATTTGTTAGTGACGCGTCCACCTTGGACCGTCGGGCAAGTGACGGTTCCTGGCAGGACCGTCACTGCACCTGGGTTACGGGCGGGTACGGTTTGTAAACCGAAGCCCTCCCGGACGGCTGAAAACGCCGGGTATCGACGAGAAACCTAATAACCTGTCAAACCACGCATGCTAGACAACAATCTAACATCTAAATCTAGCACATGCAAGGCCTAAAACGCATTAAACTCAAGATTTAGGCTAAAACCCCAAAAATGGAAATATGAACATCATGCATGCTACGGGGTGCTAATCAACAAGCGGGCTAAAGGAAACGATCCTAGCAAGATCGAGGTTCCATCCCCCTACCTTTCGCAAGCCGAAACCGTCGAACGGGCCGCATGCAAGGAGGAATAGCCACGGAGCTTCCACGCTCCACCTCGCTCCCACGATCACCGATCCACGCCGAAGTGGACACCCACGCGCTCTACTCGACGCGAGGAATCCAACGGTGCCAACCTCGTCTCAATCCGACGCCGTCTCGACCACGATCCCTAAGAGAGGAGAGGAGGTGGCCGCACGGAGGAGAGAGAGAGGGAGAGGGTGAAATGAGAGATCGACGGGGGAGAGAGAGTGAGGGTGAGAGATATAAAAAAAAATAAAAATAAAAATAAAATTAATATATATATATAATACAATCATTATATATATAAAAATCTTATTAATATTCAATAACCCTCAAACAGCTCCGAACAAATCCGGAAAAATGCCAGACAAATTCCTAAAAATCCAGGAAAAAGCCGAAATTCCAGAACAAATAATAGAACAAATACCACGAAAGATCCATTAAGGCACGGGCCTTACAGTCCCTCCCTCCTTACAGAAATTTCGCCCTCGAAATTTACAATAACCGAAAAGGAGGAGACTGAGAAAGGACTTTTACCTCACTGGAACAAGAAAGGAAAAAGCTGACGCATCTCATCTTCACGCTCCCAAGTAGACTCGTTACCAGAGTGACGCTGCCAAGCAACCCTTACCAGAGGAATAACCTTATTTCTCAACCGCTGCTCACGACGGTCTTCAATTCGGATAGGAAATTCTGGCGTGGACAAATCAGCAGTCACCTCGGGCCACACTGAATCATCGAGAACATGAGAAGCATCAGACACATATTTCCTCAACTGAGACACGTGGAACACATTATGAATAGCTTGCATGGCCGCCGGCAGTTGCAAATGATAAGCCACTGAACCAATAGCTTCAACAATCGGAAAAGGGCCAACATACCGCGGACTAAGCTTTCCACGCTTCCCAAACCTGGAAACACCCTTCATTGGAGATATTTTAACAAACACCATATCTCCTGGCTCAAATTGTAGTGGACGTCTGCGTCGATCTGCATAACTTTTCTGTCGACTCTGAGCCGTCAACAATCTCTGTCTGATCAGACGAACCACATCAGAACACTGCTGTACCATGTCCGGTCCTGTCAACAGTCGGTCCCCAACATCAAACCAGTTCAGAGGAGTACGACAAGGACGACCATACAGCGCTTCATAAGGAGCCATGCCAATACTGGAGTGAAAACTATTATTATAAGCAAACTCAACAAGTGGCAAATGCTGACCCCACGAACCTTGCCAATCAAGGCAACACGATCTCAGCATGTCCTCCAAAGTCTGAATAGTTCTCTCTGACTGTCCATCTGACTGTGGGTGATACGCTGAACTGAAAGCTAACTCAGTGCCCAAAGCTTTCTGGAAACTACGCCAGAAGCCAGAGGTAAAACGCGGGTCACGATCTGACACAAGTGAAACAGGAATTCCATGCAATGGCACGATCTTCTGCACATAGAGCTCGGCCAATCTCTGCACACTCCAAGTAACTTTAATTGGCAACAATCTGGCGGTTTTCGTCAATCTGTCGACAAGCAGCCAGATCCCATCAAAACCTTGAGAAGTTCGAGGCAAACCCACCACAAAATCTGTAGTAACATGGTCCCATTTCCACATCGGAATTTCTAATGGCTGAAGCAGACCACCTGGCTTTTGATGTTCGGCTTTAACTAACTGACAAGTCAAGCACTTAGAAACAAAAATAGCCACGTCCTTCTTTATGCCGGGCCACCAGAACTGCTTCTTCAAATTCTGATACATCTTGGTGACACCAGGGTGAATAGCAAAACGGGAACCATGGGCTTCACTCAAAATCTCATTCCTCAAATCATCATCAACAGGAATATACAATCTGCCCTGGAAACTGACGACCAGCTCGTCATCAAATTCCACATCATATCTTGATATAACACGGGCCAAATCAGAATCAGCTTGTTGGGCTTCTAGAATCTGCTGATACAAAGCTGAACCCAAAACCAAGCTAGCACAAACTGCCATCCTCGGATCGGCAGGAATCTCTACACACAATGCCTCGCTCGGAAGCTGTTCCCACAATTTCCATTCATGAAGCAACAAATGACTGACTTGTACTTTCCTGCTCAGAGCATCGGCCACAACATTCATTTTACCTGGCTGATAGGAGAGTGTAAAGTCATAATCTTTCATGTATTCCATCCATCGCCTCTGCCTGAGATTCAGATCTTTCTGGGAGAAAATATACTGTAAACTCTGATGATCAGTAAGAATCTGAAATTTCTCACCATACAGATAATGTCTCCAGATCTTCAAGGCAAAAATAACTGCAGCTAGCTCTAGATCATGAGTGGGATAATTTCCTTCATGCTGTTTCAATTGCCGAGACGCATATGCGATAACCTTACCATGTTGCATCAGCACTGCACCCAAACCTACTCGAGACGCATCTGTACAAACAAGAAAACCACCCGAGTCGGAAGGCAAAGTCAACACTGGAGAAGAAGTCAACAGCCTTTTCAATTCAACAAAGCTAGCCTCACACTGATCCGACCAGACAAATGGCACACCCTTCCGTGTCAAATTAGTCATCGGTGCTGCAATCTTCGCAAAATCCTGAATGAATCTGCGGTAATACCCAGCCAATCCTAAAAAAACTTCGTATCTCCGTGATGGTCCTCGGTCTCTGCCAACTCAAAACGGCATCAATCTTTGCAGGGTCTACTGCTACTCCATCACTAGAAATCACATGGCCAAGAAAATGAATCTCCCGAAGCCAGAATTCACATTTACTGAGCTTCGCATAAAGCTCGTGATCTCTTAGAGTCTGCAGAACGATCCTCAAATGCTGCACATGATCATCAACAGAGGCAGAATATATCAAGATATCATCAACAAAGATCACCACAAAATGGTCCAGAAATGGACGAAAGATACGCTGCATTAGATCCATGAAGGCTGCTGGGGCATTAGTCAAACCAAACGGCATGACTAAAAATTCAAAGTGACCATATCGAGTACTGAAAGCAGTCTTCTCCACATCAGATTCCCGGATCCGTAACTGAAAATAGCCAGACCGGAGATCAATCCGTGAAAAGACAGCAGCAGACTGTAACTGGTCAAACAAATCATCAATCCTGGGGAGCGGATACTTATTCTTGATAGTCGCCTGATTCAGCTGCCTGTAATCAATACAAAGCCTCAGGTTTCCATCTTTCTTTTTCACAAACAGTACTGGGGCACTCCACGGAGAAAAACTGGGACGAATATAACCCTTCTCCAGTAACTCTAGTAGCTGTGCACGCAGTACTTTCAATTCAGCTGGAGCCATTCGGTACGGCGGCTTTGCTAAGGGGCCAGTACCTGGAATCAGTTCAATCACCATCTCAATCTCTCGCTCTGGGGGCAAGCCTGGCAACTCATCAGGAAACACATCAGGGAACTCACAGACAACCGGAATATCACAAACATCCCGTCGTGGTTTTTCAACAGCCACCACTGAAGCAAGGAATCCCTGACAACCTGTGCTAAGCAACCTATAGGCTCGAATAGCAGAAATAATCATACGAGAAGAACGGGATCGAATACCTTGAAAATAAAAGGCTGATTTTCCCTGGGGCTGAAAATAGACTTTCTTCGATCTGCAGTCAACCACAGCTCCATAATGCTCCAACCAATCCATTCCCAGAATAACATCATAATCTGCCAGCTGCAACGCATACAATCTCGCCGGCAACTGGTGATCATCAATCATCACAGGAGACTCATCCAAACACAAGGGAGTAACCATGAAATCTCCAGAAGGCAATTCCACAAACAACTCACAGGACAGCTCAGAAGTTGGTTCCTCAATACAAGCCATAAAATCCTCAGAAATAAAAGAGTGAGAAGCACCAGAATCAAATAAGACATGAGCTGAATGACCATAAAGCATAATCGTACCTTCCACAAGATGGGACGCAGCAGCATCAGCTCTTGTCAAATGAGAAACCTTGCCTTTCTGCTTCTTAGAACCAACTGAAGATTGCTGAGAAGACGCCGACGCCTGAGAGAAAAATTGCTGTGGAGCTTGAGGTGCAGGAGGTCTAAACTGCGGCTGAGGTTGAGAAAACTGAGGAGCTTGCAATGGATTCGGCCTCAGCGGGCAATCTCGAACCACATGACCTGGCTGGTCACACCTAAAGCAAACAACAGGAAGAGAACACGGTTGGCCCTTATGATGACCACCGCATCTCCGACACGTCCACGGCTGACTAGCAGCTGAGCTCTGCCGAGTCTGAGAAGAAGGCGCTGTCGGCTGCTGAACAGAATCTGTACCGGACGGCTGCTGAAAAAACTTCTTCTTCTTCTTGAACCTTTTGAACTTGGGCTTAGAAGGAGAGGAAGCACTGGAAACCTCTGGCTGGACCGAAGGAACACTAGGCACGGGCTGTCGGTAAGCCTGCTGAACCTGAGCTACCGGCTGCACTGACCCTGCCTGGGGATATCCACCCGGTCTCGCCATCTCCAGCTCTAAAACTACAGCTGTCTGACACGCAGTATCGAGATCCGCAACACGACTCGCTATCAACGGCATCTTCAACTCTGGCCTCAACCCACGCAAGAATTGCTGGGTCTTCAAAGCTTCGCTGGCCAGCACATGGGGCGCATACTGACCCAATTCCAAGAACTTATTCCTGTACTGAAGCACGGTCATACTACCCTGGGTCAATTCCATAAACCGATACATCTTATCCATCTGCAAGCAGGCAGGAGTATAGGCACGCTCAAAAGCAGCAACGAACTCTGCCCAAGTGATTTGCCGAAGAGGTCTGGATCGAAAGGAAATCTGCCACTCGGCTTTCCACCACGCAATGGACGTACCCTGGAGTTGAAAGGCAGCGAGCATGACTTTCTCATCTTCAGCACACTCCATCGAGACAAAAACACGCTCTATCGCATCCATCCATTGCCTCGCGACTTCTGGATCAGCTTGGCCATCGAAAGCAGGCGGATTGAACATCAGAAATTCCTTCAAAGCCTTGCCTCGACTGCCAGGCACTTCAGCTTGAACGATCGGCACTGGAGGAGCAACTGGAACGACAGGAACAGCGGGAACTGCAGGAGGAGGTGCAGAACCGCTATCTTCCCTGGGCGCATCTCGAGGAACACGAGGAGCTCGAGGAGGTCTTCCTCGACGAGGCGGCATAATTATGCTGCCAAAAACACAATCAACAATAAAATCCATCAATCATACGAAAAACATCCTATGCCAGCAAGAGACGACAACAGGACTAGCTCTGGACCAAGCGTCAATTCCAATTCTTTACGCAAATCCTCAACTTGGCTCTGATACCATCTGTGACGACCCAGAGTTCAGGATACCGATATACCGATAACATCGGTATACCGACACCAAGAACTGGGGAGGCCACCCAAGAGGCTGATGAGGCCCCTGAAGGGTTAGTGGGGGGTTAGCTGAGGAATATGCATAATTAATTGCGAATTGGGGCGCGCAATACAAATAAGTATTTAAGATTTAAACACAAGTGCGGAAGCAGTTTAAAATAACCAGAGTGATATATATATAACTAGTCCAGAGTCACAAACACCAGTCCTCAAGGTACAACTACGCGGGGCATACCCCGGCAAAAGCACAACACAAGCCTCAAAAAGGCAGCTCGTGCTCAGCTGGCAGCTAAGGAACGGTCCCGAAACAGCACGCTAAACTCCGGGAGATGTCGGGCGCGGCTCACCTGAAAGGAGAAGGGTGAGTCACAGCCAGACTCAGTAGGGGTCACGCGGATCCCTACCTCGCACTAAACAAGCGAACATGCATAAATAACCGCAATTTAAAGCATGCATTTAAATAAATACACAGGCAATGGCATGAATATCTAATCACAAGAAAGCTGTAAACTCTATCTAAGCAAGTATAACAGCTAACACATGCCGCTACTAATTAAATGCAAGCGATTGAAGCTAAAACTACCAATTAGAATGAGCTGCAACTAATCCAAGCAACAAGGAAGGACAACCACTGGAGCAGAAACCAGAAGCGTCCACTGACGGCTTACACTGCGTCTCAAGCACTCGCAGTCGACAAGCGACAAGCTAAGCGCGTAAACAGTACCAGACCAAGTGACCAGTCGGAGTGACACCCGTCGGCGTCAGTCCACAGTCTCCGACCACGTGTGCACACACTGACTCTAGCCTGAGCCAGGCCCTCTAACTAGTTTTCTCCCTTGGCAGGACGCTACCATTGGCTGGGAGCCCACGGAACTAGCTTACAAACCGTGAATGGGAAATATACCCCTCCGCCATCCTCAAGCGGGTCGGTACTCAACAGACCTTAGGGCAACAACAGTGGCTCCATTGCCTGGAAAGAAAAGCTACTCTATTGGCACATAAAACACGCCACAATATAGTAAAACAATACAACTATGGCATGAATATAGAACGGAACGCATAAGCAATGGGCTGGGAATATATTGCAGCCATCAGGGAAGTGGCGGTCAAGGACCCACGCGCCACATGCAAACGACGGTCGGGGGTCGGCGCGTTACTTCAAGAATGACGCTCCAGTCCCCATCCGTCACTCCCTTCAGGATTCCAGCTCAAGAGGCACCAAAGGGCATGTAACGGTGGGGGCCCTGCGCGTTACTTCGAAGCGACGCGTGGGGTCACCGCCGTCACATCCACCCGAGGCTCAAACCACCTATCAGCGTTCTAAATGGTAGCAGGCGAAGTAACGCCCCGGTCTAGGCGCGCCGGACCGAAACGACGGTCGGCCGACTGGCCGCCGGGCGCACCGCCTGACCAAAATCACGGAAACAGTTGATGAGTAACGGATGGGAGCCCCACCGTTACTCTCCAAGTAACGCACCCCCAATGGGCCGTTATTTGTTAGTGACGCGTCCACCTTGGACCGTCGGGCAAGTGACGGTTCCTGGCAGGACCGTCACTGCACCTGGGTTACGGGCGGGTACGGTTTGTAAACCGAAGCCCTCCCGGACGGCTGAAAACGCCGGGTATCGACGAGAAACCTAATAACCTGTCAAACCACGCATGCTAGACAACAATCTAACATCTAAATCTAGCACATGCAAGGCCTAAAACGCATTAAACTCAAGATTTAGGCTAAAACCCCAAAAATGGAAATATGAACATCATGCATGCTACGGGGTGCTAATCAACAAGCGGGCTAAAGGAAACGATCCTAGCAAGATCGAGGTTCCATCCCCCTACCTTTCGCAAGCCGAAACCGTCGAACGGGCCGCATGCAAGGAGGAATAGCCACGGAGCTTCCACGCTCCACCTCGCTCCCACGATCACCGATCCACGCCGAAGTGGACACCCACGCGCTCTACTCGACGCGAGGAATCCAACGGTGCCAACCTCGTCTCAATCCGACGCCGTCTCGACCACGATCCCTAAGAGAGGAGAGGAGGTGGCCGCACGGAGGAGAGAGAGAGGGAGAGGGTGAAATGAGAGATCGACGGGGGAGAGAGAGTGAGGGTGAGAGATATAAAAAAAAATAAAAATAAAAATAAAATTAATATATATATATAATACAATCATTATATATATAAAAATCTTATTAATATTCAATAACCCTCAAACAGCTCCGAACAAATCCGGAAAAATGCCAGACAAATTCCTAAAAATCCAGGAAAAAGCCGGAAATTCCAGAACAAATAATAGAACAAATACCACGAAAGATCCATTAAGGCACGGGCCTTACAGTCCCTCCCTCCTTACAGAAATTTCGCCCTCGAAATTTACAATAACCGAAAAGGAGGAGACTGAGAAAGGACTTTTACCTCACTGGAACAAGAAAGGAAAAAGCTGACGCATCTCATCTTCACGCTCCCAAGTAGACTCGTTACCAGAGTGACGCTGCCAAGCAACCCTTACCAGAGGAATAACCTTATTTCTCAACCGCTGCTCACGACGGTCTTCAATTCGGATAGGAAATTCTGGCGTGGACAAATCAGCAGTCACCTCGGGCCACACTGAATCATCGAGAACATGAGAAGCATCAGACACATATTTCCTCAACTGAGACACGTGGAACACATTATGAATAGCTTGCATGGCCGCCGGCAGTTGCAAATGATAAGCCACTGAACCAATAGCTTCAACAATCGGAAAAGGGCCAACATACCGCGGACTAAGCTTTCCACGCTTCCCAAACCTGGAAACACCCTTCATTGGAGATATTTTAACAAACACCATATCTCCTGGCTCAAATTGTAGTGGACGTCTGCGTCGATCTGCATAACTTTTCTGTCGACTCTGAGCCGTCAACAATCTCTGTCTGATCAGACGAACCACATCAGAACACTGCTGTACCATGTCCGGTCCTGTCAACAGTCGGTCCCCAACATCAAACCAGTTCAGAGGAGTACGACAAGGACGACCATACAGCGCTTCATAAGGAGCCATGCCAATACTGGAGTGAAAACTATTATTATAAGCAAACTCAACAAGTGGCAAATGCTGACCCCACGAACCTTGCCAATCAAGGCAACACGATCTCAGCATGTCCTCCAAAGTCTGAATAGTTCTCTCTGACTGTCCATCTGACTGTGGGTGATACGCTGAACTGAAAGCTAACTCAGTGCCCAAAGCTTTCTGGAAACTACGCCAGAAGCCAGAGGTAAAACGCGGGTCACGATCTGACACAAGTGAAACAGGAATTCCATGCAATGGCACGATCTTCTGCACATAGAGCTCGGCCAATCTCTGCACACTCCAAGTAACTTTAATTGGCAACAATCTGGCGGTTTTCGTCAATCTGTCGACAAGCAGCCAGATCCCATCAAAACCTTGAGAAGTTCGAGGCAAACCCACCACAAAATCTGTAGTAACATGGTCCCATTTCCACATCGGAATTTCTAATGGCTGAAGCAGACCACCTGGCTTTTGATGTTCGGCTTTAACTAACTGACAAGTCAAGCACTTAGAAACAAAAATAGCCACGTCCTTCTTTATGCCGGGCCACCAGAACTGCTTCTTCAAATTCTGATACATCTTGGTGACACCAGGGTGAATAGCAAAACGGGAACCATGGGCTTCACTCAAAATCTCATTCCTCAAATCATCATCAACAGGAATATACAATCTGCCCTGGAAACTGACGACCAGCTCGTCATCAAATTCCACATCATATCTTGATATAACACGGGCCAAATCAGAATCAGCTTGTTGGGCTTCTAGAATCTGCTGATACAAAGCTGAACCCAAAACCAAGCTAGCACAAACTGCCATCCTCGGATCGGCAGGAATCTCTACACACAATGCCTCGCTCGGAAGCTGTTCCCACAATTTCCATTCATGAAGCAACAAATGACTGACTTGTACTTTCCTGCTCAGAGCATCGGCCACAACATTCATTTTACCTGGCTGATAGGAGAGTGTAAAGTCATAATCTTTCATGTATTCCATCCATCGCCTCTGCCTGAGATTCAGATCTTTCTGGGAGAAAATATACTGTAAACTCTGATGATCAGTAAGAATCTGAAATTTCTCACCATACAGATAATGTCTCCAGATCTTCAAGGCAAAAATAACTGCAGCTAGCTCTAGATCATGAGTGGGATAATTTCCTTCATGCTGTTTCAATTGCCGAGACGCATATGCGATAACCTTACCATGTTGCATCAGCACTGCACCCAAACCTACTCGAGACGCATCTGTACAAACAAGAAAACCACCCGAGTCGGAAGGCAAAGTCAACACTGGAGAAGAAGTCAACAGCCTTTTCAATTCAACAAAGCTAGCCTCACACTGATCCGACCAGACAAATGGCACACCCTTCCGTGTCAAATTAGTCATCGGTGCTGCAATCTTCGCAAAATCCTGAATGAATCTGCGGTAATACCCAGCCAATCCTAAAAAAACTTCGTATCTCCGTGATGGTCCTCGGTCTCTGCCAACTCAAAACGGCATCAATCTTTGCAGGGTCTACTGCTACTCCATCACTAGAAATCACATGGCCAAGAAAATGAATCTCCCGAAGCCAGAATTCACATTTACTGAGCTTCGCATAAAGCTCGTGATCTCTTAGAGTCTGCAGAACGATCCTCAAATGCTGCACATGATCATCAACAGAGGCAGAATATATCAAGATATCATCAACAAAGATCACCACAAAATGGTCCAGAAATGGACGAAAGATACGCTGCATTAGATCCATGAAGGCTGCTGGGGCATTAGTCAAACCAAACGGCATGACTAAAAATTCAAAGTGACCATATCGAGTACTGAAAGCAGTCTTCTCCACATCAGATTCCCGGATCCGTAACTGAAAATAGCCAGACCGGAGATCAATCCGTGAAAAGACAGCAGCAGACTGTAACTGGTCAAACAAATCATCAATCCTGGGGAGCGGATACTTATTCTTGATAGTCGCCTGATTCAGCTGCCTGTAATCAATACAAAGCCTCAGGTTTCCATCTTTCTTTTTCACAAACAGTACTGGGGCACTCCACGGAGAAAAACTGGGACGAATATAACCCTTCTCCAGTAACTCTAGTAGCTGTGCACGCAGTACTTTCAATTCAGCTGGAGCCATTCGGTACGGCGGCTTTGCTAAGGGGCCAGTACCTGGAATCAGTTCAATCACCATCTCAATCTCTCGCTCTGGGGGCAAGCCTGGCAACTCATCAGGAAACACATCAGGGAACTCACAGACAACCGGAATATCACAAACATCCCGTCGTGGTTTTTCAACAGCCACCACTGAAGCAAGGAATCCCTGACAACCTGTGCTAAGCAACCTATAGGCTCGAATAGCAGAAATAATCATACGAGAAGAACGGGATCGAATACCTTGAAAATAAAAGGCTGATTTTCCCTGGGGCTGAAAATAGACTTTCTTCGATCTGCAGTCAACCACAGCTCCATAATGCTCCAACCAATCCATTCCCAGAATAACATCATAATCTGCCAGCTGCAACGCATACAATCTCGCCGGCAACTGGTGATCATCAATCATCACAGGAGACTCATCCAAACACAAGGGAGTAACCATGAAATCTCCAGAAGGCAATTCCACAAACAACTCACAGGACAGCTCAGAAGTTGGTTCCTCAATACAAGCCATAAAATCCTCAGAAATAAAAGAGTGAGAAGCACCAGAATCAAATAAGACATGAGCTGAATGACCATAAAGCATAATCGTACCTTCCACAAGATGGGACGCAGCAGCATCAGCTCTTGTCAAATGAGAAACCTTGCCTTTCTGCTTCTTAGAACCAACTGAAGATTGCTGAGAAGACGCCGACGCCTGAGAGAAAAATTGCTGTGGAGCTTGAGGTGCAGGAGGTCTAAACTGCGGCTGAGGTTGAGAAAACTGAGGAGCTTGCAATGGATTCGGCCTCAGCGGGCAATCTCGAACCACATGACCTGGCTGGTCACACCTAAAGCAAACAACAGGAAGAGAACACGGTTGGCCCTTATGATGACCACCGCATCTCCGACACGTCCACGGCTGACTAGCAGCTGAGCTCTGCCGAGTCTGAGAAGAAGGCGCTGTCGGCTGCTGAACAGAATCTGTACCGGACGGCTGCTGAAAAAACTTCTTCTTCTTCTTGAACCTTTTGAACTTGGGCTTAGAAGGAGAGGAAGCACTGGAAACCTCTGGCTGGACCGAAGGAACACTAGGCACGGGCTGTCGGTAAGCCTGCTGAACCTGAGCTACCGGCTGCACTGACCCTGCCTGGGGATATCCACCCGGTCTCGCCATCTCCAGCTCTAAAACTACAGCTGTCTGACACGCAGTATCGAGATCCGCAACACGACTCGCTATCAACGGCATCTTCAACTCTGGCCTCAACCCACGCAAGAATTGCTGGGTCTTCAAAGCTTCGCTGGCCAGCACATGGGGCGCATACTGACCCAATTCCAAGAACTTATTCCTGTACTGAAGCACGGTCATACTACCCTGGGTCAATTCCATAAACCGATACATCTTATCCATCTGCAAGCAGGCAGGAGTATAGGCACGCTCAAAAGCAGCAACGAACTCTGCCCAAGTGATTTGCCGAAGAGGTCTGGATCGAAAGGAAATCTGCCACTCGGCTTTCCACCACGCAATGGACGTACCCTGGAGTTGAAAGGCAGCGAGCATGACTTTCTCATCTTCAGCACACTCCATCGAGACAAAAACACGCTCTATCGCATCCATCCATTGCCTCGCGACTTCTGGATCAGCTTGGCCATCGAAAGCAGGCGGATTGAACATCAGAAATTCCTTCAAAGCCTTGCCTCGACTGCCAGGCACTTCAGCTTGAACGATCGGCACTGGAGGAGCAACTGGAACGACAGGAACAGCGGGAACTGCAGGAGGAGGTGCAGAACCGCTATCTTCCCTGGGCGCATCTCGAGGAACACGAGGAGCTCGAGGAGGTCTTCCTCGACGAGGCGGCATAATTATGCTGCCAAAAACACAATCAACAATAAAATCCATCAATCATACGAAAAACATCCTATGCCAGCAAGAGACGACAACAGGACTAGCTCTGGACCAAGCGTCAATTCCAATTCTTTACGCAAATCCTCAACTTGGCTCTGATACCATCTGTGACGACCCAGAGTTCAGGATACCGATATACCGATAACATCGGTATACCGACACCAAGAACTGGGGAGGCCACCCAAGAGGCTGATGAGGCCCCTGAAGGGTTAGTGGGGGGTTAGCTGAGGAATATGCATAATTAATTGCGAATTGGGGCGCGCAATACAAATAAGTATTTAAGATTTAAACACAAGTGCGGAAGCAGTTTAAAATAACCAGAGTGATATATATATAACTAGTCCAGAGTCACAAACACCAGTCCTCAAGGTACAACTACGCGGGGCATACCCCGGCAAAAGCACAACACAAGCCTCAAAAAGGCAGCTCGTGCTCAGCTGGCAGCTAAGGAACGGTCCCGAAACAGCACGCTAAACTCCGGGAGATGTCGGGCGCGGCTCACCTGAAAGGAGAAGGGTGAGTCACAGCCAGACTCAGTAGGGGTCACGCGGATCCCTACCTCGCACTAAACAAGCGAACATGCATAAATAACAGCAATTAAAGCATGCATTTAAATAAATACACAGGCAATGGCATGAATATCTAATCACAAGAAAGCTGTAAACTCTATCTAAGCAAGTATAACAGCTAACACATGCCGCTACTAATTAAATGCAAGCGATTGAAGCTAAAACTACCAATTAGAATGAGCTGCAACTAATCCAAGCAACAAGGAAGGACAACCACTGGAGCAGAAACCAGAAGCGTCCACTGACGGCTTACACTGCGTCTCAAGCACTCGCAGTCGACAAGCGACAAGCTAAGCGCGTAAACAGTACCAGACCAAGTGACCAGTCGGAGTGACACCCGTCGGCGTCAGTCCACAGTCTCCGACCACGTGTGCACACACTGACTCTAGCCTGAGCCAGGCCCTCTAACTAGTTTTCTCCCTTGGCAGGACGCTACCATTGGCTGGGAGCCCACGGAACTAGCTTACAAACCGTGAATGGGAAATATACCCCTCCGCCATCCTCAAGCGGGTCGGTACTCAACAGACCTTAGGGCAACAACAGTGGCTCCATTGCCTGGAAAGAAAAGCTACTCTATTGGCACATAAAACACGCCACAATATAGTAAAACAATACAACTATGGCATGAATATAGAACGGAACGCATAAGCAATGGGCTGGGAATATATTGCAGCCATCAGGGAAGTGGCGGTCAAGGACCCACGCGCCACATGCAAACGACGGTCGGGGGTCGGCGCGTTACTTCAAGAATGACGCTCCAGTCCCCATCCGTCACTCCCTTCAGGATTCCAGCTCAAGAGGCACCAAAGGGCATGTAACGGTGGGGGCCCTGCGCGTTACTTCGAAGCGACGCGTGGGGTCACCGCCGTCACATCCACCCGAGGCTCAAACCACCTATCAGCGTTCTAAATGGTAGCAGGCGAAGTAACGCCCCGGTCTAGGCGCGCCGGACCGAAACGACGGTCGGCCGACTGGCCGCCGGGCGCACCGCCTGACCAAAATCACGGAAACAGTTGATGAGTAACGGATGGGAGCCCCACCGTTACTCTCCAAGTAACGCACCCCCAATGGGCCGCTATTTGGTAGTGACGCGTCCACCTTGGACCGTCGGGCAAGTGACGGTTCCTGGCAGGACCGTCACTGCACCTGGGTTACGGGCGGGTACGGTTTGTAAACCGAAGCCCTCCCGGACGGCTGAAAACGCCGGGTATCGACGAGAAACCTAATAACCTGTCAAACCACGCATGCTAGACAACAATCTAACATCTAAATCTAGCACATGCAAGGCCTAAAACGCATTAAACTCAAGATTTAGGCTAAAACCCCAAAAATGGAAATATGAACATCATGCATGCTACGGGGTGCTAATCAACAAGCGAGCTAAAGGAAACGATCCTAGCAAGATCGAGGTTCCATCCCCCTACCTTTCGCAAGCCGAAACCGTCGAACGGGCCGCATGCAAGGAGGAATAGCCACGGAGCTTCCACGCTCCACCTCGCTCCCACGATCACCGATCCACGCCGAAGTGGACACCCACGCGCTCTACTCGACGCGAGGAATCCAACGGTGCCAACCTCGTCTCAATCCGACGCCGTCTCGACCACGATCCCTAAGAGAGGAGAGGAGGTGGCCGCACGGAGGAGAGAGAGAGGGAGAGGGTGAAATGAGAGATCGACGGGGGAGAGAGAGTGAGGGTGAGAGATATAAAAAAAATAAA
Source organism: Amorphophallus konjac (assembly GCA_022559845.1). NCBI lineage: Eukaryota > Viridiplantae > Streptophyta > Magnoliopsida > Alismatales > Araceae > Amorphophallus > Amorphophallus konjac. Next base: position 176,839,412 of record CM040120.1, on the reverse strand, counting down.
AATAAAATTAATATATATATAATATAATCATTATATATATAAAAATCTTATTAATATTCAATAACCCTCAAACAGCTCCGAACAAATCCGGAAAAATGCCAGACAAATTCCTAAAAATCCAGGAAAAAGCCGGAATTTCCAGAACAATTAATAGAACAAATACCACGAAGATCCATTAAGGCACGGGCCTTACAGTCCCTCCCTCCTTACAGAAATTTCGCCCTCGAAATTTACAATAACCGAAAAGGAGGAGACTGAGAAAGGACTTATACCTCACTGGAACAAGAAAGGAAAAAGCTGACGCATCTCATCTTCACGCTCCCAAGTAGACTCGTTACCAGAGTGACGCTGCCAAGCAACCCTTACCAGAGGAATAACCTTATTTCTCAACCGCTGCTCACGACGGTCTTCAATTCGGATAGGAAACTCTGGCGTGGACAAATCAGCAGTCACCTCGGGCCACACTGAATCATCGAGAACATGAGAAGCATCAGACACATATTTCCTCAACTGAGACACGTGGAACACATTATGAATAGCTTGCATGGCCGCCGGCAGTTGCAAACGATAAGCCACTGAACCAATAGCTTCAACAATCGGAAAAGGGCCAACATACCGCGGACTAAGCTTTCCACGCTTCCCAAACCTGGAAACACCCTTCATTGGAGATATTTTAACAAACACCATATCTCCTGGCTCAAATTGTAGTGGACGTCTGCGTCGATCTGCATAACTTTTCTGTCGACTCTGAGCCGTCAACAATCTCTGTCTGATCAGACGAACCACATCAGAACACTGCTGTACCATGTCCGGTCCTGTCAACAGTCGGTCCCCAACATCAAACCAGTTCAGAGGAGTACGACAAGGACGACCATACAGCGCTTCATAAGGAGCCATGCCAATACTGGAGTGAAAACTATTATTATAAGCAAACTCAACAAGTGGCAAATGCTGACCCCACGAACCTTGCCAATCAAGGCAACACGATCTCAGCATGTCTCCAAAGTCTGAATAGTTCTCTCTGACTGTCCATCTGACTGTGGGTGATACGCTGAACTGAAAGCTAACTCAGTGCCCAAAGCTTTCTGGAAACTACGCCAGAAGCCAGAGGTAAAACGCGGGTCACGATCTGACACAAGTGAAACAGGAATTCCATGCAATGGCACGATCTTCTGCACATAGAGCTCGGCCAATCTCTGCACACTCCAAGTAACTTTAATTGGCAACAATCTGGCGGTTTTCGTCAATCTGTCGACAAGCAGCCAGATTCCATCAAAACCTTGAGAAGTTCGAGGCAAACCCACCACAAAATCTGTAGTAACATGGTCCCATTTCCACATCGGAATTTCTAATGGCTGAAGCAGACCACCTGGCTTTTGATGTTCGGCTTTAACTAACTGACAAGTCAAGCACTTAGAAACAAAAATAGCCACGTCCTTCTTATGCCGGGCCACCAGAACTGCTTCTTCAAATTCTGATACATCTTGGTGACACCAGGGTGAATAGCAAAACGGGAACCATGGGCTTCACTCAAAATCTCATTCCTCAAATCATCATCAACAGGAATATACAATCTGCCCTGGAAACTGACGACCAGCTCGTCATCAAATTCCACATCATATCTTGATATAACACGGGCCAAATCAGAATCAGCTTGTTGGGCTTCTAGAATCTGCTGATACAAAGCTGAACCCAAAACCAAGCTAGCACAAACTGCCATCCTCGGATCGGCAGGAATCTCTACACACAATGCCTCGCTCGGAAGCTGTTCCCACAATTTCCATTCATGAAGCAACAAATGACTGACTTGTACTTTCCTGCTCAGAGCATCGGCCACAACATTCATTTTACCTGGCTGATAGGAGAGTGTAAAGTCATAATCTTTCATGTATTCCATCCATCGCCTCTGCCTGAGATTCAGATCTTTCTGGGAGAAAATATACTGTAAACTCTGATGATCAGTAAGAATCTGAAATTTCTCACCATACAGATAATGTCTCCAGATCTTCAAGGCAAAAATAACTGCAGCTAGCTCTAGATCATGAGTGGGATAATTTCCTTCATGCTGTTTCAATTGCCGAGATGCATATGCGATAACCTTACCATGTTGCATCAGCACTGCACCCAAACCTACTCGAGACGCATCTGTACAAACAAGAAAACCACCCGAGTCGGAAGGCAAAGTCAACACTGGAGAAGAAGTCAACAGCCTTTTCAATTCAACAAAGCTAGCCTCACACTGATCCGACCAGACAAATGGCACACCCTTCCGTGTCAAATTAGTCATCGGTGCTGCAATCTTCGCAAAATCCTGAATGAATCTGCGGTAATACCCAGCCAATCCTAAAAAACTTCGTATCTCCGTGATGGTCCTCGGTCTCTGCCAACTCAAAACGGCATCAATCTTTGCAGGGTCTACTGCTACTCCATCACTAGAAATCACATGGCCAAGAAAATGAATCTCCCGAAGCCAGAATTCACATTTACTGAGCTTCGCATAAAGCTCGTGATCTCTTAGAGTCTGCAGAACGATCCTCAAATGCTGCACATGATCATCAACAGAGGCAGAATATATCAAGATATCATCAACAAAGATCACCACAAAATGGTCCAGAAATGGACGAAAGATACGCTGCATTAGATCCATGAAGGCTGCTGGGGCATTAGTCAAACCAAACGGCATGACTAAAAATTCAAAGTGACCATATCGAGTACTGAAAGCAGTCTTCTCCACATCAGATTCCCGGATCCGTAACTGAAAATAGCCAGACCGGAGATCAATCCGTGAAAAGACAGCAGCAGACTGTAACTGGTCAAACAAATCATCAATCCTGGGGAGCGGATACTTATTCTTGATAGTCGCCTGATTCAGCTGCCTGTAATCAATACAAAGCCTCAGGTTTCCATCTTTCTTTTTCACAAACAGTACTGGGGCACTCCACGGAGAAAAACTGGGACGAATATAACCCTTCTCCAGTAACTCTAGTAGCTGTGCACGCAGTACTTTCAATTCAGCTGGAGCCATTCGGTACGGCGGCTTTGCTAAGGGGCCAGTACCTGGAATCAGTTCAATCACCATCTCAATCTCTCGCTCTGGGGGCAAGCCTGGCAACTCGTCAGGAAACACATCAGGGAACTCACAGACAACCGGAATATCACAAACATCCCGTCGTGGTTTTTCAACAGCCACCACTGAAGCAAGGAATCCCTGACAACCTGTGCTAAGCAACCTATAGGCTCGAATAGCAGAAATAATCATACGAGAAGAACGGGATCGAATACCTTGAAAATAAAAGGCTGATTTTCCCTGGGGCTGAAAATAGACTTTCTTCGATCTGCAGTCAACCACAGCTCCATAATGCTCCAACCAATCCATTCCCAGAATAACATCATAATCTGCCAGCTGCAACGCATACAATCTCGCCGGCAACTGGTGATCATCAATCATCACAGGAGACTCATCCAAACACAAGGGAGTAACCATGAAATCTCCAGAAGGCAATTCCACAAACAACTCACAAGACAGCTCAGAAGTTGGTTCCTCAATACAAGCCATAAAATCCTCAGAAATAAAAGAGTGAGAAGCACCAGAATCAAATAAGACATGAGCTGAATGACCATAAAGCATAATCGTACCTTCCACAAGATGGGACGCAGCAGCATCAGCTCTTGTCAAATGAGAAACCTTGCCTTTCTGCTTCTTAGAACCAACTGAAGATTGCTGAGAAGACGCCGACGCCTGAGAGAAAAATTGCTGTGGAGCTTGAGGTGCAGGAGGTCTAAACTGCGGCTGAGGTTGAGAAAACTGAGGAGCTTGCAATGGATTCGGCCTCAGCGGGCAATCTCGAACCACATGACCTGGCTGGTCACACCTAAAGCAAACAACAGGAAGAGAACACGGTTGGCCCTTATGATGACCACCGCATCTCCGACACGTCCACGGCTGACTAGCAGCTGAGCTCTGCCGAGTCTGAGAAGAAGGCGCTGTCGGCTGCTGAACAGAATCTGTACCGGACGGCTGCTGAAAAAACTTCTTCTTCTTCTTGAACCTTTTGAACTTGGGCTTAGAAGGAGAGGAAGCACTGGAAACCTCTGGCTGGACCGAAGGAACACTAGGCACGGGCTGTCGGTAAGCCTGCTGAACCTGAGCTACCGGCTGCACTGACCCTGCCTGGGGATATCCACCCGGTCTCGCCATCTCCAGCTCTAAAGCTACAGCTGTCTGACACGCAGTATCGAGATCCGCAACACGACTCGCTATCAACGGCATCTTCAACTCTGGCCTCAACCCACGCAAGAATTGCTGGGTCTTCAAAGCTTCGCTGGCCAGCACATGGGGCGCATACTGACCCAATTCCAAGAACTTATTCCTGTACTGAAGCACGGTCATACTGCCCTGGGTCAATTCCATAAACCGATACATCTTATCCATCTGCAAGCAGGCAGGAGTATAGGCACGCTCAAAAGCAGCAACGAACTCTGCCCAAGTGATTTGCCGAAGAGGTCTGGATCGAAAGGAAATCTGCCACTCGGCTTTCCACCACGCAATGGACGTACCCTGGAGTTGAAAGGCAGCGAGCATGACTTTCTCATCTTCAGCACACTCCATCGAGACAAAAACACGCTCTATCGCATCCATCCATTGCCTCGCGACTTCTGGATCAGCTTGGCCATCGAAAGCAGGCGGATTGAACATCAGAAATTCCTTCAAAGCCTTGCCTCGACTGCCAGGCACTTCAGCTTGAACGATCGGCACTGGAGGAGCAACTGGAACGACAGGAACAGCGGGAACTGCAGGAGGAGGTGCAGAACCGCTATCTTCCCTGGGCGCATCTCGAGGAACACGAGGAGCTCGAGGAGGTCTTCCTCGACGAGGCGGCATAATTATGCTGCCAAAAACACAATCAACAATAAATCCATCAATCATACGGAAAACATCCTATGCCAGCAAGAGACGACAACAGGACTAGCTCTGGACCAAGCGTCAATTCCAATTCTTTACGCAAATCCTCAACTTAGCTCTGATACCATCTGTGACGACCCAGAGTTCAGGATACCGATATACCGATAACATCGGTATACCGACACCAAGAACTGGGGAGGCCACCCAAGAGGCTGATGAGGCCCCTGAAGGGTTAGTGGGGGGTTAGCTGAGGAATATGCATAATTAATTGCGAATTGGGGCGCGCAATACAAATAAGTATTTAAGATTTAAACACAAGTGCGGAAGCAATTTAAAATAACCAGAGTGATATATATATAACTAGTCCAGAGTCACAAACACTAGTCCTCAAGGTACAACTACGCGGGGCATACCCCGGCAAAAGTACAACACAAGCCTCAAAAAGGCAGCTCGTGCTCAGCTGGCAGCTAAGGAACGGTCCCGAAACAGCACGCTAAACTCCGGGAGATGTCGGGCGCGGCTCACCTGAAAGGAGAAGGGTGAGTCACAGCCAGACTCAGTAGGGGTCACGCGGATCCCTACCTCGCACTAAACAAGCGAACATGCATAATTAACAGCAATTAAAGCATGCATTTAAATAAATACACAGGCAATGGCATGAATATCTAATCACAAGAAAGCTGTAAACTCTATCTAAGCAAGTATAACAGCTAACACATGCCGCTACTAATTAAATGCAAGCGATTAAAGCTAAAACTACCAATTAGAATGAGCTGCAACTAATCCAAGCAACAAGGAAGGACAACCACTGGAGCAGAAACCAGAAGCGTCCACTGACGGCTTACACTGCGTCTCAAGCACTCGCAGTCGACAAGCGACAAGCTAAGCGCGTAAACAGTACCAGACCAAGTGACCAGTCGGAGTGACACCCGTCGGCGTCAGTCCACAGTCTCCGACCACGTGTGCACACACTGACTCTAGCCTGAGCCAGGCCCTCTAACTAGTTTTCTCCCTTGGCAGGACGCTACCATTGGCTGGGAGCCCACGGAACTAGCTTACAAACCGTGAATGGGAAATATACCCCTCCGCCATCCTCAAGCGGGTCGGTACTCAACAGACCTTAGGGCAACAACAGTGGCTCCATTGCCTGGAAAGAAAAGCTACTCTATTGGCACATAAAACACGCCACAATATAGTAAAACAATACAACTATGGCATGAATATAGAACGGAACGCATAAGCAATGGGCTGGGAATATATTGCAGCCATCAGGGAAGTGGCGGTCAAGGACCCACGCGCCACATGCAAACGACGGTCGGGGGTCGGCGCGTTACTTCAAGAATGACGCTCCAGTCCCCATCCGTCACTCCCTTCAGGATTCCAGCTCAAGAGGCACCAAAGGGCATGTAACGGTGGGGGCCCTGCGCGTTACTTCGAAGCGACGCGTGGGGTCACCGCCGTCACATCCACCCGAGGCTCAAACCACCTATCAGCGTTCTAAATGGTAGCAGGCGAAGTAACGCCCCGGTCTAGGCGCGCCGGACCGAAACGACGGTCGGCCGACTGGCCGCCGGGCGCACCGCCTGACCAAAATCACGGAAACAGTTGATGAGTAACGGATGGGAGCCCCACCGTTACTCTCCAAGTAACGCACCCCCAATGGGCCGCTATTTGGTAGTGACGCGTCCACCTTGGACCGTCGGGCAAGTGACGGTTCCTGGCAGGACCGTCACTGCACCTGGGTTACGGGCGGGTACGGTTTGTAAACCGAAGCCCTCCCGGACGGCTGAAAACGCCGGGTATCGACGAAAAACCTGATAACCTGTCAAACCACGCATGCTAGACAACAATCTAACATCTAAATCTAGCACATGCAAGGCCTAAAACGCATTAAACTCAAGATTTAGGCTAAAACCCCAAAAATGGAAATATGAACATCATGCATGCTACGGGGTGCTAATCAACAAGCGAGCTAAAGGAAACGATCCTAGCAAGATCGAGGTTCCATCCCCCTACCTTTCGCAAGCCGAAACCGTCGAACGGGCCGCATGCAAGGAGGAATAGCCACGGAGCTTCCACGCTCCACCTCGCTCCCACGATCACCGATCCACGCCGAAGTGGACACCCACGCGCTCTACTCGACGCGAGGAATCCAACGGTGCCAACCTCGTCTCAATCCGACGCCGTCTCGACCACGATCCCTAAGAGAGGAGAGGAGGTGGCCGCACGGAGGAGAGAGAGAGGGAGAGGGTGAAATGAGAGATCGACGGGGGAGAGAGAGTGAGGGTGAGAGATATAAAATAAAATAAAAATAAAAATAAAATTAATATATATATATAATACAATCATTATATATATAAAAATCTTATTAATATTCAATAACCCTCAAACAGCTCCGAACAAATCCGGAAAAATGCCAGACAAATTCCTAAAAATCCAGGAAAAAGCCGGAAATTCCAGAACAAATAATAGAACAAATACCACGAAAGATCCATTAAGGCACGGGCCTTACAAAGTGGCTCGGACACACCCTTAGGCTGGCGAAGAGATCTTGCTTTGCTTAGTATTGCCGTCATGTGCTGACGTCGGGCTCTCGGGCTAGTTTGTGGTGGCACTCCAAGGGTGTCTCTCATAAGGATAGGTGTAGGCTCAAGACACTCACTAGGATCCACCGCGGTACCCTTAGAGGGTGCCGGATCCGCCACGTGGGAAGTGGGATGAATCCCAAAACCCATTGGTAAGTTCAACCCGCAAGTCGGGTGCCAAGGCCACTCAGAACTTGGCAAGGTCCAAGTCCTCGTGCCCTCAAATTGGAGGTGACCCTAGAGTAGAGCCACTCCAAAATCATCATCATCATCAAGTCGCCAACGTGGAATTTCAAGTGGCGCTCACGAGTTTTTGCCCACTTTTTTTAATTCTCACCGCTTTTTGCTTGATGCATGTTTTGATGCATATGCCATGTACTAAGATGCGGTGTGAGTGAGTAGTGCGTGGTATGCAAAGGTGGTCCAGGGCAACCACATGCAGACCTATCATGCATTGATGTTATGAAGACTTTGAATGTCTTGGGAGGACCGGGGCATCCATAGGTGTCCCTTTCATGTGTGAGTGTGATGAGTGCCGGGGGACCCGGACATCCATGAATGCTCCTAACATGCTTGAGATTTATGATGAATGATGGTGGACCATTACAACCAAATATTGACCACTCATGTTTTCTTCTTGACATGTGGGTGATATGAATGAATAGACCCGACTTTCTAATCATGTCAAGTGGGGTGATATGCCTAAGCACATGCATTTCAATCCTAGTGATGACTTCTATGTGCATAGGTGTGGGGTGGCCCTTGAGCTTCCATTCGTATGAGTCAAAGGGATCTAAGAAGGGAGACATCATGGAGTGGGGCCATCTATCAATCCCATTGTGTATGTTGCCTATGGTTAAGGCTTCTTTGGTGTAACCCAATTCTAGGAAGGGAAGGTTTTGGGTTATCATGGGTGGTAAGGGTAGGGTAAGGTGGGTGGTGAATAAGGTGAGTGGGTTACATTGAGATCTAGGCTCCCATAGAAAAGGGTCAAAGGGATCATGGTAAGGGTCACCTTGGTAGGGGTACTCTATGCTCTCAAGGTCCTCGAATGGTGAGTCATCCTCCTCAATAATTGGGCCAAGGTTGCTAATGGGTTGACCGATCAAAGCACTTGGGATCTTAATGGTTGGGGAGTGGACTATGATAGGTTCTTCCTCCATGGGAAGAAGGAGGATGATCTCACTAGTAACTTGGCCATTAGTGTAGATGGAAGTGATGGAGCCAATGGAGGGATATGCTAGGCTAATGGTGTTAGTTTCGGACGGCCTCAAGGCTAGCAAATTGGTCAAGTGAATTTGCCAATGTAGGTAGTTCACTAAGTCTCCCAAATCTTCCACACAATAGGAAGTTTGATAAGTGACATGTGGCTGAATGGGAATGATTTGGGATTGATATCCCATGGGTAGGTGGCATGGTTGTGAACTAGGAATGGTGAGACCTTTCTTGAGCCATTGGAGTATGGACTTATCTATGGTGAGGTTGGGTGTCTCTAGAGGAGCTAGGCTAGAGGTGTGTGAGTTGTTTGGCCTTTGGATTTCCTCTATGTTGGGAGGTGGATTCGGATGGGCATCCTTCTCCACTTGGGTAGGTGTGTGGGTAGCAACTTCTATTGCTAATGGAGTAGGGGGATCTATGGTGGGTGGTTTGGTGATAGCTAGCGTATGACACACCCGGGGTGGTGAACAAGCATGGGCTTGGGTTGGGATAGGAAGGGGAAGTAGAGGAGGCCTAGGTTGGGGAAAGATTGGTGTAGGAAGTGGGAGGTGGGTTGGGTGAGGGGTTTTGGGTTGATTTGTTTTGGGAGATGTGTCCCTTTTTGGGGACGATGGTGGGTTTGTGGTGGTGGTCAAGGGGGCTTGTGGGGTACGGGTTTGGTGAGGGGTTTTGGGTTTGGGGGTGGTTGCCATTATGGGCCTAGGTGAGGGGTGGACGCGGTGTCCACTTGGTTTTTAATGGTGAGACTTGGATAAGTGGTGGTCACCATGGAGGGAATTGGGTCGGTTAGGGGTCTCTTGTCCTTGGGATCGTTTGGGGTGGAAGTGGGGGCTAAAGGGGCTTGACTAGTGTAGGTTAGGGAAGGGGGGTTTGGTTGGGGTGTGGGGACCCTCATGGGGTTAGGTGGGGAGGTGGAGGCCTTAGACACTTGGGTTCTAGTGGTAAGGGTTTGGACGGGTGGGGTTGGAGGAGTGGGAGTGCTCCTCGAGTTTTGGTAACCTGGGTAGGAGGGAGGAGGTCGGGGAGTGTAGACTTTCCTAAGTTCGTCTCTCATGTTCTCCCATGTGTTAATAGGCTCTAGCCTCATAACCCTCCTAAATTGTTCAATGAACTTCCACCTATCCTCGGCATGGTACACAAGTTGACTCTTGGCAAGGTAGATTTTCATGGGTTCAGTCATTGGATTCCTTTTAAAGTATTTGTCCATGTTTTCCTCCCACTCTAAATATGCACTAGGGTGGTATCCGTTAAAGATAAGGTCCTCAAATAGGACTTTGTCCAAAGGGGTGTCAATCGGACCTTTGTGGAGGGCCGAGTGAGATAGATGTGACTTACATGAAGTAGCCATGCTAGTGGACAAAAGAGATGCAACCGAAGACTCTAAATGCATATGAGCGTCCTAGGACCAACTTGATAGAGACAAGTTGTGAACTTGCTCTGATACCACTTGATGTGACACCACCTTGGGGTGATGACCACAAGGCAATATGACCCTTGGACCTAAGGTTGCAAGCAAGTAAATTGGCGATGATACCACTCGAGCGGCTCACTTGCTTGGTGCACACTTGTGCCCGTGGGCAACTAAACGATAATGGAGAGAGTCCGGGGTGGGACAATGATGCTCCGGTGCTTGGCAAGCTTGGGGAGAACCCAAATTGGGCCAGGGATGCCCACTCACGGGCGGCCGTCACACCATGGGTGTGGGTTGAAATGGCTCGCTCACAACTCGCCCGCGATGGACACTCACGTGTTCGGCAATTTGGGCCGGGCCCTCGCTCTCCGTCCGACGCAGCAAAGCAAGAATACTAAGCTAAGCAAGTGATATTGACCAGCAAGGAAAGGGGGACCGAGGCTCACCTAGCCGGCATGAAGACGCCAACTCTGGCCGAAGACGGGGGCGAGCGGGGAGGCAAGGGTTTGCGCCCGCAAGCCGCATCGGTGTCGCTTCAAATCTGTGAAAATATTATTAAATGAACTACATCTCTTGCAGGAGGGGGGCTCTTGGGGTGGGGGTTAGACTTATTACAACCAAGATTACCTCCACGCAGGGAGGGGCCTTCAGCCGGCCAAGCGGGGTGGGGAAATTATGAAGAGAACGCCGACTCTCCAAGCTTCGCCGGTTCTACCACTCTTCAGTTTTGCTGAACAGGTTGTTGATGAAGGTGCTGCCACGGACTCAACCGAGCTTCAAATTTGATGAAACCGGTGCCAAAAGTTCCCCAACTGGCCGAGGATGATGCTTGAATTTTTTGGGAAGCTCTGGAACTCGGGGCTGATCGGACCGGCTACTGGAGCAGGACAGCAACACTCTACCTCTGACTGATGCAGAACTGATATAGTGGATTGCAGAAGGCACTGCTGTCACTCCCGAACTCCAAATCAAACAAAAATGGTGGTGACGCGATCGTGGTCAGAGTAGCTTCGAACAGAAAATTACAGGGCCACAATCCAAGGTCGGAGAGGAGAATGGTGGCCGGAGAAGTGAAGACAAGTCGAACCTAGACCTGCAGGGGGCAGACTGCACACTCCGGCGAAGAAATTCAGAACAAATAGCTCAGTTGGGCGATTGGCATCATTCCTTCTGCTACTAATGGAGGACTAGACGAAGAAGAATTTTGTAGAAGGAAGCGTGATCGAATTCCTCCAAGGTTGGCCGCTGAACGGCTTCCAAGATTGCTCTGGCCTTCAGTCTGGGACAGATTGCGCAGTCGTTAAAGATGACGTTCCTCCGGACAGCTCCGAACTCGGATGCAGGCAGGAGTACCACCGTTGGAAAGAAGACTTGGAGATGATTCCAGCAATATAAGATATGCCACAGGGAGCCTTCAGGGGAAGTCGTGGCTGCTATTGCAAATCACTACTTTTCTGAAACCTGCAACAGGGACAGAATAGGTGGAGGGGAGGGTGTGGGGAAGGGCATGAACAAGGGGTTATTTGGTGGATGGGGAAGGGGGGGTGCGACCTTGGGTGGTTAGGGAGGTGGGGAGATGAAAGGGCACAGCCCAAGGGAGTGGGAAATTCGGAATTTGGCCTAGGGAAGGGCTCTTTCAGTCTTGGGGAGAGGGAGGGTTGCTTGGGAGAGTGGAAAGGTGCCTAGGAGAAGGGGTTTCCACCTAGGGGTTGGAGGGGGAATTGAATGAGTGCATGGGGAAGGGGAAGGGGCCTTAATGAGGGGTGAATGGGGAGGAGAGAGAATAAATTTTGAAATTGGGGTGGGGAGGAGAGAGAGAGGGGGCACAACCCACTTAGAGAGAGTGATAGTAAGAGAGAGAGAGAGGGAGATATTGAGAGGGAACTAGACGGTGTGGAAATTTTCTGGATTCAATATTCAAGCATAATTGTTACAAATGAGAGAGGGGTGGGGCTATTTATAGACCCCAGACTTTTCCTAAGACCAAACTGACCCTGACAAACTAACTAATGACCAAACAGTCCAAGGGAGGGGCGCCCCTGGGCCTAGCCCAATGAATTGGGCCCATTAACCTATCAAACCAACATAATGACTTCAAGACTTAGGAAAATGACTTTCTAACCTAGGTACATGACTCAATAAAGGGAAAATTACATGTTTAAGACTCAAATAAAAATAAAAAAATTACATGACTCGACTCACAAACACATGAGGAACATAATGGCGTACACCGACGATCAATCCGAGCTTCAGAAAATGTGGAGGGGCAAGGGATGTCCCCATCACCAGGTCAGCCACATTGAAAGTGGGGCTTACTCCGTACCCTTCGGGGAGGTCGAACACATAAGCATTTGTGTCAAGGCGCCTCAACACCTGAAAGGAGCCTGCTCCACGAGACCTCAGTTTTGAGACAATCTCTGTCCTCACCATCACAAAATCACCGACATGGATTTCTTGGTGGCGACAGTGGGAATCGGCTAATTCCTTAAGAACCTTGCTGCTCTTGTTGTTGTGTTTGCAAATGTTACCATGCAATGTCATGAATGATGATCCTATAGGGATGAAGGGAGGGCCTGGACAACCAAATTCAGTCCTATCAAGTGTTAGATTGGTTTTGACAGACTTAGGAGGACCAGGGCATCCATGAATTGATCTATCATGCTTAGAAACCATGTGGACCTTGATGCACTTAGTTGGCCCGGGGCAGCCACAAATGGCCCTATCATGCCTGAGGTGGATGAAGAGTGGGGGAGGACCAGCATGTCCAAATGTGGCTCTATCAGGTATGGGTGCAATGAATGCCGGAGGACCTGGACTTCCATGTAGACTCCTATCATGCATAAGATGGATGATGAATGGGGGTGGACCTACATATCCAAATGTGAACCTGTCATGCACTGGACCTAGTGTGTATGTGACACAAATGAGATGACTAGCCCTACCAGGTGGGGCAAAATGTTGTGGCACATGCATTACAATCAAGATGGTCCCATCTTTAGGTGGGGGTGGATTTGGGGGTTTCCACTCATAGGGGACGAAGGGGTCCAAGAAGGTGGACATTTTGGGATAGGTCACTTCCTCATTTCCTAGGTGGATGTCACCCTCGGTCATGGCTCTCATAGTGTGAACTAAGTAGTGGAATGGGTGGGTTGGGTTCAACATGGTGGGTGAGGGTAGGAGGGAGTGGGTGGTGAGTAAGGCGGCTAGGTCCCATGGGTTCAATGTCTTCCATAGGGAGGGATCAAAGGGGTCATGGAATGGAAGGGGTATTCTATCTCCTCAAGGTCTTCAAATGATGGTGAGTCCGAATGGAAGGGGTATTCTATCTCCTCAAGGTCTTCAAATGATGGTGAGTCCTCCTCCTCAAATGAAGTAATTGAACCGAAGTCCTTGGCGGGTTGGTTGGCCATGAATGGAGCGCTTGGCATCCTACCCGAAATAAGCAACTCTAATTCGCGGATAGCATCGGGCTCTTCAGGTGTTGGGAGGAATAAAAGAAGGTCGCTAGTGTAGCAACCCACAGTGTATATCGAGGAGATGGACCCGACACATAGGTGTAGGAGGTCAAGGCTTCTAAGTTGGTCGGCTACAGTGGTCAACATGCCAGTTAGTTCCATTTGCCAAACTATACCCTTAAGAAGATCCCCTAATGTTTCCACTTGATAGGATGATTGGATTGTGGTGTGATAGGTGGATAAGGGTACAATGGGAAGGTTTTACTCCATGGGTGGGTAAACATAGGACATGATGGGGTGAAGTGGTCTCTCCTTTAGCCATCTAGCTAGGGGCCCCTCTATGATTACGGTGCTATTTGTGAAGGCTTGTGGCTCTTGGGGGTCCAAGCTATGTGAAGGGGACATTTGTGATTCTTCCTCACCATAGATATGAACTTGGGTTTCCTCAAGGATGGGGATGGGTTCCGGACTAGCATCTACTCCCATGTGGATGGTTGTGGTCTCCTCTCTCAAGGGAATGGGAAGGTCTATTGGGGGTGGGGTGATGACGATTGGTGCATGGTGTACCCGGGGTGGTGAGTGAGGCCGGACTTGGGTTGGGGTTGGGAGTGGAAGTAGTGGGGGACTAGGTTTGGGTAGGATAGGAGTTGGAAGTGGAAGGTGGGTTGGGTGAGTAACTTTGGATTGGGGAATGGTGGCTGTCACGGGCCTAGGTGGAGGGGTGGACATGGGGTCCACGTGGGTTTGAGTGGTGAGGGTGGAGTGAGTCATGATGCTTCTTCCACCTGGGATGGGAACTTCCCGGCCTAACCCATGACACTGTGATTCATATTCTTCTTCCCAATCTAGTGGAGCCTCATAGTCTTCGGTTACCTCTTTAAGTTCCTTTTGGAAAGGGGCGGAAGGAGGATTTTTGGAAGTTTGTGTCAAAATTTTTGGAAACCACCTCCAACGTGAGGCCCATACCCCACCCCCCTACCTCTCTCTAGGAGTGGATTCTCCTAATTCTCCCTCCATTTTTCCCACGTCTCTCCCTTTTCCCTCCCTCTCTTGGCAAAGGCCTTCACTCCTCCCCTCTTACATCTCTCTCTCCACCTTCCCTCTCACTCATTCCCTCATCTCCTCTCTCCTTCGATCTCCTTCTCCTCCACCATCTCATTTCCTCTGAGACCACAACACTCCCCACACCGCAACGCCCCTTCACCTCTCCGAGAGCCTCTCGATCTCCCTCATCTCTCTCCCTCTCTCTAAATATCCCACAGTCAAGGCCACCAACCGGCCTCTCTCCCCCTCCTTCTTCATCTCAATAGCATTCCTGCTCTCCCCCTCCCTCTATCTTTCTCCTTTCCCACACACGTAGCCAACCACCACCGGCAACCCTGTTCACCCTCACCACCTGCGGACAGCCACCACCGACGATCCCTGCAAAGTGCGACAGTCACCCTGGCATCCCCCCCAACCGCACTCCACCATGCCACCCCGTTCGTGAACGGCTCCCCCTCCCTACTCACCTCACCCCCCTCCCTGCCACCTGCAGCGTAACGATCGGCACCCCCTGTCCACTGCGAGCTCGCCATGGCCACTGCCTGCACGCCGTGAACGTCTCCGATTACCCTGCCCAGCCGTGCGTTGCCAGCAGCGCCCTTCCCCTTCCCCAACATCACCACAGCGGATCCAACCCCCTGCAGCCACGACCGAGAACATGTTAGCCTGCCGATGCTCGTCTAGCACCACTACCGCGTACACCGAGCAACCCATCCCCGCTGCCGGGCTGGCCGCCCATGGTTCACTGTCCACACGTGTCATTTCCTGACTGGAGTTCGCCCCAAGCCACCTGCGTCCACGTCCGGGCATGCCAGCTCACCGGCCACGTCTCCCGAGCATGGCTGCATCGCCCCTCCAAGCTGTAAGCAGAGCTCCCGCAGGCCGCTCCCCTCCGTCGCTCCGCCAGCAGGATGCCCCGGCCGTCCTCAAGCACGGCGTTCTGCCCGTTCTCTCCGAACCTGCCTGAGGACAGAGCCACCGTCGTCTCCCTTGCCCTTGCATGCCTCCTTCACACCTTACCCAGCTTGGCAGCAGGAGGAGCTCGCCACGTCACCCCCCCATACGGCCATGCACACCTCGCGGTAGCGACCTCCCCTCCTTTATCTCTCACCCTCTTTCTCTCACTAGCCCCCACCACACATGGCTTCCCTCCCTCTCACTCACTCTCTCAAACCACGAGACCGGCCCCCTATTTGGAACAGGGGCACCGCCGGTGCCCCCGTCTCCCTCCCCTCTCTCCCCTTACGGCCATCCACACCCCCTTCTTCTCACCTCCCCCTCCCTTTCTCTGCTACACAACCATTGCGGCAACCCCCCCTCCTCCTCGGCCGTTTCACCTGCGGACATCTCCACTGTCTTCTCCCTCTTCTCCAACTTCTCTCTCTAAAACAGCCCCTCCCCATCGGCATGCACGTTGCCATTCCTCTCCCCATGCTAACTCAAGCTCTTGCACGTCCACCTGTAGAGCCATGCAGCCCATATCCTCTCCCACACCCCTGCATAACCACATGCTAGCACCCACACCCTGCCCCTACAGACGTCGGTTGCGCCTCTTGCCCCTGCAAGCAGTCGTTGTCATGTTCAGGACAGTTGGCCACCCTCCTTTACTCCCGTTCTCCTGCCAAGGATCGCTGCCACCCAAGTGATCCGCCACCACTCCAAACATGCAGTTTACCACCACTAGCATGCCGCTATCACGTCCGAGAACCCCACCCCACCGTCCGCCGTTTGTTGACTCCGAGTAGAACTCCGTCGGCACCCCAATTTGGTTTCTACTGCGCCAGCGACAAAGCTCCACTCGACGGCACCGGTGACCTGCTGATGCGGTCTGCTTCAGCATCCCCGACCGCTCTCGCTACCAGCCCCAGTGGTAACATGTGTTGATAAGGTGCAGTCCGGTGCGTCCATGGAGATGCTCTGGCCAACCGGGAGTCTTGAGCAATGATACCTACCGAAGAACATCAACAACTTACGAAGAATATTGCGGCAAAGTGAGAAATGGAGACTGACTTGGAGATATTGAGAAAGAAATAGAAACATCAAAGACTCTCAAAAGAAAATGACGATGCAATGCACTAGTGGTACCCCAGGCACATCCAAGGGTGTCGTTCACCCACTCAAAGGCGCAGGTTCAAATTTTACGAAGGGGATAGGAGTGCCTCATCTTAGCACTCTCTGCAAGGCCTGCCCGTACAACACGTGCATGGCTCACTTACCTATTCCCTTATGACTAATGATGAAGCATATTTCTTGAAAATAAGAAAGAAAATCATAGACTTGGGGTTGGTTTCACATCAATATGAGAATATGATTAATCAAGAGTATATCAGGAATGAAAATTGGTCTTTCATGAATAAGAATGTAACAAGAATGCACTTTTCATAACCTTAAACGCTATGTACTAGAAAGTCATGTAACACGCAAGAATGTACTTTTGCTTTGAAAGTACTTCATGAATATTTATGGATCTTCACTTATTTATAAAGAAAGTACTCCCAGCGCAATGCGACGCCAGTAGCATCATATCCCATGGTTTACAATATGTTTCTGACAATCAGCCGAGGGGACTAGCATAAAGCCCTTGAACACAATCAGTGCTCGAACTGCATCTTCAAGTATGAATCAAGCTACTTCCATAAGTATAATAATAATGTTGGCCAATAATGTAACAAGTTCAACAATAGTCAATGGAAGAATGCACCAAATATGAATATAAGAATTCAAGAAATGCATTAATAACTAGACCACGCTATAGAGAAAATTCGGCAGCTAACGGTACATTCATTAACTTTCTAAAATTTATTTAGATAGCTTTTTGGAATAAAGTGACATGTTCTAGATAATCAATAGACCATCTGAAATCATAGGAAAAATCAACCCTTGAGTCAAACCCTCGGTTAATCAAACTCTGGAACAAAGTGGTCGTTTACTAGACCCTTTCTTAACCAGGCGATCGTGTACTGGACCGTATGGAACCAGAACTCAAGAAAATAACGGTAAGTGCTCTCTAGACGATTGGGCTTTAATGGTATAACCAGATCGGCGTCTTAGTGGGAATCCCAGGCTCGCGGAGACTTATGGAGGCCTTGAAATAAGATCCCCTAGTCCTTTGGAAGGAATATCCAATGGAGAGGTTCACTAGTCCAAGATGATGAACTCAATGTGCCATGTGTAACTAATGGCAACATACCGGGATATGTGCCATGTACTTAAGAAAATGACTTTTAGATAAGAGAGATCATGATAAAACAACGATTAAATAAGTCCATAAACCTTGTGAAAACGTGTTTATAAATACAAGAGTATATGTTTTTGGCAATGAAAGTAATCTAGATTAAAAATAATTTCTAAGTGCACAAGAACATGAAATCGTCTACGAGGAGTAGGGAAAGTAACCAAGTATATGAAAGTAGTACTTAAAACATGAATAAGACATATTTATCTAGGCTTATTATATGATAAATACAGATAATCTTTTTTATGTTTTTGGGTTAACATGAATACAGAATTCAGAAAATGAAAAACGGTCTAGAAAGGACCATTTCTTGTGGTTAGCGGTCTATCGTAGGACCGTAAGAAAAACACATGCGGTCTAGTGAAAGATAGTTTCTTCCTATGTCGCAGACAGATCAAAACCGAACTTCAGACCTAATATATAGCCAATTAATGTTTGAAATCCTACTGAAGAGGGATATATATACATGCTGCACGGGGTATAACATCGTGAAGATGTAGTGATTTTGCATAGATTTTAACTAAGATCGGTATCCTTGTAATTAGGGTTTAGAATGATGCATGCTTCATAACCTACATGGGCAATGATACCAAAATATCAAATACGACATGTACAATGCATGAAATTTCATGAAAGAAGGGGGCTTTTACTCCTAACACATTAATTTAGCATTTTCATGAGATAACCTACCTTTGTTCTGGGCTTTAGGCTTCGAATTTAGGGCTGGAAGTTAATCTTAATTTCTGCACGTCCTGAACTGAAGTAGTAACTTCCTGCGCTCCTATCTCACGATTCCCTTGACCTAAAGATGTGAAAATTGAGAAATAAGAAGAGGGTACTAAAAGGAACAAATAATTCTAAAGAACCTCTATCTAATTACCTTGTTTAGGGCTTCTATTTTCCTGTTCTTCCTAAGTCGGTCACACAGTTTCCTGAGTTTCGAGTACTAAACTAGCATCTTTGCAGGCTTCTATCTTCCTGTACGCTTGATTTCCTAGATTGAAATTTTGAGGAAAGTTAGATCTAACTATAATGAGAGAATTCCTAGAAGGAACTTACCTCTAATTAGACTTCTTTACCATAGTTCCACGTGAGCCAAATGTAATGGTCATGTAGGTAGGTCTTGGGGTCTATTCATAGGGTTTTAGCTAGGGTTCCATGGATTTGAACAATTCTAGAGTCCTAATTAGATGTTAAATCGATCCTTGAGAGTTTTTTTCTGACTTACAAGTCCATATACTTCGATCCACTTGGATTTCTAGGAGTTTAGGCGTCAAAAATCCAACCTTTTTACATTTTCTTCTACTTATGAAATCTGCAGAACTTAGCGGTTATTTGGGAGACGGTTTACTGACCCTATGCAGTCTCGCGATAGACCGCTTTTGGTCTTGGGCGTCGAATTTGAAACCAGTTCAAACTCTTGCTACCTTATCTATTTTTTTATCCTAAAATATCCTTATTTATCTCCTTGATGTTGAGTTATGGTTTTGATGATAACTAAACTTCATGTGTGATTATGTGATGATAACTAAAATGTTTGAATGATTGCATTGTTCCTGATGACTATATACATTCATGTTGTTGACATATGGTTGCGATGCCAAATGAGCTTTTGGGGGCTAAATGCATGGCTATATGGTCTTGATCCTTGGGTGACTTTGTTGATTTTACAAGAGGTTTCATAATCTCTTTAATGTGAACAAGAACAAGAGGCAAGAGGTTTCATAACCTCTTTAATGTGAACAAGCATGGTATAAAACTTGTCTATCTTGATTGCAGGATCAAACATCATGATGATCACCTAGTTGAATCTAACATGTGGATAAGCACCTTGCATTTCTACAATCCAAAACAGGTGGTATATGTCACTTACTGTCAAGAATCATTGGTGAGACTCTTACCTTATCTTGGCACTGATCTCACCAAGTGTATCTCATATACCTCTCCTTAATTCACCTCATGCATGCACCTTAAACATGAAACCTTTTAGCTTGAATGTGGCTTGCAAATGAAGGTTCTATAAGTCTTTTGCATTGTTCATAAATGCATCTCATGTATAACCTTCAAGAGTGAGCATTGAACTTGTTTAAGGACATTTCATGTAATGACAAGTACTCAATTGTTTTGAACTTTCCAAAATGCATGGAATTGATGAGGACATGAATATCTTGACTTATGGATATGTTTCTTTGGCCTAACACTTCATTTTTGCAGGTATGGGTCATTTCGGTCGACCAACGAACCTTGGCCGGTCGACCAGAATTGACAAAACCTAAAAAATCAAGTTTTGCAGGTTTTCGATCGACCGCCAGATAGGGGTCGGTCGATCGGTTTTGCCAGAACTAAAAATGTTCTGTTCTACAGATGTCCGGTCGACTGACCCAATGCTTCGATCGACCGACAGCCCCGAAGCCCCTAATTTTGACTTTATGTTTCAAGCTTGTGGAGAGGTCTTTCTTCCCATTTGTTTAATCCCAATGACCCCAATTAAGCCATGATTCGTGGATCTGGTCTGGGGCATGTCTCTTGACCATCCAAGAGGTATAAAACCAACCTAAAGGGTCATAAACCCTAACGAACTAAGAGATCCAAGGGGAGGCTATTCAAGGAGGAAGGAGAGGGTACTGTAGCTGCGTGAATAGTACTTCGTGCAGCAAGATCTTCATCTATCTCCAAGGTGTTTCAAGCCAAATCTGAAGCTAGCAACCTCCAAGGAAGTGAAGAAGCAAGCAAGCATTCAAGGAAGATCAAGGGGAAGTTGTCTAGGGATGAAAAAGGAAGAAGAAGCAAGCAAGGATTAAGGAGATCAAAAAAGTTGTCCAAGGAAGAAGGAACTGTTATTGTAGTTGTGAATAGTGATCCATGGATGAACTCTTCATCCAAGAGCTAAAGATTCAAGGTCCATCTGAAGCCATCAACTTCCAATAAACTGAAGAAGCAAGCATCATTCAAAGATCATCAGCATACATTCAAGGGGAGCCAAATCAGGAGTTCTTCTCAACTGTGCCTTATTGTGCTTTGAGTTTCAGATTTGTGTTTCTTATAAACTGCAAACATCCGTGTGTGTGTGGATCATTTCAGATCCGTGGTCGTTTGTGGTCGTCGTGTTCCATTCGTGTGTGCGTAGGTCTTCTTAGATATGCGTGTGTGATTGTGGATTTATCCAGATCTTAGTGTTTGTGTGTGTGGAGTGCTGCATCTGTCGTAGAAAGTGTGTGTGTGGTTGATCCGGTTGTCGGATCGTGTTGGAGACCTCGTCTCCGTGTGTGTGTGTGTGTTGGGGCGCGTCCCTGTGTGTATGTGCGGGCGTCGTCTCTTGTGTGTTTAGAGCATCGTCTCCGTTTGGGGATTTATCCCCGAGTGAAGCCTCACCGGGTTTGGTGAGGGGTGGACGTAGGATTACCGTCGTTGCATCCGAACCACCTTAAAAATTGCCTTGCATTGTGGTTTGATTGTATGGTGTGATTCATTTCTCCTACCTCCATTCTGTGTGAACGTTAGTATATATTGTTATCTAACTTGTGGTTAAATGGATTTCAACTTCCTAGTAAGTGTTTTATCACATATTTTAAAAAGGCCAAAATGTTTCTTAAAATTGGAAAACAACCAATTCACCCCCCTCTTGGGTGTCATTGATCGCGGGACTTCAATTGGTATCAGAGCTAAGGCTCTACTTTTCATAGATCTAACGATCTAGAGAGATCAAGATCACTAACTACCGAAATGTATACATTGAACTCTCCGCCCGTGTTTGATGGTTGCATTTTTGATTTGTGGTTTGGAAGAATGTTCAGTCTAGTCAATTCATACGATCCCAAGCTATGAAGCTTATTTCACATGGTCCATATGAATTGCCTAAAGATAAAGCTGTCTGGACTGCAGATCATAAGTTCAAACATGATCAAAATTATTTGGTCCTAAAATTACATATTACTGTAGTTGATTCTAATCATTTCCCTTTTGTCTCCCATTGCAGATCTGCGAAGGATATATTGGATGGCTTAACCGGTTTCCTGGAAGAGTATCAAGACCAATGCCTTGTGGCAGGCATAAGTGATCAAGGGAGTGATCAGCAAATTGGATCAAGCTCAAGGGTAAATTTTGATTCTGATAATGAAGATGAATTTAGCTATGAAGATTTGTTGATTGCATATGATGATCTTGCTGATAAATATAAGAAGGTAAAATCAGAAAATAAAAAATTGAAAAAGAATGCCGAACAAAATAATTGTAATTCCTCTTGTAAAAAATACTCACAATTAGTGGAATTGATTGATGCTCACGTGTTTAACATTGAATTACATAAAGATCAAATTTCTTCCTTGAGAAATGAAAATAAAGAGCTGAGAGAGAAAATAAGTCCAATGGACAATGGTCAGATTGAATTTGTTCATGAAAAGAAACTTGATAAAGAGAATGAGAAACTGAAGGAATTAAATAGGGCCATTTCTGAAAGATTGCTTATTTTTGAAAAAGGGAAATCTGTGAATGTTGATGAATCTGAAAGAGTGCATGTTTTGTTGCAAGAAATCGAAAGCCATAAAATCATCAATGCCACTCTACATGAACAAGTTAATTCTTGTGAAAATAAGATGGTTTCCTATGAATTGCACATTTCATCACTTGAAAAGGAAATCCTTGATTTGAATGTCTCATTGTCTAGATTTTTGAATGGTCAAGAAAACTTGGACAAATTGTTAGGAATGAAAGTGAACTTTCAAAGAGAAGGGTTGGGGTTTAATCTTGTGAATGAAAAGAAATTTGAAAGTAAACCACATACTTCATTTGTTCATACCACTTGTGCACCCAGCACCTCCACATCTCACTCCCAGCAACACACCATGTCAAGAACTCAATCAAATCTGAAAAATACTGTGAATGTCCAAAAGATTCAAAAAGAAAACAAAAATCAGAAAATCAATTTACATGCTAAATACATTCATGTGAAACCCCATGCATCCAAGAAAAGAAATATTTTTTATATTTATTGTGGAAAACTTGGACACATGATGCATGATTATTTCATTATGAAAAATGATGATTTGAGAGCATGTAGAAACCAAGCTATTTTGAATAATGCAAAGCAATTATTTACCACAAATCTTCCATGCACTGTAATCACTGTGGTAAAAGGGGTCATACAACTTCACATTATTGGTTACTGTTGAAGAAAAAGAACTCTAATTCAACACATCATGCTCACACACATAAATTGGCAGACCCAATGGGAAGAAAGAATATGATGCCACGTGTCTTCTACCATCACCTTGGCAAATCTGGGAATGTTAAGCATGATTATTTTCTAAAGAAAAATGATATTTTAAATGTTGTCAAAAATTGGAAACCACATGCTTATGCTACTGCTAACCCACAAGGACCCAAAAGGATTTGGGTACCTAAGAATGTCAAATGAGAAATCTATTTTGCAGGTGTGCTTGGAAATATGAAGCATGAAACATGCTTTCAATCAAAAAGGTAAGGCACACGGGTCAAGTGGCATAAATCATGTTGAAAGAAAAATCAAAAATTTAATTTGATTTCTCATGTGATATCCCTATTACTCTCTCCATTAAAGGTGCTATGTCTTTTTTTGCCTTGTGCTGAATCTTGTGATAATGCATATGTTGTATATGAGTTGCATTCATGGCAGTTACTTGCATATCTGTGTCTATATCACTTGTCATATAGCATCTTGTTAAAGGGGAACTTAAAGATTCGTCAAATCATGATTTCACTACTTGAGTTTGCATACACCTTCAAATCCTATCATGCCAAAACTCATCCTTGTGAACGCATGCCATAATGCATTACAATTCTCTTGTCTTCATCACATCCATGACTGCATATGGTATTAGAACTTTTTGGATCAATTCACATTCATGCACACATTGAGGAGGAGTTATCAAACTAGTCACATGAACTCAATGCTTGGATTCACACCTGAGTCATGCATCAAGTCTCAAGTTCTTAAGGGGATGTTTGGTTGTCAAAGGAACTTTTCATGTTATTGTCTTAATAAATATGAATCAAAATTGACAAATCAAGTCTTTTTGTATTTGGATGTAGATTACACTCCCCAAGTCCAAGTGATGCTGGCCATCCATAGTCAAGCTTGAATCAACTAAAGGAATACCTTAGAAGGATGAAAAATGATGAGAACTTTCTCAATTGCCACCAGGAGATGGGATATCAAAACTTGAACAACCTCCATGATCGACTCAAGTACAAGCTGGTGAAAGTCCTTGTACGTGCTAAAGCTAGTACCCAAGGCATGGTATGGAAGGTGCACATCTCCTTTGATTGAGAACGGATTCATTAGGTAAGGTTGATCAAACATTTTTCACAAGGTAAGTGTTGACACCCGTTTTATGCCGATAAGTTGAGTCGTTCCTCTTACTCCCATCTGTTGATGCCTTGAGTTGTCCATCACCCGTTGGGACTATTTTCAGGCACGCCTTGGGCCAGTTCTATGGGTTGTCTCCCTCCTTGGTTAGGTCCAAGTTGATTCATGGCTTAACGAGCCTTGGTTTTGGTTGATTGGGCTTTTCTATAAGTTTCAAGCGCCCATGTGCATGTACGGTTCATCCCGGGCCGCTCAATCCATGTGCGGTTGACTGTGGACCGTCCATCTATTTTGGAATATTTCGGTTAATTTTTTGAATTTCCACCGATAAGCCTTTATGCGGTCCTATTCTGGCCGTTCAACTTGATGGACGGACGGGTTGTGACCGCCCATCTCTCAGAGTTCTGCACTTGAGGGTTGTCTCAGATAATTATCCAATTAATCTATTTATCACCGACAAGGCTAACACGGTTTGTCCTTGGCCGCTCAACGTTTGAATGGTCTCATCTGAGCCGTTCATCTATGAGAGTCCAACGGCGAAAGTTTCGGTCAGTTCGATGGATAATTTAGATTATTTTCTATTTATTTCTAATTTCCACCGATAGAGTTGGACGGCCAAGACGTAACCGCACATCTAGTTGGGCGGTCTATTGTAAGACAGTTCATCCCTTCGAATGTTGAATTTCAACATATTTTATCCCTTTTATCCGTGGTTTTATCCCCAACTTCTCCCGTCATTTTCTCTACAGATAATCAACCATTTTAAATGCCGTTTCGACTAGATATAAGATAATCTGTTTATCTCCGATTTTCCTTTGATTATCTTGACCTGAAAATACCTCTAAACCCTAATTTCGAGCTAGGACTTTAGGTGCTCTATAAATAGACCCTAAAGGCCGGGTTGGAAAGGGGGGGAGATTTTTGGCCGATGGCGAAGCCCTGTCGCATTCTTGAGCAACCTAGCACCAAGGAGGGAGGCTTTCTACGTCCATACAAGCCTCCGGTTCAGAGAGTAGTCTAGTTTTTGAGTCTTTTGTGTTTGATCGGTTTGGTCCACTTTTTCATTGCATGCACTACTTTTCTCCCTTTTTCCCCACGTTTTTCTTCATCTTCATTGCCAAGCACACACCCACCTACGTTTTTTGACACCTTAGGGGTTTAAAATCCCCAGGTATCCCCCTTTCCACTTATTCATGTTCATTTCACATTATTTTGGCATTTACTACACCATTCAGTTCTAATCTAGGTTTTCTCTTTGTGTTTTTGCGTCGTTTTGCATGTCAGCAATCCCTAGCACGAGGCCCATCCCCTCTGGCCGGCTGGAGAGGGTGCAGGTTGAACCCCTTTGCGACTTCTGGCTTGGAGGTCTTGAGCGGTTCTCTACTAGCCGTTCAAGGAGACGTGCGGTGCTACGTGGACCGTCCTTCTTCTTCCTGTGGTCGTTCAGGAGCCGTTCAACTTCCAGGAGCGCTTCATCCCGCATCTTCTGCAGCGTCCTTAGGCGGTCTATCATGAGACCGTGCATCCTATAGGCGGTTCTTCAGGAGCCGTCCATCTTCCCAGCGCTGCAGGTCGGGCGAGTACCTCTCCCTCTTTCCAAGGTACAGCGTGTTCATCACGTTCGGCACCTTGGTGGTGATCACGGTTCTTTGCATTCTGCTATTCTCCTTCTACTGTCCTATTTTATTTTACATATCGATTTATTAGAAGGAGAGAAGGGATCTTTCAAGCCGGTATTGAAGAAGAAGAAGAGAGTAGAAACAAAACATGTCAACAGTAAGTAGGTAAAGACATCTTAGTGGCTCAAGTATATGTGGACAATATCAATTTTGGAAGATACTAATAATACTTTTTGTAAACAATTTGCAGGGATTATACAAGGAAATTTTGAAATGAGCATAATGGATGAATTGATTTGTACTTTCTTTGGATTGCAGGTGGAAGGCTTGGAAGATGATGGATGCTCAAGGCACAAGTATTGAAAATAATTCTAAGCTCTATTTGAAAAACTCACACTTGCTTCAACCAAATCTCCATAAATGAAAATAACAAAAAAACTATTTTTGCCATTAGAATGTAATTGCACTTTTCATAAACCACCATTGCATGCCTGCATTTCATGTATCTAAAAATTCATCTGTTTGTTTACCATTGTATGACTTCATGGTATATCAAATGGTGACTTGAGGAAGGGCAAGTCATTCTTGTCTGAAGCCTGTCACCATGCTTGAGAATGTGTCTCCGCCTGGTACCATGAGTCACATGTTCATTCAGGTCATAGGTTACATGATTTTCAAAAAATAAAAATGTCAATTGTGTAAATTGTGCACATAGAAAGGGGGAGCTTGTTTTTGAATAAATGATTTGGAATTGTGAGTCTAACTCATCCTTATGGACTTCAATCTCTTGCCTATTGCTAAAACTAAATTGGTCATAACTCTATGCACTTGATTCTTGAAAAGGTGAATATCTGAAATTCATGCAATGGCCCACAGTCACTTTGTGATGTTGTTCATATGACAGGTATTGATTCTGAAAACTTGACATGTTATTCCCCTATACTGCTGTGATGAACATGTCTGAATGGTTGAATAGAATTGAAAATCCTGAGAAGTGTGTATGAAGTGATTAGCTTTTGAATATTTCTCAATTTGAATTGCATGATCACATTTGAGTTTAACTGCACATCTGGTATATCAAATGGCATTTGTGGAAGAGTGGATTATGTCCACTTCGAAGCGTTCCCTATGCGTGAGCTTGGTCTTCGGACTAAAATCTCTGTCTCGTACCAGATCTTGATAATTGTGACCGGCTTGTGAATGGTTGATTTGTGAATGAATCCTTGACCTGAGCTAATTATATTGAAAATATGTTTTTGATCAAATGATCAAAACATTCGACTTGTGGATGATTTCTCATTTTAAAATTGTGAAATGCTCTTGAAAATCTAATTTTGAACAATTCTGAAAATTGGGTTGCACTGCTTAATTTTGATCACTTTATGCACCCTTATTCATGAAGGCCATGTCATGAAAAATGTTTGTTGATTCATTAATAGAATGTAGATGATTTCAATGAGTAATTTGTCTCACTGGTTTGAAAAATAAGCTCTTGCATCTTACCTTTGCATATTGCATTGCATTCTTATATGCTCATAGGTTGTATTGCATTAGAACTCATGCATTAGCTGCATCTAGTTCATTCAATTGGTATCCATTCATGGTATCGGCAATTTTGCATTACATTGCATATTTGCACTGCATGTTGCATACATTCTCTCTGTGTACTTGCTTGCTATTATATGTTATTCACCCCCATCCTTGAAACTTCTATGGCCTTATGTCTTCTTGATAAATAATGATGCATTTGAGTCATTATTGGAGTGTTTCATATCGTACACTCTGGGGGAGTTCATATTTCATAAGTGCATCTATTTAGGAGAAGCTACATTGTTATGTGTTTATGATATTTTTGGTATACATGCTGAATCAAATTCGCACACTTCATGTATAAAATGTGAAAATGAGTGTTAAAGATAAGGATATAGGAATTTTTTTTCAACACTCTAGAGATATTAAACTTGCTGCAAGTATGTTGAAGAGACAGTTGAAGAAAAACTTGCTTACCAATCTTTGTTGAAAAATCATATATGAAAAAGAAAGGTACAGTAATGCTCAGTCTCACTGAGTAAATTGGGCACATGTCACCTGAGACGTGATATGGTTCATTTCTGAAAAGTGTTGACTAAAGTACCTCTATTCAAGTGAGGTGAAATGGTTCAGTATTCTGAGTAATCGGGGATTCTGGCATGAGGTCCATGCATCTACTCCCGTAAAAAGGAATTATTTGAAACTGATCATTCTTAGAAAAATTCTAATTATCTGTGTGAAATTAGTGAGGTTGAGCGAAGCCTCCAATACACTGTTCTCAAAATTGAAGTGCAGTATGAAAAATGTCTCCTTGTGTTGATCTGAAAATCTGAATATCCATATTGTAACTATCGTTTTTCATGTTACTCACTTACACATCTGGAAATTTAATTTATTATGTATTCAGAAAATTGATTGACTGCTTTAGCAATTACATGAATCTTCTATATGCTTGTATAATCTCCCATGTGCTACACATGTGCATTCTGGTTGTCATGACTCTCATGCATCTTTCTTATACTAATTCTCTTCTTATATAAGTATGGGGGAGCTGTGTTACATATATATATACGTATTTGTTTGATTATGCATCTCATATGTCATCACTTGCAAGAGTTGCATTTCATGCATTTCATATGTCAAACCAAAATTTAAAAATTTGAAAAATGATGAAAATTCAAATTGAATGGACTTCAAATTCTTTAAACTTGCTCAATAAGTTTAAGATGTTGAATGACCAATGGGGAGAAAGATTGGATTCATGTTGATTTATTTGTCTCAGGTCTACTCATCTTCCCATGTGAGAATAATCATCATTTGGTCTCCTCTGATTTGACTCATATTGATTTGTTAGTCCTTGATTTGCTGTTGCCTCATCTGAATTCTTGGCTATTGCTATTTCAAAGAGGGAGAACGATTTGCTGTAGCTTCGTTGGCTTCTTCCCGCTTTTTGATAATGTCAAAGGGGGAGAAAGATTCATGATTGCGTGTGATAGGAGGAGAAGAATATGTTGTATCATCATTCAATTTGTCATCATCACTAAGTTTGTCATCATCAAAAAGAGGAAGATTGTTGAGTTATGGTTTTGATGATAACTAAACTTCATGTGTGATTATGTGATGATAACTAAAATGTTTGAATGATTGCATTGTTCTTGATGACTATATGCATTCATGTTGTTGACATATGGTTGAGATGCCAAATGAGCTTTTGGGGGCTAAATGCATGGCTATATGGTCTTGATCCTTGGGTGACTTTGTTGATTTTACAAGAGGTTTCATAATCTCTTTAATGTGAACAAGAACAAGAGGCAAGAGGTTTCATAACCTCTTTAATGTGAACAAGCATGGTATAAAACTTGTCTATCTTGATTGCAGGATCAAACATCATGATGATCACCTAGTTGAATCTAACATGTGGATAAGCACCTTGCATTTCTACAATCCAAAACAGGTGGTATATGTCACTTACTGTCAAGAATCATTGGTGAGACTCTTACCTTATCTTGGCACTGATCTCACCAAGTGTATCTCATATACCTCTCCTTAATTCACCTCATGCATGCACCTTAAACATGAAACCTTTTAGCTTGAATGTGGCTTGCAAATGAAGGTTCTATAAGTCTTTTGCATTGTTCATAAATGCATCTCATGTATAACCTTCAAGAGTGAGCATTGAACTTGTTTAAGGACATTTCATGTAATGACAAGTACTCAATTGTTTTGAACTTTCCAAAATGCATGGAATTGATGAGGACATGAATATCTTGACTTATGGATATGTTTCTTTGGCCTAACACTTCATTTTTGCAGGTATGGGTCATTTCGGTCGACCAACGAACCTTGGCCGGTCGACCAACGAACCTTGGCCGGTCGACCAGAATTGACAAAACCTAAAAAATCAAGTTTTGCAGGTTTTCGATCGACCGCCAGATAGGGGTCGGTCGATCGGTTTTGCCAGAACTGAAAATGTTCTGTTCTACAGATGTCCGGTCGACTGACCCAATGCTTCCGATCGACCGACAGCCCCGAAGCCCCCAATTTTGACTTTATGTTTCAAGCTCATGGAGAGGTCTTTCTTCCCATTTGTTTAATCCCAATGACCCCAATTAAGCCATGATTCGTGGATCTGGTCTAGGGCATATCTCTTGACCGTCAAAGTGGTATAAAACTAACCTAAAGGGTCATAAACCCTAATGAACTAAGAGATCCAAGGGGAGGCTGTCCAAGGAGGAAGGAGAGGGTGTTGTAGCTCCGTGAACAGTACTTCGTGCAGCAAGATCTTCATCCATCTCCAAGGTGTTTCAAGCCAAATCTGAAGCTAGCAACCTCCAAGGAAGTGAAGAAGCAAGCAAGCATTCAAGGAAGATCAAGGGGAAGCTGTCTTGGGAAGAAAAAGGAAAAAGAAGCAAGTAAGGATCAAGGAGATCAATGAAGTTATCCAAGGAAGAAGGAACTATTAGTGTAGCCATGAATAGTGATCTGTGGATCAACTCTTCATCCAGGAGCTGAAGATTCAAGGTCCATCTGAAGCCATCAACTTCCAATGAACTGAAGAAGGAAGCATCATTCAAAGATCATCAGCATACATTCAAGGGGAGCCAAATCAGGAGTTCTTCTCAACTGTGCCTTATTGTGCTTTGAGTTTCAGATTTGTGTTTCTTATAAACTGCAAACATCTGTGTGTGTGTGGATCATTTCAGATCTATGGTCGTGTGTGGTCGTCGTGTTCCATTCGTGTGTGTGTAGGTCTTCTTAGATCTGCGTGTGTGATTGTGGATTTATCCAGATCTTAGTGTTTGTGTGTGTGGAGTGCTGCATCTGTCGCAGCAAGTGTGTGTGTGGTTAATCCGGTTGTCGGATCATGTTGGAGACCTCGTCTCCATGTTTGTGTGTGTTGGGGCACGTCCCCGTGTGTGTGTGCGAGCGTCGTCCCTTGTGTGTTTGGAGCGTCGTCTCCGTTTGGGGATTTATCCCCGAGTGAAGTCTCACCGGGTTTGGTGAGGGGTGGACATAGGATTGCCGTCGTTGCATCCGAACTACCTTAAAAATCGCCTTGCATTGTGGTTTGATTGTGTAGTGTGATTCATTTCTCCTACGTCCATTCTGTGTGAACGTTAGTATATATTATTTTCTAGCTTGTGGTTAAATAGATTTCAACTTCCTAGTTAGTGTTTTATCACATATTTTAAAAAGACCAAAAGTTTTCTTAAAATTGGAAAACACCCAATTCACCCCCCTCTTGGATGTCATTGATCACGGGACTTCACTTGATTCCGTAAATACACCAATTTTAATCTTCTAGAACATGGCCAAAGTTAATTTGGCCCAACTGGTTTTATTTAAATGGGCCTAATCCTCTTGGATTAGTGTAAGGCCAAAATAATTAGTTTTAATTAGTCACTTTTCAATCAATAGGCTATTTGGTCTTTTTAAATGCTTATTAATTATATTTTTAAATCTGAAAAAAATTCCTAGAAAATCCTCGGGCATTACACCCTCCCCCACTTAAAAGAATTTGGTCCCCAAATTCCTTGTAATAAGATTTGCTAAGGAGAGTGTACTTACATTCAAAATATCTCTAGAAATCTTTTACGCATGGCTTCCTCAGTTTCCCATGTTACTTCATGCGGCCATGACTTGGTCCATTGGATCTTGACCATAGGGATTGTTTTATTCCGAATTTGACATACTTCTCGTTCAATAATCTTGATTGGCTTTTCCTCGTTCATCAAGTCCTTTTTAATATCCAGGTTGTCGTAAGTTATGACATAGAAAGGATCGGGGACGTACCTTTTGAGCATTGAGACGTGAAATACATCATGAACTCCTGATAATTGAGGTGGCAAAGCTATTCGATATACAACTTCACCAACCCTTTCGAGAGTTTCAAAGGGGCCAATGAATCTCGGAGTGAGCTTGCCTTTGATTCTGAATCGTCGAATATCCCATCCCAGAGAAACCTTAAGGAATACATGGTCTCCTACTTGGAATTCCAGGTCGCACCTTCTGTTATCTGCATACGATTTCTGCCTTTCTTGGGCCATCTGAAGTCTCTCCCGAATAAGTTTTAACTTTTCGGTAGTATCCCTGATGATATCGGGATCGAGAAATTGCCTTTCTCCTACTTCATTCCAGCAAATAGGTGAGCGACAATTCCTTCCATACAATACCTCAAATGGTGCCATTTGTATGCTAGCTTGGTAGCTATTATTATATGAAAACTCTACTAGAGGCAAATGGTCGTGCCAACTCCCTCCAAAATCAATAGCATAAGCCCTGAGTATATCCTCCACTACCTGATTTATCCTTTCAGTTTGACCGTCGATTTGTGGATGGAACGCAGTGATAAAGTTGAGTCGGGTCCCTAATGAATGTTGAAGACCCTTCCAGAATTGTGATGTGAACCGAGTGTCTCGATCAGATATAATGGTGACAGGGACACCGTGTAGTTTAACAATTTCCCTCATGTATAGTACTGCTAATACATCCACAGACCATCGACTTTTAATTGGTAGAAAATGTACAGATTTAGTCAATCGGTATATGATTACCCATATACCATCGTGTCCACCTCTTGTCTTAGGTAAACCCATAATGAAATCCATCCCTATACTTTCTCATTTTCACTCGGAAATATTCAAGGGATGTAGCTTACCAGCAGGCTTTAAATGTTCAGCCTTTACTTGCTGGCAAGTGAGACAGCGAGACACAAAATCTGCTACTTCTCTCTTCATATTGGGCCACCAGAAGCTCCTTTTCAAATCGTGACACATCTTGGTAGCACCAGGGTGAACATCATACTTTGACTTATGAGCCTCTTCCATGATCAATTTCTTAGTGTCGTCATGATTCGGCACACATATTTTATCTTTAAACAATAATCTTCCATCCTTTGAGATAGAGAATTCCGTCCTGTAATCAATATTATCCTTGATCTCCATCAATGCAGGGTCATTCTCTTATAATTTGACTATATCTTCAATCAATGTAGGCTGTGACCTTATATTCGCAATCATACATCCTTCTCCTTCTCTATCAATATCAGGATTTAAGTGAGAAAGATCCTCGATAAGACATATCATACCTTTTCTGAGACTTGCTAGTGATGCCATTGGTCTTCTGCTAAGAGCGTCAGCTATAGGATTTGCCTTGCCTGGATGGTATTGGATAGTAAAGTCGAAGTCTTTGAGATACTCCAACTATCTGCGCTGTCGCATATTCAACTCCTTCTGGGTGAAGATATATTTCAGACTTTTATGGTCTGAAAATATAGTGAATTTTTCTCCATAGAGGTAATGTTGCCAAATTTTCAAGGCGAATATAACAACTGGCAATTCCAGATAATGCATAGGATAGTTTTCTTCATGACGCTTCAACTGTCTTGAGGAATAGCAAATCACCTTTCCATTTTGCATAAGAACGCATCCTAAGCCAATGCCTGATGCATACATATAGATTTCAAAACCACCACCCTCAACGGGTAATGCCAGAATAGGGGCTGCAGTAAGGTAATCTTTAAGGGTTTGGAAACTCTCTTCGCAATCCTTCGACCATAAAAAGGGTTCTCCTTTCTGGTGAGTCTAGTCAAAGGAACGACGATCTTAGAGAAGTCTTTAATAAATCACCTATAATAACCAGCCAGACCTAGAAAACTTCTAACTTCAGACATGGTCGTCGGTCGGCTCCAATTCTTGACAGCTTCAACTTTAGAAGGATCGATAGTGATACCTTCCTTTGAAATAATGTGACCAAGGAAAGAGATCTCCTTTAGCCAGAACTCGCATTTGCTAAGCCTTGCGTAGAGTTGATGCTCTCTTAGCGTTTGCAAGGCTATTCTTAAGTGATCTTCATGTTCCTCCTTAGTTTTGGAGTATATAAAAATATCGTCAATAAAGATGACCACAAATCGGTCAACATAAGGTCTGAAGACATTATTTATAAGTTGCATAAATGCTGTCGGAGCATTGCTTAACCTGAACGGCATTACAACGAACACATAGTGGCCATATCAACTTCGAAAAGTCATCTTGTGTATGTCTTCATTTTTGATCTTGAGCTGATGATAACCCAATCTGAGGTCTATTTTAGAGAAATATTCTGCTCTCGAAATTTGATCAAAGAGCTCGTCGATACGCGGCAACAGATATTTATTCTTGATAGTAAGTTGGTTCAGTTGCTGGTAGTCGATACATAGCCAGAGAGATCCATCCTTCTTCTTGACAAATAAAACTGGCGCACCTCAAGGGGATGTGCTAGGTCTAATGAAGCCCTTGTCTAATAAGTCATGAAGTTGTCTCTTTAATTCCTTAAATCTTGTGGGGGACATCCAGTAGTGAGCTATTGAAACAGGTGCTGCTCCGGGAATGAGTTCAATAGAGAAATTTACTTCCCTTTCGGGTGATAAACCAGGTAACTCTAATGGAAATACATTGGGAAACTCATTCACAATGGGGATGTCTTCTAAGATGATCTTCTTGGACTCGGTAATGATTACGGAAGTAAGAAACGCTTTACATCCTTGCGAAATGAGTTTACAAGCGTGAAGAGAAGAAATAATGGTAGAATGCTTTCTATATTTGATACCAAGGAAAGAAAACCTTGGAAGACCAGGTTTCCGAAAAGAGATAATCATGTTGTGACAGTTTATATAGGCGTCATAGTCTACAAGCCAATCTACACCTAAATAGCATTGTAGCCCTCCATGTCAAGGTATACGAGGTTTGCTGGAAGATTATGACCTTCTACCATTACCTCACTATCAAGGTAGTAAGTTGTAAGTTTGGTACCGAGACCTAATGGTGTAGTGATTGCTAGGTCCGAAGGTAAAGGAACTGATGAAGTCGACAAGATTTTTGTAAAAGTAGTAGATATAAAGGAATGAGAAGCACCGGTATCAAATAACACGAATGCAGGATGGGAATGGATTTGAATGGTACCTTCCATTAGCCCATCATCCTTGAGCGCTTCCTCATCGTTAACAACAGTGTTAAGACGAGCTTGTCGCTTGCGTCTACCACTGGAAGATTGATCCTTCATAAGAGGGCAATCTGGCATACGGTGCTCCCGGCTGCCACATCGTAAACAAGCGCCGAGACGCTTCCAGTACTCTTCAGCTGAGTGGCCAAACTTCTCGTAAAATGTGTAAGCCGCCATGACTTGCTTATCTTCTTTTTTAATCTTCTTGCTCTTGTGGTAGCCACTATCACCTCCGTTTCGGGATATCTTCTTGCTGTCACGGGATTTATATGGTTCCATGATATTGAATTTATCTTTCCTTCCATGCTGATCAGACCTTCAGCTTGGCACCTCTCCTTTACCTTTAAGTTTCTCGACCTTCTCCAAAGTCCTTTCACATAGATGTGCTCGTTGGACCATCTCCTCATATGTACGGATATTCTGAGTCCCAAGTTGTTGAATAAAGCCGGGCCTCAAACCATCCATAAATTGGTTAGCTTTCAATAAGTCAATAATAACCAAGTGAGGAGCGTACGGTGCTAGTCTGGAAAACTGGAGTTCATATTCTGCCACTGACATCATGCCTTGGCGGAGAGAAGCGAATTCCATAGCCTTCCATTCCTTGACATGCTCGGAGAAGTATTTTGCTTGGAAGAGGGTAAGGAATCCTTCCCAAGTATGTGGTGCATCTTGAGGCGGTGCGAGAATAGACTTCCACCATGTACGTGCATCTTTATTAAGTTGGAACGTAGTAAGACGAACCTTCTCCCAGTCGGCACATTGCATGACCTCAAATATGCAGTTCATTTCATCTATCCAGTTTTCAGCTTCATCTGGGTTAGAGGAACCTAAAAACCATGGAGGGTTTAGACTCTAGAAACTACGATGCAGATCGCCAACACCTGCCCTTGCGTCGGCTTGAGCCATGTTTTGCAACGCCTGTGTGAGACCCGCAACAGTTTGTTGCATTCCACCCCAATCTACATGATGAGCCATTGTAAGAATGAGGTACCTGAGAAGAGTAATGGGTCTGTTAATTCCTACGAAAAAATAAAAGGGAATTGACTTCAAGATATGTTCTAATTAACTATCTCATCCCAGGTTCTACCCAACTCTCACGTAGGTGCAAAATTTTCTTCCTTAGTTCATAGGTATGGGTCCTTAAGCCTTGGACTTAGCCTATGATATGCCATATTCCCTGGGAATAAGTAAGTCCTTAGACACTGTCTGATACCACTCTAACTGTCACGGCCCGAGATTTATGCAGCGGAAACAATCGGGAACGTGAACAGTGGGAATGGTAAGCCTCTTGCAAGCAATATAATCAGAGCGCCAGACAATCACACAAAATAATTGCACAAGTAATTCCTCAAAGAAAATTCAAACTTTATTTCTTAACCATCACCAATTTACATAAGACCACTTCTTGACAACTTTCATCACTATGACTCAAGAAAAATCAAAAATTACAATAGGACTAGACTAAACACTTTGATCATCTATGGCTTCTCTCATCTTGAAACCTTCATTCACTCTCGGACCTACTACTTGTATATTCTGAATCCGATTCACTAGTACTTCCTGAAACATTGAAAAAGTAGGTAATGAGCACACTTGCCTAGCAGCTATCTTTGTATCAACATGATGGCAATGTTTAAGTGATTAACATTTTAGCTCTAGAGAATAAGATAAATCATGCAGGTACAATGAGACACGTACATAACCAAAGTAACAGGATATGACCAAGTGTGAGATATGAGAATATGATTAATCAAGAGTATATCACGAATGAAATTTGGCCTTTCATGAACAAGAATGTAACAAGAATGCACTTTTCATAACCTTAAAGGCTATGTACTAGAAAGTCATGTAACACGCAAGAATGTACTTTTACTTTGCAAGTACTTCGTGAATATTTGTGGATCTTCACTTATTTATAAAGAAAGTACTCCCAGCACAATGCGACGCCAGTAGTATCATACCCCATGGTTTACAGTATGTTTTCGACAATCAACCGAGGGGCCTAGTATAAAGCCCTTGAACATAATCAGTGATCGAACTGCATCTTCAAGTATAAATCAAGCTACTTCCACAAGTATAATAATAATGTTGGCCAATAATGTAACAAGTTCAACAATAGTCAATGGAAGAATGCACCAAATATGAATATAAGAATTCAAGGAATGCATTAATAACTAGGTCATGCTATAGAGAAAATTCGATAGCATAACAGTACATTCATTAACTTTCCAATATTTATTTCGATGGCCTTTTGGAATAAAGTGACATGTTCTAGATTATCAATAGACCATCTGGAATCATAGGAAAAATCAACCCTTGAGTCAAACCCCGGGTTAATCAAACTCTGGAACCAAGCGGTCGTTTACTGGACCCTTTCTTGACCAGGCAGTCGTATACTGGACCGTATGGAACCAGAACTCAGGAAAATACCAGTAAGTGCTCTCTAGACAATTGGGCTTTAATGGTACAACAAGCTCGGTGTCCTAGTGGGAATCCCAGGCTCATGGAGACTTATGGAGGTTTTGAAACAAGATCCCCTAGTCCTTTGGAAGGAATATCCAATGGATAGATTCACTAGTCCAAGATGATGTACTTAATGTTCCATGTGTAACTAATGACAACATACCGGGATATGTGCCTTGCACTTAAGAAAATGACTCTTAGATAAGAGAGATCATGATAGAACAGCAATCAAATAAGTCCATAAACCTTGTGAAAACGTGTTTATAAATACAAGAGTATAGGTTTTTGGCAATGAAAGTAATCTAGATTAAAAATAATTTCTAAGTGCACAAGAACATGAAATCGTCTAAGAGGAGTAGGGAAAGTAACCAAGTATATGAAAGCAGTACTTAAAACAGGCATAAGACCTATTTATCTAGGCTTATTATATGATAAATACGGCTAATCTGCTTTATGTTTTCGAGTTAACATAAATATAGAATTCAAAAAATGAAAAATGGTCTCGAAAGGACCATTTCTTGTGGCTAGCGGTCTATCGTAGGACCGTTAATAAAATGCATGCGGTCTAGTGAAAGATCGTTTCTTCCTGTGTCGCAAACAGATCAAAACCAAAGTTATGACCTAATCTATAGCCAATTAATGTATGAAATCCTGCTGAAGAGAGATATATATACATGCTGCAAGGGGTACAACATCGTGAAGATGCAGGGATTTTGCATAGATTTTAGCTATGATCATTATCCTTGTAATTAGGGTTTGGAATGATGTACGCTTCATAACCTACATGCATAATGATACCAAAATATCAAATACGACATATACAGTGCATGAAATTTCATGAAACAAGGGGGCTTTTACTCCTAACACATTAATTTCACCTTTTTATGAGATAACCTAACTTCGTTCTATGCTTTAGGCTTCGAATTTAGGGCTGGAAGTTAACCCTAATTTCTGCACGTCCTGAACTAAAGTAGTAACTTCTTGCCCTCCTATCTCCCGATTCCCTTGACTAAAAGATGTGAAAATTGGGAAATAAGAGGAGGGTACTAAAAGGAACAAATAGTTCTAAAGAACCTCTATCTAATTACCTTGTTTAGGGCTTCTATTTTCTTGTTCTTCCTGGGTCGATCGCACAGTTTCCTGAGTTTCCTATACTAAACCAGCGTCTTTGCAGGCTTCTATCTCCCTGTAGACTTGATTTCTTAGAACGAAATTTTGAGGACCGTTAGATCTAACTACAATGAACAAATTCCTAGAAGGAACATACCTCTAATTCGACCTCTTTACCTTAGTTCCACGCGAGCCAAATGTAAGGGTCGTGCAGGTAGGTCTTGGGGTCTATTTATAGGGTTTTAACTAGGGTTCCATGGATTTCAACAATTCTAGAGTCCTAATTAGATGTTAAATCGATCCCTGAGAGTCCTTTTCTGACTTATAAGTCCATATACTTCGATCCACTTGGATTTCTGGGAGTTTGGGCGTCAAAAATCTAACATTTTATGTTTTCTTCTACTTACGGAATCTGCAGAACTTAGCGGTCATTTAGGAGACCATTTGCTGACCCTATGCGGCCTCGCGATAGACCGCTTTTGGTCTTAGGCGCCGAATTTGAAACCAGTTCAAACTCTTGCTTCCTTATTGTTGAACCCCGTGCATAACCTTGTTTTAAGGAACTTTTGATGATGATCAAATACAATGTGATATCGCTTCATGTAAATAAATGCATAAGTGAATTGTGGTTATGACAAGGATTTGATGTGGACATCACCTTCCATGCCCACATTCATAGCTCGTCTCCTCGCCCCGGTTGCATCCGACATGGTTTAGTCATTTAATTTTGAGTCCTATGTAATTTTACTTGAGTCATTTGATGTAATTTGCATTTTATTTGAGTCATGTCCCTAGGTCTTGCATTTATTTTCCTATGTTTGAGTGTCATTAGAATGTGTAATGTGCTAATTGGGCCCATTTCTTCGGGCTTGGCCCAATGAGCTCCCCTACCCCTTCGGTTATTTGTCAATGAGTCTTTTGTCAGGGTCCTATTGTAAAATGTGGGTTTCCTATATATAGGGCCTCATTTCCTTCATTTGGAGGTAATGAATCAATCAATGAAAAAAATGCCATTTGAGAGTCCAAAGCTTAGTTTAGTGGAGTGATTCCAACAATTTTTGGGTGAGAAACCCTAGGGGAGAGATTCCCCACCCTTCCCTCTCTTAATCTCTCTTTTTCACTCCACTTTCTCTCTCCTCAACACCCAATTTCGAATTTTCTTCTCTCTCCTCCCTTCCCAACCACCTCAACCCCCACCTACCATCATTAAAGCCCTCCACTTCCCCATGGCCTCCATTACTCCACCCCCCTAGTCCCAAGAAGATCCCTCACCATTCCAACACCATCTTCCACATTCCAACACCACTTTCCCCATTCCAACACAATCAACCCCTTCCCCACACAACCCCACAACTTCCAAGGCCATTTCAAATTTGAAATCCACCCTTCCCTCCACTCACTTGTGCCCCCCCCTCACTTTCTCCTCTCACCCACCTTCCCAAATTCGTAGCTCCTCCTCCCACCACCTGTTAGACCCCCTTCCAGACCCCATTCTTCCCTTCCCTCACCTTAGAACACCCCCTCCTAGACCCCCTCACAGCCCGGGCTTTCCCCACACTAATCCACCCCCATTTCCCCTCCCATATACCCCATTCCCCCCATCATCATCAACCTACAGCTCTCAACTGAAGATCTACAGCAGACCAGCAACTTTCAGTGGCCACCACGACCCCCTCCGGATAAGTTTGAAGACTCAAGAGCCATCGCCGGAAGCGCCTGCCAGTCGCCTTCGCAACCGAAGTGGTTTCATCTTCTTCCGATCTCCGAGTCGTCCAGGAGGTCCATTCTCCCACAGCTGCGCGGTTCTGCCTCGGCTGAGGACCTGAGCCGGGTTAGAAGCTCTGCCACGACCAGCCCCGAAGGAATCAGTCTTCAAGTCCTTCTTCAAAGTTCTTCATCGGCCTGTCTACTTTCAGAATCAAGAAGCGGAAGCCCATTCAGCATCCAGGAGCAGAAGTTACCAATTTTCTTCCACGGTCGCGTGGCTCTGCCTTCCCCAGTCTGCATCGACACCTCCTCACTCTTCTGGCTCCACATATCGTCTCCATTCTCTTCTGGTGTCTCCATTTCTTTTTCTGCAAAGAGGACTCACCCACGGTTCTAACGGCGCTGACGGCATCAAATTTGGAGTTCGGGAGCGGTCAGGACAGCCTCTGCATCCTACTGTTGGTGACCTGCCCCTGCTAGTCCGAGAAACAGAGGCCCTGTTCAAGCTCCTGCCCTGTCCAGCAGCGACTCCAGAAGAAATTACAAAAATTCTGAGGCATTCCCCTTCCTGTTATGAAGATTTCGCCGCTAGTCTCGCCATCAGCACAATTCCTGAGCAAGATCTACAACAGCAACACCGACCCTCTATCCTGGTTCACTGACAGCAGGCAGATTCGGCGTCCACCCTTGTTCCTCGTTCTTTGCTTTGGTTTCCCCACCCCGCTTGGCCGGCTGAAGGCCCCTCCCTGCATGGAGGTAGTATTGATGTAATATCATTAACCCCCACCCCAAGTTCCCCCTCCTGCGAGAGGTGTAGTGGTGTAATTTATTTGGGGCAGGTCAAGCGACACCGCCGTGGCGTGTGGGGATCCACTCACCTCCCCGCTCGCCCTCGTCTCCGACCGGGACCGGTTTCTTCAAACCGGTCGAGTAAGTGCTCAAACCTTCACTCCAATTAGTGCTTGTATTTTAATATTAGTTCTTAATTCCGCTGGTTATACGAGTGAGAGCCCGATCCTCAAGCCCCATAAACTTTAGTGATCACTGTGGGAATATTGCAACCGGTGCCTTTGGCACTTTATCGGCCCCCTTGATTTGGGCATCCCCACCCTTTGGGAATCAAGTCTTGGCCTTGCTGGCCCTCTACCAGCAAGGGCCTAACCCCACATCCTCCCCTTGGCATTGCCAAGTCACCCCGGGCTTGGGTGAGTGACGATAGAGCGGTGGCCCAATTTGGCCCGTTTTGAATGCGATTGTGCTTGCTTGCATTAGGTCCGAGGTCGTGTCACATCAAGTGGTATCAGAGCAAGTTCTAGACTTGTCTCTACTAAGTCTTGTCCTAGGGCTATTGCATTTATCACTCGATCATCATGCCCACTTCCTACTTAGCCTACTCGTCTCGCTTGGACCCAATAGATGCCTTTGTGTTTGATGGATCCCACCCTAGTTTATATCTAGAATGGGAAAGCTCCATAGATCACCACTTTGGGAGGTTCACCCTGTCAGGGTCTATGCAAGTCAACTATGCCAAAAGTTTGCTATGGCGCCAAGCTAGGAATGAATGGCAAAACATTGTAGGCTTAAGGGAAGTTGGAAGGCAAGAGCCCATCGACTCTTGGGTTGAGATGAGAAATGAACTTAGGAAGATTTATGCCCATATGGACCCTCCTATCACCATAGAGGAAGCCCAAGCTCCCACCAATAAAGAAGAAGAGCCTCAATCTTCCCCCACCCCTCATGGTCCGGATCCTCAAAGGCCATGCACCGTCACACATGGCACCCTCACCATAGATGAGTCCCTACTCCAATGGCTCAAGCAATGTCCCACCCTCCCTAGCTCACCACCATTGGGATATAAATCCCAAATTGTTCCCACCCGACCTCCCCATGTCACTTATCAAAACTTCTACTCTGTGGAAGACTTGGGAGACCTTGTGGATTGCCTACATTGGCAAGCCCACTTAACCAGCCTACTAGCCATGGGACCATTGGAGCCTAGCACCGTCAACTTTGTCCACCCATCCATCGGTTCCATCACCTCCCTTTGCACAAGTGGGCATTGTACTAGTGAGATCCTCCTATTTCTCCCCTTGGAGGAAGAACCCATCCCGGTCTACTCCCCACCCCTTGAGATCCCAAGTACCTTGAACGGTCAACCCACTAGAGACCTTGGACCAACTACTTGGGAGGAGGATGACTCACCACCTTGTAAGGACCTTGGGGACATAGAGTTCCTCTCTCTAGGTAGCCCTTACCATGATCCCTTTGACCCATTCCAATGGGAGTACGGATACCCATGTGGCCCAACCACCTTATCCACCACCCACCTTCCCCTACTCCAACCCACCGTGAAGGATCAAACCCACCCCTTCCTAGACTCGGGTTACACCTTGGGAACCATGACCTTGGGCCACATATCCCTAGGTAATAAGATTGTGCTCCACCCCATGATGACCACCTTCTTAGATCCATTCGATCCTTTCCAATGGGAGTTCAAAAGTTATCCCACACCTATACACATGGAAGTCACCCTTGGGAAAAATATGCATGTGTCTAGGCTTACCACACCACTTGGCATGAACACTATGTTGGGTCCATTCATTCATATCACCCACATGTCAAGTAAAAAGTATGAGTGGTCCATGTTCGGATGTAATGGTCCACCTTCATTCATCATGGGTCTTAAGCATGTCAAAGGCATCTACGGATGTCCGGGTCCCCCGATATTTATCACCACTTTGCATGATAGGGCCACCTACGGGTGCCCCGGCCCACCTAGGCTAACCAAAGTCTACACCACATCATTACATGATAGGTCTACTTTTGGTTGCCCAGGTCCACCCATCACCCCTAGAATGTCTGCATTCACAACATTGCATAAAGAGATCCACAAGCACATTAGCAAGAAGAATGTGACTTATAAAAGGCGAGCCAACTCTCATCGACGTCACCAAGAATTCCATGAGGGTGACTTTGTGATGGTAAGAACGGAGAGGCTCTCCCCGGGAGCCATCTCCAAATTGAGGCCACGTGAGGCTGGTCCCTTCCAGGTCCTGAGGCGCATTGGTGCAAATGCCTATGAGGTAGATCTCCCCGAGGAATATGGGATAAGTCCCACATTCAGTGTCGCCGACCTAGTGCCATACAAGGGACCCACGGTGGTACCTAGTGAGGAGATTGAGCCTACTTCTTCCCTTGAGAGAGCACCCACCCATGATGATAAAGCACCAGCCAAGGGAGTCCAGCGTGAACAAATTGAACAAATATTGGATGAACAAGTCACTACCACTCGGAGCAAGGTATATGAGCGCTA
Source organism: Amorphophallus konjac (assembly GCA_022559845.1). Lineage (NCBI taxonomy): Eukaryota > Viridiplantae > Streptophyta > Magnoliopsida > Alismatales > Araceae > Amorphophallus > Amorphophallus konjac. The sequence continues at coordinate 176,795,997 of CM040120.1, read as the reverse complement.
TCTAGGCAGGTGGATGAATCGGTCTCGTTCGGAAGACTTGAAGGCAGTACCACTTCTACACCTTCCAAGGAGGGAAGGATACTTACTCGACGGAGTCGAGTTCTCCGCACCCCGGGAGTATGATGTGGACATCACCTTCCATGCCCACATTCATAGCTCGTCTCCTCGCCCCGGTTGCATCCGACATGGTTTAGTCATTTAATTTTGAGTCCTATGTAATTTTACTTGAGTCATTTGATGTAATTTGCATTTTATTTGAGTCATGTCCCTAGGTCTTGCATTTATTTTCCTATGTTTGAGTGTCATTAGAATGTGTAATGTGCTAATTGAGCCCATTTCTTCGGGCTTGGCCCAATGAGCTCCCCTACCCCTTCGGTTATTTGTCAATGAGTCTTTTGTCAGGGTCTTATTGTAAAATGTGGGTTTCCTATATATAGGGCCCCATTTCCTTCATTTGGAGGTAATGAATCAATCAATGAAAAAAAATGCCATTTGAGAGTCCAAAGCTTAGTTTAGTGGAGTGATTCCAACAATTTTTGGGTGAGAAACCCTAGGGGAGAGATTCCCCACTCTTCCCTCTCTTAATCTCTCTTTTTCACTCCACTTTCTCTCTCCTCAACACCCAATTTCGAATTTTCTTCTCTCTCCTCCCTTCCCAACCACCTCAACCCCCACCTACCATCATTAAAGCCCTCCACTTCCCCATGGCCTCCATTACTCCACCCCCCTAGTCCCAAGAAGATCCCTCACCATTCCAACACCATCTTCCACATTCCAACACCACTTTCCCCATTCCAACACAATCAACCCCTTCCCCACACAACCCCACAACTTCCAAGGCCATTTCAAATTTAAAATCCACCCTTCCCTCCACTCACTTGTGCCCCCCCCCCTCACTTTCTCCTCTCACCCACCTTCCCAAATTCGTAGCTCCTCCTCCCACCACCTGTTAGACCCCCTTCCAGACCCCATTCTTCCCTTCCCCCACCTTAGAACACCCCCTCCTAGACCCCCTCACAGCCCGGGCTTTCCCCACACTAATCCACCCCCATTTCCCCTCCCATATACCCCATTCCCCCCATCATCATCAACCTACAGCTCTCAACTGAAGATCTACAGCAGACCAGCAACTTGCAGTGGCCACCACGACCTCCTCCGGATAAGTTTGAAGACCCAAGAGCCATCGCCGGAAGCGCCTGCCAGTCGCCTTCGCAACCGAAGTGGTTTCATCTTCTTACGATCTCTGAGTCGTCCAGGAGGTCCATTCTCCCACAGCTGCGCGGTTCTGCCTCGGCTGAGGACCTGAGCCAGGTTAGAAGCTCTGCCACGACCAGCCCCGAAGGAATCAGTCTTCATGTCCTTCTTCAAAGTTCTTCATCGGCCTGTCTACTTTCAGAATCAAGAAGCAGAAGCCCATTCAGCATCCAGGAACAGAAGTTACCAATTTTCTTCCACGGTCGCGCGGCTCTGCCTTCCCCAGTCTGCATCGACACCTCCTCACTCTTCTGGCTCCACATATCGTCTCCATTCTCTTCTGGTGTCTCCATTTCTTTTGCTGCAAAGAGGACTCACCCACGGTTCTATCGGCGCTGACGGCATCAAATTTGGAGTTCGGGAGCGGTCAGGACAGCCTCTGCATCCTACTGTTGGTGACCTGCCCCTGCTAGTCCGAGAAACAGAGGCCCTGTTCAAGCTCCTGCCCTGTCCAGCAGCGACTCCAGAAGAAATTACAAAAATTCTGAGGCATTCCCCTTTCTGTTATGAAGATTTCGCCGCTAGTCTCGCCATCAGCACAATTCCTGAGCAAGATCTACAACAGCAACACCAACCCTCTATCCTGGTTCACTGACAGCAGGCAGATTCGGCGTCCACCCTTGTTCCTCGTTCTTTGCTTTGGTTTCCCCACCCCGCTTGGCCGGCTGAAGGCCCCTCCCTGCATGGAGGTAGTATTGATGTAATATCATTAACCCCCACCCCAAGTTCCCCCTCCTGCGAGAGGTGTAGTGGTGTAATTTGTTTGGGGCAGGTCAAGCGACACCGCCGTGGCGTGTGGGGATCCACTCGCCTCCCCGCTCGCCCTCGTCTCCGACCGGGACCGGTTTCTTCAAACCGGTCGAGTAAGTGCTCAAACCTTCACTCCAATTAGTGCTTGTCTTTCAATATTAGTTCTTAATTCCGGTGGTTATGCGAGTGAGAGCCCGATCCTCAAGCCCCATAAACTTGAGTGATAACCGTGGGAATATTGCAACCGGTGCCTTTGGCACTTTGTCGGCCCCCTTGATTTGGGCATCCCCACCCTTTGGGAATCAAGTCTTGGCTTGATGGCCCTCTACCAGCAAGGGCCTAACCCCACATCCTCCCCTTGGCATTGCCAAGTCACCCCGGGCTTGGGTGAGTGACGATAGAGCGGTGGCCCAATTTGGCCCGTTTTGAATGCGATTGTGCTTGCTTGCATTAGGTCCGAGGTCGTGTCACATCAGGATTGGCTTGTTTTTGATTGATTGATTGATGCTCATAGGAGTATCAATGTTAATAGTTGAATGGGTTGCCTTACTTCAATGGGCATTTGCTGAATGAGACTGACATGAAGAATGATATTTTGTACAGTACTCAGTTGAGAATGGATGGACTTTAAGTCGAATGTGATGAACTCGCTTAATATGTTGATGGTTGTTTCACATAACACTTGAGTTATTTGTCTGAGTTAATATGTGAATTGCAGGGACTCAATGTGGAAAACTAAATGTCAATGTGAGCTGCATTTTCATTCTTCAGATTTAAATGGATTGAAAGATTGCTTCCATTGTGTATAAGTGATAGGTATTTTTAAATGGGAATCTTCATAAAGATCAAATTGGCAATCGTCATACTGGACACTCATGTGTGTAGTGAAGTGTAAACAAGAGAATGCTGCTCTTGTTGGCTAGTTCGAAGTAGCTTTGTAGAGAAAATGATTGCACAAATCACAAGGTAACTCATGTGCATATTTAGTTGCTTAAACTGTGATTTGGGGTAAGTCTAGCTTGATTCTTTCACTCATATATTGCTCTTCTTTGCCTCATGTTAATTGGTCAACCCTCCTTGCAGCTGTCTTTTATTTTGTATATGTCAGGAAAAGTGTCGACTCATAGAGTCGACACTTTGTCCCGGGTTATGGCCTTTTAAGCCTGGCTTATTAACCCTTCAGATCGTTGGAAAGAAATGTCGACTCATAGAGTCGACATTTATTTCACACCGTTCTATCTAGGCGTTTATTTGTGTCACAAACAGAAAGTGTTGACTCAATGAGTTGACACTTTTTGGGTTGTGTTCTGTCTAGGCATTTTCTTTATGCCTTGGGTAGAAAGTGTCGACTCATAGAGTCGACACATTTTACACTGTGTTCTATTTGGGTGATTTTTGTTCTTGCCCAACCGCGAGTGTCGAATCTATGAGTCGACACTTTCTGGCGACCGAAAAACACGCCGGTTCGTGCAGGGTTGATGCCCTAAACGAGCTCCCCTCTTTTTGTGCCCCTCAATGATTGGTCCAAGGGAGAATGTTCCCTCCACGTGGCCCTTCATCCATTGGGCTATATATTGAAAGAGATAGGGTTTATTCATGGGTGGAGAAAGGTTTTCAAGTCTTATCCAGTTTTGGGTCTTGCAGGGAAGAACACGGCCACAGCTCCATCTTCCTCCTCTCCAGGGCATGCTGAACGTGATTCAAGGCATGAGATGATCTTCGTCCATCATACTAAAGTGTACCTGCTGTGAGACAGCGGCTGCATCTCCTCCACATCGTTAAGTCCATTATAGAAGTTTGAAGACTAGGAAGAGCATGGGACCGTCCTCCTTTCAAGTTTCAACAAGGAACCTGTTGTGAGCTTCATCCATCGAATGAGTGAAAAGAAAAGGGAGTCCAGTCATCGAAGAAGCCAGCTCTATCATCTTTCAACCAAGAGTTTTCTAAACTTGTTCTTAGTCCCTGCTTGCAGTCATCATTTGATCAATTGATGTCTTGTGCTTGTACTGAATATTCGATTTCATCCCTTTAAACTTGATATGCCAATGTATGTGTACGGAGCGGTGTCTCCGTGTGTGAGCTGAGTGTCGGGGTAAGTTCCCCGTGTTTTTGTGTGTGTGTGCTGCGTGGCAGCTTGCTGAGGCTAGCCCTCGTGTGTGTGCTGTGTGGCAGTGTGTTGAGGCTTGGCCTCGTGTGTGTGGTTTGCTGCGAAAGCATCATGTGTTGTATTGGGGTTCGTCCTCGTGTGCTACCTTGTGTAGCATGTTAATGAAGCCTCACCGAGGTGGTGAGGGGTGGACGTAGGGAGCCCGTTGTGGTCCCGAACCACCTAAAAAATCACTGTGCCATTGTCTATGATCGTGTGGTTGCTCCTTATCTCCTATCACCATTCACAGGTTGGCTTGTTACATGCGTTTTCCATGGATGGCAGATTTTCTTGTACACACGTTTAGTTAAGTTCGTTTATTCTCCGTGTGTGATCTTATTCATATGCAAGCGTTTGGTGAGGTTGAGCTGAGCGGTGTTTAAGTTGTTTAAATTAGACTTATTTTTTAGAGAGGGATCTATTCAACCCCACTCTAGATCCGTGCCACTACACTCCGGGACCCAACAATTGGTATCAGAGCCTCGCTCTGTAATCCCAGATCTAACGATCTTTAGAGGGATCCTAGTGTAGTTTTGAATCATGAATACTTCTTCAGATATTTTTTCACTGAGTTCTTTACCTATTTACCATGGTGATGATTTTAATTCCTGGTTGGGAAAATTGTGTAGGGCCATAAATTCAGTCAATCCCAATTTGTGGAAGCTAATTCATGATGGTCTTCATATGTTGCCTCGGGATGAGACCAAGTGGTCCAACCAAGATAGATTAAAGAATCATGAGAATGCTACTATTTTGAGCTTTTTGAAAGCCTCAGTGAATGCTAACATGTTCACATTTGAGTCTTTTTGCAGAACTGCAAAAGGGCTTATGGACCGATTGATGGAAGCTCAAGAGAAGCAGGGACAAAAAGGGTTAATGGCTGATGATGCTGAACAACCAAGTGATGAAAATAGTGAAGAGGTAAACTCTAACTCCGATGAGGAAGAAATGCCTTTTGGAGAATTGGTTGATGCATACGAGGAGATGTCAGATAGATATAAAAAGATGAAGTCTGAAAATAAATCATTGAAGAAGAAGCTAAGTGGAAATGTGCATGATAATTCTTTGTGTGGAAAATGTCTTGATCTAGAAAATGAAAATGAACGTCTTATTTGTAAAATCTCATTGCTTGAGAAAACTGAAGGAAATCTAAGAAACAAGCTAGATTCTCTGTCCGACGATGAAAAATTGTTTGAGAAACTACTTGATTCTGAAGTTGATAGCAAGTCCATCATGGAGAAAAATGAGTTGTTAAAATCTGAAAATGAAAAGCTAAAACAATTAAACTCAACCATGTCTGAAAGACTCCTAACTCTTGAAAAAGGAAAGTCTATGGTTGCTCAAGAAAATGAAAATGTGAGTCTGTTAAAAAAGGGAATTGAAACCCCCAAAACCATCAATGTCACCTTGAATGAAAAGATCACTTCCTGTGAAAATGAGATTGTCTCTTATGAACTTCGAATTGCTTCACTTGAATCTGAAATTTCGCACTTGAACAAGTCTCTGGCAAGATTTGTAAGCGGGGAAGAGAACTTAAACAAATTTTGGGTACTAAAGTCAACTTCCAACGGAAAGGTCTAGGATATAATCCTAGTAAAAAGGAAGCTTTTAACTTGAAAACAAAAACCTCATTTGTGCATGCTTCTTGCTCTTCCAATACCTCAAACATTTCTTCTTCAATCAAACCCAAGTCTAGTATACATGCAAAGAAATCTCATGTGAATCACCATGCTCCAAAACAAAACATTGCATCATGTCACTATTATGGTGAGCATGGTCATTTAATGCATGACTATAACTTGATGAAGGAAGATGATCACAATGCTCGTGGGATGCATGCCATGAAATTCCAAACTATTTAGAAAAAGAGAATTGAATGCTTTCATTGTGGAAAAATGAGTCATGTGATGAAAAAATGTTGGTTGCTAAAAGACAAACCCAAATTCAATGTTCAAAGTCATAGACCCCCCACTTATACACAAAGGGCCACTACTAATGTCCAGACAAAGAAATTGAATCAGTGTGTGCATTGTCATTACTGTGGTCGACTTGGACATCTCATGGATGATTGCTCTCTATTGCACCTTGATGATCTGAATGCTAAGAAACTATGGAAAGCACCCATTCGAGGTGCAACTAACCCCCCGGGACCCAAGATGACATGGGTACCCAAAACTTCAAAATGAGAATTTTGCTTTGCGGGTGCCTTGAGATGGAAAAAGTTGTTAATAGAATAAAAATCCTCCAATGCAAGAAAATTGATGAGCTTGTGCGATAATGAATTCCACTCTTGCTTTCTTGTGTTAATAACTATCATTTTGTAGTTGTTCACAGAGTTTTCCATACTTACACTTGTCTGTTTTTGTGAATAACCGTTGAACTTTTCACACATAGCATATACACTTTACTTCTTACACATATCACACATTTTCTTACATACTTGTGAATATGAATAAAGTTCAGTAATCTGTCACTTTCATGTACAAACTTGCATATATTTCATGTTCCTGTGTGCGTGAATGCCATGATTTCTGGTATATCAAATAGCAATTACCGAAGGTTGGATAATGTCCAACCGGAAGCATTCTTATGCGTGAGTAGGGTCTTTGGACCTTCATCTCTGTCACGTACCGGTAATCATTATGCTTGGAAAATTCCATTTTGACACATGTTTGAGTGTATATAATATACACCCTTCTATTTTTGAACCTTTCTATGACCTGACATCCTTGATAAACAAACTTGCATTGATCAAGGCATGTATGCTTCATGGCACATATTAAGAAGGATATTTTATTTTTTACCGTGCATACACTTAGGGGGAGACATAACCTTGATTAGACTAATTCATCCACTACAATCTGTAAAATCACTCACTCGATATGGACCTGTGAGACAATTGACTTCATTCAATAAGGATCTCAGTTATTCCACTCAACACTCTTGAGGATTCTTAAATCCCTACATCAAAATCTAGTGTCTCGTGAGGAAAAAGCTGTCAGTCCCACCAAAAATATCAATAAGTGGAATTGGAACCGAGTAGCCGGGAATCCTCCCTGATACAAGGGAGGAAACTCGGAACGAAAAGTGACAAAAATCCACATTGCTAATAAGTGATGAAATTGCGTAACCGGGAAATGCCCCTGAAACAAAGGACATGACTCGCGTCAAAAAGTTAGTCATCTTAAATGCATTTTATTAAAAAAAAATTGTTTGGGACTGTGCGAAGCTACCAAAAGCCGAGCACTGTGTATGAAAATGTAGGGAGGAGAAGTTCTTGTTAGTGTTCTTTAGAACATTTGATAATCTATATTCTCTTGATAGTCATTCCTCATAGTTCACATATTGAATTTGAGTTTGATTGTGTGAATGTATTTCCTGAATTAGTCGATTTTCATTGGTTATGCAGTACATCTTTTTGTAAGCACAACCTTGTTAATATTGTTCATGGACATCATGCTCAAATCAGTTGCATTCTTCTTATACCTGTCCCTAAGGGACTCTCATGTTGGATTTTATATCTAAATATGCTTGCTTGTCAGCTTGTATGCTTGAAATGCATAAGAAGAACTTGATTGTTTGAACCCCCATGAATGGAGCATGCAATTCTTCCTGAATCTGAAAACCCCACTTGTGATTCTATGAATTTCCTCTACAATGAGCTTTGCTAAAAGATTGTCATGATTGTCTACCTGTTGGACTAAGTTGGTCAACTTTTCCCTATGTGTTTGACCCAAAGTTGTGATGGTTGAATTGAGAACAAATTGTGAATGCTGTGTTGAATGATGGTTGGTTGCCTTGCTGTCCATTGCACGGACCTTGTTGTCCATTGCATAGACCTGGTTCACCCTTGCATTGACCTTGTTCGTCATTGCACGGACTTGGTTCTCCCTTGCACCGACCTTGCTGCTCGTTGCACGGACTTGGTTCTTCTTTGCACCGACCTTGCTGCTTGTTGCACGAACTTTCTTCAACATTGAACGGACTTTGTTCTACATTGCACCGACCTTGTTGTTCCTTGCACTGACCTTATTGATACATTGCACCAATCTTGTTGTTCATTGCACCAAGTTTGTTCATCATTGCATGGACTTGGTTGATTATTGCACCGAGTCGGTTGAATCCTGCACTGACCCAATCCATGGTGCTTCATAATTTTGCACCGACCCATCCACTCATATCAATTGACCATGAGTTGATATGCACTGACATTATAGAATGCATTGAGTGATACTTGTATGTTTTATCAGGAGATTGGACTTCTTAACATGCAGTGATGGGGGCATCCCTTGCCCCTCCACATTTTCGAGGCTCAGATTGTTCGTCGGCATGCGTCATTGTGTTTGTCATATTTTTCTGAGTCTAGTCATGTAATTTTTATATCTTATTTGAATCATAAACTATGTAATGTTCCCTTTATTTGAGTCCGGTACCTAAGTTTGAGAGTCATTTAACTAAGTTGAATGTCATTAGGTTGATTAGGTTGGTTAATGGGCCCAATTCAGTGGGCTAGGCCCAGGGGCGCCCTCCCTTGGACGGCTTTGGTAATTAGTTATTTAGTCAGGGTCAATTTGGTCCTAGGAAAAGTATGGAGTCTATAAATAGCCCCCTCCCCTCTCTCATTTGTAACCTTTGATGATCAATGAAATTAGAAATTCCCTCGAAATTTTATCTCCCCTCCCTCTCTTGATATATCTCTCTCATATCTCTCTCTCTCTCTAAGGGGGTTGTCCCTCTCTCTCTCTCTCTTCCCCCACCCCTAAATTTTGAAGTTTCTCTCTCTCCTCCCCATTCACCTCTCATAAAGACCTCCCCCCCTCTCCCATACATCCATTCAATTCCCCTCCAACCCCAAGGTAGCATCCACCACTCCCTACTCCACCCTCCAACCACCAACCACCCACTACCCTTTCCCAAACACTCTTCCATCTCTCCAAGGCTGAAGGGGCTCAACCCCTAGGCCAAACTTGAATTTCCCTCCCCTTGCTGGCTATTTCCCTCCCTTCCCCATCACCGCATTACCATCTAGGTTGCACCCCCACTAGCCATCAACCTCCCTTTCCCATTCTCCCCTCTCTTACCCCCACTCACAATCAGCAGTAGCTCTAAGTCGTAGGCAGCAGAGTACCAGCATCTTGCAGTAGTGGCCACGGCATCATCGTGAGGCTTCAGGAGGCATACCATATACCGTTGGAATCGTCGTCCAGTCAGCTTCGCAGTCGAGTTGGTTTTGTCTTCACTTGACACCGGAGCTGTCCATGGCAGCGATTCTCGACGACCTGCACAGCTCCTCCCAGGTAGCCAACTAGAGAAGGATTTCAGAGGCTCTCATGGTCTGATTCCTGTGATTCTTGGAGTGCCACTTGGCTGAGGGCTTTCCCTACAAGTCCTCTATCATCCCCAAGAAGCAGAGTGGATTTAGGACCTTGGCATCAAAAGTTCCAAATTTTCTTTCCAAGGTGCGCCAGGTCAGTTCCTTTGAGCCTGAACCGACACCCCCCTACTATTTGGGCCTCCACGATCAACTCTAACATTTTACGACAGCGCCGTTGGTCCCGAAAGAAAGAAGACTCATCCACGGAGACATCGGTTTTGGTCTCGCATCATTCAGACACCGGGAGCGTTCGTGGCACCTTCATCTTCCAGCAGTAGCAACCTGAGAGGAGTCAGCGCCAGAGTAGCTCAGCCCTGGTCCAGCCCTTGTCCCGGCCACCGACAATGTCAGGAAATTCTCCAATAATTTTGACGTCCTCCTGGGCCAACCCAGGAGGTTTTGGCACTGGTTTCGTCACAAACAGAGTTCGGGTGAGTCTGTAGTAGTGCCAACAGCGACAGTCTATCCACTGTTCCAGAGAGTGGACAGAATCGACGGCTCGCATTTTGGTTTCTAGCATAGATTTCCCCACCCTGCTTGCCCGGCTTACAGCCCCTCCCTATGTGGAGGTAGTTTTGAGTGTAATTCAAGTTAATCCCCACCCCGAGATCCCCCTCCTGTGAGAGGCGTAGTGGTGTACTATTCTAAATTTTCATGTTAGAGCTACATCGGCGCGGCGTGCGGGTGCATACCCACGCCTCCCCGCTCGCCATCGTCTCCAGCTGGGATTGGCGTCTTCACGCTGATCATGTTAGCTTCTGGCCCCCCTTTCTTTGCTGGATTATCTTGCTTAATTAGTATTGCTTCTTAGCTCCGTCAGACGGTGAGAGAGTGCCCGATCCGAATGTCATCTTATTGAGTGCCACCGCGGAGCGAGGCGAGAGCAACCCCTTACATCCCACGCCCTTCGCGTGCTGGCCGCCCATGGAATTGGGTATCGTAGGCCCTTAGGGGTCCATCCTAAGCTAGCCAAACCCCCGAAACAGCGAGGTCCCACCTCGAACCCTTCCCATCATCGCCGGATTACCTACGGGCACTAGTGTGCGCCACACGAGTGAGTTCGCTAGAGTGAGTCTGCTACTCAAGGTTGATCGCTTGCAAGTCTAGGTCCAAGGGGCATTGGTCAAGTGGCTGCCACCCCCAAGGTGGTGTCACATCATGCAGGTTTAAAGGTGTCACATTCCCGTGGTTCAAGGTAAGAAATCATGTTTTAAAATGTAATTTCATGTGGATATAATGGTTTTAGATCAAATCTGGTTTTATCCTTGGCAAACTCTCTTAATCTGTGTCCATAATCAATTGGGTTTCAATTTTTAAACCCTTGGTCTTTATTCTCTTCCATTTCCCTTGAAAACTTCATGTTACAGAGGAAGAGTCAACTCCTAGAGTCGACTTTCATTCCTGTGTCTTCCTTTTAATCTCGAGACAGAAGTGTTGTAAAAATGTGTCGACTCAATGAGTCGACACTTTACTTTCGGATATCGATTCGCGAACCCGTCCGCTGGGTCTTTCTTGGCTTCGACCCGTTCAATTGGCTTCGACCCCAGCCGCCTTCATTCACCCCCGTGGTCATCCTCTAAACCCATTCCCCCCGTCTTCAACCCTAAAACTCCTCCATCCACCAAGCACATCCTCCTACGGCAACCGTGGTTCTCCTTCTTCCCCAAAGCAACCGCGGCACCCTTCATCACTCCGTCTACGCACTCTTCCATCCTCCAAAAGCACCCTCCGGCAGCGTCCACGACTCCTCTTCTTCACTGAGCATCCGCGGAGCCCTCCTTCGAGCCATATCTGTCTGGAGCTACGTGTGGTGTGGAGACCGGGCTACTACGAGGTAGGCCTCCATTTGTTCAAAAGGACGCCGTGCTGCACCTTCCTCTTCCATCTGCTTCAAGTTTGAGGTTGTCCGATTTGTCCGAATGGCTCCCAAGAAGAGATCTGTGAAGGAAAGAGAGGAAGCCCTTATTCTAAGGGAGGTCTGGCGCAAGGATAAGGAAATTCCCTCAAAATTTCCACAAACATGTTTTCATTATTTTTCACATTTCCAGCATTTTCAACTTATTTTTACGTTTTCATTTGCAGTCAAGTATGGCTAGCCTTTTGACACGGGTACACATGTTTATTAGACACTCGAGTCCCCGGTTACTCAGCATAGCAAACTATTCTGCATAGACGGACCAGAGTTGGCAACTTACGTCATGACATGCCTATCAGCACTTCATAGGTGCTTGAAGGTAGTTTCTCAGTTAATAGTTACCATTGCTCTGTAATGATTTATTTTTCACTTGAAGACAGAGATAGTGGCGCACCTTATGACTTGCTCTTTAGCACTTCTTTGGTGCATAGGGCTAGTTTCTCAGTGAATAGCTACCATTGCTCTGCATTTTATAACATGTGAGTGTGATTGATCTGAAGCTCGTTATTCAACTGAGTCTGTTATCAATGCCAGTTAAATTTCTCTCTCTCTAAAAGGCAACTTGAAATTGACAGATATAAGGAACAGAAATGAAAATGGTTCTAGTGTGAAAAGAGTTCCTCTTTTTCTCCAGGCAGGTGCCTTTGGTGGTTCATGGTTTTTAATTCAATGCTTTAAGATCATTTCTTCTCTTTATCATTAATTGAATTGGAGCCTATTTACACATCTCTCTCATGGGAACTCGATCTGCAATACTTAAAAATCCTTGAATATGAGCATCTCTACTCCCTATCTCAGTATCTTAAGAAAATTCCTTGTATAGATGACTTTCTTGCTACTCTTCTTGCATATATTCGTTTGTTTCTGCTTCACTGCGTCGACGCTGTATCCCTTGGCGTCAACACAACGATTCCAGAACCATTTCCTTCTTTTTCCGGTTCGCGGACTTGAACCGGCTGAATCGCTCACTGAAAAGGGTTTCGAAGCTTCTTTAAAAGTGGAACGTGACCGCCGTTCATCTTCATCTCTTTTGAAAGCCTTTGTCGTTCTATCTTCCGTGCTCTCCAAAACCCTTTCCTGTTTCATTCTTCCTCATCCCACTGCCATGGCTCCTCCGACATCTACTCACAAGGGGAAGAAGAAGGTAGAGGATCATCCAAGAAGCTCAGCATCGGCCGAAGACAATATGGAGCCCCGCTCCAAAGCTGCTCACGATAAAGGGAAGAGGAAAGAGATGCTAGTTTTGAACCTCACGTTCCAAAACTCACATCAACTGTCCGGAATGTTAGTTTTGAATTATCAAATAAATTGTTTGCTAGAGCCTGGAAAATCCCCAAGAATGGAGTTCAACTACATAGCTTTGAGTATGATGAGCATGAAGCTTATGCTCTCCTGACTGATAAACCGAGTGATCCTTCCGATGTCAGGGAAACTTATTTATCCAGTCTTAAAGCAAATCAATTCCCTTCATTGAATAGACTGCTCCACCACATTTGCACATCAACGATCACACCACAGAGCAGTGGTAGGGAAAGGGTGACTGAGATGCAGAGATTTCTCCTTTACTGTATGCTGAAGAGAATACATATTTCCCTGCCTGATGTAGTTATTCAAACTATGGGGTCATGCTTGACACAATCCAGAACACTTCCATATGCTGCTCCCTTGACTGCTATTTTTCGAAAAGTTGGAGTAGACTTTGGTTCTGAGAAGAAAATAATCATCCCTCAAGGGAATGTTTACACACTTTCTTATATTCAGAACTTTATGGGTTTTAAAGTCATTGATGGTAAGCCAGTTCGAATTCTTTCTAGTCAGCAAACAGCTCCATTAGAAACAGGTCAAGCATCAAGAACAGGCACTGCGGATGATAGTCACGTAAACATGACAGAGGTACCAATTCCTCCTGTGGTGAGAGAAGAAAGACAAGAGGGTAGTTCAGCAAGAGGAGAGCATGAGTTTGAGGACACGTTTGCTCGATCATCAAGCCCTCAGCTGGAAACTGGGCAACCCAGTGGCACTGCACCTACATTGGAACCCCTTATGACTGGAGCCATTAGAATTTATAGAAGACCTTTTCCAACTTCTGATGAAGCTCCACCTCCAGCCACTGTTGAAGAGATGTTCGCACACATGACTATGATGCTGCAACGTCAGGATGCAAAAATGGACAAGTTAATGGAGTTTACAAATTATCATCTCAACAAACTAACTTCTCGGATTATCCAATTTGAAGTCTCTGTCTTATCCGAGTGGCAAAAATTCTTACTCACCAAGATGTTATCTGACCAAGCTACAAGGAAAGTCTTGCAGAACATATCATCTCTTCTTGACAAGTTATTTACACTGGTGAATGATATGCACAGCAATCAAGCTTCATTTTTTCAATCCCTTGCCAAGATTACTGATTTATGCTTTGATGTGAGGATAGCCGTTGAAACCATCAAAGGTCCTGTCAATGCAGTTCCCCAATGCCTCAAAGCAATGTTAGAAAAGATTGACAAAGTGACTGCAGCAATTCAGTCAATTGGGGACAAGTTTCAAAACAAGGACTCTATCACAGCTGATCTTCCTTCTGCCATTGATAGTGTAAGCTCCACTCTAAGTCATCAGCTGGGCGAACTCTCTCAGGATATCCGAGATTTACTGGCCAGAGATCCATCTGCCTTAGGACAGCAGCAGCCTCGCCAGCCACCTCAAGGATATCAGTCTACTCAAGGGCAATCCTCTCGTCAGCAACAACAACCTACTTCTGCCAGAAGATACAATCGCTTCTTCCACTCTTGAGATAGCTCTTCCACATTTACTCCCCTTCCTGATGATGTCAAAGGGGGAGAATGTTTAATGCATCAATCATGAAGTCAAGCTGGAATCTTGACCAGAGTTCATTGCATCTGCATCAATCATATTGACTAACTTGAATGAATGTTTTCTTTTTGTCTGGTTCTATAATGTAAAATCTTGAACTTGAATGAATGACAAAATTATAGTTTGATTTAGTCACTAATTTGATTTCCTGTTAATCTGAAGTTTCTTGCTTGATATGAATAACCTTGATTGATTAGATGCAATGTTATTAATGGCATTCACCTCATAGTTGCCATCATCAAAAAGGGGGAGATTGTTGTGCCCCTGGTTTTGATGATGACAACCATGAGATATGAATGATGTATTCAATTCAATGATGAATTAAATTTTGATTCAATAATACTTTTACTTGATTTCATTCTTGTTGCTAGAAAGGAATAGGGCCGACGCTGGGAGCTTAAAGCGTCCACGCATCAGTTGAAGAAGCCTTCACCAATATCTTCACAAGTTGTTCCACTGCGTCAACGCCAAAATAGAGCAGCGTCGACGCAGCAGTTACAAAGGGAGAGCCAATGGCTTACTGGAATACTCTGATGCGTCAACGCTTTGATCAAGTAGCGTGAACGCAGCAGTTCAAGCATTCCTTGTTGTAGCCTCTGGAGTACCTTGGCAGCGTCGACGCTGTAGTTCGATGGGTCGACGCTGTAGTACGATGGATTGCCACAACTGTCTAAAGCGCAACTAATGAGTGGACTCAGTTGCATCTTGCGTCAACGCACTCAGCATGAAACCTGAAGCTAGAAGAAGGATGCGTCAACTCCTTGGGGCAAGAGGGTCGACGCCATCTAATTCAAGTTGCAGAGCACGATAAGTGGATCCCACCTTCAGTCGTCATCTGCCACATCAGCCACAAGCGGATAAGGTTTCGTAGCTTCTACCACTCCAGAAGGTTCCCCACGTGAGCAATCATGAGGATAACAAGAAAATCAGGGTGGTGGCCCACCTGCCTCACGTGAACTGTTTTGTGCGTGGGAAGACCATAAAATAGGTTCACCCGAGAAGAACAAGGATGAGAGGCGGACAGCAGAACGAGAAAGGCTGAGAGCAGAACTGGACGAAGGCTGCTGAAAAATTAGATCAGAAGATCATCGCGCCACCAAGACTCTTCTACATTCCAGACGGATGAGATTCAAGGATCGAAGCTCATGCATATGGACATAGATCTCTCTGTTGGTGATCTAAATTCCGCTGCGTCCAAGTGCTGAAGTTTGATTTCTTATCTTTTAGTTTTCCTATTATTTTTGAATATTGTACTCCTCTCCTTCACTGGATTTAGTGAAGAGAGGGTGATTCTGATTCAGCGGGCTGTTCTGAGATCAGGGGTGTTAAGGCTGTTCGCCTTCAAGCTGTTTGACAGCGGATCTGAGGATTCGTTCCTCGTTGTCTTCTGTTGGGATAGTCAATAGTGTAGAGGAATTACTTCCTCGGTTTAGCAAAGCTGTGAAGCTCAGCAGGGTTCCTCACTAGTTGAGTGGGGAGGTGGACGTAGATCTCCATTGGGTGACTGAACCACCTTAAAATTGTGGTATCTTGTGGTTTGGTTTAATCATCGCAATTTGTTCCTCGCTAGATGCATGATAGGCACACTCTCTGATTGGCTTGGTTCAGTGTTTCAATTAATCATCTAGGTGTGGTGCTTCTGATGTGAATTGTTCTACTATAATTTTTATAAGGTCAACCTATTCACCCCCTCCCCCTCTAGCTTGACCGTCCTCTCGATCCAACTCGTGGTATCAGAGCAAGTTGATTTGAGATAGGGAAGTCTCCAAAAGAAGAATATATAACACTTCTGCGTTGACCCAGCCTTATTACTGCGTCAACTCATCCACCAAGGCCGCTCATAGAATGGTTTTGTTTCCGAAAACAACTGCCCACAGCGTCAACTCAGTCTCATTGCTGCGTCAACTCATTCAACCAGCCAGAGACACTTCACACTAGGTTCTCAAAGAGTAAGCTGTCTGGTGCGTTAACCCTATTTCCACACTGCGTTAACTCAAACAACCAACCAGCAATAACAACTCTGCACTTTATTCATCATTTTGACACCGAGAAGGTAATCTGAAGCTAACTCTCCCTCAGACCATGCATGAATGAAATTATAATAGCCAATAAAATGAGTATCATGCTGAAACTATATTCATTGTGAATTTATTGATGGAAAGATAGACACACCAAGCACAGAAGACTAAGCTCCCCCTGAGTTTATGACAGATACATTTCAAACCAAGACAAGTTTAATCATTCATATTCTAGAAGATAAGTCAGGCACACAAATCAGGCATCCATATTATAATTGCACAGACCAAGCTCTCTTCTAAGATAAGAGAATCTATCATTGTTCAGAGGCTTGGTAAAAATATCAGCCAATTGAGATTGTGATTCAACAAATATGAGTTTAAAGTTTCCTTTTATCACTTCATCTCTTAAGAAATTGTGTCTTATTTCTATGTGTTTGGTCCTAGAGTGCTGGATAGGATTTTTGGCCAGGTTTATGGCACTTGTGTTATCACACAATATGGGGACACACCCAAGATCAGTTTGATAATCTTGGAGTTGGTGTTTGATCCACAACACTTGAGTACCACAACTCCCTACAGCGACATATTCTGCCTCTGCAGTGGATAGTGCCACTGAGTGTTGTTTCTTGGAAGCCCAAGAAATCAAACATCCTCCCAAAAAATGGCAATAGCCACTCGTGCTTTTCCTGCCCAGTTTGCATCCAGCATAGTTTGCATCTGAATAGGATACAAGATCAAAAGAACAAGATGCAGGGTACCAAATCCCTAAATCTCGAGTTCCAGCAAGGTATCGAAAGATACGCTTGACAGAACTTAAGTGGGATTCTCTAGGATCAGATTGAAAACGAGCACACATGCATACACAAAATTGAATGTCTGGCCTAGATGCAGTAAGATAGAGGAGTGATCCAATCATACCTCGATATGTTTTTGCATCAACCTATTTACCTGTCAGATCTGCATCCAAGTTTGTAGTGGTGCTCATAGGTGTGCTGATTGCTTTCAGATTTTCCATTTTGTATTTCTTAAGCAACTCAGATATGTACTTTGCCTGGTTGATGAAACATCCTTCCTTGCTCTGAGTGATTTGCAGACCTAGAAAGAATTTAAGCTCACCCATTAGACTCATTTCAAATTCAGTGGTCATTAAGCTGGCAAACTCCTCACACATGCTGGTTTTAGTGGAACCAAAAACTATATCATCAACATAAATTTGAACCAGAATAATATCTGAATTTCTTACCTTGGTGAACAGAGTTTGGTCCACTTTACCTCTAGAGTAGCCTTTCTCTGTGAGGTACGAGCTGAGTCTATCATACGACGCTCGAGGTGCCTGTTTGAGTCCATAAAGAGCTTTGTCCAATCTGTACACATGGTTAGGATTTTCTGTGCATTCAAAACCAGGGGGTTGTTCAACATAAACTTCTTCCTTTATTGACCCATTTAGAAAAGCACTCTTAACATCCATTTGATGTAACATTATTCCATGACAGCAAGCATAAGCGAGTAATAATCTAATGGCTTCTAATCTAGCTACTGGAGCAAAGGATTCCTCAAAGTCAATGCCAAATTCTTGATTATAACCCTGTGCTACCAGCCTAGCTTTATTCCTAACTACCATTCCATTTTCATTTTGTTTATTTCTGAAGACCCATTTAGTTCCAATTACAGAAAGCTCTTTGGGTCTTGGCACAAGATACCACACCTTTTTTCTTTTGAATTGATGTAATTCTTCATGCATTGCGTTTATCCAATTACTATCTTTCAATGCTTCAACAACATTTTTTGGTTCAATTTGAGAGACAAGGGCTAGATTATCCATTTCCTCAACACCTCTAAAATGAAATCTAGTTCTAACAGGTTCATGCAAGTTACCAATGACATTGGATAAAGGATGATCCCTTAGCATCCTAACATCGGTTAGAGAGTTACCTTCATTTATACCTGAATCACCATGGTGGGTTGATTCTGCATGATCATCATTTGGCCTTGTCTCTTCATCTTGGAGATTCTGTTCTTCCTTTTCTTTAAGGAAACTCCCTTCATCTTCATCCCTACATAATTCCTCAATCTTAGAATTTTCATTCATTTCATCAAACACAATATGAGGTGATTCTTCAATAGCATGTGTTTTTAGATTTAGGACTCTGTAGGCCCTAGAGTTACTAGAATGTCCTAGAAGGATGGCAGGTTCACTTTTAGGTTCAAATTTGTCCAACGCCCGTTTGTCATTATTTTGAACAAAGCATTTTGATCCAAAGGCTCTAAAATAAGCAATAGAAGGTTTCTTACCCTTCATTAATTCATATGGAGTCTTTTTGGACTGAGGTCTTACCATTGCCCTGTTCACAATATAGCAAGCTGTATTTACCGCCTCTGCCCAGAACTTCCTTGGGAGTTGTCCTTCAATCAGCATAGTTCTTGCCATCTCCACAAGGGTTCTATTTCTTCTTTCCACAATCCCATTTTGTTCAGGAGTTCTTGGAGATGAGAACTTGTGTGAAATTCCTGTGACTCTGCAAAAATCATCAAATTCAGAATTGTCAAATTCTCCTCCATGATCTGACAAGATAGATGAAATGGCAAACTTACCATCCTGTTGCACATTCTTGAAGAATGCCTGAAATTCTTCAAATGCATCATTCTTGTGAGTTAGAAAGAACACCCAAGTAAACCTAGAGAAATCATCCATTAAAACAAATCCATATTTATTTCCACTCACACTAGCTGTTCTAGTTGGTCCAAACAAATCCATATGAATGAGTTCAAAAGGTTTAGATGATTGAGTTTCAAGTCTGGACTTAAATGATTTTCTGGTGTGTTTACCTTGAGTGCATGCGCTACAAACTTTGTCATTTCATTTAAATGATACATCTGGCAGACCTTTCACCATGTTAAACTTTGCTAACTTATGCAAGACACTATAGCTAGCATGCCCTAGTCTGCGGTGCCACAGCCAAGCAAGTTCACTTTTATTCACAGCAAGACACATATTGTTATGTGCAGGGTCATCTAAATCTACCACGTACATGTTGTTTATTCTTTTTCCAATGAATTTAACTTTATCAGAACTCATCTCTAAAATGGTGCAAGTGTGATCATCAAACACAACTTTATTTCCTTTATCGCACAACTGGCTTATGCTAAGTAGACTATATTCTAAGCCATCAACAAGTAACACATCATCAATGAAATTCGAAGGATTTTTACCTACCTTACCTTTTCCAATAATTTTCCCTTTATTGTTTCCTCCAAATGTAACATGACCCCCGTCTTTCTCCATCAAGACACAAAATTTTGCTTTATCCCCCATCATGTGCCTTGAGCAGCCGCTGTCGAGATACCACCTATTATTTACAGCTGCAAGACACTCCTGCAAAACACATTAAACAAGAGATTTTGGAACCCAGATATACTTGGGTCCCTTCAAACCATAGGACGTGTTCAGGTAGGATATCAAGCTCTTGGGGATCAATAGTTGCTGTTGTGAGGGTCTTTGATATGGTAAGTTCAATGATTTGACAGACTTGTGATTATTCCTGTGCCATTGATAGTGATGACTCCATGAAGTACTAGGAAAATTTGACTTAAGGACTCTAGATGAATGCATGCTTCTTGGTTGATTGAGATTTGAATGCGTAGACCCTTTAGTGTTGCTGCGTTGACTCATCCACCTGCCGTATCTATCATGGGGGTTCTGGTACATGTACTGCGTTGACTCATGGTAGTGACTGCGTCGACGCATCTGAGTATTTCTGACCGAATGCCCTTTCTGAAAGGCTAGGTGCGTTGACGCCATGTGAGCAGTGCGTTGACGCGGTTGACTTCTACCACGCCTTAAGCCTTCTGATCTTCTATAAGATTGTTGTTGGGTTGATGAATCAAATCTAGGATTCCTATATTGACCTGAAGAGGCATATTTGAACATAAATGTGCTTTGCTGTTTGTTAAAATTCAATGTTGCCTTCCCTTTTTCATTTCCTTTTTCTTTTCTTATTTCATTAGATTGTTTTGATCCTTCCTCATTCTTCTCATCCTTTTTGTTTTCATCCATTTGCCTCTCTTCAGATGTGTCCTTCTCAGAGACAAATGTCACCAATCTAGTTCCCAGTTCTTTCTTTTTAGTAGGATTGAATCCAAGCCCTTCTTTTCCAAAGTTGCACTTAATTCCCATAACAGCATCAAGGTTGTTTTTACCCTGTGTCATTTTTTCGAGGGATGCTTGTTTGCTTAGGTTCACTTCCTCTAACTTCTTCAGATTTTCTTGAAGTTTTGCATTGACTCCACAAATGGCCTCATATTTCCCTCGAAAATAGCCCCCTCCAAGAAGAGATCTGTGAAAAGTATGGAGTCTATAAATAGCCCCCTCCCCTCTCTCATTTGTAACCTTTGATGATCAATGAAATTATAAATTCCCTCAAAATTTTATCTCCCCTCCCTCTCTTGATATATCTCTCTCATATCTCTCTCTCTCTAAGGGGGTTGCCCCTCTCTCTCTCTCTTCCCCCACCCCTAAAATTTGAAGTTTCTCTCTCTCCTCCCCATTCACCTCTCATTAAGACATCCCCCCCTCTCCCATACATCCATTCAATTCCCCTCCAACCCCAAGGTAGCATCCACCACTCCTTACTCCACCCTCCAACCACCAACCACCCACTACCCTTTCCCAAACACTCTTCCATCTCTCCAAGGCTGAAGGGGCTCAAACCCTAGGCCAAATTTGAATTTCCCTCCCCTTGCTGGCTATTTCCCTCCCTTCCCCATCACCCCATTACCATCTAGGTTGCACCCCCACTAGCCATCAACCTCCCTTTCCCATTCTCCCCTCTCTTACCCCCACTCACAATCAGCAGTAGCTCTAAGTCGTAGGCAGCAGAGTACCAGCATCTTGCAGCAGCAGCCACGGCATCATCGTGAGGCTTCAGGAGGCATACCATGTACCGTTGGAATCGTCGTCTAGTCAGCTTCGCAGCCGAGTTGGTTTTGTCTTCACTTGACACCGGAGCTGTCCATGGCAGCGATTCTCGACGACCTGCACAGCTCCTCCCAGGTAGCCAACTAGAGAAGGATTTCAAGGGCTCCCACGGTCTGATTCCTGTGATTCTTGGAGTGCCACTTGGCTGAGGGCTTTCCCTACAAGTCCTCTATCATCCCCAAGAAGCAGAGCGAATTTAGGACCTCGGCATCAAAAGTTCCAAATTTTCTTTCCAAGGTGCGCCAGGTTAGTTCCTTTGAGCCTGAACCGACACCCCCTACTATTCGGGCCTCCACGATCAGCTCTGACATTTTACGACAGCGCCGTTGGTCCCGGAAGAAAAAAGACTCATCCACGGAGACAGCGGTTCTGGTCTCGCATCATTCAGACACCGGGAGCATTCGTGGCACCTTCATCTTCCAGCAGTAGCAACCTGAGAGGAGTCAGCGCCAGAGTAGTTCAGCCCTGGTCCAGCCCTTGTCCCGGCCACCGACAACGTCAGGAAATTCTCCAAGAATTCTGACGTCCTCCTGGGCCAACCCAGGAGGTTTTGGCGCTGGTTTCGTCACAAACGGAGTTCGGGTGAGTCCGTAGCGGTGCCAATAGCGACAGTCTATCCACTGTTCCAGAGAGTGGACAGAATCGACGGCTCGCATTTTGGTTTCTAGCATAGATTTCCCCACCCTGCTTGGCTGGCTTACAGCGCCTCCCTGTGTGGAGGTAGTTTTGAGTGTAATTCAAGTTAATCCCCACCCCGAGATCCCCCTCCTGTGAGAGGCGTAGTGGTGTACTATTCTAAATTTTCAGGTTAGAGCTACATCGGCGCGGCGTGCGGGTGCATACCCACGCCTCCCCGCTCGCCATCGTCTCCAGCTGGGATTGGCGTCTTCACGCTGATCAGGTTAGCATCTGGCCCCCCTTTCTTTGCTGGATTATCTTGCTTAATTAGTATTGCTTCTTAGCTCCGTCGGATGGTGAGAGAGTGCCCGATCCGAATGTCATCTTATTGAGTGCCACCGCGGAGCGAGGCGAGAGCAACCCCTTACATCCCACGCCCTTGGCGTGCTGGCCGCCCATGGAATTGGGTATCATAGGCCCTTAGGGGTCCATCCTAAGCTAGCCAAACCCCCGAAACAGCGAGGTCCCACCTCGAACCCTTCCCATCATCGCCGGATTACCTACGGGCACTAGTGTGCGCCACGCGAGTGAGTTCGCTAGAGTGAGTCTGCTACTCAAGGTTGATCACTTGCAAGTCTAGGTCCAAGGGGCATTGGTCAAGTGGCTGCCACCCCCAAGGTGGTGTCACATCATGCAGGTTTAAAGGTGTCACATTCCTATGGTTCAAGGTAAGAAATCATGTTTTAAAATGTAATTTCATGTGAATATAATGGTTTTAGATCAAATCTGGTTTTATCCTTGGCAAACTCTCTTAATCTGTGTCCATAATCAATTGGGTTTCAATTTTTAAACCCTTGGTCTTTATTCTCTTCCATTTCCCTTGAAAACTTCATGTTACAGAGGAAGAGTCAACTCCTAGAGTCGACTTTTATTCCTGTGTCTTCCTTTTAATCTCGGGACAGAAGTGTTGTAAAAATGTGTCGACTCAATGAGTCGACACTTTGCTTTCGGATATCGGTTCGCGAACCGGTCCACTGGGTCTTTCTTGGCTTCGACCCATTCAATTGGCTTCGACCCCAGCCGCCTTCATTCACCCCCGTGGTCATCCTCTAAACCCATTCCCCGTCTTCAACCCTAAAACTCCTCCATCCACCAAGCACATCCTCCTACGTCAACCATGGTTCTCCTTCTTCCCCAAAGCAACCGCGGCACCCTTCATCACTCCGTCTACGCACTCTTCCATCCTGCAAAAGCACCCTCCGGCAGCGTCCGTGACTCCTCTTCTTCACTGAGCATCCGCGGAGCCCTCCTTCGAGCCATATCTGTCTGGAGCTACGTGTGGTGTGGAGACCGGGCTACTACGAGGTAGGCCTCCATTTGTTCAAAAGGACGCCGTGCTGCACCTTCCTCTTCCATCTGCTTCAAGTTCGAGGTTGTCCGATTTGTCCGAATGGCTCCCAAGAAGAGATCTGTGAAGGAAAGAGAGGAAGCCCTTATTCTGAGGGAGGTCTGGCGCAAGGATAAGGAAGCCCAAGCCCAGAAAAAGAAGAGAGCTTCAGAGACCGCAATGCTGGTTGAAAGGAAGGTACTCCGTCCCCATGCTGTGGACTTTAAAAGTATTGAAATTGCTTTGCCGAAATTAGTTGAACTTCTGAGAATGCAACCCAACCTGATTTCATTCATGTCAGAACATATGAAAGTCTATCACTCACTTGTTCATCAATTTTATGGAAATATGGTAGTAAAGAATGATGAATTACACACTAAACTGGATGGGCATTCTGTTCCACTGACTGTTCAGTTAATTGGAAAAGCCCTGAATATGCCATATTACATTGGCATGATCTACGATGAAGCCATATATTCCGAGGAACTAGCCTATCAGGTTATGACTGATGAGACTATGGTAGAAGGCAGTCTACCCAAACTGAATGCAAACAACTTTCCACCGCTCTAGACGATTTTACACCATATGATGACCACCATATTATTACCTAGATCAGGAGCTAGGGAGCAAGTAACAGATAGGCATAAATTTCTGTTTGTTTATATTATGAGTGGAGAACAAATCAACTTCCCCACTGTTATGATGGAATACATTAGAAGCTGCAGAAAGTCAAAGAATAGAAATCTCCCCTATGGTGCTGCATTAACTCCGATTTTTCAGTATCTGCACATAGACTTAAGCAATTAGGGCAGTTATCCAATTTGAGATGCAGACATCCATACAATACCCTCCATCTGTAACAATATGGGGTATGAGCTGATAAACGGGCGTCTGGTCCGAACACTTCGATCTCAGAAGGGAAAAGCTCTTGCTGCAAAGTCTGATCAGAGTGAAGATGAAGAACAAGGAGAACCCGCTAGAAGAACTCGAATCACTCTGCCTGCCTCTTCAGATGACACATCATTGCAAACAAAGATTGATAAGTTAGGAAGTGAAGTCGGCAAGGTCAAGGATTCAGTGGATGCTCTTACCAAGGAAGTCTCAGAGTTGAAGCTTTACCACGAAACATATCTTCAGAAGTTTGTGGCAATGGCGAATTCAATTGACTCTTTACACACTGGATTGGGAGTTCAATGCTCCAAGTTTGATGATCTGTCCGATTATCTTCGCCGTCCACCAGAACCTCCAGCCTCCCATTGATCCATTGCAACTCTATTTCACTTGACTCCAGTTTGACTCACTCTCCCCTTCTATTCCTTTTTGTTGATGACAAAGGGGGAGATGAATGTGTTTTGTGTTTTGTGTTGGTTATGGAGTTAAATGCTATTTTGTGGACATGCTATATTTTGTTGTGTTGGTTACATGCTATTTTATGGACTGCTATATTTTGTAAGTTGTGGATTGGATTGGAAATCTACACTTATGCCAAACCCTGTTACATGTGTTGTGAAATGTGTTGGGTCCCACGTGGTGCAATATGATCTAGAAGGGGGGTTGAATAGATCCTTTCACGAACTTTGGGCTATTTAAAGATCTCTCAAACCAATGCGCATAAACCACTCCTATAGAATAAGTAAGGTACTTAAGTACAAAGCACAGTGGATTGAGTAGGAGTGGCTCTAGTGGAAACGGTAAAGCATAGTGTAAGGACTGAGTGTGATCTTATAGCACTAGACAATAGGGATCTCAACTCCCATTAATTGAATGTGAGATGATTAGCTGAATGTGTGACCAAACTGATTTCCTTGGCAAAGCTACCAGCTAGGTGCCTGTGTGCAAGAGTGCAATAGGTAGTCAACGGGGTGCAGGCAAAACGCTGAGGCCCAAATGGTATAAGGATGAAGCAAAGGTGTAGATCTAAAGGCTTGAGTGTACAAAGAGAATAACCCCGATTGCATATGATTAAGTGAGCACACTAACCTGTGAATGGAGATAGGGGATATGGAGCAATCATAAAAAAATACACAACCATAACACAGGGATTTTAAGGTGGTTCGGTTGCAGATCCGCAACCTACATCCACCCCTCACCAAACCCGGTGAGGCTTTACCACACGCTGCAAACGCAACACACTTTCTACACACAAACTGATAGGGACGATTTTCCACACACGCACACGCACACGCACACACACGAGGACGAGGTCCTCCACACACACACATGAGGACGAGGTCCTCCACACACACACACACAAGAAAAAGAGAAACACGAGAAGAAAAATGCTGCAAGTGCAGTAAAGAAAAACCTTCCTGATATGATGATGAGGCACGAAAATGCACAATCAAAAAGGGATAACCAGACGGTGACTTCAGATTTGCTCTTATAGCACCTTGGAACAGATCTGGACACAAGTCCGATCTGGTTTCTCCTTAGGCTCAGTCTGGATGTGAGAGGGGCTGCACTCATCTCGTGGATTCTTTCTTTCTTCACAGCTCGAGAGACACTTCGAATGACAGTACAAGATTGCAAGGCAATGAGGACAAAGCTGGATGGCTGAGTGAGTGGTTGGTTGGCTGGCTAAATGAGGATCCTACTCAGATCTTTCTCACGTTCTGCTCTTTCTCTCTCAGGATTGATCTTTAACTTCAGCAGCAGCGATAGCAGCAGCAACATCAACATATACGGGCTCCCCCTTTTATAGATGAGAGGTATCCTTCTAGCAGAAACTTTTCCCCCCAAGACAGACTTATCTGATTGGCTGGAATAAAAAAGGTTTCTTTGAAATGAGCCTCTTCTCGAATTGGTTCAGTGTAGATAGAGGGCAGTAGGGTCAGAATATTTTCTTCCAAACTGTAATTTGATTAGTTCTGCAAGCACAAGAATAGTTTTCCCTCCAAGGAGCAATCCTGTATATAATAGAGCATGCTGTGGAGCCTTCCCATTTGCTTGGAGTCTTCTGATCATTATTGGTTTTCAAGAACCTTTTGCCTTGGCAGCCTCTAGTTGGACAGGGAGGTAGCAGAGAAATCTTCTTCCATTTTTTGCTTTTGGTTGACCTAAGAGAGTGTGAGAGGAGCCTTCCAAGAAGGATCTATAGCATCTCTTTTTTCTGCAGGTAGGACAGTCAGGACGTCCTCTTGTCCTATGCAGGCTGAGAGACAGAGCAGCTGATTGGGTGGAGGCAAAAAGTTACAAACCAGGAAAGGTGACTTTTCCCACAAAAGGTAGCTTGCTTTTCCACTAACCAAAGGGACTGATATAGCAACCCATGATTACCAAAAGGTTGATTGACCAAGGAGACCTTTCCAGACCTCAAAAGATATGTTTTGAGACACTTGCGATTCCTATTTTTGCTCTATGGAACACCCAATCAAAATGACATAAAAGTGATTAAAACGGAGGTAGTTTGGCTCACTGAGACATTTCATCAAACGCCTTCTGTTGATTCAATATGGTCGGTGCAGCTTCTGGACTTGAACAGTGAGGTCGGTGCAGATAAGATCCTTGGCCTTTGGCAAGGTCAGTGCAACTTTGGATTTCTTCAGTGGAGGTCGGTGTAGTTTATTATTCTACCAGGCAATGGTAAATGCACATATGAAGCTTGGTCCTCAGCAGGGTCGGTCCACATTAAGAGCCTCTTCAGTAGAGATCGGTGCACATTTAGATATCCTTCAGATGAAGTCGGTGCAAGCTTTAAGGTCAGTGCACGCTTCAAGGTTCCTCGCATGCAGGTCGGTGCACATTCTGAGTAATGTCGGTGCATGCTTCAGTTCCACCAGATATAGGTCAGTGCACATAAGTAGGTCTATGCATATCACTGTTTGTAGCATAGAAGTCGGTGCACTTCCTGAGCAAGGTCCGTGAAGAATTCGAACTCCAGCAAGAAGGTTGGTGCATATCACTGTTCCACGCACACTTCACGATCGGTGCATGTTTAGAGCTTAGCACACCAAGGCCTGTGCACATTTCTATTGTCTTCATGCAAGTCAGTGCACATCACTGTTGCCGCTCAATCAAGATTGGTGCATGTCTTCCCGGCTCGCAGCTAGGGTTGGTGCACATCTTCCCCGCTCGCAGCTGTTGCAGGCGTATGTAGGTCAGCGAACGTTTCATTCCGCCCAGGCAAGGTCGGTGCAAGTTGTGAGCAAGGTCGGTGCACATCTTTGTTTCTGCCCAGTCAAGGTCTGCATGAAGGGCAGGGTCGGTGCAACTTTCATTCTTGGAGCGTTCACGGTAGGTGCAGCTTTCATACCAATGCACATGAAGGTCGGTGCAAGACCAGAACAAGGTCGGTGCAGGTCACTGTTTGAGCTTAGTGAGGTCAGTGCACATTTTGAAACTTCTTCAATTTCTTCAGTTCCTTGGAGCAATGACCCTAAGTAAGATCTACCTTGATTTTTGTGCAACCTCTTGCCTTGATTTCTGTGCAGTCTCTTTCTTGATTTCTATGCAACCTGTTGTCTTGATTTTTATGCAACCTTTTGCCTTGATTTCTGTGCATTTGCACCTTTGCCTAAAACTTATACAAGCTGGCATCATCAAAAGCAATTAAGACTCACAAATGAGTCATGGTTAGACATCATCAAAAACAACATATATCCAACATTCTCGCCCTTTTTGATGATGGCAACTATGCGACGTTGTGAGTCATAATAAAGAGAATCATATAACAGACGATGACTCATCAAGACATCTCTCCCCCTCTGGTACTATAGAAATCACTCTTGAAATAATGTCCAGCATGAGATCTCTCCCCCTTTGACATCATCAAAAGGAGGTAGAACAAATAACTAGCATAGTGATGAAAGAAAGGAGTGAAGATAGCCGGTATGCAAGCAACTGTCTTTAATGTGGAAATACATGCCAATGTGACATGAACTGAGTCATGAGAGGCAATTAGATGCATGAGATGTTAGCATAGCAACATGATGCAATTCGAGAGTAGTACAACAGCCACATCACAAATTTATTTTCAGATTTTTCAAAATTTTAAAGGTTTTCTGGTTTTCAGATTTTTTTAAGGTTTTCGATGCAATGTATGGGGATGAGAAATGCAAGCAACCCAAGTACATGGAATCGGAAGCTAGATGCATTGAGACCATGATACCACCTGATGACAAGATAGATGTCAACGAGCATCAAGAGACGGTTTGTCTTAAGGTACGTTGCTAGAGCATCCAGACAGAGGTCTGAATACACAAAGTCGACTGTAGGAGTTGACACTTAAAAGATGAGCTGTAATAATCAATCGTTGAAGGAATGAAGGTTCTTTAATCTGAAACCAAGTTCACAAGAGCAGAGTTATAGATTTTTTAGAATCTCCAGATATAGAGTTTAGATGATGCAGCCCTTATATTCAGATTGGTTTAACGCTAATGAATTCTGAGCTACTCAATGAAAAACTTTTGAGAATGGCTGTATTCAAGCTTATTAGAGGTGAACCAGAGATTCATACTAAAAACACGTTAACCTCCTCTCAACTTACTCATTCAATTCCAATGGCTCCCTTGAGAGAAAATACAACAAGTATTGAGGCTAAACACTTAGATGACTCTGATTAAATCCATGAGTGCTACATATTCAGATTTTTTCTTTTAAAACCATTGTTGAGCATGAACATAAATTATTTTTATGAGCAATCGAGTGTAGCATGCACCTTTTGACGTGAGGGTACACGTTGTTTAGACGCCAGTACCCCCAGTTACTCAGTATAGCTTACCGTTTTGCCATTATTAGAACAGAGGTAGCATAGCACTTCGTGACGTTGTCCTCTTCACTTCTTGGTGGAGGAACTCAGTTTCTCGGTGAACCCAATGCCATTGCTCTACCTAGGAGCACTGAACTTAGCACACGCCTTTTTGCATAAGGATATATGTTTATCAGATGCCAATATCCCCAGTTACTCGGCAAAGCTAGTTCATTGCTATCAATGTAGCCCCATTTTAGAAATCTTTAGATTTGACAAATGTTTAAAAACAATACTAGACTGAAGTTACTCAAACAATGAAGCCTTTGTACTAAGGATAAACTTCCAGATTCAAGAAGGCAAAACATGTCAAAACATGAAAAGCTAGTTAAAATCTATTAAGCCCAAAATACAAACATTTTCAAGACCATTAAACATCAAGGCTCAAGAAATCATTAATTTTAAACCAAAAGCATTCATGTTCAAGACAGTCATAGAACACTACTGTTGACACCCGTTTTATGACCAATAAGTCGGGTCATCTCTTTATTCATTATATATGATGCTCCGAGTTGTTCACTCTTCATCGAGTCTCTTTGTTTAGTTGAAGATCATTTCTTGGGTCTTGACTCCTTGATCAGATGTGGCTCTTTGTGGCATTTCATTTTGATTAAAGCTTAGCAAAACCTTCATTCCTTCTTTTGAACTCCATTGGTAATAACGGTCTGTCCCAGGCGCGTTTCTTCCCTCTAACGGATGGGTCCTGGGCCGTTGCTCCTTGAAGAGTCCTGAAGCTTCAGGTCTTGTTCCAAAGCTTATCCTTTGGCCTATATGTAGAATATAACGGTCTGTCGTGCAGCTGTTGTTTCATTCTGACGCCCTATGCCTTGGCCGTTGCTTTCTTTACAGAGTCCTATTATTTTGATCTTCTTCCTGTTGATCTTATCTCTTTGGGATAAGGTTGAAAGTAACGGGTGTTCCTTGATGCATTATTTCACTATGGCGGTCTGTCGTGCAGCCGTTACTTCCTTCAGAGAGTCCTGGCAGTTCAGGCCTTTTCTCTGCTACTCTGTGGTCGAGATAAGAACTTGGATTGACGATATCTCTTCCAAATCTAATCCTCAGGACCCTCTGTTTGATTCTATGGACTCTTGGTGATATTATCTTCAAGGATTTGCTTAGAGTTATCCCTTTATCTTGCTGGATTTTCCTCTGCTCGACCTGAGGGTTTGAGGGTCTATAAATAGAACCTTTAACTTCATGGTCCAAGGGAGGAAATTCTGGAGTTGGCATCGAAGTGCTGCCGCATTTTAGAGCCACGATTGATCAAGGAGAAGTGCTTCTCACGTTCGTTTGCTGCCTGGTGAAGGGAGTATCTGTTCCTCTTGGTTCCAAAGTTCATATTTGCATATTGACTTCCTTTTCCATCTCCCTTTCATCATAAGCATTATGTCTCTCCTTTCTCCACGTTTTTCACTGGTTTTCATCATCTAAACATCCTCCCAATCTTTTAAAAATGCCCAGAGGGGTTAAAAAACCAAAACCTCCCGGTATTTCCCTTTCCTTTTGATGATATTGTGTTTATTGAAGTATTGATGCTATATTGTCTAAAGGGCTAATTTGGGTTGTTTTCTCTTGCTTTCCATGTCTTTGGCAGGTTTACAGGTCCACCAGCACGAGGCCCAAGTCTTCTAGCCGGCTGGAAGAGTTGGAGTTAAAAGGATTCACGCTTTGCTACTGCAGGTTATTTGACGGTCCTGTGCAGGCGCGTCAGATTCTTCCAGCGGTCTATCGAGCGACCGTCACTTCCAAGTGACGCACAGGGTTCTGACCGTTACATCAAGCTAACATGCAAGTTTCTTTGATCTTTCCTCTCCCGTGGGCGGGTGCTTCATCCACCTATTTTCAAGGTATTTTCAGGTCTTTGGCTTGTTTTTACTTTGGTGGCGATCACATCTTTCTTAAGTATTGGGCATTAGCTTTCTCTTTCGCATCTCACATTTTTCATTTCCTTGCTTGTTCCACCCCTTGCGGTGTGTTTCTATTTACTCCTTGCTCCACGCCCCGGCGTGTGTTTTTCCTTTATTCCTTAGCTTAGTTTGGTTGAGATAGCATGCCCATGCTACAGCTTGCTTTGGTTGCCTAGGTTCATGATCACATGTTCATAGGTTGAGTGCAGATCTTTGATTATTTGCTTGTCATCTTGCTACATATCATCATTAAGATCCCAAGGAAAAGAAGATAGAGAAGCAAAATCAAATCAACAGATAACTTTTTGGCGATCACGGTGGGACAGCTTGTGCCAATCGTGCTTTTGATTCCTGTTAAACCTGCCATCATCTCTTGTGTTGTTCCCCTCCCGTTTTCCTCTTATTTCCTATTGATCCTGGTTTTCTGAGCGTTCTGACGGCCCTGTGTCCCTGCGTTTGAGTCCTCTGACGCAGGGTCATTAGACCGCCATATCTGTTCTGCTGCGAGAGTTTTCACGGTCTTTTCCTGTTACTTCTGGTTGATTTTGGCTCTCTGGCTCATTTGACGGTCCTACCTCCCTACGTTATATTACTTCTAGCGGTCTGGTCTTCGGCCGTTATTTTATTCTGATGCAGGGTTCCTCGACCGTTATACTCCAGACAGGTACGCATCCGAGGTGCATTTATTTCCGCAGTTTCTGCTGTGACTCTTTGCTTGGGTGATACTTGACTTCCTCCTTGCTTTGTTTCATATCTCCATATCATTGCGTGCATCATTGTTTGTTCGATCATAGGCTAGACTTTGCATGCACTCCGGTGCACATAGGGGCATTCATACATTCATATCTTAGATTGCATTTTCCTACCTTGTTGTGAGGACCTCTCGTCTCCATATTCCTTGGGGCCGACTAGGAAATCACACCATGGATCTCCATAAGTCCCCGCGAGCCGTGGATTCCCACACGGACGTCGGGTTGGTTGTACCTTTCCCACCCCGTGTCTAGGGTTGCATAAGTGAAGGAGTGATTACACTTAGAGTCAAGCCAAGTCCCATACCCATCTCCTGTTAGGAACCCATTGTTGAGAGCACATTTCAATCAATTCACTAAAGTTCCGAAGGAGAAATCACAAGAATCTTGCTGCATCATCTTAAACAACTTGGTTGACTTGGGGTGTCTTCATCTTTTATCACTTACATCTTTTGTTAAAACATCCGAGTTTGGTTACTCATTGTGTGATTGTTTGTGTTGATTGTTTGCATCGTCAAGGTTGTCCGTTGCATGTGGAGTTGTTTTCGTCTGTCCGAACCATCTCCTCAAGTCAAGTCCTTCTTCACGTTCTATTCGAATCCTCTCTTCGAGTCCGCCATGGCATCATTCAATCCTCCCCGTTCCCAAGAGGACTCTCTTCCTCAAGGGCTCCTTGAAAACCCTCCTAGGGTTATCACCTTTTCTTCTGGAGAGGGGACTACCCCTCTTCCATCCTCCACTTCTATAGAAGGTGGTCAAGCTACCCCTTCTCTCTCCACTCCTTCCGCGGGCTCCATTCTTCAGATGATGGCCCAATTTGATCCGACCCAACTTCAAGTTCTTTATCAGGCCATGCAAGGGTCCAACACATCTCCTTCTAAATCCAACCCTCCTATCGATCCATTTAGAATTAGTGGGCCCTCTGTCCAGCCCACTCCGATTGATCTCACCCCGGTCCAACCCCGGACCATCACTTTCACAGGCATGGAGACGGGCCAATCTTCCAACTCAGCCTATCAATCTTTTGATAAAGGGAAGTCACCAGTCCCTTCCCATGCTCAGGTGGATCATCATACATCGGGCCCGATAACTCCGCAAGTTCTCATGGGCCCTTCAGATTTCTTGCGCCCTCAGCAAGGGGTGGCTCAAGCCCATTCAAATCTGGGCCAGTCTCAGGCCCAATATCCTTCTTATGGGCCCCCATCTCTACTGTTTATCCCTCCACTCCTGCCTATGGGCTTCCACCTTATGCCACAATCGTTCCATCTGCTCCTCAAATTCAATCAGCGTCCTTCACTACCCCTGCTCCCTCCCGAGAGCAGGACTTGCTTGATAAATGGGCCACCATGCAGCAACAACTTGATTTCCTCCAGAAGAGGGTTGGCCCACAATCCTTGGCAGATGTTCCTGTCCCGAGCTTTCAGAACATTCGGTTCCCTCCACAATCAGAGCTCCCCAGCTATCGCAAGTACGACGGGAACGGCAATCCCTTCATTCATGTGAGGGATTTTCTATATGAGTCGGCGCAGTTCCAATATGATGATCGCCTTATGGCGTACTTATTCCGCCGATCTTTGGATGATGTTGCTCTGGAGTGGTTTTACTCTCTGCCATTAGAGGAGGCTGAAAGTTTCAAGGTAGTAAAGGACAAATTTATCCAGCGGTTCCAAGACAGGGTTGGCCCGGAATACTCATTTACAGATCTAGTAGCCGAGAAGATGAAGCCAGATGAGGAGTTCGCCAGTTATGCAGACAGGTGGAGACAGATGGCTGCTAGAGTGCCTGGCCACATTCCGGAGGAAGAGAAGGTCAAGCTACTCATTTCAAATGCTACCCCGACCTTCAAGAACATCCTGGTAATGAATGATATAGCTAACATGCATCAACTCTACAGCCGGGCGCGCTTCATACAAACCCAGTTCAAGGATTCTCCCATACACGCCATATTTGAAAACCAAAAGCCCAAATATCACAAGAAACCACAAGGGCCGGTTACCGAGGGGGTCCAGACAAACGAACAGGTACAAGCCGTTGCCTTTCCATTCCAAGCCGCACCATTCCGCTTCCCCCCAAACCCCCGCACTCCACAAAATCCCGCTTCACAGCACTTTCAAGCCGCTCCGCAAAACCCTCCGCCTACCTTCACCACTCCACAAAATGCCTTCATCGCTCCACAACAACCCCCACCACCTCCACAATACCACAATGTCCCTCCACCCAACGGCTATAACAACAATCCGAACAACAAGCGCCCGGCTCCCAAGAGGGCACAATATCCTCCACTACCAGAGACCCTCACGGATATCTTCTCGGCTCTTATGTCGGTGAATGCAATTCAACTTCCTCCGGAACGGCCTAACTGGAACCCAGCCGTTGATCAGACGAAATATTGCATGTTCCATAGGCAGCCAGGCCACACTATCGAAGGATGTTATCAGTTCCGGGATCTGGTATACGATGTCCATGAAGGGCAGAGAATCGATTAGGCCGAGATGCATCGGGCCATTGTTGAAATCAAAGAGAAAAGAAGGTAGCCGCCAAGGTAGCAAGTGCAGCAGCATCCAGCACCGCAGCCGCAGCAGCCACTACCACAACAGCAACCACAACAGGCTCAGGATCTGGGCATCCATCAAGATCCGATGCCAAGTCATCTGCCTACTCTACAGCAACAGCAGCCGCCGGCACCGGCACAAGTGAACGTAGTTCAACCCCCGGCCCCTAGTGCCGAGTGGTCTTTTGATGACGATGGCGCCACACCGCAAGTCATGGCCCTCCACCACAACCACCGCAATCCTCTTACCCCCTCCTACGTCCTTCCCTCACACCCAATACCCTCTTCACTTATCCTCCCATTTACACCCGCTCCAACAAATTTACTACCACCCACCACTCCGTCATACCCTTCGCCACTTGCCTCTGCTACCATCATCATGCCATCGCCTAACCTATCACCTGTCTTGACACCTCCACCAACACTCCCTCCATCCGTACCATCCACCATCACCATCCCTCCTTCCATCAATCCTTCACCCATCATCCGCTCACCACCACTCACCACCATCACCAACCTTACACCCCACCAAATCATCTCCCCCACATAGCCTACACCGCTCATCCACCCCGCAGGGCCCATCATGCTGTCCACTGATGCCGCGGCCGCTTCAAGTTGTGCTTTATGAAGCGGGAAGATGTTCCATCGGAACTACCCTACTAATTCCAATCCCCAGTCCTCTCAGCCAACATCCGAGCAAGAAGAAGCCGAACCTCTATCGGGTACTCAGTATGACTTATTGCATCATCTGGACCGAGTACCCGCCAAGATATCTGTTCTGGAGCTCATTAAAAGGTCTACCCTTCACCAGGATGCATTAAGGGACTTCTTACAAAAGTTGATGGTTAGCGAGGATATGGAAGTCGACAGCTTACCAATGGCACTAGCAACTATCTCCAAAGGGCCGACGATTACATTTTCAAAAACCGAGCTAGCACCTCTGGAAGCACGGTAGATGCCGCTCTGCATTACAATCACTCTGAACAAAGTCAGCATCGAAGCAGCGCTGGTTGACACAGGGGCTTCAATCAATGTATGCCCACTCAGCACTCTACGAGCTTGCAACATATCCGAAGAGTTATTACGACCTACCCCGACCACTATAGCAGCATATGACAACTCAAGGCGAGCATGTCACAGGGTGGTCACTATCCAAGCAGAGCTCAGACCCCTTACAATGGCCGTGGAATTCTATGTACTAGACATCGACCCTATGTTCAAGGCTATCTTGGGTCGTCCATGGCTGGATACGCTCGGTGCCGTGCCCTCCACCGCACATCAGTGCGTCAAATTCCCTTTCCAAGGGAGGGTCGTCAAAGTCAAAAGCCTATCTACAGTGCAATCGGTTAAGGCTATTTCAGAACAGATTCTTCCTACACTTTGGCTAAGCAGCCGACCCATCATATCAGTGCTGGATTTAAACTTCCCTTGGGCTTACACACCTCCTAGGCCCATCACTACTCCAGTTAACATCAAGACGAAGCCCCAGATCCGAGACTCAAAAGGCTGGAACATTATACTGAAACTGGGCTACCAACCAGGGAGAGGCCTCGGTGCACAATTACAAGGAATGACCAAGCCCATACCCAAGGGAAGAAAGATGGGCATGAGAGGTCTTGGCTACAAAGAAACCGCATTATCTATGATGGGTGATTCTGGGCCACTCACCTGGGACTACCGTCAGCACTTTGTCCGAGGGCCTCTCCAGCCCGGCACGTTAGCTCTGCAGCCAACTCTGTTAAAGAGAAATACAATATATCCGATTGCCAGTCCTCCGCCAGCACTAAAAAGGCCAGAACATGATATGCTTGATTATGGTCAAGCCTTTCAGGGGTTGTTTCATGAAGAAGACTGCCAAAAGAAGCAAGAGGTTCGGCTCATGCAATGGAGACCGAAGAAGCGGCCAGACGATGATCCACGGGAGTAGGGGAGCTCACCGATTGTCTTTTCTTGGTCTCCCCCTCGCTTTCAATCTCTCCTCCAGCAACGGGAGTTCTTACCCCATCTTCCTCCTATCATGGTAAATCCATCCTTCGTTGATCCGCCCGAGATTCTATTTGTTACTTGCGCTTGCGGGCACTGCCCGCCCATTGATCTATCCACTCTAATCACTCCTCCTCCTCCCAACGCCCAACTCCACGAGATGTGGTTCTCATCTTTCGATCCCTTCTTTGACTGCATCTTCCCTGAGCTATTCCCTATGCAGCTCCCGCCTCCTCCATCTTGCTGTATAGTCTCTGCTGATCTCCAAAAAAAAATGTCAAATTCAAAATGGAGATTTCAGTGGAAGATTATGCTACCCTGTCTCCATCCTCATCCCAGGGGCACGAGTCCCCTGCTCCTTCCCTTCCACTAGGTCTCCTTTCTCCTAGATTAGGATTAGTGTCTATCGAGTATAGGGAAGTGGAATTAGTTAGATCTAAAGAAGTAGGGTCTTGTTCTAGGTCATCCAACCCTTCCTCCTATGAGCCGCGCCCGCTTGCGCGTCCTCCCAAATCTGTTCCTGATAGGTTCTTGCAAGACCTAGCTCAGCGCTGTCATGCCCTTTTAAAATGTCCAGAATTTGTTGCTACGGCAATTACGATTGAGGATGAAGAAGAAATAGAAGGGGCGTGGGGCGATGACGGACTCGACGTCTATGAAATCCTGGGTGAAAAAGATCCGGTTAATGAGGACAGCGACGTAGATGACACTGCTGATCTGTACGCGCAAGGACTTAAGAAATTCGACGAGCCGTCATCAGCAGTGGATGAACCTACGAAAGAAATCAATCTGGGAACCGAAGAAGACCCCAGGCCCATCATCATTGCTGCTAATCTCCCTCCACAAGTAGAAGAAGATTTGATCAAAGTTCTAAGGGAGTATAGCGATTCCTTCGCCTGGTCTTATGAGGACATGCCAGGTCTTGACCCCTCCTTAGTAGAACATCGACTCGTGCTTAAACCAGGGGCAACACCGGTGAAACAACGGTCAAGAAGATTTCACCCCCACATGGCCTTAAGAATTAAGGAAGAAGTTGATAAGTTATATAAGGCCAGATTCATTAGAGTTGTCCTATAT
Source organism: Amorphophallus konjac (assembly GCA_022559845.1). Lineage (NCBI taxonomy): Eukaryota > Viridiplantae > Streptophyta > Magnoliopsida > Alismatales > Araceae > Amorphophallus > Amorphophallus konjac. The sequence continues at coordinate 176,758,676 of CM040120.1, read as the reverse complement.
CCTCAGTGGGTGGCAAACATAGTCCCTGTCATCAAGAAGGATGGAAAGGTGCGTATTTGCATCGATTTCAGGGATCTCAGTAAAGCATGTCCCAAGGATGATTTCCCGCTGCCTCACATTGATGTCTTAGTCGAAAGTACCGCCGGGTACGAATCGTTGTCATTTATGGATGGTTACTCAGGATATAATCAAATCCGTCTCACTCCAGAAGATCAAGAGAAAACTTCCTTCACCACGCCCTGGGGCACGTACTGTTATGTGGTTATGCCATTTGGTCTGAAGAACGCGGGCGCCACCTATCAAAGGGCGATGATGGCCATCTTCCATGACATGATGCATATCTATATGGAAGCTTACGTGGATGACATTTTGGTGAAGTCAAGAACCAAAGAAGAACACCCGTCTATTCTGGCTAGGGTGCTGCAAAGAGCCAGGGAGTACAAGCTTAACATGAATTCGAAGAAGTGTGTATTCGGAGTCTCCTTAGGGAAGCTGCTAGGCTTTATAGTGAGTAAACGGGGGATCCGGATTGATCCTAACAAAGCACAGGCCGTCATGGATATGCCTCCGTCTAAGAACATTACGGAACTTCGAGGATTGATTGGTAGATTACAATTCATCAGAAGATTCATATCCCAACATTCTCAAAGGTGCCGTCCATTTTATGAATTGCTTAAGGCGGGGGTTAAGTTTGAATGGAATGAAGATTGTCAAAAGGCCTACGAGGACTTGAAGGAATATTTATCCAATCCCCCGGTTTTGCAACCTCCTGTCCCTGGGAAACCCCTAATCCTATATATCTCGGTCATTGAGGACTCCCTAGGGGCGGTCTTAGCACAAGTGGATGATGAAGGAAAAGAGCGGACTGCGTATTACCTCTCTCGGTTGTTTAATCCAACTGAATCCAGATACACCTCTATGGAGAAGACTTGTGCCGCCTTAGTGTGGGTAGCTCAGAAGCTTAAACTCTATTTTCTTGCCCACCCAGTTAGGTTGATCTCTAGAATGGACCCGATTCGCTATCTCTTAGAAAAGCCCGTCCTTTCTAGTAGGTTAGCTCGCTGGCAGAGCTTCCTCTCTCAATTCGACATCACCTTTGTTGTTCAGAAGGCGGTCAAAAGATATGCCATTGCTGAGCATCTCGCTCATCTCCCCATTCCTCACACCGATTCCATCCAGGACGATTTCCCTGATGAGCATCTTTCTGTTATCTCTCATCACCTCTTCTGGTCTCTGCACTTCGACGGTGCACTTAATTCTCAAGGCCAAGGGATCGGTGCTGTTCTGCTTACTCCGGAGGGGGTGACCATTCTCTTTGCTTATCAACTTCGATTTCCTGCCACCAACAACATCGCCGAGTATGAGGCTCTCCTGGCTGGACTAAAGCATGCCTACCTCTTAGGTGCGGGTTATTTAAACATTATAGGAGATTCTCAGCTCGTCCTACGGCAAGTTCTGACCACTTACCGTACTCGTGACCCCAAGCTCAAGCCTTATCAAGATCTGGTCACGCTCCTTGCCAGGCAATTCCGTAAGCTGATCTATATCCATACTCCCCGTTCTCAGAACATTCTAGCTGATGCTCTGGCATCCCTTGCTTCTTCCCTATCTTTCCCTCTTAGTCAGAGCACTGAGACTATCATCGTTCAGAGATTAGACGCACCCTCTCTTCAAGATCCTTGGTACATCAATCTTAGGAAATCTGTAGAGGCAAGAGCTGAGAAGGAAGATCTTAAGGAAGTATCTTTAACAGAGCTAGAAGAGATCCTGGACGAAGAAGAGTTACCTTGGTATCATGAAATCGAGTTGTTTTGTAAGGAGGGATTATTCCCAGAAGGGGCAACTGCTGAGCAACGTAAGTCAATCAGAAGAGCCGCCGCAAGGTACACCGTTGTTGCAGGAGAACTGTACAGGCGCGCTACTAATGGGATGCTCATGAGATGCTTAGATGATGTTGAAGCTTGGAAGGTGGCTGAAGCAGCCCATTCTAGTGAGTGTGGGGGTCATGTCAATGGCCAGGCTCTAGCGAAGAAGATCCTAAGGTAGGGCTACTATTGGCCCACTCTAGAGGAAGATTGCTCCCTCTATGTCCGAAGGTGTCTTAAGTGCCAACTCCATGCTGATAAAATTCATTCTCCAGCTTCGTCTCTCCATCCTATGACCGCTCCTTGGCCATTTTCTATGTGGGCCTTTGACGTTGTCGGCCCGCTCGGTGATCCTAATTCCCAGATCAAGCAAAAATCCTTTATCCTCACCGCCACTGAGTACTTCACCAAGTGGGCCGAAGCCGAGGCGTATGCAGAGATCAAAGCTACAACGGTGTGCCGCTTTATTATGAAGAATATCATCTCACGGTTCGGAGTGCCAAGCAGCATCATCACCGACAACGGATCCTAGTTCGTTTCCCAAGAGCTCAATGGCCTATGTAAGAAGTTCAATATTGCATTGCATCATTCATCTCCATATTATCCTCAAGGCAACGGCCAAGCCAAGGCCACTAATAAAACCCTTCTTAAAATCATCAAGAAAACATGTGAAGCTCATAAGTTTTCTGATTGGCCAGAAAGATTAGTGGAAGCTCTGTGGGCTTACTGCACCTCCGTCCGTACCCCTATGGGACAAACTCCCTATTCTCTTACCTACGGGATGGAGGTGGTGCTCCCATATGAGATCCTGATCCCTTCCCTTAGAGTGCAGCTTGATAAGGAACTTAATCTCGATGAACGTCGAGAGGCGTTGCTAGTTCAGTTGGAACTCTTAGATGAGAAGAGGATGAATGCGGCCGATCATGTATCCGTTTATCAGAAGAGGGTTTCGCGTTATTTTCAAAAGAAGGTAATCGAACGTAAGTTTCAAAAAGGTGATATGGTTTTGAAACGAAAATTCATTCGGTCTGCAGGTCCTAGGTCTAAATTACAACCTAATTGGGAAGGGCCGTTTGTCGTAAAAGAAGCTTATCCAGGAAATACTTATCGTTTAGTAAACGCGGAAGGTGAGGAGCTCTCTCACCCGTGGAATGGGTTGTATCTTAAGCGTTTCTTTCCTTAGAGTCTAACCATGTGCTACCCCGGCAGCAAGATGTTCCTCCTTTCACTAAAGGAGTCCTGAGTGAGGCAATCACACACTACACGACGTCCCTGGCCAGGTTTTCCACGTTGAGAAAGGACAACGTTTCTCCTTGGCCATGCTTTGGGGGAAAGTCGAGGTCCCTGTCCGTTTCTTCCTTCAGCTAAAACCAGGGGCAAGAGGTGAATAAGGAGGCGATAACCGATCCAAACACCCTCACGAGAGGAGGTCTCAAATAGGGGCAGTCTGTTATGACCTGACGCCACAAGAAACAAAAGAGACAGCGAAGGGGCAATCTCTATGACAAAATCAAAAGCATCACCTCAAAGTCGATATAGTATGAATTATGAATTCCAAAGCTCCAGAAAGGCAAAGCAAGAAAAGCTAGGCATGACAGGAGTGGCAGTACAGTTCCCCGCGGGACGTTATGAGCCCGGTCGCGTGCATGCCTAGGGTGGATTAAGGTTCGATGACGGACTCAAAGCCCCGGCACAACAGACCAAATCTCTAATGGGTTATACAGAAAGGAAATCAAGTCCTAACAACTTCTATATCTGGCCTAAAGCTTACCCCCCCTCGTATTCTATTTTTCTTTTAGGACCAATATTAGTACCCTGGGTATGGCCCTGGCAGAAACACCGTCATGACAATTGGACCTTGTCCAGGGGCCGTCACCTTCTCTCACACCCACCCCCAGACTCGATATCAACAAGGAAGGGCTCACGCTGCTGGGGAAGCACTGGTTTTCCAAAATCTAAAAAAAAATCAAATATTTTCCAAAATCCAAACAAATTAAATATTTTCCAAAATTCAAAAAAAAATCAAATATTTCTAAAATTAAAAAAAATTGAAATATTTCCAAAATCCAAAAACATCAAATATTTCCAAAACCCAAACAAATCAAATATTTTCAAAGTCTCACAAAAATCAGATATTCTCCAAAAACCCCCGAAAAACACCATCATATGCATTGCATGCATTGCATTAATTTTTATTATGTTTTCCGCCTATTTAACAAGGCTCCACCCCTTAACCAACTATTAAGAAATGGTCATTATCTAACTTGCTTCAAGGCAAGGGGTTGAGTCTAAGAACAGATCTAACTTGTTTCATGTTTAAAGTGTGCGCAGAACACAGGATCAAGATCAAAGCGAGAGGCTCACAATTATGCAGATTCAAAGGCTGTAACGTGTCATCACCAGGCCGCTACAGTCATCTAATGGTCATATCCTTACCATCATTCCTCTTCTTGCATAAGCTTTCTTTTTTTTTTCAGCAGCCATCATTCTAACGGCCAGGGTTATGACCGTTACTTACTCTAACGGCCTGAGTCTTGACCGTTACATCCCTCAGAGAACAGGGTTCTTCGTGCTTCCATTCTGACGGCCTATCGTTAGACCGTCGTTTCTTTATAGCGGCCCAGTGCACATCTATTACATACTCCAGAGGCTCTGCTTGTTCACATCATTCCAGACGATCAAGCCACAAAACTCTTGCTCATTCAACTGAGACAATCTCATCTCATTCGATCAGGCTTAATGAAAAAAATGAATTCACAAAATTCCAACTTTTTGTCATACAACCAACATCTCTCATAAATAAAAAAATATAAATCAAGCTACATTAAGTTTTTCATCTGCAAGAGGGCGGATCTTCCTCAACTCTTTCACGTAGCCTCGACGTGCTTCGTCGTTCTCTTCAACTTCTTCTTGCCATGGGCGCACTTTACTGATCTCCCACATGGTCAGCGCATTCCGGATCGCTCTTTCATCCTCCTCGGTCCCCATCTTCCTAGATAGAAGGGGAGGGTAGTGTGATAGTGCAGGAGCTTGGGTTCTTGGAAGTCTGATCTAAAGATGGCACCGGTGCGGGTTGTAGATCGCCATTGTAGTGTTCCCCACTAGCTGGAGGTCCAGGCCTTGACGCCGCGGTATTTTAAGAGGAGTGCTTCGGAGGATTCCTGGTCGCATATTGAACTTGTCTATTGGCAAAGTGTTGAAGAAGAGGCACCATTCATCCCGAGTTTTCTTATCCGCCGTCTTGCATTCAACATGTGAAGAGTATCCAAATGCCCCTCCAATGAAGAAGAGAGGGTGGCTCCCGAAGATTCGGCTGGCTGAAGTTATGTCTTCCTTTGGTTGGAATTTGATTCTCACTCCCATCTAACACTCAAGAAGTATCATGGAGCCGAACAAAGGTCCTCCTAGGCAAGCTGAACTTAATCCTTCATAGAGGTATGAGAGGATCGCTTGAGAGATGGACGTTCCCCGCCACAACCCACTAATAATGCTGAGATTTTTTCTGTCTAAAAGGTGGTCGGTTGTGGTGAAAAGGAAGACTCCGTATAAGCACACCGCCACCACCTTGGCTATTGCTTTGTGTCTCTCCCACTTGTTTTTGTAATGGGACACTATCCATTGTGCCAACGGTATCAAATGAATGTGGTGTAGGCTGATCTTGGTCCTCACGTCCTTCGGATTATGGATAAAATCACTCAAGATCAAGGACGGGTCAATAGGCTCAACCGTGTAGCAAACCCGGTCTTCATCCCCCACCTTAGTCTTAGGAAGGGCTAGGTAGGTCTCTACCTCTTCTAATAGGACTGTCACTTCAAAGGAAGGGAAGATGAAGGTATGAGTTTGTGGATGCCATAGTTCTACAAGAGCTGAAATACTTGGCCAATCTAAAGATAATTTCTGGAAATTTTTGCCTAAGACCAAGAGAGGTTGAAGGTGCCATGCTTTAAGGATTGATGTGACTTCTATAGGGAGTGCCTTTACCATGGGAGCCACCCACTTCAAATTTGAATAGAATCTTGGGCCAGGAAGGGGCTTAAGAAGGGGAAGAAGAAGGAGTCATGAAAGGAATTGAAGTGTAAAAAATTCTGAACTTGGTTGGGTTATTGGGACTATCCACCCTTTGAGCATTAGAGCTTAGATGCTTGGGAATCGAGGTTAGCCGTTGAAGCTCTCCGTGTTCCTTTCTTGCAGCCTTAGGTCCGATGTAGACCTTCTCCTCCATAGCCATCACCTCAAAGCTTCTCTTCATCTTGATGTCTGCCTTTAGGAGTGGCCTTTCAGCCCTAGAGCAGAGGTTTCAGCAAAGCTACGATTTTTGGTTGAGTTTCCAAGTTTTAAAGGCTTGATTTTGGTTTTAAAAGGATAGGACTTGAGTTAGGAGGCCTTATCTTCAATCTAGATAAGTTCTAGTGGGAGATTAAGTGGATAAATCTCGGGTTTAGGCTCTCACGGCTCAATCCGTCTCGGAACACAACTCAGGCTCAAACGGTTCATCGTGGGACTGTCATTTGTCTCTGACGCACCAGAATGGGGCCGTCGCATTTCCTGTAGGTTCAAGTTCGCCCGATCCTATTCTGTGAAGTCTGACGGTCCAGCGTTTAACCGTCGTTCTTTCGTAACGCGTGAACCCTGAGCCGTTACACCCTCAGCCGTTCAGCTCCTTGGCTTCTGGGCTAAACATTTCCCGATGGTCTTGGTCAGGACCGTTGCTTCACCCCGACGCGTCTCCTTTGAGCCGTCGCATTTCCTGCTAGTTGCCCTGCACACCATCGCTCTGCCATGATCAACAGTCTAGCATTAGGCCGTTATTTGTCTTTGACGCGCCTTCCGTTGACCGTCACCTTTTCCTGCAGCCCCAGCTACAATTTGACCACTGTCATGGTTAACGGCCCTTATCTAGCGCGTTATTTGATTATGACGGTCTGAACCTGGACTGTTACATTCTCTGCTGCTGAATTGAGGCTATTCCTTCCTGCCCTTGCCTAGACCTGGCGGTCTTTCACATTTTACACCTCCTTCTCCACACATTCTCATGCACAACTGTTTTCATTTGTCACGTACATGCATTCCTACACATGCATTCATACACACATCTTACACATCCATCATCACATACAATCCTTCATTTGTTTTTGGCATTTCACAAACACACATTCCTGCACAAAATAACAAAAGACCAAAAAGAAATTTCATTTTTCACTCCATTTTTCTATATAAGTCATGTACAAGTGATAACAAAAGGCAAAGAAAAGAATATATATCACTCGGCCGGCTTATCTCCCGGGCCGCCATCACTATCTTTAGTACCCTCGGGCTGCCTGGCTGTTGGTCCCATGGCGCTGTGCTCACCCTCTAGCTGTCGTCTCTGGTCCGCCTCCTCGTTCCTCCGATGGCCGGAAGAACTGGTAAAATACCCGCGAACTCCGCTGATAGGGGCCACGCTCTGGCTCCGGCTGCTCGTCCCCGACCTCTTCCCTAGAAGCCGGAGTGCATCCTTCAAGGCCCCAATCGCGCCCTTCATCTCAAAGGTCTGCACTCGGAACTGATCTCGCTCTCCTCTTACACGTGCGATGTCAGCCCTGAGTCGCTCCATCTCTCCGTCGTCCGGGCGTCGCGGGGTCTCCGCTCGCAATCTGGCCATCTCCGCCCGCACAAGCTCTATTTCTGCTCGGGCTCTCTCCATCTCGGCCCGACTCCTCTCTATCTCCGCCTGGAGACGCTCTGCCTCCGACCGAGCCTGCCTCGCCTCGGCCACTACTGCGGCTACCTCTCTCGCCTGTAGATTGCATTTCATATAGTCAATCATAAGGCATTTAATTGGCATCATCATGAGCATAAATATTTTAGCATCTTACCCGCTCTGCGAGGGTGGCCTCCACCTCCTCGGCCCGGGCAACCGCCCGAGCAAACTCGGCGTCCTGCTCTGCCCTACCTCCCGCAGGCTGAGAGGAAGACGATGGGGCATCCGGTCTAGCTCGTTGGGCTCTTTCGGCCCGCTGCATTTTCATGATTAATCACATTAAGCATTTCATAAGCATAATCATTTAAGTTTAAGTTTAGAGTCTCACTAGGAGCTCCATAGCGGTCCGGTACTCGTCCCGCTGCTGGATGGTGGAGTGAAGTAATCCCTCCAGCTCGGCTATCTGTCCCTCAGGGTCTAGCTGCATTTAGAAAACATGTGAGTCATTTACATATAGCATTGCATTTTTTTGCATATAAAGAGGTTCAAGGTTTAGAGTTGCATACCGGTCATCGGGTACCTCGGTACACCCGGTCACCGTAGAGTCGAGCGAAGGCCTTCAGATATGCCTCGTCGCTCTCATCTCGCTCCTTCACCGCTCGGCCCCGCTTGTTCTAGTCGTGGACGTACTTCGCCTTCCGAGCGCACCAATCCACGTTGCCACTGATGCCCCTTGCCGACTTGCCTGGGTGGTCATCACTGTGGCGTGGAAAGGTCACCTCGGGCTGGTGTAGTCCCCGAGTCCGCAGGATCAGCCTGTAGTGCAGAGGCTCGATGATGTGAATGTAATGCAGCCATATGTCTCGCCCCCTATACGACAAGGCCGCCTCTACCTACGGCTGTCCCGTGTAAACCTCGCCGCGGTACGGGGTCCATCTCACCTAGAAACATTAAGTCCATTCATCAGCATATAAGCTCATCATGTAGAAGCATTTAAAGGCGTGTAGAAGCATTTAAAAGCATGTAGAAATCATTTCGAGTTCTGGACTTACCGACGTGTGTGGGTAGGAGTCCAGGTCGTCCTGGATCGTCCTGGTCAGTCTGATGATCGACCCTGTGTCCCTCGCTACCGTCCATCGCCTCGCGATCGGGATGCGGCCGGGGTGGAGTAGTGTGCCTCTCCCGATGCCCGGGAGATACATGTAGCTCCAGATCTGCATTTTAGAAATCAAGTCAGTCAAATTGCATAATCATGGCATAAACGTTTTTTGCATAATATAAAAAGCATTTAAATTGCACTCACCTGCAGAAAAGGCGAGAAGCCGCCCAGCATCATCTGTCAATCCGTCGTGCTGAGGGACTCGAACAGGAACGCGAGCACTGCTGCTCCCCATGCATATCTCCCGACTCTGTGCAAGTTTTCTATCATCGGAAGCAGTCTACAGCTGATGACGCCCGCTCGAGTCGCGAAGAGGAGCTTCTCGAATAGCAGCATCAGGAAGCGTCGCAATACTTTATCTCCCTCAAGTCCTGCCTCCGCCGCCACGTGAGGGCGCACCTGGTCTATCACTCTGCCCAGATGCTCCTCGGGTAGCTCTCCTACGGCGATCGCTGCTCCTCTCAACCCCAAGCTCTCCTGCAGTACTGATCTCGAGAGTTGAGATGAGGACTGTCCCGGCCTGATCAGATCCAGTCCGAGCAGCTGCTGTGCCATCTCCCGGTAGTCGCCGTACGTCCATCCTGTCACTGCAGCTCCGTGGACTCTCAATCCCGTAATCCTCGCTATGTCTTCTAGTGTGGGGATCATGTGGCCCCACGGGAAGATGAAGGCTCTGCTGATTGGGTCCCACCTCTCGTGCAACGCGTACAGCAAGGGTGTGTCCATCCGGATCACCTCGATGCTGAGCACCTCGGTGAATCCCATCCCGGCCAGTCTCTCCCTCTGGTAATCGGGCAATGCCTGGTACACTGCCCAGATCTGCAGCCAGGAGATCCGCGTTCTTCGCTTTCCCTGCATTCATGTAGATCATTGGTTAGGATTGCATCATAAAATCATTGCATAAAATGAAAACAAAACAAAAATTCAGAAATTAGAAAACCTAAAAACAAGTTTGGGTCTCTGGTAGATGTAACGGCCCTGGGGTAGGGCGTTACTTGGCTCTGACGCACTCAGGGTGGCGCGTCAGGCAGGTGACGGTCTCTGACAGGACCGTCACATTGTCTGCTATTGGGTTTTTTTTTTCCTTGCATTTCCCGTGATCTCTCACCTTGGCCAAATGGCCTACAAGCAATCCTAATGGGTTTGTGGACCCATTTCTACCCTCAATCCTACATGCATCCATAATAAAAACATAAAAAATCAAAAATTGAAATTAGGGCGAGGGGACCTACCTCATGGTCCATGCCCCTTCTCCTCTTCTTTGCTGGCTCCTTGGGTTCCTCTTCACCCAAGGGAGCTTCTTCTTGCTCCTCTGCAGCCGTGGGAGCTTCCTCTTCCTCCCTTGGATCTCTTCTCGCCGTTTGCTCTTCTTCCACCGGCGGGACGGCCTCCCGTTCTAGCCGGCGGTGGAACCGCCGTATTGCCTTCCTCTTTCCTCTCTCCCTCTTCTGTGGAGGCGGCTGGGATGGCTCGTCGTCGGCCATTGGAGCGGTGGGGTTGGTGGTTGCCGGAGGGTTTCTCGGTTGAGGGTTTTTGGGGTGTTGAATGTTGAATGAATGGGCCGTGACCGTTCGGGTTTTATTTTTTGAACGCTCAGGAAATGTGATGGTCTATCGACCGACCGTTACATCCTTCTGACGCGTTTGTCTTCGACCGTTACATGTGTTGGCCCTGTTTTCTTTAAGAATGTGAACCGCCTGGTTTTTGACGGCCCAGTGTTGGTCCGTTATTTCGTGTGACGCCCTTACACTAGACCGTTACAAACTTGCAAGTTTCTTGATGAATTAAATGGTCTAATTAATGTTAAAATGGTTCCATTTTCTTCCATGTTGTTCATTATTGATGCCTCTCGCACGTACAAATGGTTATGCCTTAATTCGTGTTCATATTTGTTATTGGCTAACCTCTTTCCATGAAGGAATTTATGAACAAAGTCACGCTCTGCCGTTCGTCAAGCAGGTAAGTCAGGTATTGTATCTCTTTCCCTTATCCCTATAATGCATTACTATATGTTATTTATGATATATTATCTCGAGAACCGGCTGGTCATTCATGTGTTCCGGGATCTGATGTTCCCCTTAAACAAAAATGATGATGATCTAAGTTCACATGTTTAATCGTTGGATAGACCGTTAGGTTGGAAAAATTTGGGGACGATGGTTCTGTCTTGCACGCCGTGGTTGCAGATGGTGTCCTGACCCTGGTTTCTCCAGCTTAGCAATATTATTCTCGAGTATCTTGATATTTCATCTTTCTTTGTATTTGTTTTAAAGATTTCTTTTTCTTTAGCCCAGCATGCATCATACGCATCTTTTGAGCGTTCATGTGCTTCATCTGTTCAAGGTATCTCGATGATGGTGAATAGCTGTGTTCTTGATCTCGAATGAGGAGAATTATTCCACTCCGAATTAGAGGGTTTCCTTCGATCTCTCGCTTGATTTGGTTGGCTGAAGATTCCTGTATGGAGTTTAGTCAGTTCTCTTTCCTTTCCGTTGCCTCCGGCGGCTAGCCATGTTTCCTTTCCTTAGTTGTTAGTTCCTCCACACATGCGTCCTTTGGTTGGCTATTTCCTTGTGATCAGTTCGAAGTTTTTCCAAAAAATTCCTATCGCTTGTTGGTAAAGAACGGGTGTCGTTTTACCTTAACGCCCACTTTTTGATCCACTCCACTTCGTTTCCGCTTCATCTCCATGTTCCATTTTACTTTCGCTTCACCTCCGCTCGCTCCCCTGCAAAGAGGACGTTAAGGAGGGGCATCTGTTGACACCCGTTTTATGACTAATAAGTCGAGTCATCTCTTTATTCATTATATATGATGCTCCGAGTTGTTCACTCTTCATCGAGTCTCTTTGTTTAGTTGAAGATCATTTCTTGGGTCTTGACTCCTTGATCGGATGTGGCTCTTTGTGGCATTTCATTTTGACTAAAGCTTAGCAAAACCTTCATTCCTTCTTTTGAACTCATTGTTAATAACGGTCTGTCCCAGGCGCGTTTCTTCCTTCTAACGGATGGGTCCTGGGCCGTTGCTCCTTGAAGAGTTCTGAAGCTTGAGGTCTTGTTCCAAAGCTTATCATTTGGCCTATATGTAGAATATAACGGTCTGCCGTGCAGCCGTTGTTTCATTCTGACGCCCTATGCCTTGGCCGTTGCTTTCTTTACAGAGTCCTATTGTTTTGATCTTCTTCCTGTTGATCTTATCTCTTTGGGATAAGGTTGAAAGTAACGGATGTTCCTTGATGCGTTATTTCACTGTGGCGGTCTGTCGTGCAGCCGTTACTTCCTTCAGAGAGTCCTAGCAGTTCAGGCCTTTTCTCTGCTACTCGTGGTCGAGATAAGAACTTGGATTGACGATATCTCTTCCAAATCTGATCCTCAGGACCTTCTGTTTGATTCTATGGACTCTTGGTGATATTATCTTCAAGGATTTGTTAAGAGTTATCCCTTTATCTTGCTGGATTTTCCTCTGCTCGACCTGAGGGTTTGAGGGTCTATAAATAGAACCCTTGACTTCATGGTCCAAGGGAGGAAATTCTGGAGTTTGCGTCGAAGTGCTGCCGCATTTTAGAGTCACGTTTGATCAAGGAGAAGTGCTTCTCACGTTCGTTTGCTGCCTGGTGAAGGGAGTATCTGTTCCTCTTGGTTCCAAAGTTCATATTTGCATATTGAATTCCTTTTCCATCTCCCTTTCATCATAAGCATTATTTCTCTCCTTTCTCCACGTTTTTCACTGGTTTTCATCATCTAAACATCCTCCCAATCTTTTAAAAAGCCCAGAGGGGTTAAAAAACCAAAACCTCCTGTATTTCCCTTTCCTTTTGATGATATTGTGTTTATTGAAGAATTGATGCTATATTGTCTAAAGGGCTAATTTGGGTTGTTTTCTCTTGCTTTCCACGTCTTTGGCAGGTTTACAGGTCCACCAGCACGAGGCCCAAGTCTTCTAGCCGGCTGGAAGAGTTGGAGTTAAAAGGATTCACGCTTTGCTACTGCAAGTTATTTGACGGTCCTGTGCAGGCGCGTCAGATTCTTCCAGCGGTCTATCGAGCGACCGTCACTTCCAAGTGACGCACAGGGTTCTGACCGTTACATCAAGCTAACCTGCAGGTTTCTTTGATCTTTCCTCTCCCGTGGGCGGGTGCTTCATCCACCTATTTCCAAGGTATTTTCAGTTCTTTGGCTTGTTTTTACTTTGGTGGCGATCACATCTTTCTTAAGTATTGGGCATTAGCTTTCTCTTTCGCATCTCACATTTTTTATTTCCTTGCTTGTTCCACCCCTTGCGGTGTGTTTCTATTTACTCCTTGCTCCACGCCCCGGCGTGTGTTTTTCCTTTATTCCTTAGTTTAGTTTGGTTGAGATAGCATGCTCATGCTACAGCTTGCTTTGGTTGCCTAGGTTCATGATCACATGTTCATAGGTTGAGTGCATATCTTTGATTATTTGCTTGTCATCTTGCTACATATCATCATTAAGACCCCAAGGAAAAGAAGATAGAGAAGCAAAATAAAATCAACAACTACAGAAGGAGATTCTTCTTAAGGATTTACTCTGATAGCAAGCTTAATGACAGATAGAAGATCCTTCAAAAAGGTTCAAGACAAATCAAATATAAGGTGAACCACAAATAGATATCAGCCATTGTGATTTGGTTCAAGTAGAGAGTGTTGCAAGAGTGGAGAGCATCAACTAGAGCAGGTATGGATAGAGAACACTCCCCCTGAGGATTTGCATTGAGCTTAGACTGGAATGGGTATGCTAAGACAACAGGAGATTTTTATCAGAGATTACAAGGCTGGACATGCTCCTCCTAAGAGCACACTATCTATGCATGATGACAACAACAGTGAGCAATGATGCAGATGGGATTAGATGTTGACTCCCCCTCAACACATGCATGGGTTGGCAGTGGAAAGTGCAGCCTATAACATGAATGAATACTCAATGCAGTGGAGATGATGCCAATTGATTATGCATTATTGTGACCCTTTAACATGATATGCATTGGAGTGTATGAGACAACAAGATGATGCAAGCACAAAATATTTACAATGCATTCTGAATAGAATTGCTAATATTTAAGCTCCCCCTTTTTGTTCATTGCTTATGGAGACAAGACACTCAACCAACGTGTTGAAACTCCACATGAGTGATGAGTTTAAATAAATATAGCCATGGCAGATATCATCAAAAGCAACGATCAAGTATTTCATATGGCTGATTAGCAAGAAGTAGACAACAACTCATCATCAAATTAATTCCAACAGAAGAACAGATTTCTCATGACTTATGCATCTGAAATAAATGATCTCTGGTACAAGGCGAAGGTATGGATTTGAGACCCTTCTCACGCATAGTGTGAGTTCCGGACAAGCTCGACTTGCCTTTCTACTCTACACCATTTGATATGCCAGAGGTCAGACAGGGTGTGAGCAAGAGGTCAAGCTTAGATGTTCATCTCACACCATGGGGGATGTTTTAGCATTTTGGAAGCAAATTTAGTTTGCAGAATGTTATTGGCAACATAACAGACTTATGATGCACTATCTACATGGTTAGCCTAAACATGCAAGATGATAGAGATTAAAAGCATTTATGTATATACCAGTGCCTTGAGCTTTTATTTCATGATTATCCTCAGCTCAGCTCCAAGGCAATCCTACAGCCAAAATTCTCACTCGGAATGTTTAGGTACCCAAGCTTTCTTGGGTCCTACAGGGTTAGTGAGATTTTTAATCAAAGAGCTCCTTTTTAACAAGACATTCAAGTCATCCTTCCTCATTTTTTGACAGTCATATGCTTCATGTCCTACCGTCCCACAATAGGGGCAGCACAAAGAGGATTTCTCACTCCTCTCACAACCTAGTGTGACGAGTTTCTGAGGGTGACCATGAGTGTTTGATGCGGGACGGACCACGGACTCGACTCCAATTGAAATGCGATCCTTGGACTCTATGCAAACTCACGATCGTCCCTTAGCGAGGGAAGCGTCGGACGTGCACGGTTGAAAAACCGACAGTGAGCTAGGGTGGTCGGCTCACTTTTCGTGCCCGGATCGGGTCACGGGATGGTATCTCTCTCTCGCTCACAGCAGTGAATAATAATAAATAGCGAGCTAAGTTACCCTATCATGCTCTCTAGCAGCGGCATATAAAGCATATACGAACTAAGCAAAGTGCCGAGTAAGGAGCGAACACGATACCTCCACGCTCTCGGCGTGGGGAAGATGACCCCGTCCGAACTGATACTCCCAGAACAATTATTACACAAATATTACAGCAATGAATATGAGTGCCCACTCCACGCAGGGAGATAATGGGTGACACAATGGGACCCGGGAGTAGCGGGTTCGGGTTGACGGGCAGCTTCTTGTGGAGCTTCGACGACACGCATACTCATGACCGTGGGACCCACGTGCTGGTCTGTGGGGCCGCGTGGGACCGGGGTGGCACCACTGTGGTGGGGACGCCCGGAGGGGAACTCCCTGGGAAGGCGGCGCGCTGATTCACCGGCCGGAGGCCGGGCGGCTCCATTCTTCACTCGTCGGAGTGGCTGCCCACAGATCTGAACTGCTGTTTCAAACCCGCGCGTCCCGACAAAATCCACTGTTGCGGTCACTCCAAATGTCGGATCGACGCACAAGAGATACCGATGGAAAGCTGACTTGAAATCCTTCGATCTATGGCTAGAGAAAGAAATTGGAATTTTCCATTGATGGCCTTTGTCGAATTTTCAAGCTGCTGACTCACAGGATCTGAAAACTAAGGGCAGATTTGAGTTTTTCTGAGAGTTGGCGTTGACCGCGATGTAGACCTTCGATTCAGCTTTTGAGCCCTTCATGAACGTTGTAGAGGCCAAAGCGAGGAAAACGGGGATATATCTTATGAAATGTTTGGTGAAAGTTTCGATTTTTGGGGGATTTTATGCTGACTCGGGGTCGGATCTGGACAGCAGAAACAGAACTGAAGTTGGCGAAAAGACATAATTTCTAAAAATAGGTAGAGGGCTTTTGAAATTCAACGAAAGATTTTGGAGGATGGGGATGGTGGACAGATCCTCCAATAAATTTGGGGATTCCAAAAAAAAATCAAGAAGGGGGTCGAAAGGGGGAAGAACTAAGCTTCTGCTACACAGATCTGAAAAGGGACAGATCAGGAAGACAGAAAGACACAAAAATAGAAAAATATAAAAAGAAGGTGAAATGATTGGATAATTTTATGGGAGGTTGGGAATCAAGTGGGGAACTAACCCTGAAAATCTCAACTCCAGATGATGTCGGAGTTGGGAGTTAAAAATCCCGGAGTGAACCTCTATCCAGCAGAACAGAACCTTAGACAGCACTTCGGAAGCGGCTTCGTGGCGGCTCGATGGCGGCACGAACGGCGGCGGTGACACCAGAGATGAATCTAGAGATAGAGGGACTGAGATAGAAGGGGTTTTCATCCTAAAATCTTGAAGGAGGAGGGAGGAACCAGAGGGAGAGAGGAGGGGGCGCACCAAGCTCCAAGGTAATTCACAATATTTTATTCTTCATTAATTCATTCAAATGGAAAATACATGCTCTATATAATAAATGAAAAATGACTCAAAATACCCTCAGATCTAGAATTGGGAGGGGTATATAAGGTATAGAACTAATTAGTTCTAATGGCCTTTTTACAAAAATTAAAATGGGACAAAATAGGGGGGGGGCGCCCCCTTGACTAGGTGGGTGTGGTAGGTGGCCTACCCTTGACATTTTAAATCACTTGTCTCCCCCATGTGTCAATTGACTTGTCAAACCTTCTAGATGCCACCTTGGCCTTTGACCAGCCCCACATAGATGAGGTGGACCAATGAGATAGGAGTGGGGGCCCCCTTGCAGGTCCTATTGGCATTTTGCACATAAACCCACACAATCCTAAGGAAGAACAAATAGGCTCATAAAGCCTTACAATTGTGAATCTACTTCCCCCAGGATATAAAAATAAATAAAAAGATACAAATACAAAAATAAAATGTACATGCTCGGAGTTGATTCCCATCAATTCTCCCCGGGTGGGAAGAACTCGACTCCGTCGAGTAGGGGTACGGCTGCTCGAGTCGCTCCGGCGGATCCTTCACCGTGCCAGGTAACGCGGGTACGCCCCACTCCACGTGACCGTCACCTACTCATTCCGTATATACTCGATATGCACAAGCTACCGTGGGAACAAGGCCGGTGGTGGACACTCCGGGGTGGGGTCACTCTCAAAGGGAAGGGGGCGGCTCGAAGACTCACTAGGAATCACTGCTGGGTCCCTATAGGTGACTAGATCCGGGTATAGATGTAGAACTGATCCCATACTCATCGAGCGAGTCCACTCGCCTCTCACTCATAGGGGACTAACATCGACGAGCTTGCACATGACACATGCAGACTCCTAACAAACCACAAACCACACACAAATAAGCCACTCAAAAGAAACCACACAAAAAAAAACTGACTCATCCATGACCCTAGACTTAAGGTGGTGGTGACATCAACCCCACTAAGTGGCCGCATCCTGAGCATCGATAGACTCCTCTAGAGCTTCGTACTCATCAGCTATTTCCGGATCGGCCTCGTAGATGACAGACACAAGCCTAGAAGGCGAGGATTCTCCAACCCCTAGGGCTAGAGTGGAACGAGAGGGACACTGGTTGGTGACGTGGCCAAACCCATGACAGTGGAAACATTGCACCCATGACTTGCTGGTCTCTCCGATAAGAGGTCCCTTACCCTTATCCTCCCGACGGGCCGGGGGTGTAGGCAACAGGGGTGGAGCTGTAGGTGCCGTGGGCAATAGGGGTGGGGGTGCTGGTGCTTGAGGGCGGGCAATGGGTGCCGGGGGTTGGGATGGAGGTGGATCCCGGGGTGGGGGAGGACGAGGCCGTGGAGTGAAATGCTCCTGACGGGTGGGCTCCTAAGATCGAGCCATGGGGGCCCGCTGAGGTGGGCCTAAAGAGTGACGGGGCTTGGTACTACCAAGAGGGGTGGGGCCCGACCGATGGCTAGGCTCAAACTCTCCCTCAAATTGCTCCAACTTGAGAGCAAACTGATATGCTTCTTCCAACGTCTTGGCATTGCGGTGAAAAAGCTCATACTGGTAGTGGGGCCGCAAACCACGTCGAAAGCAGGAAACGAGCATGGTACTCTCCTCCGTGACACCACATCGTAGAAAGTACTCATCAAATTCAGTGATGTATTCCGAGACGGACCGGTCTCCCTAGCTAAGACTCTGCCACCTATCGATGAGTCGCTGACGGTACGTGGGAGGAATGTACTTTTGCCGAAGCTTAAGCTTCATTTCGGCCCATGTATCAATCGGGGGCTCTAGCCGCTAAAATAATAGGCTCTCTACATTCTTACAATAGGTTTATGTCTATCCCATGAGCTTCATGGTAGCAAATCGGATCCTTCGACGCTCCGACATATCATACCAATCGAAGTATCGGTCCATGCCGAACTCCCAATCTAAATAGACTTTTGGATCCAAAGACCCGTAAAAAATGGGAGGGTCCGCTCGCACGATCTTAAGGACCCTATCGTCCTCCTCATCTCTCTGTGGCTGGAGGCCACGACGGCGTTGACCATCCCCTCATAGGCATTATCGGGCCCATAGTCCTCGAGACCAAGGTCACGGTGCGGTAGTTCGGGAACCCGAGGAAGGGCGGGCAGAGGAGCCTGTGGTGGCGGAGGAGCATGTACGGGCGGATCTTGGGCCACAACGGTGGGCTGGGCCTGGGCTATGGGAAGGGCTTGGCCTTGGGCAGCCGCCTGAACGGGTGCGGGTGGGCCCTGGGCCACCCTAGGAGGGCCTCTATGTGACATCCTATCCAACCGTCCGACCAGACCATGGACGGATCTGTCGGATGACTCCATCTATTCCTCCATGGCGTTAAACCGACCATCTATACAGTCTGAGAAGCTCTTGAAGGCTGCCTCGGATTGGTCCATCCGGTCTACGAGGGCCATGATCGCCTCGCGCAAGGAATGAAGGTCTCTCGAGATGGTATCCCGTCGGTTGGCCATAGGGGCAGGGCGATGGTTTTGGGTACCTCACCGAGTGGGCATGCAACGACACATGAACTAGGAGACATCGACTAATGCAAGGATGATGCGCCTAGACTTAAACCAAGACTCGGTACGTGGCAGAGTTAATCAATCTGAAGATCACTCGGGCAAGTGTGCGGCCTTCCCGATAGGCGTAGCCTAACGTTCGGACAACACCTTTTTATATACCGAGTAAAGGGATGCAAATGCAACCTAGACCGACTTAGACGATGACTAGATGTAAATGACACTCTTTTTTTTTGATTTTTGACACCCTAGACTCAAACTTGGCTCTGATACCAAACTGATGTGGGACGGAGGACAGACTCGACTCCAATTGAAATGCGATCCTTGGACTCTATGCAAACTCGCGATCGTCCCTTAGCGAGGGAAGCGTCGGACGTGCACAGTTGAAAAACCGGCAGTGAGCTAGGGTGGTCGGCTCACTTTTCGTGCCCGGATCGGGTCACGGGACGGTATCTCTCTCTCGCTCACAGCAGTGAATAACAATAAATAGCGAGCTAAGTTACCCTATCATGCCCTCTAGAAGCGGCATATAAAGCATATACGAACTAAGCAAAGTGCCGAGTAAGGAGCGAACACGATACCTCCACGCTCTTGGCGTGGGGAAGACGACCTCGGCCGAACTGATACTTCCGGAACAATTATTACACAAATATTACAGCAATGAATATGAGTGCCCACTCCACGCAAGGAGGTAAAGGGCGACACAATAGGACTCGGGAGTTGCGGGTTTGGGTTGACGGGCAGCTTCTTGTGGAGCTTCGGTGGCACGCATACTCACGACCGTGGGACCCACGTGCTGGTCTGTGGGGTCGCGTGGGACCGGGGTGGCACCACTGTGGTGGGGACGCCCGGAGGGGCACTCCCTGGGAAGGCGGCGCGCTGATTTTCCGGCCGAAGGCCGGGCGGCTCCATTCTTCACTGGTCGGAGTGGCTGCCCACGGATCTGAACTGCTGTTTCAGACCCGCGCGTCCCGACGAAATCCGCTGCTGCGGTCACTCCCAACGTCGGATCGACGCACAAGAGATACCGATGGAAAGCTGACCTGAAATCCTTCGATATATGGCCAGAGAACGAAATTGGAGCTTCCCGTTGATGGCCTTTGTCCAATTTTCAAGCTGCTGACTCATAGGATCTGAAAACTCAGGGTAGATTTGAGTTTTCCTGAGAGTTGGCGTTGACCGTGATGTAGACCTTCGATTCAGCTTTTGAGCCCTTCATGAAAGTTGTAGAGGCCAAAGAGAAGAAAACGGGGATATATCTTGTCACGCCCCGAGCGCGGAAGGAACCCAGGAGAACGCGACGAGTTTATATCAATCATGTCAATCAGAGCAAGTAGAATTTCGACATCAAAATAGAGTGCGCAATAAGATGAGCTTTTGAAACATAATCAAACACTGATACCAGTGATAATAACAAACCCATAAATAAAGTCACATACTCCAATACTTAACAATACGAACCAGGCCCATGAGCCTTAACTATTACAACACATTGACATAACACCATATCCAACGACAAGACTCCTAAGAATAAACTAAGGACGACAAGACACGATAAGTGGTAGTAGCACGACGCTTACAGATTCTACGCTCGTCACTCTTTCTCCTACCCATCCGAGTCCGAGTCATGGTCCGTATTACCTGAAAAGTTTGGGGACAAGAACTTGATGAGCGAACGCTCAGTAGGAATTATGTCTCAAGAACTAGCAATTGGTTTAAGTATTTAACTTTTTCAAATGAAAATGCAAGTCTATATGTAAAACATGTAAAATAAAATGTTATGGAATTGAATAGGATAACGAGAGGAAATAACATATGCTGTTGATCCAAGATAGGGAATTTCAAGTATTGAAGTATTTGAATGAGTACCAAGTATATCAACAAAGTCTTTCATGTCGTGAAATAATGGCTATTAACAAGTAAGTACTTTGCCCATTCCGGGCCACGTAAGTCATGTCAAGTCAATCAAGTCATGTCAAGTCAAGCTTATGTGCGGGCGGATGCAGCTGCTGTTCCCAATATTCATAGGCATTTTGTATAGATTTTTGTATTCTTTCTGTATTTAGAGACCTAATAGCTTGGTCTCCTTCTGCATTGTAAAGGCGCCACCTCATTGTACATAAGCCATTTGGAAGTTTAATAAAATTTCAGCATCTATTGTGCTTGTGGTGGAGTGGGTCCATTCCCTTCCTCTGGTAGGGGGTGCACTCTCCCTTAAGCCAATAGATGACTAGAGCTTTAGAGAAAAAAAAAAGTCAATCAAGTCAAGCACGCGAGAGAGAGATAGAGATATAGTGGAGATGTCATAGATTCAATCAAGTACTTCGGTGTAATGTCACACCGTGATCAATATAACTCCCATGGGCACAAGTACTTTCGGGTGCTCCTCCCAGGACCAGATCGGGCCCTATATGTGCTGACATTGTTACATGTAATATCTAGACAACCACTTTATGTATAGCCATGGAATTCCAAGAACAAACTCATGTAAGATATCAAGATAGATTTGTGGATAGGTTCCACGGAATTCAAGGAAATAGCTTTTAGAGTTCAAAAATCGATAATGACGGTATAATCATGAGTGTCGATAAAACTGGGTAGATTTAGTTCCCCAATTGGGTACCATAACAAATAGGTATCCACATACATGGATGGTCACCCATTTGATATAGAATTGAGGTCCACAAGAACAGCATATCAATGATATGATGTCCACATTCCATTAAGAATATACTCATGATATCCACATAGCATATCATGAGGGCCGGTATACCATGTTTCTAAAGAGTGACATGGCAAAATAGTGTAAAGGGTTTTTATGGTACAACATGCTCAGTCGGCCTTGAGGGAATCCAAGGCTCGAGGAGTCTTACGGAGGTCCCTATGACTTACTTGCTTGTCCAAAGGAACGGAATGTCCAATGGAGAGCTTGTAGGTCACCGAGAATTGAGGGGTAATGCGATAACCATCGTGAAACATGGGACTATATTCACGGAATGGAACATAGTGCCGATATAAATAAATAAATAAATAAATAAATATATATATATATATATATATATATATATATATATATATATATGTATATATAGATATAGAAAACCCTCGGTTCACGGAAAACTGTATGAAATAATTACACAGGAAATTAGCGACTTAATCTAAGTCATTACTTATCAAATTAACACCTTTTTTTCAGGGGCGTTTATTTATAATTTGACGACTTATACAGGGGTCGTCCATTATATAAGTCTATTTTGCAGGAATTTCTATATTCTGGAATTTTAACAAAAATGCGCCTTGGACAGGGGCGTTACTTTTAAATTAGCGCCCTTTGGTGGGGCATCAGTTCTATAAGAGACGGCCTGTATCAGGTCGTTAATTCAAGTTCATCCAAGATTTTACATGAACAATGAAAATTTTCAGATAATACAATTTTGGGACAACAAGTTACATGGTCAGGACAAGAAAAATAGCAGGATTCAAGGGGTATAATCATGCATTAGATTGGATTCATGGTTTCATAGATATAAAATTTTTAAACATGAGTATTTAATAATTTCAAAGAATTGACGACTCCTGGGCAGGGCGTCAGATCTTGAATTAGCGCCCTGGGCTGGGTCGCTTCTTTTAAATTAGCGCCCTTGGCAGGGTCGCTTATTTTAAAATCTTACAGAACCTTTGAAAATGCAATAAGACTATATGCAGGAGATCATGGATGATATTATTACATAATCTATGCTAGTTTGGGCTACGTTTCTTGAGAAAACCTACAATATGATCATGATTTATGCTTGTTTGGGCTACGAGACTTGAGATAACCTACCTCTGTGGATGATCTGGTGAACAGGATGAAGGTCTGAAGCTTTTACGATGGTCTGTCTCAAACAACAGCAGGATGAAGAATGCACTTCGTGGTTCACAGGAGGAAGAAAATGATGACGATGAATGCCCGTGGTCTAGTGCAGGCCTCAACAGGATGACGGGGGAAGTAGAGGAACGCCTTCACACGTTCGTCAGCAGGAAGAAGAATGAAGAAGAGGGAGGTCCCCTTCACGTTGCAGTCAACAGGAAGAAGAGGAAGAAGCCTTCCTCACTTGCATTCGCAGCAGTAGGATGGCGTCGATGCAGCAGTAACGTTGCTACGATCGACAGAGACGTAGTTTTATAGGGTTGTGTGGGTTCTGGGGGATTCAAATGCTTAGATACGGAAGGGATTTTTGATCAAGATTTGTAAGGTTTTAAACCTACTATGCATGGACCTCACCCCTTCCAAGATAGCAGCTGCCTGCTCCCATTTGCATCGGAGAACCCTAACACAAGCCATGCAGCGAAAGAGCATGCCTTAATTTAACTCTCGGGGAAAGAGACGTCTGAGACAAGAGCGTCTTTTCATTAAGTAGCGCCCTCGCCAGAGGGCGTGTTTTTATAAAATGACGCCTTAACTAGGGTCGTCTTTTACATTTTCCATATTTTGGCGCTAAATTTCTATTTTTCTTGGTATGAATTAGCGCCCATGATCAGGGTGTTATTTATACAACTAACGCCTTAAGAGAGGGCGTTATTTAATTAGCGCCTTAAGGAAGGGCGTTATTTATTTTTGGCCCAATTTTATGTATTTCTCTTGGATGGTTTTACGTTTATTAAGTACCTCTAATCATATATATCAATTATTTTTATTCGTTTGGAATATTTTATTCCTTATTAATTATCTGGGGTCTTACACCCTCCCCCACTTAAAAGAATTTGGTCCCCAAATTCAATTGCGTGAAACGGAGACATGGAGGGTATATAGTACTTACGATTTAGAACAATTCTGGATATCTTCTTTGCATAGATTCCTCAGTTTCCCATGTTGCTTCTTGTTCCGAGCATTTGTTCCACTGTACCTTTACCACGGGAATGGTCTTATTTCTTAAGACTCGGACCTCTCGATCAAGAATCTTCATTGGCTTATGTTCGTATGTGAAGTCCCTCTGAATTACCAAATTACTATGATCAATGACGTGGAAAGGGTCGTGTACATACTTCTTCAGCATGGAAATGTGGAACACGTTGTGCACTTCCGACAATTGAGGAGGCAAAGCAAGACGATAGGCTACCTCGCCCACTCTTGCCAATATTTCGAATGGACCAATGAATCTTGGTGTGAGCTTGCCTTTAACTCCGAACCTCCTTATTCCTCGACCGGGTGAGACCTTGAGGTAAACATGGTCTCCGACTTGGAACTTTAATTCCCTTCTTCTATTATCTGCATAATATTTCTGTCGGGATTGTGCTACTTTGAGTCTTTCCCAGATAAGTTCAACCTTCTCTGTTGTATTTCTTACCATATCAGGCCCTAGTAGTTGCTTCTCGCCAACCTCATCCCAGCATATAGGAGATCGGCAACTCCTGCCGTACAAGGCTTCAAATGGAGCCATCTGTATACTGGCTTGGTAACTATTATTGTATGCAAACTCGGCTAGGGGCAAATGATCATGCCAGCCTCCGCCAAAGTCAATAATACAAGCCCGTAGCATGTCTTCAACTATTTGGTTTGTTCTCTCGGTCTGACCGTCGGTCTGGGGATGGAAAGTAATACTGAAGTTGAGCTTCGTCCCCAAAGAGTGTTGTAGACCCTTCCAGAAATGAGAAGTGAAGCGAGGGTCTCGGTCAGACACGATCGATGATGGGACTCCATGCAATCTCACGATCTCCTTAATATACAATGCGGCCAAAACATCAACCGACCATCGACTTTTAATTGGCAAGAAATGCGCCGACTTGGTCAGTCGGTCGATGATTACCCAAATACCATCATGTCCGCCTCTAGATTTAGGCAATCCCATGATGAAATCCATACCAATTCCTTCCCATTTCCATTTGGGAACATCAAGGGGGTGTAACTTTCCAGCGGGTCTTTGGTGTTCTGCTTTTACTTGTTGGCACGTGAGACAGCGAGATACAAAGTCCGCTACCTCCCTCTTCATGTTCGGCCACCAGAAAGTTCTTTTTAGATCTTTGTACATCTTAGTTGCTCCAGGATGAATGGTATATCGAGAGCGGTGAGCTTCATCTAAAATCTTCCTCTTCAACTCAGGACAGTCCGGAACACATGTCCTTTCCTGAAACATTAGCCTTCCATCAATTGCTATTTTGAGTCTTTCCGAGGGGATTATTCTGTAGGGTGGTTTGGAAACAGGTCCGGCACCCGGAACAAGGTCTATAGTGAACGAGACCTCTCTCTCTGGTGGCAAACCAGGCAAATCTTCAGGGAAAACATCGGAGAACTCCCGAACCACTAGAATGTCTTCTAGTCTAGCTACCTTAGCCTCTGTGGCAGTTACAAATGCTAAGAATGCCTCGCATCCTTTGTTGATAAGTTTATGGGCTCGAAGAGCAGAGATGACTGGTGATCTCTTCCGGGGAGTAACGTAAGTTAACTCCGGGTAATCCATAAAAGTTACTTTTCCACTTCGACAATCTACAGTTGCTCGATAGGTGGATAGCCAATCGGCCCCTAGAATTACATCGTACTCTTTCAGATCTAAGCATATTAAATTTGCAGGTAAATTGTGGTCTTTAACCATAATCTTACAATTAGGGTAATGGAAAGTGACATCAGACTCGTTCCCTAACGGGGTAGAAATCACTAAGTTTATCCATTCCGGTTCCATAGAGAATGAAGCAGCAAATTTCTTTGAAACAAAAGAATGTGTGGCGCCAGTAACAAACAGTACTTGAGCAGATTTAGAGCAGACAGTCAAAATACCTTCCACCAACCCACCCTCGGTTGGTTCCGTCTCTTGGAGAGCTTGTAAACGTCCTTGCTTCTTTGCCGGACGCTTCTCTTCCTTTGTCTCCGGCTCACTTTGCTCGTTCATCATTGGACAATCGGGAATACAATGTTCTTTACTCCCACAACGAAGGCATGCTCCAAGCCTTCTCCAGCATTCCGCAGCCTGATGACCCGGCTTGTCGCAATATTTACAATTCTCCTTAGGCGGCGCCGTGATGGAGAAAGGTTTGTTGTTGCCCTTCTTGAATTTCTTCTCTTTGGAGGGTTCACCTACATTATTGGTCCACTTCTTAAAAGACGGTTTAAAAGTGTTGGGGCTTGTAACATTCTCCCTTTTATCCTTACCACGGATTTTGTCAGACAGTTCCGTGGCGTCTTCTAGCAACTGGGTACGCCGTACCATCTCTGAGTATACTTGGATATCCAAGGGAGCGAGCTGGGTGATATACTGGGGTCGTAACCCATTCAAGAACCTCCTTGCTTTCATCTTTTTAGTGTACACTAAATGTGGTGCATATCTAGATAATCGGGAGAACTGGGCTTCATAATCAGCTACCGAGAGGGATCGTTGCTTCAAGGCGGCAAATTCTGTGGCCTTTTTCTCCTGAACACGGTCGGAGAAAAACTTGCTATTGAAGTGCTCGACAAATTCAACCCAAGTAACATGATTTTCGGGTAAGGTGGCCTCAACAGACTCCCACCAAGCACGAGCGTCCCGCTCCAGTTGGAACGTGGCTAGAAGCACCCTTTCATCATCTGCGCATTGCATGACGTGGAAGATCTGTTCGATCTCTTTTATCCAATTCTCTGCATCCTCAGGGTTTGATGATCCTGCGAACCTCGGAGGGTTGAGGTTCCTAAAACTCCGATGGAGGTCGCCAGCTCCATGGTGTGCCCCACCTTGAGCCACCTGTTGCAAGGCCTGGGTCAGGCCCTGAACAGTTCGTTGCATCTCACGCCATTGTGCGCGTTCAGCAGCCATAGTCCTACAAGTAGTGAACCTTAATTAATTTCATGTTGAAATTTGTAGTCGGATGCCCCACGAGGACTTATACCCACGGCACTACCCATCCTCACAGTTTGGGATAGACCTATCCCTGGGACTTGGGTTTCCTAGGACTTTAAATCCTAGGCTCTGATACCACAAAAACTGTCACGCCCCGAGCGCGGAAGGAACCCGGGAGAACGCGACGAGTTTATATCAATCATGTCAATCAGAGCAAGTAGAATTTTGACATCAAAATAGAGTGCGCAATAAGATGAGCTTTTGAAACATAATCAAACACTGATACCAGTGATAATAACAAACCCATAAATAAAGTCACATACTCCAAGACTTAACAATACGAACCAGGCCCATGAGCCTTAACTATTACAACACATTGACATAACACCATATCCAACGATAATACTCCTAAGAATAAACTAAGGACGACAAGACACGATAAGTGGTAGTAGCATGACGCTTGCAGATTCTACGCTCGTCACTCTTTCTCCTGCCCATCCGAGTCCGAGTCATGGTCCGTATTACCTGAAAAGTTTGGGGACAAGAACTTGATGAGCGAACGCTCAGTAGGAATTATGTCTCAAGAACTAGCAATTGGTTTAAGTATTTAACTTTTTCAAATGAAAATACTGTAAAATTAAATGTTATGGAATTGAACAGGATAACGAGAGGAAATAACATATGCTGTTGATCCAAGATAGGGAATTTCAAGTATTGAAGTATTTGAATGAGTACCAAGTATATCAACAAAGTCTTTCATGTCGTGAAATAATGGCTATTAACAAGCAAGTACTTTGCCCATTCCGGGCCACGCAAGTCATGTCAAGTCAATCAAGTCAAGCACGCGAGAGAGAGATAGAGATATAGTGGAGATGTCGTAGATTCAAGCAAGTACTTCGGTGCAATGTCACACCGTGATCAATATAACTCCCATGGGCACAAGTACTTTCGGGTGCTCCTCCCAGGACCAGATCGGGCCCTATATGCGCTGACATTGTTACATGTAATATCTAGACAACCACTTTATGTATAGCCATAGAATTCCAAGAACAAACTCATATAAGATATCAAGATAGATTTGTGGATAGGTTCCACGGAATTCAAGGAAATAGCTTTTAGAGTTCAAAAATCGATAATGACGGTATAATCATGAGTGTCGATAAAACTGGGTAGATTTAGTTCCCCAATTGGGTACCATAACAAATAGGTATCCATATACATGGATGGTCACCCATTTGATATAGAATTGAGGTCCACAAGAACAACATATCAATGATATGATGTCCACATTCCATTAAGAATATATTCATGATATCCGCATAGCATATCATGAGGGCCGGTATACCATGTTTCTAAAGAGTGACATGACAAAATAGTGTAAAAGGTTTTTATGGTACAACATGCTCAGTCGGCCTTAAGGGAATCCAAGGCTCGAGGAGTCTTACGGAGGTCTCTATGACTAACTTGCTAGTCCAAAGGAACGGAATGTCCAATGGAGAGCTTGTAGGTCACCGAGAATTAAGGGGTAATGCGATAACCATCGTGAAATATGGGACTATATTCACGGAATGGAACACAGTGCCGATATATATATATATATATATGTATCTGTATATATAGATATAGAAAACCCTCGGTTCACAGAAAACTGTATGAAATAATTACACAAGAAATTAGCGACTTAATCTAAGTCATTACTTATCAAATTAACGCCTTTTTTTCAGGGGCGTTTATTTATAATTTGACGACTTATACAGGGGTCGTCCATTATATAATTCTATTTTGCAGGAATTTCTATATTCTGGAATTTTAACAAAAACGCGCCTTGGACAGGGGCGTTACTTTTAAATTAGTGCCCTTTGGTGGGGCGTCAGTTCTATAAGAGACGGCCTATATCAGGTCGTTAATTCAAGTTCATCCAAGATTTTACATGAACAGTGAAAATTTCCAGATAATACAATTTTGGGACAACAAGTTACATGGTCAGGACAAGAAAAATAGCAGGATTCAAGGGGTATAATCATGCATTAGATTGGATTCATGGTTTCATAGATATAAAATTTTTAAACATGAGTATTTAATAATTTCAAAGAATTGACGACTCCTGGGCAGGGCGTCAGATCTTGAATTAGCGTCCTGGGCTGGGTCGCTTCTTTTAAATTAGCGCCCTTGGCAGGGTCGCTTATTTTAAAATCTTACAGAACCTTTGAAAACGCAATAAGACTATATGCAGGAGATCATGGATGATATTATTACATAATCTATGCTAGTTTGGGCTACGTTTCTTGAGAAAACCTACAATATGATCATGATTTATGCTTGTTTGGGCTACGAGACTTGAGATAACCTACCTCTGTGGATGATCTGGTGAACAGGATGAAGGTCTGAAGCTTTTACGATGGTCTGTCTCAAACAACAGCAGAATGAAGAATGCACTTCGTGGTTCACAGGAGGAAGAAAATGATGACGATGAATGCCCGTGGTCTAGTGCAGGCCTCAGCAGGATGACGGGGGAAGCAGAGGAACGCCTTCACACGTTCGTCAGCAGGAAGAAGAATGAAGAAGAGGGAGCTCCCCTTCACGTTGCAGTCAACAGGAAGAAGAGGAAGAAGCCTTCCTCACTTGCATTCGCAGCAGCAGGATGGCGTCGATGCAGCAGTAATGTTGCTATGATCGACGGAGACGTAGTTTTATAGGGTTGTGTGGGTTCTGGGGGATTCAAATGCTCAGATACGGAAGGGATTTTTGATCAAGATTGGCAAGGTTTTAAACCTACTATGCATGGACCTCACCCCTTCCAAGATAGCAGCCGCCTGCTCCCATTTGCATCGGAGAACCCTAACACAGGCCATGCAGCGAACGAGCATGCCTTAATTTAACTCTCGGGGAAAGAGACGTCTGAGACAAGAGCGTCTTTTCATTAAGTAGTGCCCTCACCAGAGGGCGTGTTTTTATAAAATGACGCCTTAACTAGGGTCGTCTTTTACATTTTCCATATTTTGGCGCTAAATTTCTATTTTTCTTGGTATGAATTAGCGCCCATGATCAGGGCGTTATTTATACAACTAACACCTTAAGAGAGGGCGTTATTTAATTAGCGCCTTAAGGAAGGGCGTTATTTATTTTTGGCCCAATTTTATGTATTTCTCTTGGATGGTTTTACGTTTATTAAGTACCTCTAATCATATATATCAATTATTTTTATTCGTTTGGAATATTTTATTCCTTATTAATTATCTGGGGTCTTACATATCTTATGAAAGGTTTGGTGAACGTTTCGATGTTTTGGGGATTTTATGCTGACTCGGGGTCGGATCTGGACAGCAGAAACAAAACTAAAGTTGGGGAAAGACATAATTTCTAAAAATAGGTAGATGGCTTTTGAAATTCGACAAAAATTTATGGAGGATGGGGATGGTGGAAAGATCCTCCAATAAATTTGGGGATTCAAACAAAAATTAAGAAGGGGGTCGAAAGGGGGAAGAACTAAGCTTCTGCTACACAGATCGAAAAAGGGACACATCAAGAAGACAGAAAGACACAAAAATAGAAAAATATAAAAAAGGTGAAATGACGGGATAATTTTACTGGAGGTTGGGGATCAAGTGGGGAACTAACCCTGAAAATCTCAAGTCCATATGATGTCGGAGTTGGGAGTTAAAAATCTTGGAGTGAACCTCTATCCAATAGAACAGAACCTTGGACAGCACTTCGGAAGCGGCTTCGCGGCGGCTCGATGGCGGCACGAACGGCGGCGGCGGCACCAGAGATGAATCTAGAGATAGAGGGGCTGAGACAGATTGGCTTTCCTCCCTGAAATCTTGAAGGAGGATGGATGAACCAGATGGAGAGAGGAGGGGGCGCACCAATCTCCAAAGCAATTCATAATATTTTCTTCTTCTTTTTTTTTTTATAAACCCAGACATCTAATGGAATATAAGGGAGAGTGCACCCCCATTCCAGAGGAAGGGAATGTTCTCACTCCACCTAACAACCATTAGATGCTAATTTTATTGCATTTTCAAGAAGAAATTACATCATCTGAGAGAGGCAAGCCTCTTATATACAAGTAATGTGAAAACTAGAAACAAAGCCTATACATGTTTCACCCTAATATTGGGTAAGCCTATAGCATCGGCTATAGCATAACCCTGGCAAAAAAAGGCAGCTCGCGGATGGAGTGAAACTCTGCATTACTCCCCACAAAAACTGTGTGGTTAGCTAAAGCGTCTGCTAGTTGGTTAGCCTCTCTATACAAATGTATGGTAGGACATTGAAATGTAAGGTGCAGCTGCAGCAATCGTTTCCACCAAGGGAGCAAGGTCCAGGGCGGGTCTTTCTTGGACTTCAGCAAACCAATCAGAGCAAGAGAATCCGTGTGTATCACTGCTAAAGGAATGTTGTGGAATTGAGCCAAACGAAGACCATCTAGCAGTGCTCGACCTTCAGCAACCATATTAGTACCAAGGCCATAATAGTAAGCAAACCCCAGAATAAGTTGTCCATTTTGGTCTCTGATGCAGCCTCCTCCCCCTGATGGACCGGGGTTCCCTTTACTCGCACCATCAAAATTTAAGGAATAACCTACTGTAGGAGCAATCCATCGAACCATGATGCAAACATTACGAGCACAAGAGATAGTTATACCAAATCTTTGAAGCAATCCTAAATATTCCCTGCTGGTACCTTGTTTGAATTTCATTTTCCCAACCGAGTAAGCAATTTTAGCAGAAATTGTATCAGCAATTTTTATGAGGCTATAATGATTTCCGTCATACCTGGCATAGCATCTGCACTTCCATATTTCCCAGACAATCATTAATATAAACATCAGACATATGAAACCTTTAGGTTTGTTTATCACTGTCCTGTTTATAATGTTTTCCAACCTGCTGATTATACTTGAATCATTCAAACATGTGTTACTAAAAATAGGAGCAAATCTTCTACATCAATGTCACTCTTTATGAACAAATGATCTCCATCCTCTATATCATGAGAGTTGTTGCAGCAATCACATTTAGAAGCCAGAACAATACCACTCTGTTGAATACAGTTATCTACTGGGATAGCATGATTCAATAATTTCCAACAGAATAGAGATGCCCGCGGGGAGAGTTTATTATGCCATAGCTTCTTGAGCTTTATATTCGGCCTGACAGACTGCCTTTTCAAAAAATCATAAGTAGATTTGAGACTGAATGTACTTGTGCTTGAATGGGACCAAATGTGAATATCATCACCAGCAAATATAACATATCTCTGAATTTTTTCTCTCATCTGCTGGTCTTCTAAAATTTCCCATACAGGGTGCTGGAAATCTGCCAATGCATCTTTAACAGAACATCAGCAAGGGACCAATATTTTCTTCTTCATTAATTCATTCAAATGGAAAATACATGCTTTATATAATAAATGAAAAATGACTTAAAATGCCCTCAAATCTAGAATTGGGAGGGGTATATAAGGTATAGAACTAATTAGTTATAATGGCCTTTTTACAAAAATCAAAATGGAACAAAATAGGGGGGTGGGCGCCCCCTTGACTAGGTGGGTGTGGTAGGTGGCCTACCATTGACATTTTAAATCACTTGTCTCCCCCATGTGTCAGTTGACTTGTCAAACCTTCTAGATGCCACCTTGGCCTTTGACCAGCCCCACATGGATGAGGTGAACCAATGGGATAGGAGTGGGGGCCCCCTTGCAGGTCCTACTAGCATTTTTCACATAAACCCACACAATCCTAAGGAAGAACAAATAGGCTCATAAAGCCTTACAATTGTGAATCTACTTCCCCCAGGATATAAAAATAAATAAAAGGACACAAATACAAAAATAAAATGTACATGCTCGGAGTTGATTCCCATCAGTGTTGATATTAGTGGCGCAAGGATTGTCCTTTCTTCTCCTTTGCCAGCAATTCTTTACTGTGTGGCCATACTCTTTGCAGCGATAACACTGAACAAGGGGTTTCTGAATTTTATCCTTCAATTCACAGCAATTTGGCATGGTGTGTCCAGATATACCACAATGGTAGCAGTATGAGGGCTGGGCTCTCTCGACTGGTTTTTTGTAGTGACTGGAATCACATTCAGACTTGCATGAAATCAGATCATTTTTCATGGCATGGCAATTATGCATTTAAGTGACCATATTGACCACAATGAAAACAAGAACCATCCTTTTTATGGAAAACATGGTATCTGTTAGATTTATCAAAACAAGCAATCTCATTTTTGTGTTTTTGCCTTAAGGCTTTCTTTTTCTGGTTTCTGTTTTGATTTCGGTTCTTCTTGATCGCAGACTATTTTGGGGATGATTGGGAAGAGGAGGCACCATCAGAGCTGGAAGGAGAAATTATGTGCAAAGTATTTTTGAAAAACTTTTTGTTCAAAGGATAGTGCCCAAACCCTTTTCTTTGGAAGCTCATTCTAGTCCCCGGCAGTCTCCCTAGGCTCTCTTGGCCATGAGCAGTTCGTGACAAAGAGTTATTCGGATCTTGGTTTTCCTTTTCAAGTGAAGTGATGTGTTCTTCAAAGTTAATCAAATCTGTCTCACACGTAGCAAGCTGCTCATTCAACATGACGTTCACAGTTTTGCAGAAATCAAAATCCTGTTGAAGGGTAGCCAGTTTTTTTGAGTCAACAACACTAGCACCCTTACCTTTTTTACATGCTTGAAGCTTGGCAAGAAGCTCATTGTTTTGCTTTTTCAAATTTTCATTTTCTTCAATATAAGCCTTGTTTTCAGTCAAGTCTGGGTTGTTTGACAAGGACTTAGATTCATCTTGAAGCTATCTTACAGTTACTTCCAATCTAGTTATTTCAGCTGGCAAGATTTTATTTTCATCCTTTAAGCAAGCAATGTGATATTTATGTGTATCTAGGTCAATCATGGGAGTTTCATTTACTTGCTCAAGATCAGATAATATTCTATAGGGAGAGCTATCCGCAAGATTATTTTCAAGCTTCTTTCTTAATTTTTTATTTTCAGACTTAAGCTTCTTGTGCTGCTTAGCCAACTCATCATATGCATCCACAAGTTCATCATAGGTAAAGTCCTCAGGATCAGAGTTTACCTGAGACGAAGATGAATTGCTTTGCTGATCTGGGTTGTTGGCCATTAGACAATGATTCCCATTTCCTTCTTTGTGGATACTGGCCAGTCCATCAAGGATCTCCTTGGCCATGCTGCAACTGAAAACAAAAGGAAACATGGTGACATCTACTCCAGCTCTTATTAGATTGAAGGTAGCATGGTTATCAACATTTTTGGTCCTTTGATCAGCTGACAAGACATCAGCATTTGATGGCAGCTCATGAGGACCATTGTATATGAGAGTCTACACCTGTGGATCTATGGAATTAACATAAATGAGCATTTTCCTTAGCCATGTAGAAAAATATGAACCATTAAAAGTAGGCGGAAAACACATCGAAGCACGTGTAGCAGATGAATCCATTTTCTCAAAATGCACCGAGATCTTTTCTCTGTAGATCGTGGCATCTGTGAATGACAGAGCTTGGCTCAGATACCAATTGTTGGGTCTCACGTGGTGCAATATGATCTAGAAGGGGGGGTTAAATAGATCCTTTCACGAACTTTGGGCTATTTAAAGATCTCTCAAACTAATGCGCATAAACCACTCCTATAGAATAAGTAAGGTACTTAAGTACAAAGCACAACGGATTGAGTAGGAGTGGCACTAGTGGAAACGGTAAAGCACAGTATAAGGACCGAGTGTGATCTTATAGCACTGGACAACAGGGATCTCAACACCCATTAACTGAATGTGAGATGATTAGCTGATTGTCTGACCAAACCGATTTCCTTGGCAAAGCTACCAGCTAGGTGCCTATGTGCAAGAGTGCAATAGGTAGCCAATGGGGTGCAAGCAAAATGCTGAGGCCCAAATGGTATAAGGATAAAGCAAAGGTGCAGATCTAAAGGCTTGAGTGTACAAAGAGAATAACCCTGATTGCATATGATTAAGTGAGCACACCAACCTGTGAATGGAGATAGGGGATATGGAGCAATCATAAAAAAATACACAACCATAACACAGGGATTTTAAGGTGGTTCGATTGCAGATCCGCAACCTACGTCCACCCCTCACCAAACCTGGTGAGGCTTTACCACACGCTGCAAACGCAGCACACTTCCTACACACAAACCGGTAGGGATGGTTTTCCACACACACACGAGGACGAGGTCTTCCACACACACACACAAAAGAAAAAGAGAAACACGGGAAGAAAAACACTGCAAGTGCAGTAAAGAAAACCTTCCTGATATGATGATGAGGCATGAAAATGCACAATCATAAAGGGATAACAAGACGGTGACTTTAGATTTGCTCTTGTAGCACCTTGGAACAGATCTGGACATAAGTCCGATCTGGGTTCTCCTTAGGCTCAGTCTGGACGTGAGAGGGGCTGCACTCCTCTCTTGGATTCTTTCTTTTTTCACAGCTCGAGAGACACTTCGAATGACAGTGCAAGATTACGAGGCAATGAGGACAGAGCTGGATGGCTGAGTGAGTGGTTGGATAGCTAGCTGAATGAGGATCCTACTCAGATCTTTCTCACGTTCTGCTCTTTCTCTCTCAAGATTGATCTTTAACTTCAGCAGCAGCAGCATCAACATATACGGGCTCCCCCTTTTATAGATGAGAGGTATCCTTCTAGCAGAAACTTTTCCCTCCAAGATAGACTTATCTGATTGGCTGGAATAAAAAATGTTTCTTTGAAATGAGCCTCTTCTCGAATTGGTTCAGTGTAGATAGAGGGCAGTAGGGTCAGAAGATTTTCTTCCAAACTGCAATTTGATAAGTTCTACAGGCACAAAAATGGTTTTCCCTCGAAGAAGCAATCATGTATATAATAGAGTATGATGTGGAGCCTTCCCATTCGCTTGGAGTCTTCTGATCATTATTGGTTTTCAAGAACCTTTTGCCTTGGCAGCCTCTGGTTGGACAGGGAGGTAGCAGAGAAATCTTCTTCCATTTTGTGCTTTTGGTTGACCTGAGAGAGTGTGAGAGGAGCCTTCCAAGAAGGATCTGTAGCATCTCCTTTTTGTACAGGTAGGACAGTCAGGACGTCCTCTTGTCATATGTAGGCTCAGAGACAGAGCAACTGATTAGGTGGAGGCAAAAACTTATGAACCAGGAAAGGTGACTTTTCCCACAAAAGGTAGCTTGCTTTTCCACTGACAAAAGGGAATGATATAGCAACCCATGATTATCAAAAGGTAGACTGACCAAGGAGACCTTTCTAGACCTCAAAAGATGTATTTTTGGACAATTGCGGTTCCTATTTTTGCTCTCTGGAACACCCAGTCAAAATGACAGAAAACTGCTTAAAACGGAGGTAGTTTGGCTCACTGAGACATTTCATCAAACACCTTCTGTTGATTCAATACGGTCGGTGCAGCTTCTAGACTTGAACAGTGAGGTCGGTGCAGATAAGATCCTTGGCCTTTGGAAAGGTCAGTGCAACTTTGGATTTCTTAAGTGGAGTTCGGTGCAGTTTACTGTTCTACCAGGAAATGGTAAATGCACATACGAAGCTTGGTCCTTAGTAGGGTCGGTCCACATTAAGAGCCCCTTCAGTTGAGATCGGTGCACATTTAGATATCCTTCAGATGAAGTCGGTGCAAGCTTCAAGGTCAGTGCACGCTTCAAGGTTCCTCGCATGCAGGTCGGTGCACATTCTGAGTAATGTCGGTGCACGCTTCAGTTCCACCAGATATATGTCGGTGCACATAAGTAGGTCTATGCATATCACTGTTTACAGCATAGAAGTCGGTGCACTTCCTGAGCAAGGCCCATGCACAATTTGAACTCCAGCAAGAAGGTTGGTGCATATCACTATTCCAAGCACACTTCATGGTCGGTGCATGTTTAGAGCTTAGCACACCAAGGTCTATGCACATTTCTATTGGCTTCATGCAAGTCAGTGCACATCACTGTTGCCGCTCAGTCAAGGTCGGTGCATGTCTTCCCGGCTCGCAGCTTGGGTCGGTGCACATCTTCCCCGCTTGTAGCTGTTGCAGGCGTATGTAGGTCGGTGCACGTTTCATTCCGCCCAGGCAAGGTCGGTGCAAGTTGTGAGCAAGGTCGGTGCACATCTTTGTTTCTGCCCAGTCAAGGTCTGCATGAAGGGCAGGGTCGGTGCAACTTTCATTCTTGGAGCATTCACGGTAGGTGCAGCTTTCATACCAATGCACATGAAGGTCGGTGCAAGACCAGAACAAGGTCGGTGCAGGTCACTGTTTGAGCTTAGTGAGGTCGGTGCACATTTTGAAACTTCTTCACTTTCTTCAGTTCCTTGGGGCAATGACCCTAAGTAAGATCTGCCTTGATTTCTGTGCAACCTTTTGCCTTGATTTCTGTGCATTTGCACCTTCGCCTGAATCTTATACAAGCTAGCATCATCAAAAGCAATTAAGACTCACAAATGAGTCATGGTTAGACATCATCAAAAACAACATATATCCAACAAAATGAACCTCAGTTTATTTGGGTAATTTGTTCAATGTGTATGGAATGAATTTATGGAATGAATGTGTTTGGAATGCGCTCATGGAATGCTAAATATGGTTTGATGCCTAGAATGCACCATGTGGTTTGAAATTCCCTGAAACGCCTTTTCATTGTCAAGTCTGTTTTGCTTAATTGCACATAGTATTTTGGCATCATCAAAATGGGGGAGATTGTTGAACCCCATGCATAACCTTGTTTTAAGAAACTTTTGATGATGATCAAATACAATGTGATATCGCTTCATGTAAATAAATGCATAAGTGGATTGTGGTTATGAAAAGGATTGGTTTGTTTTTGATTGATTGATTGATGCTCATAGGAGTATAAATGTTAATAGTTGAATGGGTTATCTTACTTCAATGGGCATTTGCTGAATAAGACTGACATGAAGAATGATATTTTGTACAGGACTCAGTTGAGAATGGATGGACTTCAAGTCGAATGTGATGAACTCGCTTAATATGTTGATGGTTGTTTCACATAACACTTGAGTTATTTGTCTGAGTTAATATGTGAATTGCAGGGACTCAATGTGGAAAACTAAATGTCAATGTGAGCTGCATTTTCAATCTTCAGATTTAAATGGATTGAAAGATTGCTTCCATTGTGTATAAGTGATAGGTATTTTAAATGGGAATCTTCATAAAGATCAAATTGGCAATCGTCATACTGGACACTCATGTGTGTAGTGAAGTGTAAACAAGAGTATGCTACTCTTGTTGGCTAGTTCGAAGCAGGTTTGTAGAGAAAATGATTGCACAAATCACAAGGTAACTTATGTGCATATTTAATTGCTTAAACTTTGATTTGGGGTAAGTCTAGCTTGATTCTTTCACTCATATATTGCTCTTCATTGCCTCATGTTAATTGGTCAACCCTCCTTGCAGTTGTCTTTTATTTTGTATATGTCAGGAAAAGTGTCGACTCATAGAGTCGACACTTTGTCCCGGGTTGTGGCCTTTTAAGCCTGGCTTATTAACCCTTCAGATCGCTGGAAAGAAATGTCGACTCATAGAGTCGACATTTATTTCACACCATTCTTTCTAGGCATTTATTTGCGTCACAAACAGAAAGTGTCGACTCAATGAGTCGACACTTTTTACGTTGTGTTCTATCTAGGCATTTTCTTTATGCCATGGGTAGAAAGTGCCGACTCATAGAGTCGACACGGTTTACACTGTGTCTTGTTTGGGGGATTTTTATTCTTGCCCAGCCGCGAGTGTCGACTCTATGAGTCGACACTTTCCGACGATCGGAAAACACGCCGGTTCGTGCGTTGTTGATGCCCTAAACGAGCTCCCCTCTTTTTGTGCCCCTCAATGATTGGTCCAAGGGAGAATGTTCCCTCCACGTGGCCCTTCATCCATTGGGCTATATATTGAAAGAGATAGGGTTTATTCATGGGTGGAGAAAGGTTTTCAAGTCTTATCCGATTTTGGGTCTTGCAGGGAAGAACACGGCCGCAGCTCCATCCTCCTCCTCTCCAGGGCATGTTGAACGTGATTCAAGACACGAGATGATCTTCGTCCATCATACTGAAGTGTACCTGCTGTGAGACCGTGGCTGCATCTCCTCCACATCGTTCAGTCCATTGTAGAAGTTTGAAGACTAGGAAGAGCATGGGGTCGTCCTCCTTTCAAGTTTCAACAAGGAACCTGCTGTGAGCTTCATCCATCGAATGAGTGAAAAGAAAAGGGAGTCCAGTCATCGAAGAAGCCATCTCTATCATCTTCCAACCAGGAGTTTGCTAAACTTATTCTTAGTCCCTGTTTGCTGTCATCATTTGATCAGTTGATGTCTTGTGCTTGTACTGAATATTCGATTTCATCCCTTTAAACTTGATATGCCAGTGTGTGTGTACGGAGCGGTGTCTCCATGTGTGAGCTGAGTGTCAGGGTAAGTTCCCCATGTTTGTGTGTGTGTGTGCTACGTGGCAGCTTGCTGCAACTAGCCCTTGTGTGTGTGATACATGGCAGGGTGTTGAGGCTTGGCCTCATGTGTGTGGTTTGCTGCGAAAGCAGCGTGTATTGTATTGGGGTTCGTCCCATTGTGCTACCTTGTGTAGCGTGTTAGTGAAGCCTCACCGAGGTGGTTAGGGGTGGACGTAGGGAGCCCGTCGTGGTCCCGAACCACCTAAAAAATCACTGTGCCATTGTGTATGATCGTGTGGTTGCTCCTTATCTCCTATCACCATTCACAGGTTGGCTTGTTAAATGTGTTTTCCATGGATGGTAGATTTTCTTATACACACGTTTAGTTAAGTTCGTTTAATCTCCGAGTGTGATCTTATTCATATGCAAGCGTTTGGTGAGGTTGAGCTGAGCGGCATTTAAGGTGTTTAAATTGGACTTATTTTTTAGAGAGGGATCTATTCACCCCCCCTCTAGATCCGTGCCACTACACTCCGGGACCCAACACTTATCTATCTTTTTATCCTAAAATATCCTTATTTATCTCCTTGATTCCGTAAATACACCAATTTTAATCTTCTAGAACATGTCCAAAGTTAATTTGGGCCAACTAGTTTTATTTAAATGGGCCTAATCCTCTTGGATTAGTGTAAGGCCAAAATAATTAGTTTTAATTAGCCACTTTTCAATTAATAGTCTATTTGGTCTATTTAAATGCTTATTAATTATATTTTTAAATCCAAAAAAAAATCTTAAAAAATCCTCGGGCATTACATTAGGGTTCTTAAACTTCGCGTCTTTACGGGTCGGTTGCGCCTGTTCCTGTGCATTCTGCAGAGAAACAGCGACTTCTGGATGCTCTAGCTCTCCGGTTGCTTGACCTCCTATCATGGAATTCAGAGAGGAGTTAGACAATACAAAGGAGAATAAGAACTTCTAAAGGCTTACCCTGAGATGACGACGTATTATCTTCAAAATATGTGAGCCAAAAGTAACGTTCGCGTAGGTCGAATCTGGGCTCTATTTATAGAGTTTGCTAGGGTTTGAGAGATTAGATCGAACTTAGAGTGCTAATTTGGAGTAGGATTGATCCCTAAGAGTCCCAGACTAGGTTGCCATACCAGATAGCATCGAACCATAGGGATTGGGATGAGAAAAATCCTAGTTTTTCACATTTCTCTCACTTGCGTTCACAGAACCTAGTAGCAGTCTCCCTTGGACCGTTTTCATCAAGTAGCGGTCTTGCGATAGACCGCTACTAGCCAGGGTGCCAGAATTTGAATTGTATTCAAATTCCCTCTTGTAATTATCCCTAATTATCCACTTAAATTTACGAAAAACAATCCTATTATGTTTCTAGGTGTGGGCTTGGGCCTAATAGTCTTAGAAATTGGTCTTTGAGCCCAATTTAAGTCAGCGTGGCCCTTTGGTTAATATAGGGCTTTTAAATTAATTTAGTTAACCCTTAATTCATTTATTAGCCTATTAAGCCTTTTAAATGTTTAATAAATTTCATTTAATATTGAGAAATCCCAAAAAATTCTTGGGCGTTACACCCTCCCCCACTTAAGAAGAATTTGGTCCCCAAATTCATTTCATGGGTTTTTGAGGAGAGTATACTTACAATCAAACAGTTTCGAGAATCTCTTACGCATAGCTTCTTTGGTTTCCCATGTCACCTCTTGGTCAATACTCTTATTCCATCGGATGTTTACAATGGGGATAGTTTTGTTCTGAAGTTGACGTACTTCATGATCGATTATTCTGATTGGCTTTTGCTCGTACATCATATCCTTTTGAATCACAAAGTCGTCATGACTTACAACATGGAAAGGGTCATATACGTACCTCTTGAGCATAGAAAAATGAAATATATCATGGACTCCAACTAATTGAGTGGGTAAAGCAATCCGATATGCGACCTCGGCAACATTTTCAAGAATTTCAAAAGATCCGATAAATCTCGGAGTGTGCTTGTCTTTAATGCCGAACCTTCGAATACCTCGACCTAGAGAAACCTTGAGAAACACATAGTCTCCCACTTAGAATTCCAGATCTCGCCTTCTATTGTCAGCATGTGATTTTTGCCTATCTTGAGCCATATGGAGTCTGTCTCAAATAAGTTTCACCTTCTTGGTAGTATCTCTGATAATTTTTGGGCCTAGAAGTTGTCTTTCCCCAAGTTCATTCCAGCAGGTTGGTGAGCATCAGCTTCTTCCATATAATGTCTCGAATGGTGCCATTTGAATGCTAGCTTGATAGCTATTATTGTAGGTGAATTCCACTAGAGGTAAATGATCGTGCCAACTCCCACCAAAATCAATAATACATGTCCTGGGCATATCTTCTACCACATGATTTGTTCTCTCAGTTTGTCCATCTGTTTGTGGGTGAAAAGTAGTGCTAAAATTAAGTCGGGTCCATAATGAATGTTGTAGACCCTTCCAGAATTATGATGTGAATCGAGGGTCTTGATCTGAAATAATGGTAACGGGGATGCCGTGTAACTTGACAATTTCCTTCATATATAAAGCTGCTAATATATCCATAGACCATCGACTTTTGATAGGTAGAAAGTGTGCAGATTTAGTCAATCGATCTATGATCACCCATATACCATCATGTCCACCTCTTGTCTTAGGCAACCCCATGATGAAATCCATCCATATACTCCCCCACTTCAATTCGGGAATTTCTAAGGGATGTAGTTTACCAGCGTGCTTTAGATATTCCAACTTAACTTGCTGACAAGTGAGGCAGCGTGATACAAAGTCCGCTATCTCTCTCTTCATGTTGGGCCACCAAAAATTCATCTTTAAATCTTGGTACATCTTGGTAGCACCAGGGTGAATAGTATACTTTGACTTGTGAGCTTCTTCCATGATCAGCTTCTTAGTGTCGGCATGATCCGGCACACAGATCTGATCTTTGAATAATAGCCTTCCATCGGTTGAGATAGAAAATTCCGGCCGTTGATCAATATTAACTTTGATCCCCATTAATGTGGGGTCATTATCTTGCAACTTGACTATGTCTTCAATTAGTGTAGGTTGCAACTGGATATTGGCAATAGTACTCCTTTCTTCTTCTATATCAACATCTAGATTCAAATTTGTAAAATCTTATATAAGATAGGTCGTACCTTTCTTGAGGCTTGCTAGAGTTGCCAACGGTCTCCTATTGAGAGCATCAACTACAACATATGCTTTCTCGGGGTGATATTGGATAGAAGTCGAAGTCCTTGAGATACTCCAACCATCTTCATTGCCTCATATTCAATTCCTTTTGGGTGAAGTGATATTTCAGACTTTTGTGGTCCAAGAATATAGTGAGATTCTCCCCAGAAAGGTAATGTCGCCAGATTTTCAAGGTGAATATAACAACAGCCAATTCCAAATCATGCACGAGGTAGTTTTCTTTATGATACTTCAATTGTCTAGAGGCATAACAGATCACCTTATCATGTTGCATAAGGATGCAACCAAGGCTAATGCCAGATGCATCTGTGTAGACTTTGTTGGGTTCGGGGCAACGACAATCAAGAGGGGGGGGTGAATTGATTGGCCTTGTAAAAAATTAATTCCAAACAACTTTGAACACTCTTCAAGTTCGATAGATAGATAAGCAATTAAATCTTTAATGACTTGACAAATAAAGAACAAAATGAAGCAAATTGGACTACGCTCTCAAGGCTCACTCACGTGAGATTAGAATTGATGTGGAAGTGTGTGTGTATGTAATGATGTGTCGAAGCCTCGAATGGCGAATAACTAAAACAAGAGAATGTAAATCACAAACACACCACAAGCAAACCATGAGGCACAAAAGTTTTTAAGGTGGTTCGGGATCACGACGGGCTCCCTACGTCCACCCCTCACCAAACCGGTGAGGCTTCACTGTTGTAAAACAAGCTTGGGGATAAATTCCCCCATACACACAGAGCCAAGCTCCAACAAACACACGTAGGTCAACGCCTACGCAACCACACGGGAGTAAACTCCCAACCACACACGGGGAACACACCCCAAGTTACGCCCAAGCACATACGCGGATATGCTCCGCACAAAATGATGTACACGTGTCAACACAAACACTTGGAGAACCCTTTCTCCGAACACCCACACAAAATATTCTTTCAGAAATGTATGAAGCGTAGACAAATGGATACAATGAACCCCAAACAAACTCTAAAGACTGAAACGAAAAAGATATAGCATGTATAGAGCTCCCCCTTCTTCGATTCTTTCGGTTCTTCTTGACCCGTTGTCGGATGATCATGAAGCCGCCATCATATTGCTCCTCTCAGCATTCCGCTCTCTTTTATCTTCTTTCGTGAGCTCCAAAAACCCTTTGATGGAGATGAAAACCCTTCCTCAAGAGCTCTTTTGTTGCTTTGCCCCTTTTCTTCACCTACAAGATAGAACAAAATAACATTAGGGCTCTTCTTTCTTAAATTCATAGCTGATGTATATATACAAGTTTGGCTGGCCAAATGACCCATAAAACCCTCTTAAAACATGTTAAAAACACCCTCATATGTTTAGGAAACTTTTGGGGGTAATTTGATAATGTTTCGAGGCCAAACGAATGAGTTATGTACGTTTTCGTGAAGCTCGACCGGAAAGGGTCGAACCCATGGGTCGACCCCTAGGTTTTCTGCACCTCGGGACACCCAAATAGAACCCAGTCCCAAGGGGGTCGACCCTTGGGGTCAACCCATCAAGGGGGGTCAACCCATGCAATTTTCTGCCTCCCAGCTGTCCCGACAGCAGGAGAACCTAAAAGGGTCGACCCTATGGCTCGACCCAGCCAGTTTGTCTTGAGATCTCACATTCTATAGATGATCCTACGCAACGGCAACCTTGATTAAAATGGCCGAAATCTGTTCAACCTCTTGTCCTCTATGCTTTGATGGTCATGATTATATTTCTTGGAGAAATAGAATGTGTGTTTATTTTGGTTTGCATGAGCCTTATGTTTGGAAAGCTATATGTGAAGAACCATATAAACTTCCTGCAAATGAAAATGAATGGAAAGGCAAGCATGCTGACAAAAATGCTGAAAGCGTTAGAGCATTGAATTTTTTGATGGATAACATTGCATCTGATGTACTTTCTTGTATTTTTCCTTGTAGGTCGGTGAGAGAGCTTTGGAATGAGTTGGCTGTTGTATATGGCTTGCATATATTTTTGATGATAACTAAACTTTATAGTTTGATGAGTTTGATGAGAACTAAACTTTATGGTATGAGGATTCATGATTAATTGAGTTGATTTTACAAGAGGCAAGAGGTTTCATAACCTCTTGAATGAGTTGGTTTTACAAGAGGCAAGAGGTTTCATAACCTCTTTAATGTGAACAAGCATGGTATTAAACCTTGTCTATCTTGATTGCAGGATCAAACATCATGATGATCGCCAGGAAGGTAAAAACGTGTGGATAAGCACCTTGCTATCTACAATCTAAAACAAGTGGTAAATCATGTCTACACTCTCCAATAACTCTTGGTAAGGCTATGGAATTCTCAATTCTTTTAAAGCAAGTAAAGCTGACTTATCTACATGGAAAGTTGATTTGATCGAATGTGAAAAGGTTCCCTATGCTTGAACATTTGGGTTTGTTTGTTGGTGGATGTATTGACTTAACCTTGATCAATCAATTGGACGAACAAGTGTTCAAACATTTCATGTGTTCCTTGCTCATGTGCTTTTCATGAATGTACTTCATGCTTTTATCATATGGGTTATTGAGCTAATGTTCTAATCATTCCTCTTATGGTTTTGCAGGTTAGATCCTTTGTATAAATCCTACAACATCAAAGGAGTTTGCTACCTCAGACTTGAAGGATTGCAATGGGGTTAAGAAGACCAAACTGGTGAAAATCTGAAAAAATCCAGATTTTGGTCGACCGCCCCTAGGCGTCCGGTCGACCAGTTTTTCCAGAAGTGAAAGGCCATCCGACTATAAATTCCGGTCCACCG
The DNA here is from genome assembly GCA_022559845.1 of Amorphophallus konjac. Lineage (NCBI taxonomy): Eukaryota > Viridiplantae > Streptophyta > Magnoliopsida > Alismatales > Araceae > Amorphophallus > Amorphophallus konjac. The sequence goes on along the minus strand of CM040120.1, from coordinate 176,713,677 downwards.
CCCCATAACCACCGGTCGACCGCCAGCCCCGATGCAGCCTTATTTGACTTTGTGTTTCAAGCTCGTGGAAAGGTCTTTCTTCCCAATTGTTTAATCCCACTACCCCCAATTATGCCATGTTTCATGGATCTTGTCTGGGGCCTATCTCTTGACCATTCAAGAGATATAAAACCAACCTAAAGGGCCATTGATGGGCGCATCTCTCGCCCTTCACATTTTTTCACAGCTCCGATTGCTCACCGGCATGGTTCCATTGTGTCCGTCACATTTTTCTGAGTCGAGTCATGTAATTTTCATATTTTTTGAGTCATATCATTGTAATTTCTCTTTTATTTGAGTCATGTACCTTGGTTAATAAGTCATTTACCTAAGTTATGTGTCATTAGGTTGATTAAAGTTAGTTAATGGGCCCAATTCATTAGGCTAGCCCCAAGGGCGCCCCCCTTCCCCTTGGTTATTTGTCATTAGTACTAAAGTCAGGGACTTATTGTAAATTGTGAGATCTCTATAAATAGGACCCCCATCTCCCCATTTGAAGTTAATGAATGAATGAATATTTGAATTTTCTAGTGTCCAACTTAAATCTTCTTCTTTTGGTGAGAAGTCAATTGAGTGGGTGAGAAGCCCCTATCCTCCCCTCTCTCTACCTCTCTCTCTCTACCTCTCTCTCTAAGAAGCTATTTTCTCTCTCCTACACTTTCTCTCTCTAAAACCTGCGCCCCTTTCTCTCTCCTCAACCCTCCACATCATCCTCCACGTCATCCATCACCCTCCACCTCATCTAGAGACCCTTCACTTCCCTAGGAGCATTAATTACCCCCTCTCCCAACTACCACCAAATCTCCTCCCTCCCTAGGAGAATCTTGGCTCTCCCAACACAATCTCCCTCTCCCCAACACAATCCACCCTATTCCCCACACAATCTTGCAGCTCCTAAGGGACATTTGAATATTTTCTCTCCACTCTCTCCTCCCCCATGCCCTAGACTCCCCAAGGGAGAGAGATCTCCCTTTCCCTCCCAACACCAAATTCGCAGCTCTCCCTCCCACCACCTGCTAGACCCCCTTCCAGCCCCCATTCTCCCCCTTCCTCACCTTGGTTTGCCCCCTCCCAGACCCCCTCACAGCCTGGGGTCACCCCCACACCCATCCACCCCATTTCCCCTCTCATCTACCCCATTTCCCACCTATCATCTTCAACCAACCTGTTCTAGGTCGCAGGCCGTAGTGTTCCATAGACTTGCAGAGGCTCCCACGATGTCATCGTGAAGCTCCTTGAGGCATATCATATACCGTTGGATTCATATTTTTGTCAGCTTTGTAACAGTGGTGGTCTCGTCCCCGTCTGAGTTTGTGACTGCCAGGGAGAGGCATTCTTCTCTGACTGCATAGGATATGTCTGGTCAGCAACCTGAAGCAACTTCCAGAAGCTCCCATGGCTACATTTCAATGCTTCTTGAGGTGCCACTTGGATGAGAGCTTTTAAGACAAGTCTTATTCCATTACCAAGAAGCGACACCCCGTTCGGCATCCGGAGCAATGATTTCTCAATTTTCTCCCTCGGGTGCGCTGTTCTGTCCACTATGGGACTAAACAGACACCCAATCACTGTTCGGGCTGTCCCTATCTACTCTGACCTCCTCCGGCATTCCCGTGGGACTCATTTCGAAGAGGGCTTAACAACGAATCCAGCGACTACAGCCACGCCCGAATCAGAGCCCAAGAGCACCCCGACCGACCTCATCTTTCTGCAGCAGTGGTGCTGAAGCAGATAGAACCAGAGAACAGAGACCTTGCTCACGGCCCTACCCCAACCAACGCCGGTAACCAGAAGTCCTCCCAAAAATCTGATGTCCTCCTTGGCCAACCCAGAAGGTTTTGCTACAGGTTTCGTAGCAAACGGAGTCCGGGAGTGTCCGCAGCGGCGCCGACATCGACTGCCTCTCCCCTGTTCTAAAGACCGGACAGAACCGGCAATCACCTTCCAATTAGTTCCTAGCTCGGCTTTTCCCCTCCCCGCCTGGCCGGTTGAGCGCCCCTCCCTACGTGGAGGTACATTTTAGTTGTAATTCTACTCCTCCACCCCTAGTCCAACCCCCTTGCAAGGGGCGTAGTGCATGTATTAGCAGGTCGTCATCCGAAGCTACACCGATGCGGCGTGCGGGTGCATGCCCACGCCTCCCCGCTCGTCATCATCTCCGGTCGCGATCATCGTATTCACACTGATCAGGTGAGATCCTGCCCCCCTCTATTTGCTGATTTATCTTGCTTAATTAGTATTTCCTCTTAGCTCTGTCGGACGGTGAGAGAGTGCCCAGTCCCAAATTTACATCAATTGAGTGCTACCGCGGGTGAGTTGTGAGAGAGATACTATACCCCACGCCCTTGGCGTGCTGGCCGCCCCTAAGAGTGGGCATCCCATGGCCCTTAGGGGTTCAATCTTAGGCTATCCAACCCTCGGAGCAGTGTGGTCCCATCCCAGAACCTCACCACCATCACCGGGTTGCCTACGGGCCCTAGTGTGCGCCGAGCGGGTGAGTCCGCCATCAAAATTGCATGCTTGCGGGTTGTAGGTCGAAGGGCATCGGTCGAGTAGCTGTCACCCCCAAGGTGGTGTCACATCAATTGGTATCAGAGCAAGTTCTAGACTTGTCTCTACTAAGTCTTGTACTAGGGCCGTTGCATTTATCCCCCCGTTCATCATGGCCATTTCCTACTTGGCCTACTCGCCACCCATAGACTTCATTCTTGATAGGGATATTATCTTTGACGGATCATGTTCTAGTGATTACCTTAGGTGGGAGGCTACCATAGAAAGGTACTTTGAAGAGACTTGGGTATATGGACCCGTGAGAGTCCTCAAGGCCAAGGGATGACTTCGGGGTCAAGCCAAGGAAAAGTGGCGGAGCATAGAGGGCTTAATGAGGGTTGAAATACAAGAACTTATTCACTCATGGGAAGATATGAAGGTAGAAGTTAGGAAGATCTACATCCCCAAATATTCCCACCCCTCCTACTCAAACACCCCTAACGCGAGGAGCACTACCACTCCGCCATCCCCACGGGGCCAACTTGAGACCACCCTTAGGCCTCCACCCCCACCACTCCCAACAAATTCCCTCTCAACCATCATCACTACACTTCGCCACCAAATCCTCTCCCTTAAGACACAAATGATCTAAGCATCCACCTCTCCACCTAACCCCATGAGGGCCCCCACACCCTAACCAAAACCCCCTTCCACAGTCCTCAATATCCAAACCAAATTGGCCCCCACTCCCACCCCTCCACAATCAGCCGATCCCAAGGGGAAGAGACCCCGAACCGACCCGATTTCTCCAATGAGGACCATCACTCACCCAACCCTCACCATTCATACCCAAGTGGACCCCGTGTCCATCCCTCCACCTAGGCCCATGACGGCCACCACCTCCCAACCCACGATCCCTCACCAAACCCATACCCCACAAGCCCCCTTGGTTCCCACCACTACCCCTCCATCATCCCCTAAAAGGAACGCCCCCGCCAAATCCAATCAACCCAAACCCCCTCACCCAACCCACCTTCCACTCCCAACCCCAATCCTACCCCAACCTAGGCCTCCACTACTTCCCCTACCAATCCAAATCCAAGTTTCCCTTTACCCTCCACCCCGGGAGCACCACACACCAACCCTCATCACCCCAAAAGACCCTCTCACCTCATTGATAGAGGAACTCATACCCGACCCCATAGTAGTGAACACTCCAAAACCACTCCCCACCTTGGAGGAAATCCATGTCCAAGTTGAAGAAGAAACCTCACACGATGGTCTTCACCTTACACCATCCTCTCTAGTTGGGACCGAGCTCATCTTAGGAGAACCCCTTGTTAGTTGGCTAAAGGAGAGCCCAATTAGAGAGATCACGGCCCATGTTTTCCCTCCCATAGAACAAAACCTTCCCATAGTGCCCTTCTTCTCCTATCACACCACAATCCAAACATCCTATCAAGTGGAGACCTTATAGGATCTTTATAAGGGCTTAGCATGGCAAATTAAGTTCACTAGAATGTTGACCCGTATGGCCGAACAACCTAGGAGCCTTGGCCTCCTACACCTATGCATCGGGTCTATCACCTCGGTTTGCACCATTAGTTGCTACACTAGCGACCTCCTACTATTCCTCCCCACACCCGATGAGCCCGACCTTCTCCTCAATTTGAAGCTTCTTATATCGGGTAGAAAGCCAAGCCCTCCCCTCATGGCCGACCCACCCGCCAAGAACTTCGGCCCAATTGTTTCATTAGAAGAGGATGACCCACCACCATTTGAGGATCTTAAGGATATAGGACCCCTCCCCCTTGATAACCCTTTTTATGATCCCTTTGATCCCTTCCAATGGGGGTCAAGGAACCCATGGGACCCAACCGCCTTGCCCACCACCCACCTTTTCCTACCCCAACCCACCATGTTTGGTCCAATCCACCAAGTCCTTGACCCGGGTCACACCTTGGGAGCCATGACCTTGGGCCACATATCCCTAGGTAATAAGGTTGTGCCCTACCCCATGATGTCCACTTTCTTAGATCCCTTCGATCCTTTCTAGTGGAAGTTCAAAGGTCATCCCACAACCCCTTACAAAGAAATCATCTTTGGAGTAGGAATGCATGTGTCTTGGCAGCTCACACAAATTGGCATGATTAGTAAGTCAGGCCCTTTCATTCATCACACCCACATGTCAAGTCAGAAGTATGAGTGGTCCGTATTTGGGTGTGCCGGCCCTCCCCCATCCATCGGCATCAACAAGTTGGGTCTAGAGCATGATAGGTTCATACATGGCTGCCCTGGTCCCCCGGCATTTGCTTCACCCATGCATGATAGATTCACCTACGGATGCCCCGGCCCTCCTAGGTCCATCAAGGTTTACATAGCCGCATTGCATGATAGGTCCACTTATGATTGCCCCGGTCCCCATTTGCATACCACACACTTCCCACCTACACCGCACCGTAGCTCATGGTATACTCATTCAAGCAAGCATCTAGCAACGGGCAGTGAGGTTCATAATGAACGGGCAAAAACTCGCGAGTGCCACTTTGGATTCCAACTAGGCAACCTTATGATGGTGGCTTTAGAATGGCTCTACCTTAGGGTCACCTCCAAATCGAGGGCACGAGGATTTGGACCTTCCATGTTCCGAGTGGCTTTGGCAACCTAGCTTATGGGTTGGATTTACCGATGGTATTTTGGGATATACCCCACTTTTCACGTGGCGGATCTAGCACCCTCTAAGGGCACCGCGGTGGATCCCAGTGAGCACCTTGAGCCTACCCCCACCTTTGTGAGTGACACCCTCGGAGAGCCTCCACATATCAGCTTGAGAGTCCGACGTGTGCACACAGAGGCAATACTAGGCAAGCAGGGTACCATCACCAGCAAGAGGGTGTGCCTGAGCCATCTTCAGAGGATGAAGAGCCGTCCCCCGGCTAAGGACGCGAGGTTGAGTTAGGAGGTTGTGGCTCGCCCGGAGCTGCATTGGAGGACCTCTTCCCCGGCGGACCCATACTCGACGGAGTCGAGTTCTTCGCACCCCGGGGGTATGATGGGGGCATCTCTCACCCTTCACATTTTTCCACAGCTCCTATTACTCACCGGCATAGTTCCATTGTGTCCGTCACATTTTTCTGAGTCGAGTCATGTAATTTTCATATTTTTTTGAGTCATATCATTGTAATTTCTTTTTTATTTAAGTCATGTACCTTAGTTAATGAGTCATTTACCTAAGTTATGTGTCATTAGGTTGATTACAGTTAGTTAATGGGCCCAATTCATTGGGCTAGGCCCAAGGGCGCCCCCCTTCCCCTTGGTTATTTGTCATTAGTGCTAAAGTTAGGGACTTATTGTAAATTGTGGGATCCCTATAAATAGGACCCCCATCTCCCCATTTGAAGTTAATGAATGAATGAATATTTGAATTTTATAGTGTCCAACTTAAATCTTCTTCTTTTGGTGAGAAGTCAATTGAGTGGGTGAGAAGCCCCTCTCCCCCCCTCTCTCTCTACCTCTCTCTCTAGGAAGTCATTTTCTCTCTCCTCCACTTTCTCTCTCTAAAACCTGCACCCCTTTCTCTCTCCTCACCCCTCCACATCATCCTCCACGTCATCCATCACCCTCCACCTCATCTAGAGACCCTTCACTTCCCTAGGAGCATTAATTACCCCCTCTCCCAACTACCACCAAATCTCCTCCCTCCCTAGGAGAATCTTGGCTCTCCCAACACAATCTCCCTCTCCCCAACACAATCCACCCTATTCCCCACACAATCCTGCAGCTCCCAAGGGACATTTGAATATTTTCTCTCCACTCTCTCCTCCCCCATGCCCTAGACTCCCCAAGGGAGAGAGATCTCCCTTTCCCTCCCAACACCAAATTCGCAGCTCTCCCTCCCACCACCTGCTAGACCCCCTTCCAGCCCCCATTCTCCCCCTTCCTCACCTTGGCTTGCCCCCTCCCAGACCCCCTCACAGCCTGGGGTCACCCCCACACCCATCCACCCCATTTCCCCTCTCATCTACCCCATTTCACACCTATCATCTTCAACCAGCTTGTTCTAGGTCGCAGGCCGTAGTGTTCCATCGACTTGCAGAGGCTCCCACTATGTCATCGTGAAGCTCCTTGAGGCGTATCATATACCGTTGGATTCGTATTTTTGTCAGCTTTGTAACAGTGGTGGTCTCATCCCCGTCTGAGTTTGTGACTGCCAAGGAGAGGCATTCTTCTCCGACTGCATAGGATAGGTCCGGTCAGCAACCTGAAGCAACTTCCAGAAGCTCCCATGGCTACATTTCTATGCTTCTTGAGGTGCCACTTGGCTGAGAGCTTTTAAGACAAGTCTTATTCCATTACCAAGAAGCGACACCCCGTTCGGCATCCGGAGCAGTGATTTCTCAATTTTCTCCCTCGGGTGCGCTGTTCTGTCCACTATGGGACTGAACAAACACCCGATCACTGTTCGGGCTGTCCCTGTCTACTCTGACCTCCTCCGGCATCCCCGTGGGACTCATTTCGAAGAGGGCTTAACAACGAATCCAGTGACTCCAGCCACGCCCAAATCAGAGCTCAAGAGCACCCGTGCCGACCTCATCTTCTTGCAGTAGTGGTGCTGAAGCAGATAGACCCAGAGAACAGAGACCCTGCTCACGGCCCTACCCCAACCAACGACGGTAACCAGAAGTCCTCCCAAAAATCTGACATCCTCCTTGGCCAAGCCAGAAGGTTTTGCTACTGGTTTCGTAGCAAACGGAGTCCGGGAGTGTCCGCAGCGGCGCCGACATCGACTGCCTCTCCAATATTCTAAAGAGCGGATAGAACCTGCAATCGCCTTCCAATTAGTTCCTAGCTCGGCTTTTCCCCTCCCCGCTTGGCCGGCTGAGCGCCCCTCCCTACGTGGAGGTACATTTTAGTTGTAATTCTACTCCTCCACCCCTAGTCCAACCCCCTTGAAAGGGGCGTAGTGCATGTATTAGCAGGTCGCCATCCGAAGCTACACCGATGCGGCGTGCGGGTGCATGCCCACGCCTCCCCGCTCATCATCGTCTCCGGCCGGGATCGTCGTATTCACGCTGATCAGGTGAGCTCCTGCCCCCCTCTCTTTGCTAATTTATCTTGCTTAATTAGTATTTCCTGTTAGCTCCGTCAGACGGTGAGAGAGTGCCCGGTCCCAAATTTACATCAATTGAGTGCTACCGCGGGTGAGTTGTGAGAGAGATACTATACCCCACGCCCTTGGCATGCTGGCCACCCCTGAGAGTGGGCATCCCATAGACCTTAGGGGTTTAATATTAAGCTAGCCAACCCTCGGAGAAGCGAGGTCCCATGCCGGACCCTCACCACCATCACCGGGTTGCCTACGGGCCCTAGTGTGCGCCAAGCGGGTGAGTCCGCTCGATTGAGTCCGCCATCAAAATTGCATGCTTGCGGGTTGTAGGTCCAAGAGCATCGGTCGAGTGGCTGCCACCCCCAAGGTTGTGTCACATCAGCCATAAACCCTAAGAACTTGAAGAGATCTAAAGGGAGGCTGTCCAAGGAGGAAGAAGAGGGTATTGTAGCTCCGTGAACAGTACCTCGTGCAGCAAGTTCATCATCTATTTCCAAGGTGATTCAAGCTCAATCTGAAGCTAGCAACCTCCAAGGAAGTGAAGAAGCAAGCAAGTAATGATTCAAATGAAGACTACCAAAAGGAAGTGTAGAATCAAGCAAGGCTCTCAAGGAAGATCAAAGGAGTTGTCCAAGGAAGAAGAAGTTGCTACTGTAGCCGTGAATAGTATTTCATGGAAAGATCTCTTCATCCCTTCTCAAGATCTTCAAGCTTCATCTAAAGCTATTCAAGTAAAGAAGGAAGCATCACTCAAAGATCAGCAACATAAACTCAGTGGAAGCCAAATCAAGAGTTTTCTAAACTGTGCCTCATTGTTTTTGTGTTTTGGGTATTATATTGGTGTCCCTTATAAACTGTAAACACTCGTGTGTGTGTGTGGATCGATTTGGATCCGTGATCGTGTGTGTGTACCGTGTCTGATTCGTGTGTGTGCATAGGTCTTCTTAGATCGCGTGTGTCACGCCCCGAGCGCGGAAGATACCCGGAGATGCGCGACGTGTCTATATCAATCATGTCAATCAGAGTGGTCGTGTATTCGACACAAAGACAGAGATGCGCAAAATAGCAAGATAACCCAATCCTTTATTTCATAATGGATAGACTATTACAAATCCAATACTCTGTTAAATAAAAAAGGAAAAGAATACATAGTTGACTCAAGAAACTATAGAAAAGACTAGATGACACTTGGAGAATCTCTATCTCTTCACTCTTGACAATTCCCATCCGATTGACTTCCATCGTCGTCGGACTTACCTGAAAGGTACAAAGGGACAAACGGGATGAGCGAACGCTCAGTAGGAAATTATATCTCAAGTACTAGCAAGTGGTTTAAGTAATTACATTTTCATGGATGCAATAAAGCTATGCATGCTCGCATGAAACGACAAGATAGAGAGAATGTAATATCAAAGAAATAAGATGAACTTATCATGAACTTTCAACAAGATACAAGTTATTCAAGATATTCAAGCAAGCACGTTTAACAAGTCATGTCAAGAACTTTGGCTATCATGTATCAAGCAAGTAAATTACCCTTTTTCGGGCCACGCATTTCATGTAAAGTCAAGTACGATTCAAGTACAAGATGTGTGTGGAATGTCCAATCAAGCAAGTCAAGTACTCGGTATAATGCCAGATACCTTATCATTTTAACTCCCATGGGCACAAGTACTTTCGGGTGCTCCTCCCAGGACCAGATCGGGCCCTATATGCGCAGGCATTTATCATGCGTTTTGACATCCACTCTTGTTTATATAGCCAATATAGAATTTCAATAATCAAGCTTGTAGATACGTATGACAACTTTGATAGAATAGAGTCCAAAATATGACAAAGGACATAGAATGGCGATAATAACGGTATAATCACGAGTTCGATAAAACTAGGTAGAATATGGTTCCCTTAACTTAGGTACCATGACAAATCAATATGGACATTCTTTATATAGAATTGAGGTCCACATGAACATTAGATCAAGCAAGATACCCTCATTCTTATCATAGAATTGGGGTTTACAAGAATGACACGATATGGCATGATATCATCATCCCATCAAGAATTTCTTATGATATACTCTTTGTATAATCATAAGGGCCGGTATACCATGTTTTCTTTAGATTGACATGGCAAAAACTGTGTAATGGGTTTTTAGGGTACAACCAGCTCAGTCGGCCTTGAGGGAATCCAAGGCTACGAGGAGTCTTACGAAGGTCTCTATGACTAACTTGCTAGTCCAAAGGAACGGAATGTCCAATGGAGAGCTTGTATGTCAATGAGAGTTGAGTGTGATCGATAAATCAACATGAAACGTGGGACTATACTCACGGAGTGGAGAATAGTGCCGATATATATATATATGTATAATATATAAACCATCGGTTAGCAAATCAGAGGAAAAATCAGTTTACAGTAAAATAACGACTTAGGTAAAGTCGTGTCTCAAGTAATTAACGCCTAACTTAAGGGCGTTTACATATATTGCCAATTTGCTTATTTCATTAATTTATCAAAACACGCCTTTCCTGGGGGCGTTTCTTAAAAGTTGACGACTGCAGGGGCAGGCGTCTCATCATTTACATATTTGACAGGATATAATTATTCTCAGAAATTTATCAAAAACGCGCCCTTGGAAGGGGCGTTACTTTCAAAAACGCGCCCTTGGGAGGGGCGTTACTTTCCAATTCCACCTTACAGAATATGTGAATTTTAGTTTTTTAACAGATACACGCCCTAGAAAGGGGCGTTACTTTTAATGTTCACGCCTTGTACTGGGGCGTTAGAATATGGAAAACGACTTTGTCCAAGTCGTGAATTTCAAGGGATTTTTAATAAATAATATTTCGAGAGACAAGAGACATGTCATGGCAGTAAAATTTAACAGGAATTCACAGAGTCATGCAAGATATTAAAAATTCAATATTTCATATGTATTGTAATTTTTAAACAGATCAATTATTAATCACATGCGATTCTTATGAAATTGACGCCTGCGTAGAGGGCGTCAAATATTAAATTGACGACCACTGGTATGGTCGTTTCTTTTAAATTAGCGCCCTAATCAAGGGCGTTTCTTTCAAAATATTTCAGAAAACGTACGAAAACTATAATAATCATATGCATGACATGCTTATATATATATATATCTTGCATTAATTTCATTTGGGCTACAGTAGCTTGAGAAAACCTACCTTAAAGGGTTGATTTGGAGATAACCGTGAAGGGTCTGTAAGAATTAAAGAGGCAGTAGATGTTGGATGAAGATGATGAAGAACCTTGTTCTTCACGTTACAGAACCTTGTTCTTTACTCAAGCACCAGATCCTTATCCTGCATTAAAGGAGAAGAATAATAATCAATATTCTTCATGCGGCTGTAAACAGAAGGGCAAAAGAAATAAGAAGAACGTATGTTCTTCACTTACCGTGTAGCAGTAGATCGATCAAATGGTTTAGGGTTGGATCGATCGGGTATATTTATAGGATTTTAGAGTCCTAACAAAGGTAGTGTTTGATTGAGGGTAATATATCCTTAATAGAGTCCTTACTCTAATAGACACTTACTAGATTAGGTTAATCTTTCCTTGGATAAGTTCTGGGTTCGATCTGTTCACGAACTGAATTAACGCCTTAGGTCAGGGCGTGTATTCTTGAATTAACGCCTTGCATAAGGGCGTTTCTTAAAAAGCGCCTTGAAAAAGGGCGTTTCGTGTTTTAAAACACGCCCAAGATAGAGGCGTTTCTTTTACTTGCCTATTTGGTCGTGAGAGTTGACGACCGCACGTGTGGGCGTCCTTTCTTTAGTCACGCCTTTGATAGAGGCGTTTCTTTTTGAATTAACGCCCTAATAAGAGGCGTTATTTTTAATTTGTCTTATTTCGTCCAATTAACCCTATTCCTTTTATATATATTACTTCTGTAATATATATGTTTTAATTCATTTCAATTATTCATTTATTAGGGTTGCTACACCCTCCCCCACTTAAAAAGAATTTGGTCCCCAAATTCAATATATATATAATTATACACGCGGAGAGTGTAGGACATATACCTCTTAGAATAACTCGGGAAATCGTTTCTTCATAGATTCCTCGGTCTCCCATGTCGCTTCGCGTTCAGGATTCTTATTCCATTGCACCTTGATCATGGGAATAACCTTATTCCTTAGAGCTCGTATTTCTCGATCTAATATCTTCAAGGGCCTTTGTTCATATGTGAGATCTTTCTGGATCACCAGATCTCCATGCTCAATAATATGTGACGGATCGTGCACATACTTCTTCAACATAGATATGTGAAATACATTGTGTACCTCGGACAACTGAGGAGGCAACGCGATGCGATAAGCAACCTCGCCAACTCTTTCGAGTACCTCAAATGGTCCGATGAATCTTGGCGTAAGCTTGCCCTTAACACCAAATCTTCGTATGCCACGTCCAGGGGATATTTTAAGAAATACATGATCTCCAACCTGGAATTCAAGATCTCTTCTCCTGGTATCAGCATAAGCCTTTTGCCTTGTCTGAGCAACTTGTAATCTTTCTCTGATTACTTGTATCTTCTCGGTTGTATCCCTTACCATGTCTGGACCTAATAGTTGTTTTTCTCCAACTTCGTTCCAACATATGGGAGATCGGCAACTCCTTCCGTATAAGGCTTCGAAAGGTGCCATTTGGATACTAGCTTGGTAGCTATTATTATATGCAAATTCAACTAAAGGTAAGTGGTCATGCCAGCTTCCTCCAAAGTCAATAATGTATGCTCTCAGCATATCTTCAACAACTTGATTAGTTCGCTCGGTCTGACCATCCGTTTGTGGGTGAAAAGCAGTACTAAAGTTGAGCCTTGTCCCCAACGAATGTTGTAATCCCTTCCAAAAATGAGAAGTAAAACGGGGATCCCTATCAGACACGATTGAGACAGGAATTCCATGTATCCTGACTATTTCTTTAATGTATAGTGCAGCTAGCACATCAATTGACCATCGGCTTTTGATTGGCAAGAAATGTGCCGATTTAGTCAATCGATCAATGATAACCCAGATTCCATCATGTCCTCCTTTAGATTTAGACAAACCCATGATGAAGTCCATACCAATATCCTCCCATTTCCACTTAGGAATATCTAGAGGATGTAGTTTTCCCGCAGGCTTTTGGTGTTCCGCCTTGACCTGTTGGCATGTGAGACAGCGTGATACATAGTCCGCTATTTCTCTTTTCATATTGGGCCACCAAAAGTTCCTCTTTACATCTTGGTACATTTTAGTTGATCCAGGATGAATAGTGTATCTTGATCTGTGAGCTTCATCTAAGATCTTCTTCTTTAATTCCGGACAATCGGGTATACAAGTTCTATCTTTGAACGATAATCTTCCATCAGAAGTTAGTTGAAAATCAGATTGTCCTTCTAATCTGCCTTTGATTTCTACTAATATAGGATCATCATCCTGAAGTGTTTGTATCTCCGATAACAAATCTGACTGTATGCTTACATGAGATAGTGTGACAAATTTGGATTCCGTGTCCAAGCTTATATTGAGCTCGGAGAATTGTTCAAGTAACCTCCATTCTTGCATCATACAATTTGCTATCATTGCTCTCGGCTTTCGACTAAGGGCGTCAGCAACATAATTACCCTTTCCGGGATGGTATTGTATATTGAAGTCGAAATCCTTGAGATATTCTAGCCAGCGTCTTTGTCTCATGTTCAGCTCCTTTTGTGAAAATAGATATTTGAGACTTTTGTGATCGGAGTATACAGTAAACTGTACCCCATAGAGATAGTGTCTCCATATCTTTAGGGCAAATACTACCGCGGCCAATTCCAAGTCATGGACGGGGTAATTCTCCTCATGCTTCTTCAGTTGACGAGAAGAGTATGCTATGACCTTCCCATGTTGCATTAGAACACATCCGAGGCCAATGCCAGAAGCATCAGTGTAGACCTCGAATTTCTCTCCTTCAATTGGTAGGGCTAAGACTGGAGCTGTGGTGAGACGATCCTTGAGAGTTTGGAAACTGCTTTCACATTCCTCACTCCATTCATATCGGATCTCCTTACGAGTTAATCTTTTAAGTGGTACGGCGATCTTAGAGAAATCTTTGATAAATCGCCGATAATAGCCTGCAAGACCTAAGAAACTTCTGATCTCGCTTGCATTAGTGGGTCTCTCCCAGTTTCTCACAGCTTCAACTTTTGACGGATCCACAGATAAACCGTCCTTGGATATGACATGTCCGAGAAAAGCCACTTCTTCAAGCCAGAACTCGCATTTACTGAGTTTAGCATATAATTGATTTGTCCTCAAGACTTGCAATGCAATCCTCAAATGCTCTTCATGTTCTTCCTTAGTCTTAGAATATATCAATATATCATCGATGAAGACTACTATGAATTGATCCAAGTAAGGCCTGAATATGCTATTCATTAACTGCATAAAGGCAGCAGGGGCATTTGTTAGTCCAAAAGGCATAACAACAAATTCGTAATGGCCATACCTGCTTCTGAATGCGGTCTTGTGAATGTCATCATCCTTGATCCTTAATTGATGATATCCCGACCGGAGATCAATCTTGGAGAAATATTTGGATCCTGAAATCTGATCAAACAATTCATCGATTCTCGGCAGTGGATACTTGTTCTTGATAGTAAGATGATTCAACTGTCGATAGTCAATACACAATCTCATGGATCCATCCTTCTTCTTTACAAATAAGACTGGTGCTCCCCACGGGGAAGTACTTGGTCTAATAAACCCTTTTCGGATTAGTTCCATCAACTGCTCCTTCAACTCCTTGAGTTCAGCAGGGGACATTCTATATGGTGCCTTTGAAACCGGACCAGCACCAGGGACTAAGTCGATGGTAAAGGCCACATCTCTTTGCGGGGGTAATCCCGGCAATTCCTCCGGAAATACGTCTGGGAATTCTCGTACTACTTGAACGTCTTCTATCTTGGTTTCCTTAGCTTCTTTATTAGTGACAAAAGCAAGGAAGGATACACATCCTTTCCTGACGAGCTTGCTTGCTCGAAGAGCCGAAATAAGAGGGGATTTGCTTCGACTCTTAGGACTAGTATAAGTCAGTTCTGGAAATTCTTTGAAAACAATCTTGCTATTACGGCAATCAACCGTTGCCTGGTACTTAGATAACCAATCTGCTCCTAGTATAACATCATATTCTTTTAGATCTAAGCAGATAAGATCAATAGGAAAATTCTTTCCTCGAACCAACACCTCACAGTTTTGGTAATGATGCGTGATATCCGTCTCGTTTCCGAGAGGAGTAGACAATATTATCTTCATCCATTCTGGTTCTAGAGGTAATGGGTCAGCAAACTTCTTGGAAATAATGGAATGCGATGCACCTGTATCAAATAAGACATGTGCATATTTGGAACAAATTTTTAATGTACCTTCCACCAATCCGCCTTCTTCTTCTGGTTCGGTCTCTTGGATTGCATGAAGACGCGCGTTCCTTGTCACTGGGCGTTTACCCTCACCATCTTGGTCATTCATTAATGGACAATCGGGAATCCGATGTTCACGACTCCCACAACGGAGACATGCTCCTAATTTCCTCCAGCATTCTTCTGTTTTGTGACCAGCCTTGTCACAATGCTTGCATACTACGTTTGAAGGGGTAGTGGTGATAGAGAAAGGCTTGGATTTCTTGTACTTCTGATCTTGAGAGGAAGAACCTCCATTATTGGGCCTCTTCTTAAAGTTGGGTTTAAAAGAACCCGAACTTGTGACTTGCTCCTTTTTGTCTTTCCCACGGATCCTATCAGATAGTTCCGTGGCATCTTCAAGCAACTGAGCTCGGCGCACTATTTCAGTATAAACTTGAATATCCATAGGCGCCAGTTGAGTAATGTAGTGGGGCCTAAGCCCATTAAGAAATCTACGGGCTTTCATCTTTTCCGTGCCAATTAAATGCTTAGCATATCTAGACAGTCTAGAGAACTGTGCTTCATAATCAGCCACCGATAAAGATCTTTGCTTTAATGCGGCAAATTCGGCGGCCTTCCTTTCCTGGACCCTATCAGAGAAATATTTGGCGTTGAAATATTCAACGAATTCACCCCATGTAACTTGAGTTGGGTCAATAGTAGCTTCAATCGACTCCCACCAGCATCTAGCATCCTTTTCTAACTGGAAAGTAGCTAATAAGACTTTGTCCTGATCCGTGCATTGCATGACACGGAATATACGTTCAATCTCCCGAACCCAATGCTCGGCATCGTCTGGATCGGTCGATCCCATGAACTTCGGGGGATTCATATTCTTGAATGCTTGGTGTAAGCTTCCAGCTCGTGGAGCACCACCTTGTGCTACCTGTTGTAGCACTTGGGTCATCCCTTGAAGGGTACGCTGCATGTTGCGCCATTGAGCACGTTCGGCAGCCATTATCCTACAATTACAATAGCTATGTTAGTATTATATCACTATGATCTTATAAAGGACTCATTGATCATTTAACCCTTGGTTCTACCCACTCTCACTTGGTTAAAGGTTTTGAAACCTATCCTTGGACTTGGGTTTCCTAGGAATTGAATACCTTAGGCTCTGATACCACAAAGACTGTCACGCCCCGAGCGCGGAAGATACCCGGAGATGCGCGACGTGTCTATATCAATCATGTCAATCAGAGTGGTCGTGTATTCGACACAAAGACAGAGATGCGCAAAATAGCAAGATAACCCAATCCTTTATTTCATAATGGATAGACTATTACAAATCCAATACTCTGTTAAATAAAAAAGGAAAAGAATACATAGTTGACTCAAGAAACTATAGAAAAGACTAGATGACACTTGGAGAATCTCTATCTCTTCACTCTTGACAATTCCCATCCGATTGACTTCCATCGTCGTCGGACTTACCTGAAAGGTACAAAGGGACAAACGGGATGAGCGAACGCTCAGTAGGAAATTATATCTCAAGTACTAGCAAGTGGTTTAAGTAATTACATTTTCATGGATGCAATAAAGCTATGCATGCTCGCATGAAACGACAAGATAGAGAGAATGTAATATCAAAGAAATAAGATGAACTTATCATGAACTTTCAACAAGATACAAGTTATTCAAGATATTCAAGCAAGCACGTTTAACAAGTCATGTCAAGAACTTTGGCTATCATGTATCAAGCAAGTAAATTACCCTTTTTCGGGCCACGCATTTCATGTAAAGTCAAGTACGATTCAAGTACAAGATGTGTGTGGAATGTCCAATCAAGCAAGTCAAGTACTCGGTATAATGCCAGATACCTTATCATTTTAACTCCCATGGGCACAAGTACTTTCGGGTGCTCCTCCCAGGACCAGATCGGGCCCTATATGCGCAGGCATTTATCATGTGTTTTGACATCCACTCTTGTTTATATAGCCAATATAGAATTTCAATAATCAAGCTTGTAGATACGTATGACAACTTTGATAGAATAGAGTCCAAAATATGACAAAGGACATAGAATGGCGATAATAACGGTATAATCACGAGTTCGATAAAACTAGGTAGAATATGGTTCCCTTAACTTAGGTACCATGACAAATCAATATGGACATTCTTTATATAGAATTGAGGTCCACATGAACATTAGATCAAGCAAGATACCCTCATTCTTATCATAGAATTGGGGTTTACAAGAATGACACGATATGGCATGATATCATCATCCCATCAAGAATTTCTTATGATATACTCTTTGTATAATCATAAGGGCCGGTATACCATGTTTTCTTTAGATTGACATGGCAAAAACTGTGTAATGGGTTTTTAGGGTACAACCAGCTCAGTCGGCCTTGAGGGAATCCAAGGCTACGAGGAGTCTTACGGAGGTCTCTATGACTAACTTGCTAGTCCAAAGGAACGGAATGTCCAATGGAGAGCTTGTATGTCAATGAGAGTTGAGTGTGATCGATAAATCAACATGAAACGTGGGACTATACTCACGGAGTGGAGAATAGTGCCGATATATATATATATGTATAATATATAAACCATCGGTTAGCAAATCAGAGGAAAAATCAGTTTACAGTAAAATAACGACTTAGGTAAAGTCGTGTCTCAAGTAATTAACGCCTAACTTAAGGGCGTTTACATATATTGCCAATTTGCTTATTTCATTAATTTATCAAAACACGCCTTTCCTGGGGGCGTTTCTTAAAAGTTGACGACTGCAGGGGCAGGCGTCTCATCATTTACATATTTGACAGGATATAATTATTCTCAGAAATTTATCAAAAACGCGCCCTTGGAAGGGGCGTTACTTTCAAAAACGCGCCCTTGGGAGGGGCGTTACTTTCCAATTCCACCTTACAGAATATGTGAATTTTAGTTTTTTAACAGATACACGCCCTAGAAAGGGGCGTTACTTTTAATGTTCACGCCTTGTACTGGGGCGTTAGAATATGGAAAACGACTTTGTCCAAGTCGTGAATTTCAAGGGATTTTTAATAAATAATATTTCGAGAGACAAGAGACATGTCATGGCAGTAAAATTTAACAGGAATTCACAGAGTCATGCAAGATATTAAAAATTCAATATTTCATATGTATTGTAATTTTTAAACAGATCAATTATTAATCACATGCGATTCTTATGAAATTGACGCCTGCGTAGAGGGCGTCAAATATTAAATTGACGACCACTGGTATGGTCGTTTCTTTTAAATTAGCGCCCTAATCAAGGGCGTTTCTTTCAAAATATTTCAGAAAACGTACGAAAACTATAATAATCATATGCATGACATGCTTATATATATATATATCTTGCATTAATTTCATTTGGGCTACAGTAGCTTGAGAAAACCTACCTTAAAGGGTTGATTTGGAGATAACCGTGAAGGGTCTGTAAGAATTAAAGAGGCAGCAGATGTTGGATGAAGATGATGAAGAACCTTGTTCTTCACGTTACAGAACCTTGTTCTTTACTCAAGCACCAGATCCTTATCCTGTATTAAAGGAGAAGAATAATAATCAATATTCTTCATGCGGCTGTAAACAGAAGGGCAAAAGAAATAAGAAGAACGTATGTTCTTCACTTACCGTGTAGCAGTAGATCGATCAAATGGTTTAGGGTTGGATCGATCGGGTATATTTATAGGATTTTAGAGTCCTAACAAAGGTAGTGTTTGATTGAGGGTAATATATCCTTAATAGAGTCCTTACTCTAATAGACACTTACTAGATTAGGTTAATCTTTCCTTGGATAAGTTCTGGGTTCGATCTGTTCACGAACTGAATTAACGCCTTAGGTCAGGGCGTGTATTCTTGAATTAACGCCTTGCATAAGGGCGTTTCTTAAAAAGCGCCTTGAAAAAGGGCGTTTCGTGTTTTAAAACACGCCCAAGATAGAGGCGTTTCTTTTACTTGCCTATTTGGTCGTGAGAGTTGACGACCGCACGTGTGGGCGTCCTTTCTTTAGTCACGCCTTTGATAGAGGCGTTTCTTTTTGAATTAACGCCCTAATAAGAGGCGTTATTTTTAATTTGTCTTATTTCGTCCAATTAACCCTATTCCTTTTATATATATTACTTCTGTAATATATATGTTTTAATTCATTTCAATTATTCATTTATTAGGGTTGCTACAGCGTGTGTATGTGTGGATCTATTTAGACCCGGTCGTTTTAGTGTGTGTAGTGCTGCATCTGTCACAGTGTGCGTTTATCTTGTTGATCCAGTTCTTGGATCGTCTTGGAGACCTCATCTCCGTGTGTATGTGTGTGTTGGGGTGCATCCCCGTGTGTGTGGGTAGGCGTCGTCATGCGTGTTTGTTTGGAGCGTCATCTCCGTTTGGGGATTTATCCCCGAGTGAAGCCTCATCGGGTTTGGTGAGGGGTGGACGTAGGATTACCGTCGTTGCATCCGAACCACCTTAAAAACCTCTGTGCATTGTGTTTTGATTTGTGTGGTTTGGTCCTTTTCTTCTACCTCCATTCTACGTGAGAGTTAGTGTATTTTGTTGTTCCAGATTTATCCACATATATCTTGCATAATATATAGCATCTTCAAATAAAGTTTGATAAATCCAACTTGTGAACAAACGGTTTTGAACCTCTTGATTAGCATTATTTCACATATTTTAAAAAGGCCAAAAGTTTCCTTAAAAATTTTAAACACCCAATTCACCCCCCCTCTGGGGTGTCATTGATCGCGGGACTTCATTGGCACTCAAATATGAAGCTGAACCGGACGAGCTGGTCCAAAATTCTTGCATGATGGTTTAAGGAGAAAGCGAGGTTGAGGTAAATTCTGAATCCGAAGAACTTTCTAATGAGGAATGGCAAACGGCATATGTTGAAATGTATGATAAATGTAAGAAACCAAATCTGAAAATAAAGTATTAAAAAGGAAGATTAATGAGAATGTGCATGATAATCCTTCCTGTGAAAAATGCAAAACATTGGAGTCCAAGATTGAAAACCTTAAATATGAAAATGAACTTTTAGAATCTAAAGTTGAATTTTTTTCAGACGAGATTTCTTGTTTGAATGAAGAGGTTGAGATAGCTAGGATATCTAATAGATCTTTGAACTCTAAAAATGATTGTCATGATTTGCTTGATCAGAACAAACTCTTGTTGTCTAAGATTTCATTGCTTGAAGAAACAAAAAAATATCTTAGAAACAAGTTAGATTCATTGTCTGATGATGAAAAATTATTTGAAAAGCTTCTTGATAGTGAAATCGATAGCAAGAGCATCATGGCCGAAAATAAGGAGCTTAAAAAGAACAACAGTGCTATGCTAATTCAGAATTCCTTGCTTGAGAGTAAATTGAATAGCTTTGAAAATTTTGAAAAAGAAAATACCTTGTTGAAATCAGAAAATGAGCAGTTGCATCTTAAGATTTCAAAGTTTACTGAAACTGAGAAAGTTCTTGAAAATTTAACCAAAAAATTACATGCTATAAATGATGAAAATAAGGAAATCATAGAAGAAAATGAAAACTTGGAATCTGTGAATTGCCTGCTTAGTGATAAAATCCTTGCATGTGAAAATGAGACAAATGATTTAAAAATTAATTTGTCGAGGTTTGTAAAAGGCAAAGAAACTTTGGTCAAAATGCTTGGTGTAAAGGTGAATGTTCAGAAGGAAGCTCTTCAATACAATGCTATGAATAAAAAATCTTTTGAACATAAATTCAAAGCCTCTTTTGTTCATGCATCTAATATTCCAAGTACTTCTAAAGCACCTCCTCCCATTGCTCAAATGAAAAATTCTAAAAAGAGATTTGAGAAAATGAAGAATGCCAAACCAACCATGCCAAATGGATTTCAAAAATCGAAGTCTAATGTTGAATGCTTCTATTGTGGTATGTTTGGCCATGTCATGAATGATTGTGAAGTGATGAAGAAAGATGATCAATATGCTTGCAAAGATAAACATGCTTTCAAGACACAAAGAGATGGTGCTTGCTTTTATTGTCATAAACTTGGCCATGTGATGAAAAAAAAATTGTGAAGCAAAAAGATGATTTTCATGCTATGAATGCTAAGTTTAATGTTCAAAGAAAATTCAATGACAACTATGCTTTTCATGCTCAAAGGTTTTCATCTTACAAAAGAAATTTAAAATCAAAAACTCATGTAAACAATGAAATTTTTTTTCGTAGACCCACATCTACTTGTTATTTTCATTATGGGAAGTACGGTCATGTCATGAAAGAATGTTAGTTTTTGAGAAATGATAATTTGCATGCTTCTAGAATGAATGTCAGGTTTAGTTTTCCTAAATCTAGATCTTTTGAAAATAGAAGACGGAATACTTCTAAAAACTCCTTTACTCGTGAACAAAAATCTTTTGCTAGAACTGCTTCTCATCAATGCTTTTATTGTGAAAAGCATGGACATGTCATTGAGGATTGCAGGATCATGAATGATGATGATATGATGGCAATGAAGATGTTGAAGAGTGCTTTTGGCAGAAATGCTTCTAACCTCCAAGGACCCAAGAAGACTTGGATGCCTAAATTTATCAAATGAATTGATGATTGATGCAGGTGTGCCTTGAGGTAAATAGAAAATAAAGGGCTTTCAATAAATATGAACAAGGCACACTTATTTGGTAAAACTCCCACTTTGTTTTTCTTATTATCAAATTTGGTGATTTTGATGCTTTTACTTCTGGTACTCTGTTAGGTTTTAATTGCATTTCTTCACAAGCCATGCAAGTTTTCGATGAATGAATATTTGGTATACCAAATGGTGATATGTGAAATGACAGATTAGGTCTGTCAGAAAGTTATCACTATGCGTGAGTTGATCTTAGGATCAATGTTCTCTGCCTAGTACCAAAATTCATAAATTCAACATCTTTGGCATATGAGGAATCATTGCTTTCGATGAAATCAACTTGTCTTGATTTGTAATGATCTTAATTTACAATTGGTATCAATTGAAAATCTTTCTTGATTCAAAAAGGTAAAAAAAATTTAACACTATTTTGAATGAACATGGCTTAGCTTCAGCTCAATGAATGTGGTATATTTGCTTTGCAAAGGTCATGAGCCTTCATTGAATTGCAATGATTGTTTTTCATATGTTTGCATACTCATGCATATAGAACATATAATATCAAATCATTGATGTTTGCATATCATTCACACTCTTGCATACACTGGCATCTACATGTTGCATATTCTGACTCATGTCTGCTTGCATGTCATCTTGCATGAGTATATTGTTAAATCCCTGCATGATTGGTTGTACATAGCTTACAAAATATTTTCTTGAAAGTTTCTAAGGCCTTACACTCCTTGGTAAATAAATGTTGCACTAATTCAATCTAGGTGTGTTACATGGCATAAACTAAGGGGGAGATATCTAAATTGATGAGTGCATATACTCAAGGGGAGAAATTCTCATGTCTCTAGCATAATTCACAGTATATACTTGAAATAAAACCCCTACACTTTGATAAGCTTGTGTTTAATGTGTTTTAACCATAAAGATTTTAAAAATTCTTTCTAGCACTTACTTGATACTAGAAGATATATATGATCATTAGGAGTAATTGTGAGGAAAAAGTTGCCTGCCCCTACAAATTGTAAATAAGTGGATTGTGGATCCTAGTAACCAGGAATCCCCATTGAAAGAAATGAGGAAACGTGTGTGAAATGGTGAAACAAAATTCCACAAGAAAAATGAAAGGATGACGGATCCTAGTAATCGGGAATCTCCAGTGAGACACATGAGGAGACTCACGTAAAACGGTGAAGTCCAACTTTAGAAACAAAAAGAAAGGGGTTGTGTGAAGCTACCGATAGTCGAGGATCCAAAAGGAAATTATATAGTGAATAGACATCGATTAGCGTTATTTGGAAATTATGTATATCTTTATGTTTATGATTCATTGCACACTTTTGAGCACATGTACTTCACAGAGTTTCAGTTTTGGGCATATCTTGTGAATTTACCTATATACATGATCATGTGAACTCATTGTACATGCACAACTTCCTTAGTTAAGGCGCATGTTTTACTTCTAGCTTTTTGAATCTATTGCACTTTTTTTATCCTACTCCGTAAGGGAGATTTATTTAATATATGCTAGCAGTTGCATGATTGTAAAGATTGCTTGTATGCTTGCTTTCTATCATTTGCATTCATTCTCCCTCAAGGTTTGCTCTTGTCAATGACAAAGGGGGAGAGGTTGTAATTGCTTGCATAACACGTTGCATATTGAGAGTGCCACTTTGCATATCAAAAGAATCAATATTTGGTATCATCAATTGGTTGCAAACTCAAATCATTTATTGTCATGCTCATTCATTGACATCATTCGGACCATGCACATTCATGGTATCATGCTTATCGGGCTTCCAAGTATTCTCCCCCCCCCCCCCCATTTTTTGATCATGCCAAAGGGGGAGAAGAAAATGTAATTCACATAAAGTTTTGTCATCATCAAAAAGTGGGAGATTATTGTGCTATGAGTGTGATTTTGATGGCAACAAAACTTTGTGTGTGATTGGCAACAAACTTCATGTTTGTGTGTGAAAGCTTGGTTGAGAATGCTTTGTATTGAATGAGAATGAATTTATGAAACATGCTTGAAAGAATGCATATGCCTTGTACTCAATGAGAATTCATGAGAAAACATGTTTGCATGATTGGATATTTACTAATGTGTGTGATGCATGTGATGCATGCGATTTGAAGATTCTATGTTTATGACAATGCTCCTCGTGAAAACAATGCTTCATGAATGTTAGTCTTTATCAACAAGAATGCCATTTGAATGAATGAGTTCCCATATTTTTGTACATGCTTTGCATTTGGCATGATTGTTAATATTTGGGTAATGAACCTTTTTGATGTTAAAGATATGTAGATAAAAGAATGCTATTTGAATGTTGAGCTTCTATGTCATTACATTTGGATGATTGAGAGATTCAGTTTCATCATAACAAAAACTTGTCATATGGTGGAATGTGTTTTTTGTTGATATGAGAAGCCAAATACATATTTGAAGGGGTTCTTTGAAGTACTTTATTGTGAACAAGTTCAAAGCGTTAATACTTGATGTAAGTATTTTGATTATCAACTAACCTCTTACTTTATCATATTTTTCAGGATGAAAATCCATGGTTGATCCTCATTGGATTATGGTAATATCTAATCACATATTTTCCCTTGGTTTCATGGAGGTTTGATGATGTTTTAAAATACTTGCATGAAACATTAACACTTTGAACTTGTTCACAATAAAATACTTCAATGAACCCATTCAAATATGTATTTGACTTCTCATATCAACAAAAAACACATTCTACCATAGGACAAGTTTTTGTTATAATGAAATTGAATCTCTCAATCATCCAAATGTAATGACATGGAAGCTCAACATTCAGATAGCATTCTTTTATCTACATATCTTCAACATCAAAAAGGTTCATTACCCAAATATTAACAATCATGCCAAATGCAAAGCATGTACAAAAGTATAGGAACTCATTCATTGAAATGGCATTCTTGTTGATAAAGACTAACATTCATGAAGCATTGTTTTCACGAGGAGCATTGTCATAAACATAGAATCTTCAAATCGCATACATCACATGCATCACACACATTAGTAAATATCCAATCATATAAACATGTTTTCTCATGAATTCTCATTGAGTACAAGGCATATGCATTCTTTCAAGCATGTTTCATAAATTCATTCTCATTCAAAACAAAGCATTCTCAACCAAGCTTTCACACACAAACATGAAGTTTGTTGCCAATCACACACAAAGTTTTGTTGCCATCAAAATCACACTCATAGCACAATAGGCTTCAAATCCACCACCTTCAACAGGTAGTGCCAGTACAGGGGCAGTGGTTTGATGATCCTTAAGAGTTAGGAAACTCTCTTCGCAGTCCTTCGACCATACGAAGGGATTCTCCTTTCTTGTAAGCCTAGTCAAAGGAATAGCGATCTTGGAGAAATATTTGATGAAACATCTATAATAACCAGCCAGACCGATAAAACTCCTGACTTTGGATACGGTCGTTGGTCGGCTCCAGTTCTTGACAGCTTCTACTTTAGAAGGATCCACAATGATACCTTCTTTTGATATAAAATGGCCAAGGAAAGAGACCTCCTTTAGCCAAAACTCGCACTTGCTAAGCTTCGCATAGAGTTGATATTCTCTTAGTGTTTGCAAAGCTATTCTTAGGTGCTCTTCGTGCTCTTCCATGGTCTTGAAATAGATTAGGATATCATCAATGAAGATGACTACACATTGGTCGAGATAAGGCCTGAAGATATTATTCATAAGTTGCATAAATGTTACAGGGGCATTGGTTAACCCGAACGACATTACAACGAACTCATAGTGTCCATATCTGCTTCGGAAAGTAGTTTTGTAGATATCTTCATCCTTAATACCGAGTTGATAGTAACCAGACCTGAGGTCTATCTTGGAGAAATATTCCGCACCAGAGATCTGGTCGAACAGCTCATCGATACGCGGCAGTGGATATTTATTTTTGATAGTGAGTTGATTTTGGAGAGGGGAAATCTAACCGCCCAGACGAAGAGGCCAAAAGAGGTCCAATCGGACCGAACGGGGCCCAACTCCTTGAAGTGGTAGCCCCCGGGCCCACTCAATATAAGCCCAATAACTCACTCGGAACAAGCGCTTCCTAGGCAGCCTTCGGGTTGGGAAGTCCGAGCATCAGTTTGATCGGGAGAGCTCCTTCGGAGCCCCTCATTCTTTGCCCTAATCATACACACATTGCTCAGGAGACCCCTCCAGAGTCAGTGCCTCATGCTCGGGTCAACTGATGGAAGCTTATTAATACGGCCGTTACATGTCCCTTAAAAGCCAGGAGCTCAAGGGGACAGGGGAAACCAAGAGTCCATGGGCGATAAAGAGGCCACGAGGAGGACATAACCCCCCCCCCCCCGGAATCTCCTCAGCTTACAGGGATCATTCACTCAACGGGCCACTATTTAAACTGGAAGAACCCTGTCGAAGGAAGGTAGGAAAAGAGACACCTAAAACCCTGAGCAGGAACCACTTCACCTTTTGGTGGAGAGGGATCTCGCGTCCCCATATTCCTCTTGATTCCTCCCTTCGCACCAGTGCTCTACTACACTTGCTGACTTAAGCATCGGAGGGTCTTCCCCGGGTTTACAACCCTAGGCACCTCTGACATGTTTCCCTTCTTGCAGTTCATACTTCAAGTGTACGTGGACACCTACTTCCCAGCTTTGGAGTAACGCGAGATCGCCCCTCTTCATCTGGCACCGTCTGTGGGAAACGCACAAAGAGCCATCATGGTGCGAAGGAGTTCTGGCAGGAGGATTACCGGCGACAAGGGAAAGGCCCCGGTGACAAAAGAAGGTGCACCTTCTCTCCCCATGGAGAGTTCCTCGTCGGGCAACCACACCAATGAAGTACCTCCATCAGTGGCGGGGGAACAACTTCCTGGTGGGAGTACCGACGCCCACCAAACCCTCAACGCAAAACTAGATGTCCTCGTGGATCTCATGAGGGCCCAGGCGGCTAGGGAGGAGAATTCGTAGCTCCCCCGGAAGAGCCCTCCATGCAGAGATGCCTCCCAGCAAACTGCTGGAGGCCATTTTACCCTCTAGGGGCGGCGGCTCATCCGTAACTCGTTAGGAGGACCATCGCATGTCCATCCCCCGGAGCAGGAAGCCTCCTCAACCCCGAGGAGGGAGAAGTCCGGAGCACGCCGATAGTTTTCGGAGACCGAAGCCCCTGAAGAGCGTAGGAATAGCATGCAAATGCGTCCCCCCAGCCCCTCGGGCCAACGACAACCGGAGGTGTCCCTCCGACTGTGAGACTTTGAGAGGAATTTCACGGAGTAGGAGTGCGCCCTCTACGCCTTGCAGAAGACCTCTCCTGTGGAGGATGAGGAGCGATCCCCGTTCTCTGATTACATCTTGAAGGCAGAGATTTCCCCCAGGATCTCACTCCTGACCTTCAAGTTGTACGACGGCCAGGGAGACCCGGCCGACCACTACGATAGCTTCGACGACCTAATGACCTTGCATGGGGCATCCAACGTAATCAAGTACCGAGCATTCGTGAACACTCTGGTTCAGGGCGCTCAAGCATGGTTCAGAGCCCTCACCCCCAGCAGCATCCACAACATCAAGCAATTCGGGCGAGTGTTCAAGAAAAGCTTCATCGGCAGCGGTCCACCCCGGTCAGTGGCGGTGATGTGGCACAGCCCAAGGATGACTAAGTTTGAAATGATGAACCTAGGACCTAGACCCGCAAGCATATAAGAGTAATCAACGAGTTTACACTAGTGGCTCACTCGCAAGGCGCACATGTTCTCCCGATGGTGACTGGGGATGATGGCAAGGGTCCAAGGGGGAACCCAATCGCTTCTAAAGTCCTAGCGGGCTTAGGCTGACCCCTAAGGATCTGGGTTACCCAACTTCGTGGGCGGCTGGCCCGCAGGGCGGGGTTTGGGTGGCACTCACTCCCGGTCCACGGTGGACACACTCAAGGTAGTATATAAGATCGGGCTCCCTTCTCACCGTTCGACGGGCATGCAAAGCAATACTAAATTTGCAGAACAGAGGCAATCAAGGATAGTACCAGATGCTCACCTGATCGGTGTGAAAACACCGGCCCTGCTCGGAGACGAGGGTGCGCCGGGAAGCGTGGGTATACACCCAAACACTGCGCCGATGGCGCTTGACCTGAAAATTAGAAGAAGTACAGCACTACGCCTCTCGCAGGAGGGGGGGTCTTGGGGTGGGGGTTAAACTTATTACAACCAAAACTACCTCCACGCAGGGAGGGGCCTTCAGCCGGCCAAGCGGGGTGGGGGAATTATGCAATAAAACCCGATTTTCCGATCTCCGCCAGTTCTGTCAATCTTCAGATTCACTGGACAGGGTGTCGGTGATGACACCGCCACGGACTCCAAGGAACTCAGATCTTGACGAAATTGGTGCCAAAAGTTTCCCAACTGACCGAGGATGATGTCTAAATTTTTGGGGAAGCTCTGAAACTTGGGGCTGATCGGGCCAGCGACTGGAGCAGGACAGCAACGTTCTGTCTCTGGCTGGTTCAGAACTGGTGCAGTCTGTTGCAGAAGGCGCTGCAGGCTCTCCCAAACTTCAATCAAGACAAAACTGACGGAGACGCGATCATGGTTGGAGTAGCTTCGAGCAGGAGTTGACGGGGCCACAATCGGAGGTCAGAGAAGAGAATGGTGGCCGGATAAGTGGGGACCGGTCAAACCTGGAACCACAGGGAGCAGTCTGCACACTCCGGCGAAGAAAATTGGAACTGGGAGCTCCGGTGGTTGATTGAGTCCATTCTTCTTGGAGATGAAAGCTAACTGGACGTAGTTCCTGCCCTCCGAAAATGGCCCTCAGATCTTTCCTGTACTAGCCGTGGTGACTTCTGCATTCAGCTTCAGGTCTTCAGACAGGGGCAGAACGCGCAGTCGGACGAGATATGCTCCACCGAACAGCTCCGACTTTGGAAGCCAGCGGGACCACCACCGTTGGAAATCCGACTCGAAGATGATTCCAGAAATATAAGGCTTGCCACCTGAATCCTTGAGAGGAGGTCGTGGCTGCTTCTGCAAGTCACTGCAACTCTGCCGCCTGTAACAGATATAGAATATGGTGAAGAAGAGGGTGTGGGGGAGGGGGTGGCTAAGAGGGTATGGGGTGGAAGGGTTGAATATTGGCTGTGGGAAGGAGATGGGAGGTGTTTAGTGGTTGTGAAGGCTATGGAGAAGAAGGTGGGGAGGGCGAAATGGGGCTGGAGAGGGGGTGAGTGGAGTGGAGGGAAGGGTGATGTCTTGGGTGAGCAAAGGAAAGACAAAGGGGGAGGGGGGTGAACTAGGCTGGATGGGGGAAATGGGGAGGGCGACCAAGGGTGATGGGGGAGGTGGGGGAGGTGATGGGGCACAGCCCTAATGGTGGGAAGTTTGAATTTGGCCTAGGGAAGGGCCCCTTCAGTCTTGGGGAGGTAGAAAAGGTGCTTGGGGAAGGGAATGGGGTAGGTGGTGGTTGGAGGGTGGAGTAGAGATTGGTGGAGGCTTTTTTGGAACTATGGGGGAGTTAATGGGGTGGTGGGTGGTTGGGAGGGGTATTAAGTGAGGGGAGGGGAGTTAAGAGATAGGTGGGAGAAGAGGAGAGAGAGAGGGGTTCGCCCCTTGCTTGATGAGAGAGAGAAAGAGAGAGAATGAGAGAGATAATGAGAGGGAATAGAGGAGGTGGAAATGCTATCTCAATATTCATGCCAAAAGTGATTACATGGAGAGAGAGATGGGGCCTATTTAAAGGCAACCACTCTTTACATGACCAAAATGACCCTGACAATAAGATAAAAGACCCAACAAGTCCTAGACTCAGTCCATTAGGCCCAAAACTAAGGTACTAAGGCCCAATTAAGCATAATAAGAGAAATAGACTTGAACAACATGACTCAATAAAGAAAAATACATAAGATAGGACTCAATAAAAGGAAAATACATAAGATGAAACTTAGGAAATGAAGATAACAAGTGTAGATCATAGTCAGTCCACATCAAGAGTGTGCAGGCGACCCGAGCCAAAGGGAGTGCCGTGAGATGTCCTCATCAAATCCCCCGGGGTGGGGAGAACTCGACCCCATCGAGTATGGGTCTGCCTGGCTGTAGTAACGCTCCAGAATATCGGGGTCCAAGCGCAGCAGGTCCTCCCGATTCACCCAAGTATCCTCTATCGGGGGACGGTCCTTCCACCTAACTAGGTAGCGCTGATACACCTTGTGCCTAGTAATGATACTCTGCTCATCCAGTATTGCCTCTACCTACTCTCATCAGTCTCTCAAGTTAGGAAGTGGAGTCCCTCCGGAGTGTCTCTCTTAAGGAGGGGTAAAGGCTCGAGCTCCTCACTGGGTCCCACCGCGGGGCCCTTGTAGGGTACCAGGTCCGCCACATTGAAGGTAGGGTGTACCCCATAACTCTCAGGAAAGTCAAGATCATAAGCTTTTCTGCCAAGTCATCTTAGAACTCGAAAGGGTATCGACCCTCGTGCCCTCAACATGGAGCCAGGCCCTGAGAGGAGCCGCTCCGTCCTCACCATCACCGAATCTCCCACTTGGAATTCGCAGTGGCGCCGATGAGCATCTGCCCGCCTTTTGTAAGCCTCATTGCTTTTCCCTATATGCTTGCGGATGTCATCATGCAACTCTTTGATATGATGTGCAAAGGACTCAGCTGAGACTGACACTCTAGCATGTGGGGGAAGGGGAATAAGATCGGAAGGTTTTCTAGGCCTATAACCATGTACAACCTCAAATGGACTCTTGCCTATGGACCTATTGACAGAATCATTGTAGGCAAACTCGGCCTGAGATAAGAGGAGATCCCAATTCCCAGGGTGGTCCCCTACAAGGCAACGGAGCAAGTTCCCAAGGCTTCGGTTGATGACCTCAGTCTGGCCATCGGTTTGAGGATGGTAAGCAGTGGAGAATTTGAGGAGGGTTCCCATCAGGTGCCAAAGAGTCTTCCAAAAATAACTGGTGAATTTCACATCCCGATCAGACACAATAGTCTTAGGTAATCCATGGAGTCAGACCACCTCATCGAAGAATAATCGGGCAACCCTAGAAGTATTGGAGGTCTTGGAACATGGGATAAAGTGGGCCATTTTAGAGAACCTGTCAACCACTACAAAGATGGAATCATGTTTGCGCAAGGTCTTAGGTAGGGCAAGGATGAAGTCCATGCTCAAATCCTCCCAAGGTCGGTCTGGTATGGGTAGGGGTGTGTAAAGCCCAGTATTTTACTTCACTTGTTTGGCTGAGGCACAAATGCGACATTGTCCCACAATGTGGGCCACATCCTTCTTGAGACTAGGCCAATGGAATTGCCTTTCAACTAGCTCTATGGTCTTTTGGACCCCAAAGTGACCAGCTAGGCCACCACTGTGTAACTCCCAAACTAAGAAGTCCCGAAGTAAAGTCCGGGGTATGCATAGCCTAGCTCCCTTGAATAGATACCCCTCTTAGAGTATGAACCCCTCATGTTCCATGTGAGGATGAGTGGAGAGGGTGTTGTAGTGAGTTCCAAAGTCGGGGCAATTTGGGTATTCCCCTTTGATTCTCTCAAACCCAGTTACTTCTACCTGGATGGTGGAGAGTAAGGCTACCCGCCTACTTAGCGCGTCGGCGGCGCGGTTCTGACTACCCATCTTGTACTTGAGGACAAAGGTGTAGGCTTGAATGTATTCTACCCATCGGGCATGGCGGGCATTGAGCTTTTGTTGGGTGTTGAGGTATTTCAAAGCCTCATGGTCCGAGAAGATCACAAACTCCTTGGGTAGGAGATAGTGCCTCCAATGCCGAAGGGATTGAACCACGGCATAAAGCTCTTTGTCATATGTGGAGTACCTAGTCCTAGCCTCACAAAGTTTCTCACTAAAATAGGCCACCGGGTGACCCTCTTGGCTAAGAATGCCCCCAATCCCTACCCCGGATGCATCACAAGTGACTTCGAAAACTTTCAAGAAGTCGGGTAGGCAAAGGACCGGAGCTTGGGTCATCTTTTCCTTGAGCTCTAGGAATGCTTTGGAGGCTGCCCTAGTCCATACAAAGGTGCCTTTCTTGAGGCAATCCGTGATAGGAGCGGTGATTGTGCTAAATCCTCGGATGAATCTCCTATAGAAAGTGGCTAGCCCGTGAAAGCTTCGGGCCTCATGAAGGGTCTTGGGCTCGGGCCACTCAAGAATGGCTTGGACCTTGTCGGGGTCCATGGATACCCCTTGGGATGAGACATTAAATCTTAGGAAGGCTAGTTGGTTGGTCAAGAAATGACACTTCTCGGGGTTAGCAAAGAGACTCTCCTTCCTAAGAATGGTGCACACTTGCTTGAGGTGATCGAGGTGGGCTTCCTTGGATTGGCTATATATGAGGATGTCGTCAAAGTAGACAACTAGAAAGATGCCAATGAAGGGACGGAGAATCTCGGTCATGAGGTGCATGAAGGTGCTTGGCGTATTAGAGAGGCCAAAAGGCATGACAAGCCATTCATAGAGACCGTCCTTAGTCTTAAAGGTGGTTTTCCACTCGTCCCCAGGCCTAATGCAAACTTGATGGTAGCCACTCTTGAGGTCGATTTTGGAGAAGATGGTGGCTCCAGCTAGCATATCTAGCATATCATCTAACCGAGGGATGGGGAACCTATACTTGACCGTTATCTTATTGATGGCTCGGCTATCTACACACATGCGCCAAGTTCCATCCTTTTTGGGTGTGAGAAGAGCCGGGACGGCACAATGGCTTTTGCTAATTCGGAGGAAGCCCTTCTTGATGAGTTCCTCAATTTGCCTCCTGTGCTCGGCATGCTCGGTGGGGTTGAGGCGGTAGTGTGGGAGGTTGGGTAAGGTAGCCCCGGGCACAAAGTCGATGGCATGTTGCACATCGTGCATGGGTGGTAGCTTGTCCGGAAGCTCCTTGGGAAACACATCATGGAAGTCCTCAAGGAGTTGTTGAATTTCTATTGGGTGTGGGTCGGTTGGGGTGGATTCCCCGAGGCAAATAACAATGGCACACACTTGTCCCCCTTGGTTGGCTTCTTCCTCAAATTCTTTCCTAGTGATGAGGTGTAGGCTCCTAGGAGGCTCATTGATCATACTAAGATTAAGGCTTGATGGGGTGGGGTTTGGTGGGTTTGGAATAGTGGGAGGGGTAGGGGATCCCTTAAGGGAGGGAGATGCCTTCTTGGGAAGGGTGAGGGGTGGAGAAGGGTTGAGTTGGATTTTCTTTCCCTCATGAGTGAAGATGCAAGTGTTTGTCCTTCCAAAGAAGGTGGCATCTACATCGTAGATCCAAGGCCGCCCTAGGAGTATACTCCCAACTTCCATTGGTAAGATGTCACACCACACTTGGCCTTGATAGGATTGGAATGTAATGGGGACAAGGCATCGAGCACTAATAGGTATGGAGGTGGTATCAATCCATGCTACCCGATATGGGTGTGGATGTGGGGAGGTGGTAAGGCCCAAAAGTTTGACGGTGTCGGGTGACACCACATTCACACTACTTCCATTGTCCAAGATGACCTTTCTAACATGGCTCCCTATCCGGATTTAGGTATGGAATATGGTGTTTCTTCTCCAATCATGCTCTTGGGTTTGATTGAGGGTGCACCTAACCACTCCGAGGTGGGAGTCGGTGGGTGGAGGGAGTTGTTCTTGGTTGGTCTCCATGTAGTGGTTCTCATACTCCTCCTCCCATTCAAGAGAGGGTTCATATATCTCAACCTCCCCTTCAAATTCAGCTTGGGGTTGGGGGTTGGTCTCCTTTATGAGCAAGTTAGATGCTCCCTTGGTGGGGCATTGATTGGCAAAGTGTCCATACCCAAGGCACCTAAAGCATTGCTGCCCACTTTGATGGTTTGGGGCCATCTTAGTGTGAGGGGGAGTGGGTGCCGGATTAGACCTATTGGGAGTTGTGTTTAGGGGCCCACTTGTGGGGCGGGGTGGTGGGGTGCCACTAGGAGGGGTGACCCGAGTGGGAGGAGCTCCCATGGGTGTGGGAAGGAGACCTCTTTGGAGAGGTGGGGGGTTGGGCCGAGGTGCCATGGCTTTGGGGTCCATCCCCCGAGAGGGAACCATTCGTGTGTACCGAGAGAATTTCTCGGCATCCCAAGCTACTTGGTAGGCTTGCTCTAAAGTGGTTACTTGACGCATGAATAACTCCTTTTCTATATGGAATTGAAGTCCATTCCTAAAGCGGGAGAGTGTGACGGCGGGGTCCTCTTGGACTCCACACTTAAGAAGGTAGTAGTCAAACTTCTCAATGTACTCCATAACGGTCTTCCCTTCTTGGGTTAAGGCTTGCCATTCATCTAGGAGGTTTTTATGGTAGGAGGGTGGGACATATTTGAGTTTGAGTTGGTCCTTCATGGCCCCCCATGTGGTGATGGGAGCTTCCCTCCTAACTATCCTTAATGCCTCAATATTCATCCAATGAGTCTTAGCTAGTTTGGTAAGTTGCATCTTTGCAAGCCGGACTCTCCTATCCTCGGTCATTGGGTACCAATCAAAATATTGGTCCATGGCTGCTTCCCAATCTAAGTAGATGCTTGGGTGATGAGACCCATCAAAGGTGGGAGCATCGACTTTCACAAGTCTCATAAGTTGGTCATCCGGGTTGTCCCGGGGAAGTCTCTCATTCCTCCTAGGGGGTGGATCTCTTTCCGGATCGGGAGGGTGGTCAAGGTTGAGCTCTCCTATGGCTGGCTCCATATGTGGGGGTGGTTCCCTCCTATCTCCTACCCTTGGGGCAGGCCTATTCTCCTCAATTTGTTCAAGCCGGGCCGTTATATCATCAAGCCGTCCCATAATATTAGTCATGCCTTCTACAAGAAACCTCATGTGGTCGGGAAGCTCGTGCTCGTTGTGAGCGGGATTCCCTTGGGGATTGGGATTCATGGTGGTATTGGAAGAGGATGGATTGACTTGATAATGAGCTCCACTACGAGTTGTCATGCAAAGTTGGGTGGGCTATGCAAGGGTGTGCGGATGCACCTATGAATGACCTAGTGTGACCCAAGACTAGACTTGTAGGGACAAGCCTATGACCACTCTGATACCACTTGATGTGGCACAGCCCAAGGATGACTAAGTTTGAAATGATGAACCTAGGACCTAGACCCGTAAGCATATAAGAGTAATCAACGAGTTTACACTAGCGGCTCACTCGCAAGGTGCACATGTTCTCCCGATGGTGAACGGGGATGATGGCAAGGGTCCAAGGGGGAACCCAATCGCTTCTAAAGTCCTAGCGGGCTTCGGCTGACCCCTAAGGATCTGGGTTACCCAACTTCGTGGGCGGTTGGCCCGCAGGGCGGGGTTTGGGTGGCACTCACTCCCGGTCCGCGGTGGACACACTCAAGGTAGTATATAAGATATGGCTCTCTTCTCACCATCCGACGGGCATGCAAAGTAATACTAAATTTGCATAACAGAGGTAATCAAGGATAGTACCAGATGCTCACCTGATCGGTGTGAAAACACCGATCCTGCTCGGAGACGAGGGTGCACCGGGAAGCGTGGGTATACACCCGAACGCTGCGGCGATGGCGCTTGACCTGAAAATTAGAAGAAGTACAGCACTACGCCTCTCACAGGAGGGGGGGTCTTGGGGTGGGGGTTAAACTTATTACAACAAAAACTACCTCCACGCAGGGAGGGGCCTTCATCCGGCCAAGCGGGGTGGGGGAATTATGCAAGAAAACCCGATTTTCCGAGCTCCGCCGGTTCTGCCAATCTTCAGATTCACGGGACAGGGTGTCGGTGATGACGCCGCCACAGACTCCACAGAACTCAGATCTTGACGAAATTGGTGCCAAAAGTTTCCCAACTGACCGAGGATGATGTCTAAATTTTTGGGGAAGCTCTAAAACTCAGGGCTGATCGGGCCAGCGACTGGAGTAGGACAGCAACGTTCTGTCTCTGGCTGGTGCAGAACTGGTGCAGTCTGTTGCAGAAGGCGCTGTGGGCTCTCCCGAACATCAATCGAGACGAAACTAATGGAGACGCGATCGTGGTCGGAGTAGCTTCGATCAGGAGTTGACGGGGCCGCAATCGGAGGTCAGAGAAGAGAATGGTGGTCGGATAAGTGGGGACCGGTCAAACCTGGAACCACAGGGAGCAGTCTGCACACTCCGGCGAAGAAAATTGGAACTGGGAGCTCCAGTGGTTGATTGAGTCCATTCTTCTTGGAGATGAAAGATAACTGGACGTAGTTCCTGCCCTCCGAAAATGGCCCTCAGATCTTTCCTGTACTATCCGTGGTGACTTCTGCATTCAGCTTCAGGTCTTCAGACAGGGGCAGAACGCGCAGTCGGACGAGATATGCTCCACCGAACAGCTCCTACTTTGGAAGCCAGCGGGACCACCACCGTTGGAAAGCCGACTCGAAGACGATTCCAGCAATATAAGGCTTGCCACCTGAATCCTTGAGAGGAGGTCGTGGCTGCTTCTGCAAGTCACTGCAACTCTGCCGCCTATAACAGATATATAATATGGTGAAGAAGAGGGTGTGGGGGAGGGGGTGGCTAAGAGGGTATGGGGTGGAAGGGTTGAATATTGGCTGTGGGAAGGAGATGGGAGGTGTTTAGGGGTTGTGAAGGCTATGGAGAAGAAGGTGGGGAGGGCGAAATGGGGCTGGAGAGGGGGTGAGTGGAGTGGAGGGAAGGGTGATGTCTTGGGTGAGCAAAGGAAAGACAAAGGGGGAGGGGGGCGAACTAGGCTGGATGGGGGAAATGGGGAGGGCGACCAAGGGTGATGGGGGGGGTGGGGGGAGGTGAGGGGGCACAGCCCTATTGGAGGGAAGTTTGAATTTGGCCTAGGGAAGGGCCCCTTCAGCCTTGGGGAGGTAGAAAAGGTGCTTGGGGAAGGGAATGGGGTAGGTGGTGGTTGGAGGGTGGAGTAGAGATTGGTGGAGGCTTTCTTGGAACTATGGGGAAGTTAATGGGGTGGTGGGTGGTTGGGAGGGGTATTAAGTGAGGGGAGGGGAGTTAAGAGGTAGGTGGGAGAAGAGGAGAGAGAGAGGGGTTCGCCCCTTGCTTGATGAGAGAGAGAAAGAGAGAGAATGAGAGAGATAATGAGAGGGAATAGAGGAGGCGGAAATGCTATCTCAATATTCATGCCAAAAGTGATTACATGGAGAGAGATGAGGCCTATTTATAGGCAACCACTCTTTACATGACTAAAATGACCCTGAAAATAAGACAAAAGACCCAACAAGTCCTAGACTCAGTCCATTAGGCCCAAA
This sequence comes from Amorphophallus konjac, assembly GCA_022559845.1. Lineage (NCBI taxonomy): Eukaryota > Viridiplantae > Streptophyta > Magnoliopsida > Alismatales > Araceae > Amorphophallus > Amorphophallus konjac. Next base: position 176,676,777 of record CM040120.1, on the reverse strand, counting down.
ACTAAGGTACTAAGGCCCAATTAAGCACAATAAGTGAAATAGACTAGAACAACATGACTCAATAAAGGAAAATACATAAGATAGGACTCAATAAAAGGAAAATACATAAGATGAAACTTAGGAAATGAAGATAACAAGTGTAGATCATAGTCAGTCCACATCAAGAGTGTGCAGGCGACCCGAGCCAAAGGGAGTGCCATGAGATGTCCTCATCAGGCAGGATTACTGGCACTTAAGTAGGAACAGGGGGAGAAGTTGTGGGCTTATATCAACCGATTTAAATTGGAAGCCCTACCCATCCCTCACCTGGATGTTGCCTCGGCCATCACCGCATTAACTGGGGGTACCCGTGACGAGAACCTACGGTGCGAGCTTGTGCTTCATCCTCCTACCTCCCTTTTCGAGCTAGTGACCTTGGCCCTGTGCCACGCAGAGTGCGAGGAAGTCCTCAGCACCTGTCGAGGCACAACTGGCTCGGGTCTGGAGGGGGACAAGAAGCGACCGTTTGAGCAAAGGATGGGTCAAGGAATGAGGCGGAACCAAGACAGAGACCATAAAGAGCCATCCCAGAAGTACGAGCGGTATACCCCCCTTACCGCCTCAGTCTACGAGATTTATGAAGACATCAAAGGCTCGGGCCTCCTCCACCAGCCCGAGCATATGAAGGCCAAGCATCGTAATCACCGCAAGCATTGCCTGTTCCACAGCGATCACGGGCACCACACCAGCGATTGCCATCAACTTCAAGATGAAATCGAGTGCCTCATCCGCCAGGGACACCTATCCCGATACGTGACCGGGCAGAAGGAAGATCGAGGCACCCCCGAAGACATCGACAATGCCCCCCGTGGAGTCCACATCAATGTAATCACGGGCAGTGTAGCATCAGGCGGACATAGCAGCCGAGGAAGAAAGGGTCATGCAGAGCGGGTGAGCCGAGCATCTGTTGAGCATTCTACGGCCCCGCAGGCAAGCGAACCGTAGGCCCTAGTATTATCCGACCAGGACCTGGAAGGGTTATCCTATGAACCATTGTAACATAGACAGGATTTTAGTCGACAATGGTAGTGCTCCTAATGTGTTATCCTATGAATGTTTCCTCAAGATGGGAGAGAATCCATCTAAACTCCGCCTGATCCGAACCCCCCTGTGTGGGTTCAACGGCCAGGCAACTTATCCCGATGGAGCCCTGAGCCTACCAGTTACTATCAGCACCCCGCCCAAAACTGTTATGGCTATGGTAAACTTCATCGTGATTAAGGGGCTGACGGCATATAACGCCATCTTTGGCCGAGGTATCCTCAGCCGACTGAAATCGGTGCCCTCTACCTTTCACCAAAAAATGAAGTTCCTGACCAAATATGGCGTGGGGGAGGTCCGGGGTAACCAAGCATTGGCTAGATGGTGCTATATAATCTCGGTCGAAGCCACGAGGCCGGAAGGGAAGAGCAAAGAAATAAAGGGAGCTGGAGAGGGACCAACAACATCTGACCCTAGCGGCGAGTTGTTAAAAGTCTTTCTCAACGGTGACCCGACTCTAGGAGTCAAGATCGGAGCCGATCTACCACTTGAGGAACAAGAAAAATATAAGGATTTTCTTACCCAGTACATCCAAGTATTTGCATGGTCTGATGAGCACCTTCCTGGGATCCCGGGAGACGTGGTGATGCACAAGCTCAATCTCGACCCAACGGTGAAGCCTACCCAGCAACGCAGGAGAAATCATGTCCCGGAGAAGCAAGCGGTCATTAAAGAGCAAGTCATCAAGGGGTGAAGATTGGCCTTTTTCATCCGGTCCTGTACCCTACGTGGCTCGCCAACGTCGTCCTAGTACCAAAGGCTTCAGGAAAATGGCGAATGTGCGTGGACTTCACCGACCTCAACAAGGCAACCCCAAAGGATTGCTGCCCGCTGTTGAGCATCGATCAACTAGTCGATTCAACCTCTGGCAACAAGCTGCTCAGCTTCCTGGACGCCTACTCCGGCTACCATCAGATCAGGATGGACCCGGAGGACATCGAGAAGATCGCCTTCATCACTCACTTCGGCGTACACTGCTACACCCAAATGCCGTTCGGGTTGAAGAACGCTGGAGCAACATATCAGAGGCTGATCAACCACATTTTCAAAGGATAGCTCGGTCGGAACGTCGAGGCCTACATTGATGACATGCTCGTCAAAATCCTGAAGGCCGAAGGCCACTTTGCCGACTTAGCCGAGACCTTCAACACCCTCCTGAGGTGCAACATGAAGCTCAACCTTGCTAAATGTGCCTTTGGAGTCAGATCCGGGAAGTTCCTAGGCTTCCTGGTAACTCAACGTGGAATCGAAGCCAACCCCGACATGGTCCAGGCCATCCTGGACATGCGGCCACCCACCTACATCAAGGACGTTCAGCGCCTTATGGGCGCATTGCTGCGCTCAATCGCTTCCTATCCCGAGTGGTCGAACGGTGCCTACCCTTCTTCAAATTGTTGAGGGGACCCAAAATGGCATCTGCTACGTTCGCCTGGGACGAGGAATGTCAGAAGGCATTCGCCGAACTCAAGGAATTCTTGGCCTCGCCTCCGATGCTGTCCAAGCCGGTCCAGGGCGAAGCTCTACACCTTTACCTCTCGGCGACCCCTTCTATAGTGAGCTCGGTCCTAGTCAGGAATGACGCAGGGATCGAGAGTCGATTTACTATACCAACAAGGTGCTTAATGAGGCTGAAAGAAGGTACCCCACTACCGAGAAACTCGTGCTAGCATTGTTTACCTCAGCCAAGCGCCTCCGACCCTACATTCAAGGGCACTCCATCGTCGTATTGACCGGCGAACCTCTGAAGAAGATTCTCCTTCACCCTGAAGCCTCGAGACTCCTTGTCAAATTGGCCATCATGCTTGGGGCCTACGACATCTCGTACCGCCCCTGCTCAGCCATCAAAGGGTAGACTCTCACGGACTTCATCGCCGAAAGCACGGTCCCGATTGAAGAAGCACTTCCACTTGCGCTCGAGTCCACTTGGGATCTGTTCGTCGACGGTGTTGTGCCCCTTAGGCACAAGCATGTGCTATGTTGATTTGATGATAGCAATGCTGTTTTGTTTTGATGAATGCAACACAGTGAGTGCATTATGATATTTTTTTTTTTTTTGATGATGGCATGTTGATTTGAATGTGTGAGTGTGTCTCAAGTCTACAGCATGCTCGCATAAGTCTATACATTGCATCTTAGCATGTTTGCACATCACACCATCAAGTCTGAACATTAGCCAAGTCTACACATCGGCACTGTAGCTTGCTTAGCTCAAGTCTACACATCGGCACTGTAGCTTGCTTAGCTCAAGTCTACTCATCGGCACTGTAGCTTGCTTAGCTCAAGTCTACACATTGGCACAGTAGCTTGCTTAGCTCAAGTCTACTCATCGGCACTGTAGCTTGCTTAGCTCAAGTCTATACAGCCGTTTGCACAGCACATGAACTCTATACATTGCACTGTTCATGCACGGCACAGCAAGTCTGCACAACGTCCGTCTCTGTTAGCGTCTAAGGCATTGAGCAAAGTCTATACAGACCCCACCGTCTCATTCAGCATCTTAGGCTTGCCAAGTCCATACATCAGACTGTTCATGCAGTGTCTTGGTGAAGTCCACACATCGCTGTGGTCTATGCATCTCACAAGTCTATACACTCTTCGGTTGGCTTCAACTGAAGTCTGTACATTGGGAGCTTTACCGATGTTGCCTTGCCAAAGTCTACACACTGTGAATCTTCAAGTCTGTATAGACTTTGCCTTGTTTCAAGTCTGTACATCGTCCAGCTCTTTAGCAAAGTCTACACATCTTAAAGTCTGTACATCACTGTAGCTGCATCGTCTTGGTCATCGTCTCACTTGAGTAAGTCTGTACATCGTTGGCCAAGTCTGAACAGTGCATCCTGCGTCTTATTTAGCGTCTCTATTTGTGTCTTACTGTTGAAGTCTGTACATCGTTTCACTGTTAAAGTCTATACAGACTTCAGCGTCTCATGCAGCGTCTCTGTTGAAGTCAAAGTCTGTACAGCCCTTTCGCTTGGCAAGTCTATACATTGGCCTCAGCTTTCAAAGTCTGTACAGCCTTTCATGTGAAAGTCCATACATCGCCCTTGGAGTCCAAAGTCTGTACATTGGGCCTTCAAACTTTTGAAGTCCATACACTGTCTCGCTCACATCTTCAAGTCTGATTGAGCATCGTGAAGTCTGATTGAGCACTGTGAAGTCTATTCAGTGGATGAGCATTGTAATGTCTATACATTGGTTAGGCTCGATCATGCAGCGTTCATTTCATGTCTATACACTGAGGATGCTGAAGACCTTCAAGTGTATACTCTCTCATGTTGTTCATACTTGCTGTATTGATATCTATAAGTCTATACATTGCTGAATGCTCTTCAAGTGTGTACAATGCTTGGTTAAGTCTATACGCTGCTTCATATGCAGTGAAGTTTGCACATTGCTGAATGCTCTTCAAAGTCTGCATAGTGAAGTCCATACACTGCACTCGAGTTCACAGTGTCTTCATGAAGTCTATACATCGGTCTTCATCTCAAGTCTGTACAATCATTTGTGGACAAGTCTTCACATCGTGAAGTCTATACACTCAACTCCTTCACATCTTGCAAAGTCTGTACATTGCATCCATCGGTCGTGCATTCAAGTCTTTCACAAGTCTGTACATCAGACGCGCATGCTCGCCTGTCCCTCCGGATGCTCTCCCGGGACCGAGTATGCTCTCCAGTGACTGTTAATGCTCCGATTGGCCAGCGTCTCTCTTGATCAAGTCTATACACTCATTCAATGTTCATGCATTCACAGTGAAGTCTGTACATCCTTTTGGCTATGCATCACTATCCACCAAGTCTATACATTGGTAGAGTCTGTACATCAGACGTGCATGCTCGCCTGTCCCCCAGGATGCTCTCCGGGGACCGAGTATGCCCTCCAGTGACTTCTAATGCTTCCCTAACTTTGAGGATGCTCCCCTGGAGCAGCGATTACTCCCCAGAGACAGCATGTTCTCCACATACTCCCCTGACGCTGGTGATGCTGTCCAGAGGCCATAGATGCTCCCCTGAGACTTCATATGCTCCCGTGCGAGAACGCACTAGTCTCTGGGTATTTAAAAGAATTGTATTACATGCATTCCCTTTCACTAAGTCTGTACAATGCATGCGCTTTCACAAGTCTATACAATGCATTTCATTTTACAAAGTGTCGACACCAAGTTGACAATCCGATACGCTGTCTGACAGGTGCTCTGCTCGTGAAGGCTAATGAAGGGCACGTGATCCGAGGCTAGAAGGGCAGACAGGATCGTGACACGTGTGCTGAAGCTGGCTGAGATGCTGACACGTGGCAGAGTCGATTGGGCGGGAAATGTGGAGGCCACACGCGCCCAGTGCTGCCCCTGCTCGACCTGCTATAAAGGGTAGTCTCCGTTGTCTGAAGGAGGTTGATCGAATTGGCGAGAGGTGAAGTCCATACAGAGAGCCACGATCCAGACAGAGAAGAGAAAAGAAGAGAAGAGCAGAGAGTGAAAGAAAAGGCAGAAGTGCAGAGACTTCGATCCAGCTGAAGAGAGCATAAGAAGAGTGAAGAGAGCAGAAGAAGAGTGAAGAGAGTAGAAGAAGAGAAGAGAGAAAAGAGAGATAGAGAGCTATCGAGAGAAGAAGAAGAGAAAGAAGTAGAGAAGAGATAGTGAGATCGAGAGAGATCTGCATTCACTGGACCGTGGATCAAATCCAGGCCAGCCAGCTCTTAGGAGCCACATTCGTGCTTTCATTATTTACAGCTTTCAGTTGCTGTTGCTACTTGTTTTCGTTCCTTTTATACCTTTATTCAAGCTGTTTGTCAGCGGAGCAAGCTGTGAAGCTCAGCGTTTGCAGTGGAGGATTCCACTGGACGGCCAAGCTGTATTGCCCAGCGGTTTGCAGAGATGCTACCTCTGGACGGGTAAGCTGTAATCCCCAGCGGTTTGCAGTGGTGGATTCCACTGGACAGCAAGCTGTGTTGCTCAGCGGGCGAGGAGGATTCCTCGGACGGCAAGTTGTGTTGCCCAGCGGATTGTAGGCAAGCTGTGATGCCCAGCGGTTCAAGCTGTGAGTCAGCAGTAAGCCACACTCGGGTTGAGTGTGGGGTGGATGTAGGTCTGGAGGACCGAACCACCTAAAAACCCCTTGTGCATTGTGGTTTGTTTTGTCTATTTGTGCTTCCGCTAGATGATTGCATAGGGGAGCTCTAAGTATTTGGTTTCTGGTTGAGCAGAAGAGTTAATCGGTTTTCTTAGAGTGTTTTAATCTGTTCTGAGTGAGCGAAATCTTGTTTGAGCGAAATTTTAATTGGGCGAAAGGTCTTTAAAGGGCATATATTCGTTCACCCCCCGTCTGAATACATAGCACCGAACCCAACAGACGGGTCCTCCAACTAGTCCGGATGCAGCGCCGGTGTCCTCCTCAAGTCCCCCGAAGGAGCAAAGCTACAGTACGCCTTGAAATTCAACTTCTAGGCGTCCAACAACGCCTCAGAGTACGAAGCCCTTATCTCAGGGGCCAGGATGGCTCGATGACTAGGAGTCGAGCGAGTCAGGATCCACACCGACTCTCAACTGGTCGCTAGCCAGGTTAACGGTGATGAAGAAGCTCGGGAAGGACAAATGGTCAAGTACCTCTAGGTGGTCAAGAGGATGGTCCGACTCTTCGAGAGCTTTGAGGTAGTCTGGATCGCTTGGGAGGAAAACTCCTGAACGGACGCCCTCTCTCGCTTGGGCTCCTCGCTCGACCCCGAAGGTACACGATCAGTCTTCCTCAAAGAGCTCGAGCGATTGAGCATCGAGTCCGAGCTTATGACTATTGACCTGGCACCCCCGAGCGACTGGCGGACTCCCTACATATCCTGGCTCTGGGATTCTCAAGAGCCCACTGACCCTCAGGAGGCTCGGAAGCTTAAGTACCAAGCTCGGTGTTTCGTCATGCTGGATGAGGCCTTGTGACGCAGATCTTTCTCCGGTCCCCTCCACAAATGCATCAGCACCGACGAAGCCAGCCGAGCTATTCAAGAAGTACATGAAGGCATCTACGGCGCGCACCAGGGAGGAAGATCGCTCGCCAGGATCTTGCTTCGACAGGGTTATTGGTGGCCCACTCTCCAGCGCGACTGCACGAGCTATGTACAGAAGTGCGACCGGTGTCAGTGCTTCGACAATCTGATCCATCAGCCCGCCGTGGAGCTCATCACCCTTGCCGAGCCATACCCCTTCGCGCGGTGGGGGATCGACATCTTGGGTCCAATCCCTACGACTCAAGCTCAGAAGAAGTTCATCATCATCGCCATCGACTACTTCACTAAGTGGATCGAGGCCGAACCCACCACTAGGATCACCGAGTAAGTCGTATGGAGTTTTGTTTGAAAGTCAATCATTTGTCGCTACGGTGTCCCCCGAGTAATTGTGAGCGATAACGGTCGGTAGTTTGATTCTCATTACTTCAGAGACAGATGTGCTGACCTAAACATTCGAAATCACTTCACTTCGGTAGCCCACCCTCAGGCTAACGGACTGGTCGAGAATGCCAATAAGACTATCTTAAAAGGCATCAAAACCAGGCTCGGCAAGGCCAAGGGAAGCTGACTCGATGAATTACCGAGCATACTATTGTCGCACTGAACTACTCCAAGAACGGCCACCGGTGAAACACCTTTTCAGCTAGTATATGGCACGGAAGCCGTTAGAGGTCGGAAATCCCTCTCTCCGAGTCGTCCACTTCAAACCCGAGGTAAACGAGCAGAAACTGTGAGAAAACCTTGACTTAGCGGACGAGAACCAAAAGATTGCAAAGATCCGAGAAATGGAATACCAATGGCACATCACTCGATACTACAACTCCAGAGTCCGAGAAAGACTCTTCCAGCCAGGGGTTTTCATCCTAAGAAAGGCCGAAGCCTCTCGACCACTAGAGGCGGTGGGGAAGCTAGCCCCTACCTGGGAAGGCCCCTACCGAGTGGTCAAGACGCTTGGGAAAGGAGCATACCGACTGACCACCATGGAAGGAGTACTCGTCCCTCGGACATGGAACGTGACAAATCTTCACAAGTTCTACTTTTGATCATCTGGCAAGCACACACATGTAAGCAAAGTAGAATAAACAACATTCTTCTCTTTTCATTAAACTCCGATATACATCAAGTAGGCCGCAGCCAATACAATATGCATGTACAACAAAAAATTACATCCACGAGTACTATGACGCGAGCAGATCGCTCGGCCAACTTGGTAGGAACTCCTACGTCCAGCCACTGACTCTGCCTAGTGCAGAAACTGGCTCGGATAAGGGATAGCCGGCCCCGTTGGCTCAAGGAGCTCGAAGGAAAGGTACCAGTGGGATTGGAAGGACAACAAAAAGAAAAGGAGAGAAAGAAGAGGAAGGAATACAAGTGAAGGCCTCCTCTCTGCCAACTCTTTGGAAGGCAGATAGTGCAGGCACCCTCCAAAGAGTGAAAGAGGAGGGAGAAAAATAAAACAGTAGAGATGGACAAGGAGGGAAGGGGAGGTCAAGAAAGAAGGGAGCTTAATGAGCTCCCCCTCCCCTTGGGATGGCGTCGGTGGGTAAGGGATAGGAAGGCGACATGCCCTGGCATGACGAACCCTCTCCCAAACTGACCCCCGACTGACGAACCCTCTTCCAGACTGAAACAACAGGATCTTCCCTCCTACAGCCATCCGCCTCATCGTCTTCTAAAGCGCTCTCCATGACTCGCCAAGATAAAACAGCACAACGCTTCACGAAAAGGAAAGAAGGAGAAACCGCCAGGGATGGCCGTAAGTGATACAAGGAAAAGGAGACGCCCCTCGGACCTTTTATAGGCCGAAGGGGGAGCTATTCACCTTAAATGACTCTCCCCTAACAAACACGCTAAAGGGACCTTCCCTGAGATGGTTACCTCATTTCCCAACATCCCCCTTCGGCGGGAAGCGTGAAGCGGCAAGTCATTAAGGGCGGCATGGAAAAGTGGAAAGGCAATAGTGCCATGTCAATTATTTTACAGATCAGCACGCGCGATACCTGTAGAGAAAATCGGCGACTACGGATACAGTAGTCAAATGACGCCAAAAGCAGGAAGAAACAGTCAATTTGATACTTAATATTGCTGCCGCTATATTTTCCCAGAAAGAGTACACAGTTACGTAAAGGAAAAAGAAAGAAAGAGCTACTACATCAGGCCTCGGGCCCATCTCCAAGATCGGTAGACAAGGCCCCCTCAGCACCAGACGATCTGCCCCCAGTACTCTCGGTGATGGTCGACCCAGGCACTGACCCCACATGTGTGGGAACTGTCCATGTCATGTGCCCTCCTGAGGCTGCTGGACTTGGCGGTCGCTCAAACGAGATCGAAGTCTCCCGACTCTCCTCTTCGCTCGACGTGTAATAGGAAGAGTCGGTGGAATTCCAGTCCGAGTCATAGTGTTGCCCGGAAGGAAAAATGAACCCATTCGCTTGGGCCTCAGCCTCTATGACAACCCGAGCGAAGCCTTGGGAGAAGCCTTTCCGAAGGCCCCGACGGTAGCCCAACTCATAATAGAGGAAGGCAGCCTGATGAAGAGCCGCGTGATAGGCCTCTAAGCACTTATGTCGCTCGAGTGCCTCCACCCCGGCCAACTCCACCTGCCTCTCGAGCTCGGCTATCCTCTGTTCTGACTCGAACAACCTTCTCTCAGCCTCGGTCAACGCATCCTCAGCCCCCCGGACTCGGTCCTCGAGCCCCTCTCGCTCGGCCTTCCATTGCTTGCCGCGCTCAACCTGAATCATACGCTCCACCTCCAGGAGCTCATTCTTCCGAACGACCATACGACGGGCCTGGGCCAGCTGCTCCGCCGATGACAGAGCCTTCGCCTGGCTCGACTGCACCTGAGCCCGAAGCGGGGCCACCTCCTGACGAAGGTCACCAAGATCAAGGGTCAAACGCTCAACCTTCCGGTCGAGCACACCACGGGCCCATGAGAGAAGGCTGAAAGAAGGTACCCCACTACCGAGAAACTCGTGCTAGCGTTGTTTACCTCAGCCAAGCGCCTCTGACCCTACATTCAAGGGCACTCCATCGTCGTATTGACCGGTGAACCTCTGAAGAAGATTCTCCTTCACCCTGAAGCCTCGAGACTCCTTGTCAAATTGGCCATCATGCTTGGGGCCTACGACATCTCGTACCGCCCCTGCTCAACCATCAAAGGGCAGACTCTCACGGACTTCATCACCGAAAGCACGGTCCCTATTGAAGAAGCACTTCCACTTGCGCTCGAGTCCACTTGGGATCTGTTCGTCGACGGTGTTGTGCCCCTTAGGCACAAGCATGTGCTATGTTGATTTGATGATAGCAATGCTGTTTTGTTTTGATGAATGCAACACAGTGAGTGCATTATGATATTATATATTTTTTTTGATGATGGCATGTTGATTTGAATGTGTGAGTGTGTCTCAAGTCTACAGCATGCTCGCATAAGTCTATACATTGCATCTTAGCATGTTTGCACATCACACCATCAAGTCTGAACATTAGCCAAGTCTACACATCGGCACTGTAGCTTGCTTAGCTCAAGTCTACACATCGGCACTGTAGCTTGCTTAGCTCAAGTCTACTCATCGGCACTGTAGCTTGCTTAGCTCAAGTCTATATATCCGTTTGCACAGCACATGAACTCTATACATTGCACTGTTCATGCATGGCACAGCAAGTCTGCACAACCTCCGTCTCTGTTAGCGTCTAAGGCTTTGAGCAAAGTCTATACAGACCCCACCGTCTCATTCAGCATCTTGCCAAGTCCATACATCAGACTGTTCATGCAGTGTCTTGGTGAAGTCCACACATCGCTGTGGTCTATGCATCTCACAAGTCTATACACTCTTCGGTTGGCTTCAACTGAAGTCTGTACATTGGGAGCTTTACCGACGTTGCCTTGCCAAAGTCTACACACTGTGAATCTTCAAGTCTGTATAGACTTCGCCTTGTTTCAAGTCTGTACATCGTCCAGCTCTTTAGCAAAGTCCACACATCTTAAAGTCTATACATCACTGTAGCTGCATCGTCTTGGTCATCGTCTCACTTGAGTAAGTCTGTACATCATTGGCCAAGTCTGAACAGTGCATCCTGCGTCTTATTTAGCGTCTCTATTTGTGTCTTACTGTTGAAGTCTGTACATCATTTCACCGTTAAAGTCTATACAGACTTCAGCGTCTCATGCAGCGTCTCTGTTGAAGTCAAAGTCTGTACAGCCCTTTCGCTTGGCAAGTCTATACATTGGCCTCAGCTTTCAAAGTCTGTATAGCCTTTCATGTGAAAGTCCATACATCGCCCTTGGAGTCCAAAGTCTGTACATTGGGCCTTCAAGCTTTTGAAGTCCATACACTGTCTCGCTCACATCTTCAAGTCTGATTGAGCATCGTGAAGTCTGATTGAGCACTGTGAAGTCTATTCAGTGGATGAGCATTGTAATGTCTATACATTGGTTAGGCTCGATCATGCAGCGTTCATTTCATGTTTATACACTGAGGATGCTGAAGGCCTTCAAGTGTATACTCTCTCATGTTGTTCATACTTGTTGTATTGATATCTATAAGTCTATACATTGTTGAATGCTCTTCAAGTGTGTACAATGCTTGGTTAAGTCTATACGCTGCTTCATATGCAGTGAAGTTTGCACATTGCTGAATGCTCTTCAAAGTCTGCATAGTGAAGTCCATACACTGCACTCGAGTTCACAGTGTCTTCATGAAGTCTATACATCGGTCTTCACCTCAAGTCTGTACAATCATTTGTGGACAGTCTTCACATCGTGAAGTCTATACACTCAACTCCTTCACATCCTGCAAAGTCTGTACATTGCATCCATCGGTCGTGCATTCAAGTCTTTCACAAGTCTGTACATCAGACGCGCATGCTCGCCTGTCCCTCCGGATGCTCTCCCGGGACCGAGTATGCTCTCCAGTGACTGTTAATGCTCTGATTGGCCAGCGTCTCTCTTGATCAAGTCTATACACTCATTCAATGTTCATGCATTCACAGTGAAGTCTGTACATCCTTTTGGCTATGCATCACTATCCACCAAGTCTATACATTGGTAGAGTCTGTACATCAGACGTGCATGCTCGCCTGTCCCCCAGGATGCTCTCCGGGGACCGAGTATGCCCTCCAGTGACTTCTAATGCTTCCCTAACTTTGAGGATGCTCCCCTGGAGCAGCGATTACTCCCCAGAGACAGCATGTTCTCCACATACTCCCCTGACGCTGGTGATGCTGTCCAGAGGCCATAGATGCTCCCCTGAGACTTCATATGCTCCCGTGCGAGAACGCACTAGTCTCTGGGTATTTAAAAGAATTGTATTACATGCATTCCCTTTCACTAAGTCTGTACAATGCATGCGCTTTCACAAGTCTATACAATGCATTTCATTTTACAAAGTGTCGACACCAAGTTGATAATCCGATACGTTGTCTGACAGGTGCTCTGCTCGTGGAGGCTAATGAAGGGCACGTGATCCGAGGCTAGAAGGGCAGACAGGATCGTGACACATGTGCTGAAGCTGGCTGAGATGCTGACACGTGGCAGAGTCGATTGGGCGGGAAATGTGGAGGCCACACGTGCCCAGTGCTTCCCCTGCTCGACCTACTATAAAGGGTAGTCTCCGTTGTCTGAAGGAGGTTGATCGAATTGGCGAGAGGTGAAGTTCATACAGAGAGCCACGATCCAGACAGAGAAGAGAAAAGAAGAGAAGAGCAGAGAGTGAAAGAAAAGGCAGAAGTGCAGAGACTTCGATCCAGCTGAAGAGAGCATAAGAAGAGTGAAGAGAGCAGAAGAAGAGAAGAGAGAAAAGAGAGATAGAGAGCTATCAAGAGAAGAAGAAGAGAAAGAAGTAGAGGAGAGATAGTGAGATCGAGAGAGATCTGCATTCACTGGACCGTGGATCAAATCCAGGCCAGCCAACTCTTTGGAGCCACATTCGTTCTTTCATTATTTACAGCTTTCAGTTGCTGTTGCTACTTGTTTTCGTTTTCCTTTTATACCTTTATTCAAGCTGTTTGTCAGCGGAGCAAGCTGTGAGGCTTAGCGTTTGCAGTGGAGGATTCCACTAGACGGCCAAGCTGTATTGCCCAGCGGTTTGCAGAGATGCTGCCTCTGGACGGGTAAGCTGTAATCCCCAGCGGTTTGCAGTGGTGGATTCCACTGGACAGCAAGCTGTGTTGCTCAGCGGGCGTGGAGGATTCCTCGGACGGCAAGCTGTGTTGCCCAGCGGATTGTAGGCAAGCTGTGATGCCTAGCGGTTCAAGCTGTGAGTCAGCAGTAAGCCACACTCGGGTTGAGTGTGGGGTGGATGTAGGTCTGGAGGACCGAACCACCTAAAAACCCCTTGTGCATTGTGGTTTGTTTTGTCTATTTGTGCTTCCGCTAGATGATTGCATAGGGGCGCTCTAAGTATTTGTTTTCTAGTTGAGCAGAAGAGTTAATCAATTTTCTTAGAGTGTTTTAATCTGTTCTGAGTGAGCGAAATCTTGTTTGAGCAAAATTTTAATTGGGCAAAAGGTCTTTAAAGGGCATATATTCATTCACCCCCCCTCTGAATACATAGCACCGAACCCAACACTTGGTATCAGAGCGGGTCTCTGATCTATCAGATCTAACAATCTGCAGAGGATCCTGCTAGGTTTGGTGCATTTCAGAGTGGATCTCTTGTGCTCGTTGTTTTGTTTCACTGTCTTAGTGCTTTACTCTGCTTATTTGATTTTGCTGCATTTCCTGTCATTTGTTTTACTTCGCTGAAATTGTTTGCCATCTGTTCTAATGGACCGACCTCCGATTTATGATGGTTCTAACTTTGAAAGTTGGCTAGGAGGCCTAGCTATGTACGTAGATTCCATTGATCCCAAACTATGGAGTTTGCTATCCAAAGGCCCACATCGATTACCCAAAGATCAGACCAAGTGGTCTAATGAGGACACCTTTAAGAACCGTGATAATGTCATAATTCTTAATATCTTAAGAGCTGCTGTTAATACTGATGTATATTCTTTTGCTCTTAGGTGCAATTCTGGAAAAGAGATATATGATAAAGTTATCTCTGCGCATAACCAACAGAATGATAACTGTTTGATGGCCAACCAGGATAATGAAGATTCCTCATCCCAGGTAAATTCTGAATCTGAATCTGAATCCGAAGAGATTTCAATTGATGAATTATGGGATATGTACGGTGAACTTTCTGAGAGATGTAAATATTTGAGATCTGAAAATAGAAAGTTGAAAAAGAAATGTGATCAGACTAATTCAGATGCTCATTGTGAAAAATGTCAAGAACTGAAAACATCTCATGATATGTGCTTAGCTAATCTGAATGTGAGTAAGGAACAAATCTCTGTTTTGGAAAATAAAAATCAGGAACTCACAGACAAGATTTCTGAACTAGAAAATAAGCTGAACTCATTAGGAAATGATCAAATCTTATCTAATGAACTAGTTCAAAATGAACAAACTAGAAATGAGAATGAAGAACTGAAGCTGCTTAATTCTGCTATGTCTGAGAGACTTTTAATGCTGGAAAAAGGGAAGAGTTCAGGTGAAAATGAATGTGAGAGAGTGAGTACATTAATAGAAGAGATTGATAGCTACAAAGCCATTAATGTCTTACTTAATGAAAAGATCACCGATTTTGAAATACTCATTTCCTCTCTCAAAGATGAAATCACTGAATTGAACAACTCACTATCTGAGTCATTTAAGAACAAAGAAAATCCAAAGGATGTCACTAGAAGAAAGTCTCTCATGAAGGCAGTAAACAGGAAGTGAGAAAAAGACAGCACACAACTTTTGTGCGTAGCTCTGAGTTAGCTAGCACTTCATCTTTTTCTTTAAGTGTGCATGATAATCAGGAAAATAAGAAAACGAAGGAGAAAAGAAAAGTTTTGAAAAAGAATGATAATAATCAGCATGCTAATAAAGTTCAGGCCAACAAATCTGGTGTCAAAAATGTTAAATGCTATTATTGTGGCAAGAAAGGGAATATCATGGATGATTGCAGAATACTGAAAGAAGATGAGCATGCTAGTAAAACATTGCATAGAAACCATGCCACTAAGAAATCTAATGCATCCTGTTATTATTGTGGTAGGCGTGGTCATTTAATGAATACATGTTTCAAATTGAAAGAAGATAACAATGTGAATTCTAGATCTTTTGCACATGCTCATGACCCACATAGACACAGATCTACTTTAGGCCAGCATACTATCTGTTTCACTTGCAACAAGCCTGGGCATAAGGCTAATGATTGCTGGTCAGGAAATCATTGGGGTAAAAATGAATCAAGAAGCAAGCATTTTAAATGCTTCGAATGTGGTAAGTATGGGCATGCAGTCAATAACTGCTGGCATGTTCAGGGAAATAGATTGACTTCTAAATCTGTGAAATTCCCTGCTTTCTATGATTCTGATAGAAATAACTTGAGTGATAAAAAGAAAAACTTTGTATGTTTTGAATGTGGAAAACCTGGCCACCGAGCTTCTGAATGCTGGTGGGCAGGTAATGGTAAGTCAAAATTTCATGCATATAACAGAACACTTCATGCTCATAATCATAGGTCTCATGCTGCTGTTGACATGCACCATAGGACCAGAAAATCTGTTATATCATGTAGATATTGTGGAAAGATTGGTCATTTCATGAATAACTGTCACCTAATGGAATTTGATGATCACATTGCTAAAAGACTGTTTAGAACACCTGTTAGGGCTAATGCAAGACCCAAGGCTGCTTGGGTCCCTGCAGGATCAAATTGATTGACATGCTGCAGGTGTGCCTTGGTGGGAGAAATAAAAGGGGTTAACCAAGGCACTCAACAAGAAAACCCCAGGATACTCCATTTCAGGTCAGTTCTGAACTTTGCTTTAAAACTCATTATCTGAATTTGTGAGTATGAAAAAATGTGAACTTCATGTTGATATGCTTATCTGAATTTTGATGATCTCTTCATGTCTAGCTGATCAGTCTGCATTCCACACTCAGCTATTGAATTCAATTCTGCATATCTGATGCTCTTCTCTTGCTATATGTTGAACTGAATTTGAATGCTTCTTTAGTGTATTCAGTTGATGCACTATATAGACTTTGTGTCAATGCATGTGTTTTGTGTTAATGCATTGCATGCTTGTTGTTAAATGCACAACTTGCTGATTGTGAATGATTCACTTAGTGTACACAGTCAATGCATGTGTCTTATGTCTGCATACATCATTTGCATAACTGTCATTGATGCTGTTCAATGCATGTAGGACTGCTTTATGTTGCATTGTCCTTGTTAACCCTGGTATATCAAATGGTAAGTTACTAAAAGGTAAGGAAATCTGCCCGGAGGTTCCTACCATGTGTGAGATGGTCTTTGAGACCAGGCTCTCCGCCTAGTACCATGGGTCCAGTCTTCATGTAGAACAGTGCATTGCATCATATTTTGAAAAATCTGAAAAAGGATAAAAATGTTCATGACTTGGATGCATAAACCTGAATTGATTGCATACTTGCCTCATGTATCCTTGGTGCATAGTCTGCATGTAGAACAGTGTGTTGCATAGCATAATCCTTGCATCATGATGTCAGGGGGAGCTGAGAGTTTTTCTGGTCAATTCATTGAATCCTTGCTACTTCTCACTGTCCCCATTTAGTTCTTTCATATCCTTTGACATCAAATGCTCCTGGAACTCAATGCCTATTGCTATCATTTCCCTAACCTTCACTGAACAACAGTTCTGTTTCTGGTTTAGTACATTGAGTTGTGATTATTTCAATTGTTCTTTTATAAGAATCACTCTTACAAATTGAAAAGAACTAAAGGTTTAACCTTTATAAATTGGAGAGTTAAGTGTCTGCACTTCAGAATTTGAGATAAAAGAAAACTTTTATAGCTCTTAATCTTTGTCTCATGGCTAAAATAGAAAAAGTTTTTTGTAATGCCTAAATGTGTTGAACTGGAAATGTCTAGAACAGGTGAATAAGAGTATGTAATGATTTTTTAAACAATCACTCTAAAAGAAATAAGGGCAGTAATAAATAAGATCATAAATGTAAAAGAGCTGAACATAGTGACAGAGCAATGGCTGATTGCACTGAGAAACTGTGAACTCCTCCAAAGAAGCAGGAGAATTCACATGTCATGAGGTGCTTCAGAATATCTCTGTTCATAGGGTCAAATCTATAGGGGGAGTCCTCACCAAGTAACTGAGGGTACTGGCCTCTAATTAAGGTGTACCCTTAATGTCAAAAGTGAAGACTATTCCTTGTAGGTCTTGATCTGAAATAGATCTAGTAGTTTATGCCTAGTAACTGGGGGTACCTGCCTCTGATCAAGGTGTACACCTAATGTCAACAGCATAAATGCCACTGGTCTATTCACTTAGTTCAGGTTCAGAAATTGAAAAATGAAAATCAAATTGCTATAACCCTTTGAAAATCAAAAGTCAATGAGTGAAAATTGTTTTTATTAATACATATTCAAGTTGCCTTTCTTGAATTTCTTTGTTTAATCACAAAAGGGTATTATTTCAGACTTATCTATTAATACCATGTGCCCTAGATTCATTGCTATAAACGGAGTCTATAAACTCTTTTTCAAGGGTCAGGTGTTTTACTCTAGATTTATCACTGTTAAACCTGAATTTTTGTCAAAATTGTATGTTGCTGATTCTTATACTTTAACTACTGTTTATAATCAGGCTTATTTTCTGAACCAATGATTTAGCTGTTCTCTATTGACCCTCCTACCTTCTCTACCTTTACCTATCTATTCATATTCCTTCTCAAAGGGGGAGCAATTATTAAGGGGGAGAACCAGTTGAGGGGGAGTCATATCTTCAGGGGGAGTTTACTACTCTAGAGGAATTTGCATGCATAATGCACTTTGCACTCTTATTTATACTGTTTTTTCTCTTTTTGATTATGTCAAAGGGATAGAAAATTTTGTGTGTGACTCACTGTCACAATGTGTTGCCATCATCAAAAAGGGGGAGAATGTTGTGCCCCTTAGGCACAAGCATGTGCTATGTTGATTTGATGATAGCAATGCTGTTTTGTTTTGATGATTGCAACACAGTGAGTGCATTATGATATTATGTTTTTTTTTGATGATGGCATGTTGATTTGAATGTGTGAGTGTGTCTCAAGTCTGCAGCATGCTCGCATAAGTCTATACATTGCATCTTAGCATGTTTGCACAGCACACCATCAAGTCTGAACATTGGCCAAGTCTACACATCGGCACTGTAGCTTGCTTAGCTCAAGTCTACACATCGGCACTGTAGCTTGCTTAGCTCAAGTCTACTCATCGACACTGTAGCTTGCTTAGCTCAAGTCTATACATCTGTTTGCACAGCACATGAACTCTATACATTGCACTGTTCATGCACGGCACAGCATGTCTACACAACGTCCGTCTCTGTTAGCATCTAAGGCTTTGAGCAAAGTCTATACAGACCCCACCGTCTCATTCAGCGTCTTAGGCTTGCCAAGTCCATACATCGGACTGTTCATGCAGTGTCTTGGTGAAGTCCACACATCGCTGTGGTCTATGTAACTCACAAGTCTATACACTCTTCGGTTGGCTTCAACTGAAGTCTGTACATTGGGAGCTTTACCGACGTTGCCTTGCCAAAGTCTACACACTGTGAATCTTCAAGTCTGTACAGACTTCGTCTTGTTTCAAGTCCGTACATCGTCCAGCTCTTTGGCAAAGTCTACACATCTTAAAGTCTGTACATCACTGTAGCTGCATCGTCTTGGTCATCGTCTCACTCGAGTAAGTCTGTACATCGTTGGCCAAGTCTAAACAGTGCATCCTGCGTCTTATTCAGCGTCTCTATTTGTGTCTTACTGTTAAAGTCTGTACATCATTTCACTGTTAAAGTCTATACAGACTTCAGCGTCTCATGCAGCATCTCTGTTGAAGTCAAAGTCTGTACAGCCTTTTCGCTTGGCAAGTCTATACATTGGCCTCAGCTTTCAAAGTCTGTACAGCCTTTCATGTGAAAGTCCATACATCGCCCTTGGAGTCCAAAGTCTGTACATTGGGCCTTCAAGCTTTTGAAGTCCATACACTGTCTCGCTCACATCTTCAAGTCTGATTGAGCATCGTGAAGTCTGATTGAGCACTGTGAAGTCTATTCAGTGGATGAGCATTGTAATGTCTATACATTGGTTAGGCTCGATCATGCAGCGTTCATTTCATGTCTATACACTGATAATGCTGAAGGCCTTCAAGTGTATACTCTCTCATGTTGTTCATACTTGCTGTATTAATATCTATAAGTCTATACATTGCTGAATGCTCTTCAAGTGTGTACAATGCTTGGTTAAGTCTATACGCTGCTTCATATGCAGTGAAGTTTGCACATTGCTGAATGCTCTTCAAAGTCTGCATAGTGAAGTCCATACACTGCACTCGAGTTCACAGTGTCTTCATGAAGTCTATACATCGGTCTTCACCTCAAGTCTGTACAATCATTTGTGGACAAGTCTTCACATCGTGAAGTCTATACACTCAACTCCTTCACATCTTGCAAAGTCTGTACATTGCATCCATCGGTCGTGCATTCAAGTCTTTCACAAGTCTGTACATCAAACACGCATGCTCGCCTGTCCCTCCGGATGCTCTCCCGGGACCGAGTATGCTCTCCAGTGACTGTTAATGCTCCGATTGGCCAGCGTCTCTCTTGATCAAGTCTATACACTCATTCACTGTTCATGCATTCACAGTGAAGTCTATACATCCGTTTGGCTATGCATCACTATCCACCAAGTCTATACATTGGTAGAGTCTGTACATCAGACGTGCATGCTTGCCTGTCCCCCCGGATGCTCTCCTGGGACCGAGTATGCCCTCCAGTGACTTCTAATGCTTCCCTAACTTTGAGGATGCTCCCCTGGAGCAGCGATTGCTCCCCAGAGACAGCATGTGCTCCACATGCTCCCCTGACGCTGGTGATGCTGTCTTGAGGCCATAGATGCTCCCCTGAGACTTCATATGCTCCCGAGCGAGAACGCACTAGTCTCTGGGTATTTAAAAGAATTGTATTACATGCATTCCCTTTCACTAAGTCTGTACAATGCATGCGCTTTCACAAGTCTATACAATGCATTTCATTTTACAAAGTGTCGACACCAAGTTGATAATCCGATAATCTGTCTGACAGGTGCTCTGCTCGTGGAGGCTAATGAAGGGCACGTGATCCGAGACTGGAAGGGTAGATAGGATCGTGACACGTGTGCTGAAGCTGGCTGAGATGCTGACACATGGCAGAGTCGATTGGGCGAAAAATGTGGAGGCCACACGCGCCCAGTGCTGCCCCTGCTCGACCTGCTATAAAGGGTAGTCTCCGTTGTCTGAAGGAGGTTGATCGAATTGGCGAGATGTGAAGTCCATACAGAGAGCCACGATCCAGACAGAGAAGAGAAAAGAAGAGAAGAGCAGAGAGTAAAAGAAAAGGCAGAAGTGTAGAGACTTCGATCCAGCTGAAGAGAGCATAAGAAGAGTGAAGAGAGCAGAAGAAGAGTGAAGAGAGCAGAAGAAGAGAAGAGAGAAAAGAGAGATAGAGAGCTATCGAGAGAAGAAGAAGAGAAAGAAGTAGAGGAGAGATAGTGAGATCGAGAGAGATCTGCATTCACTGGACCGTGGATCAAATCCAGGCCAGCCAGCTCTTAGGAGCCACATTCGTGCTTTCATTATTTACAGCTTTTAGTTGTTGTTGCTACTTGTTTTCATTTTCCTTTTATACCTTTATTCAAGCTGTTTGTCAGCGGAGCAAGCTGTGAAGCTCAGTGTTTGCAGTGGAGGATTCCACTAGACGGCCAAGCTGTATTGCCCAGCGGTTTGCAGAGATGCTGCCTCTGGACGGGTAAGCTGTAATCCCCAGCGGTTTGCAGTGGTGGATTCCACTGGACAGCAAGCTGTGTTGCTCAGCGGGCGAGGAGGATTCCTCGGACGGCAAGTTGTGTTACCCAGCGGATTATAGGCAAGCTGTGATGCCCAGCGGTTCAAGCTGTGAGTCAGCAGTAAGCCACACTCGGGTTGAGTGTGGGGTGGATGTAGGTCTGGAGGACCGAACCACCTAAAAACCCCTTGTGCATTGTGGTTTGTTTTGTCTATTTGTGCTTCCGCTAGATGATTGCATAGGGGAGCTCTAAGTATTTGGTTTCTGGTTGAGCAGAAGAGTTAATCGGTTTTCTTAGAGTGTTTTAATCTGTTCTGAGTGAGCGAAATCTTGTTTGAGCGAAATTTTAATTGGGCGAAAGGTCTTTAAAGGGCATATATTCGTTCACCCCCCCCCTCTGAATACATAGCACCGAACCCAACAGACGGGTCCTCCAACTAGTCCGGATGCAGCGCCGGTGTCCTCCTCAAGTCCCCCGAAGGAGCGAAGCTACAGTACGCCTTGAAATTCAACTTCTAGGCGTCCAACAACGCCTCAGAGTATGAAGCCCTTATCTCAGGGGCCAGGATGGCTCGATGACTAGGAGTCGAGCGAGTCAGGATCCACACCGACTCTCAACTGGTCGCTAGCCAGGTTAACGGTGATGAAGAAGCTCGGGAAGGACAAATGGTCAAGTACCTCTAGGTGGTCAAGAGGATGGCCCGACTCTTCGAGAGCTTTGAGGTAGTCTGGATCGCTTGGGAGGAAAACTCCCGAACGGACGCCCTCTCTCGCTTGGGCTCCTCGCTCGACCCCGAAGGTACACGATCAGTCTTCCTCAAAGAGCTCGAGCGATCGAGCATCGAGTCCGAGCTTATGACTATTGACCTAGCACCCCCGAGCGACTGGCGGACTCCCTACATATCCTGGCTCTGGGATTCTCAAGAGCCCACTGACCCTCAGGAGGCTCGGAAGCTTAAGTACCAAGCTCGGTGTTTCGTCATGCTGGATGAGGCCTTGTACCGCAGATCTTTCTCCGGTCCCCTCCACAATTGCATCAGCACCGACGAAGCCAGCCGAGCTATTCAAGAAGTACATGAAGGCATCTACGGCGCGCACCAGGGAGGAAGATCGCTCGCCAGGATCTTGCTTCGACAGGGTTATTGGTGGCCCACTCTCCAGCGCGACTGCACGACCTATGTACAGAAGTGCGACCGGTGTCAGTGCTTCGACAATATGATCCATCAGCCCGCCGTGGAGCTCATCACCCTTGCCGAGCCATACCCCTTCGCGCGGTGGGGGATCGACATCTTGGGTCCAATCCCTACGACTCAAGCTCAGAAGAAGTTCATCATCGTCGCCATCGACTACTTCACCAAGTGGATCGAGGCCGAAGCCACCACTAGGATCACCGAGTAAGTCGTATGGAGTTTTGTTTGAAAGTCAATCATTTGTCGCTACGGTGTCCCCCGAGTAATTGTGAGCGATAACGGTCGGTAGTTTGATTCTCATTACTTCAGAGACAGATGTGCCGACCTAAACATTCAAAATCACTTCACTTCGGTAGCCCACCCTCAGGCTAACGGACTGGTCGAGAATGCCAATAAGACTATCTTAAAAGGCATCAAAACCAGGCTCGGCAAGGCCAAGGGAAGCTGACTCGATGAATTACCGAGCATACTATTGTCGCACTGAACTACTCCAAGAACGGCCACCGGTGAAACACCTTTTCAGCTAGTATATGGCACGGAAGCCGTTAGAGGTCAGAAATCCCTCTCTCCGAGTCGTCCACTTCAAACCCGAGGTAAACGAGCAGAAACTGTGAGAAAACCTTGACTTAGCGGACGAGAACCAAGAGATTGCAAAGATCCGAGAAATGGAATACCAATGGCACATCACTCGATACTACAACTCCAGAGTCCGAGAAAGACGCTTCCAGCCAGGGGTTTTCATCCTAAGAAAGGCCGAAGCCTCTCGACCACTAGAGGCGGTGGGGAAGCTAGCCCCTACCTGGGAAGGCCCCTACCGAGTGGTCAAGACGCTTGGGAAAGGAGCATACCGACTGACCACCATGGAAGGAGTACTCGTCCCTCGGACATGGAACGTGACAAATCTTCACAAGTTCTACTTTTGATCATCTGGCAAGCACACACATGTAAGCAAAGTAGAATAAACAACATTCTTCTCTTTTCATTAAACTCCGATATACATCAAGTAGGCCGCAGCCAATACAATATGCATGTACAACAAAAAATTACATCCACGAGTACTATGACACGAGCAGATCGCTCGGCCAACTTGGTAGGAACTCCTACGTCCAGCCACTGACTCTGCCTAGTGCAGAAACTGGCTCGGATAAGGGATAGCCGGTCCCGTTGGCTCAAGGAGCTCGAAGGAAAGGTACCAGTGGGATTGGAAGGACAACAAAAAGAAAAGGAGAGAAAGAAGAGGAAGGAATACAAGTGAAGGCCTCCTCTCTGCCAACTCTTTGGAAGGCAGATAGTGCAGGCACCCTCCAAAGAGTGAAAGAGGAGGGAGAAAAATAAAACAGTAGAGATGGACAAGGAGGGAAGGGGAGGTCAAGAAAGAAGGGAGCTTAATGAGCTCCCCCTCCCCTTGGGATGGCGTCGGTGGGAAGGGATAGGAAGGCGACATGCCCTGGCATGACGAACCCTCTCCCAGACTGACCCTCGACTGACGAACCCTCTTCCAGACTGAAACAACAGGATCTTCCCTCCTACAGCCGTCCGCCTCATCGTCTTCTAAAGCGCTCTCCATGCCTCGCCAAGATAAAACAGCACAACGCTTCACGAAAAGGAAAGAAGGAGAAACCGCCAGGGATGGTCGTAAGTGATACAAGGAAAAGGAGACGCCCCTCGGACCTTTTATAGGCCGAAGGGGGAGCTATTCACCTTAAATGACTCTCCCCTAACAAACACGCTAAAGGGACCTTCCCTGAGATGGTTACCTCATTTCCCAACATCCCCCTTCGGCGGGAAGCGTGAAGCGGCAAGTCATTAAGGGCGGCATGGAAAAGTGGAAAGGCAATAGTGCCATGTCAATTATTTTACAGATCAGCACGCGCGATACCTGTAGAGAAAATCGGCGACTACGGATACAGTAGTCAAATGACGCCAAAAGCAGGAAGAAACAGTCAATTTGATACTTAATATTGCCACCGCTATATTTTCCCAGAAAGAGTACACAGTTACGTAAAGGAAAAAGAAAGAAAGAGCTACTACATCAGGCCTCGGGCCCATCTCCAAGATCGGTAGACAAGGCCCCCTCAGCACCAGATGATCTGCCCCCGGTACTCTCGGTGATGGTCGACCCAGGCACTGACCCCACCTGTGTGGGAACTGTCCATGTCGTGTGCCCTCCTGAGGCTGCTGGAGTTGGCGGTCGCTCAAACGAGATCGAAGCCTCCCGACTCTCCTCTTCGCTCGACGTGTAATAGGAAGAGTCGGTGGAATTCCAGTCCGAGTCATAGTGTTGCCCGGAAGGAAAAATGAACCCATTCGCTTGGGCCTCAGCCTCTATGACAACCCGAGCGAAGCCTTGGGAGAAGCCTTTCCGAAGGCCCCGACGGTAGCCCGACTCATAATAGAGGAAGGCAGCATGATGAAGAGCCGCGTGATAGGCCTCTAAGCACTTATGTCGCTCGAGTGCCTCCACCCCGGCCAACTCCGCCTGCCTCTCGAGCTTGGCTATCCTCTGTTCTGACTCGAACAACCTTCTCTCGGCCTCGGTCAACGCATCCTCGGCCCCCCGGACTCGGTCCTCGAGCCCCTCTCGCTCGGCCTTCCATTGCTTGCCGCGCTCGACCTGAATCATACGCTCCACCTCCAGGAGCTCATTCTTCCGAACGACCATACGACGGGCCTGGGCCAACTGCTCCGCCAACGACAGAGCCTTCGCCTGGCTCGACTGCACCTGAGCCCGAAGCGGGGCCACCTCTTGACGAAGGTCACCAAGATCAAGGGTCAAACGCTCAACCTTCCGGTCGAGCACACCACGGGCCCATGAGAGAGCCTCCCGCTCCGACTCCACCCGAGCATACGCACCGACTGCCTCAGCTCCAAGCTGGGCCAAGATCAGGCTACCTTCCATAAGTTGCTCAAAAAGCGTGGAGGGGGGACCCCTCTTGAGTTTCTCTCGCACAACTCCCGAAGCAATAGAATGGCACCTCCGATACAGGGAGGCCCGGACGCTTAAGGAACTGGTCGAGGGAGGGGAAATTCTCTCCGGAGCAGTCGGGATTGGGACACCTTCCCCAAGCGATCCTGCCTCGGGGGCCCCACCGGTTGACTCGGGATGAGCAGCCCCGTCGTGTACCTCCCCGGCCTTGGTCTACTGCGATCGAGTCGCTACATCCTGCAACCCTCCAGCCTCGACTGGCACAGACCGGGCTCCTCCGTCTGGTGCCCCCTCTGCTTCGCTCGGCACCCCAGCATTGGCCGCGATCCCTTCATCAATTGCTCCCTCTTGCACTGTAGAGGGAGGAGGCAACAAGGGAACCTCATCAACCGGGCGGGCGGCCTCTGCCTTCTTCGCCCATTTTTTCTTAGCAAACTGAGCCTGCATCGAAGACCGCAACAACTTCACCATGGGATCCTTCCGCTTGAGCCCCCGGCTGTAGCAACCCTGGTAAATTAAAAGATTAAAATCTTAAATAGAATAAAAGATTTAAAACCAATGATAAAAAGTTCAACTCATATACACTTAAAACATATAACAAAAAGGGCCAAGATAAATAACGCCTCCGTTAAAGTCATCATTTAATTGAAGACTGTTCACGCAGGCGCTAATTTAAGAATTGACAGGCGTCATATAAAAGAATTGAAGACTGTGACAGAGGCGTCATTTTTAAATAACGCCCCAACCTTAGGCATCATTTACAAATAGAACCGTTGGTGTTTGGTTCGAACATGGATGTTATACGGGGTAAGTTTTGATTAAGAAAGGGATTGATACGTGTATCTTTAAGTTTAGTAAGGATTCTACCAAGGAAATTTTAGTTCTAATCGAACTCCTAAAAACCCATTAGGATTCCTTCCCTATAAATACCCCCTCCCATCGAGCCAACGTGTTTGCTCTTTTCTTCATCAAATCTACTGCTGCTGTCGATCATCCAAGCATCATGGAGCCTTCCTCTCCATCCTGTTGTTGATACGAGGAGGGGTTCCCGTCATCTTCCTCTTCGTCCTGCTAGGGAGAACGTGAAGAACGTAGGAATTCTTCTTCTTCCTCTTCCTCCTGCTGCTTCATCCGTTGCCGTTGTTATCAAGTTCCCTTGTTTGAAAAAGAGTATCGGCTGTGGTTATTATTCTCATCTTCTTCATCGTCCTATCAACCAAAGGCCATCCAAAGCATCAAAAGGAAGGTTTTCTCAAGACTTAGCAAAACCCTATAATTCCTAGGTTAAAAACATGCATATAGGTCTGTAAGAGTTACAGATTTCGTTTCTGGATTGTGTTTTCTCCATTTACTGCATAAATGGAAATAGCAACCCAAGCAAGGGCGCTATTTGATTCAACGACCGTGCAAACAGTTGTCACTTTCTTAGATAATTAATAATTATACCATGTTCCAAATTTAATAACTATGAACCCTTACATGTAAACTAATGTATGATCATGTCCATAATTTTTTGCTATTTTTCTCTATCTGTTCAGGTCTTTAGAATCTTGATCAGACATACTCCAAAAACCATGTGTCTATGATTGTACCTACCCGGTGCGAATCATATGACAAAGAATTAGCGACCCAGATTAGGTCGTCATTTGAATGAACGCCCCTATACATAGGCGCCAATTTAGTGATAAACTGTGAATTATAGAAATTGTTATAATATTCATGGATATTGAAATGACGACATATACCCTGCGCTTTAATTTGATATATGACGCCCCTGACTAGGGCGCTATTTACAGAATTGAAGCCTTCATGAAAGGCGTCATTTTTAAAATAATCGAAATTTGAAGGTGTTTACAGATATTAATATTTACATAATCCGGATGTAACACTAATTGAACAGTTGTCATTTACTGAATGGACGACCCTGACAAGGGCGCCAATTCAGAAAATGAAGACTTAATCTCAAGCGTCAATTTACTGATCTTTTGATTTCTTGATTTTCATGGTTTTCTATAGCCCTTGACCATGGGTTGTGTACACTGGCACTATATTCCATTCCGTGAATATAGCCCCACATTTCATGATGTTTTATCGATTACCCACTATTTCTCGATGATAGATGAACCCTCCATGGGACATTCCGTTCTTTTGGACCGGTGACTTTATCATAGAGACCTCCGTAAGACTTCGATAGCCTTGGATTCCCTCAAGACAGCCGAGCAGGTTGTACCATCAAAACCCATGACACTACTTAATTTCCATGTCACTCTAAAGAAACATGGTATACCGGCTCTCATGATATGCTATTTTGATGTCATTAGAATTCTCTTTAATGGAATGGGAAACCATGCCATTAATACTGCTTAAGAATGATGTGCCATACTTGTGGACACTAATTCTATCTACCTTATCATGTACAAGAACGAGCGACCATTTCTATATGAGCGCTTATTCTTAATATCATGGCACCTATCTAGGGAGCCGTTTCCACCTAGTTTTATCGTTAATCGTGGTTACACCATTATTACCATCCATACGTATCATGTTCCATCCTTGAAATCCTAATCTCTATGATCTACCTTAGAGTTCCTACAAGCTTGAATCCCTTTGGAATTCTATATTGGCTATAAGTATAGTGGATGTCGAAATACATGATCAATGCCTGCGCATATAAGGGCCTGATCTGGTCCTGGGAGGAGCACCCGAAAGTACTAGTACCCATGGGAGTTGTAATGATCACGGTATGGTATTGTACCGAAGTGCATGACTAGCTTGATAGACATTCCATAAATCTCGTACTTGACTTGACTTGACATGACATGACTTGCGTGACCCGGAAAGGGTATTTATTGTACTTGCTTGAAATATGATAGCCAATTCTTGACATGACATGATTACTTGACATGATAGATATACGTGCTTGATTATCTTGCTATCTTATCATGAGTTCTTGAAAGACTTGCTAGTTCACTCACTATCACTTGATATACATTCTCTATTCTCTTGTTATACATTCTCTATTGTCATTTTACGCGAACATGCACAGCTAAATTGCATTCATCTAACTTGTAATCTACTTAAAGCAAGCTAGCTCTTGAGATATAATTCCTACTGAGCGTTCGCTCACATAGTGTTTTTCCCTTATTTTTCAGGTAAGTCCGAGGATGAAACTCTTTTTTTGGATGGGGAAAGTCAAGAGTGATGAGATTAGAGCTACTCCAACTATCCAAGCATTGTCTAGTCTTGACTTTTCTACATTCTTGGGTCAATCATTGTACTTTTTCGTTTTATTGAGTCTTAGCACTAAGAGGATTGTAATAGAAGTACTTTGAAGGTTTTGATGAAATAAAGGATTAGGTTATCTTTACTCTTGCTCTCTCTGTCTTTGTGTTGAATACACTAACGCTGTGATTGACATGATCGATATAAACTCGTCACGCGTCTCTAGGTTCCTTCCGCGCTCGGGGCGTGACAGTTTTTGTGGTATCAGAGCCTAGGATATTCAATTCATAGGAAACCCAAGTCCAAGGATAGGTTTAAACCTTTAACCGGTGAGATTGGGTAGAACAATGGGTTAAGATAATCTAGATATGCAATTCTTGGTCGAATCTCATATTAATTAGTTATCTAAAATCCTTGTAGGAAAATGGCTGCCGAACGTGCTCAGTGGCGTAACATGCAATGCATTATTCAAGGCATGACGTAGGCACTTCAATAGGTGGCACAAGGTGGTGCGCACCGTGGAGCGGGAAATCTCCATCAAAGCTTTAAAAACATGAACCCTCCTAAGTTCATGGGATCCACCGATCTGGATGACGCCGAGCACTGGATCCGAGAGACGGAATGTATCTTCCGAGTTATGCAATGCACGGACCAAGAGAAGGTCTTATTAGCCACATTCCAACTAGAGAGAGACGCCCGATGCTGGTGGGAGTCAGTAGAAGCCACCTTAGAGCAAGGCCAAGTTACTTGGGAGGAATATGTGGAACATTTCAACACTAAGTATTTCTCAGACTGAATTCAAGAGAAGAAAGCTGCCGAGTTCGCCGCTCTTAAGCAACGATCCTTATCGATAGCTGAGTACGAGGCACAATTCTCTAGGTTATCCTGGTATGCTAAACATCTAGTCAGTACCGAGAAAATGAAAGCTAGGAGATTTCTTAATGGGCTCAGGCCCCAATATATCACACAGTTGGCGCCGATGGACATACAGGTCTATTCAGAGATGGTACGACAAGCCCAGTTATTAGAAGATGCCACGGAACTATCTGATAGGATTCGTAGGAGAGATAAGAAGGAACATGTCACTAGTTCTGGTTCCTTTAAACCCAATTTCAATAAGAAGAGGCCAAATAATGGAGGAACACTCTCCCAAGAGCAAAAGTTCAAGAAGACCAAACCTTTCTCCATTACCACCACACCTTCTAAAGTGGTGTGTAAACACTGTGACAAGGCCGGACATAAGGCCGAAGAATGTTGGAGAAAACTTGGAGCTTGTCTCCATTGTGGGAGCCGTGATCATCGGATTCCCGACTACCCGTTGCTCAATGATCAAGCCGGTGATGGGAAACGCCCGGTAACGAAGAATGCACGCCTCCAAGCTATTAAGGAGACAGAACAAGACGAAGGCGGACTAGTGGAAGGTACACTGCAAATTTGTTCCAAGTCTGCATATGTCTTATTTGATATTGGTGCATTGCACACAATTATTTCCAAGAAGTTTGCTGACCCATTACCTATGGAACCGGAGTGATAAAATTAGTCATCTCAACTCCTCTTGGAAACGAAGTCGATATTGTTCACCATTATCAACATTGCGAAGTCTTGGTAGAAGGAAGAAATTTACCCATCGACCTAATATGCCAAGACATGAAGGACTATGATATCATATTAGGAGCAGATTGGTTATCCAAATATCAGGCTACTGTTGATTGCCGCGATAGCAAGGTTACTTTCAAGGAATTCCCGGAGCTGGTCTATACTAGTCCGAAGAGTCGGAGCAAGTCGCCTCTTATTTCGGCCCTCCGAGCAAGCAAGCTAATAAGGAAAGGATGTGTATCTTTCCTTGCTTTTGTCACCATTAAGGGAACTAAGGAAACTAAGCTAGGAGACATTCCAGTTGTACAAGAATTTCCGGACGTGTTTTCGGAAGATTTGCCTAGACTACCCCCACAAAGAGAAGTGGCCTTCACCATCGACTTGGTCCCTAGTGCTGGTCCAGTTTCTAAGGCACCATATAGGATGTCCACTGCTGAACTCAAGGAGTTAAAGGGACAATTGATGGAACTTCTTAAGAAAGGATTTATTAGGCCGAGTACTTCCCCATGGGGAGCACCTGTACTATTTGTGAAGAAAAGGGATGGATCCATGAGGTTATGCATCGACTATCGACAGTTGAATCATCTCACTATTAAGAACAAGTATCCACTACCGAGAATCGATGAACTGTTTGATCAAATATCTGGATCCAAGTACTTCTCGAAGATTGCTCTCAGATCGGGGTATCACCAACTGAGGATCAAAGATGAGGACATTCATAAGATCACGTTCAGGAGTAGGTATGGGCACTATGAATTTGTTGTTATACCTTTTGGACTAACCAATGCCCCTGCTGCCTTTATGCAGTTGATGAATAGTATATTCAGGCCTCATCTAGATCAATTCATAGTGGTTTTTATTGATGATATATTGATCTATTCAAAGACCAAGGAAGAGCATGAGGAGCATTTGCGGATTGCATTACAGATATTGAGGACAAATCGATTATATGCAAAGCTTAGAAAATGTGAATTCTGGCTAGAAGAAGTATCTTTCTTGGGGCATGTTACATCAAAAGACGGTTTGTCCATAGATCCATCAAAGGTTGAAGCTGTAAAGAATTGGGACAGACCGGCCAATGCTAGCGAGATCCGTAGTTTCTTGGGTCTTGCGGGCTATTATCGACGATTCATCAAGTATTTCTCCAAGATCGCCGTACCACTCACTAGACTAACACGCAAGGAGATACGTTATGAATGGAGTGAGGAATGTGAAAGAAGCTTCCAAGGCCTCAAAGATCACCTAACTACTACCCCGGTTTTAGCTTTACCAATTGAAGGCGTGAAATTCGAAGTATACACCGATGCATCTGGCATTGGCCTCGGATGTGTTTTAATGCAACAAGGGAAAGTTATAGCCTACTCATCTCTATTGACACCCGTTTTATGCCGATAAGCTGAGTCGTTTCTCTTACTCCCATTAGTTGATGCCCTAAGTTATCCATCATTCATTGGGCCATTTTTTATGGCACGTCCTGGGCCCATTTTATGGGTAGCCTCCCTCCTTGGTGAAGTCCGTGTCGAATCAGGCTTTGATTAATTGAACGTGTTTTACGAAAATCAAGTGTCCAGGAGCATGCACGGTCCAACATCAGCCGTTCATGACTGGGGCGGTTGAACCCACACCGTTCATACATTTTGGCTAATTTCTGAGGATTTTCTGAATATTCACCTACAGGCTTTTGTGCGGCCCTATCAGGCCTGTTCAAACCAATGGACGGGCGAATTCCAACCGCCTATATCTCAGAGTCCTACGCGTGCCAATTTTCTCAAATAATTATCCAATTATCACCGACAGGGTTAGAACGGTCGCTGGTTGGCCGCTCTACATTTGAACGGTCTTATTAGAACCGTGCATCTTTGAGGGTCCAACGGCGGACGTTTCGGTCAGTTCGAGCGATAATTGGGCTAATTTTCTGATTATTTGAATTTCCACCGACGGGTTTGGACGGTCCAAATTTAACTGCCCATGCTTTTGAGCGGTCTATCGTAAGACCGTTCATCCTGTCGGTTGGTGATTTTTAACAATTTTTTATCCCTTTTTTTGCATGGTTTTATCCCCAACTTCTTTTTGTCGATTTCTCCGTGGATAATCAACCATTTTTGATGCCGTTTCGACTGGATGAGAGATAATGATAATATCTACGATTTGTCTTTTATAATCTCGACCTGAAAATAGCTCAAAACCTTAGTTTCGGGGCTGGCTTTCTAGGCTCTATAAATAGACCCTAATGGCCGGACTTGAAAGGGGGGAGATCTTGGCCGACGGTGGAGCCCTGCCGAGTTTTTGAGCGACCTAGCACCAAGGAGGGAGGCTTTATACGTCCACATAAGCCTCCGATTCAGGGAGTAGTTTGATTTTTGAGTCCCTTTTGGTTTATAGTCTCCATTACGTTCTTCATTGCATGCATCGTTTTCTCCCTACGTCCCCCTTCTTTCTCATTACCATGCACACATCCACCCACGTTTTTGTCACCTTAGGGATTTAAAACCCCCCAGGTATCCTCCTTTCCATTTTTTAATGTTCATCTCTTACCATTTTGACGTTTACTACACTGTCCAGTTCTAATCTAGGTTTTTTTTGTGTGTTTCTTACGTTGTTTCGTAGGTCAGCAATCATCAGCACGAGGCCCATCCCCTCTGGCCGGCCGGAGAGGGTGGAGGTTGGACCCCTTGCAACTTACTGCGTGGTAGACTTGTGCGGTTTTATTATCGCCGTTCCATAGTACGTGCGGTTCATAGAGGGCCGTTCTTCCTGTTCGTGCGGTCAATATAAAGCCGTTCTTCCTCCAGCAGTAGTTCCTCCCCCACCTTCTGTAGTGCACTTAGGCGGTCTATCGTAAGACCATACAACGTAAGGCAGTTCTTCAGGAGCCGTTCATATACCCAGCGCTGCAACTTAGGCGAGTACTCTCCCCCTTTCCAAGGTACGACGTGTCCATCACGTACGGCACCTTGGTGGCGATCACGGTCTTTTGTTTTCTGTTCTCCTCTGAACGTCGTTATTTACTCATCGCATATTGTTCCATTCATGACACATATTGATCTTTAGTAGGAGGAGAAAAATATATCTACATCCCCTTTTGTGGCGATCACGGTGGGACGCCTAATGCCCATCGTGTTTTTGAGTTGCTGACCCCCCTTCATTGTGCAAGTTTTCTTCTTGGAGTGACTTGCAGGTTGGATGCGTTTTCTGCCTCCTGGGACGTGCGCGGTTCTCCCAGAGCAGTCCATCTTCAGGAGCGGCTGATACTCAACCGTCCATCCCCCGCGACCAAACCCAGTCCCGCTTCTGTTCCCTGTTTCGCACGGTGCCTGGTATACCGTTCATCATTTTAAGCGGCTGGAATCTAGCCGTCCATCTCTTCGGCACAGGTACGCGTCATGGTGTTTCGATTGCAGGCACACGGTTGCTGGAGGATCGTTCAGGAGATTACGCAGTTGGTCACGGACCACGCTACTGGTATTTTCCTGTCACCACTGCCTTGTATTTTCAGCATTCTGTGATCATTCTATTTTTTCCCTGGATTATACGGTCCCATACATACCATTTTACTGTCTGAGCGGTCGCATCAGGACCGTTCATCTGGTACCACAGCGCACTCACGGTCTATTTTGATTGTCATGTTCCATGCGATTTGCTATTCGTGGTGCTGCTTGTTGATCTCCCCCCTGCTCTCTTACCATTGTTGCATCATCATTTTCTTTATTGCTTATACATTTGCTTGATCATTGATTGATAGTTGCTAGGTTAGATTGTGCATGCACTCCGGTGCGCATAGGAGCATTCATCTCTTCTCATAGTAGTTGCATTCCTACCGAGGTAGGGCTTCCTCTCGTCTCCATATTCCTTGGGGCCGACTAGGGACCTTGCCGAGGACCTCCGTAAGCCCCCGTGAGCCGTGGATTCCCACACGGATGCCGGGCAGGTTGTACCGCATCCACCCCCAGTCTAGGGTTTACATCCGTGAGTGAGAGATCCATGTAGAGTCACACAGTTCCTCATTACCTACCCCAGTTAGGCACCTAGTGGTTGAGAGAACTTATACTTTCATTAACTCACTAAGGTTCGAAGAGGAAATCATAAGAAATTGACGAGCATTATTTAATAACTTGATTGCATAATTGGGTGATTCTGCTCTCATCTCTTCCTTCCATTGCATGCTTGTTATTTGCTTTGTAGGTTTAGTCGGTTAGTTTCGTTGGTCCTAGTCCTAGGTGTCTTGGTGTATGTGAGATTGTCTCTTTCCTTCACGATCACCTCCTAGGGTTGGTTCTTATTTCCATTCATACTCCAACCCCTTGTTTGATTCATCATCTTCCATGTCGTCGTACGACTTCTCTCAGTCCCACGAGGACTCCCTTCCTCGTGGCCTTCTTGAGGACCCACCCAAGGTCGCCCACCTGCAGGGAGGAGAGGAGACTGCTCCTCCACTCCCGACCATTCTTGGCGAGGGTTCCCAACCCTATCTTTCAAATCCGTCCAATCAGAATTCAGCCAATCTAATCCTCAATATGATGGCCCAGCTGGACCCTACCCAGCTCCATCTCATCCGGTAGGCTTTGCAAGGGGCCGATGCACCGACCTCAATTCCTTCTCATGGCACGACTGCCGCTGCCATCACGTCTCCCGATGTTGGGACCACCTCTGTGGCGCCTATCGACCTTACTCCTGTCCGCCCTCAGACCCTTCGCTATTCCAATATGGAAATGGGCCAAGCCTCCACCTTGGCCCATCAGCAGCTCGATAAGGGAAAGTCTCCAATCCCCTCTGTTCCTTACCTTGATCCATACGCCACAATTTCTCCGTCGCCGCAGGCCCTCGTAGCCCCGGCGGACCTCGTTAGGTTGCAATCAGGGCCAGCCCAGCTGGCTCATGTGGATATGGGCCCTTCCTCGGCCCACTATCCGTCTTACGGGCCGCCCCCTCAATCAGCTTATCCTTTGGCCACCTACCCCCGTATTACTCCTCCTGCTCCTTCTCCTCCTTCCCGGGAATGAGAGATTCTTGATAAATGGGCTGCTATGCAGCAACAAATTAACCTTCTCCACAAACGGGTTGGCCCGCAATCTCTTGCTGATGTTCCTATCCCTAACTTCAGGGACATTCGTTTTCCTTCTCAGTCTAAGCTCCCCGTGTACCGCAAATATGATGGGAATGGCAACCCGTTCATTCATGTCCGGGAGTTCTTATATGAGTCAGCACAGTTCCAGCAAGACGATCGTCTGATGGCTTATTTATTTCGCCGATCGTTGGAAGGGGTCACCCTGGAGTGGTTCTATACTTTGCCCATTGAGGAGGCCGAGAGTTTCAAGACTGTTAAAGAAAGGTTTATTCAAAGATTCCAAGACCGGGTCGGACCTGAGTATTCCTTCACTGACCTGGTAGCCGAGAAGATGAAGTCAGAGGAAGACTTTGTGACCTATGCAGACCGATGGAGGCAAATGGCCTCGCATGTGCCCGGGCAGATCCCGGAAGAAGAGAAAGTGAAGTTGCTAATCTCCAATGCCACGCCAACGTTCAGGAATATCTTGGCAATGAATGACATTTCCAATATGCACCAGTTATACAGCAGGGCTCGGTTTATCCAAACTCAGTTCAAGGACTCCCCCATCCATTCTTTATTTGAGGCCCAGAAACCCAAAGCCGCCAGAAAATCCTAGGGGCCCGTCACTGAGGGAGTACAGATTAATGAGCAGGTCCAGGCTGTTCAGTTCCCCCACCAGGCCGCTCCACCCCGCTTCCCCCAGCCTTCACGCAACCCCCAGTTTACCACTCTACAAGTTCCCCAACCCGCCTTCCAAGTCCCGCAATATCTGCAACAAGCACCTCCGCCACCCCAACAGCCTCAGCGGCCGCCACAATACTACAATGTTCTGCCACCCGCCGCCTATGGATCTGCTCGACCGAGTCCAAAGAGGGCCCATTACCCTCCTCTTCCTGAAACTTTGCCCGATATTTTCTCTGCCTTAATGTATACTGGTGATCTTCAGTTGCCTCCTGAGCGTCCAAATTTGAATCCGGCAGCCGATCAGTCTCGATACTGCATATTCCATTGGCAACCCGGGCACATGATAGAACGGTGCTATCAGTTCAGAGACCTGGTGTATGACTTGCATGAGGGCCAGAGGATTGATTGGGCCCAAATGCACCAGTTGATTGAGGATATCAAGCAGAGACAGAGACAGGCCAGGCCGCAGTAGGCGGCGCCCCAGCAGCAGCAGCAACCCCAGCAGCAACAGCAACCCCAGCAGCAGCAACAAGACCTCGGGATCCATCAGAATCCCATGCCAGTACATCAACCCGCTCCTCAGCAACAACAACAGCCGCCGGCACCGGCTCCAGCACAAGTGAATATCGTCCAGCACCCAGCCCCCAGCGCTGGGTGGACTTTTGATGATGAAACCCCCGCACACCTTTTGGCCTTCCACCACAATCATTCCCCCGCGCCTGCTATTCCCGCCATCCTTAAGCCCGCCATTCTGACCACTACACCACTCATTTCTCCCTCCACATCACCCATTAGACCCGTCACATTCCCCTCCACTCCACCAGTCCTTTCGCCACCATCCACTGTACCCTCCGTCATTACCTCCCCGCTTAACCCTTCACCCATTTCCCCTCCACCAGGGCCCATTAAACCCACTTCCGCCATCCTCACCCCCATTTCTACTCCTTTCATCCACTGCCGGCACCAAACTGTGCCCTTCAGAGCGGGCGTCCCTTTCAGAGAATGTTTCCTCCTTCCAGTGCGTCGACACCTAACCTCCAAATTCCTTCCGCCACAGTTGAGACAGAAGAGGTAGACCCCGTGCCGGGCACAAAATATGATTTATTGCAGCATTTGGACAGGATGCGAGCCAAAATCTCAATCTTGGAATTGATCAAGAGGTCGCCACTACACCAGGAAGCCTTGAAGACTTTCCTGCAGAAGGTCATGGTGAGTGAGGACGTGGCAGTGGATAGTTTGCCGTCGATTTTGGCAACAATCACCAAGGGGCCTTCCATTTCATTTTCTGAATCAGAACTAGCACCCCCGGAGGCACGGCAGATGCCATTTTGCATTACCATTTCTCTGAACAAAATGGCCATAGAATCTGCACTTGTGGACACAGGAGCGTCAATAAATGTGTGCCCATTAAGTACCCTCCGCGCCTGCAACATCTCAGAAGACATGCTTAAGCCAACACCGACCACAATAGCGGCCTATGATAATTCTAGACATGCTTGTCATGGGGTCGTGACTGTACAGGCCGAGCTAGGGCCCTTGGTTATGGATGTGGAATTTTATGTGCTAGACATAGACCCAATGTTCAAAGCTATTCTGGGTCGTCCATGGCTGAACAATTTAAATGCCGTCCCCTCAACCGCCCACCAATGTTTGAAGTTCCCCTTCCAAGGGCGGGTGGTCAAGGTAAAGAGCATCTCTACAGTCCAGAATGTTGATGCGATAGCAGCC
Source organism: Amorphophallus konjac (assembly GCA_022559845.1). Classification (NCBI taxonomy): domain Eukaryota; kingdom Viridiplantae; phylum Streptophyta; class Magnoliopsida; order Alismatales; family Araceae; genus Amorphophallus; species Amorphophallus konjac. The sequence continues at coordinate 176,639,417 of CM040120.1, read as the reverse complement.
AAGATTCTGCCTACATTGTGGCCAAGTAATAGGCCAGTTCTGTCAGTAATGGACTTGAATTACCCATGGGCATATGCGTCACGCAAGCCCACCACGGCACCAGTCAATGTGAAAGTCAAGTCCAAAATGAGAGATTCCAAAGGGTGGCACATGATTCTAAAATTAGGCTACCGGTCGGGTCTGGGTCTCGGCGCACAGTTACAGGGCTGGACCAACCCCGTTCCCAAAGGAAGGAAGATGGGCCGCCGAGGCCTCGGCTACCGTGAATCCTCAATGATAGTACTTGGAGACTCTGGGCCATTAACATGGGACTACCGCAACATTTTGTAAAAGGGCCGTTACAGCCGGGTACCTTGAAGGAATCACCATCCAGTATCAAAGAAAAGACAGATGAAGCTTGTGTTGTTGCTGATCCGCCACCACCACCGCAAGGGCTGGTTGGTGACCTAGAAGATTTATCTAGTTGTTTTGAGAAGTTGTTTCAGGAAAGAGAAGGCAAGCCGAAGAAGAAGGAGACGCAGCTAGTGAAGCGGCCTCCGATGCCATTGGTCCGCCAGGGGCCACGGGAAGTGGGTAGCTCTATCATTACTTATTCTATGTCCCCATCTCGTCTCGCCTCTTGGTTTCAACAGTTGGGGTTTGTTCCCCGTTCTCCTCCGATCCTGGTCGAACCACACTTCACGGAGAGACCTGAAATTTTATTCGTTCCCTGTGCTTGCGGGCACTGCCCGCCTATTGATCTGTCAACACTATTTACTCCTCCTCCCCCCGGAGCTCAGCTCCATGAAATGTGGTTTTCTTCTTCTGATCCTTTCTTTGATTGCATATTTCCGGAATTGTTCCCTATGCAGTTACCTCCTCCTCCGCCTTCTTCCTCCTCCTGCTGCATGATCACCTCCGACCTCCAAAAAAAAATGTCGATTTCAAAACGGAGGTCTCAATGGAAGATTACGCTATGTTCTGCTCAGGTTCCCAGGGGCACGAGACCCCTATTTCTCTTCCAGTAGATTTCCTCTCTCCTAGGGTAGATGTATAGTGTGCAGAGTCTTCTAGGTTAGTCGAGTCAGTGGGAGTACAGTCTAGCTCGAGTCTAGTCAGCCCATCCACGTCTGCGGCGCACCCTGTGACGCGTCATCCCAAAGCCATTCCCGATAGGTTTCTGCAAAATCTGGCTGAAAGATGCCACACCCTTCTGAAGTGCCCAGAATTTGTAGAAGCCGTGATCATCTTGGAAGATGATGAAGAATTGGAGGGGGTATGGAGCAATGATGAACTAGGGGTATATGAAATCATGAACGAGAAGGACCCAGCTGATGCTGAGGAAAGTGAGGTGGGCGACACTGCTGATTTATACGCCCAAGGCTTAAAGAAGTTTGACGAACCTTCCTCGACAGTGGATGAACCCACTAAGGAGATTAATCTCGGAACAGAAGAGGATCCCAGGCCCATACTTATTTCTGCCAACCTCCCTCCTCAGGTCGAAGAGGAGCTTATCAAGGTTTTGAGGGAGTACAACGACTCTTTTGCCTGGTCCTATGAGGACATGCCAGGTCTTGACCCCGCACTGGTTGAACATCGATTGATCCTAAAACCAGGGGCAACACCCGTTAAGCAAAAAGCGAGAAGCTTTCACCCGCAGATGGCCTTGAGGATTAAGGAAGAGGTTGATAAATTGCACAAGGCCAGGTTCATTAGAGTTGTGCTATATCCACAATGGGTGGCAAACATAGTCCCAGTAATGAAGAAGGATGGTAAAATTCAGATTTGCATTGATTTCAGGGACTTGAATAAGGCATGTCCGAAAGACGATTTTCCACTTCCTCACATCGATGTCTTAGTTGACAATACAGCTGGATACGAAGCCCTCTCTTTCATGGATGGTTATTCTGGATATAACCAAATCCTTCTAGCTCCAGAAGATCAAAAGAAGACCTCGTTCACTACGCCTTGGGGCACATACTGCTATGTTGTCATGCCCTTTGGATTGAAAAATGCAGGTGCCACTTATCAAAGGGCGATGATGGCCATTTTCTACGATATGATGCATGTCTACTTGGAAGCTTACGTGGATGATATTTTGGTCAAATCGAGGTCTCAAGAAGAACACCCTGCCATTCTAGCCAAAGTGTTGCAAAGGGCTAGGGAATATAAGTTAAAAATGAATCCGAAGAAATGTGTATTTGGAGTTACATCAGAGAAATTGCTCGGGTTCATAGTTAGCAAACGGGGGATTCAGATCGACCCAAACAAAGCAAAGGCCATCATGGAAATGCCGCCGCCAAAGAACATTACTGAACTTCGAGGTTTGATTGGGCGTTTGCAATTTATTAGGAGATTCATATCTCAACACTCGCAAAGATGCCGCCCATTTTATGAACTGTTAAAGGCAGGCACGAAATTTGAATGGAATGAACAATACCAAAAGGCCTATGAGGAGCTTAAGGTTTACCTTTCTAATCCCCCGGTTCTACAACCACCAGTTTCTGGGAAACCCCTGATACTGTACATTTCTGTGATTGAGGACTCCCTAGGAGCTGTCTTGGCACAGGTAGATGACGAAGGAAGGGAAAGGGCAGCATACTACCTCTCGAGGTTATTTAATCCTGTTGAATCTAAGTATACTGCCATGGAGAAGACCTGTGCGGCGCTAGTATGGGTAGCTCAGAAGCTTAAACACTATTTCCTCACCCACGAGGTTAGGCTGATCTCTAGAATGGACCCCATTCGTTATCTCTTGGAAAAGCCTGTCCTTTCTGGCTGACTAGCTCGCTGGCAGAGCTTTCTTTCCCAGTTTGACATCACCTTCATCATTCAGAAAGCAATCAAGGGATATGCTATTGCTGAGCACCTCGCTCATTCTCCTATCCCTCGTACTGATTCAATCCTGGACGAGTTCCCTGATGAACACTTGGCAGTAATTACTCATCTTCCTTTCTGGTCTCTTCATTTCGATGGTGCTCTCAATTCCCAGGGCAGCGGAGTTGGTGCCGTTCTTCTTACTCCAGAGGGAGTAACCATCCCTGTTGCTTATCAACTCTCATTCCCTGCCACTAATAATATAGCCGAGTATGAGGCTCTCCTTGTCGGTCTGAAGCACGCCTACCTCATGGGCGCGCGGTACCTTAACATCATAGGAGACTCTCAATTGGTGTTGCGTCAAGTTCTGTCAACTTACCGCACCCGTGACCCTAAGCTTAAGCCCTATCAAGATCTGGTCACACTCTTGGCTAGGCAGTTCCAGAAACTTATCTATATTCCTACTCCTCGTTCTCAGAACATCTTGGTTGACGCACTTGCGTCACTCGCTTCTTCCCTCGCGTTCCCCCTCAGTCGTGCCACTGAGACCATTGTGGTCCAGCGGTTAGATGTTCCTTCCCCGCAGGATCCCTGGTTCGACAACCTTAGGAAGTCTGTAGAGAAGAAGATAGAAAGGGAGGAGGTGCGAGAAGTATCATTGACTGAGTTTGAGGAAATCATCGAAGAATAAGAATTGCCATGGTTCTATGAAATTGAGCAATATTGCAGGGATGGCATATTTCCGGAGGCTGCGAATGCTGAACAGAGAAAGGCCATTAGAAGAGTCGCTGCAAGATATACGATTGTTGCTGGTGAGTTATATAGGCGGGCTCTGAACGGAGTTCTAATGAGGTGTCTAGATGACGAAGAGGCTTGGAAAGTAGTAGAAGCAGCTCACTCCAGCGAATGTGGAGGGCATGTGAATGGACAGGCGTTGGCAAAGAAGATTCTTAGGTAGGGCTATTACTGGCCGACCCTAGAAGAAGATTGCTCCACCTATGTCCGTAGGTGTCTCCAGTGCCAGCTCCACGCTGACAAAATCCATGCTCCTGATTCTTCTCTTCATCCTCTTTCTGCTCCTTGGCCGTTCTCCATGTGGGCCTTTGATATCATCGGACCCCTCGGTGACCCGAATTCCGCAGTCAAGTAGAAATCCTTCATTTTGACGGCTACGGAGTACTTCACCAAATGGGCGGAAGCTGAAGCTTATGCAGAGATCAAAGCCACCACAGTATGCCGCTTTATTATGAAGAACATCATCTCGCGGTTTGGAGTGACAGGCGACATCATCACCGACAACGGCCCTCAATTCGTATCACAAGAACTCCGGGACCTTTGTAAGAAATTCAATATAGCTTTGCATCATTCATCACCATACTACCCTCAAGGTAATGGCCAAGCTGAGGCCACAAATAAAACGCTTCTCAAAATTATCAAGAAAACATGCGAATCACATAAATTTGCTGATTGGGCCGACAAACTGATAGAAGCTCTATGGGCCTATCGCACCTCCGTCCGCACCCCTACAAGGCAGACTCCTTTTGCTCTCACTTATGTGATGGAGGCGGTACTCCCATATGAGATTTTGATCCCTTCCCTAAGAGTGCAGCTGGACCAAGAACTTAATCTCAACGAATGTCGAGAGGTGTTGCTAGTCCAACTGGAACTCTTGGACGAGAAGAGGCTTAATGCGGCCAACAATGTTTCGGTTTATCTAAAGCGTGTCTCGCGGTATTTTCAAAAGAAGGTCATTGAGAGAAAATTTCAAGTGGGTAATATGGTTTTGAAACGCAAATTCATCATATCAGCAGGTCCCAGGTCTAAACTACAACCCAACTGGGAAGGGCCATTCGTAATAAAGGAAGCCTATCCGGGTAACGCGTATCGTCTAATCAACACGGAGGGTGAAGAATTGCCAAACCCGTGGAATGGGCTGTATTTAAAATGTTTCTATCCATAGAGTCAAAACTAGCAACGGCTCGATGGCGGGGTGCACCCCACCTGACCGCGAAAGGAGGACCCTCGTCCAGCATCTCACACACTACACGGCCGCCCGTGGTTCGGTTTCCTGCTTTCCTACCCGACACCGTTTCTCCTTTGGCCATGCCTGGGGAAAGTGAAGGTCCTTGTATTTCCCCTCTCTCGACTGAAAATAGGGGCAAGTGATGAATAAAGAGGGCGAGAACTGACCTGGACCCCCCCTCTAAAAGAGGTCTCAAATAGGGGCAGCCCGTTAAGACCTTATTCCGCAAAGAAAAGCAAAAAAAAAGGGGAAAGAAGAGGGGCAAAATCAAAAGTCAAGGCTGAGAGCACAAAGCTCGAAGCTCTCAAAATCCTCAAATAATACAACTAGGCATGGCAAGAGTGGCAGTACAGTTTCCCTGCGGGACATCATGAGCCCGGTCGTATGCGTGCCTAGAGTGGATGTAGGTTCGATAACGGACACAAAGCCCCGGCGCAACAGACCGGATTCTTTGAAAAGGGGAGTGTCTTGGGAAGAACTCAAGCCCTAAAACCTCTACACCTACCACCAGCTTCACTACTTAATCTTTTTCAATTTTTCAAGGAACGAATCCCACCCCGGGTATGGCCTCGGCAGAAACACCGTTGAGCAAAGTTGACCCCGGCCACGGGCGGCCCCCTTTTCGCACGTGCTGGGTTCGGGAAGTCCATAGCGAGATGAGAGGGTCCCTGTTATTTAAGCTTGAGCTGGTTCCAAAACCCAAAAAATCAAATATTTCAAAACCCAAATAAAAAAAATCCAAATATTTCAAAACCCAAAAAAATCAAATATTTCAAAATTCCAGAAAAATCAAATATTTTAAAACTCCAAAAAAATTAAATATTTCAAAACCCAAAAAATCAGATATTTTCAAAACTCAAAGAAATCAAATATTTCAAAACCTCCAAAAAAAGATTTTGGTTTCTCATATGCATCCCATGCATTGCACTTTGTCATTGTGTCTTCTTTTTTTGCCTATGTTGATAAGGCTTGCCCCCTTGACTAAAATCAAGGATTGGTCACTTTCTAGACTTGCTGCGGGCAAGGGGTCAAGCCTAAAACAGATTTAACCTATTTTTCTTTATTCATTTTGTGTAAGCACAGGGGCAAACAGAAGATCGAAAATACAGCCAAGCCATGGACGCACGCAATCACAATATCCAAACTCAAAAAACATCTCAATCATCAATCTTATTCATTCTCATATCAAACTCTAAACATCCATATCCATATCATCATGAAAAGATAAAACAATCACTATGTCCCCCGCTGGGCATCCCCGCGGGGACGTATCTCTTTCAGCTCCCTAAGGTAAGCATGTCGTGTCTCTGGAACCTCCTCAACCTCTGCTGGTAGGGTGCGCACCCTGCTCACCTCCCACATAATCAGCACGCTCCTGACCGCCTGCTCGTCCTCCTCTGTCCCGATCCTCCTCGCCTGTAGCACGGGAAGGTGGGGTAACGTCGGTAGCACGGTCCGGGGTAGTCTAACCTGTAGGTAGCACCTGTGTGGGCTGTACATCGCCAATGCAGTCTCGCTCACGAGCCTCAAGTCCAAGCCCGCCCTCCGAGGTATTCTGATAGTGGTGTCGTGGAGGAAGTCCGGGCGCATCACAAATCTATCCAGGGGCAGTCTGTGGAGGTACGGGCGCCACTCGTTGTCACGTCCGACGCGGAATATCGAGGGCGTGACGAGTCGTAAACACGCGTGTCGATCAGAGCATGTACAATTTTATTTCTAAAGTCAGAAATGAAAGGGAAAATGATACTTTTATTCCATCAAAATGAAGTTACATCACTAATTCATAAGCCATAAAGGCAATTACAAACTTCCAATCCCAAAGTACATCATTCTTGTAAAACACTAATGATCTACATAAACCTACGTAAAAAGGAAAATCACTCTCTCACTCTTGTCCATTCCCTTGTTCATTTTCATTTCATGCAACAATTAACCAAAACGTAGGGTGAGCTAAAAGCTCAGTAGGATTTTATATCTCTATGAACCAGGCAATCTTTAAGTGTTAGCAATTTAAACAATTTTCTAACTTGTATCGGGAAGTGTATAAACATGAATGGAATTTCCAAGTAATTGAGATGATATGATATCAAGATGAATTTCCAAGTAATGACTTTGAACAAGTAAGGAATTTCATGTAATTGGCCATTTTCACACAAGTCAAGTAATTCATGTAATTTTCAAGTAAACAAGTAACAAGTAAATAAGTACGAATAGTGGAATGCCGTATCAAGTAAATCTATCATGCACTTTGGTGCAATGCCACACCGTTGGTCAATCAACTCCCATGGGCACAAGTACTTTCGGGCGCTCCCCCCAGGACCAGACCGGGCCCCATTAATGCTAGGCATTGAGTCATATGGATCCGAAGATCTCAAGTACGTTTAGACATCCACTTTAATGTATATGGCCAAGAATTTTCAAGAATATGCTGTTTGTAATAAGCACAGATTTGACATAATTTCAGAAGTTGCAAGAAAAATGGATAACAATTTAAGGCATAATGTTTAACGACATTAAGTCGTGGAGTTCAAAAATGAACGGTAAGTAGGAAGAAAATTTAAGATAGTAATTAATTAGAATTAATTTTTAAATATCTTAACTAAATCTCAGAATCATAAAACATAGAGTTTTAGTTATGAAAATATATGCTTTATGAATTACAACCATGAGTTTAGATATTAGTACTTAATCATACATTAATTAACCGTATGATAATAAAATAGAATTTTATTTCAAAAATAACTCTAATTCGCTGAAAATAATCTTAACATGTTGAAAATGATTTTCATATGTTACTTTACTGATAAGATGGTTAAAATAAAATTTTCATGCTGGATTTAATTTTTAACATGCTAGAAATTAATATTTAACATGCTAAAATTAATACATAACATGCTAAAATAATTCTCATACATTAACTTACTGATAAGATGATAAGATAAGTTTACCATGCTGATTACAGAAATTCTCTGATGACAACATAATTTTTATCATGTTGAAAATCATTTTTCTATATTTATTTGCTAATTATTTGATAGGAAAATAGAATTATCATGCTAAAAAATAGTTTTAATACACTGAAAATAATTCTACCATGCTAAAAATAATTCTAACATGCTGGAATAATTTTACCATACTGGAAGAAATTTTATCATGCTGGAAGTAATTTTCATGCATCATTTTACTAATTAGTTAATAGGAAATTAGGTTTCATATGCACAAAAATAGCTTTAAATAGATTTTAACATGCTGAAAATAATTTTTATATCTCAGTATGTATAAAATAATTTTATCATATTGGAAGTCATTTTTAACATGCTGGAAATAGTTTTAACATGTTGGAAACAATTTTTAGTATGTATAAACTAATATGGTGAAAATTAGATTTTTACATGTAAAAATAAGTCCATTCTACAAAAATAAATTTTTAACATGCTGTAAGAATTAAAACATGTTAATATTATCTTTTCTTACTTTTGGTGACTAAATGCGTACAATTAACATGAATTTTCAAAGGGTATAGTTCCTATTAAATAGTGACTTAATTTTAGTCCCACATTGGAAGTTACAAAAACTTGCATGGCTTTATATGTTGGAGAGCTCACCCTTGGGTCAGGACCCAAGGGGCATAGGATGTGGGCTTGAGTTGTGAGTTGATACAAGACTAGTAATATTTATTTATTTGTGCCGTGCCGTGCCGTTTTGATTTTGGTTTTGGTTTTCACGTTCAAAATATATTCCCAAAAAAATTATTTTCTTTTTTTCTTTGAACGCGCTGCCCTTGGCCAACGCGACCTGAAGAACGCGCTAGCCAGTGCTAGCGCGATCATGTCTATATATATATCTCTCTCTCTTTTCATATTATAATATTTTGACCCCTAAAGACCCCACGCGCTAGGGGAGACTAGCGCGTTCATGAAGAACGCGCTAGGTACCTATAGCGCGACCAGGAAAGTATATTTTTTTGAAAATTTGGTCAAAGGGAAGGGGTCTGTATGGACGCGCTATATCGGGGCAGCGCGTTCAGAAGGCGCTACTGAGGTATAGCGCGTTCTGGACCTGATGAAAAAACAGGAATACCCCTCCAATCAAATGACCATAACTTACTCATTTTATAATGGAATTTAACAAATGAGCTATCAATGGAAAGAGGACAGAAAAATGAACAAGATGGCATAATTTAATTGAAGTTTAGCCTGAGAGACACCTACCTTTAGATGGATCTAAAGAAATATCCTCAAATATAAGAAAACCCTTTGACGGCACGGCACGGCACGGCACGGCACAAATAAATAAATATTACTAGTCTTGTATCAACTCACAACTCAAGCCCACATCCTATGCCCCTTGGGTTTGGTTTTGGTTTTAGTTTTCACGTTCAAATATATATATATATATATATTCCCAAAAAAATTATTTTCTTTTTTTTTCTTTGAACGCGCTGCCCTTGGCCAGCGCGACCTGAAGAACGCGCTAGCCAGTGCTAGCGCGATCATGTCTATATATATATATATATATATCTTTTCATATTATAATATTTTGACCCCTGAAGACCCCACGCGCTAGGGGAGACTAGCGCGTTCATGAAGAACGCGCTAGGTACCTATAGCGCGACTAGGAAAGTATATTTTTTTGAAAATTTGGTCAAAGGGAAGGGGTCTGTATGGACGCGCTATATCGGGGCAGCGCGTTCAGAAGGCGCTACTGAGGTATAGCACGTTCTGGACCTGATGAAAAAACGGGAATACCCCTCCAATCAAATGACCATAACTTACTCACTTTATAACGGAATTTAACAAATGAGCTATCAATGGAAAGAGGACAGAAAAATGAACAAGATGGAATGATTTAATTGAAGTTTAGCCTGAGAGACACCTACCTTTAGACGGATCTAAAGAAATATCCCCAAATATAAGAAAACCCTTTGATCTTCCAAATCTTCCTTCAAATCTCCACTAATCTTCGCAGCAGCGTATACTTAACCTCTAGGGATGGTTTGAGGGTCGAATGAGGTTCTATTTATAGCCAAAACATGGCCAAATGTGTCAAGATTCCTTGCCTAACAATGCCAAACTTTCCAACTCCGAATTAGAAGAAAATTTTAATTTCTCCTCTTAACCTAGCCTCCATTTGGTGTGAAACCAATGTAAAAACGGCTGGTCCAATGTGGGCTGTTAGGTAAGGGTCGATTTTTGTGTCAAACTTCTAGAAATGGGGTTATTATAATCCCTTAAATATCATATTAAACACATGTTACGAATTTAAGGTTAATTTAACCTTTATTGAATCCTTTAACCATTAATTCAGCCCATTATGAATTATCCAATGGGCCAATTGTAAACCTAATCCATTACATGGACTTTTATTGGGCTTACTATGATTTATCTAAGGTTTAAAGCATTTAATATCTATTTACTTCTAGCTAATTCAAGTAAATTCAATAAACCAGTTTATTTCATATAGTAAAAATAAACTTTGATTATTTCATGAAAATTTTAATTACATAATGAAATTAAAAATTTTATTTCTCATTTTTAAATTTTGGGTTTCTACATCCTCCCCCACTTAAAAGAATTTGGTCCTCCAAATTCACATTATATAACCAAAATTTAAAAATTCGAGTAGAAAGGTCGAATTTCTAACCTGAGATTAAATCCGAGTATTTCTTCTTGATGGATTCTTCCAATTCCCAGGTTGCTTCCTCGAATCCATGCTTGCTCCATTGGACTTTCATCATCGGTATGGCCCGATTTCTCAGTTGGTGTAATTTTCGATCCAGTATTTTGATCGGTCTTTCTTCATAAGATAAGTCCTTTTGGAGTTTCAATTCTTCAAATTGAATCACATGTGAATGATCATAGACGTATTTCCTTAGTATGGATACATGAAATACGTCGTGTACACCGGCCAATTGAGGAGGTAAGGCCAGCTTGTATGCTACCTCGCCGATTCTCTCTAGAATCTTGAAAGGGCCGATAAATCTCGGACTTAGCTTTCCTTTGATGCCGAATCTTCTAATTCCACGGGTGGGTGAGATCTTTAAGAAGACATGCTCCCCCACTTGGAATTCAAGATCTCTCATCCGATTGTCGGCGTAGCTCTTTTGCCTTGATTGGGCGACCTTGAGCCTTCCTTGTATTAACTGGATTTTGTCGGTTGTGTCTTGTACAATGTCGGGACCAAGCAATCCCTTGTCACCAACCTCGCTCCAGCATAGAGGCGATCTACAACTTCGGCCATATAATGCTTCGAATGGTGCCATTTGTATGCTAGACTCATAGCTATTGTTATAAGCAAACTCAGTCAGCGGTAAGTGTTCATGCCAACTACCACCGAAGTCAATCATGCAGGCTCTCAACATATCTTCAATAATCTGATTCGTCCTCTCGGTTTGTCCATCCGTCTGAGGGTGAAAAGCCGTACTAAACCTTAGCCTAGTACCCATAGCTGATTGTAAACCCTTCCAGAAATGAGAGGTGAATCTCGGATCTCGGCCTGAAATAATAGAGCTTGGAATACCATGCAGCCTTACGATCTCCTTGATATATAAGGCGGCTAGAACATCCACGGTCCATCTAGTCTTGATAGGTAGAAAGTGAGCGGACTTAGTTAACCGATCAACAATTACCCATATAGCATCAAAATCACTTCGGGTCTTTGGTAAACCAACAATGAAGTCCATACCGATACTATGCCATTTCCATTCCGGTATTTCGAGAGGCTTGAGCTTGCCAGCCTGTTTGAGGCGTTTGGCCTTGACTTGTTGACAAACCAAACATCGGCTTACGAACTCAGCTACCTCTCTCTTCATATTAGGCCACCAGAATGTTCTCTTGAGGTCTTGATACATTTTTGTAGCACCGGGGTGAATAGTGTACCTTGACCGATGTGCTTCCTCTAGGATTTTACCCTTGATCGTAGAACAATCGAGTACACAAGTTCTGCCTTTGAATAATAGCCTTCCATCATTAGCCAGAAGGAAATCCGATCGTTGATCTAATTTATCTTTAATTTCAACGATCATCGGATCATCACCTTGTCGTTCCTTAACTTCTGAGAGTAACTCGGGTTGGAGTCGAATATTAGCAATAAAGACTCCGCCTTCCTTCTCCTCCATATTGAGGGTTAAGTTGGCCATTTCTTCAAGTAGATGCCATTCTTTAACCATCAAGCTCGATAATAAAGCCATTGGTTTTCGGCTAAGTGCATCAGCTACGGCATTGCCTTTTCCTGGGTGATATTGTATAGAGAAGTCAAAATCCTTTAAATATTCCAACCACCGTCTTTGTCTCATATTGAGCTCCTTTTGAGAGAATAAATATTTCAGACTCTTGTGATCAGAATACACCGTAAAGGCTTCGCCATAGAGATAATGTCGCCAGATCTTCAAAGCAAAGACCACAGCTGCCAGCTCTAGGTCATGTACAGGATAATTTTCCTCGTGTTTCTTCAATTGCCGTGAAGAATAAGCTATGACCTTGCCGTGTTGCATTAATACGCAACCTAGGCCAATTCCAGATGCATCAGCATATACTTCAAATCATCCTCCTTCCGTAGGTAATGTGAGAATAGGAGCAGTCGTCAGACAATCCTTTAAAGTTTGAAAGTTTTTCTCGCATTCCTCGGACCATATAAAAGGATTCTCCTTCCTTGTCAATCTTGTTAAAGATACTGCGATCTTTGAGAAATCCTTGATAAATCTTCGGTAATATCCAGCCAATCCCAAGAAGCTTCGGATTTCCGTCACACTAGTAGGTCTTTCCCAATTCTTTACGGCCTCGACCTTTGAAGGATCGACGGTGATACCATTCCGGGAAATTATGTGACCGAGAAAAGAAACTTCCTCTAACCAGAAATCACACTTGCTTAATTTGGCATAAAGCTTGTGATCTCTTAATAATTGAAGGGCCTTCTTGAGATGTTCCTCATGTTCTTCCTTTGACTTGGAGTAGATCAAAATGTCGTCAATGAAGAGAACCACAAATTGATCGAGGTATGGCCTGAATACGATGTTCATTAATTGCATGAATGCAGCAGGCGCATTTGTTAGGCCAAAAGGCATAACGGTGAACTCGTAATGTCCATACCTACTCTGGAATGCAGTCTTGTGAATATCACTTTCCTTGATCTTCAATTGATGATAACCAGATCAAAGGTCGATCTTTGAGAAATATCACGCTCCAGAAATCTGGTCGAATAATTCATCAATTCTCGGCAATGGATATTTATTCTTGATGGTGAGTTGATTCAATTGCCGATAATCAACACATAGTCTCATCGAACCATCCTTCTTCTTGACAAATAAGACCGGGGCTCCCCAAGGTGAAGTACTTGGTGGGATAAACCCCTTTTTTAATAACTCCAATAGTTGATCTTTTAATTCCTTCATTTCCACGGCAGACATCAGATATGGAGCTTTAGAAACTAGTGCCGCTCCCGGAATTAAATCAATAGAGAAAACCACTTCTCTCTCGGGTGGAATACCAGGCAACTCGTCCGAAAATACATCAGAATAATCCCGAACGATAGGAATGTCCTTTAGAATGGGTTCAGTGTGCCCGGTCATAGTGATAGAAACTAAGAAACCGACACATTTTTATGAGCGGTGGACTAGCTTCTTTTAAAAACTTGCTGATTTTTTTGAGGAAGTATGAGACCTCCTCGGGGCAACAGATTAATGCACACAAAAGCTGCTTCATCACTGCTAACTAGATGTCTAATAGAACTGCTGCTCAGATGAATCAAATTTCTGGCTTTTGTCACAAAAGTGGAAGCATTACCTTTTTAGGTATTCCTCTCTTTAAGGGCAGAGTTAAGATCCCTCATTTCAAATATTTGATTGACAAGGTTAGTAATAAACTTGCTGGTTGGCAAAGCAAACTTTTATCACAGGCTGGGAGGCTGGTGTTAATCAAAGCAGTGCTATCCACTATTCCTCTATACACAGCTGCTGCAGCTTCTATTCCTTACACTATTATAAAACACATAGGGAGAATTTGTTCCAATTTTTTCTGGCAGGGTATGGAATCTGTTAAAAAAAAGCATTGGGTTTCTTGGGAAAGGATCTGCAGCCCCACCACAGAAGGAGGTATGGGAATAAGAAGTCTGGCAGATTCCCAAATGTGTTTCTATATTAAGTTGATTTGGAATACTATTCACAATACATCTATGTGGGCCAGGTTTATGAGGAGTAAGTATTTGCATAATCAACATATTGCAACAAGTAAATTTCCTTTTCCTGTAGGAATTAAAGTGATGGACTTTGAGAAGGCCCGAAGGCTGTTACTTTCAGGATATAGAATGGTGGTATATGATGGAGCCACTACTAATTTTCTTAAAGATAATTGGTTTAAGGGGAGACCTCTCACAGAAGCGATAGCATTGATTTCTCAGGGCTTTGATAATTGTTCAGTGAAGGAAGTTATTAAAAATCATCAGCACCCTATCTGGGGTATCATAGAAGATCAGAACATGAAAGAGCAGCTACAAAGCTTCAATACTCAAACAGGTGATGATATCCCTGTCTGGGCTTATACTAGATCAGGAGATTTCAGTTTGAAAACTGCACACTCTTTGTTGAAAGGACAGAATGTCAGATTTAATCCTCATTGGAAAAATCTTTGGCACAGTAGAATCTCTCCTCGGGCATCTTTATTCTGCTGGAAAGTTTTGAATCAAGCTATTCCAGTTGACAGCCTCATTCAACAAAATGGCATTGTAATGGCATCCAAGTGTAACTGTTGCACTACTTTTCCTGAAACAGAGACAGAAAACCACTTATTCATAAAGAGTGACATTGCAAATCAATTATGGAGTAATTTTGCTTCTCTTTTCAGTCATAATTGTATGAATGAAGACAACATCAGAAGAAGATTGGAATTAATTGTTAACAAGACTGTTAGAAATAAGCCAAAAGATTTCATTAGGCTTATTATTGCCAGTCTGATCATTTGGGAAATATGGAAAAGTAGATGCTCAGCTAGATTTGAAGGGCAGCAAATTAATGGACTGAGAATGGCTAACTATATTTCTTCGGAGACTTCTTATGTGGTTGATCAGATCAAATTCTAGCAAGGTGTAAATACAGAATATCAGGGGCAGCTTCTCAGACATGGTATTAAAATTTCTTGCAAGAATTTAAAGTGCATTCTCATAAGATGGACCCCCCCTGCCTCAGGTTTCATTTTAAATGTGGATGGAGCATGTAAAGGTAATCCTGGTATTTCTGGGGGGGGAGGATGCATCAGAGACTTCCGGGGTTACTTAATAATGGGATTTTCCTATTTTTATGGTCATGGAACAAATATGGCTACAGAGGGCCGTGCTCTTCTTGATGGTCTTCGATTGGCTAAATTACATAATATACATTTAGAAGCAGTTTGTACAGATTCTCTTTCACTGGTTAGATTACTAAATTCCAAGAAAGCGCCTCCTTGGTCTTTATTACCTTGGTGGCAACATCTTCTAAATATGTACTCCCCTCTCCATTGCCCGATTAATCACTCCTACAGAGAGGCAAACCAGGTTGCTGATGCATTGGCTAATTATGCAATCATCATGGGCAGAAATATGGAATTTCAATCAATTCGTGAGCTTCCTGCTATTGCAAAAGGTTATGCCATTGCAGATGCAATTGGCTTGCCTAATTTCAGAATTAGAAAGGTCTAATGGTGCTGATTGGTAGTTTGGAAGAGTAGTATCATTTACTTTATAGCTCACTGTGTACAGAAGCTGTTTGTTAATCATCCATAGTTTTTGTTTCTCAAAGTCTTTAGCATTTTTTCTTTCCTCCTGTGGGAGGCTGTACATTCCAGGGGTATGCCCCTTTGACTTTGTATTTCCTTATACATAAATACAAATAAAGCATCTAATGGTGGATAGGTGGAGTGAGAACATTCCCTTCCTCTGGAATGGGGGTGCACTCTCCCTTCTTCCCTGTTAGATGACTTGGTTTCATAAAAAAAAAAAAAGAAACCGACACAACCCTTCCTCAATAACTTCTCGGCTTTGAGGGCCGAAATTAGAGGTAAGTGCTTGGAATGCCGGGTGCCAGAAAATAAAAGGTCGGGGTAACCCATAAAAGTTATCGTACCCAGCTTGCAATTGACACTAGCACCATGTGTAGAGAGCCAATCGGCACCCAAAATAACATCATATCCTTCCATCTCCATGCATACCAAATCAGCGGGTAAGTTATAACCGCTAATTAGAATTTCACTATCAGGATAGAAGTGTTTAATCTCCGTTCCCATTCCAATAGGGGTAGTGATAATGAGTGTAGAATCTAACGGAATAGGCTTCATAGGTAAAAGACCAGCAAATCTTCTAGATATAAATGAATGCGTAGCTCCGGTGTTAAAAAATATACAGAGGCAGGCTTGGAGTATATGAAAAGAGTACCTTCCATGATGCCTCCTTCCTCGGTAGGTTCCTTACCCATAAGGGCTTGAAGTCTTCCTGGCTTCTTGGCAATAATAGGAAGCTTTGCCGGTGATGGAGCTTGCTCGTTGAGAAGAGGGCAATTCGGGATCCTATGCTCCCGACTCCCGCATCGAAGACATGCACCGAGCTTTCTCCAACATTCCTCAGCTTTATGTCCGGGCTTATCGCAGTATTTGCATAATTCCTTTGATGTTGCCGATATAGGGACAATTTGCTTGTCGAATGTCCTCGATTTCTTGTCCCCTTGAAAATTACATCCACCTTTGTTGAAATTTCACCCATCCTTGATGAAATTACGCGCGTCATTGGGCCTTTTCTTCCCGAAGGAAGGTTTGAAACTTCCGGACCCAGTAACTTGCTCTCTCTTGGCTTCCCTTCCTCGGATGCGATCCGATAACTCCGTTGCATCTTCTAGGAGTTGTACTCTCCGTACCATATCAGAATATGATTGAATATCCATCGGGGCGAGTTGAGTAATATATTGCGGCTTAAGGCCATTAAGAAATCTACGTGCCTTCATTTTGTCAGTACCCACGAGATGTGGAGCGTACCGAGATAATCTCGAAAATTGAGCTTCATATTCCGCAACTGATAAACCCCTTTCCTTCAAAGCGGCAAACTCGGTAGCCTTCCTTTCTTACACTCGGTCGGAGAAGTATTTACTATTGAAGTGTTCCACGAACTCTTCCCATAAAATTTGATCGTGCGGTAAAGTAGCTTCGACCGATTCCCACCAGGCACGTGCATCCCTTTCCAGTTGGAAAGTAGCGAGTAGGACCTTCTCCTCGTCAGCGCATTGCATGACTCGAAATATCCTCTCGATCTCCTTAATCTAGTGTTCGGCTTCATCCGGATCCGTAGATCCTGCGAACTTGGGAGGGTTCATGCTTCAGAAATTCCTATACAAATCTCCCGCTCCTCGGTTTGCTCCTCCCTGAGCAACCTGTTGGAGGGCTTGGGTTAAGCCTTGAACCGTGCGCTGCATCTCACGCCATTGAGCTCTCTCGGTGGCCATTTACGAGAATTAGCCTAAAACCATAATTCCAAGGTTTATTATTTTTGTTTTGATATTTATTTCCTGATAATTCTCTTTTTCTTAAAACTTAACCCGTGTTTCTACCCAATTCTTATCGGGAAAGTTCAAGATCTATCAATTTTCTAGATATTGATCTAGAACCTATGTTAGAGGGAAAACTATGTTTAAGAATGAACCTATAATTGTGAAACCTAGGATTTTATGTAACCTAGGCTCTGATACCACAAAGACTGTCACGTCCCGACGTGGAATATCGAGGGCGCGACGAGTCGTAAACACGCGTGTCGATCAGAGCATGTATAATTTTATTTCTAAAGTCAGAAATGAACGGGAAAATGATACTTTTATTCCATCAAAATGAAGTTACATCACTAA
Organism: Amorphophallus konjac; assembly: GCA_022559845.1. Lineage (NCBI taxonomy): Eukaryota > Viridiplantae > Streptophyta > Magnoliopsida > Alismatales > Araceae > Amorphophallus > Amorphophallus konjac. The sequence continues at coordinate 176,621,745 of CM040120.1, read as the reverse complement.
TTCATAAGCCATAAAGGCAATTACAAACTTCCAATCCCAAAGTACATCATTCTTGTAAAACACTAATGATCTACATAAACCTAGGTAAAAAGGAAAATCACTCTCTCACTCTTGTCCATTCCCTTGTTCATTTTCATTTCCTGTAATAATTAACCAAAACGTAGGGTGAGCTAAAAGCTCAGTAGGATTTTATATCTCTATGAACCAGGCAATCTTTAAGTGTTAGCAATTTAAACAATTTTCTAACTTGTATCGGGAAGTGTATAAACATGAATGGAATTTCCAAGTAATTGAGATGATATGATATCAAGATGAATTTCCAAGTAATGACTTTGAACAAGTAAGGAATTTCATGTAATTGGCCATTTTCACACAAGTCAAGTAATTCATGTAATTTTCAAGTAAACAAGTAACAAGTAAATAAGTACGAATAGTGGAATGCCGTATCAAGTAAATCTATCATGCACTTTGGTGCAATGCCACACCGTTGGTCAATCAACTCCCATGGGCACAAGTACTTTCGGGCGCTCCCCCCAGGACCAGACCGGGCCCCATTAATGCTAGGCATTGAGTCATATGGATCCGAAGATCTCAAGTACGTTTAGACATCCACTTTAATGTATATGGCCAAGAATTTTTAAGAATATGCTGTTTGTAATAAGCACAGATTTGACACAATTTCAGAAGTTGCAAGAAAAATGGATAACAATTTAAGGCATAATGTTTAACGACATTAAGTCGTGGAGTTCAAAAATGAACGATAAGTAGGAAGAAAATTTAAGATAGTAATTAATTAGAATTAATTTTTAAATATCTTAACTAAATCTCAGAATCATAAAACATAGAGTTTTAGTTATGAAAATATATGCTTTATGAATTACAACCATGAGTTTAGATATTAGTACTTAATCATACATTAATTAACCGTATGATAATAAAATAGAATTTTATTTCAAAAATAACTCTAATTCGCTGAAAATAATCTTAACATGTTGAAAATGATTTTCATATGTTACTTTACTGATAAGATGGTTAAAATAAAATTTTCATGCTGGATTTAATTTTTAACATGCTAGAAATTAATATTTAACATGCTAAAATTAATACATAACATGCTAAAATAATTCTCATACATTAACTTACTGATAGGATGATAAGATAAGTTTACCATGCTGATTACAGAAATTCTCTGATGACAACATAATTTTTATCATGTTGAAAATCATTTTTCTATATTTATTTGCTAATTATTTGATAGGAAAATAGAATTATCATGCTAAAAAATAGTTTTAATACACTGAAAATAATTCTACCATGCTAAAAATAATTCTAACATGCTGGAATAATTTTACCATACTGGAAGAAATTTTATCATGCTGGAAGTAATTTTCATGCATCATTTTACTAATTAGTTAATAGGAAATTAGGTTTCATATGCACAAAAATAGCTTTAAATAGATTTTAACATGCTGAAAATAATTTTTATATCTCAGTATGTATAAAATAATTTTATCATATTGGAAGTCATTTTTAACATGCTGGAAATAGTTTTAACATGTTGGAAACAATTTTTAGTATGTATAAACTAATATGGTGAAAATTAGATTTTTACATGTAAAAATAATTCCATTCTACAAAAATAAATTTTTAACATGCTGTAAGAATTAAAACATGTTAATATTATCTTTTCTTACTTTTGGTGACTAAATGCGTACAATTAACATGAATTTTCAAAGGGTATAGTTCCTATTAAATAGTGACTTAATTTTAGTCCCACATTGGAAGTTACAAAAACTTGCATGGCTTTATATGTTGGAGAGCTCACCCTTGGGTCAGGACCCAAGGGGCATAGGATGTGGGCTTGAGTTGTGAGTTGATACAAGACTAGTAATATTTATTTATTTGTGCCGTGCCGTGCCGTTTTGATTTTGGTTTTGGTTTTCACGTTCAAAATATATTCCCAAAAAAATTATTTTCTTTTTTTCTTTGAACGCGCTGCCCTTGGCCAACGCGACCTGAAGAACGCGCTAGCCAGTGCTAGCGCGATCATGTCTATATATATATATCTCTCTCTTTTCATATTATAATATTTTGACCCCTAAAGACCCCACGCGCTAGGGGAGACTAGCGCGTTCATGAAGAACGCGCTAGGTACCTATAGCGCGACCAGGAAAGTATATTTTTTTGAAAATTTGGTCAAAGGGAAGGGGTCTGTATGGACGCGCTATATCGGGGCAGCGCGTTCAGAAGGCGCTACTGAGGTATAGCGCGTTCTGGACCTGATGAAAAAACAGGAATACCCCTCCAATCAAATGACCATAACTTACTCATTTTATAATGGAATTTAACAAATGAGCTATCAATGGAAAGAGGACAGAAAAATGAACAAGATGGCATAATTTAATTGAAGTTTAGCCTGAGAGACACCTACCTTTAGACGGATCTAAAGAAATATCCTCAAATATAAGAAAACCCTTTGACGGCACGGCACGGCACGGCACAAATAAATAAATATTACTAGTCTTGTATCAACTCACAACTCAAGCCCACATCCTATGCCCCTTGGGTTTGATTTTGGTTTTAGTTTTCACGTTCAAATATATATATATATATATATATATATATATATTCCCAAAAAAATTATTTTCTTTTTTTTTCTTTGAACGCGCTGCCCTTGGCCAGCGCGACCTGAAGAACGCGCTAGCCAGTGCTAGCGCGATCATGTCTATATATATATATATATATATCTTTTCATATTATAATATTTTGACCCCTGAAGACCCCACACGCTAGGGGAGACTAGCGCGTTCATGAAGAACGCGCTAGGTACCTATAGCGCGACTAGGAAAGTATATTTTTTTGAAAATTTGGTCAAAGGGAAGGGGTCTGTATGGACGCGCTATATCGGGGCAGCGCGTTCAGAAGGCGCTACTGAGGTATAGCGCGTTCTGGACCTGATGAAAAAACGGGAATACCCCTCCAATCAAATGACCATAACTTACTCACTTTATAACGGAATTTAACAAATGAGCTATCAATGGAAAGAGGACAGAAAAATGAACAAGATGGAATGATTTAATTCAAGTTTAGCCTGAGAGACACCTACCTTTAGCCGAGCCGAGCAGAGCAGAGGTGCGGTGCGGCGCTAGGTACCTATAGCGCGACCATGAAAGTATATTTTTTTGAAAATTTGGTCAAAGGGACGGGGTCTGTATGAACGCGCTATATCGGGGCAGCGCGTTCAGAAGGCGCTACTGAGGTATAGCGCGTTCTGGACCTGATGAAAAAACGGGAATACCCCTCTAATCAAATGACCATAACTTACTCATTTTATAACGGAATTTAACAAATGAGCTATCAATGGAAAGAGGACAGAAAAATGACGGATCTAAAGAAATATCACCAAATATAAGAAAACCCTTTGATCTTCCAAATCTTCCTTCAAATCTCCACCAATCTTCGCAGCAGCGTATACTTAACCTCCAGGGATGGTTTGAGGGTCGAATGGGGTTCTATTTATAGCCAAAACTTGGCCAAATGTGTCAACATTCCTTGCCTAACAATGTCAAACTTTTCAACTCCGAATTAGAAAAAAATTCTAATTTCTCCTCTTAACCTAGCCTCCATTTGGTGTGAAACCAATGTAAAAATGGTTGGTCCAATGCGGGCTGTTAGGTAAGGGTCGATTTTTATGTCAAACTTCTAGAAATGGGGTTATTATAATCCCTTAAATATCATATTAAACACATGTTACGAATTTAAGGTTAATTTAACCTTTATTGAATCCTTTAACCATTAATTCAGCCCATTATGGATTATCCAATGGGCCAATTGTAAACCTAATCCATTACATGGACTTTTATTGGGCTTACTATGATTTATCTAAGGTTTAAAGCATTTAATATCTATTTACTTCTAGTTAATTCAAGTAAATTCAATAAGCTAGTTTATTTCATATAGTAAAAATGAAATTTGATTATTTCATGAAAATTTTAATTACATAATGAAATTGAAAATTTTATTTCTCATTTTTAAATTTTGGGTTTCTACACTCGTCCCTGGTCTTCATCTCGGCCGTCCTGCACTCAACCTGTGGAGAGAACCTGAAGGCGCCTCCTATGAAGTAAAGGGGGTGGCTCCCGAAGATCCTGCTAACTAAAGTAATGTCCTCTCTCGGGATGAACTTCATCCTGACCCCCATTCAGCACTGCAATAGAATCATAGAGCCAAAGAGAGGACCTCCTAGGGCCGTAGAGCTGAGACCCTCATACAAGTAGGCTAAGATGGCCTGGGAGATGGAAAGCCCCTGCCACAGACCGCTGATAGTGCTAAGTAAGGGGATCTCTAAGATATGGTCAGCCGAAGGGAAAAGGATGGCTCCGCACAGGCAGATAGATGTAGCTTTGGCTATGGCCTCGGTCCACCCACATTTATTCTTGCAATGCTCTACTACCCACTGACTAAGAGGAAGGAGGTAAATATGACGAGGACATACAAAGGTACGAATGTCTTTGCTATCTGGTATGAACCCTCCTAGGATGAGTTTTGGGTCTATAGGGGCAACAGTATGGCATATCAGGTCTTCCTCCCCTACCTTGGACCTAGGGAACCCGAAGTAGGTATCTACCTCCTCCAATAGGATAGTGGCCTCGAAGGATGGGAAGAAGAAGGTATGGGTCTGAGGATGCCATGTTTCTATCAAAGCAGAAATGCTATGCCAATCCAAAGAGAGCTTAGGGTAGTTCTGGCCTAGAACTAAAAGGGAGTGTAGGTGCCAAGATTTGAGAAGGTAAGTTACCCCTAGGGGCAATGCACGGATCATGGGAGCCACCCATTTCAAACTAGAATAGCTCCTCGGGCCCGGAAGGAGCTGAAAGAATAAGAGAGAGAGCATAAGAGGAAGAGGAGATGTAAGTGAAGTTGAGGGAAAAGAAATTGAATGAACTCATGATGAACTTACTTCTCTCATAGGAGCAGCACTGAGATGCCGAGGGATTGAGCTTAGCCGTTGGAGCACTTCCCGCTCCTTTCTGGCCGATTTTGGCCCTTCAAAAGATGCTCCCTCCATAGAACTTCCCTCTAGAACCCTCTTCATGATGATTTGATGGTGAGAATCAAAGGTTTCAAGGATTAGAAGGAAGAGGACTTGTGAGCTGCGAATTTAGACTCCTCTCCCACTTATAGGGATTGTTAGGAAGTCTAGGCCTCTTGAGATTGGGGTTGGATAAGTCTAGGATGGGTTAAGATGAGGTTTAGATAAGTTCAAATCACCTTACCCTCGGGTTAAGGACTCCCCAGAGAGTCCCCTTTTTAGCTTGCAGGGTATCCCCTTGGACGGTCTTACGATAGACCGCCCATCCATTTGTGCGGTCCGTAGCGGACCGTTCATCTTCTTCTAGAAAACCAGGGCATACTTGTCACGCGGTTCATATTGAACCATTCACCATGCCGAACGGTTATAGTGAAACCGTTCCATTCCCCTTGGAGCGGTCTATTGTAAACTGTTTGTCTTCTTGAAGCGGCTCTCTGAGGACCGTCCATCTTGTCTGCCCTTTCTATCAACCTACCCAACTAATAATCATGCTCTTATCTCACTCAAGTCTGCGTGTACGTCACTCCTCTCACTCAAGTCGGCGTGTACATCACTCATCTCACTCAAGTCGGCGTGTGCGTCACTCCTCTCACTCAAGTCAGCGTGTACGTCACTCATCTCACTCAAGTCGACGTGTGCGTCACTCACCTCACTCAAGTCGGCGTGTACGTCACTCATCTTACTCAAGTCGGCGTGTGCGTCTCCCCCTCACCCAAATCGGCGTGTGCATCCCTCTCAGGTCGTGTTCACCTCTCAATCTCGCCTGTTTGCTTCACCCCCTCTAGTAGCTAAGTCACGTTCATTCATGCATACATTCATCCCACAAAGCAAAAATCAAAACAAAAGCACGCATATCACTATCATATCATATCACATCATGTACAAAAGTCGGGCCCAGTACAAAGTCAAACATGTCCCTCTCCCTAGCCCCCGTCGCTGTCTCCACCGCCCTCATGCCTCTTTGGGGGAGGCATCGTTGAGGTCGCCTCATCACGCCGTCGCCGGCGCCGCTCCTCCTCCTCATTCCTCCGGTGGCCGGAAGAACTAGTGAAGTAACTCCTCACGGAGCCGTGGGTGCCATGGCTACCACTCGCAGTCGCCCTGCTGCGCTCCCGACTCGCCTCTCTCATACCCTCCATCTTGCCCTCCAACCTGGCAACCTGCAGCCAGGCCTGCTCTGCCTCAGTCCGATAGCGCTCCGCCTCAGTTTGGCACCGCTCTGCCTCGGCCCGGTGGTGATCCGCCTCGGCCGCACCGGCCCGGAGTCACTCCAGCTTGGCCTGGAGAAGTGCCGTCTCCAACGTGTCCGCCGGTCGGCTCCGCGTAGCCTCCTCCTGTACACGGGCCACGTCCTCTCTAGCCGCCACCCGGCTCTGCTCCAGCTCTGCCTGGAGGCGAGTCAGCTCAGCCGCCTGCATCCACATGGCATTGTTAGTCAGTTGCATAAGCATTCTATTCATAAGCATGAATAAGCAAAGGGAAGTTTAGAGTTGCGTACCCTCTCGGTGAGTGCCACCTCGGCCGCCTTGGCCCGCGTCACCATCCTGGCAAAGTTTGCATCTCTCCCAGCCCGGTCGGCCAGAGTCCGGGTCGTAGAAGAAGAAGGGGCGTCTGGTCCCGCCCTCTGAGCTCCCTCGGCGCGCTGCATCCAAATACTCCAGGTCAGTCACATGCATAATTATATATAATTACATAATTTAAAGAGTTTAGGGTTTAGAAAACTCACCAGTAAGGCTAGGGCCTACCGGGCCTCGTCTCTCTCCCTGATGGTAGAGTGCAAAAGTCCCTGCAACTCCGCCACTCGTCCCGCGGGGTCGATCTGCATTCAGAAGTCCATGTGTCAGTGCATCATCATATAGGAATCATAAGCATAATAAAAGAGTTTAAGTCTAGAAGTCGTACCGGTCGGTGAGCACCCCGGAAAACCTGGTCCCGGTAGTGCCGTGCGTACGCGGTGTAGCACGCGATGTCACTCTCAGCTCGGGCGGTCACTACTCACCCTCGTGCGGTCCAATCGGCGACCTGAGTGGCGTTCCTCGCTGTCCAGTCAAACGCCTCGCGGAGTCCTTGTGTCGTCCTCATCACTCGCTCCCCCGCCTTCTTAGGCGTAGGGAACTCCACGACGGGCTGATGGACCCCGATGGTCCTCATCACCAACCTGAAGTGCAGTGGCTCCACCACATTCATGCAGTGAAGCCACACTTCTCGCCCGGAAAAGGCTAGAGCCCCAACCACCCACGACTGGCCCTCCTGGCTCTCCCCCGTGTAGGGTGTCCACCGTACCTGCATAGAACAGAAAGTCTCATCAGCATCATAATCGTATAAGAACTGCAAGAGTCTGAGTTTAGAAGCATACTGAGGTATACGGTAGAGCGTCCAGGTCATCCTGCAACTCCTGGACCTGTCGTCTCAGGGCTGCCATCTCCCGAGGTGCTGTCCACCTCCGTGCAATCGGCAGGAGCCCAGGACGGGTCTCCTCGCCTCTGCCCAACCCTCGTAGGTATATGTAGGCCCACACCTACATTGTATCACTGTGTCAGCATTTAGGAAACATGTAGAGTCGCATAATTAAGTCTAGGGCAAGAGTCGTACCTGGAGTAAGGGGGAGAAGCCCCTAAGCATCGTCCGACAGGCCGTCGAACTCAGCGTGTTGAAGAGGAAGGCAAGAACTACTGCTCCCCAGGCGTAGTCACCCACGTGCTCAATCTCAGCGCTCGGTCCGCCTCTGCTCCCGGTCCTACCGCAACTCTCGGCCTCGCCAGTCCTATCAGCCGCTCCAGGTGCTCCTCCGGCTGCTCGCTAACTGCATCCCCCGCTCGTCGTAAACCCAGGCTATCCTGGAGAGCAGCCCGGGGTAGGAGAGTCGACTGCCTCTCGAGGCGCCGTAGCTGTAAGCCCAGCAACTCCCGAGCCAACCCCCGGTAGTCGAGAAAAGTAGTCCCGCTAACCGGTGACCCGTGCACGCGAAGGCTAGTGAGCCTGGCCACGTCCTCTAGCATGGGGACCATATGTCCCCACGGGAAAAGGAACGTCCGACTCACTAGGTCCCAGCGATCGTGAAGGGCGTAAAGCAGAGCTGCGTCGAAGCGACACACCTTAATGCTCAGAAAGGGGGGGAACCCCATGGCAGCCAACCGCTCCCTCTGGAAGTCTGGCAGTGCCAAGTACACTGCGCGGACCTACAGCCATGAGGTGCGGGTCCTACGCTTCCCCTGCATTCATGTCATTCATTATTAGATGCATTTTAGTAATTTAGTTTGCATTTTGTCTCATTTTTAATAAAATCATCTATTGAACGGTCCCATGCCCACCGTCCTTGACTTGGACGGGCCATCCTGCCCCGTCCGTCTTTCCATCTTCCTAGGGTAGAACGGCCACTCCTGGGCCGTATGAATAGTGCACGGTCCTATGGAGACCGTTTAGTTTTGCATTGCTTGGTTGCTGAACGGACCAATGTGGCCCGTTCACTGTTTGTGCGGTGACCCCTTAACCGTCCTGGCTTGGTTCGGTTCGTTTGCTGTGTGATTATGAACGGTCCTTCCAAGGCCGTATTGGTTTGAGCGGTCCTATGTGGGCCGCGTGTCTTGGTTTGTGCGGTTTCTGTTTAACCGTCCCACCATCGTCTTCCCCGACGACGGTGGGCGTCCCCCGGCCGGCAAAGAGGCTGCCGTAGCCCCCAAACCAGCCCCCTAAGCCCTCTCATGCATGGCTTAAAAATGGCTTTAAAATGGAAATGAGGAGGTTTTTTGAAGCTCCTACCTCGGAGTCCCGTGGTTTTTTAGCCGGTTTCTCCGCCGGTGCTTCTTCGCCGGCGTCTTCGTCCGCGACAGGGACCTCCTCCACGGGTATGATCGATCCGGCCCCTTCCTCGGCCGTGGGTGGTGGCGTGGTCCCTTCCGGCGATATCCTTTCGGTGCTCGCCGCCGCGGCCGCGGCGGTCGTCGACGGCGGTGGTGCGGCCGTTGCTTCTTTGGCCATCCCGGAATGCCTCGCCTGGTGCTTTTGGCGCATGAGGGGGGGAGAGTTGAGAGGGAGAGAGTTTGGGGGTGTGAGGTTGAGGGAATGGGGCTCGGTTGCCCTCCTTCGTCCCCTCCACCGTCGGTTACGGTGGAGGGAGGCGAAGGGTTTGTTTTTTTTGAAGTTGCATAGGTTGCGCGGTCTAGCGATAGACCGTTCTTAATTTGTACGGTTATATCCTGACCGTTTATCCTTAACGATAAGCTTCTTAAGTCGGTTCAAATTCCCCGATATATGCGGCTAGAATATAACCATTCTAATTTAGGCGTTTGATTATTAACCGTTTATTATTGAAAGTTGGTTGCACTTCAATTGATGAATTTTTTTGCAAATCTTGCTAACAATTTCACGTACAGCAATCCAAGCATTCACTTTCACCAGCCGTTTCGCCTGCACAGGTAAGTCAGGTATGGCTTTCTATCCCTACATCCCTTACTGCATTACTATAGGATAATATAATATATCATCTCAAGAACCAGTCGGTTATCTACGTGTTCCAGGATCTGATGTTCCCCTTCAACAAAAACGATGATGATCCAGGTTCATGTATTTAATCTTCGGATAGGCCGTTAGGTTGGGATGTCACGGGGAGGATGGTTCTATCCTGCACACTGTGGTTGCGGATGGTATCTTGACTCTGATATTCCCAGCTTAGCAATATTATTCCCGAGTATTTTATATTTTAATCTTTCTTCGCATTTGTTTTTATGATTTCTTTTATTATAGCCCAGCATGCATCATACGCATCTTTTGAGCTTTCATGCCCCATGGTTTGATTGAAGAATGTCCCATCAATGATGGTCAGCTGTATGCTCGAATGCTTGAGTAAGAAGGACTAATTCCACTCTGAATTGGAAGGTTTTCTTTGGTCGATTCGTTTGGTTTGGTTGATTAAAGGGTCCCCGTCTGGAGCTTTAGCCTATTTTCTTTTGTGGCCCCCTCATTGGACCGCGGGATTGTGTCCCCCATGAGGTTGGCATTGTCGATTTGTTTCTTTTTTTAGTTTAGTTCCTCTAGATTGGCGTCACTTTTGGTCTAATCCCTCCTTACATTCGGTTCAGAGTTTTTCGGAAGATTCTCAACACTTGTTGGTAGAAACGGGTGTCGTTTTACCTTAACGCCCGCTTTTCCGGTCCACTCCGCTGCATTTCCGCTCCAGCTCCATGTTCCATGTCACCTCCGCTTCACCTCCGCTCGCTCCCCTGCAAAGAGGACGTTAAGGAGGGGCATCTGTTGACACCCGTTTTATGCCGATAAGCTGAGTCGTTTCTCTTACTCCCATTAGTTGATGTCCTAAGTTGTCCATCATTCATTGGGCTATTTTTTGTGGCACATCCTGGGCCCATTTTATGGGTAGCCTCCCTCCTTGGTGAAGTCCGTGTCGAATCAGGCTTTGATTAATTGAACGTGTTTTACGAAAATCAAGTGTCCAGGAGCATGCACGGTCCAACATCAGCCGTTCATGACTGGGGCGGTTGAACCCACACCGTTCATACATTTTGGCTAATTTCTGAGGATTTTCTGAATATTCACCGACAGGCTTTTGTGCGGCCCTATCAGGCCCGTTCAAACCAATGGACGGGCGAATTCCAACCGCCTATATCTCAGAGTCCTACGCATGCCAATTTTCTCAGATAATTATCCAATTATCACCGACAGGGTTAGAACGGTCGCTGGTTGGCCGCTCTACATTTGAACGGTCTTATTAGAACCGTGCATCTTTGAGGGTCCAACGGCGGACGTTTCGGTCAGTTCGAGCGATAATTGGGCTAATTTTTTGATTATTTGAATTTCCATCGACGGGTTTGGATGGTCCAAATTTAACCGCCCATGCTTTTGAGCGGTCTATAGTAAGACCGTTCATCCTGTCGGTTGGTGATTTTTAACTATTTTTTATCCCTTTTTTTGCATCGTTTTATCCCCAACTTCTTTTTGTCGATTTCTCCGTGGATAATCAACCATTTTTGATGCCGTTTCGACTAGATGATAGATAATGATAATATCTACGATTTATCTTTTATAATCTCGACCTGAAAATAGCTCAAAACCCTAGTTTCGGGGCTGGCTTTCTAGGCTCTATAAATAGACCCTAATGGCTGGACTTGAAGGGGGGGAGATCTTGGCCGACGGCGGAGGCCTGCCGAGTTTTTGAGCGACCTAGCACCAATGAGGGAGGCTTTCTACGTCCACATAAGCCTCCGGTTCAGGGAGTAATTTGATTTTTGAGTCCCTTTTGGTTTATAGTCTCTATTACGTTCTTCATTGCATGCATCGTTTTCTCCCTACGTCCCCCTTCTTTCTCATTACCATGCACACATCCACCCACGTTTTTGTCACCTTGGGGGTTTAAAACCCCCCAAGTATCCTCCTTTCCATTTGTTAATGTTCATCTCTTACCATTTTGATGTTTACTACACTGTCCAGTTCTAATCTAGGTCTTTTCTATGTGTTTCTTACATTGTTTCGCAGGTCAGCAATCATCAGCACGAGGCCCATCCCCTCTGGCCGGCCGGAGAGGGTGGAGGTTGGACCCCTTGCAACTTACTGCGTGGTAGACTTGTGCGGTTTTATTATCGCCGTTCCACAGTACGTGCGGTTCATAGAGGGCCGTTCTTCCTGTTCGTGCGGTCAATATAAAGCCGTTCTTCCTCCAGCAGTAGTTCCTCCGGCACCTTCTGCAGCGCACTTAGGCGGTCTATCGTAAGACCATACAACGTAAGGCAGTTCTTCAGGAGCCGTTCATAAACCGAGCGCTGCAACTTAGGCGAGTACTCTCCCCCTTTCCAAGGTACGGCGTGTCCATCACGTACGGCACCTTGGTCGCGATCACGGTCTTTTGTTTTCTATTCTCCTCTGAACGTCGTTATTTACTCATCGCATATTGTTCCATTCATGATGCATATTGATCTTTAGTAGGAGGAGAAAAATATATCTACAATCTCGACAGCTAAAGAAGCATGAAGAGAACTACCCAGTACATGATCTAGAATTGGCTGCGGTAGTGTTTGCATTGAAGATCTGGAGACATTACTTATACGGAGTGCAGTTCACTGTATACTCCGATCACAAGAGTCTCAAGTATCTTTTCTCTTAGAAGAAATTGAATATGAGGCAAAGACGTTGGGTATAATATCTCAAGGACTCCGACTTCATAATATAATATCATCCTGGAAAGGGTAATCCTGTAGCTGATGCCCTCAGTCGCAAGCCAAGAGTAATATTAGCCAATTGTATGATTCAGGAGTGGAAGTTGCTAGAACAGTTCTCTAGACTTAATATAAGCATGGATAAGGAGAGTAGGTGTGTCACACTATCTCATATGAGCATACAACCAGATCTACTCTTAGAGATACAAGGACTGCAAGATAATGACCCGGTATTAGTGGAAATCAAGGGCAAGATGGAAGAGCAATCTGATTTCAAATTAGCTTTAGACGGAAGATTGTTATTCAAAGATAAAAATTGCATCCCAGATTGTCCAGAGCTAAAGAAGAAGATCTTAGATAAAGCTCACAGATCAAGGTACATGATTCATCCAGGATGTACCAAAATGTACCAAGATTTAAAAAGGACCTTTTGGTGGCCCAATATGAAAAGAGAAATAGCAGACTTCGTGTCTCGCTGTCTCACTTGCCAACAAGTCAAGGCGGAACACCAAAAGCCTGCCTGTAAGCTACATCCTCTTGATATTCCCAAGTGGAAGTGGGAGGATATCGGTATGGACTTCATTATGGGTCTGTCTAAATCTAGAGGAGGACATGATGGAATATGGGTCATCATATACCGTCTGACCAAGTCGGCCCATTTCTTGCCAATCAGGAGCCGATAGTCAATTGACATCCTTGCTGCATTATACATTAAGAAGATAGTCAGGTTACATGGAGTACATGTCTTAATCGTGTCTGACAGAGACCCTCGTTTTACTTCTCACTTTTGGAAGGGTCTACAACATTCACTGGGGACGAGACTTAACTTTAGTACAGCTTTTCATCCTCAAACGGATGGTCAGACCGAGAGAACCAATCAGGTAGTAGAAGATATGCTCAGAGCTTGCATCATTGATTTTGGTGGAAGCTGGCATGATCACTTACCTTTGGTTGAATTTGCATACAACAACAGCTACCAGACAAGTATACAGATGGCACCTTTCGAAGCCTTATACGGAAGGAGTTGCCGATCACCCTTGTGTTGGGATGAAGTTAGCGAGAAACAACTATTAGGCCCAGACATGGTAAGGGATACCACCGAAAAGATTCAGATGATTAGAGAGAAACTTCAAGTAGCTCAGTCTAGACAGAAGGCTTATGCTGATACAAGAAGAAGAGATCTCGAATTTCAAGTCGGAGATCACGTATTTCTCAAAGTATCACCTGGACGTGGAATAAGGAGATTTGGTGTTAAGGGCAAGCTTACACCAAGGTTTATCGGACCTTTTGAGGTATTAGAAAGAGTTGGCAAGGTTGCTTATCGCATCGCTTTGCCTCCTCAATTGTTCGATGTCCATAATGTATTCCATATATCCATGCTGAAGAAGTATGTGTATGATCCGTCACATATCATCGATCATGGAGACCTGGTGATTCAAAAGGATCTCACATATGAACAAAAGCCTATGAAGATCCTCGATCATGAAGTTCATATACTAAGAAATTAGATAATTTCCATGCTAAAGGTGCAATGGAGTAAATGCTCAGAGCACGAAGCCACATGGGAGACCGAGGAGTCTATGAAGAAGCGATTCTCGGATTTATTCTAAAGAGGTATGAGTCCTACACTCTCCGTAAATATGTGCGATTGAATTTGGGGACCAAATTCTTTTTAAGTGGGGGAGGGTGTAGCAACCCTGGTAAATTAAAAGAATAAAATCTTAAATAGAATAAAAGATTTAAAACCAATGATAAAAAGTTCAACTCATATAAACTTAAAACATATAACAAAAAGGGCCAAGATAAATAACGCCTCTGTTAAAGTCGTCATTTAATTGAAGACTGTTCACGCAGGCGCTAATTTAAGAATTGACGCCCTCTTGACAGGCATCATATAAAAGAATTGAAGACTGTGACAGAGGCGTCATTTTTAAATAACGCCCCAACCTTAGGCGTCATTTACAAACAGAACCGTTGGTGTTTGGTTCGAACAGGGATGTTATCCGGGGTAAGTTTTGATTAAGAAAGGGATTGATATGTGTATATTTAAGTTTAGTAAGGATTCTACCACGGAAATTTTAGTTCTAATCGAACTCCTAAAAACCCATTAGGATTCCTTCCCTATAAATACCCCCTCCCATCGAGCCAACATGTTGGCTCTTTTCTTCATCAAATCTACTGCTACTGTCAATCGTCCAAGCATCATGAAGCCTTCCTCTCCATCCTGTTGTTAATACGAGGAGGGGTTCCCATCATCTTCCTCTTCGTCCTGCCATGGAGAACATGAGGAACGTAGGAATTCTTCTTCTTCCTCTTCCTCCTGCTGCCTCATCCGTTGCTGTTGTTATCAAGTTTCTCTGTTTGAAACAGAGTATCGGCTGTGGTTATTATTCTCATCATCTTCATCGTCCTGTCAACCAAAGGCCATCCAAAGCATCAAAAGGTAGGTTTTCTCAAGACTTAGCAAAACCCTGTAATTCCTAGGTTAAAAACATGCATATAGGTCTGTAAGAGTTACAGATTTCATTTCTGGATTGTGTTTTCTCCGTTTACTGCATAAATGGAAATAGTGACCCAAGCAAGGGCGCTGTTTGATTCAACAACCGTGCAAACAGTCGTCAATTTCTTAGATAATTAATAATTATACCATGCTCAAAATTTAATAACTATGAGCCCTTACATGTAAACTAATGTATGATCATGTCCATAAATTTCTGCTATTTTTCTCTATCTGTTCAGGTCTTTAGAATCTTGATCAAACATACTCCAAAAGCCATGTGTCTGTGATTGTACCTACCTGGTGCGAATCATATGACAAAGAATTAGCGACCCAGATTGTGTTGTCATTTGAATGAACGCCCCTATACATGGGTGCCAATTTAGTGATAAACTGTGAATTATAGAAATGGTTATAATATTCCTAGATATTGAAATGACGACATATACCCTGCCCTTTAATTTGATATATGACGCCCCTGACTAGGGCGCTGTTTACAGAATTGAAGCCTTCATGAAAGACGTCATTTTTATAATAATTAAAATTTGAAAGTGTTTACAGGTATTGATATTTACATAATCTGGATGTAACGACTAAGTGAACAGTCGTCATTTACTGAACTGACGACCCTGATAAGGGCGCCAATTCAGAAAATGAAGACTTAATCTCAGGCGTCAATTTACTGATCTCCTGATTTCCTGATTTTCATGGTTTTCTATAACCCTTGACCATGGGTTGTGTACACTAGCACTATATTCCATTCCGTGAATATAGCCCCACATTTAATGTGTTAGGGTGCTAGGCCCGGATACAGAGGGGGGTGAATGTATCCTTCTATGAATAATGGCCAAATAAAACTAGGATGCTAGAGATAGACACAGAATATAACCAATTTGATTCAACTCAAATACAAACACTTGGAGCGTGCCTATCCAAGCATCTAGCGGAAGCAACTCAAGCAATCTGATGAACCAGTTGAAAATCCTTTTAAACAAAAGAGCAAATATGTAACTGGCCCCCAAATGACCAACTAGCGGAAGCAACACAAATGAGAATAGGAAATCTCAAGACAATCTGTGAAGGGTGGTAGGAGATATGGAAGAACACACTACATGCAAACCACTGCTCAAAGATTTTAAGGTGGTTCGGTCCTCCAGACCTACATCCACCCCTCACTCCCAACCGGAGTGAGGATTCCACTAGGTCACGCTAGAAACCGCAGACTCAGTCTGTAACAAATGCTGCCAAACAGCTTGACCAGGGGAACACGCTCCCCTCTTCCTCCCAACCGGAGGGACACCCCAAGTGACTTTCAGCCACTTGGAAACCAGAGACCGAAGTCTCTCTTCCTCCAGACCAGGAGGGAACCAACCGGTGACTTCCAGTCACCAGCAAACCAGAGGTCGAAGACCTCTCTTCCTCCCAACCGGAGGGACACCTGGACTTGCAACCACAAGCCCAGAACCGGAGGGCTAGCCTCCCTTCCTCTAACCAGAGGGAAACCCACAAGTGACAACCGATCACTTGCAACCCGGAGATCAGATCTTCCTTCTCCTGAATCAACAGGAGGAACCCGATCCCCAACAGGGCAATCGGAAGACCAAAGATAATCAGAAAGACAAAGGAAAAACAATAGACGAAAATAACACATCAATCAGAAAGCTGTAAAAGATGAAAACACAAATGTGGCTCTCAATGGAGCTGACTGGCCTGGATCTGATCCACGGTTCAGTAGGAACAAGTCTTCAGATGAAGCTTCCCATCTCTCGTTCTCTCTTCTTCTTTCTCTTCCTTTTCTTGTCTGCTTCCTTCTCTCACTCGCGAGCTCTCTCTCTTTCTCTTTTTACTTCTGCAGCTTCTCTCACTCTACCACTCTTCTTTTTCTTCTTCTTCTCTTCTCACTGGCACTGTCTCTCTCTCTTTTTCTTCTTCTGCTCTCACTCTCACTCACTTCTCTACTGTCTTCTTTTCTTCTGGATCGAAGGGCTTTCTACTCTCAAGGCTTTTTTCTTCTTCTTCGATACTTCTTCAAAGGATGAAGACCCATATATATAGCAGCAGCAGCAGTATCACCCCCGACGTGTGACCTCCACATTTCCAGCCCTAAGTATTCGGACCACGTGGCAGTCTCTCAGCAGGCTTTATTTCAGCCTCGGATCACGTGCTGACAGTCACTCGGGAATATTTCCTCGGACCATCTTGTTCTTCTCCTGCAAGGAATTAACACGATTAAAACTCAGAGCACCAGAACCTAAAACTGCACGAGGTGTATAGAAACAGCAAGAGGTGCACTGCACTGAGGACGACACGAGATACAGTGGTGACAAACCAAACACTACACATAGAACGACACGAAGTTCAAGGGTGACAAAACAAGTATTACACAGAGAACGACACGAGGTTATAAACACTAGAATAACACGAAGACACGAATACAAAGAAACAACACGACATAATAAACAGCAGATAGAACGACATGAGGTGAAACGACACGTGATAAAACAAAGAAAGCAGGAATATGACTTGAGTAGCTACAGTGAATGACACGAGAACACAGGATTACTACAGTACGAGATAAGGAGAGCATGACACGAGGTCAGATGAAAACAGCACGAGGTAAAACGAGAACGACACAGAGTGTCACTGTAACAAAACAAACACTACGAAGAGACCGACACGAGATACATACTAATAACGCTTAACAGTTCAGAGAAAACGACACGAAGTAAAAAGCAACTCGACATAACAAATAGCAACGAGAACGACACGAGCTGACCACAACACGAAGATGAAAAATAGAAACTAACACGAAGTGTGGTTTCAACACAAGAAGACACGAGGTCTTGGAAGAACAACACGAAGACGGAAATAACAAAGAACCGACTCGAACTGAGGACGACATGGAGACAGCACTGACACGGGCTTGATCTTAGAGAAGAGTGCACGAAGTAAAATCAACACGAAGACAGAACACCACACGAAGACGATGAATGCAACAGTGCAAAGTCTATACTTGAAATACAATCCAAAACGACTGTACAGACTTGAAGAATAAGCCAGTGTATAGACTTGAAGATTGAAGGCGATGTATAGACTTTGATGCCCAAAGGTGATGAACAGTGAATCAGTGTATAGACTTCAAAGTTCATTGAAGGATGTTCAGACTTTGTGCGTGAAGCAACACAATGAATAAGTGTGTACATTGAGACCCAGTGTAGACATGACCTAACAGTCCAGTGTATGGACTACAATAGTGAACGGTTGTACATACTTCATGTGAAAAACGCTGAGGCCAGTGTACAGGCTTGCCACCGACCAGTGTATGGACTACCTCAGCCTGAGGCACATTATGGACTTCAACTCTGCACATCGAATGTATGGACTTCAAGTGTGAAGGCCACTGTGCAGACATTGGGTTCGAAGACAATGTGCAGACTTTGACTTGGAACGTAGGTAGGAATGAGGCTGTATAGACTTGGACCACAAAGGCAGTGTGCAGACTTGGAGACTTAATGAGCAACACAAAGGAGACAAAGCAACATGACGTCAACCCCGCTGATCCACTGCATCCACGCAGCTAGTGAACAAACAGCCAATGCGTCAACCCAATCTCCAACTGCGTCAACGCACTGCATGAACAATTAGCCACTATGTTAACCCAATCTAGCCATATTCATGAATTAGCTATTCAAGCAAACAATCAGATATTCAAGCAGTAAATCAGTCATCAATATCAATATTAATTAGCACACCTCAATCAGTCATCAATATTAATTAGCCACTATGTTAACCCAATCTAGCCATATTCATGAATTAGCTATTCAAGAAAACAATCAGATATTCAAGCAGTCAATCAGTCATCAATATCAATATTAATTAGCACACCTCAATCAGTCATCAATATTAATTAGCACACCTCAGTGTGACTCATGGTGTGTCAGCCATCATCAAAACCACACAGGGGCACAACAATCTCCCCCTTTTTGATGATGACAACACAATGAGTTACACTGACTCAAATTAGATTCTTCTCCCCCTTTGCCTTCAGCAAAAAGACATGAGTTGAAGAGAGAATTAAAAACTCCCCCTTTGACTAAACTGCCCTTTTTACTTCAGTAAAAACAAAAAAACTTATGAGGGCAGCTCAAGATCAGAAGCAATTAAATCAAAATCTCCCCCTTTGTCAAACAACTTATGCAGAGATGCAAATGCAACAAATACTCCCCCTTTGACATGGTAGAAAATATAGAGCTAATGCAGAGAATGAGTCATGGTAAAAAAAAATGAAGATCTCCCTTATGCAATGAGACATCTCTCCCCCTATCAACATGCATGATTGACTACTCTCCTCTTGAAGCACAGAAATGGACTCTGGTTATCCAATAAATCAATCTGAAATCCACCATCATAAAGATTCTGAGGTTCAGAAGGTTGCAAGTGAACAAGGTAATAATGGGAGTGGCACCTCACATTTGTATGGTCAGAAAAATGCAGATGGAATCAGTCAACTGATAAGAAAGGAGTTGACTATACAGTTTTTGTTGATCATGCATAAATCTGATCATGAGGGATTTGAATGCAAGGTCACAATGATATGAACATGATTCTGTATGACAAGGAATGCTCCCCCTAAATAGATGCCACTTGATATGCAAGTGATGCATGACATGGAAGCTCCCCCTCAATTAGTGGAATCTTATGAGATAGATGAGAAGGAGACCAGAGGGGCAGACAAGGAGAAGTTCAGGTCAATGATCTAAGGAAAGTGAGCAGAAAGATTTTCAAGGAGATATCAATCTCATAAATCCAAAACATAAATTTTCAAGGTCTTCCATTATAGGGACTTATGAATGAGCCTTTTGAACAGCATGGTTTAGACATGATGTATGCAGAGTTTATCAATAAAATTCTGTATTGATATCTAAAACCATGTTTTAATAAAGATGAACCAAGCCCTCATATTTATCTTGATTAATCTCCCTTTCTCTTACACAATCAAATCTATTGACTTCTTTCAGAATTACATGCACCAATATTGAAGACAAGCAATTATGAAGTCATATGATTTTGTCAAGGGTTGTAGCAATTTGATTTTAGCATCAATATTCAGATATTTTAATTTGTTCAACAATTTTCCATGCTACAAATTTTACGAGCACTCTAGTTCAGTTCACACCTTATAACTAGAGGATATACCTTGATCAGAGGCCAATGTTCCTAAGCACTTAGTGTGACTAACTGTCATGCTATATATGAATAGAGATAGCATTTACACATCATGACACACTCCAAATCATTTCTTGATGAGTGAGTTGTATTTCTCAGTGTGCATGCCATTGCTCTGCCTGAATTTCAATGAATTCTTAATCAGAGTTAACTAAGGCACCTCATGACACAGTCCTTCGGACATGTGTTTCTCAGTGACCAATGTCATTGCTCTGACAGATGTTACCCTTTAGATATTTCAGAAAAATTCATTTGCTTCAAATCAATAATAGTTTCATGTACTTAATCAGTTGAAGTCATATATTCAAAAGTGCAGATTTCAGAAGATTTTACAAGACATAGCATGAAACAGATGGTTAAGGTTTATTTAACATGCTTCAGATATTTTTAAGAGATTTTAAAGCCAAACTCATTGAATACATTAAACTTAAACCACATGAGTTATTTCAGTCATTCATAAAAACGTATAATAGAAGATTTCTAGTTCAAGAGTTTTCAGATTTATGATCGAGATAGCCCATGAAATCTTCATGAAAGACTGATAGAATTCTGAAGCCAAATGATACCAAGTTGATAGTAGAAATACCAATTGTTAAGAGAGATTGTGAAGCTCAAAGTTTTCAGAATATGATTAAGGTTTGTCAATAAAATCAGTAAGAGAGGATATGCAATGAGTTCTGACCCATGTATGCATTTGACAACATATATGCAATGCAATGACTCCCCCTCACAATATGCATTCAAACACCCTTTTTGGCATTTTCAATGTAAGGGAATGCAATGCACTATATGTATGCAGGGACATGCAAAGACTCGACATTGAATTGCTATGCAAGGATATGCAACTAACTCCCTCTGAAAACATGCAATGTTTACACTAAAAACTGAACATATGATACCAAATGATTCATGCACATTCAGACTGCCCTGTCAAGCAAAATGACCCATGGTACTAGGCGGAACACTTGATCTAAAAGACCAGCTCTCACATAGTAAGGACCTCCGGACAGATTTCCTTGTCTTTTGGTAGCTTACCATTTGATATACCATAGAGGTCATGAATATCAAGGTGAAACCAACAGTCCTATATGCAATTCAGGTTTTCAATGAATGTACTCTACATGCAAATCACATATATGCACTTCAGATGAGTAGAGTTCAGAGGCATCATTTCAGACAATGCAGATGAAGAATGATTATGCAAAAACAGATTTAACTTGCTATGCATTAAAACTAAAAACAAGAAGAGCAGGAAGTTTACCTGAAAAGTTCAGTATGGGGTTTTCTTCTTGAGTGCCTTGGATCATTACCCCTTTTTATTTCAGTCCCAAGGCACACCTGCATAGCAATGTTATTTTGCACAAACAGGTACCCAAGAAGTCTTGGGTCCTGACAAAACAGTATTACTCCTAGCAGGTTTTCTCAGCACATTTCTAGGAGCAGTTTTCAGATCTGATTTATGTAGATTCTTGTTAGCATGAATTCTATGTGCATAAGCATGAGATTTCTTGTTAACAGAATAAAAATTCTGTTTGCCAAAACCAGTTTGGTTTTGATATCCTGCCAGCCAACAAGTTGCAGCCCTGTGACCTGGCTTCCCACAGTTGAAGCACTCATTGTGCTTGCCTCTAAAAACATTACTTCCAAAAACATTTCCATTTGCAGGGAGTTTAACAGTTTTAGAATTGAATTATCTACCCTGAGCATGCCAACAGTGGGCTGCAATGTGGCCCATCTTGCCACAGTGAAAGCATGAATTAGAACTTTTCTTACCAGCATTCAGCCAGCATTCAAATCTCTTATGACCCAATTTTTCACAATTAAAGCATGTCATATGCTGGTTCATTGGAACATACTTGTTCTTGTTAAGAGCATGATAGTTTGCATGAAATTTATTCATATCACTAATAAACCAGCATTGTGAAATTTTGTGTCCTAGTTTACCACAATGAAAACACTCAATTTTCCTTTTCTGAGATGAAAAATTTTTATCATGATATTTTCTAGCACTCAGATCATCCTTTTCCATCAGTCTACATTCATGCATCAGATGTCCAGATTTTTGACAGTAATGACAGATCATTTTCTTTTTGGATGCTTGTGAATGTGTATGAGGACTATGATCAATATGCACTGATGAACCCTTTTCATTTATTTTCTGATTTACAGTCCTTTTCTGATTTTTATCCTGTTTTCTTATTTTCTTAGCCTTGTACTGAGTTGGAGATGAAGTAGAAGGCTTCTCCTGTTCAGAGGATTTAACAAAGACAGTTTTCAGGTTGGCTCTATCAGCCTTCCTCATGACTGGACTGTAACCCAGTCCTTCTTTCTTAAAATTAATCTTTGTTCCCAGTATTTTCTGAACAATGGGCTGTTTGTCTTTTGATGTTGTGGCTACGTTTGAGGCATTTACAAAGGATGTCATTACTTTATTCTGCAAAGCCTTTTTATTTAGATTATTGTAGCCCAACCCTTCCCTTTTGACATTGACTTTTACACCTAGCAGCTTGTCTAGGTTTTCTTGCCCATCAACAAATTTTGACAAAGAGACTTTCAAATCCTGAATTTCATCTTCCAAAGAGGAAATATGTAGCTCATAACTGGCAATCTCTTGTTCACTGCAATTCACACATTCAGTTAACACATTGTTAGAAGTTTTGTATTTTTTAATTTCCTGTTCCAGATTGCTCAGTTTATTAGAATCTTCAACACAAATACTTTTTCCTCTTTCTAAAGCTAGAAGTTTCTCTGACATAGTGGAATTCAACATTTTTAATTTTTCATTTTCTTCCTTAAGCTTGTCATTCTGAATTAACTCATTTATTAGAGTCTTATCTTCTGAGTTAATTTCAAGTTTTCTTTCAGCCTTTAATTCCTTCAAATCTTTTTCCTTCTTTTCAATTTTTTTCTGTAATTCCACATTCACAGATTTGATGGCTTCCAGTTTTTCAGCAAGCAAGTTTTTCTCTTGCTTGAGTTTCTCAAATTTGTTATCATTTTTATTAGCAGATGTTCTCAGGGAATCATTTTCGGATCTCAGCTTGTTTAAATCTGAGTTTACACTTTTAAAGTTTTTCAGCAATTTTTCATACTGGTCATGATAGTTAACAATAGTCTGATTATCATTATCTGAGTTCAATTTTTCTTTGAGTTCAGATATCACATTTATATGTTCTTGATTTTTAGTTTTCAATAATGAAACTTGTTTCTTCAGTATTGGAAAGTCAGACATACAAGCATCATGAATATTTTTCAATTCAACACAATTTCTACAAGGAACGCTTGAACTATCTAAACCAGTACCCTTCTTCAATTTCTTATACTGTTTTCTTAACAGCTCATGAGATTCAAGTAATTCAGCATAAGCATTCTCCCAATCTTCTAGAGAGAAATTCTCGAAGATATTTACCTCATCATCATCATCTTCTTCAGTTTGATTGCTTCCTTGATCGCTTCTGTTGGCCATCATGCAGCTTGTTTGATTTCCTTTCCCGGCTCTCTTCAACATTTCCAACATATCCCTTGCAGATCTGCAATCAAGGAAACATGAGTGAAAAGCTTTGTCAGTGGCTGCTTTCATCAGATTTATAGCTGTCTGATTCTCCTCATACATTGATTCGTGACAGTCAGTCCATTTGGACCTTTTCTTTGGTAATTTATGAGGACCATGTGAAATCACTTTCCACAGGTCTGGATCAACGGATTTAACATAATCATGTAAAGCACCGTGCCACTGGTTGAAATCAAAACCACTGAAGACGGGTGGACAAGCCATTGAAACAATTAGCAAATAAATTCAATGCAACAGGAACATTGATGCACTAAAAGCAAATTAGCACCTAAGACCGCAAGATCGAATCTGCAGGTCGCTGGACCTTGTATGCAGAAACCTGCTCTGATACTAACTGTTAGGGTGCTAGGCCCGGATACAGAGGGGGGTGAATGTATCCTTCTATGAATAATGGCCAAATAAAACTAGGATGCTAGAGATAGACACAGAATAGAACCAATTTGATTCAACTCAAATACAAACACTTGGAGCGTGCCTATCCAAGCATCTAGCGGAAGCAAATCAAGCAATCTGATGAACCAGTTGAAAATCCTTTTAAACAAAAGAGCAAATATGTAACTGGCCCCCAAATGACCAACTAGCGGAAGCAGCACAAATGAGAATAGGAAATCTCAAGACAATCTGTGAAGGGTGGTAGGAGATATGGAAGAACACACTACATGCAAACCACTGCTCAAAGATTTTAAGGTGGTTCGGTCCTCCAGACCTACATCCACCCCTCACTCCCAATCTGAGTAAGGATTCCACTAGCTCACGCTAGAAACTGCAGACTCAGTCTGCAACAAATGCTGCCAAATAGCTTGACCAGGGGAACACGCTCCCCTCTTCCTCCCAACCGGAGGGACACCACAACTGACTTTCAGCCACTTGGAAACCAGAGACCGAAGTCTCTCTTCCTCCAGACCAGGAGGGAACCAACCGGTGACTTCTAGTCACCAGCAAACCAGAGGTCGAAGACCTCTCTTCCTCCCAACCGGAGGGACACCTGGACTTGCAACCACAAGCCCAGAACCGGAGGGCTAGCCTCCCTTCCTCTAACCAGAGGGAAACTCACAAGTGACAACCTATCACTTGCAATCCGGAGATCAGATCTCCCTTCTCCTGAATCAACAGGAGGAACCCGATCCCCAACAGGGCAATCGGAAGACCAAAGATAATCAGAAAGACAAAGGAAAAACAATAGGCGAAAATAACACAGCAATCAGAAAGCTGTAAAAGATGAAAACACAAATGTGGCTCTCAATGGAGCTGACTGGCCTAGATCTGATCCACGGTCCAGTAGGAACAAGTCTTCAGATGAAGCTTCACATCTCTCGTTCTCTCTTCTTCTTTCTCTTCCTTTTCTTGTCTGCTTCCTTCTCTCACTCGCGAGCTCTCTCTCTTTCTCTTTTTACTTCTGCAGCTTCTCTCACTCTACCACTCTTCTTTTTCTTCTTCTTCTCTTCTCACTGGCACTGTCTCTCTCTCTTTTTCTTCTTCTGCTCTCACTCTCACTCTCTTCTCTACTGTCTTCTTTTCTTCTGGATCGAAGGGCTTTCTACTCTCAAGGCTTTTTTTTTCTTCTTCAATACTTCTTCAAAGGATGAAGACCCATATATATAGCAGCAGCAGCAGTATCACCCCCGACGTGTGACCTCCACATTTCCAGCCCTAAGTATTCGGACCACGTGGCAGTCTCTCAGCAGGCTTTATTTCAGCCTCGGATCACGTGCTGACAGTCACTCGGGAATATTTCCTCGGACCATCTTCTTCTTCTCCTGCAAGGAATTAACACGATTAAAACTCAGGGCACCAGAACCTAAAACTGCACGAGGTGTATAGAAACAGCAAGAGGTGCACTGCACTGAGGACGACACGAGATACAGTGGTGACAAACCAAACACTACACATAGAACGACACGAGGTTCAAGGGTGACAAAACAAGTATTACACAGAGAACGACACGAGGTTATAAACACTAGAATAACATGAAGACACGGATACAAAGAAACAACACGACATAATAAACAGCAGATAGAACGACATGAGGTGAAACGACACGTGATAAAACAAAGAAAGCAGGAATATGACTTGAGTAGCTACAGTGAATGACACGAGAACACAGGATTACTACAGTACGAGATAAGGAGAGCATGACACGAGGTCAGATGAAAATAGCACGAGGTAAAACGAGAATGACATGGAGTGTCACTGTAACAAAACAAACACTACGAAGAGACCGACACGAGATACATACTAATAACGCTTAACACTTCAGAGAAAACGACACGAAGTAAAAAGCAACTCGACATAACAAATAGCAACGAGAACGACACGAGCTGACCACAACACGAAGATGAAAAACAGAAACCAACACGAAGTGTGGTTTCAACACAAGAAAGACACGAGGTCTAGGAAGAACAACACGAAGATGGAAATAAAAAAGAACCGACTCGAACTGAGGATGACATGGAGACAGCACTGACACGGGCTTGATCTTAGAGAAGAGTGCACGAAGTAAAATCAACACGAAGACAGAACACCACACGAAGACGATGAATGCAACAGTGCAAAGTCTAGACTTGAAATACAATCCAAAACGACTGTACAGACTTGAAGAATAAGCCAGTGTATAGACTTGAAGATTGAAGGCGATGTACAGACTTTGATGCCCAAAGGCGATGAACAGTGAATCAGTATATAGACTTCAAAGTTCATTGAAGGATGTTCATACTTTGTGCGTGAAGCAGCACAATGAATAAGTGTGTACATTGAGACCCAGTGTAGACATGACCTAACAGTCCAGTGTATGGACTACAACAGTGAACGGTTGTACATACTTCATGTGAAAAATGCTGAGGCCAGTGTACAGGCTTGCCACCGACCAGTGTGTGGACTACCTTAGCCTGAGGCACAGTATGGACTTCAACTCTGCACATCGAATGTATGGACTTCAAGTGTGAAGGCCACTGTGCAGACATTGGGTTCGAAGATAATGTGCAGACTTTGACTTGGAACGTAGGTAGGAATGAGGCTGTATAGACTTGGACCACAAAGGCAGTGTGCAAACTTAGAGACTTAATGAGCAACACAAAGGAGACAAAGCAACATGGCGTCAACCCCGCTGATCCACTGCGTCCACGCAGCTAGTGAACAAACAGCCAATGCGTCAACCCAATCTCAAACTGCGTCAACGCACTGCATGAACAATTAGCCACTATGTTAACCCAATCTAGCCATATTCATGAATTAGCTATTCAAGCAAACAATCAGATATTCAAGCAGTCAATCAGTCATCAATATCAATATTAATTAGCACACCTCAATCAGTCATCAATATTAATTAGCCACTATGTTAACCCAATCTAGCCATATTCAAGAATTAGCTATTCAAGCAAACAATCAGATATTCAAGCAGTCAATCAGTCATCAATATCAATATTAATTAGCACACCTCAATCAGTCATCAATATTAATTAGCACACCTCAGTGTGACTCATGGTGTGTCAGCCATCATCAAAACCACACAGGGGCACAACATAATGATGTTTTATCGATTACCCACTATTTCTCGATGATAGATGAACCCTCAATGGGACATTCCGTTCCTTTGGACTGGTGACTTTATCATAGAGACCTCTGTAAGACTTCGCTAGCCTTGGATTCCCTCAAGGCAGCCGAGCAGGTTGTACCATCAAAACCCATGACACTACTTGATTTCCATGTCACTCTAAAGAAAAATGGTATACCGGCCCTCATGATATGCTATTTTGATGTCATGAGAATACTCTTTAATGGAATGGGAAACCATGCCATTAATACTACTTAAGAATGATGTGCCATACTTGTGGACACTAATTCTATCTACCTTATCATGTACAAGAACGAGCGGCCATTTCTATATGAGCGCTTATTCTTAATATCATGGCACCTATCTAGGGAGCCGTTTCCACCTAGTTTTGTCGTTAATCGTGGTTACACCGTTATTACCATTCTTACGTATCATGTTCCATCCTTAAAATCCTAATCTCTATGATCTACCTTAGAGTTCCTACAAGCTTGAATCCCTTTGGAATTCTATATTGGCTATAAGTATATTGGATGTCGAAATACATGATCAATGCCTGCGCATATAAGGGCCCGATCTGGTCCTGGGAGGAGCACCCGAAAGTACTAGTGCCCATGGGAGTTGTAATGATCACGGTATGGCATTGTACCGAAGTGCATGACTAGCTTGATAGACATACCACAAATCTCGTACTTGACTTGACTTGACATGACATGACTTACGTGACCCAGAAAGGGTATTTATTGTACTTGCTTGAAATATGATAGCCAATTCTTGACATGACATGATTACTTGACATGATAGATATACGTGCTTGATTATCTTGCTATCTTAACATGAGTTCCTGAAAGACTTGCTAGTTCACTCACTATCACTTGATATACATTCTCTATTCTCTTGTTATACATTCTCTATTGTCATTTTACACGAACATGCATAGCTAAATTGCATTCATCTAACTTGTAATTTTCTTAAAGCAAGCTAGCTCTTGAGATATAATCCCTACTGAGCGTTCGCTCACATAGTATTTTTTCCTTATTTTTTAGGTAAGTCCGAGGATGAAACTCTTTCAGATGGGGAAAGTCAAGAGTGATGAGATTAGAGCTACTCCAACTATCCAAGCATTGTCTAGTCTTGACTTTTCTACATTCTTGAGTCAATCAATGTACTTTTTGGTTTTATTGAGTCTTAGCACTAAGAGGATTGTAATAGAAGTACTTTGAAGGTTTTGATGAAATAAAGGATTGGGTTATCTTTACTCTTGCGCGCTCTGTCTTTGTGTTGAATACACTAACGCTCTGATTGACATGATCGATATAAACCCGTCACGCGTCTCCGGGTTCCTTCCGCGCTCGGGGTGTGACATCGGCGTTCAGAAGCCTCGTCACGGGCGATCCCTTTGCCCTTTTCCCGGGCGCAAGATGAGCCCTCCGAAGCTGGGAGATCGCTCGAAGCCAACGTATCATCCGCATTGATGACGTCCAGCTCGACTGACGGTGCCTCCTCCTCCTCCTCCTCAGCCGCTCGCCGCAGGTCTGCGCGAAGAAGAGCAAATTGAGAAAAGGAAGGCACTTGCTTGAAAGAGGACGAGTCCCTGAGACCCTTACCCGTCGGCAACAGCAGTCAAGAAAGATACTCCTCGATGTTAGGAGGAGTCACCAACTTAGCAGTCTCCAGGCGGTCCCGCTAAAGGATAGCAGCATCCCTCTCCACCTCCGGAGAGACCTCTATTTGCTTCGGAGGGATGTTCGGGTGAAAGTTGGGCGCCGTCGAGAAATCCCAGACCACGCCAACCGCCGATGCGCCCACCCAGAAATATTGGATCTTCCACCCCTTGTGAGAGGAATCTTTCACAGAAAGGGACACGCAACTCCTCTTCCGCTTCGCCTGAATGAAGAAGAAGCCCTTCCCTGCAAAAGAGTTCTCCTTCAGCTCGAAGAAATAGTGGAAGAGGTCCAGCGAGGTGCGCACCCCCCTCTGGCCACAGAGGAAAATGAAGGAGAAAATAAGGGTGTATGAATTGGAGACCAGTTGGACAGGAGCCATCCGGTAGAACCGAAGCAACTCAGCAACGAAAGGATGGAGGGGCAGCCGAAAGTCGCACTTCCAGGCCAAGAGGAAAGAACAAAAGAGGCCAGAATGAGTTGCCAGACTAGATGCAGGGGGCTCAGGTGCAAGGAACTTGAATCACCATGGCAGCCCATACTGATTCTCTAGCCGCTTCACGTTCATCTCACCCAGCTCGCTGCGAAGAGGCTCCGATGGCACCAAAAAAGTCCTCGAGGCCTATTCTCCCTCTCGCCTCTCGGCCCCTGGATTTTGGTCTGCCATGGAATAGATAGAAGAACTGGGAGAAGAAGGGGAAAGCTCTAGGTCAGAGGACTCTGAAGGAGAAGGAAGCTGATGAATCGCCACCGTGGTACTCTCTCCAGTGCCACGGAAGCCGCTGCGATTCTCCGCTCCTCCGAACTACTCACACGGCGCCTGAGCCCCCCCCCCATTTAAACATAAAAGGAGGCAAAACCCTAAACCCCGGAGATAAAAGGATGCAAAACGCGCAATGCTCATAACCCTTGGCTGGGAGTGGGGCGACGTTCTGATCTCCCAAGGTGGGGCCTCCTTTTACTCATCATGATGGGCATATTTTCAGGACAAGTCGCATCATGTGGCCCCTGCAGAGAGAGATCTCCACCCAACTAGAGCCACGAAAAGTCCAGCCCAAATGCTACTCATCCGAGCCTAATTTTGGCTCGGGAGTAGAAGGGGGACAAGTGGAGAGGGGAAATCTAACCGCCCAGATGGAGAGGCCAAAAGAGGTCCAACCAGACCGAATGAGGCCCAACTCCTTGAAGTGGTAGCCCCCGAGTCCACTCAACATAAGCCCAATAACTCACTCGGAACAAGTGCTTCCTAGGTGGCCTTCGGGTTGGGAAGTCCGAGCATCAGTTCGATCGGGAGTGCTCCTTCGGAGCCCCGCATTCTCTGCCCTAATCATGCACTCATTGCTCGGGAGGCCCCTCTAGAGTCAGTGCCTCATGCTCGGGCCAACTGATGGAAGCTTATTAATATGGCGGTTACGTGTCCCTTAAAAGCCAGGAGCTCAAGGGGATAGGGGAAACCAAGAGTATGTGGGCTATAAAGAGGCCACGAGGAGGACATAACCCCCCCCCCCCCCCGAATCTCCTCAGCTTACAGGGTTCATTCACTCAACGGGCCACTATTTAAACTAGAAGAACCCTGCCGAAGGAAGGTAAGAAAAGAGACACCTAAAACCCTGAGTAGGAACCACTTCACCTCTTGGTGGAGAGGGATCTCGCGTCCCCATATTCCTCCTGATTCCTACCTTCGCACCAGTGCTCTACTACACTTGCTGACTTAAGCATCGGAGGGTCGTCCCCGGGGTTCCAACCCTGGGCACCTCTGACGTGTTTCCCTTCTTGCAGTTCATACTTCAAGTGTACGTGGACACCTACTTCCTAGCTCAGGAGTAACGCGAGATCGCCCTTCTTCAGATTTAACTACCGGTAATCAATGCATAACCTGAGGGATCCGTCCTTCTTCCTGATGAATAGAACCGACGCACCCAAGGGGATGTGCTGGGTTGAATGAAAACCTTGTCCAGTAACTTCTGAAGTTGCTTCTTCAATTTTTTGAGTTCCGTAAGGGACATCATGTAGGGATCTATTGAAATAGGTGCTGCTCCACGAATGAGTTCAATAGAAAAGTTTACTTCCCTTTCGGGCGGTAAACCGGATAGTCGGATGGAAATACATCGGGGAACTCATTGACAATGAGGATTTCCTCGAGGATGATTTCCTTGGACTCGGTGTTAATCACGGAAGCAAGGAAAGCTTCACAACTTTATGAAATGAGGTTACAAGCGTGAAGAGAAGAGATAATAATAGGATGCTTCCTATACTTGATGTTAAGGAAAGAAAATCTTGGAAGATCTGGTTTATGGAAAGAAATTCTCCTATTTCGACAATTGATATTGGCATAGTGGTCACATAGCCAATCTACACCTAGGATAGCATCATAGCCTTCCATGTCAAGGCCTACGAGATTTGCGGGAAGATTACGACCTTCTATAGTTACCTCACTATCTGGGTAGTGGGTTGTAAGTTTTGTTCCGGGACCTAAGGGCATTGTGATAGCTAGGTCCGATGGTAGAGGAACAGGTGAAACTGGCAAAGCTTTTGCAAAAATAGTAGATATAAAGGAATGAGAAGCACTAGTATCAAATAGTACAAAAGCAGGATGGGAAAAATTTTGAATGGTACCTTCCATGTTCAAGCGCCCAAGATTCAAAGCTCACGAGTCTTCTATCTCTGACGGTCTATAATTAGACTGCTAACCTTCTCTGGCGGTTCATGATTGGACCGTTTCCTTTCCCAAAAGCTAAAAAAATCAACTCTCAATAAAACTGCCTCTAGCGGTGTTACGATAGACCGTCAAAGAATTCTGGCGGCCAATAATTGAACTATTTTTCTCTCTCGAGGGTTGAAAACACTTAGTTTTCCCTGAGCGTTGTCTCGGGCGGTCTCTCATGGGACCCTTAGAGCATGTTGGCGGCCCTAGATTAGACCGTTATGACAGACAGAAACTCTACTTTTTAGCTAATTTGAGCTCAATCATGCAATCAATTCCTCATCTTTTCAAAACAAAGCTCTTATTCCATTCCACTAAGTTCAAGATACATCATTTGGTTGATATTTTCAAGTACATCAAGAAGAGAAAGGAAAAAAGCTCAAATAATATTCATCCTCTTGTCCACGTGAGGCCAGATCTTGCGTAATTCCTTCATATAAGCACGGTATCCCTCTTCATCTTTTGCCACTTCTGCTTGCCAAGTGCGCACCCGGCTGATCTCCCACATGATTAGAGCATTCCAGACTGCTCGCTCGTCCTCCTCGGTTCCCATCTTCCTAGCTAGAAGGAGGGAAGTGTGATAGTGCAGGAACCATGGTACGGGGTAGCCCAATTTGAAGATAGCACTAGTGCGGGTTATAGATTGCCAAAGTAGTGTTCCCCACTAGCTGCAGGTCCAGGCCCGATCTCTAACGTACTCTAAGGGTAGTGCTTTGAAGAATTCTTGGCCGCATCATGAACTTTTCCATAGGCAAAGTGTTGAGGTAAAGACGCCATTCATCTCGTGTCTTCTTGTCCGCCACCCGACACTCAACCTGTGAAGGAAACCCAAATGCACCTCCTATGAAGAATAGAGGGTGGCTCCCGAATACCCGGCTAGCTGAAGGCACATCCTCCTTGGGTAGGAATTTAAGTCTCACTCCCATCCAACATTCAAGGATGATCATTGATCCGAAAAGTGGCCTTCCTAAGCAAGATGAGCTAAGGCCTTCGTAAAGGTATGAAAGGACCGCTTGAGAGATAGATAAACCCCGCCACATCCCACTAATAACGCTTAGGTTTTGGATGTCCAAGACGTGGTCAGTGGTGGTGAAAAGGAAGACCCCGCACAAGCAAACCGAGGTAGCTTTGGCTATGGCTTCAAATCTTTCGCTTTTGTTCTTACAATAAGCGGTTATCCATTGAGCCATGGGTATCAAATGGATATGGCGTGGGCTGATCATGTACCTAACATCCTTCGAGTTGTGTATGAAATCCCCTAGAATGAGTGAAGCGTCTATAGGCTCAACCGTGTGACACACTAGGTCTTCATCCCCCACCTTGGTCTTAGGGAGGGCTAGGTAGGTCTCTACCTCATCTAATAGGACAGTGGCTTCAAAGCTTGGGAAAAGGAAAGTGTGTGTTTGTGGATGCCATAACTCTACAAGGGCCGAAATGTAATGCCCTGGATTCCTACCAGATTCTTATTAGGTCTTTCAGATCTTCTTCGGAGAGTTTCAGATCGCTTTTGTGAGTCCTGAGTTGAGTTTTACGATCCGTGTGAGTTTTTCTCTCATACTAGTTACGGAACCTTGCGGTGAGTTTATTTCTCAGTTCATCGCCTCGTGGATGACACAGTTGCGTTGTACTCTTCCCGAGGATCGGTTCGACTATTTTTACGTATTTTTCTGAATTGGTCCATTTTTGGGCTAATTATCGAATTTTCAGAAATTAGGAAAATTTACTAATTTCTTTTCCTTTTCCTTTTTCTTTCCTTCCCCTCTCCTCCCTTCTCATTTCACCGCCACGACCTCTCTCCCCCGTTTTCTCTCCTCTCTTGCCCTCCTGGCTCCGACTGCAGACGGAGGACGCTTGTGGGCGAGGTGGCGACGTCGTGGGGTCCATGAGGTGCGCGATCAGGTGAGGATCGGACCGGTTTTGGCGC
The DNA here is from genome assembly GCA_022559845.1 of Amorphophallus konjac. NCBI lineage: Eukaryota > Viridiplantae > Streptophyta > Magnoliopsida > Alismatales > Araceae > Amorphophallus > Amorphophallus konjac. Next base: position 176,588,357 of record CM040120.1, on the reverse strand, counting down.
GATCCCGAACGGTGGATTCAAAGCCGACGGTCGAGCTCGCGAAGTGGTTTTCGGCGTGGTTTAGTAGCTTCGACGCACGGTTTCTTCGGTGGAGGTAGGGAGACAGATCACCTACTTCCCCTTCCGTTTTCCCTACAATTTTGTCTTGTTCGGTGCTAGAACGGGCGAGTGTGGGCTCGTTTAGGAAAAATTGTCTTTTTTGGAGTTTGTAGGATTCGCCAGAAAATGGCGACCATTCTTAGTATAATTAGTATCAAACGAACAGCTGGGATGTGTGGATCCCATTCCCGTAAGTTTGGTCGTGATTGGTCATGATTCGGGGCCGGTAGGAGTCCGGAAACCCCGGTGACCCGATTAGGGTCGATTCGTCGAAATCACCCCGATCTCTTGATTCGTCCATTGCATGTGGTCCTTCCAGCTTGTGGAAGGCTTTTCTTGTCATCCTGTATCGATTCCCCTGCATTTCAGCGTGAATGGGGAGTGGAACGGGCCGATTCGGCCTTTTCCCTAGTTTTCCCGCCATATCGCTTTGGCGGCCGTTCTAGTGACCGCTACAAGTCTTTGGTGGCCCCAGGATAGACAGCCATATCCCTTGGCATGTCGGTCAGTTCGAGGTTCGGTAAGGGTGGCGGCCCAACCTTGGACCATCTCTTGCCTCGGGCACCCCTGTGCTGGTGTGCCACACAGCTTCACCGTTTCTCGATATCTGTGTCTATCGGTTCGTGTTGGCGATCAAGTGTATGACTGCCACCGTACTGCAGCGCGCCTATTATAGGCTGCCACAGTGTGTTTTGACTGGGTCAGAGGTCTAAGTCGGTTGGCTCTAGCGGCCCAACCTTCATGCGTTTCCTTGTTCTAGCGCGCCTTCTTTCGGCCGCTACGGTCTGTGTGTGTTAGGTCTATGTCTTATGGCGGTTAGTATGGCGGTTCATTCTTTGACCGCCAGGTCCGTGTAGCGCATCTATATTAGACCGCTACGGTGATTTGACGGGGTAAGTCGGTTCGGGGTCAACTGTGTCTAGCGGCCTATTCCTTGACCGCCACAGTGCCCTGGCGGCCCAACCCTTGACCGCCAGAGTCCTTAGTACCTCCGTGAGTGCAGCGACTTCTTCCTTGACTACTTATGCCGTTAAGCGGCTGAGGGATAGATCACTCGTCTCCCATAGGCTGGTTTACCGGTGTTTTGGTTTCCGATATGTCTTGGCTTGACCTTGTGGTCTGCCCACTATCCCGTGGATGTCTCTTGACATCCTATGAGGGCTAAGACTACATTAGAAGGTAGCCAGGAGTTTTCTTGCTTGAAGTAGGATTTTCTTTCCTACTATAGAGTAGTCATTGTCTGGTTCCGGTCAACCCAGGGTGGCCCAAGGGTTGACAGGTAACCTTGTGTGTGTCTCGGCGGTTTTATCCAGGTCGAGACATAGTTCTGGATGCCTCGATGTGTCGTCTTACCTCAGTTAGTGTGTCTAGATGTGCTGAGGGTTCTTGGTGTTCCCTCAGGTCTTCGTGAGTCGTTTCCTTCGATTGTGTCATTTCTTGACTTAGGATTAGACCGATTGGCGGCTTGTTCCACTTTGTACGATGATCTTGACTCTGAGTCGTTAGACTCAAGGATCATTGTAGTAGTAGGTCTAGTTGCCTTATCCTGAGTCTATTAGCAGTTATCTTACTGCCTCGATTCTTCGCAGTACGTGTGACAGTGCTTCCTTGCCTGTCAGTACTACAACACTCTTGTTTCAGAGTTCTGTGTCTAGTGAGCCTCCACTAGTCGTAGCCTATCGACACGTTCCAGTTTGGCCCACCTGGGAGTGGTGGCACGACAGTTCCCGAGATATAGTTTTTAGGCTAGTTTCCGTGGGCTCCCTTGCCTTGCAAGCGTCCTGCTGGGGGAGAAAACTAGCTAGAGGCTTGGCTCAAGGCATTGAGCTTGTATGTGCACACGTGGTCAGGGGCTTGGACTGACGCCGACGGGCATTACCTTGTCTAGTCACTTGTTACTATAGTTCCAGTTCTGGTTACAGTGTCTTAGTCTATGCCGTGTGCTCAGTGGCATAGTAGATGAGACACTTGTAGGCGCAGCATAAGACGTCAGTGGATGCATATGGTTGTTCTTCTCGTGAGGAGGTGCTTCCGTCACGTGACACGTGACTCTCGTGTTTTTCCCTTGTTGTGACCTTTCCGGGTTAGCCCTCTCGTGGTGTTGCCCAAGGTCAGTGTTATGTCGTGTGCACGACGTTCTAGTCATGTGTGTGTATATGGTCGTGTCTAGAAGAGCGTGCATGGCAATCTAGTCGTGTGTGCTTTAGAGTCTGTCTAGGTCCTTTCTAGGCTTTTCGCTTGTCTTTGTAGGCCCGACAGATCGGCAACTCCTGACTTTTTCAGATCAGAGTTCACCTTCCTGTTGCTGTCTGGAGTAGTTTGAGAGGTCGAGGTTAGTTCGGCAGCCGTGTTTTCATTCAGGTACGACTTCTTTTCCCTTTTCTTTTAGCTACTCTACTCCTTCCATTTCGATTTTATTTTATAGCTTTGTAGTTTAGTTTTCCTGCTTTACTACTCCTGTTATTTACCTGTTGTTTTAGCGTGTTAATGCGTTATTTTTCAGTGGGGATCCGTGTGTCCCCTACTGGGCCAGTGACACGAGGCTCACCCCTGCTTTTCATATGGGTGGCGTCGTTCTGCTTCTGCGGTTCCTGGTGAGACGTGTTCATAGTTGCCAGCTGTACCTGCGTCGGGCTACCCCCGACCTCAGTGTACGTTTTTCTTTCTGTTGGACTGTACTGCTTGTCTTTCCTTTGGACTGGACTCTGGTATAATTGTTAATTTGTAACTATTAATTAAAAAGTAATTTTATTTTTGCTACTTTAGCAAACCGATCTAATGAAATTTAATTGCTTACTGTTATATCTCTGTGGCTTCAATATATTACACGACAATCTTTTTTCCCTTCGGAGCTTTATAGCTCTTGGGAGGCTTCACGGGTTCCAAGCGGTATCGGGTCTACTCGGTAGTCCTATCGGGTATATCCCGTGTCCGGGATCAGGGTCGTCACAGTTGGTATCAGAGCATTGTTGTGTGAAGTACATGGGAATCTGAGATATACAGTTTCCAGAGTCCTGAAAGTCCAGTACAGTCTTTCGCTGGCGTAGGTTTCGCAATTCTTAGTCGTTTTATTTTTCTGATAGTTGTTATCGTGGCATGGGTCGTGTCTCTTTTCCTATGAGACGTAAACGACGTTGCCCTATTTCGGAGGTGTCAGACTTGTGTTCACTTGTGTCTTGCTCGATCTAGAGCGTGTACTTGTGATTATGGTCTGACTATGTCTTGGGGTTTGTTCTGCCCTACTTCTCCTTTGCTAGTCCTTAAATTTCGAGGATGAAATTTCTTAAAGGAGGGGAGGATGTAATGCCCTGAATTCTTACCGGATTCTTATTAGGTTTTTCAGATCTTCTTCGGAGAGTTTCTAATGGGGACATCGCTTACCACTTCCCATTTCTCCATGGGTCCCGATGCTCGCCATTGTGTTCATCTCGATTTTTTGAGTCTAGCTATGTAATTTTCACTTCTTTTTGAGTCTTAATCATGTAATTTTCCCTTTTATTGAGTCATGTACCTAAGTTAGTGAGTCATTTATCTAAGTCTAAGTGTCATTAGGTGGCCTAGTGGGTTAATGGGCCCACTTCAATGGGCTTGGCCCATGGGCTCCCCCTACCACCCCTTGGTCTTTTGTCATTAGTCCAAAAGGTGAGGACTTATGTAGAATTGTGGGATTCCTATAAATAGGACCCCAATCCCACCAGTTGAAGCTAATGAAGATTTGATAAAGTTTGCCAAAGCAATTGTGCATCTCTCTCTCTCTAGCTCTCTCTCTCTCTTCTTCTCTCTCTCACTAAAAGGGGCGAACCCCTCTCTCTCTATCCCTCTCTCTCTCTCCCTTGGGCGCACCTGCCCCTTCACCTCCCTCTCTTGCCACCTCATCTGCCACATCAACCTCTCACCCCTTCACCTTCCCAAGGCCCTTAACTCCACTTCAATTTCCCCCACTTCCCAAGCAACCCTTCCCATTCCCTATACACCCTTTCACCTTCCCAAGGAAGACTCCCCTATCCTAGGCAACCTTTCCCATCCCCAAGCAACCCCTTCCTATTCCCTAGACTTCCCTTAACACCACCATTAACCCAACTCACCAATTCCAAAGGAAGCCCTCCCTATTCCCAAGCTACTTGCGCCCCCATCACTCCACCACCTCCCCCCTTGACCATTTGCGCACCCAGCCCATCTCCCTGCTAGCTCCGCCCCTGACCTTCCACCTCACCACCCCTCCCACCTCCTAAATCACTCCCCTCCACCAAGGCATCCATCTCCCTCACCCCTCCACCAAAGGAACCACCCCTCCACCCTTTTCTCCCTTCTCATTTGCATACAGCTGAATACCAACAGACTGATAGTCTGTTGAAGCACCGCCCCAGCCTCCATCCCAGATTTCCTGGGGGCGTGGTCTACATCGGCGGAAAGCACTCCCAGTCGTCTTCGCAGGCGAGGTGGTTTCGTCTCAATCCGAGGTCGGAGCTGTCCGGGAGAACCATTCTCCTCCGACTGCGCAGGACTCCCTCTGCAGAGCACCTGAACCCGATTAGAAGCTGCACCACGACAAACGGCGGAAGATTTAGGCCAAGAGCCCTTCTACAAAGTCCTTCCTCCTCTAGTCCTCTATCAGAATCAAGAAGCAGAACCGCGTTCGGCATCCGGAGGCCAAAGTTATTATTTTTCTCCCTCGGCTGCGCGGGTCTGCCTCCCACAGTCTACAACGACCTTCCTCCACTCTTCTGAGTCCCCTAGTCCTCTCCGACATCAGACGGCTTCCCCGCCTGTTTTTCTGCAAAGAGGGCAGTCGGGGCACTCTCTGCAAATGGCTCATCCATGGTTCCAGAAACTTTGGCGGTTCGTGATTCGGAGTCCAGGAGCAGTCGGGGCACTCTCTGTAAACGGCTGTCAGAAACAGGAAGCTGCCGCGCCCAGATTCTGTCTCCCTGATCGAACCTCTTCCAGGGCCCGCAACTGCAACAGAAGAATTCCGCAAAATTCAGAGGCATCCTAGTCCCAGATACGAAGCGTTCCCCACTGGTCTCGCCATCAGCAGAATTCCAGAACGGGATCTACGGCCTCGACATCAACTGTCAGTCAGCCATCGCAGTGAGCAGGCAGATTCGGCCTCGGCTTCTCCTTTCGCGTTTCCGGCGAATCTCCCCTCCCCGCCTGGCCGGCTCACTGCCCCTTCCTGCGTGGAGGTAGTGTTTGCATGTAATTCAATCATCCCCACCCCAAGTCCACCCTCCTGCGAGAGGTGTAGTGAGTGTAACTAATTAAACAGGATTCAAGCTTCACCGGCGCAGTGTGCGGGGAACCCACACTTCCCCGCTCGCCCATCGTCTCCGACCGGGGTTGGTTTCTTCAAACCAACCTGGTGAGCTCCTACCCTTGCTCCCCCCTTAATATCTGTTTATTTAATATCCGCCAAACTAGTTCGCTGGCTAGTGAGAGAGTGCCCGTTCCCGGAGCCACCATCTTGAGTGGTCATCGTGGATAATAGTGAGTGAGTGACCTTGTGCCCCCAAGGCACCCGGCCGCCCTTGATCGTGGGCATCCTACCTTCGGGAGGGAAAACGTTAGTTGCGCTGGCCCTCTACCAGCAAGGGTCCTTCTCCCCCACCTCGACTCGGCATCATCAAGTCACCACGGGTAACGGGTGCGCACGGTGAGACGACGTCTTCCAAGCTTTCTCGACTTTTATGAATGCGTTTGTGAATTAAGTCCAAGGGATCATTGTCACTTGCTGCATTCCCGTCAATGTTTCACATCAGTTGGTACCAGAGCAAGTTCATAACTTGTCTCCCTACAAGTTAGTCCTAGGGCGCATAAGCATTTAGAGTCATTCGGTTCATCTACATTGCTACCTACCTTTGGTCCCACTCGGCCCTCCACAAAGGTCCGATCGACCACCCATTTTTGGACATCCTTATAGATGAGAGTATCACCTTTGATGGGTCACATCCTAGTGATTATGTTAGGTGGGAGACTTTCATGACAAAACACTTTGATAGGACTAGGGTCTATGGACATGCTAGAGTCCGCAGGGCCACAGGGCGACTTCGGGGACAAGCCAAGAAGGAGTGGGAACGCATAGTGAGCTTAAAAAGGATTCGGCGGCAAGAACCCATAGAATCATGGGAAGAGATGAAGATTGAGCTTAGGAAGATCTTCACTCCCCGACCACCCCACTCCTACCGTGAGGACCATAACCCGAGGAGCACTCCCACTCCCCCTTTTCCTCCCAGTCAACCCAAGACCTCCATTAGGACCCAAACCCCACCACCCAAAGGACCCCTAGATTTATTGGAAGAGATAAGGATTGAGATCAGGAAGATCTTCACTCCCCAACCTTCCCACTCCTACCTTGAGAACCATAGCCCGAGGAGCACTCCCACTCCTCCTTTCTCTCCCAGCCAACCCAAGACCACCGTTAGGGTCCAAACTTCACCACCCCGGGTACACCATGCCCCAACTTTCATCACCCCATCCCCAAAAGACCTTCCCATTCCCTTGGAGAATAAGACCCCCACACCACAAAGGGATCATCGTCACTTGCTGCATTCCCGTTAACGTTTCACATCAGTTTCATATCGCTTTTGTGGGTCCTGAATTGAGTTTTACGATCCATGTGGGTTTTCCTCTCGTACTTGTTATGGAACCCTGTGGTGAGTTTATTTCTCAGTTCATCGACTCGTGGACGCCGCAGTTGCGTTGTACTCTTCCCGAGGATCGTTTCGACTATTTTTACGTATTTTTCTGAATTAGTCCATTTTGGGGCTAATTATCAAATTTTCAGAAATTAGGAAAATTTCCTATTTTGTTTTCCTTTTTCTTTCCTTCCTCTCTCCTCCCTTCTCATTTCCCCGCCGCGACCTCTCTCTCCCGTTTTCTCTCCTCTCTTGCCCTCCCGGCTCCGGCTGCAGACGGAGGAGGCTCGTGGGCAAGGTGGCGACGGCGTGGGGTCCACGAGGTGCGCGATCGGGTGCGGATCGGATCGGTTTTGGCGCGATCCCAAACGGTGGATTCAAAGCCGACGGTCGAGCTCGCGACATGGTTTTCGGTGTGGTTTAGTCGCTTCGGTGCACGATTTCGTCGGTGGAGATAGGGAGACGGAATCACCTACTTCTCCTCTGCGTTTTCCCTTCAATTTTGTGTTGTTCGGTGCTAGAATGGGCGAGTGTGGGCTCGTTTAGGTAAAGCCGTCACTTTTGGAGTTCGTAGGGTTTGCCAAAAAAAGCCGACCATTCTTAGTGTAATTAGTATCAAATGAACCGCTAGGATGTCTGAATCCCATTCCTGCAAGTTTTATCGTGATTGGTCGTCATTCGAGGCCGGTAGGAGTCCGGGAACCCCGGTGACCCGATTAGTGTCGATTCATCAAAATCACCTCGATCTCTCGATTCGTCGTTGCATGTGGTCCTTCCGGCTTATGGAAGGCTTTTCTTGTCGTCCTGTATCGATTCCCTTGTGTTTCAATGTGAATGGGGCGTGGAACGGGCCGATTCTGCCTTTTCCCTAGTTTTCCCGCCGTATCACTTTGGCGGCCGTTCTAGTGACCGCTACAGGTCTCTGGTAGCCCCAGGATAGACCGCCATATCCCTTGGCGTGTCGGTCAGTTTAAGGTTCGGTAAGGGTGGCAACCCAACCTTGGACCATCTCTTGCCTCTAGCGCCCCTGTGCTAGTGCGCCACAGCTTCGCCGTTTCTTGATATCTATGTCTGTCAGTTCGTGTTGGTGATCCAGTGTATGACCGCCACCTTACTATAGCACGCCTATTATAGGCCGCCATAGTGTGTTTTGAGCGAGTCAGAGGTCTAAGTCGGTTGGCTCTAGCGACCCAACATTCATGCGTTTCCTTGTTGTAGCGCGCCTTCTTTCGACTGCTACGGTCCGTGTGTCTTAGGTCTATGTCTTAGGGCGGTTAGTGTGGCGGTTCATTCTTTGACCGCCAGGTCCGTGTAGCGCGTCGATATTAGACCGCTACGGTGGTTTGACGGGGTAAGTCGGTTCGGGGTCAATTATGTCTAGCGGCCTATTCCGCAACAGTGCCCTGGCGGCCCAACCCTTGACTGTCGGAGTCCTTAGTACCTCTGTGAGTGCGGCGACTTATTCCTTGACTACTTATGCCGTTAAGCGGCCGAGGGATAGATCACTCATCTCCCAGAGGCTGGTTTACCAGTGTTTTGGTTTCCGATATGTCTTGGCTTGACCTTGGTCTGCCCACTGTTCCGTGGATGTCTCTTGACATCCTATGAGGGCTAAGACTACATTAGAAGGTAGCCAAGAGTTTTCTTGCTTGAAGTAGGATTCTCTTTCCTACTGTAGAGTAGTCATTGTCTGGTTCCGGTCAACCCAGGGTGGCCTAGGGGTTGACAGGTAACCTTGTGTGTGTCTCGGCAGTTCTGTCTAGTTCGAGACATAGTTCTGGATGCCTCGAGGTGTCATCTTACCTCGGTTAGTGTGTCCAGATGTGCTAAGGGTTCTCGGTGTTCCCTCAAGTCTTCTTGAGTCGTTTCCTTCGATTGTGTCATTTCTTGACCTAGGATTAAACTGATTGGCGGCTAGTTCCGATTTGAACGACGATCTTGACTCCGAGTCGTGAGACTCAAGGATCGTTGTAGTAGTAGGTCTAGTTGCCTTGTCCTAAGTCTGTCGATTGTTATCTTGCTGCCTCGGTGCTTCGTAGTACATGCGATAATGCTTCCTTGCCTGTCTGTACTACATCACTCTTGTTTCAGAGTTCTGTGTCAAGTGAGCCTCTACTAGTCATAGCATGTCGACACGTTCCAGTGTTGGCCCACCTGGGAGTGGTGGCTCGGTAGTTACCAAGATACGGTTTTTAGGCTAGTTTCTGTGGGCTCCCTTGCATTGCAATAGCGTCCTGCTGGGGGAGAAAACTAGCTAGAGGCCTGGCTCAAGGCATTGAGCTTTGTTGTGCCCCTGTGGTTTTGATGTCAGCAAGCACTATGAGTATGTATGATGATTGATTGAGCATCTTATTTGCATGTCATTCCATCGAACAGGTTGTGTGCATATTCATCATGCGTTGACGCTGTATGGGCAATGCGTTGTGTGTTCTAGCATTATCTCTGTAGAAACACATGCAAACTCGGTGCATCTGTGCATTCATCAGTTGCTTCAACTCAAGTCTGTACAACATTCTGTATTGGTACAAGTCCACAAGCCCATGCACGTTTGCTACATAGCATATCTTGAATCAGCGTAGTGTTGTTTTATTCAGTCATAAAGTATGTGCATGCCTTCATCTGTTCATATCTTGCATTAGTGCAGTCATATAGTCAGTGCCTGGTTCAGTGCATATATGCATATTATGCATGCATATAGAGGACAGCTTAGATAGGTCAATGCATAGTTCATTTCTAAGTCTTTACACTCTTTACCATGCACTCAAAGTCTATACATTTTTTTCGTGCAATTGAATACTATGTCTGCACTCGGTTGCCTTGATGACTGAACAAGTCTGTACATTCTTCGACGGCATATCTGTACATCTGTTGTACCATGCACTCAAAGTCTGTACATTCTTTGGTGGCAAGTCTGTACAATCGGTGCTGATATGAGCATCAATGTTCGTGCATCATTTCACAAGTCTGTACAACCTCTGATGATTCGAGCGTTTAAGTCCATACATCAGCCCATCAGAGTCTGTACATTATGTATTCATGATTAAACTCTAGGCACAGCAAGTCGATGCATCGTTTGTACATCGCATACAAAGTATGAACACTCTTTCATGGCGTGTCTGTGCATTCATCTTCAATGTGCATACATTCCTGCATGCAAACTGCATTATACGTATCAAGTCTGTACATGCTTAGTTCAATTCTCGAACTAACTCGGTGCGTCTTTCTATCTTTCCTTTCAGATTAACTCAAACTGATGACAAGTCTGATCTGACAGGACTGCTGGTCAAGGAACTTACGAAAGGGCACGTGATCCAAGAATGTAGGATGTGCCAGGATCGTGACACGTGTATTGCAGTAGGACGAAATGCTGCCACGTGGTCAAGGCGCTTGTGCGGGAATCATGGAGGACACACGCCCACCTATCTGCTGCTGCTATATAACAAGAAGACTTCTCCATCTGAAGTGATGATCGTTGCATTGAGATAGAAATCAGATCAAGAAGTGTAGAAGCAGAGAGAGCCTGAATGATCCAGAGAGAAGAGAAAGAGAAGAAAGAGAGAAGAAGAGAAGAGAAGTAGAGAGTTGAGAGAGAGGAGTCTGAGAGATTTACACTGAATGTTTGTTCATCAGTCTCTTGATTCAGATACCAGAACTGATATTGCTCATTGTGAGCTACATTCCCTCTGGGGATTTCTTGTTTTTCGTTTGTTTCTGTCTTGTTTTATGAAATCTTGTTTTCAAGCTGTGTGTTAGCAGGGCAAGCTGTAATGCTCAGCGGGCAGAGGAGGATTCCTCTGGACGGGTGAAGCTGTAAGTCCCCAGCGGTTTGCAGAGGAGGATTCCTCTGGACGGCATAAGCTGTAATGCCCAGCTGTCTGTAAGGTTGTGACCCCAAAGCTGTGGATCAGCGAAGCTGTGTATCAGCGGTTGAAGCCATATTCTGGTTTGGAGTGTTGGGGTGGACGTAGATCTCGGGTTTAAGATCGAACCACCTTAAAAATTTCCTGTCTACTGTGCGTTTGTCTTGCGAATTGTTGTGCCTCTTGATTATATCTTCCATCCGCAGTAGATGCATGTTTAGGATCGTTTAAGTTCAGATCTGCTTGAGTTGGCTTTCTGTGATCGCTTTAGCTTATCTTTCTGCCGTCCAGCAGCAGTTTGTTTTATTTCCGCACTTGAAACTGCTGCAGTCGATTTTATTGGGTGATTGATCTATTCACCCCCCTCTAGATCATTCATAGACTCTCATCAGTTGGTATCAGAGCCTAACTCTATTTCAGGGACTAACATCCTAAAGAGGAACGGCCATGAACGCTAAGGGAATGACAGCAGAAGGACATTCAACCTCCAAGCCTCCATACTTCGACGGCTCTAACTACGCCTACTGGAAGAACAGAATGCAGGTCTTTTTGAGGGTAAAAGACTACGAGATCTGGAGGGTAGTGAGCAAGGGACCGTTCGAACTGCATGAGAATGAAGGGGTTTGGACAAAAGAGGAAATTAGAAAGTCTACTTTGAACTGGAGTGCCGTCAACTCTATCCAGTGCGCACTTCATCCCACGGAATTCTCCAGAGTGTCATCGTGCAAAACCGCCAAGGAGATGTGGGACACATTGGAGGTTATCTAGGAAGGGACATCACAGGTGAGAGAGACCAAGGCTAATATGTTGGTCTCTGAATATGAAGCATTCCGGATGAAACCTGGTGAGACCGTGACTGAGATGTATACTCGTCTGACGATCATAACTAACAGTCTGAGGAATTTGCGAAAGAGCTATTCCGACTACGAGATTGTAATGAAGATCTTGCGGTCTCTGACTCCTTTCTGGCACACAAAGGCGACAGTGATCGAGGAGTCAAGAGATCTTCAGACAATGAAAGTTGACGAGTTAATAGGTTATCTAATGGCATATTAGATGAACCTTCCCAAAACTGAGGAGCTCGAGAATAAGAAGAAACCAATCGCGCTGAAGGCTAGTTCCAGCAGAACAAGCAAATCTAGCCACAGTGAATCATCAAGCGAGCAAAGCAATCTATCTGGGTCAGAAATAGATGGAGACCAACTTGCTATGTTGACCAGAGAGTTCAGGCGATTCTTGAGAAAGGAAGGCAGAAATTTCGGCCGAAGACAATTCAGTGGCCAACGATATAACAGGTATAGGTCTACCCCTGCGAAGAAACCTGATACTAATGTTTGCTATCACTGCAGGAAGGCCGGACATATGAAGGCTGATTGTCCAGAGCTCCAGAGGCAGAAGGAGAAACTAAGGAAGAAATGAGGAAAAGGAAAAGCCATGATTAGTACTTGGAGCGATGAGGATGAGGGCACACTGAGCACCACCTTAGAGGGCGAGGATGAAGAAAAGCCTGTCTGCCTGATGGCCAAAAGTGACAAAGAAGAAGAAGGAGACTCCGATGAGGTATCCTCTCCTTTTGAGCACTATACAATTTCTGATTGGGAGGATGCCTACGGAGACTTGCTAGATAAAGTGGATGATATTAGAAAGGAGAACATGCATTTGAAGAAGAAAATAAACTCACTTATGAATGATGAAACCATGTCTGATAAAATTGCCTGTCTGCAATCGAAAAATGATAGTTTAAATTTTTCATGTGCTGAATATGATGAATTGAAGCATGCTTTAATAGATTCTAGAAAGGAAAATGAATGGTTAAAGAATGTCATCGATGATTTAAAGATGAGAGTTCAAATGTTTGAAAATAAAGCAAAAATTTCAAATGAGAAATATGAAGCTATTTTGTGTGTGAATTTTGAATTAAAGAAAATAGTTGAAAATTTAGAAAAAGAAAATGTTGATAAAAGGAAAATTATAGAAAATATGACCCAAGGCACAGATAATCTCAATGCTCTGTTAGGGTCAAAGGTGAATTTCAGAAAAGAAGGTCTTGGATTCAACTCAACTGTTACGAAAAGCCTTGCCTTGAAAACCATATCATTTGTGGCAGAGAAAAGGAAGGGACCTCTTATAAAAATGGTTAATGAAAATTCTGCTTCAAAAATTGTTAATTTGAAAATGTCCAGTGCCAAGGACAAAGGTAAACAGAAGGTTGGTGAGGCTAGCAGATCATGCCCTTTACCCAAAAGTGAGTCTCAGGTTCAGGGTTAGCCTCCAAGCAAATTTAAACTCCATGGCAAGATCACCAAGTCTCCACCACCATCACCTATCCAGAAGAAGACCTAACACAAACCTGTACAGAAGTCTAGTGGGTCAAAAATGCAAGGGAGACCTAATGCTGCTCGGGGGCAAACCAGCCATACTCACCAGCCCAAGGTCCAGACCTATTACACCTATCCTCAGAAACAACCACAACCATTCTATAGGACTGGATGGAATCTAGTCGAGGGGAGGTCTAGATATCAATCTTTTCCCACTCACTGGCATAGACCTCATTTTGCTAGCTGGGTCGGTCAGTCTAGGACATGGGGTCCTAATAGACATGTCTTCTTTGGTAAGCCTAGGACCACTGCAGGCCGTAATTATCTGAGTACCTATTGGCTTGGGCACTGGCACAAAAATAATCATGCTGCTAATAAAGATGGTGCCAGAACTCAACAAAAACCACAGCATCAGAAGAAGAAGGTTCAATCAATTGGTGCTGAGAAAAAGAAACATGATGAAAAGAATGTTAGGAATTCCACTAAGCTAACCATGTCTAGACAAATGTGGATTCCTAAACAATTGCTATCTTGCTTAAATTGTTCTGTTTCTGCTTCGGAGCCCAAACCGTTTTAGGTTCCAAAATTCTCTACCTGATTGTGATTGTAGGTATACCTGGCAGCCAGGAGCAATATGTGGTATCTTGATAGTGGCTGCTGCAGGCATATGACAGGAGACAAGGCCAAATTTGGCATGTTGACTGAGAAGAATGGAGGTCTTGTCATTTTCAGAGGTAATACAAAGGGTAAAATCATCGGGTCAGGTAAGGTAGTTAAGTGTACTACCTGTTGCATTGAAGAAGTACTGCTGGTTGATGGTCTAGCATATAACTTACTCAGTATCAGCCAGCTCTATGATAAAGGACACAAGGTAGTATTTGATTCTCATTATTGCAAAATCTTTGAACATGATTCTGATGTAGTTAAATTCTCAGGAAAAAGGGTGAATAACATTTATTTGGTAGATTTGGATGTTTTAGCTCATTCTAATCTCTGCCTTACTGCAAATAAAGATGATTTAGCATTTCTGTGGCATCGTAGATTAGGCCATGCCAGCTATACTATTTTGCATAAATTGAATAAACATAGCATGGTTAGAGGACTCCCTAAAATTTCTTTCAAGAAGGAAAATAAGGTGTGTGGTGCTTGCACACAGTCCAAGTAGACCAGAAAGTCATTTAAATCAAGAACTGAACATATATCCCTTAAACCTTATGAGCTGATACATATGGATCTATTTGGACCCACACGATCAGTCAGCTTGTTAGGGAGGAGATATGGATATGTCCTAGTTGATGACTTCTCTAGGTATACTTGGGTCTTTTTCCTTACAAATGAAAATGATGCATTCATAGAATTTCAGAAGTTCTATTTGAAAATAAAATAGAAAAATAAAAATTCAATTGAAAATATTTTATCTGATCATGGAGGTGAGTTTAAGAATTCACAATTTGATGAATTTTGTAGGGTCAATGGGATTACTCATCAGTTCTCCTCACCAAGGACACTAGAGCAAAATGGAGTGGTGGAGAGGAGGAACCGGACTCTTGTGGAGATGGCCCGAACACTCCTAGTTGAAGGTGGCCTACCAAGAAAATTTTGGGCAGAAGCAGTTAATACTGCATGTCATGTAATAAATAGAGCCATGGTAAGGCTGTTCACTCAGAAAACACCCTATGAAATCCTCAAGGGTAAGAAGCCTTCAATTGCTCACTTTAAGGTTTTTGGATGTAAATGTTTTATCCATGTTAATGATAAAAGAGATCTTCATAAGTTTGAACCTAAAAGTGATACGGGCTTGTTCTTAGGATATTCTGAAACCACTAGAGCATATAGGGTGTACAATTCAAATTCTAAAACGGTTGAAGAATCTCCACATGTAGGCTTTGATGAGTCCCTGACTAAGTGTGACAATGGTCTGTGCAGGAAAGAAGATGATGGAGAAATATTAAATGAAAGACAATCGGCAGACCAACCAGATCAAGAAGAAGAGCTAGAAGAAAACAATGCAGAAGAGCATGCTGTTTAGGGGGAGGTAAATGAAGATCAAGGTAACCAAGTTATCAATATCAGATTTTTAAGAGATCATCTAGTAAGTAATGTCATTGGTAACCTAAATGAACCCCCTAGGACTAGAGGCTACTTTAGAGATCAGCATGAATTAAATACATATGCATTGGTTTCTTATGTAGAACCCAAGTCCATTGACAATGCCTTAAAGGATGTGCATTGGATCAACGCCATGCACGAGGAGCTTAATCAGTTTGACAGGAACAAGGTGTGGTACCTAGTCCCACCTCCTGATCATGGGTCTGTCATTGGAACTAAATGGGTTTTTAGAAATAAAACCGATGAGATAGGTGATGTAGTAAAGAATAAAGCCAGACTTGTTGCTCAAGGGTACAACCAGGAATTCGGTATTGACTTTGAAGAGTCATTTGCCCCTGTAGCCTGGATAGAAGCTATCATAATTTTGTTAGCTTATGCATGCACCCTTGGAATAACTCTCCAACAGATGGACGTAAAATCTACCTTTCTCAATGGGGAAATTAAGGAGGATGTCTATGTCCACCAACCTCCTGGCTTTGAATGCTCAGATTTCCCTTATTATGTATATAAGTTGAATAAAGCTCTCTATGGTTTGAAGCAAGCTCCTAGAGCTTGGTATGATAGGCTCAGCAAATTCCTTACCGAGAAGAAGTTCTCGAGAGGTGAGATTGACCAAACATTGTTTACAAAGGTAAGTCACCCTGACATACTTATTGTTCAAATTTATGCGGATGCCATTATTTTTGGTTCAACTAACCCAAAGATGTGTAAGGAATTTTCTGACTTAATGACACAAGAGTTTGAAATGAGCTCAATGGGTGAGATGAAACTCTTTCTTGGATTGCAGGTGACTCAAACTAAAGATGGAACCTTTATCACCTAGTCCAAATACATTAGGGACCTCCTCAAGAAATACAAGCTCAAAAATCTCAAGAACATTGCAGCTCCTATGGGTACCTCCACAAGTCTTGATCAAGATACAAAAGGTAACCCAATGGATCAAAAACTGTATAGAGGTATGATCGGATCCCTTTTGTATCTCACTGCATCTAGGCCTGATATATAATTTGTAGTATGTTTATGTGCTAGATTTCAGGCTAGTCCTAAAAAGTCTCATTTTAGTGTAGTGAAAAGGATCTTTAGGTATCTATCAGGCACCCAAGAACTTGGTCTTTGGTACCCTGCTAGGTCTGAGTTAGAGCTTATAGCTTACACTGATGCAGACTATGCTGGGTGTCGGATAGATAGGAAGAGCACTAGTGGATATTGCCAATTCCTAGGTGGTTGTCTAGTATCTTGGGCCTCTAAAAAGTAACACACTGTAGCACTCTCCACTACAGAGGCAGAATATGTTGCTGTAGGGAATTGTGCTGCCTAGGTACTATGGATCAAACATCAGCTCTCAGATTATCAGATAATTCTGGGATGCATTCCTATTTTATGTGATAACACTAGTGCCATCTGCCTTACTAAAAATCCTGTTCACCACTCTAGGACTAAGCACATTGATATTAAACATCATTTTCTCAGAGATGTTGTGAGCAAAAGTGAAATTGAATTAGTCTTTGTTGAAACTGAAAAATAAGTTGCTGATATTTTTACAAAACCTCTTGGAAATGAAAGATTTAGATATCTAAGAAGAGAACTAGGGCTTTGTAAATTTCAGCAGGAAAATGACTAATTTTTCTCTTGAGATGTCTTTTAGAGTGCTTGAAATAATTGAGTTTGCCTGTTCTTGAACCTGTGAATAGGGTTGCTCGATGATAGAATAATCACTTGTGGACTGAGTACATAAGTGGCTGCACATCTTGTACATACTATCTCTGAAGTCGATGCATAGTTGGGCATATAGTTGACGGATGGTTGTGCATATAGTCAATCAATTGCCTTGTATAGACTTTATGTCGAAGCACACTCTACACATAGTTGATGCACGTTTTCACCAGGGTGCATAAGCTTTCAGCATGAAGTCAATGCATTTGGTGTTTTAAACAGCATGAAGGTCGGTGCATCCTATGTTCATGTTGCATGTAGGTCGGTGCATCTTGCATATAACATATGTCAGAGTCGGTGCATCTTTATACCATCTGCATATAGAGTCGGTACAACTTGAGTTGATGCATAGCGATGTCTGTGGGAGTGCTGTTAAGTCTGATCTTTAATCAACTTCTCCTAACCTTTCCTCTTTTTTCAGATATAATTATCCTTTGATATCAGTCCATATAATCTTGCAAACCTTTTTGAGCTGCTCCTATGCATCATTATCACCTTTTATCAATTGGTATCATTATCACTTGGTATCACTTTGATTAGATAACAATCTTGCTATAGGTTCATTACAGTGAGCTGCAGTTATTGCAACCCTTCCTTTATAAGAATCATGGTTGCTTCTTGACTAAATTGAAGGTTTAACCTTAATAGACTGAAGAGTTCAGAGACTGTCCATCAGAAAATAAGGTGTTCGAAATTGTTTATTGCTCTTAACTTTGTTTTCGCATGGTTAGAATAGAAAGGTCTTCACTGTACCTGAACATAACAGACTTAGTGAAGTCAAGATGCAGAAGACTAGAGTGTGTATTGTCTTTAAACAGTCACTTTAAAAATCATAAGGGCAGCAGAAATAAGATCATAAAATAAAAAGAAATAAATAAAGTGGCAGAGCAATGACTGAGTTACACTGAGAAACTGAGGCCTCCATCAAAGAAATGGAGATTACCTTAAGTCATGAAGTGATTCAGATTAACTCTGTATCCTTGATCAAATCTACATGGGTAGTTTCACTAAGTAACTAGGGGTACTGGCCTCTAATCAAGGTGTACCCTTAACGTCAAAGGTGCGAACTGTCTTTGTAAATTTTGACATGAAATAGATCTAGTAGTTTATACCTAGTAACTGGGGGTACCTGCCTCTGATCAAGGTGTACACCTAATGTCAACGGTATAAATGCCACTGATCTGTTCACTAAGTTCAGAATCAGAAAAAGGAAATGTTGTAACCCTTAGATAACAAAAGTCATTGAGTGTCAACTGTTTAACTTCAATACAAATTCAAATGACTTTCCTTGATATTCACTGTTTCTGAAATCAATAGGGTACTGTCCTGACCTAGTTTATTATGACTATGTGTTTTAGGTTCATTGCTATAAACGGAGTCTATAGCCCTATTTTTCGGAAGTCAGTTGCTTTACTCCACTTTCTATAACTGTTAAACCTAGATTTAATCAAGCATACACATTGTTGACTCTTATATCCCAAGGGTTGATTTATAACCTGCTCATTTCCTGAACCATTGCATGGAATGTTATTTCATTCATCCTCCATGGTTTCCTTATCTCTTACCTTCCTCCTTTTTGCTGACGTCAAAGGGGGAGAATTAGGGGGAGAGATTATGTCAAAAGGGGGGTAAAAGAAGCATCTATTCAGGGGGAGTTTCCTTGTCTATGAATCTTGCAAATAGTTTGGGTCTGAGTGACTCATAGTGTTGCCATCATCAAAAAGGGGGAGATTGTTGTGCCCCTGTGGTTTTGATGTCAGCAAGCACTATGAGTATGTATGATGATTGATTGAGCATCTTATTTGCATGTCATTCCATCGAACAGGTTGTGTGCATATTCATCGTGCGTTGACACTGTATGGGCATTGCAGTGTGTGTTCTAGCATTATCTCGGTAGAAACACATGCATACTCAGTGCATCTGTGCATTCATCAGTTGCTTCAACTCAAGTCTGTACAACATTCTGTATTGGTACAAGTCCACAAGCCCATGCACGTTTGCTACATAGCATATCTTGAATCAGTGTAGTGTTGTTTTATTCAGTCATAAAGTATGTGCATGCCTTCATCTGTTCATATCTTGCATTAGTGCAGTCATATAGTCAGTGCCTGGTTCAGTGCATATATGCATATTATGCATGCATATAGAGGATAGCTTAGATAGGTCAATGCATAGTTCATTTCTAAGTCTGTACACTCTTTACCATACACTCAAAGTCTATACATTCTGTTCGTGCAATTGAATACTATGTCTGCACTCGGTTGCCTTGATGACTGAACAAGTCTGTACATTCTTCGACGGCATGTCTGTACATTTGTTGTAACATGCACTCAAAGTCTGTACATTATTTGGTGGCAAGTCTGTACAACCGGTGCTGATATGAGCATCAATGTTCGTGCATCATTTCACAAGTCTGTACAACCTCTGATGATTCGAGAGTTTAAGTCCATACATCAGCCCATCAGAGTCTGTACATTATGTATTCATGATTAAACTCTAGGCACAGCAAGTCGATGCATCGTTTGTACATCGCACACAAAGTCTGAACACTCTTTAATGGCGTGTCCGTGCATTCATCTTCAATGTGCATACTTTCCTGCATGCAAACTGCATTATACGCATCAAGTCTGTACATGCTTAGTTCAATTCTCGAACTAACTCGGTGCATCTTTTTGTCTTTCCTTTTAGATTAACTCAAATTGATGACAAGTCTGATCTGACAGGACTGCTGGTCGTGGAACTTACGAACGGGCACGTGATCCAAGAATGTAGGATGTGCCAAGATCGTGACACGTGTATTGCAGCAGGCCGAAATGCTGCCACGTGGTCAAGGCGCTTGGGCGGGAATCGTGGAGGACACACGCCCACCTATCTGCTGCTGCTATATAACAAGAAGACTTCTCCATCTGAAGTGATGATCGTTGCATTGAGATAGAAATCAGATCAAGAAGTGTAGAAGCAGAGAGAGCCTACATGATCCAGAGAGAAGAGAAAGAGAAGAAAGAGAGAAGAAGAGAAGTTGAGAGTTGAGAGAGAGGAGTCTGAGAGATTTACTCTGAATGTTTGTTCATCAGTCTCTTGGTTCAGATACCAGAACTGATATTGCTCATTGTGAGCTACATTCCCTCTAAGGATTTCTTGTTTTTCGTTTGTTTCTATCTTGTTTTCTGAAATCTTGTTTTCAAGCTGTGTGTCAACAGAGCAAGCTGTAATGCTCAGCGGGCAGAGGAGGATTCCTCTGGACGGGTGAAGCTGTAAGTCCCCAACGGTTTGCAGAGGAGGATTCCTCTGGACGGCATAAGCTATAATGCCCAGCTGTCTATAGGGTTGTGACCCCGAAGCTGTGGATCAGTGAAGCTGTGTATCAGCGGTTGAAGCCACATTCTGGTTTGGAGTGTGGGGTGGACGTAGATCTCGGGTTTGAGATCGAACCACTGTAGACACGCCAAAATTGACGTTTTGCTGATCAAATCTCATGTTATTATGTAAACGCCCCAAGTGGACTTCAATATTCCTATAATATAAAGTTTTTCTATTTTTCATGAGTTTTCTACATTTTTCCTGCATTTTCGTGAAACACGACTTGACTAAGGGCGTTACTTTATAAAGTAACGACCTGTCATAGGGCGTTTTAACAGAAAGGACGACCGTAGGTCAGGGCGTCAATTCTTGGTATTATCCGTTAATTTCTGGAATTATCTATTTTCAAAATAAAAGGCATTTTGTGAGTAACGCCTTTCCTCAGGGCGTGTTTTGAAGAAACGCCGTTACCATAGGCGTGTTCCATTAATTTCCAAACAGAGGAAGTTTTCATTTCCAAAATTAAACCCAGGAAGAAACGGTCTTTCCTAGGTCGTGTTTCAAGAAACGCCTCTGTGCAGGTCGTCAATTAATAAAAAGACGCCCTGTCTCAAGGCGTGTTTTCACTCCAGAGTCCTTCTTTTTTCCATCTTTCCCCCACAGTTTCCTACCATCCTTTGGACTCTTGCCCGATCTTAATCCTTCTTTGGATGCCTCATTACCCATTCTTATCATTTCCTTGTTTGATCACATCCGATTGAAGCTATAAAAGAAAACATCATTCGCTCGTAAAAGAGGTTAAGAATTTAAGTATTCAACAGGCACCCTGAGCATTTAGAGGTTAAGAAGTTAGTTATTGAACAAGCACGCAGGGCTTCCTCCTTTGGTTTTTCTTCATCATGTTGCATCCGTTCCGCGTCTTCCCGGTTGCACCTTTACTCTCGTCAGGGAGAGCAGGGCTACATATTGTGCTTGTTTTGTTCATTTTATTCTCATCACATTATCATCACTGTGGTCTCTTGTCGTTAGTTCTTTTACTGCATTTAGCATATTATCTCCTTCCCTAGTTCTCTGCTAGGGGTTTTAAAAAAAGAGAGGTGCGCATGTTGACGTCTTTTCATCATTTTATGTTGGTTTTTGGAACGATACTACTGCACTTTGGCTGATCCCCTCCCTTTTCCTTGTTTTTCATTGTCTTTTTTACAAGGTAATCAATCAAGAAAACCCACTTCATCGGCCGGCCGATTGGAGTTGGAGGAGGAAATCCATATTTATCCCGCATCCCACTCTTCACCAGGTACGCGCGATCTCATTTTCTTCTTATTGAGGTAAACCCTCTGGCGATCACAACTCCCCTTTAGCACCTCGTGCTATATTCTTTATCACATCTTATACATGTTGTCATCGTTGTTATTTATTTTTCACTCCCAAAAGTGAGGATTTTTAATCCGATCTACAAATTGGCGATCACGGTGGGACATCCACTGTTTTCTTTATTGATTACCATCTCCATTGGCACCCTCGTGTGCCCTTTCCCTTTGACACCCTCGTGTGTCCTTTCCCCTTAGGCACCCTCGCGTGCCCTTTCCCCTCGGTACCCTCGGTACCCTTCCCCTTGTGCCCCTCGGGCACCCTCCATTGTGCACCCTGCACACTCCCCGGATCAGTCAATTGCTGCTTATTAACGCCTTCAACAAGGGCGTCTTTTGATTTAACGCCCCTCACAGGGACGTGTTTTGATTAATTAACGCCCCCCTCCAGGGCGTGTGTTTATTGCACCTGCTGGCCTTTTATTGATATTTTTCTCGTCTACCATTTAACGCCCCTCTCAGGGACGCGTTTCGTTGAGTAACGCCCACCTCCAGGGCGTCTTCTACCATAACTGTTGTCTGCTCCATGCTTATTATACTGTCTGTGGAATAATGCCCCTCTTCGAGGCGTGTCATTGCTTATCAACGCCTGTCATTAGGGCGTTTCTATTTATCATAACTGCTGTTTGCTGCATCCTTATCATATTGCCTGTGAATTAACGCCGCTCTCTGAGGCGTTTCATTTATTATCAGCGCCTATCATCAGGGCGTTTTCTCTGAGTTTTGACGCCCTTTACCGTAGGCGTCCTGTCTTTAGAACGCCTCACCTCAAGGCGTGATTTTCCTACCGTCTGTGAGCCCCTCACAGAATTTACGACAGCCACGCTGCCGTGTTTTCATTTTATCACGACCTACCGCAGGGCGTGTCTTTCCTCTTGCTGTGAACACGACCTTTCCAAAGGCGTGTCTTTACTGTTCTTTTCACAGATTGGCTATTATTCATTGCTGGGCATTTGTCTTGATATTACATTGCTGATTGGATTATCTTGATTTGCTGGCTTGGTTGAGAGACCTCCTCTCTCTATCCTAGGATCCACACACCCTTCTTGGAATCGGGACGACCCTCCATTGAGCATTCCGTCTCTTTGGATCGGAAATCCCTTTTCCAAGACCTCCGTAAGTCCCCGCACCCGTGGATTCCCTCACGGACGCCGGGCTGGTTGTACCTTCAAAGTACCTGGAGTTTAGAGAACCCACGCGTTGTTAAAAGAGAGAAAAACTTAGTTGACCCGGAGGTTACACTCGGATCAAACTAGGTCTCATTGGGCAAAAGAGTGAACTTTCACAAATAATCCACCCTAATTCAAACATCAAACATTAAAATCTTGCGTTTCTTGCCAATCTTGTTTGCATAAACATAGTTGGGTGATTTGATTGCTTTGTTTGGATTGAATATTTTGTGATAGTTCCTTCATTAAACATCCTCTCTCTTAAGAATGAAACTCCGTTCAGGTAAAACCATCAACATGTCAGGCAACAGGTACTCTTATGATGATGAGAATGAGAACATATTTGGTCAATATGAGGACCCTCTCCAGGATTCTGTTTATTATGAGGGGAACTACCTTCCTCCTCACCCCTATTACTCACAAGTTCATATGGTTGATACCACTGTCCATGAGGCGGACCCTTCGTCTCAAGTTCCATCTTCCGACACTTCGGGGAACCCTTCCCCATCCATCAACGTCACAGATTTGATCCAAGCTCTCTCCCAGTTGGATGACTCCCAGCGGCAAGCCATTCAGGCCGCTTTAAAGGGAAAATCCGTCCTTTCATCTTCCTCTAATCCCCCTCCGGCCGTGAGTGGCCATCAGATTGCTAATGACCAGGCGGTCTTGCATCCCCCTTCCTCTCGTCCACAAACGCCTATTGCGGCCATGCCGGCCCAGCAGGCGAGCTATTCAGCGGTTAGGCATCAATCCTCCCAACCTCCTCGGGTTCTACGAACGCCTATACCGCATTCTTTTATTCAGAATCAGGCCCCAGTCGAGCCCGATACCAACACTCTCTTGCTTCAGAAGCTGGCCAGCATGGAGGAGCAGCTCAAGAAGGTTACAGCAACTAAGAATGCTCCGGAAATTTCTCTTCCTACGTTGCCAGTGTTCCATTTACCACCGTCTGAAATGCCGAATTTCCGGCGATATAATGGAACAGGCAACCCATTCATTCATTTAAAGGATTTCCGATATGAGACTTCTTTCTGGCAAGACAATAAGGCCTCCCTGGCCTATTTATTCAGGAGATCTCTTGAGGGGCCAGCCCTCGAATGGTTCTATTCCCTGGAGCCAGCTGATGCCGGTGATTTTGATGTTATCCAAAGGAAATTCTTGCAAAAGTACAGAGACCGGGTAGGACCTTCCCTTTCTGTTACAGATCTGGTCGCTGAGAGAATGAAGCCCGAGGAAGACTTCATTGTATTTGCTGACAGGTGGCGGTCTATGGCCGAGAAATTGAAGGACACATTGTCGGAACAAGAGCAAGTAAAAATGGTCATTTCTAATGCAACTCCTCAATTCCGGCACATTTTGGCCATGAATCGGCTGACAACTATGGAAGAGCTCTATGAAAGAGCTCGTTATATACAAACACAAATGAAGGATTCGCCCATCATGGGCATGTTTGAGCCGAAGCCTCGGCTGTTTAAGAAGAATACAAATGTCAACAGCGGGCCCACAACTGAGGGCACTGTCACAAACGAGCAGGTTGGCGTAGTTGGCCATCCCCACCACCAGTCAAACCCACGACCTCCGCCACCTCCACAGCAAAACCCCCATTTTACCTCCGCTCCACAACGCCACTTCACACCCCAACCTTCTTTTGCTCCATCACCGAGCCAAGCGCCTCGCACCGACCCTCCAGCACCACCACAATACCATCAGGTCCCCCCACCTTCCAACTATGGCCAACAACAACGGAGACCACCGCTTGGCCCCAAGAGGGCCCATTATCCGCCACTCCCAGAGAGTCTCCCTGACATTTTTAATGCTTTGATGGCCGCCAACCTGCTCGTCCTACCAAAAGAAAGAACGGTGTGGCCCGACAATGTTGACACATCCCGTTACTGTGCATTTCACCGCGCCCCTAGTCACAACCTTGATCGTTGTTTCCATTTCAGAGATCATATTTATGATTTAAATGACCAGGGTGGCATTAATTGGGATGAAATGAGGCAAGTCATCGCCACCATGAAAGAGAGAAGGCCGCATCGGCAACAGCAAAATCAGCAACAACAGCAGCCAGCTCCGCAGCAAGTTCAGCCACAGCAAGCTCCAGCACCCCAGCAGGATATGGGGATTGTCCGTAATCCATTGCCGGAGCACGCTCCTAATCAACACGTGAACCCTGTCACGTCTCTCTACGAGGTGGAGAGAGGACAGGGATGGCACGAAGAAAACGCCTCTGTCGGGGCATTCCACC